>CM035604.1:27026846-28461846 GCA_020496755.1 Channa maculata | reverse complement strand
CACCAAGTTCAGGGATGTCTGGATTCTACCAGTGAACTCCAGAGTCACAGTCAGTGAACACAGTTTGTCTCTTCACAAATGTTAAAGCTAAAGTTAAACCTCAAGCACGCAAAGAAACAACTATATATAAAGAAGATCCAGGAACATTGCTGCCTTCTCGGAATTGGAGCTCATTTATAATGAACTCTAAGAGAAACTCTGTGCCCTCCATGCTGGAGAAGAGAGGGACCATCTGATGCAACACAGGAAGATCTTTTCTACAGCAACACACTGTTAAAGAACTTGGTCTTCTCAGTTCCCAAACTTTTACACAGTATTAATAGAAAATGTGATGCAAAACAGTAGTGAACAGGCCGATGTCCTAGCTGTTTTAATACATATTGCTTTCATAAAGAAATAAAGGTTTCTACATTTGATATGTTGTCTTTGTACTATTTAAAATCTAAAATAAATTTCAATTATTCCATTCTCTTTATTTACATTTTAGACATTGTCCCAACTTTTCTGGAAGCACAGCTTGTACAAGCTACCCTGTACAAAAAGTGCTGGCTGATGGTTGGGCTGGATGGGAATGTCTGGGGTTTATATCAGGTAGAATTCCCTCTGAGATAACACGTACCAAAGCAGACACACACACACACACACACACACACAGCTCCTGCCAGTCAGCAATGACAGCTGAAAGACCTAAATGACCATGTCAAATCCCAAATGTTCTCTAGGTCAGGACGTAGGAGGAAGAGAGAGAGAGACAGGGTTGACAGGGGACATAGCTGTGGGTGGGTGTGTTAAATGCCCAGGTTTTTTGATTGGCCGAGAGGCTGCAGCAGAATTCAGAGTACAAATAGAGTGAGTGGAACTGCATGTGCTCCTTTCCAAAATACACATGTAGTGCTGCTGTGTAGGTTGCACTAGTGTTTTCAACACTAGTGTCTTAGAAAGGTGTCTAATCACACAGCCAGGAGACACAGAACAGCATTTATAACTGTCATTTGAGTCCAGCAGCAGAGACGTGAACATGTTGCTCTCATCACGTAGACAGTGTCTCCTGCTTTTTAATTTATGAGATGAAACAAATGTGTGTTTCATGTTCTGAGTGTGAATCGTACTGTGAGTGAGGTGAATGTCAGGCAGATTCCTCCAAAGCCGTTGAAGGAGACAGCGAGGAAGATGAGGACAGACAACACTGTGGGAACAAATGAAGAGCAGCATATGCTTTAAAGGAGTTTCACTCATCATTCTCCACCAGACATGAGTGTTCCTGACATGTTGTTTATCATTTCTGATTTAATAGAAATGTCCAGGAGAGTTGCCCCCAGACCTCACAGTGAAACCAGTGTGTATAGCAGGATTGGACTGAGATTGGATTCTGGGTTTGGTGTAAGTTTGTCTCACCTTCAGGGTTGTACGCAGCAGCAGCTATCATTGCACAGGATGCTGCAAAACAGGAACTGAAACACATACAGTCACAGGACGTCAGAAGACGCGTGGAGTGTTTGGATTTGAAGTCAAGCTGATTATTGTTGTTCTTATTAATATCTGTCATACCTGCCTATGAGCCTCAGTGGCCGTGGCCCATATCGATCCATCAAGATCCCCAGGGGCAACGTGGCGGCACTCAAGAGGAAGGAGCCGATGGTGAACCCCAGATTCAGAACCTCCTCCTGCTCCACGCAACTCGGCCAATCATAGCTCTCCACTGATGTCTCATTAGTGTGGACAGTGTCGTTCTCTGAACGGCATCAAAGAAAACACAAGAGATCAGGAGATGCTAAATAGTTTTAATTATGACAGAGGGCGGCTGTGGCGCAGGAGGTAGAGTGGTCGTTCATCATTCCCACAGTTAGTTTGATCCCCCAGCTCCTCCGGTCACATGTGAGAGTGAAGCAGTGTAAAGCGCTTTGAGCACCAATAGGTAGAAAAGCTCTATATAGTGCAGAACATTTAGATGCACCACTAGTTGTTGTTGGTGTTATCAATCCGACTGAAGATTTTGATGGACAGGAACTCAATGTGCAATCAAGAGGAGAGTTTCCGATTTGGGGAGCTCAGAATCGTCTCTCTGCTCTTTTTAAATGATGTGGTTCTGTTGGCTTCATTTAACTGTGACCTTTGACATGCACTAGGATGGTCGGCAGCTAAGTATGAAGCGGCTGTAACGAGAAACAGCCTCTGTAAGTCTTAGGCATTTAGGTTGGGAGTGAGTCGTAGGCCTGGATGGAGTGTGAGTGACTACAGTAATGCAGATTGTACCAAACTATGGTGATGAAGAGGGAGCAGAGCTGTGAGGCAAAACTCTCAGTTTACTGTAGCAGTCAGTCTATGTTCCAACCCTGACCGATGGTCACAGCATCTGGGTAGTGCCAGTTCAGGTGGTTTGGGCATCTGATCGAGATGCCTTCTTGGCATATCAAACTGGTAGAAGACCCCCGTGCAGACCCAAACCACGCTGAATGGATCCGGCCTGGAAATGTCTTGGGATCTGGTGTTGTTGAAGACGGGTGGGCGAACATGTTTGATTTAATTCCTCCTTTGGGAGCCGGTTTAGCTCTATGTTAACTAGATATCCATCCCCAAGTACAATTACTTGTTTAGTTTTGGGATATTCAAACTAATCTCACACTGCTAATTTTCAATTCTGTTTTGGCAAACAGAGATCAGCCGTGTTTCTCTGTCTGAACTTTATTACTGCACTGAGAGGACTAGACATCAAAATGTCTGAACTTTTCTTTTGGGCTGGTCCCTTTCAGGGGTCACCACAGCGAATCATGTGCCTCCATCTAACCCTGTCCTCTGCATCCTCTTCTCTCACACCAACTAACTTCATGTCCTCTCTCACTACATCCATAAATCTCCTCTCCAGCTCCAACCTCAGCATCCTTCTACCGATATATTCACAGTTTCTCCTCTGAACATGTCCAAACCACCTCAATCTGGCCTCTCTGACTTTATCTCCAACACATCTGATGTCCTCATTCCTGATCCTGTCCATCCTCGTCACTCCCAAAGAGAACCTCAACATCTTAAGCTCTGCTACCTCCAGCTCTGCCTCCTGTCTTTTCTTCAGTGCCACTGTCTCTAAGCCGAACAACATCTCTGGTCTCACCACCGTCTTGAACATCTTTCCTTTCATTCTTGCTGATACTCTTTTATCACACAACACACCTGACACTTTTCTCCACCGTTCCAACCTGCCTGCACTCGTCTCTTCACCTCTTTTCCACACTCTCCGTTGCTCTGAACCATTGACCCTAAGTCCTAAGTACTTTGCTACTTCCTGCTCCACACCAGTCACCTCTTCTACTCTTTGTTCCCTTTCACTTTCCTCATTCATCAATTCTTCAAATTCTCCTTCCATCTTCCCATCACACTCCTGGCACCTGTCAATACATTTCCATCCTTATCTTTAATCACACTAACCTGCTGCACATCCTTCCCATCTCTATCTCTTTGTCTGGCCAACCTGTACAAATCCACCTCTCCCTCCTTAGTGTCCAACCTAACATACAAGTCATCATATGCTCTTTGTTTGTCCTTTGCCACCTCTATCTTCACCTTACACTGCATCTCCCTGTACTCCTGTCTACTCTCTTCAGTCCTCTCAGTGTCCCACTTCTTCTTAGCTAACCTCTTTCTCTGTATACACTCCTGAACTTCTTCGTTCCACCACTAAGTCTCCTTGTCCACTTTCCTCTTTACAGATGACACACCGAGTACCCTCCCTGATCACATTAGCTGTAGCGGTCCAGTCACTTGGAAACACCTCCTGTCCACCCAGAGCCTGTCTCAGCTGCTCCCTGAATACTACACTACATTCAACCTTTTTCAACTTCCACCACTTCGTCCTCTGCCCTGCCTTAGTCCTCTTCATCTCTCTCACCATCAGACTCATTTTTAAACCCCACCATCATGTGTTTTCTGGCTACACTCTCCCCTACCAATACTTTACAGTCACTGATCTCTTTCAGACTTTAGACTCATCCACCTGTCTGATACTCTTTTCACCTCTAGAACATTCCTCACAAACTCCTCTTTCAGGATAACTCCTACTCCATTTCTCCTCCTATCTGACCCATGGTAGAACAACTTGAACCCTGCTCCTAAGTTTCTAGCCTTGCTACCTTTCTACCTGGTCTCCTGGACACACAGTATGTCCACCTTCCTTCTCTGCATCATGTCAATCAACTCTCTAGCCTTCCCTGTCATAGTCCCAACATTCAAAGTCCCTAATGTCAGTCCTACATTCTTAGCTTTCCTCTTCTCTCTCTGCCTACAAACACACCTTCCTCTTATCCTTCTTCGACTTCGACCAATTTCCACCGGTACCCTGTAGGTCAACAGCACCGGTGGTTAACCGTTGTTAACCCCGATCATGATTGGCATGTTTAATTTGGCATGTGTTTTACGTCGGATGCTCTTCCTGACACAACCCTCCAGACTTGGGACTGGCACAAGAAGACACTGGCTTGTGCCTCCTTGCAGTTGCATTTCAAAATGTCTGAACAAAAACTAATATTACCAACTAGACACATCCCAATTTTTCAATCAGACCTGATTCCTTTAAGACACTTTTTATAAATGTTCATATACATAGTTAAATATGTTCAGGGGTGAAAAGGGGACTTTTGGTCATGTTCTGCATGGTCATCAGCAGTTTGATCATTTTCTCATAAGCTCTCTATTAGTGGATTTTATTGCAATTACTTTATTAATTAATATACAACCTCCTGTCTGTTCCACTGTGTGTGTGTGTGTGTGTGTGTGTGTGTATGTGTGTGTGTGTAAGCTGCTGATACCTTCAGAGAGGAGGAAAGAGAAAGAGTAGTCCCAGTACTGCTTTAAGTTACAGTAGCTGCTTGTGAAAATTAAACTGACACTTGATTTATTCTCATTCATTCTTGATTCATTGATTGGACTCCAGGTTTGAATCAGAATTTGTATGTTTAGTGGGTTTGTTCAATAAAGACATAAAACATGTCAGCTTAGAAATAGTGACCAATCAGAATTTCAGTTGTTTCTGCTTGATACTTCAAACCGACTACCTGAAGAGCTGAGCTGGTGGGGGAGTGCAGGGAGAGGGTCTGCTGGTGGGGCACACAGTGTCCTTTTAAAGTCTATTAACAAATGCAAAATGTCTTAAAGCCTGATACACCTTTACCCTCCTTCTCTTCAAATATGTTTTATCAATAAATTCCCCTGATTGACACAATTGGCACTAGCAGTTTCTCAGATGTTGCAAGATACAAAGACAGATGGCAGGAAACTACAAAAAACTATCACAAGCACCTCTAAAGAGAGCAAATCTACTGTAAGCTAAGTTCCTTTTGAGACAGATCAGTCACATTAAAGTGCACTTCACAAACTGGGCTCTAGAAATGCAGCTGAAATGATGATAAACTTGATGAACAGTATTTTAGTAAAACTGCAGAAGCTTTGACAGAACTACATCTTAGAGTGGACTTCTGGTGGGATGGTGGTCTTACTGATGCAAAGGTGGGAATAGAAGCCTTCATTTTTCAGCATGATGAGCAGTGAGCCCCAGCCCAACAAAACAGCAGAGAAGAGCAGATTCTCTATGATGGCTGTAACGGCCATCCACCACCTCCTCCTGTAGGCCTGGGCCAAGCTGGGAGCCATGGCAGCTGGAGACACACACAAGAAGAAGAAAACATCAATCCACTAAACATTATTACTGCGTCGTACACCGACATCAAATTGCTTCCTACTATTAACAAAATTCGAGAGATAAAACTTAAAGTTGGGCTTAGTGTAATGTTAGTTTTCCTTCAAAGTGCAGCAGATGTACACATCAGTCCCAAGTATGCGCGTAAGAATATTGTTTCAACATGAATGTTGCCCAAGGTTTCACATGACAGCTTCTGGTGAGTGGTCCTGAATTTAAAAGGTTTAATCACAGTGGATTAGTAAAATGGCTGCAGCTACATTGTGTGCAGCCATGAAACCTGAATGGAAGCATGAGAAGTCAGAGGCAGGAAGCTAAGACCACAGAGGGAGAAGCCTGACCTCATTTGATCCTTATCTGTAGCTGGAGTTGTCAAATGTCATGTACTGGTCTAACTCACGTGCAGCTACACACACACACACACACACACATTGAAAGCTTCAGGTTGAACAACAAATTAATCAAATGTTCTTCCTGAGCGGAGTGTGTAAATATTTGCTGGCCTGAATTTAAAACTGTTGCGTGTGTGTGTGTGTTTGTGGTTTGTGTGACGTCTGCACATACTGACAAACATGGTCCTGGTGACCACAGAAATAGCCACGCTCCCTATCTGTAAAGAAATCCTATGCTGTAAACCACTGTAAATTCAAATCAAACACTGACACACAGTTGAAACGGGATAAAACCCACACAAACACGGGGAGAACATACAGACTCATTGGAGAAAGAGCCGTTAGGGATTTGAACCTGGGACCCTCAGTGCTAAACACCCTACCACTGTGCTGCCTAGGGTTAGAGGTCTGTACCAAATAAATAGATGTTGAGATTAGATGATGTTATGTTGTAATGTAAAGGGTTAGAGTTTTGTTTAATTCACTATTGAATCCCTGGACTCTGGGCTGCTGTGAAGTCCTGGATCTTTGTAAACCATCAATTCACTCCCACTGTTCTGTGTCTAAATATTAGGTTATTGTTTTTGCTACAGTTGCTATGCATCAGACACAAAACTGGATTAATGTTGGTGGTTGTAGTCGTACTTTCCAGGAGGCCACACACACACACACACACACACACACACACACACACCTGGACCCTGTCCAATAAGTCTTTATACATTTCTCCTCTAACAGTAAACAAAACTGATCCTAAAGCAGATTCCAGGACATGAGCTAAACTCACCAGGTCCCTCTAGTATCAGTTAGCAACATTAAAGTCTCATCACAGACTGTCAGCAGACACAGGAGAACAATTACAGATTCACAACATTTTGAAAGTCACTTACTTTACAAGTTGTTCTGTGTTTCCACCTGTTCTCTGTACCACTACGTGTGGTTCGGGAAAAAGTTTAGTTCTGTCTTTTCCTTTGTTTCTTTTTTCTTTTCTTCCTTTACCGTGTAGCTTTAATGTGTGAGATCCTTCCCTCTGTGTGACAGCTGTATTAACTGGCACATGTGCACTCACATTGACTTTCTCTGTGTACAATGTGTCTATAAAAGGAGCTCAAGTCTCACCCCCACACTACACACACACACACGCACACACACACACACACACAGAGAGACACACACACACACTTTAACTGTAATGGAGTCCATACATAATGTGTCTGTGTGGTGTGGTAAAAATAATGACAACCTCTCTACTTCTAATATTTTAGTTCCTGGGGGTCCTGACTTGTTCACTGTCGCCATCATGTGGTCACTTGCATGCTGCCAATCCTGCAGCCACAAACATTGACAAATCACTGGCACACACACACACTAGTGCTCCTTTTCCCAGTAATGGCAAAACACTCAACTCTGAAAATTGTCTTATTTATTCTTTTTTGTAAATGTAAATGCAAAAAAACTACTTCACTATAACACAACAATAGGGCTTCATCCCTATTCCAACTAAAAGACAGGGTCATCAAAAAATAAATTCAATTTGCGTATTAATGGTAATTACATTTTCCCTGATTGAACAGAATTAAAAGCAGTGTGCAGCAGATATTGATAAACTCCACAAAGTTTAATTCCAAACTATTTTCAGATGCTGTGTAAATGTAACCAACCCGAAGGTTTTGTTTGTTTAAAGTTTGCTCATTGTTTTGATTCAGCAACACATCTCAAAAAAACGTTGGGACAGGGGCAACAACACACTGGAACAGTTTTTCATCCAAGCGTGTCACCCACTGACTTATGTGAATGTGAAGGGGAGCCCAGTGCTACACCTGCAATTTAACTGGGCACCACAGTTGCCCCCCAAAGTTTCTACCCCCTGACTGTCTTTCACCTGCCTGTCGGGTGTTTGACCAGCAAATTTGTTTGAACTGAGAACATCTGCTCTGTCCTCCTTTGCATTTCAGGGGAGAGTTGTTATGCTGTTGGCAGAACATAAGTCAAATAAAACGCTTGCCTGCTGTTGTAGTCCCAGTCCGGCAGCACACACAAAAAAATACAATTCTCCATTTTAAGTTCATGTGATCAGATTTGCTTCTCAGATGAGTTGTGTTTGCACACTAATATGGACACTACATATATGTGTGTATGGACACAATACAAGCTTCTTACTCTTTATTAAAAACATTAAGGATAATTGTCCTAATAAACTATATCAGCACACAGTATTATGGCATCTTATGTAAAAAAAAAAATACAAAGGAAGAATTTGCATAATGCATGGTTAAAGTAATTGACTACTATTTTTTGTATATGAATCAGAAAAAGGTTGTTTTTGTAATTATTGGTGTTTGTCTGCTTTATTATACAGGTTATTCAAAACAGGAGACTATCACAAGTATGCATATACATGTAGCCTACTAATTTATGTTTAAGCCTAGTACTAAAAAAAAATATTAATCTTATTAAAATGTGTCCTGATCTCATTGTGGCCCCCTCTAAGCAGCCCTCTGCCCCCCAAGTAAAGATTCCTAGAACCTACTTTTCCCACTGAAAACATTTGATTATGAAGTGAAAAATATGACACCATTTTTATTGGTCTGTGTTGGTAAAGATGATGCAACACTGTGGTAAACATGATCTTTTCCAAACTTTTTAAAATCATGTTGCAGGTATCAAATATAAAAAACCTCATGTTTTGTTTTTACCATTTGAAATGCTGCCTACGTAGCATTTAAATATTAGCAAACCATTGTATTGTCTAAATTAATATTTTTGTTGTACATAACTTTACAGCACTGAGCAAAAAGAAATGAAAACTAAAATGAAACTATTAATTATGAAGTTCTTCAATTCAACCTTTATTCAAACAGGCAAGTCAGTCAAGTACAACTTTTCACTAACATCGGTGAGCCTGGAACCTCAATGCTAATCTCAGAAGCATCCACTCTTCCTAGATCCTAAAGACACGTGTTAGCTAAAAAAAAAAAAAAAATACAAAGAATAATAAATAATAAGGACTAAAAGTGTAAACAGAGTTGGTGCATTGGGGATAGAAAATTATTCATACATTACAATAAAAAATAAATAGTCACTATTAAGTGCCTCTATGCGTTTATCTACTTTTATTGCAACCAACACCCCTTTAGTCACTTTTGCACATTTCAAGCTATAATAAAAAACAATTTAATAAAAATTGAATAAGAGAATAAGCAGAATAAGCAAACAAACAACAAACCAAAACAAAAAGAAGCAGAACAGTAGACAGCAAAAAAACAAACAAACAGACAAACAAAAAACTTAAAAAAACCTTTTATAGACATTTGGGTTATTAACAACAGTAGGTCTAAATCCTTCATTAAATGGTATCATAAAAAGATAAATATCTATTAGTGTATAGCCCACAATTGGAAAACTACAAGATAATTTAAGAACATAGTCGCAATATTCTTAGACAAAAATATAGGAATAAAGTTGGAAAAAAGTCTTAATTACAAGGATAAAGTCTCAATTTCAAAAGTTGTTATTTTACAAAATGAGTTGCAACTTCACAAGACAACACAAAACTGTCGGAATAGGATTCTGTGAGTCAATGTTAAAGCTCCGCTAGTGTTTGGTGTTTACTTCTCCGTGTACATATTGGGATTTTATTCTCATAATATGACTTTTAAAATGGTGACTTTATACTGTCATTGTCTAATTTTGGCCTGAAACAAGTGAACAAAATGTTTTGTAACCACAGGCATTTTTTTCACAAAAGAGAAACAGTGAGATGTAACAACTAAATTACAAAATGGAGAACAGGCCACCGATCCATGCAAAAAAGAAACACTTTTTAATGAAACATCTTTACATAATTAGAATAGTGTGTATTGGAGCTTGGAAACCTTAAGTGGACAATCTGAAATCCTGTATTTGGAATTGTTTCCAGTAAACTAACACAGATGCTGCTTGGGGAAAAAAGAAGCAAAGTCCTGACCGAAAACAAATGTCAGGGTCTCAGTGTGCTGACCTGGACTTGACTAGCCAGAGTAATATACACATAAAGTCTTAACATAAGCAACCATATAGTTCTGTTTAGCTCACATACGTGTGGATAGACATGCTTTCTATTCTGACTGTACCTGGAATTACACAACAACCTCTACTATGTCTAACGTTTCCTTAATCAATCAGACTCAACTCAACTCAAGGCCGCAATACAGCTTCAGTCAGTCTGTGAAGCCTCAGGATGTTTTACTCCTGGTCCTCAATGAGCTCTACTCGTTCAAACTATCCATTAACTACTTGAAAGATACACTACTGATCGAAGCAATCAGCATTGGCATTGCAGGGTTAGTTGGAATACAAGCAGAGAAGGGCTCATGTTACATTTAAGATTTCTCAGTGCTAGGAACGTAAAAGAAAAGACAATTAAGGATAACGACGTGCACTGTCAGTTTTTCAGAATAAAGGTCTGAATGAGTGGCCTCTAGCATTAAAATGCTTTGATGAAACCGTACTGCAGACACAGTGTTGATGTGTGAATCTCACTTCAACACCAGACTCCAGGCAGGATGAGCTGCCAGTCTGCAAAATGTTAGAAGTGTGTGACATGTTTACAAGTGCATTCTGACACTGTCTGCTAACAGTCTTCCTTTAAAGGTGAAATGATTGTTTTAGTCTCATGTGAAGTCTATGTCACATAGTATTACAGCTCAATTACTGTGTGGTTTTAAAGCGAGTGTGTGTGCGCATATATGAGTGTGTGTGTGTGTGTTTGCTGTGGATCACGTAGTCTGAAGAACTGGTCACAATTGCTTCATATAAACTTCTCAAACGTTCAATATTAGCCTTATTTAAATGTAAGTGCAGTTTTGCGAATGTATTAAAAGTTGTGTAGAGATTAGTAGTTGTTACTTAAAAGAATCATTTTGGTAATTTTATATAAAACTCATACTTGAGGCTTTTCCTTTAATTTCTGGCTGGTGGAGTGACTATGTTACTCTTAATGACTCTTTTTGTGACATTTTTGGGGGGGGGGCTTTATGTGAGTCTACAGTGCGGATTAGCTTGTTGGTCTGCTCTACAGACCTCCATTGTTGCCCATCAGCTAGTCACACCACCGCACTGCGAGATATGTTTCGTCATTTCAACATGCTGGGTCAAGATATTAAAAAATACATTTAAAAAAATCCCCTAGACCAGGGGGGTCCAAAATCCTGTCCATTGGCCATACGTACACTTAAGCCTTATTAAGATTTTATATGGGCCCACAGCTTCTTATAATGTATTTGTTATAGCCCACCAGCACTGAGTGTATCATACAAGTTCAAGATTAAATTTCTCTTGTCACTGCAGAGTGGCAACGCTATCAGTAGCACTGTCCAGAGAAACTTGGTGGTAAGTGTAAGGAAGAAACATCTCGAATCCTCATCTCTGAACCCTGACCTGCAACATATACTACGATCAAGATGTCTTGTCCTCTAGATTATATTTTCTTGGTGTTACGGGGTTTTGAATTTGTGACTGAAATATCTGTTGGTGCCTTTTTAATGACCTGAATTGGTTTTACAGTAGTTTAGGTCACTACAAAAAAGTTTAATGTTAAATGTTCTGCACTTATATAGCACTTTTCTACCTATTGGCTACTGCTTCTTATTCACCCATTCACACTCACAATCACACACAAAATCACACACACACTCACACACTGATGGGGGAGCTGCTATGCAGCTGGCCAACACTCACCGGTAGCAACTAAGTTGGGGTTCAGTGTCTTGCTCTAGGACACTTTGACATGTGACCAGAGGAGCCGGGGATTGAACCGGTGACTGTGGGATTGGTGGATGACTGCTCTTCCTCCTGCGCCCCCAGTCACCACTCTGTATTAAATGAGTTCTGGTTAGATTTCATTTATAGCTGTATGTATTTCAAATCGTAACATTTCCCATAACTCAGCTCAAAACATGGTTAGAACGGTGCACTTGGACTTTAAGCTTTGAGTGAAATTCACCTGTAAATGTTAACATATGTGTGAGGCCTATATGATATTTGTCAGGTATTTTCATATTAGGGAATCTAGCAATCTCAAAAAAAAAAAAAAGTTTTTGGACACCTCTGACTTAGTTGCTCTGAACTGCCACAGATCCAGATGTTTTGCAAGCACACACTTACTTTACACCACTGTACAAAGCTATGGTAAGTGAGAGCATTTCGGGCAACATATTTCTACAGTTTCTTGATCAAGCAGCTTGGAACATGTCTCCCAGATGAGCAGGTTTTCTGGCTGATGGCTTTTTAATCATTTTTGGACAACACACAAATAATCTAATCCAGTTTGTACACTGTCAGACATTACAGAAAATTGTTTTTTAGTGTCTGTATGGGGATTGTTGAAACTATGATTTATTTATAAAGTTCCGTGACAACAGTGTCACGATGTATTAGCTTTTGCTGGTATAACTTCATTTCGTAAGAACATTGGAAGGACGTATGTCATATGACTGACATATTAACTAAGTCAGGTATTTAATATTATCTGGTGCAACCTCAGCCTGATCTGTTTCAAATCAAACTTTGAGAACCATAGATCTGCTTCATTTGGGTGGGTAATCTAAAGATGTGTCATGGCAAAAAGACAGTTGTCTTTTTAAAGCAACAAACAAGTGAATGATAGCATGGTAACAATGGTGCAATTATTTATAACGCAATCTTTAAATGTTGGACATCAGTAGGCTCTATTAGCAATCCAATACGCTAATTGTACTATGGTTATTTGGATAAAAGGTGTTGTAATATATTCTGACAAACTGACAAACATCCCTAGAGACAAGAACATTTCGAGCTGGGAAAAGTACAGTCTAAGTAGACTAGTGGGATTCAAACTAAATGGGATCACAACCGTGACTTAGCCAATTAGCTACACATAGCACTTTCTTACAGGGGAAGTGATTATCTAAAACTGCCTTTTAGTTTTTTTTTTCTGATTGTCAGTTGGCTAAAATGTCATTGTTAATTTTTTAGGAATCTTCTATCTCACCGTGTTTTTCCTTCACCTCACTCTAACCTTACACATTCCATCTCTGTGACTTCTGCATTTTCCCTCAATCCTTTTTCTTTAGCTTTTCTCCCTCCTTCTTCAGTCTGCAGGCTTTGACAGTTTTCCCCACAGTCCACCTGTCACCCGCTTTCACCCATCATTCCCAGAAGATGTTGGTGATGTCGGAATCTAGGCTGAAGATCCAGATCACTAGTGGCGCAGAGATCAGGACGAATGACCAGGACACGCCCTTCAATGCTTGACAGATCTTTCTCATCAGGGTATCGACAAATCCCGCAACAACTCTTGGCCTCTGCAGCTCCTCTTCCTCTTCTTCAATTGTCTTTTTAAGAAGTGGATTTGAGCAGAGGAAAAGATTAGACACACACCACTTGGGAAAACAATAAACCTGCTGTGTACTGACAGAAGCTTTGTCTTGAGTGTTCTCTGACCTGGATCTGGCTTCCTGGCTCAATGTAGTTGCGGGCCAGGAACTTAAGGACCTCATCCATTAAAATGACAGGAAGTGACATCTTCAACACTACCACCCATTGAGGCCAAGACAGAGGGCGTATCTGGAATACCACCTGAACACACAAGCAGTAAACAGAGGGAAGGATGGGTTTTTAAGACTTGTCTAGAAGAAGCGTCAGGGATCAGATGAGATGTGTGATATCGTACCATTAAAGTGGGATGACAGTGAGATGATGATATAAATGTAATAGCATTAAGACAATTAAATCAGTATCATCTTTTGCTATAAAGAATCTCATCAGTGGAAATGCTCAAAGATTTTTAAGACATATAAAGTAAAAGAAAAAAAGAAAAAGTCAGGCGTGAAAACCAACTTTGATTTTCAAAATCTACCAGCCACTTGATTTTTTTTTACCAGTCATATTCTTGTCTTAACCAAGAAGGTGTAACTGCTTAACACCCAGAAAAACAGTCAGTGAGGGAGTTAAGGGAGTTACAGCCACATGACAGCACTTTCAGTGAAAAATATTAGCAGCTAAAGGGTCTGAAAAGTCACTAAATCTGGTGAGAAAGTTATGTTGGCAACACTGGAGCGGACAGCACGGTTGTTTTAGTACCTGCCAACGTGGCAAGTTAGGTTAAGCAAATTCACCCAGCACAACACAAAATCCTCTGCATTTGGCAGGTGGTTCATTTCCAACGCTGCATAAAGCACATGCATGTATCCTTACCGGCAGTGGGTCCACATATAGAATGAGGAAGTGCAGGGCCATAGATAGACAGATGGCCCCCACCAGCCAGGGGTTTGACCAGGGAGGCATTTTCAGCAGGGATTGGTTCTCTGACAAACTATAAAGCACAAAAACACAAGACGCTCGTTGTTTTTACATTTTACAATATTATAGGAAATGAACTTTAATGTTTGTTATGTTGTTCCCACCTGTTCAAGGCATTACACATCTCTATGGTAACCAGGACAGACAGAGCCATGGTCATAGGATAAGGAGACTCAAAAACTGAACACTGCACACCAGCAAACTCAGCTTGACCTTCACTGCACTGCAGGTAGTGGGACTGTGGACAAAACACAGGTGTAAATAAGCACTTTCCTAATGTGATACAGAGATTTTCCACCAGAGACTAGTAACAATTGTATTTCTTCAACGTCAAATCAGTAGCACAATAATTGCTATGCAACCGTGACGTAACACCCAAGTTACAGTCGGCTTTCTCGGAAAAGCTGATTTCTTAAGTGGCTAGTTTCCAAAATTGGGGTGGGTGATTAGGGAAACCTGGTTTCCCCAGCTAGATTTCTGTCAGAGAACGCCAATGACTTTGCCATGTGTACACATAACCAGGTTTCTAATCAGGTTTCTCCAACTGTGCATGTGAGTAATCAAAGGCAGTAGACAGTAAGCTGCACACAGCTGACTGAAAGGATAAATGAAAGAAGAGATCTTTAACAAGTCAGCGGGGCAATGCTGCCTCATTTTTAAAACCCCGTTGTTTAAGTGCATGTAAACGCAGTCACCCTTTTGCAATAATCACCTAACATTTTTGCCAAACATTCTAACTGATGCAATGCAGTGTGCACAGTGGTGCACTTTGATGCAAAATAGCAACACACAGGCCACAACCGTGACCAACAATGACACTGTTCCAATCTTTAGAACAGCTGTAGTGTGTTACACTTGTGTCTTCATTGAACACACAGAAGATACATCAGATACATCAGACCACCTATAGCTTCATCAAACTAAACAATAGTTTACAAAGCAGGGCCACAGAGCCTAGACATAGGTGTAGTGAGGGGGAGATGTGTGTTTACCAGTTGGTAGAAGGAAAGCTTAGGTCCATCATGGGCTGCCATAAACCACCAGGCTGCAGCCCCTACAGTGGCTGCTCCCACGTAACCTGCAGAAAAAGATGGTAAGTAGAAGATGTCTGCTCAGGTATCTAAGGTACTGTGATAATGAATAGAATTATGACTCACATCCAATGATGAGGTAGCGACAGAACAACCAGCTGGAGATCAGAGGCTCTTTGGGTGAGCGAGGGGGGCGGGACATGATGTCGAGGTCTGGAGGGTTGAATCCCAAAGCTGTTGCTGGAAAACCGTCAGTGACCAGGTTGACCCATAGCAGTTGCACTGGGATCAGAGCTTCCGGCATTCCAAGTGCAGCTGTCAGGAAAATACTGGAAAGGGAGGAATAGGAGAGTCAGCATCCATAAAATCCATGTCTCCATCATCCTCAGCTAATAATGAGAATCACAAGTTAGTACAACACTCTACTTTCTACAGGTCTTTTCATTTTCTGCACCTCCTTGTTTCAAGGGATTCAGTTTTTTTTTTACTAACCAGACTACTTCTCCAATGTTGGAGGATATCAGGTATCTGATGAACTGTTTCATGTTGTTGTAAATGGCTCTGCCCTCCTCCACAGCAGCCACAATGGTGGAGAAATTGTCATCAGCCAAAATCATCTCAGAGGCTGACTTGGCCACGGCTGTTCCACTGCCCATAGCGATGCCGATCTCTGCCTTCTTCAGCGCCGGTGCGTCATTCACCCCATCACCTGTCTGAACCCATGAGGGAGGGGATCATTTAAGTGTATCACAGGGCTGCTTACTTACCCTCCATGCTTCAAGAGTCACCCTACACTCACCATGGCAGTGATGTCATTCAGGCTCTGCAGATACTCCACTATACGACTCTTGTGTGCCGGTTCCACCCGGGCAAAGCACCGTGCTGTCTGGCAGGCCTGACGCTGCAGGTGGGGTGGCAGCTCATCAAACTCTCTCCCTGTAAGACCCCCAATGAACCCAGTGCCCTGCTCCTCCTCCTGCTCTGTAATGATGCCCACCCTTCGACAGATGGACAGAGCAGTCCCTTTGTTGTCTCCTGTAAAGACAAATAAAGAGTCATGAGGGGCTAACGTCCATATATTCTAATATCAAAAAGAATGAGACATTATAAAGACACAAGAATCTATTTTTAAAACCAAGCCTAGCATTTCGTTTCATTCACTGGTGAAAGCCATTATACTGTAAATTTAAATCCGGTGTCCTACAAAACAGTAGTAAAATTTCAATTACTTCTGCTTGGTTAGTTACCTGGGGGGAGGCTTAAGTAAACTTACTGACCAATTATTTTTATTGGAAATCTGCAAGTTGGTAAAAGCAGTAATGGTCGAGATGGTCACGGCAGCCCAGTGAGTGAGTGAGAGGAGCGATGTCTGTCAACTTACTGATGAAATAAGGGGCACTAGAAATCGCAGATGGTGTATTGATAGTTGATAGTATTGACAGAGAATGGCTACTGAAGCTTTTACAAATCAAATGTTTATTCCTTTGTCCTTTCGGCTTATCCTGGGAGTTTAGGGACACCACAACAAATCATCGGCCTGCATGTTGATTTGGCAGTTTTTACACCAGGTGCCCTTCCTGATGCAACCCTCGACAATTTCTACCAGGCTTGGGACGGACACTGCACAGCTGGGTATGAGGATGGGATGTTGGGGGTTCGGTGTCTTGCCCAGGGACACTTTGACATGGGGTTGGGAAGAGCGGGGCACAAACCTCCGACCCCATGGTTGGTTGGTGGCCAATCCATAACTGAGCCACTGCCGCCCCTTTTGCAAATAAAAAGTATTGATACTAAAAATCAATACTCTTAACAACTCTAGTACAAGCATATGACCACGAGCTAACCAATGCAAATGACAGACAGCTGGTGGACTGTTAATATTAAACCTTCACACATGACATTTATGCCCATATTGAAGATCTTTATCTTCTAGGTAGATCACCTGGTAGAGATGTTCGTAATAAGTATCAGGTCCGGTATTACCCCTTGTGTACTTGTACTCAGAAAACTATCTAAATCTATTTAACTAAAACAGATAGTACACCTGATACCAAATTAACCTCAGATTGGTTGAGCAGGTAGTTAGCAGTGAAACTATCTGTAGTCTAGAGCTGTTTTAAGATAAGTCACCATGAAAAATGAAACCAACAGTCCTTCTCATAAACATTATGTTAAACACAGCGACAATTGAGAGATATCTGCATTAACTACAGCTTTACCTTTAGGGTTTTATAGTTATTTCACCTTTCTATTACTCTGTAAACTCTGTGTCCATCACTCTACATTCTGGATGTTCCCCAAATCTCTGCTTTGTCCATCTTGTTCTTTTTGTTTTTTTGAGCAAAAGTTGCTCCGTAAAATAAATGATGGTTGCCATGTTTGTTTTGGCTAAAGAACATGTGTGAATTTCCCAAATCTTGCAGGATTTGTGAGGTTATTTACCTCAGAGGTTCCAGTCATCAGGTTTGTGCTCCTTACTGTCAGATTCTAGAAATCTGTGACAGTTGATGGAAACAATGTTAAGGTTTGAACTGTCCAGCCTTTGAAAGTCTTAATTAGTCTTGAGGTGTGAACCCACTACTATTTAGACAGTGTCTGCCAGTGTCTCTCATCAGTTTAGCTGTCAGCTTAACTCTGTGTGTATGTGTATATATAAATAGAGTTCAGATAATGTCATCTGGGGGAGCTCTGGAAAAGCAGGTTGACCACGATTACAAACTTCATAGTGTGAGCAACAAGATAACAAAATCTGAAATGAAGGATCCTCCCAGTGATGTCATCTGGAGACATTTTTCAGCTAGGAAGTCAATGGGAAGTTTAATGGCATTCATGTACATGTATGTACTGGAATCCGTTACACCATGAGTATATTTCGACGTGTACCTGTGATCATGATGACTCGTATACCAGCCTGCCGACACATTCGGACTGCATTAAGAACCTCTTTCCTGGGGGGGTCCAACATTCCCACACAACCCACAAAAGTCAGGTCCGACTGGAAGAGAGAAGAGACGGAAGGAAAGCATGAGTTTAGCTTCTCTCGTGTCTTGTCTTTACAGTATTTAAAACCACTGATAAAGACAAGATGAATGGTCCCATTCATCATGTAATCCACTTTATCTAAAATTTGCAACAGCTTCACTATATCAATACAATATCAGGGGTATGACCACAATCCCTGTTTCAAAATAATGTTTTCATCATCACCTCATATTCAGCAAAACCAGCAGAGTTCTCCAGATTGAGGCAATGGATGTCAGGGGCCGTATCCCTGGTTGCCATGGCAAGGCAACGCAGCGTGTCTCGGCCTGACCCCCACTCCCGCACAGTGGACAGAAGCTGCTCTCGAAGCACTGGGGTCAAAGGCACACGAGTAGAACCACTGACACGAATATAATTACAGCGCTCCAGCACGCTCTCCGGTGCTCCCTGAAGAGAGACAGGTTAGACACATGGAGCCACATCAGTGTCTTAACATCCACCGAATAATAAAATGGAGAGTGGACTGTAACCAACCTTGACAAACATCTTTGTTCCAGAGGCAGACCTGGTGAGTTTATTGGATGTACAGAAGACGGACATGGACTTCCTGTCTCTAGAGAATTCCAGCGTCAGCTCCTTCCTCATGAGCTGTTTAATCACCTACATTCAACCAATAGAATGACACACACAGACTCGACAGTTCATCTTTAGAACAGCTGAGGGAGGCTTTTTGGTAGCAAAACAGAAACAAAATCAAACGGGTCTGCTATAGTCACATTTTGGGCGTTTACATGCACTTAAAAGCCCCATTAAGCGGAAATTGGTATTTGATAAGATTTGTCTCCCCCTATCGGTGTTGCATGTGATTCACTTTTACACATCTGTCATAAATATCAGTCATGGTCTAAGTTCTCCTCATGAATGGATGGATCGATCAATGGTACACGTGTTAGTTTACAAGCTACAGCTGTTACTAAATCGGCAAAGAAAGTGTGAGAAACCAAACAATGAGGTTGACTGGCTATATAATATAACAGTAATATAAGAGGGTTTACTCTAGATAGTATTTATTTGTATTACCGCCAAATAAAAGTAATTCTAACAGCAACTCAAAGGTGACATCATGTTGTAGTCCCAGGTTTCTGTGACAATCTTCTCTGATGTAATGTTCTGCTAACCATAAACAAAACTCCCTGGTGTTACAACAAAACTGTATCATGAAGTAAATATTTATGCTCAGCAGTGGTGGAAAGTACAAGTACTTTGTTACTGTACTTACAATAAGTATATTTTTGCCCACATCTGTACTTTAAATTTAATATTGGATTATTTGACTTTTACTCCATTACATCCAACACAAGATAAACAACAATGCTAACATTATACAGCGACCAACACAAGAGTATTTTTTACCAGCTTGTGTGTTATTTAGAAAGTTTGCTATATTTGCTGAATCTCCGTCAACATGTGAATGGTCAAAAACTACACACAGAGAAACCATCTGCCTGTCAGACCAGTCAGATGTGCACTAGCTTGCACAACCTCAACAGCTGGGTTGGGCAGTTCAGAGAATCAGTGTCTTGCCCAGAGACACTGACATGTGGCCAGAGAGTGTCATGAACCAATGACTCAACATTCTATAGGTAGCCACTCGGCCAACGGAGCTACTACCTTAAGTAGGTTATTTTCATGTACAATTGTTACAGATTAAAGGCTTTAAGACACTAGCTGTCTCATATAAATTGGGAACAAGTTTATGTGCACTTTAGATTTTTTTTTTCTTCTGGCCATGTGCTCTTATTGCCAACATGTGACAGTGCAGGAAAAGAGTAGAAAAAGGGGGTAAGAGACACAGCTGACACTGGGAACTGAATAAAAAAAGTGCAGAGTGACCTGTTATATTATGGCTGCTGTTTGAGTTATGTGTAAAATTACAACCGGTAAATAAACTGCTCAACACTACATATAGCATACATGGCAGAGATAACGCTTTTCGCCTGGAGAAATCTACAGAGTTTCTGATCCCCCTGATCCCCCTGATCCCCTACCCTAACTACATAAGCCAGGTTTCCTCTAAATGACCAGAGAAAACTGACTGTAACCTTGTTACTTAAGTGCATGTAAACACACTGAGATAGCACAAACACAAAACCAAGAATATGGCTTAATGGCTCGACGCGCAGTGTAGGCAGACATAAGAATGGTGAGAAAACAAGGAAAGGTATCCTGCAAAATATAGATGCACAATAAATAGATTTTTCTCACTCTCTAACATACACACTTACAGAGGAGCACGCTGTAGCCCTCTCAGCATGACTCAGTCCTTTCAGGTCAGTGTTAAACACGTTCATTTTCTCCGCCAGACAACAGAGGGCAGTCTCCGTTGCCTCTCCGACCTTTTCAAACACACCCTTTGCCTGGAAAACACACACAGTTAGCTGTTGACTGCCCTCTTTACTGTCCAGTTTAGGACTATATTTGTGTGTTCACAGTCAGATTCCATTTGTATATGTTCCATAACCATATATAGTAATATATCATGGTCTGAGCCACTGCTGTAGTCACGTTTGCCATTGCTGACCTCATTGTAGTCCAGGGATGAGTCATTGCACAAAGCACAGATGGTGGCCATCTCCACTAAACCTTCATATTGACTGCACTTCACCACTGCCCCATCCTTGTAACTGCAGACAAAAAAAAAAGAGGGTTGGATGAAGAACAGGAATACACATGGAAAAGTGGAAGGAATGCATGCAAGTTGTCTCAAGTACATGTGTAAGTTAGAAGTCTTTATAAATTGGTTAAGGGTTAAATGTTAAAGACACTCACACTTCCCCTTCAGGGGCATAAGTAGATCCAGTCACTGTGAACTCATTCAGGCTGCAGTGGTCCTTCAACACACTATCCACTATCAATATCTAAACTCACAATACATGCAGACACACAGATAATGCAGTAATCGATTAGTTCAGTAATGCTAGAAGACTACATTTGAGGTTAGTTTCATATCCAAACAAACTGCTCTAACTCATTAATGCAAGGTTTATATATGAAAGCCAACACTTTCTGTTGATAAATATTAAAAGTGTTCCAAGGTATAGAAATTAATGAAAATGTTATAAAAAACAGTTTGAGTGATAAGTATGAAATGAGTTCTGCTGTACTGATGGAATTAGTGCTGTTTAAATGTCCGTCATAATTAATTTTTCAACAGGTGCATAGTGGACCATAGGTAACAGCAACCCCTTACATTTTTTTATCCACATTTGTTCATGATTGCAGTGTTGGAAACTAAACAATTACCTGTGCCTTGGTTTTATATGAAACCTGATGGTATATTCAGTTTTCAAAATAAAAGGTAGCTTAGCCATGTATTAATCTAGCATTTGAAGGCAAAGGCCTTAATTGCTAATTTGCAGTAGCTACTTTTATAGATTTTTTAAATAGATTTTCAAGTTGACTCCTATAGAACACTTCCCTCATTGAGCTCAGCAATCACCGGCACAGTTTCAGTCATTTAAAAATTAAATAATCGGAGTGACTCACATAGAATTTATATACAAAGTTAATCCCAGGTTGTCAATCTGATGTCACATTTCCCAATAATCTTACCCTGCAAACTGACATCTGGTTAGTGGTCAGCGTTCCTGTTTTGTCAGAACAGATAACAGAGGTACAGCCCAGCGTTTCTACTGAAGGCAAGCTGCGGACAATTGCATTCTTCCTGGCCATCCTCCTGGTTCCCAGTGCCAGGCAGGTAGTGATGACTGCTGGAAGGCCTGGGAGGAAACAACAGGCAGAGGACCACTGAGATTTTTTAGTTGAGCAGTTGGTTCTTATGTGCTTCTCTTAAAAGACACATCTCAGGTTATTTACTGCGAGTGGAAAAAGTTGGTCATTAGTTTCCTTATGCTAATCCTTATGCTAATTTTGCCTTTCAAAATAACTTTTTTTATTTGCACAAACAAAGAAAGTTTACTCTTTGTTATTCATAAAAATGTAGGAAATGCATGTAAAAATGAATTAGATGGATCAGGTGTTTGACCTTCTGGTATGGCAGCCACAGCCAGTGCCACTGCGATCTTGAAATAGTAAACAGCTCCTCTCAGCCAACTGCCTCCATGCACCGGGTCATTGAAATGGCCCACATTGATGGCCCATACTGCCATGCAGATGACACTGATGACCTGCAGGGTTAGAGCAAGACAACTGTTAGATAGCAACGATGGTGGACAAAATTCTAAACACTGTGTATTTTAATATTTGAGCATAGATGTTTTACTCTGTACATTCAACTGTATTATTCACTTTACTGAACCGGAGGATTGCTGTTAAAGTGCACTCGCATATGATGTTTCTTCTCCCAACAGTAAGAATAAATGTCTAGAATGTAAGTTTAGCTATCACAGGTCGAGTGTAGACATAAGGCCATTTTCTAGACTTTCTTTGGGGTGTATGTGTGAACGCAAACGCCCAAGTCTGTTGGCCCTGACATACTTGAATTTTACCAAGCCAGCTCCCTAGTACAAAGTCCAGATAATGTCCACCTGAGCTCATTTGTGGAGAAAAGGTAATACTCTGGAGAATTCCCCATGAGTGAGTGGGCGTGTTGATGACGTCCATTTCGTGAAACCAGGAAAATACAAACACCTGACGGTGAAGAACTCATTCATGCAAACCACCAACAATGTTGAACTTGAAGGACAACGAAATTCGTGAACTTCTGTCAGTAAGTGCAGACCTGGAAACTGGAACTGCACCAGATTCTGTGGTTTACCACCAGATTACAAAGCAAAACACTGTCACTGCAGTAGCTTTGTTTCTGTGTCCTGTTCTGCCAACTGCTTGAAATGCCCAAGCACCACCCCCTGCCCAATTACACGGAGTATTTCTTCACAAGTGAGAACGCATCTCACATGGACTATCTTCCCATGTTGGCTACATGTCTAAAGGGGAAACTTCAGAGAATGTCAGGACCTGATCCTCCTGACATTCTCTGTTCATGTTCATGTCTGCAACAGGCTCTAGAGGGAAGGACTCTAGCCCACTGTATCCATTGTAAGGCTGGGGTAACCACTGGGGTAACCATGGGGTGAAAGGTGGAGTGGGGAGCCTCTGTTACTAGACAGGACTGGATTGAGAAGGTTTTCAAGGACAGGAACCAGAGCTATGAGGGATGCCTACATATTAGAGAGAGGGGTGGTGTGAGACCTTTATCTGTGTATTAATGTATGAATTATTATTCTAAAAAATATACATTGAATACTACTAAAATAACATACTAGTTTGGAGATAATTGAAGAAGAGCTTTTTGACTGCTTGAGACAAAAACCTTGCTGATTTAACCAAGGATTAAAAACGTTTGACACAGCATAGCGTAGTCACCCTCATTCATCCGCTGGAAAGTGAATTTTGTTAATGTCAAAACACAGTACATATTAGAGACATACATTATAATACACATATAATACACAGGGTCTTGCCTTAGATAGCTGTTCTCCAAACTCGTCCAGTTTCTGTTGTAATGGGGTCCTTTCAGGTTCAGTGGAAGCCATCTCATCTCGTATTTTTCCAATCTCTGTCTGCACCCCTGACGCCACCACAACTCCGATGGCTCGCCCCGCTGCAATGTTGGTACCCTGGCCAAAGGTCAAGACAGAAACAACGTTGTGTCTCATCTCGATTACTGCAACGCTTTGTTAATGGGGTCACCGGTATCCACAATCAAACCCTTGCAGATGATCCAAAATGCAGCAGCATGCCTCATTTTTAATCAGCCAAAAAGGAATCATGTCACGCCACTCTTCAGATCTCTGCACTGGCTTCCTGTAGCTGCTCGCATCAGGTTCAAAGTTCTGTCTCTCGCCTGCAGGGTGATCAACTCAACAGCTCTGCTTGCCTCAACTCCCTCATTCAGGTCTACAATCCTTCCCGTCCGCTGCGGCCTGCCAACAAAAGATGTCTGGTGGTCTCAGCACGGCACAGAAGACACCAAGCAAAACTCTTCACCTCAATGATCCCACGATGGTGGAACAAGTTACCAAACTCTGCACGCTCAGCAAACTCACTCCCGATATTGAAAAACCGCTGTAAACAGAACTCTTCCACATCTTCCTATGCACTTAAATCTATAAAAAAAATAAATAAAAATCTTTCTAGCACTTGCATCTTCGTGAACTATGAACACTTTTCTGATAGGACTTTGCTTTGATGTTTTGTCAATTGTCATCCTTAAAATAACAATTATTTGACAGTAACAGTGAAAAAGGCGATGAGTCTAATCTGTATGTGATTCTGGACGCCCTGTTTATGCTGTATACTGTTACATAAAGTAGTCAAAGTGAAATGAAATATCAAAGTGCACTGATTTCATTCTTTCCTTTAATCCCAGGTACTGATGTGTTTCCTTCACATCATTGTGTGAAGTCACACTTAATAACACCAACAAAGACAAGCTGCAGGTCTGCAGCCTGTCAGAGTGATGGTGCTAAATAAAACATCAATGGTTGTTGTGCCACAGACCACCTAGTGACTTAGCAGCCTTTAAAGCCTGACAGAGATAAGACAACAGACATACATGTAAAGCTACAACTTATCAATAAAATAATGATCATTTTCCCAATCTAAACTCCACACATACAGGTCCTGTGTGTTTATACAATAATATCACATATTGTTTCTTTGTATTGTAAATAATATTTCAGTGTGATCATATAATTTCGTCAGTTTTTTTTTTTCTTAGTGAACAAATCTTACAGCAGTTTAGGAATTTATGGCACGATTTCTACTTAATTCCAATAAGCCAGAATTTATTGCAGAGTAGTAGTTTTTTGTTTTTTTTACTGGTTCTGTCCTTTGTACCACAAACACACACACACACACACACAGATACAGTTGTAGAGACTCACAGAGAAGAGCATGTTTTTCTTGTCCTGGTTGACAGCTCTGGGATCTGGCACAGGGTCTGTGTGTTTAAGCACTGACACGGACTCCCCCGTCAGAATGGACTGGTCCACTCGTAGAGTAGTAGAACGAATTGACGTCAGCCTGATGTCAGCGGGCACTTTATCGCCAACTAAGGAAGTGGGGGACATACGTATTATTGCATTTATTTTAAATAGACAACTAAGCTGTTTGTACTGAACCCTGTGTTTAAACGTAGCATGACGGCTATACATTATACAGCCTACTAATAATAAATTACTGTATGTTGCATTACAGAACAGTGTTAGTTTTTATCCAGCCTGAATTTACATTTCTGTCACTGAATTATGTAATGTTTGGGCCAAGACCATAACCAAGATGCTAGAGTTTACTGTCTAATCTACAGGGCACCTTTAATAAACCCATTAACTATACTGACCAAGACTCAAAGACAGTAATGCCACACGTTATACTGTAGATTAAACATAGTACTTAATTTTTCTTCATCTTCAAAGTTGTGAACTTACTAGTCCATGTGCTGGGGTTGCCCACATAGCAAAAGCGTGGCCTTGTTACCTAGATTTGCTATTTGCCAACGAAAGCGGAAATTACTCTATTGAACTTGTGTTGTTTGTCCTAGATCTGGCTGAAAGCTCCAAACATCTCTTTGCAGCTGTTCTCTGTGGTCTAGTTGGACAGATGACTAAGGTTTTCCAGATTCTGACTTAACTATTCTGCCGTCACTTTTCCCTTGACACAATATTGTCTCCTTCGTATGCAGTGGAATATTCTGAATTCTGAAACCTGGTGCTCCATCGCCGCTAACAATCCAACCCATATTAGGGTAATTTCAACAGCAGAAAAGACATTTTACACACATTTCATGTTTCTTCAAGGACTCAGTGACTCTTAGCCATAAACGGACCAGCACACATGAGATACTCTAAATACAGGGCACATAAGAACTGCATTGGCATGGATAAGCCATGTAATGACTTTGCTCATTGACTTTGCTGGTTTTTACAGTCAGTGCAACTGTATTTGGAATGTGTTTGGGATGTCTATTGACCTCCAAAAAGGTACATCAGCATACATAAAACAAGAGGTCCTTCCCAAACATCAAAATACAGAAACTGTAGTAGATGTACAAAATATTTGATAGAGTTACTGAGGTTCACTCTGTGCCTAATTCATTGGAAGCTTTTGAAACTTGAGGGGTTCTGGAAGCCCATATAGTTGTATTAATAATCCTTTATACACACGTAAAGACTAAGATAGAAAAACCTGTAAAAACCAGCAAAGTTATCATGCTGTGCACAATTCTTTGAATAAACATATCAATTACAAAATCATGGGTGATGGGTATATGGTCGAACCTGTGAGGGAATAGAGTAAATTTAGTCATATGGTTAGATAATTAGCAAACAATCAACCAAGATGGGCTATTGAAGAGGTCACAAAGAGGACAAGAGATCATAGGCTGGGTCGTGTTTGGAGGAATGTTTGAGATCACAGCAGGCACTTTGTTGTTACAAGGCCCAAAGCAATGTAGCAGATAGTGAGTCCTGGGGTCGCAAAATCTAAAAGAGGGTAATAAAAGGGTTTCATTGACTTCACAACTGATATCTTCAGATAACCTAGAAAGGGACAAGAGTGATGACTGTCAACTGCATGCACCTGGTTTCTTCATTTATGTTTTGTGAGGGTGGTTCTTTCTTGGGTTTAAGTATAAATAGAAGGGGTTTGAGAGATACAAGTCAGAAACAACACTCAACATCCATGTGTTCTTCTCCATGCTGGCATGTATTAAACTGAGATGGTTCATCACGCTGATTTCTGTCTACAATTCTTCCAAGTGGAAAAATTTCTATCACAAACCTTACTGATGGAAAACGTAAAGTTTTTTTTTAGAATGAGATCTTCACCAGGATACAACAAAGCTCACAAATTGCATGGTACACATGAAGAGAAGAAGCATTCTTCTTTAGGTTATATACAGTTTACAAGTGTTTATACTGTACATCAGTGAGTGAAGGAAGAGCGGAGACTAAAGCTGTAAGAGATTTTGTTTCAGTCATCATTAAATGAGCGATAAAAAGGGGTATTTTTGACACCATTACTGTTTTTTTTTTTTTTAAATCTATGTTGAAGAGAATACTGACACTCTGTAGTGATATAAATCAAGCTTACTGGTTATTCTCCTGGCTCTGGCACAGGATGATGAACTCTTGACTTAAGGCTTATGACCTTAAGACACACATGACACAACTCTGTGTCATATTGATTGGACATTCAAAAATACAGCTATTAAAATCTTGGCCAGCGACAGCCTTCCATTTATTGTCAATGAAAAGCCAGCTATGCCATTGTATTCCACTTGTAGTGCAATACAGATCCAGTCGAAATTTAGCTACAGGGGAAAGTTGCGCTCAATTTTATGCAAACATGCAGTTATGCAGTTCGGCTAAAGCTGGGTGAGAGCCAATCCAGACAGGAAACAGCAGCAGACAGGGAGTCAGTTTTTCTCCATGACATGGAGGCATTATAAAAAATAATAAAGGAAAGGAACAAAAATGAAAAAGGAAAACCAAAGGGAAAAAAGGACAAAAGAGCAAAAAGTTAATCAGCACTGTTGTCATGATTATTAATGTGTGTGTTTAAAATGCTCTGTAGTCTAAAGTTTGCTGGTGTAAAAGTATTGTTTTTCTCAACGATTTAACATCATTATTAGTGTCTAGCTGTTGGAGCTACATTACAAAATAACTACATCAGAGCAGAGCATGTAAATAATCCTCACCCCAAAATACCCCACAACTATGTCTTTACCAGAACCCATTCATTCATCCATTATCTTATTGGCTTATATTGTTTAGGGTCATGTAGGGGCTGGAGCCTATCCCACCCTGGAAAGTCTCAGGGCCAACACAGAGAGACATACACAGACAGACAACCATTCTCACCTGTGGGCAATTTAAAGTCAATTAACCTAACATGCACGTCTTTGGACTGTGGGAGGAAACTGGGGTACCCAGGGGAAACCCACACAAGTACAGAGAGAACATGCAAACTCGACACAGAAAGGCTGCAGGTGGCTGGGGATTTGAACCAGGGAGCTTCTATCTGTGAGGTGGCAGTGCTAACCACTCCACCATTTGGCTGCCCACTAGTGCCCAGCTACAGGCAAACACATTGTATCTGTATGTATAATACAGCAGTAAGTCATGCTTTCTTTCCCAGAACACTCCTGTGTGCTGCAGTAACACCAGCCCTCTTCCCTCATTATCTCTCTAGCACATATGCACCTCAGTGTCACCTTCCCTGTGCAAGACTGTTGATTGTTTTCAGTGCACATTCTGCCTATTTTTGAACTTCTTCACTTTTTTGGACTTTGCATTTTGTCTTGCTCTTTTGTTGTCTTCTGGTGTTTCTGCCTCAGAAAAATAATAAAGCAATATCAATGGATCACATTAAACTGTCTTGTGATTCCAGTTCTGACTAGTGTCGCAGGCTTCCCATGCTCCAGAGGATGAATACTTTCACTACAGACAGAAGGGCACTGGATCACTAACAGAGACACACAAAGACACACACACTCTTAACCCTATTTCCTCTCTCTAAGCAGCCTGAAATAGAAGTGGGTGTCTGGAGGATTCAACTCTTTTCTTACTGGGTCAAGATAAAAGAGTGTGTGGGCTCTTACTGCAGCTAATAGTGTTCACAATACCCAGCTGGACTGTTATTTTATGTGAATACAACCGACCACCACGTTTACTGAAATACAAAAACATTTTTCTTCTAAATATTTCAATTGTCATATGTTCAAAGGCAGTGACCCCACTTATCAATCTGTTTTCTTTAATAAGAACTTCAGATAAGTAGGGAGGAACACCTGAAATTATGCTCAGAAGCGCAGAGAAATGGTAAAAGCAGTGTTGTTGACCAAGTTTTGATTTTCTATCTCCTGTAAATAGGTAATCACACAGGCATGAAATCAGTGGTAAAAAGTCAGAGCACTGAATACAGACACCACCACCTCTAAAAACTCTACAAACTTTAAATTTACTTCAACACTTGAAAACACTTCAGAAAGATGGTGACACTCGAAAAACACTCCAAGTAAATGAAAAAAGATGTACACTCGGCTATTATAGTGTATCATTCAGACCAGCCTAACTTTGTCTTATATTTGAGGATTGCAGCTTTGAGATGAACTCCCACTATCCCACCAAGAATTTTCCATGAAGACCTTGTGTGCCTTTTACTGGGTTTCCATGACGATAACAGCCAGAGGAGCGAGCAGGGATGTATCGGCATGCAGATTGTTGATGGATGCCAAGAATGATTGAACAAAGGTGCTGTGGTGTTATTTCAATCATGTTTAAACAATATTACAGTGGGATTTCACCAATGTGCTTGTAAGGCTTCTTTGAACTTGTAAGGTTTCTTTATGCTCAAAATAGCAGGAAAGACCCACCATTAGGAAGGGTAACATGTACAAACATTGACAAAGAAAGAAAGCCTTTCTGTATTTCTGTGCTTTCTGTACTTGTGGGAAGCAAAACAGAATCTAAATGTATGCTAATGATATCCCATGTGTGCAGGCTGTGCTGTTGTTTCAAAAGGAACTGTCAGGTTTTTCACAGTACTGATGTCCTTAAACAGTGGGGAGCTTCCCCCCAGAACTACACACCTTCAAGGGATCTTTTCTGTTTACATTATCTCCACCAGTAGGAACTCCAACGTGTTACAGTCTGGCCAATAATCATTATGCATTTACAGTTGGGTGCAAATGTTTGAACCCCACATACTGCTAAAATGTCAAAAAGAGTAAAACAAAGATTTTCTTTTTAATCTACGTAATATATAGAGTTGATGAACATTCAGCTGGTATAATTATTTATCTAGCCATCTGTGTATTAGGAAGCTTTATGGTTAAGTTTGCATCACCTTGGATGATATTTGAAAGTAAAGGGATTCAAATTTAAACTTAAACCAGTTGCTGTTATGCAATAGCAGGGTTTTTACAGAGATTTGTGCATGTTGTATGTAGGCTTTTAGTGCCATTTGTCTGCTTACCTGCGACCTCCACAATGTCTCCAGGAACAATATCTCGGGCTCTGACTCTTTGGACGCTCTTCTTGTCCTGTCGGTACACCTTGCCCATCTCTGGCTCATACTCCTTTAGAGCCTCGATGGCATTCTCTGCATTACGCTCCTAGTGGAGTTGAGAGTATATGAAGTAACAGTATGTAAGATTGGTTTTTTTTGTGATACAGGGGCAGATGATAGATGCATGTTATTAATTTTAACATCTTTTTAACAGAACAAAAGTAACAAGTAGTACTTGGTTATTGTACTAATAAATAAACATTTTACTTAAACTGATCCCTTATTGATCTGAACGCGAGGTTAAAAAAAACGCACTTTACCATGTGATTTACAATGTCTACATTGTGGATTTCTAACAATAAGTAAACGTGTGGACTGTCTGAAAGAACAGGCTAATCAAAAATGAGGAGAACAGTAAACCCCACTACACAGACTACTTTCTATTGGATTCTTATCATCCATGTGTGTATTTAACTATAACAAAATAATCCAAGCATCATACCACCAAACAGAAGATCACAGGTTAAACCCAAGAAACAGAGGTCAAGAAACAAAGCCAACAGGTTTTAAAACATGAGTTTGTCTTAAATGGGCCTTTCTTAAAACCAAAACTAGGTCTAGAGGAAACACCAGACCAACAAATAAATAAGGACAACACAAGATGGACCAAAGAACTGTCTCACATGCACAATGGTCTCACTCCAACATAGGCTTTTACAGCAAGAGGAGAAATGCAATGAATTGTACAAACTGCAACAACAGCAGAAAACAGATTCTCCTGAGAACCATCTGTGGTGTAAAATGAATGCAGTGGCCAAAACATTACAACACCCCTTCTTATAATGCACTCTAGTATGACTCAACTACCCTTTTTGACCTCAATAATGTCAACTTTCTGACATTTTCAACCTAAAATCTGAGAAATTATAACCTTTGAAAGTGGAATTCATGGCAGAGCCACTGTATTGGATTGGATTAGACTAGGTCATAATGTTATGCCTGATAGGTGTATATTTATTGTCACTCCATTGTAATATGCAGTAAGTCTGATAAATATAAAACTGGGAAGAGTCTGGGCCATTTTTGAGCATTAAAATCATATCCCCTCAAAATTATTTGTTTGGTTTTCTCTATAAATTTTTAGTCTTGACTTTATAATGTCTACTAATTTCCCCTATGAAATGGTGATCTCGTTTTAAAACAAAATTCAGTTGCCAGAACAAATTCTCAGAACAGCATTACGGAACAATTTTCTTTATTTAATGCAACTGAACCTCATCAAGGATGGAAGCAGAAGATTTGTGCTGACAGCAATCTGTCAGACATGAAGAGGACCAGCATGTGAGCAGAGTTTAGGATATTTTGTAATGTATCAGAAAGTACATCAAAAGTAAAGACAACACATTTATTAAACTGGAGGAATATAGCAGGAGGCGTATTACAATGTATGTAATAAATGTTGTCATTAAATGTTTTGAAAATATGCCTTACGGATGGAAGGGATCTCAAAAATTGTCTGACACACACAAAGGCCATTTACCTGCCAAACTCCTACAATTGCATTGGCAATGAGGATGAGGAGGATGACAAAGGGTTCAACAAAGGCTGTGATTGTTCCCTCGCCTTCTTCGAACCAAGCCAGGGTCTACAAAAGACAAAAGGCAAAGATTTATGTGCATTGTGGTACTTGATCTGATTTTATGTGTACTGTGTGTCTATGTAAAGTTCAACTAATATTTTTCTACAAACATGGGCCATTAGAATCAATTGCATCCTTTTAAGTTATAAAGAACTGCAACACACTTTTGTAGAATAATTGTCAGTAACTTGTGTTAGTGTTTGTAGTGGTGCACACACTTGTGTTTCCTTACAAAGGAGATGCATGCAGCCAGCAGCAATATCCGAACCAACAAATCCTCAAACTGTTCCAAGATCAGCTCCAAGAGAGACTTTCCTGCATAGACATATAAATAGGTATGTGTAGGACAAAAATACAGAAATAGAGGAAGACAGATTAATAGCTAGATAGATAAGTAGATAAGTAGATAGATAGATAGATAGATAGCTCACCTTCTTCAGCTGGCAATTCTGTGAGTTGTGAGTGAAATAAATAAATGTAGAAAGAAAGAAGGGAGGATGAAAAAAAAACATCATTACGATTGAAACTTAGTTTCTTTTAATGATTTTTATTAATTCAGCAAGCACTTAGGTGTATGTGTATTATGTTTTATAATAATGCTAAATAATGTTTTTAATACTGCAGTAGTAGTAACTTAATCATCAATGTTCAACAGTCCAAAATGTTCAACAGTTCACAGTTGTAGCTGCAGTGAGTATAAACAAACCTACCGTTTGGTCCCCATTTCTCCCTGTTCTTCTTCAGCTGCTCACAGCTCAAGCCTGTAGACTCATTTACACCAAAGAAGCACAAAACCTCCTCCACAGTCTTAGTATGAGCATTATCCATCACTGTGGATGGAGAAGAAAGAGGAGATAAGGCAATATCACTACTTCAGTACAGCAGCTGTTACAAAAGCTGAAAAAAAAAAGCACTTCATGACGTCTGTCTTGTGTATACTACTGTGGCTTCAAACAGGGTATTTGGGATTTATTTTATTAGAATATTGGAGATGGAGCATACTGACTGAAACTATTCAGATTTTTGACATAATCTTCTTGACTCCTGCAATGAAAATTACACTGTGTTACAGCATTACATGGCTGGGGAATCAGCTGCATTCAACAGCCAAGCAACGACACAACCAGGAACCCGCAGAGACAAACAGGCCCAAGAGACACGTACTACTATGTATATGATGTGAGCTGGCTTTGAAATATCTCTGTGTTGCATCATATTGGACAATATTTACTTTATTTCTATGCTGCTTTTCACTTTCCTCACTGTGTTGAGGCTACTTGGCCTAGAACAATCTATGTACTCCATTATAAAACGGGCAATTTATTGCTCTCTTTCTTGCAGCCAAATGAAATGCACATGTTGAATAGGACTAAAGACCTTTTGCACACACGTATGATACTTCTCATGTGGATATTCACGTAACGGTAAGCAACGATTTGCCAGGTTTTTCGATGACCTCCCATCACGGTGTTAGGGAGAAACCCAGGAATAAGTCAACGTCATTTAATAGTTTCATTGTAGAGCATATATGACGAATTCATCCGGGACTAATATCAGTCCGAAAAATGCCTAAGGCAGGTTGTATTAAAGGGACGGTGTTTAAGATAAATACGTCTAGAGGTTTCAGCTTTCGGCTTTCGGCTTCTAAAACTGTCCGGCAGCAGCCAAAATGCCAAAATAAATTCTATACCTTCTAAAAAAAGAATAATATCACTTCCGGTCATTAACGTCAATTATTTTATTATTACAAGGTGGGCTAGTCTAATTCCTGGGTTACATCTGGGCTCTAATAATACATCCGTGTGTTACATGGGTGACATAACAGAGACAACTCAAAGACGTAATGCTTATGAGGTTTGTCTGTAATTTAATAGGACGGCATGGTTAACGGCTTCATACGCTAATACAATAAATAAACCATATGTTAAATGACAGGTGAAAACTAACAGGCTACAAGCCTTCGAGCCTAAGCTAGTTGTTAGCTGATGAGCTACCGGCTAGCTATGCAGCTATCGTAGTGGTAAAACGTTAATCCTGCGTAGATAAACAGGTTGCTTACCAGTACGGTTGCTGTCCAGCGGGTCGTCTGTCCACTATTTCTGCAGGTTTAGTAAGACAGGATATATCACAGCAACATGCGTCTTTCACAAAAACAAAGCAGAAAAATAGGCTAAATCGGAGTTTTTCCAAAAGGCTGACGTTATTTATACTTTGACAGCCGCTCGTGAGTGACAAAAATCACATTTCCATTGAAACAGTATCTGATGTCCGAAGGGTAAAAATATTTCTGTTAAAAAATAAGGCTTATTTAAGGCAAATGTTATGTCTCGATATGGTACATCACTAGTGTATCAAGAAAATATGGTATTACGCTGTATCCTGACAGCAGGAGTGTCTGCGGCACAGTATTGTTCAGAGATACGGGCTACGACATCTGATAGAATGAGACTACCCCCAGTTTAAGGTTAATTTCCGGTTTTGTATTTCAAAATAAAGGAAGCACGCCATGATAAAAGATCAATGCAAATTTCCCGACAAGTACTGTTTGGGGATATTTTTCAGTTCTCAAGTACTGGATAATCAGAGCCCAACTGGCAGTTGTAGTAATTCCAATACAGAGATTGGCATTTATTTTTTAAAAGTGCCGTTTATAGCGTTATAGTGGTTATTCCGTCTACCTTGATACTGCTACGCTGTAATGAACGTGATTAACAGTGTTTGCTAAACCTACAAGACGACGGAGCTTAAGAATGAGCCAATGAAATGCTTAGAACTCCGACTGACACAACACAGGAACCAATCACCGCGAGGAATGTTGTAAATTCCTCCCTCCTGGAAGCTTTGCTAAAACACGCTCGGCCTCTGATCTCAGTTCCCGACTAATCAGCGGGCGGTGCGTGCGCTGTCGCTCGAACTGATCGGCTTAAGAGCCAATCAACGTTGAGCTCTTAAGATTTTGACATAAAAAAGAACTAATCGAACAACGCTAGAGATGGGATGATAGCTTTGCTATATGATTAGCAGTTTCCTTCTTGTCCATCTTTTAAAAAAAGCAAACTAATTGTTGAATGGCAAAATGTTTAAAGTAAACACTATTTTCAGAAATAAGATGCACATTCCAGAGGATGTGATCTCTACTATCTATATTATTCATAAAATATTTTTTCTTCCCTTAAATTCAAAGTGTGTTTTGTCCAATTGTCAGTAGATCTAGTGCATCTAACATTATTACAAGTATCATACGTGCATATTTAGTTCACTCCAATAGCTATATCAACAAAGACCTTATATGGGCGGTAACATTCTGTACTCTGTCCGTGTCCTTTTTTTGATCGTGTTGCAAAATTGGGAGTCTGTGTAGGTCAGTTATAAAAAGACTGAGACAAATGTATGTCAGTGTGCAGATCATGTACTGTACTCGATTTTAGAAGGGAACAAAATAAGTCAGTATGTAACTGTTTTTCATTCATGCCTCCTGTAAAGGTGAGCTAATCTTTAACACTATTAAACATTAAAAGACAAAACAGGACAATGTTTAGTTAAATGGTTTTTTTTTTGTTAAAACATTTACACAACAGGCATAATACACCTAATTATTCTGTCATTCTTCTGTCTCTGTGCTGAAAGGAGGGATTCCTCCTCTGCAGCAGTTATTTCAACTTTTTTTCCCCATTAGCTCTTAATAAGGTCAATCATTAAAAATGTGGACATGGAAAAAAACATAATTTGACAATTGTTGGGGCTGTGTTCTTTCTTAGGAGGTCGTCCTCACAAGGGATATTGACTCCATATGCTGAAAGACAAAGAACAAAATCATTACAGAAAAACTGCACATAGACTGTAATAGTACTATTTTGTATCTGTACGCATTAGTGCTCTACACAAGACTTGTTTTTTCAGCAATACATAACATTTGCCTTAATGAAATGCCAAAATACTAAACTTATTTGTTATTGTGATTGACTGTAATACTAATCGAAGAATATCTGAATAAATTCAATGATATTCGACCTGCATTTAACCAATCACCCTGGAGGGACGAGTGGGCAGCCACATGTGGCATTTGCAGAGAACTCAAAGATACACTAACATGGGCTGGGAGAATTCTGAATGTGGTTCCAGGACCATGCATAGGAGAAGGCTGCTCTGCCAAGTTCCATGTGAATTCTGGGGTCTTTGTACAGCATGTGGAAGAGCGAGAATTATACATACTATGACCTGGGGACAACAGACTGCAAAGATATCAGTGAAGTTCACCCAGGATGGCTTTGGGTAGAGCATTGGACTGGGATGCAGAAGGCAGCGGGATCGAATCCCACCCCACCAGTTGTGGAACCGCCCAGCCACCAAGACCCACCCTGGTGCAGGCCCCAAGCCCGGATAAAAGTGGGAGGGTTGCAGCAGGAAGGGCATCCAACATAAAAACAGATGCCAAATCAACGCGCGGAACACGTTCCGTTGTGGCGACCCCTGAAGGGACAAGCTGAAAGCTGCTGATCTTTGATCATGAGAACACCCAGAACAGCTCTCCTGTTTCTTAAACCTGAAATATGCTTTATGTTCAACATCTAAATAAACAGTTTTAATCAAACAATTCTCCAACCGATAGGTTCCTAAATTGGTTTGGTAATTGTTTAGGTTAATACGGTTAACAAATTAGATCATATGGTGTCACCAAACAACAACAAACAACAGCAGATGTTTGTCATATTTACCACATGTGAGCACGCCTGGGCATGTTTTGTAAAAAAGATGAAACATAAATACTCATCTATATCTTTCCATATACAGTATATCTAACTACCATGCACTACACACAGGGCACATTCTGGAGCACAGACTTTCCACATGTGAACGTGTGTGTTGGTGTAACAATTAAAAAGGAACAGAACTAAACACTGGTGATAGACCAATGAGGGATCATGAAGGATACAGAACGGTTCAGTTCTGTGTTCGCTGTTGCTGGTTGACATGTAGTTACAAGGAGCTCAATGAAGATTTAGTACATTATTGAGCTAGTCTAACGCTTTGGTAGGAGAACTTTTAGCTTTTAAAGGCAAAGCATGACTGGTCTCTTGGGGGTGACAAATTTCCTGTTTTCTTAGTTTGTCGGGGAAACGTCCCCTGGTCCCTAGTGGTGATTACACGCTTGTTAAGGTCACATTTACAGGCGCAAAGCCTTATTAAAGTATGATCCATCAGACACCTGGGACAAAAAAAAAACAACACAATTTTTCGGTGATATAATTTCTACATCATCTCTAGAAGAGAAAAGAGAGACTTTTGTGTTTGCTATGCCAGTGATTCACAGCTGTTCTTCTCCTTTCCACCAGATGACTCCAATGTCTCATCACACATTTCTGCCTGTCAAAACATTTGGGGTCATCACTGAAAACCAACGGAGCTTTACACGTCTCTGTTTCTAGTGCATGCAGATTTGCCCCTTTACAACATCAAAACGATCAGACCCTACTTTCCTGAATTTTTGACCCAACTGACAGGCACTAGCCATATCCTATGTGACTCCTGCAATGTCCTGCTGACACGGCTGGCTACAAGCACAATGAAACCTCTTCAGATGATCCAAAATGCAGAAGCATGTCTAGATTTTGATCTGCCAAAAAGGGCACAATTGTTCAGTTCTCTGCACCAGAATTCCAGTAGCCCCCAACATTAATTCAAAGCTCTTTATCTGGCCTATAGAGTGGTCATGTCAACAGCACCTTTCTACCTGAACTGCCTCATCCAGGTCTACAATCCCTCCCACCCATTGCACTCTGCCAATGAAAGGCGTCTGGTGGTCCCTACAAAACAAAGCAGAACACTTCACCTCAGTGGTCCTATGATGGCAGAATGAGCTATCAAACTCTGCAGCCTCAATCCCAATGTTCAAAAGGCTGTTTAAAACAGAACTCTTCTAGAATCTTTTCAGTGTGTCAGTATTTATAAGTCTGTCCTGTCTCAGAGTGTGTGTCCTCTGTGAGTATGACTTTTCGGTGACCAACAGGATGTTAAATTGAGCAGAACTGGCAAAGGAGCCCTTTTTTTTTAGGTCCTTTTCGGCTTATCCCGTGAGTTCAGGGTCGCCACAGCTCCTTGTCCACATGCTGATTTGGCACAGTTTTTACGCTGGATGCCCTTCCTGACACAACCCTCCCTAATTTCTACCGGGCTTGGACCGACACTGCACAGCTGGGGATGGGAATGGGCTGTTAGGGTTAGGGTTCAACAGAGACACTTTGACATATAGCCCGGGGTCTGACCCTGACCCACTGACCCTGTGGTCCGTGGACGACTGCCTTACCAACTGAGCCACAGCCGCCCCTTAACCCTATAAACTTTATTGGAGCTTATCGCAGTGCAACTTACATTTTGGGACAAATGGTTCCTGAGAGAATCTCAAATTCCAAGTAGGTTTGAATGTCAGTGCGAATGGTTGTCTGTCTGTGTGTGTCTCTCTGTGGCCCTGAGACAGACTGGTGACAACTTTACAACTTATGTTCATAAGTTGTAAAGTGGTCTAAAGTTTGTTCAACTCAAGATGTCAGTGAACATAATGAGCCCGTCCTAATAGGACAACATATACAGAGTGGTTACGTGATAAAACCAAACTCAATCTGTTGAGTAATATTCACTAAAACGGTTAAAGTAGAAACACATTCTCCACTAAGAGTGTACTCCTTATTATATGTTTTATTGTATATGTGTTATTTTAAAAAATTCTAGAGAAATACATGTATAATTGATTCATCCATTTTCCAAAGTGAAATATATTATCCCTTGTTTTATTTTAAAGAGACAGCAGGAGTGTCTGTGGCACAGTACTATTAAAATTTTAAATTAGTGTTTCTAAAAAACAAACAAACAAACAAAAAAAACAGAAAATAGTATGCTTTTAAAATTTTGATTTTCAAAATTGGAATCGAAATTGGTGTCCCTGACCGACCATGGCCTTTCTGTATGGAGTTTGCATGTTCTCCCCCGTGCTTGCATGGGTTTGCTCCCACAGTCCAAAGACAAGCATGTTAAGTTAATTGATGACTCTAAATTGCCTGTAGCTGTCATGTGAGTGTGAATAGTTGTCTGTCTAGGTGTGTCTCTCTGTGTTGGGCTTGAGATAAACTGGAGACCCTACCTCTCACCTAATGACAGTGGGGATAGCCCCCCCAATGACCCTACACAAGATAATGGATGGATGGATGGGAGCAATCAAATAACAAGTACACAAATTCTACTTTTGATTTTCTTTGCACATCAAATAAGTTACAAAAGAAATGGTTTAACAGGAGGATAAATTTAACCAGCCTGCCTGTAAAGTGCATTTTTCATTTAACTACAAAATTTAAACCAAAAATAAATAAAACTGTACCCATTTTTTTCATTTTGGGTGTTTGAACTAATATTTTTTACTTTATATGTTTTTGTTTTATTTTTAAATTCATTTTAAAATGGATAAATTAATGATACACAGATCTGAGGATACCACCAATACCTGTGTTTGTGTATGAGTGTGTTACCTAAGGTTGTACTCAGGATCAGTGTGTGTTTTCAACAGCAGTTCTCTGATCTCCTCAGGTGGGTTCAGACCATGAACCTTTGCTCTCTCCCATCTCTGCAGCCTACTGATACCTGGAAAGGCAGAGATTATATTTTATATAAATAAGTGTTTGTGTGAAGCATCAAATACACCTAAGTGGCCCAAAAATAATAAGTTGCACCCCTACGCCTCAACATATAATATTAAGTAAGAGATTGTTTAATCCATTATTTATCCTGCCCACACATATACTGAAACTTAAATTAACTTTAATTTGTGCTGCCTTTTGGATAAAAGCATCTGCCAAATGACTGAACTATGACAATAGTAGACACACTGATGCTTTCTGCATCTATGGTAGAACTGAGGTATGAGCGAGGTGGCAGTTCTGAACAAAGCCTTTGCAGCTCCCACTGACCCTGTGTTTGAACAACATTCACATTCTGAAGTAGCAAAATGATCTCTACTGGACACAGTGAGTAAAGATTGAAACTAACTTTGATAATCTTAGCTGACCACTAAAGATGGCAAACAAAAAAGTTATAATGTTCATTTGAGGCATTTTGTGAATCATGATTATTTAGTCATGAACTGTGGAAACTGCAGGCCTCTTTTTAGTTCTTATACCACTGGGTACAAGCGGTCCTCATTTTATTGTTCTTTTTCATATTAAACATAGTAAATGGTTGATTAAATCTGTCAAAGTGCATTGACAACTGATATTTTCATAGATATTTGGTCCATTTTCCACTTGACATCATATTTTTTGATTTATATGTCTGTGTTTTATTTGTTTTGTTATACCAAAGTCAGATATTCTAGGGTATAAACATATGTGTTACCTGTGCAGGGCCCAAACTTCCAGTCCAGATCGAATTGTCTGAGCTTTTGGAGATCCTCTCTTACTGCTTCATCTTCAGCCTCTAGTTGTCAGAAAGACAGTGTTTTGTTTATAGCACAATAAAAGAAGAAAAGACACCGTGGCACTTGACTGATAGAAATCTCGTCAACGTGTTTATTCACTTTCATTTTATTTTACTTTATTCACTTTAAATCCTCCCGACAATCTGAGACAGAGCTGCGAACTCCACGTGAAGGCTCATGCAAATAGTTCGGAAGTTGTACTAGAGGGCTTGGAGGATAAGATCTAACTCAGACACCTGCATTCTTACATTCACCGCCTCTGGATAAAGTACAAAGAATTTCAGGATTCCAATACATGTGTGAAAGTGGCTTATGACAATCTGTATATAACTCATTAAGTGATGTTGAAAACAGTGTCGGTAGGTCATAACACAGCTCACAAAAAGTGAGCTCTTCACCTTTCTGTGGTGGAGGAGGAGGAGTAGATCTCTTCTCTCGTTTCCCACCCTTCCTCGCTTTCTTCACCACCTTGAATGAATCTGTAATCAGTCTGTGCTTGGTTGTCATGGTGACTAATCTAGAACAAACACACATATTGGAATATGTCACTGACGATACAGCTTTCATGAACTTTTCAAACAGCCTTTTCAACCACAAACTCAAATTCTCCACTGAACCCATTAAAACTACTGTCTCACATCAACTAAACAAACATTCATTTGCAATTTCTATCTATGTAATTTGTTTTAATCCAACATGTTTTACAAGCTTCCCTTAAGACAGTCATAGTAAATAGTAAAGAGTAAAGAGTCAGAGATTTATAAAGCTTTCAAAGTGGTACCAGCTGATATTTCCTAAAGACAACGGGTTGACTTGCCTCAGGCCTAAAGAGATCCTGAAAAAAAATTCTTAGGGTGCACAAACCTTTGCACATTTTCAATTTAGGACATGAAAAGTAATTATGCATCAATATTTCCTGCACCTATTGTGTTTTATGTTACATATGCTATAGATGCTGTGTTTCCAAATACAAAATCGCCATCATTTTGTTGGTAAGGGCTGCACAGATCTCCCATAAAATTACAGCTATTTCAGTTTCAAATTGTGGAGACGTTAACGTAGTTTCAATAACAATTTAAACTTCTTCTTTTTGCCCCTGTGACCGTGTTTCCTGTCATTTGGTTGGACGGATATGAAATATGAGGCGGCTATTACAACCTTACAAAGCTCGTCGTGACGTTATTAGTCCTATGTAATTTTCAGGCGATTTTACTAATGCAAAACACACACAAGAGATTTTATATATTTAACAATTACTGTGCTTATCGATAATCAGAGCTAAAGGGAATAACGTTAATTAGCACGAAACATAAATATGGTTATAGTCGAAGCTAAACGTTCAGTTTTTTATGCTACATACGACTTTTCACTTTTCTTTCTCAATCTATTGAATTAACCTATTTACCCGAAAAACGAAATCTCTGCTTACAATCTCCTCTTTTCATTCAAACGCAGCGTCAGCTACTCTGCAACAAAACCACTCAACCAAAACAAAGATGACGCTGTGCTGCTCCTCCTCCTCCTCCTCTTCCTCTTCTTCTGATTCTTGTTCTTTTTCTTTCTCTATTTTCCGGCAGACTCGAGCCTTGTTTATGTCTGTGCTGCCGTCTGTCGTTCACTGTGGGTATTACAGCCCAGAAGTCCAACTCTCACTCTAGTTTACATGTACATTACAGTGGCTGATTGAAAAATATGGTGTTTCTTATAGAAGATCAAATATATAGTATTTTATGAAAAAAAATTCTTTATATTGGGTGTGAGAATATTATCATGGATAAACACAATATGGTAAATGGTAAATGTTCTGCACTTATATAGCACTTTTCTACCTATTGGCCCTCAAAGCGCTTTACACTGCTTCTTATTCACCCATTGACACACACACTCACACACTGGTGGGGGAGCTGCTATGCAGCTGGCCAACACTCACCGGGAGCAACTAAGTCAGGGTTCAGTGTCTTGTTCAAGGACACTTCGACATGTGGGGATTGAACCAACAACTGTGAGATTGGTGGACAACCGCTCTACCTTCCTGCACCACAGTCACATATTACTGTCCTGCTCTTTGTCCCCTTTGTTGTGTTTTTTGTCTTTTTTAGACCCTCTCCCTTTCTTCCTGCATCACCTTGGGGTCCGGTTTCCAAATCACATCCCTCTCACCCCTGCAGCTGGTTGTTGTCATCAGCCTTAGTACATCAGCCTAAGCTGTTTCTCATGACTCTCCAGTCCCTGGTTTTCCCAGGATCCATTTGCCTTTGTTCATTTTTCCTGGATCCATTTGTTTGGACTTTATCTCTGCATGACCCAGAAATCTGCCATTGGCTTAATCTGTGTGTGTCTTCTTTTAAATAATAGACATTTGTCCAACCGTCTACTTTTCTTTTTTGAGCAATTGTTTGCACAATGAAATTAGAACTTCAACAAATTACATGATGTACCAAATCTCTAAAACAAGTCTGCAAAACTGCAAGCACATTTTCTGCTCTACACTCTAAATCACACTTTTGCAAAACACTACACACAGATTCACTTTGTTAGGCATAAGTTTGTGTTCCTTTAGAAAAGTAAAACCACAGATGCTGCCAAGCTCGATTTATCAACTAGCAACACCGACTCCTTACAGGTGTGATCACTAGTTGATTCATTATTCATTTAGCAGTCATAGCTTTTGCTCGATAAAAAGGCCACAGATGAGCTCTGCTGTTACGGGGGATAGCAAAGCTCAAGCAGGAGGTAATGTAAAGATTAAGGAGTGAGAGGAAGAAGAGGAGGAAAGACAAATGTTTCAGATGAGATCAGGGGACAGTGTCATGATGTGCACGTCCAAGTGTGTGTAAGGAATTGGGAAAAACTGTAAGTAAAAGATGCGATTATACTTTTCCATCACTGCCTATCACACAGGTTGTATCTTTGGGAAACCTTCATGTGGATAGTACTTTATGTGGATAGTACTTTATGTGGATAGTACTTTACTTAATGGTTTGTGATTTCAGTCACAACCTTTGTTAAATTCAAAATGAATGCAGCATAGGAGGTTTGTAATGTTTCACGTCTTTGTTAAAACAAAGCAACAATAATAGACCCAGCTGACATATCCAAGGTCTGATTGTGGTGGAGTTTTATATCAGGTGTAAGTGTAATCATTAGTCATCTTGATGAAAACCGCAGACTCAGCTGATAATCTTAACAGAGTAATAACCACAGCAGCAGTAGTATATCACCAACTGTGTTTTTTAATAATCCTGATTTATTTGCCTTATAATAAGACATTTCTGGATTTGGACCTGCTGGCTGAGTCCTGCTGTGGTCGCTCTGCGGATGTTCTCCCCACATCCAGGTTCTTCAGTGTCCCCCACAGTCTCGTTGGCGCTGAGACAGACTGGCGACCTGTTCCGAGTGACAGCTGAGATCAGCTGCAGCCCCCCGTGACCCTTAACAGAATAAGTGCTTTAGATAATGGATGTATGACCACTTCAACCCATCAGACAGGGAAAAACACATTTACTGTACTTGGATTCCCATTAATGTCCACAACATCCAGTTTATATGTACTGACATGATCTGTGTGGCTAATGCTTCAGTCTCATGGACGGATGAACTGACAATGAAAAAGATAGTGATGATGATGGAAGTTAATGTAACAGTGATGATAGGTGACAGGAAGGCAGAAGTCAACCACAGCCCCTCTCTCTCCCGCTTTGTCTCTGTCTCTCTTTGTCTCAACGGTTGTAAATATAAAAATCAATACAAATCTCATCGTCCTGTTCTGCAGTCTTCTTCATTGGTATTTCCTTCTCCTCGTCTCCCTTATCCCTCCATCCTGACAGATCACTTAACATATAATTTAATCTAAGGTGTGTGTGTGAGTATGTGTTTGTGTGTGTGTGTATATACATGCTTGAGTGTTAACTAGCGGAGAGACCGTCTTTGAAAGTGTATTTGGGGCGACTGTGGCGCAGGATTGTAGAGCAATTGTACACCCACAGTTGTTGGTTCAATCCTCCGGTCACGTGTCTATGAGCAAGACACGGAACCCCAACTTAGTTGAGTGTTGGCCAGCTGCATAGCAGCTCCCCCATCGGTGTGTGTGATTGTGTGTGTGAATGGTGAATAACAAGCAGTGTAAAGCGCTTTAAGTGCCAATAGGTAGAATAATGCTATATCAGTGTCAACCATTTATCATATTTACACGGAAAAATTTTTTTTTAGATGTTGATTGGACTGCTGTTCGATTATTAAACCACCTATCAGCTTGTGGTTGATGTGGTTCCCTTAATTTAGCAGTTTTGTTTCAGTGTTGTTTTGTATATTACAATGTGTCCAAAAAAAAGTTGGGACAGTGCATAAAATGCGACAACAAAGAAAATGCAATGATTTGCAAATCACTTAAAATGTTTATTTGATTGTAAACTTGTTGAAACTTGACACTGGGATTTCTTTTTGAAAATATGTTTTCTCATTTTGATTTTGATGCCAACATGTTTCAATATGTTGTTATGGGACAATGTTTACCACTATGCAACATCACCTCTTGTTTAAACACCACTCTAAGTGAAAGGGAACTAAGGAAACCAACTGCTTTAAATGTGAAAGTGAAACTTCTCATTCTTGCTTGATGTAAGATTTCAGATGCTGAAGATTTTACTGGACTAGTCTGTACTAGTCTCCTATGTTGTGTTTTTCATCTCATATTGCTCAAATTGTTTTCAGTTGGTAACAGATCTACACTGCAGCCATGCTGTGGTGATATGAGCAGAATGGGATTTGATGCTGTGTTGCTGAAACAAACAAGGTCTTATAGTGGCACAAGAAACACACGCAAATTAAAAAAACAACCATGGATGTCCATCACTTTTGTTAGGATTGTGTGTGTGTCTTTACATACAGTTAACAAACTTGCAGTATGTGCAGTGTGCATCTCTTTTGGTTCTCTTTTACTTTCACTGCCTCTCATTTCGTCTCCTTCTCTACTCCTCCCCCCATTTACTTCCACCTTTTGTGCAAGCACCTCCCTCCTTTTCCTACTTGTTTTCCAACCTCTCTCCATCACCCCTTCCCTTACCCTCTTCCAGAAAGACATAGATACTAAAACAAAATTAATGACATTTTACCACTTCCTGGTTCTTATCCAATGGCAGTCCATTATCATCGTGTCATAAGTGACTGCTGTATAATGGAGGCATTCAGAAAGTCTAAACGGCATTAGACTGAAGGCAGCTTTGATTGAATTAGTGTGAAATGCTATCTCCTGGATGTGGTTGGTGGAGCTGTGGTTTGTGGTGTGTATTTGGATGCAGAGACTGACAAACTAGATAGGACTGACAATGGCTTTTTGTACAAAATGGTGTCTGATCCACTCATGAGGTCCATCTTTAACATGATGGGTATAATGCAGTTGGAATCATTAAATATTTACTGTAGAGCTGATCAGCTTTACTGCATTGGTTGTACAAGGGAAGGTTTATTCTGAATAACTTAAATCATACTAATAGGATATTTTATTATGTTAGAACTCTAATTAAACATTTAGTGGTTTAACTCAGACAAAACACTGATCTCCGGTCTGATGTTGTGATGCAGGTGCTGGTTCGTGGGGCCCTACTCGACTTTTTTATTGGCTCAGCAGGTTGTTAACATGATGAAGGAGGGTTGTTAACTAATAAATGTGAAAACTAATAGGTTTTAGGAAAAGATTGTAGTTTGGGTTGAAACAATGACACAGATTTTGAAGGAATTGAGCTCAGTTTTGAAACCATTATTCAGCTTTGACTGGCATTAATTATTTTGCTGTACTGTGCGGCCTTTGACCATTTCCACCGAACTATTATTATAAAACTGTAAGGCTGCGCACACGAAACCTGATCGTAAATGTCCATGGTGCATTTAGAAGCAGGGGGAGGGGCATCGTGAGAAGTTATGTAGATAATAGAGGAGGAACCTTAGAGTCCGAGATAAACAAGAGAGAGAAAAAAATGAGTGAAGACAGAGAGCTATGGACAAAGAGAGAGAGATGTTTACACGTGGACTAGTTAGTGATCATGATGCATGAAGTCTGAGGTTACAGGAACAAAGCATCAGTTGAAGATTTTCACTGAGCTGCTGGGATTTTTGTTTCACCCTTATCACATAAACCTCCTGGATATCTGGATACACTTCTCAAGGTTTTCTCCCAACAAAAGGAAAGAAGATGCCAACTACATTTTGGGACTTAAATCTGTAATTGCTGTAGACACACACACACACACACACAAACACACACACAAATTATTAATTGTGTGCAGTTTTATTAGAAGTTTATATTATTTTCTATTTTTCCTATTTCCTTTATTTATACTTTCTTATTTATTTCTGCAGTTTATTTTTTACATTACATACAAACCTTATCATACAGAGAAAATACAAAAACGCATTTTTGTATGTAGTCACACACACACACACACATACACACACACAACTAGGATGTGGTCCTGTATAACAAACTTCTTTACCTATGAAACAACCAAGTCGGTGGTAGTGAAGAGCTGGACCATCGGCATCATCAACCGAGTTGTCCAACTCCTCATCATCACGTACTTCATCGGGTGAGTGATCAATTATTAGGATTTATACAGTATTTATTTAATCTCCCAGAGTTGAACAATAGCAACTGTCAGTTACAGAAATAATGCAATGGATCAAGAAGCAAATAATGTGATGGGGATAACAACACAATATGTGTTAAAAAAGTAAATAAAATATATTAAACTATGAAAAAAACAGTTTTTATACTAAGTATTCATCTATATCAGGATAATTATTATTATCACACTATGAATCAATTTGTGTATACTTTCAAAATGTTAAGATAAACCAATGTCACATTTATAATTAAATATCATTATTAATTGTAATAAATTATGTTGTAATCGTGTTTTTGTTGTTGACTTGATGGAGTTAAATCTAAAAATTTTAACTACAAATTTACTCTTTATTTTTGAAGTTGCAGAATATATGAGGGACCTTTTTATTGTACTTTTTTATTTTACCTTTATTTTTAAACATATTTACATATGTATGATATACATACATTTAATTCATTCTCTATCAGGTAGTAATTAAAGAGGAAGATCTCACTGTCATATTTACATGCAGTTCTCTTATTCACTGTACAATTGACATTTTCCCACAAACTAAACTCAGTGTCTTTGTCCACAAAAACTCTGTTTTAGTTAAGCAATTTTCAGTTTGTCCTTTGTAAACAATTATCTGATATAAATGCTGATGATTGATGCCGCACACTTACACCCTTGAAGAACATATTAAATTATGCAGCTTTTTGTGGCTTTACAGTATATTTATACCATCTGCCAATTAAAGACATGTTTAGGGAGCTACAATCAAGGGATAATTTAAATATTGAAATAATAAGTAATAATACATTATTGTACCAAGGGTCATTGCACTTTAGCTCTGTCGCACACAAATGATGATTCAATGAATTGTTTGTACCAAGGCATGATCACGAAATCCCAATATGAATGTGTAATAACTAATAAATAATCTCCAAGCCAGAGGGCAGCTGCCGCACTAGAAAAAATATTTAACATGTTAACAACATTCCAACTCTAAAACTTGTAAAAGGAGATTAGGATTTAACTTGAGAACAGAGGGTTTTTATAGTGGCACTAGTTATAAGGGTTAACAAACACACGGCTTATTTTCACCCTATTCTAGGCCACTACTCATGGTGTGTGTGTGTGTGTTTCAGGTGGGTGTTTCTCTATGAGAAAGCCTATCAGGTGAGAGACACTGCTATTGAATCCTCTGTGATGACCAAGGTCAAAGGTTTTGGGATTTACAATGATAAGGTTATGGATGTTGCAGACTATGTCACTCCCACCCAGGTAAGGATGACAAGATGGACAAATGATTGACAGCAGTATACAGTCACAGATTATGTGCTCTATATGTGTTTTTATAGGGAGCTTCAGTCTTCTGCATCATCACTAAACTGATCACTACGGAGAACCAAGTCCAGGGATACTGTCCTGAGGTCAGTTAATGACACTACCACTACCACATATTCAAACTTTTATATGGACTCAACAACAGTAAACTAATGTTTTTGTCTGAATAGTGGCCAAACTTCAGTATTGTGTCAAAGGTCAGTGATGCTCATTTGTGGGCAAATGATTTAATATCTTTTGTGTCAGGCACTGATCTATGGTGGGCAACGACAAATATGACCTGTTTAGGGTTAAACTGCAGGGTTGTTTCTGAACTTTTGGGGCGTGGTGCTATGTGAATTAATCATATGATTTACTTAAATTCAAAGAACACAAGACATTGTGCATTTTTTTCTTAACAAAAGGTTTTTACGTGATCCTGACCATCTTCTAAGGTGCACACACAACAAGCAATCAGCTTGTTGATTTTATTCTGTTTAAATAAAACTGCCTCCCCCCCAGTGGTTAGACTCATTACCTGGATCAAGGTGTTCAGTACATCAGAAGCTGAAAGGTACCAATTCACATTGTCTTTGCCCACTTGACCCTCAATGGAGATGGTATCTTCCAGCTTCTGATTCACTGAACACACCTGATCCAGGTAATGAGACAACCAGGAATTAGAACCCTGATAGTTACACTAAGCTCTGTCTTAGAGGTTTTGCAGTTCTCTCAAGTAATGCCATGTTACTCCTCTTTTAATGCTGGTATCTAGTTTATTTCATGTGGTGTGAATTCAGGACCAAGTGCAATTTGTAGGTACTGTGACTTTTGAGGGGTTGCACGTTATAAAAAGAGCCATTTACTTCAAGTTTTGTGCTGAGTGAAGTTGCATTTCCAAACGCACAATAACACTAGATATTTTAACTATAATATATAAGAAATGCCCAGTTGCTAATCTGAAAATCTGAGACTAGCACATTTAGACCAACAAAGTAGGTTTCACTCCAAATAAGTAATATAAAAACCTCAAAAAAATTAATATTTCAAACTAAAATTTAAAAATTAAGTAAAGCACACACAATGCAATAACAAGGGAAATGCTTGAATTAAATAGAATTTACTAGCAAAAAGCATTTTTTTACATATAGAAATATAGAAAGTAGTAAATACAAAGACTCCTGAACTACATAATAATCTGATGTCAAAAAGTTACCTTCATTGTTTTAAGTAGCTCACGCTGGTTATTTTTATCAGTGTACTGAAGAGCAACATTCTTAGTACGACACTGTCTGACTCTCGGTGAGACAGTGATATTTCAGTATTTCAGTATGAAATATCATCATGTTTTATGATCCAGCATTTATTGTTATTTAGCTTTATGCTTCATTAATGCAAATCATACTGTACATGGTGCATTAAATATCAGAGATGGATTATTTAAAGTAGACTTAGCCTGTTTTGATGGTCCCCAAGGCTTCTCTACCTAAACACAGCCTTGCTGAGCTGGATGATACGCCATTGCAGTATGTGTTACCATGGAGATGATGGTACAGTGGGTTAACTGAGCCTTTTTACTAAAAACCGGTGGAGACGATGCTGATGACAGCAGTAACACTGAGCTAAAGCAGTGCATATGCAGGTTATAAACCAAACAATGCCGTGAGAAGTTACATTCTCTGTGGGACTTATACTGGTCAGTCACACTCACATCTTACATATGTGATGTGTCTACATACAGCTTTACTATGTGCTCGGTGTGTGTGACTCTGTGTTTCTCAGACTGAGAAGAAGTACGTATGTGCCCAGGACAGTGACTGCACTAAGTACCTCAATAAGCCGGGAGGTTATGGTGAGACTGTGTCTGTGTCTTTATTTTCACTTTTCATTTCCGCTTCACACATATAAACATATTTACAATAATTCCTTTAATGGTACATCCAGTATTTATTCAGTGAGTGTCTGAGTGCTGTGGTTACTTCTGCTTTAGCATTGTTTCTGTTCCTGTGCAGGAATTCTTACCGGGAAATGTGTTCCCTTCAACACCACCATTAAGAAGTGTCAGATCAGAGGGTGGTGTCCTGCCGAGATAGACACCATTGAGACGTAAGACCGTACTTTGCACATGGTAGAAAGCTGTTTACTGTGTTTTGTGTGAAATGTTATTCTGATGAAGAATCGTGAGCGAATGATCAGGATCAGCCTGACAGCAGGGTCAAGATATGCAGCTCAATTCAGTCTGATGTCAGATATCAAAGATGTCTGTCTTTGTCCCTGCATAGCTGAGCTGGACAGAATAGCCAGCGTCCTTGTTGGACCATTACTATAAGCAAAGAGCTATTTTGTCTGAATGTGTTGACTTTCTAAAAAAAACACACGTGATGTTGTTCCTGTGTATAATTTATCTGCTTCTATGTTCCTCCCCCTCTTTTTCTCAGCACGCCGATGATGGAAGTGGAAAATTTTACCATTTTCATCAAAAACAGCATCCGCTTCCCTTCTTTCAACTACACCAAGTATGAAAGTTATGATTTTGATTAGATTTTACATATCATGATGATGAGGATTAAAGTGACGACGTGTTAAAATGATGGTATGTCTGTGCATATTTAGAGGGAACTTCCTTCCTACCATCACTGGCGACTACATCAAAACATGTAACTTTGACATGGTCGAACACATTTACTGCCCCATCTTCAGGGTGGGAGACGTGGTCCGCTACGCGCAGCAGAACTTCACTAATCTGGCACAAAAGGTAGAGAGAAAACTCATTTTGAAGGTTTTTGGTATGAAGTACTCTGTAAGTCAAGACCAAGAAGACTGTTGCTTTCTCAGTGATGGCTACTATACTAACCATGCAGCTGTTAGCATTGTTTTTAATCTAACTCCTGTGCAAAGGGTTTGTGTGTATAGACACATGTCTTACATTACATGTATTTATGATGTTTAGTATGACGTTTTCAACTATTCATCAATCAAATGAAATACGTTGACTTTGTAACAATATTAAAATGATCCCTCCTGTTTTCTCCAGACCACAAACCGTCTGGAAACACTCATCATACTTTCTCATTCTCTTCCTACAGTGACCAAAACACTGTAACCTTCATTTGTACATGACTTTTGTCATAAAACACCAAAAACCACTGTATGTAAAATAAGAATCCATAATATCTGACACTCCTTTACTTTATTCAAGCTATAAGGTGTAAAGCATCTTTACATTCATGAATAACAACGGGTCAGTTTTAATCTCTGTAGTTTTACACTAAACAGTTCTGCAGAAATCTAGAATTATCGTCCTGTGGTTGTTTGTCCCCTGAAGCAGTCACGCTGCAGTTTACATGCGTGTCTGTCACGCCTCATTATCTCAAGCATCTTTTCAGATGTTGGATTATTGACTTACACTGCTCATGCTGAAAGACAGATAATGTAGACTATACACTCCTGAAACTCTCAAACCTTTGTCAGGGAGGAGTGATTGGAATAAAGATCAGCTGGATGTGTGACCTGGACAAGTCAGACGACCAGTGTAACCCCTCGTACTCGTTCACTCGGCTGGATGCCATGTCACAGAAGAACGCTGTGTCACCAGGCTACAATTTCAGGTACTTAGCCTCATGGTCAGACTAGTTTTATCCAGTCACAGATCCGAAACAAAATACTAACAACTTGCTGCTCCCCACTGGATGATCTAAATACTTTGTTACCTCCATCACCTTTCATCTAGTAACAAAGTTAAAGTAGGAAATATCTACGTGAATGTCTAAATGCTGCTTCATTTACTGGTGTTGCACATTTAAACATTTTGGATGAGGCTGTCAGAGCTTTTATCACTTTAATTCTTCAAACTCTTTAATACTTTCAAGTCTGACAGAAAAGGATCACTATCAAAACATTACCGTTCAGTTCCACCCCCACTGGTTTTCTTTAATATAAAAATGCCGTTGCTCTTCTGTTGTTACAGGTTTGCCAAATACTATAAGATGGAGAATGGTACAGATTATCGAACTCTGGTCAAAGCATACGCTATTAGGTTCGATGTTCTGGTCAATGGGAATGTGAGTACATGTCTTGATGTGTGTTAGAGTTTGTGGATCAGCCACTTATTTTCATTACAAGGTTCAATCAATTCAATCAATACAAGGTTTAAGTGTCATTTTCAGCTCAGATAACATGGCTACTATGAGTGTAATTTCATAATCAAGCGGCATTTTCTTATTAAATATCAGGGCTCGAGTGTCTATGTGGGTTTCCTGTGGGTGCTGTAGGTGTTTTTTCCCACAGTGCAAAGACTTTCAGATGACAGAGGTGCCATCTGAGATTGGTCACTAAAATGATCTAAAACATAAGACAAGGTGGAATTAAATACACGTTAGAACATTAGATAACCATACGCGTGAGATATGCTCAAAGAAACTTGCTTTTGCAGGCAGGGAAGTTCAACATGATCCCCACACTCATCAACATGGTGGCAGCCTTCACATCTGTGGGAGTGGTGAGTTTTATGCTTGTCACAACCAAATGTTCATCATGTAGCAATCATTTTTAATATAGCAGTTTTTCGTGTTCTATATGTTCTGAGACCTGAACGTAGAACTCATTGAGTATAGAAACTGATCCTTTGTGTCAGAGTTTAAGTAGCCTAATATTTACAAATCTACTTTGACCTTTATTGTAATACATTCTACTAACTTTATTAAAGCATTATTATTATTATTACACAGGGCACAGTGCTGTGTGACATCATACTGCTAAATTTCCTGAAAGGAGCAGAGCAGTACAAGGCCAAGAAATTTGAAGAGGTAAAATATGAGTGAGGCTGTGTGTCTTCATCATGTTCCTTTATCAGAATTTTACCCAACTTTTTTACACCTATGTACTGTTTATGTCACAATCTTAAAGCTGAGAAGAGCAAAAGGTTCGAGCGCTCTATTCAGTCAAATCAATACAACAATATACTACTGACTCTGTCTTTGTCTTTCATGTCCTGTAGGTGTCAGACAGCCCAGTGGAATGCAAAACTAATGGCTTGTACCTGTCCCAGCTGTCACTCAGACATAACGAGACCATTATGAGATCCAGTGACTCTGGGGCATTTTCTATTGAACATTACAGCTGAATGGGTCAAAAACAGCGGTGGGCCGAAGGGACGACAGATGACCTTCAATTGTTGCTATATTGTACATAAATACAGTAAACATACAGTAAACATACCACACACACACACACACACACACACACATTTATGTATATAAATCTAGAAACACAAAAGCATGAATTTGTTTGCATGGTGACACCAGAATAAGATTTCATCTCTGATCTCCCTTTGCTTCCTTTCCCCCTTGTATTAAAAGTGCTACATTTATGATGGAAAACCAGGAATAAACAAAATATGGTATGACTTCGTTAACATGGTTGGTCTCTTTATCTGGGTGGGAGACGGGGGTATTCAGGTGTTAAAGCAGCTGATCAAAGTAAAGGTAGAAATACCTAAATGAATATACAACAATGATGTTTGGCAACTAGAGCTGCAGAAATGAGGGTTTGATGTGTTGAATTCATTGTTGTGATCCCAACACTGTGAATGCAGGAACTGACTTACTTACAGCTCCAGAGTAGATGTGTAGATAGATTTTAAAGTTTAGACCTTACCCAAACTAAAAAAACTAAAAAAAAAACTAACTAGATGTTCAATTAATATTAAAAAAATATGATCCTGGGTCCAAATCATAGGTTGCCCTCACATTTGGCTGTCAAGCTCTTCTACTTCTGAGACTCATTCTGCCACAGTAGCTGTTTTGTCCTTATTAGATCTTAACACATCTTTTTACTCCAAATGATCTGTTTATTTGTCTCAGTTCTCATAACAACAACATATTTGCAGATATGGCGAAAATGACTTCTTAGTCACTCATGTAAAGTTAGGTTTGTTTTTTTAAAAGCTTTTAGTGTCACAATGCACCTTAGGTAGCACTGACATGCCACATGGGCCATCCAACCATTTCACTTCCTCTGGATAGCAGTCACAGAAAAACGTCTTCCCATCCCCACATGTCCATCACCATACATACATCTCCACAAATTTGTAAAACATAGAACAAACTATTAAAATTATTATTGGTCTATTATTACTTGAAAATGTATAATCTCAGTATGTTTACCTCATTCATCTTTATGTTTATAAATCCAATGTGTGTGTGTTTGCACTTGACACTGCCACAGTTCCCCTGTAATCAGCTGGCTGTATTTAGGAAAAAATATTAAATGTGCACATGTGTTTTTACAGCTGGTTTTGCACTTTAGGTATAAAATATTAGGTATAATGTGTATAAATGAGATGAGACACTAATATTTTCACATACTCTGTGGTGTTCTTTGGGGTGTGGAATGCAGCCTCAGCGAGCACAAAACCACATTTGGACAGAATTGTTACTGAGAAGCGAAGCGCGCACACACAAAGAAAATCCACGACCACTTCCAAGACAGCAGAGACACCCAGCGCAAGTGGCAGGGCATCCAGGCGATCACGAACTACAAGACAACTTCACCTGCTTGTGACCTCGACGCCTCCCTCCCAGATGCGCTGAACCACTTCTACGCCCGGTTTGAGGCACAGAACAACGTGAAGGTGAGGAAATCCACCCCTCCTCCCAGTGACCAGGTGCTCTGTCTAACCACAGCTGAAGTGAGGAAAACTCTATGCAGAGTTAACCCACGGAAGTCTGCTGGACCAGACAACATTCCTGGCAGAGTGCTCAGGGAGTGCGCAGAACAGCTAGCGGATGTCTTCACAGACATATTCAACATCTCCCTGAGCAGCAACGTTGTTCCTACGTGCCTCAAGGCAACGACCATCGTGCCTGTGCCTAAGAAGTCTACTGTCTCCTGCCTCAATGACTATCGTCCCATCGTGATGAAGTGCTTCGAGAGGCTCGTCATGAGGCACATTAAGACCCAACTCCCAACCTCCCTGGACCCCATGCAGTTTGCGTATTGTCCAAATCGTTCCACGGACGATGCCATCTCCACGACCCTCCATCTGGCCCTCACCCACCTGGACAATAAGGACTCATACGTACGAATGCTGTTCATTGACTTCAGCTCAGCATTCAACACAATCATCCCTCAGCACCTGATCGAGAAGTTGAGCATACTGGGCCTGAACACCTCCCTCTGCAACTGGATTCTGGACTTCCTGACTGGGAGACCCCAGTCAGTCCGGATCGGGAACAACATCTCCAGCACCACCACGCTGAGCACTGGAGCCCCTCAGGGCTGTGTGCTCAGCCCTATGCTGTTCACTCTGCTGACGCACGACTGTGTAGCAATGTACAGCTCAAACCACATAGTCAAGTTTGTCGATGACACGACCGTGGTGGGTCTAATCAGCAAGAACGACGAGTCAGCTTACAGAGAGGAGGTGGAACAGTTAACAGCCTGGTGTGGAGCAAACAACCTGTCTCTGAACGTTGACAAAACCAAAGAGATGGTTGTGGACTTCAGGAGAGCACAGAGCGACCATTCTCCATTGATCATCGATGGATCCTCAGTGGAGATAGTCAAGAGCACCAAATTCCTTGGTGTTCATCTGGCGGACAACCTCACCTGGTCAGTCAACACCAGCTCCATCACCAAGAAGGCCCAGCAGCGTCTCTACTTCCTGAGAAGGCTGAGGAAAGCCCATCTCCCTCCCCCAATCCTGACCATGTTCTACAGAGGGACCATTGAGAGCATCCTGAGAAGCTGCATCACTGCCTGGTTTGGGAACTGCACCGCCGCGGATCGCAAGACCCTACAGAGGATAGTGAGGACAGCTGAGAAGATCATCGGAGTCTCTCTGCCTTCTATTATGCACATTTACACCACACGCTGCATCCACAAAGCCAACAGCATTGTGGACGACCCCACACACCCATCACACACACTCTTCACACTCCTGCCATCAGGAAAGAGGTTCCGAAGCATTCGGGCCACCACATCCAGACTATGCAACAGTTTTTTCCCGCAAGCCATCAGGCTCCTCAACACACAGAACTGAAATGGAACTTAAACACACTACAAACCGAACTCAGCTCACTCTCATCACTCACTACTCATCTCATTCCACCACCACTTACTTATTTATTATTTATTTACTTTTATTATTCTACATTTACCGCACTACACTGTTTACCTGCTGCTCTTTTTACACCCTTAGCACACTTGACTGTACTGTACTGTAAAATAGTATACAGTACGTTTACTGATCGGCACTGTCTTGGGTTTTGTGTCCTGTCCTGTGTTACTTGTGTTGTCTGTCTACACTGTCTGTCTGTACTGTTTTTCGTCTGCACTGTTTGCACTTGGTTGCACTCGATGCACTTTACATAGCTTGTGTTGTTTGTAGCACCTTGGTTCTTGGAGGAACGTTATCTCGTTTACTGTGTATTGTGTACAACTGTGTATAGTAGAAATGACAATAAAAGCCACTTGACTTGACTTGACTTGACTTTACAATACAGTATACATGAACATAAAAAAATGATGGTTATTCATTATGTGACATTTTGTAATATATACAAAATAAATACATAATAAAGCATTGGAGATAATTTACTCAAAACATCATTTAATAATTCATAATTTGAGTCAAAGTCAAAGTTTTTTTCACTACTTTCACAATTCATAATATTTTTAATAAAAAACATTTAGTTAATCGTCTATTTAAAAAAAGGGGGACAGATTGGTTTCTCCATAGTTGGGACTAAAGAAATTTCATTGGCAACATTATCAAAGTGAAGTATAATTTGCCAGAGCCTGTTTAAGACGTAGGTACTGGTAAATGCTAATTCTAGATGTTGAGGTTCTCTTTGGGAGTGACGAGGATGGACAGGATCAGGAATGAGGACATCAGAGATACAGCTCATGTTAGATGTGTTGGAGATAAAGTCAGAGAGGCCAGATTGAGGTGGTTTGGACATGTTCAGAGGAGAAACTGTGAATATATCGGTAGAAGGATGCTGAGGTTGGAGCTGCCAGGCAGGAGGTCTAGAGGAAGATCAAAGAGGAGATTTATGGATGTAGTGAGGGAGGACATGAAGTTAGTTGGTGTGAGAGAAGAGGATGCAGAGGATAGAGTTAGATGGAGGCACATGATTCGCTGTGGCGACTCCTGAAAGGGAACAGCCGAAAGGAAAAGAAGAAGAAGACTGGTAAATGCTAATTCTATAGTTACTGATATTAATTTAATATGAATACATGTCCCCATTAACATACTGAAATGGCTTTTTGAATATTAGATACTTCTGGAAAACAGCTGCTGACTTGTTTAATCCAAATCTAAGCTGTAAAACCATTCTAATAATCAAAGTGAACGAAATTCTAATAATCAAATCAAAAACCAGTCACAAAATGAGAGTTGAGTGGAAATGCACTTATTGATGCCACAATGCCCATAAAAATCTAAGTGGTTTGACACTTATTACACTGTGCAACAAATCTAATCTTATTCTAGGAGTTAATGTATACTTTAGTTTCATGGTTTATAAGAATCATTCAGGCTACAGTTTGCATTTTTTTGAACTGTGAAGTAAAATTAAAAAAGCAAATTACATTCAGACCTGTACCGACATGTGTGCCTTCTTTGATTTGGTGAGGAATCTGTGATGTGTCTTTTGTACTGGATTTGCATCCCTGGCCATCTGTGGTCTTTCTGTGTGGAGTTTGTACAGTATGTTCTCTCGTGTTTGCGTGGGTCTTCTGGGTACTCCGGTTTCCTTCCACAGTCCAAAGACATGCATGTTAGGTGAACTGGTGACTCTAAAGTTGTCTGTAGGTGTGAATGTGAGTGTGAATGATTGTCTGTGTATATCTCTCTGTCTTGGAATAGACTGCAGTCCTGTCCAGGGTGGACCCCGCCTCTTACAGTTTGACAGCTGGGATAGGCACCAAGCCACCCCCAACAGCCGTGCAGTGCTCGTCCCAAGCCTGGTAGAAATTGGGGAGGGTAGCATGAGGAAGGGCAATCAACATGTGGAGTAATGATCCTCTGTGGAGACCCTGAACTTATGAGATAAGCTGAAAGGACATAAAAAAAACAAAAAACCCTCGCTAACAAACGCCTCCTAACAAACTATGAACTTTCAAAGAAAAACAAGGACACACAAGACATAATAAAGCAATACGCTGTATAAGCTACTGAATTCTTTGTAAAATGTGCCTTTAAGTGGGCTCATCGTGTAAAAGTCGATCAGCATTGATCTTTCCTGCCTCTCTGTGCCATGGGCTCAGAAAGGGGGAGATGTAAAGCAGCGCTTTGTGAGTTCTTGCTGTTTTTACTTTAAATTAAATCAGGTGCAAAGGAAAACAACAAAGCTCCAGGAGAAACACAGACCCTCATGTACTCAAAGCAACACTTGTCCACAGAAAGAGACAGGGAGAAAAAAATAGTAGTACTTTTACTTTTACTTAAGTAAAATATAAATTATGAACTTAATTTTAGTTAATTAGAAATGTCAGTGGGTACTTATACATTTACATTTTAGTTCGTTTATTTACTTTTTATTTTACATGAAGTACTTCATCTACCGCTGCCTGTTTGTGAGGAGAAATACAAGCTTTCTGTAAAGTAGATGTTTCTATTTGCATTAGCATTTACTATGTCATCTTCAAGTCACTGTTGACAATGAGGTTATGGTTCTGTTTTTGAAATCCCTTAGATAAGAATGTTACAAAACTTAAGCTGAAATGGTTGCTATTCTCTGATTGGTCAGAATAGCAAGAACTGCTCAAATACCTCTGGAGTCAAGTCAAGTCAAGTCAAGTGGCTTTTATTGTCATTTCTACTATACACAGTGGTACACAGTACACAGTAGAAACGAGATAACGTTCCTCCAAGAACCAAGGTGCTACAAACAACACAAGCTATAGTAAAGTGCATCGAGTGCAACCAAGTGCAAACAGTGCAGACGAAAAAACAGTACAGACAGACAGTGTAGACAGACAACACAAGTAACACAGGACAGGACACAAGACCCAAGACAGTGCCGACCAGTAAACCTACTGTATACTATTTTACAGTACAGTACAGTTAAGTGTGCTAGGGGTGTAAAAAAAAAAAAAAAGAGCAGCATGTAAACGGTATAGTGCATTTAAATGTCCAGCATGTAAAAAAAGTGCAATTGCATTGGAATGTGCAAAAAAAAAACAGCAGGTAAACAGTGTAGTGCAGTAAATGTAGAATAATAAAAGTAAATAAATAATAAATAAGTGGTGGTGGAATGAGATGAGTAGTGAGTGATGAGAATGTGCTGAGTTCGGTTTGCAGTGTGTTTAAGTTCTATTTCAGTTCTGTGTGTTGAGGAGCCTGATGGCTTGTGGGAAAAAACCGTTGCATAGTCTGGATGTGGTGGCCCGAATGCTTCGGAACCTCTTTCCTGATGGCAGGAGTGTGAAGAGTGTGTGTGATGGGTGTGTGGGGTCGTCCACAATGCTGTTGGCTTTGCGGATGCAGCGTGTGGTGTAAATGTGCATAATAGAAGGCAGAGAGACTCCGATGATCTTCTCAGCTGTCCTCACTATCCTCTGTAGGGTCTTGCGATCCGCGGCGGTGCAGTTCCCAAACCAGGCAGTGATGCAGCTGCTCAGGATGCTCTCAATGGTCCCTCTGTAGAACATGGTCAGGATGGGGGGAGGGAGATGGGCTTTCCTCAGCCTTCTCAGGAAGTAGAGACGCTGCTGGGCCTTCTTGGTGATGGAGCTGGTGTTGACTGACCAGGTGAGGTTGTCCGCCAGATGAACACCAAGGAATATGGTGCTCTTGACTATCTCCACTGAGGATCCATCGATGATCAATGGAGAATGGTCACCCTGTGCTCTCCTGAAGTCCACAACCATCTCTTTAGTTTTGTCAACGTTCAGAGACAGGTTGTTTGCTCCACACCAGGCTGTTAACCGTTGCACCTCCTCTCTGAAAGCTGACTCGTCGTTCTTGCTGATTAGACCCACCACGGTCGTGTCATCGACAAACTTGACTATGTGGTTTGAGCTGTGCATTGCTACACAGTCGTGCGTCAGCAGAGTGAACAGCAGAGGGCTGAGCACACAGCCCTGAGGGGCCCCAGTGCTCAGTGTGGTGGTGCTGGAGATGTTGTTCCCGATCCGGACTGACTGGGGTCTCCCAGTCAGGAAGTCCAGAATCCAGTTGCAGAGGGAGGTGTTCAGGCCCAGTATGCTCAATTTCTCGGTCAGGTGCTGAGGGATGATTTTGTTGAATGCTGAGCTGAAGTCAATGAACAGCATTCGTACGTATGAGTCCTTATTGTCCAGGTGGGTGAGGGCCAGATGGAGGGTCGTGGAGATGGCATCGTCCGTGGAACGATTTGGACGATACGCAAACTGCATGGGGTCCAGGGAGGTTGGGAGTTGGGTCTTAATGTGCCTCATGACGAGCCTCTCGAAGCACTTCATCACGATGGGACGATAGTTATTGAGGCAGGAGACAGTAGACTTCTTAGGCACAGGCACGATGGTCGTTGCCTTGAGGCACGTAGGAACAACGTTGCTGCTCAGGGAGATGTTGAATATGTCTGTGAAGACATCCGCTAGCTGTTCTGCGCATTCCCTGAGCACTCTGCCAGGAATGTTGTCTGGTCCAGCAGACTTCCGTGGGTTAACTCTGCATAGAGTTTTCCTCACTTCAGCTGTGGTTAGACAGAGCACCTGGTCACTGGGAGGAGGGGTGGACTTCCTCACCTTCATGTTGTTCTGTGCCTCAAACCGGGTGTAGAAGTGGTTCAGCGCATCTGGGAGGGAGGCGTCGCGGGAGGCGTCGCGGTCACAATCAGGTGAAGTTGTCTTGTAGTTCGTGATCGCCTGGATGCCCTGCCACATGCGCCGGGTGTCTCCGCTGTCTTGGAAGGTAATAACTCCGCAATGATGCCAGTGCTGCTCAATGAGTCTGTGTCACGGGAGGCTTTCACCACACTTCCCTACTTCATGATACGTGTTGGGGCATATTTTTTGTAAAAGATTATGAAAAATGTTGCACACTGCACATTTAACATTGTATTAACCAGGCTGTAAACATAAATACCACTTTTGGCCTCAGACACGGTGTTTACTGTGTAATAGCTTTGTTGTGGTTTTTCTTCCAGTATATTGACTCTGTGTAATGGAGTTATTGCACTTTGGTTGATAACAAGACAGATAAAGCCACAACAGTGATGGAGAGCATATTATCCCTAATGTACTGTGTACTCTGTGTAGGGCTGATGTCTCAAGTACGTCCCCTTTGTGTTGAAGATTTAACCAGGAACATTACACAATCTACTGTGTGTGTCTAGCAACACTCTAACTTTTCTATTCATTATTAGTATTAGGGAGGTTTTGAGCATTAAAGACTCTGATCAGGTGTTTTTGCCTATTCTGTTACATAAACCTCCACTCGGGTTTATGTTGGCTGGAGCTGTTGCATATTAGAACTTACCTCAGGTAACCGACTTCCTTTCACTAATGAAAACACTGAAGATGCAATATTCTCTACCCTAACAGATGAAGGAGAGTGAGGGTGATACATAACAGCTGTGCGGCTTTAAATAAGCAGGTTTCCTGTTTTTATGAGCATTTTCAATGTAAGTCTTATGATGACAGCAGGTTCAGACAACGTCAGACCAAAATTGGTAAAGCTCTCTGCTGTTAAGTTGGTGGAGTCTAAGGTTCCTTGTCTCAGTTACAAAAAAGGTGTTTCTGCACTCAATAAAAGACTTTGGGCCAGTTGAGCAGACAACCTATACTGATACATAAATTGAAGATATTCGATTTGCTTTTTCTATCGCTGTCTACCAGCAGAGACGTCTGGCAGAAGACACTGTGGGATGGTGCAGGTCAAATTGGTTAAGTGTGATATAAATGATTTTCCTTCCAATCCAATGCCAATTAAATCCCAGGTTGGTATCAACTATACCAATTAATAGTTATTAATCACATGACATGCAGGGAAGACTTGAGGCAAAAAAACAATGGAGAAGCCATAGAACTGCAATACAGACTTGTGAATTGTCCCTGTTTGACAAGCAACAAATATTTAAATTACATATCAACTAAAGATAAATAATGATATGAGAACAAACTAAATGGTAAATTGCCTGCATTTATATATCACTTTTCTAGCTATTGACACTTTACACTGCTTCTTATTCACCCATTCACACTCACAATCACACACTTACTCATACTTACACAAACTACAAGGTTTATATACAGCACCCAGTATTTCATAAAAAAAAGTCCCTTTCTGAACAGTACTTCAGTGATATATGATTCTCTTACACTCCCACCAGGATGAGGCTACAGAAATTCAGACAGCGGAATGTATGTTTGATATTAATAGGTCAACAATGTTGCTATTTGCAACAATGGTGCACGATAACTAGATATTGTCACTACCCAATGCTGATCCATGAACACTCCTGTAGTTTCAGAGACATTACTTAGTGTTCTCAGTCAGTACAGGCAGTTTGGATATATAAATTTTTGAAAAAAAGGCGGCAGAGCAAACCCACACCAATCATTTAATACTCAACGCTTTATGAATATGTTGTTTAGAATACTAAAGTTCAACTGATTTAAATTGGTTTGCCAAATGTGTTTGTCTTTAAATGATGCTTCTTGTGGTTTGTGTTTGTGTTTCTCCAGGTTTCCCCTGTGTCCAGGATTTTGTGCTGGGGTTTGTTAAAGCAGACATCCTGACTATCAGATGTAACCCAGCCTTTCCAATACCACACACAGTCTACAGTATGTCTGGATGTAAGAGCTGACATATGCAACCAAGGTCCCAGCTGGGAGTTGCTCTTGAAGTATCGTAGGTGCAACCATGCAGCTCCTAGTGTGTCTGTCTGTTTTTGAAACACAAAACTCAAGAGACCTATTTGTGTTTCTTTTGGTTTGGGTCAGTTAAGGTTTCTACATACATCAGTATGACGCAAAGGCAGTGCAGCCCTGGATAAAATGGGTTGGGGTCTCTCAAGAGCTGAGAAACTCACTGACTGTTTTTACACAGTTATACACACTAATTACAGTCAAAGAAGTTACAGGGAACATGTGAGTGTTAATCTGTCTCTATATGATCAGGCAAAAGATTCAGCGTTTGATCAGGTTACAGTTACAGTATCATTATAAAAAAGTAAACAGTTATGTGATTATATATTGCTACATTTACCACTACCTTTAAATAAAAAAAAGGGTTTTATGCATCATAAGTCATATGTTTTACAAATTCTGTCAGGGGTTGTATAACTGTATAAGCACCACTTAAAGGAATGGAAAGAAAAGATGCATGATGATACGGTAGCAAGGGGCAATGATGGATGAGAAATGGAAATAATGAGAGATAAAGTGGTGACACAGATGCTATGGATAACGCTAATTCAATAACAAGATCAACATCATGTGACGTCTTCTCATGTTGCTAATGGAGCCTCCAAGAAATCCAAGCTTGCTGATGTATAGTCTGCAACATGCGCAGGCAGTGTCTGAGCCAGTTACTCTGACCCTAATTAACACCAGAGCTGTTTCTTTCTACATTCATGCACGTTATTGTAAACGTTGTTTTCATGTTTAAATATTGAACAACAGAGAACACATGACTATGTTGCCACTATTGGCAATGAAGCTGTTGCCATGGATACCAGTACCAGTTCTAAGCCTGCAAATTCTACATTAACGCTTTAAATTCAGTTCAATTCAACTTTAGAGATTGCGTTTATAGAGTGCAGCTCATGTTCATGGTAATGAACAAAAAAAATATATCTAAAAACTATGCTCATCTACTACTATTCCACCAATGATCACACTCTTTAAATTGTAAATCTTCTGTATCAGAATCGCTCCTCATAGTCAGAAAAACCCACACAAGGACAGTTATCACTTTAGTTCCTGCATCATGTCAGAATAATAAAATACTTTTTTAATGTTGTTGGTTGAACACAAGCAGAAATAATTGCCCTCCTCTGATTGGTTAATAGGATGGGTCTCAGACAAAAGCCTTTAGAAAGGACTCACACACTCACACTAATCACTTGCCAAACTGACATGTTATAGGAACTGATATTGTAAACAATAGACAAAGTCTCTATTCCAAGCAATTAATTTTTTTAAATAGTCTGTTTAACCAGCTGTAACATATGTTGGACACTTTTTTCTTTGTTGTTTCAGGTAGAGGACTTACTGGGCAGTATGTCCAAACATTTGTTTCCATCAATCCACCCATTATCTGTAACCACCTATCCTGTTTAGACTCGCAGAGGGCTGGAGCTTATCCCAGCTGTCATTGGACGAGAGGCGGGGTCCAGTTTAGGGAAATTGTCGCCTTAAAAGCTCAACAGTCCCAAAATCTTTCTCACTTCCTAATCAACTGGTCTAATTATCTCCAACAAGACAGGTAAGGTGCAAAATTATGGTAAGTAATGGCAGAAAGCTAAGTGTCTCTGCCAGAGAGGTAACTTTGCGCTTACAAATGGTAAAGTGTCTGCACTTATATAGCACTTTTCTACCTATTGGCACTCAAAGCGCTTTACACTGCTTCTTATTCACCCATTCACACTCACAACACTCACATTCATACACCAATGGGGGAGCTGCTATGCAGCTGGCCAACACTCACCGGGAGCAACTAAGTTGGAGTTCGGTGTCTTGCTCAAGGACACTTCTACATGTGACTGGAGGAGGTAGAGATTAAACCAACAACTGCGAGATTGCGGGACCCCTGGAACCGCTCTATCTTCCTGCGCCCAAGGTCACCTCAGGTGACATATTGATTAATGCCAACATCCTACACAGTAATGAGATCTGTCAAGGTGACATTGCTGTATCAGGGGCCCATGGTGATGATAATAGTATGGTATTAGCCCCTAAATATGCTAAGAGAAGCAAAATCACTGAGGATCACTTCTATAGCCTAGAGTCACAGAGGCCTCTGAAATGGAAAAATCAGGCCGCATTGGAACTCTTACACATTTACAGGGAATAAAAATATGAAAAATGGAGTCCCAAAGGACCAGATGCCTCACGAACATAATTTGCACCTTGAGGCAGGTCACCAGAGAACTGAGGCGGAGCATGATTGGCACATTGATTATTGAGTCAATGTGCCACTTGTTTGAGTCATTTGATGAAGTGCCAAAGCACATTTTAAAGACACTGCAGGGAAAAGTCAGCTAAATACTCTTAAGAGCTAAAGCAGTTTGACACCTCACTGCACTTTTACTCTGCAAAGGCATATGAGTATGATAAGTTTCACAAAGCTCTGCCACACAGTAACATCATCTGCAGTTTGTTTAGCACATCCTGGATTTACCGTGACCTCCTTTACTGAACTGAAAAGCAGTGTGGAGTCAAACAGACAGAAGAAAAAAGGAGATTTTTCTTTTTCAACTTTATTTATTTAGCACCAATTCACATCATTCATCAGTCTGGCTTGACCGGTTGGGGTCAGTAGCCCTCATGATGGAGCAAATGCTCATTCATTTGGTGGAGACCTGTTTCATGGCTTTTTGGACATAGGCACTGGTGTCTTTGACAACACATTGGCCACACAGGCTTTGATCCTCATGGCCTCATGGTTGTAGCCATCAATGAGCCCTGGAAAATTCCTATTGCCTACTTTGTCATCACAAATACGGATGGATCAGAGAAGGCCAAAGTCTTCAGATATTGCTTTAGTAGGCTTCATGGTACTGACACTAAATATCAATGACACGACGCTGTACTTCTTGCATCCTGAGGACCCCAAACAGAAAGTTATGTCATCCTTAATGCATGCCACATACTGAAGCTTCTCTGTAATGCGTTTGCGTCTTCTCTAAAATTTGAGACTGAAGATGGAAGGAAGACTTTGAGTAAGTACTTTAAGTCACACAATAAACTTCAAGAGAGAGAAGGTCTGTGACTTGGCAAAAAGCTGAAAACGGCTCATTTACAGTTGAGAAAAGATCTTTTTCCACGACTTGACAGCCACATATTTGACACGTGTTGAAGTGAACCATATTTACATTTACATTTAGTCATTTAGCAGATGCTTTTATCGCGACTTACAAGTGAGGTACAAGGACAAAACATCAAAGCAAAGTCATATCCTAGTGAAAATGGCCTCATTGTGGTATTGCAAATTCGGATTATGCGACTTTGCATGAAGGGAAACTGAAAAGGCAAAATATGGCAGGATAGTTTGCAGACAGCTGACCAATGATTCATTTTGATGGAGAGTAATGAGAGATATTTTAGTTTCCTTTACCTTTCATTTATGTATTTTTATCTATTTGTTTCTGTCTACATGTTAAACGTTTTACATGTTTTCAAGTTTTTGAGGAGTTAAGACAAATTTCGAGTTTCTGCTTCTCTAGACTTGCTTATAAGGCATTAATTACTGTTTGTTGATTGTAGTTGATCTATAGTTGTATTGACACACTACCAGTGAGACAATGGCGCCATCATGAGACCAAACAGACAAATGGAACATTACTCTCTACCACCTGGATTTAGCTTACTTAAGAAAAACAATTCTTTTTTTTAATTCTTGCTCTCACTAATATGAACAAAAACACAAAAAGTTGAGCACTGAACCACTTTTCTTACATTTCAATACTGTGGAAATGTAATTTAATTTAATCCTTGCATCAATACAATTTTCAACTCACATGTGACGTATGTATTACACTTGCTTAATTATACAAGGGTTATTAACCTGAGCAGCACAGTGGTTTGCACTTCTGCCCCGCATCTATATGGTCGCTGGTTCGAATCTCAGCTGTCTGTGTCCTTTCCGTGTCCAAAGAAATACATATTAGATTAATTGGTGACTCCAAACTACCCGTAGTTTTGTATGGTTGTCTCTCTCCATTGGCCCTGCAGAAGACCTTTCCAGGGTGAACCCTTCCTTTCACCATATGACAGATGGGATAAACTCCAGCCCCCCATGGCCCTAAACTAAACCCTATAATTCACCATACAATGGAAATATTACCTTGTCTGTCTTCCTCAACACTAGAATTATAGAGCAAAACACCATAAAGACATCTGCATGAAAAGAAAATAAATATAGTAAAATAAAGAACAGTAGAAGGAGGCATACAGTCTTATGGTTTGTGGATAGAAGCTTGTTGTCTGTGATTTTCACTCCTATAGTGTCTCCCTGATGGAAAGAGGGTGAAGAGAGTGTGTTGTGATTGTATATTGTCTTTAATGATGTTGTGGGCTCCTTCCTGAGGAGGAGGAACTTAAATGTCTGGAGTTCTGGAATAGTCAGTCATTGCTCTCGTCCTCTTTACTATGCATAGGACAATAAACTTCTTGAACTTGAACTTAAAACACAAGCACTGACAAAACAAAATTCATCAAATGTAAATGTTTTAATTGCCATTTGTTTGGCAAGAAATAATCCTAACACAGCTGTCATTTATATTTTTTTAAAATGCTAAAAGTGATGTATAGAAAAGTGGCTCGACAAGCTTTTTACTCATCTTAAATGCCCCCTCCCAGCTCTAATGTTTGACATTAGAGCATTTGAGTTAATGGCATATTTTACACCCATAAATAAAAGTCAGGAATTATGGTGAAATGAAGCAAGAAAATAACTATAAAAATGACTGAGCTGCAAATGAGTGTCTTTGACATTTATCAGGTCAGGGCAAGATGCCAAACTGAGTAGTTTAAAAGACCTTATAGCAGGTGAGACACACCTTAGGTTATTTAAATTTGACCCTATTTTATTTGGTATTTTAATTGTTCGTCATAAAAACTTCTGGTAATCTGATTTTTAATTTATTAACCTTTTTCCTTTCATTTATTATATTCTGCATTATTATTTGAGCACTTTTACCACATATAGTAATGTCACAGCACTGGACTATTGAATCCTTAAATCTTATGAAAGATGTATTTTTCTGTCCAGCATTAGATCAGGTACTTTAAGGTGCCGGCAAGACTTATTGATGGAAGCACTGATGATACACTCAGTGAAGAGTAAGACAGGGAACAGATGTAAAATTCGTCTGGGTCTCTGCCCACATAGGCAAAGGGAATAAGAGAGGTATGAGAGAGGTTGGCAGCTCTTAAACAGTTAAATATAGAAGTCAATATTAAACTTTCAAATGTGGAAGGAAACAACATTGCATAGGAAAAAAAATCAACAAACAGTGGCAACAGTACCGGGAACGTATGAAGGGTAGACGATTACACTACATCCAAAACAGTGTTAGGTCCATAAGGAACAAGGGGGGACATGGACAGGAGAATGTGGCAATGACCACGATACGAATAGGTCACAGTAATTTAAATAATACTCTTCACTTAATAGGAAAACATCAGACCGGACTTTGGGAAGAATGCCAGGAGTTAGAAACGGTGGAGCATGTTATGTTAAACTGTAGGAAGTACATGATGGGTGAGTGGAGACAACAAGGAGTGAAAGGACACACTGGAGCCAAATAATCAATGTAGATGTTGCAGTATTCAACTTTTTAAAAAGAACGAGATCGATCTCAAGAATATAAAGGTACAGTATATGTAGGGAGAAGTTAAAACCAGAAGATGGCAGCAATGCAACATATCGGATGCCGGCTCCCAATAAAAGAAGAGGAAGAAGCGGAAGAAAACGAAAAACAAAGCTGTCTTTTGCAAGTCAAAGTCTTCCCACAATGCTTTGCGTAGCTACGTCACTGTGCCGTCACTTTCTAACATGGCGCTATCTGCGTGGCAATACTAACAGAAGTGAGAGAGAGGTATCTGTTCTATATTCTTAGATAGTCTCTCTCTGTGTGAGTAATTATTGATAGCATACCTGGTTTAAAGGCGGAACCTGTAACCACGTAAATCGGGCACCTTTCTCCCGTCTCTTCGCAAATTCGTGTTAGTTTGGATGTGCATGCTATGCTGCTGCCGTGTTAAATTAGCCGTTGCTAGATGAAATGTTCTGAGTATGAGCGGTAATACTCTGATTTATCTTCCTACTACTACGTTATTTGTGACGAGGCTCCAGCACTTGTCACTGTTAAAACGTAAACGAAGTATTGAATGAAACGAATGGTTCTTAGAAACAAGATAAACATTAGCGTCGCGTAATGTTGTTCAGTGCGACAGATGCTCCGGTATTAAATTTTGTCTGTGTGTCTTGTGGAACTCATTTTTGTCCAATAACAGTATGTGTTCAGACCGCGTCAATGACAGTTGGACTAGATTTACGTAAGTGTCCTTAAAAGCAATTATACAGCCACACTGATGTATGTAGCATGTAGGCTGCCCGACATGTCAACATTGGGTTTTGTGCATGTTGAATCGTCGTCTGCCTGTCAGCGAGTGAGACCAACTGATTGGCTGTTGAGCTCGGTGACAGGACACCAGGGTATTAATAAAACATGTACTGTTGTCACTGCTTGTTTAGAAGTAGGGATATACTTTCTGTCATGAGTCAGAGTGGCGTAATATTTGAACTTAACTTTGTATTACACATACTCTACATAACAGTGCATGGTGTTACTCTGAATATGTGTGCTGATAAACTATTTTGATTGGTATTTAACTCGTGTAGACAGAGACAGCAGACACCACATTGCTCAAGTGCAGATAAAAGGCTCCTGGTTACGACACTGGCACTGTTCCACCCAAACTATACAAGAACACTATAGTCCATTATGACTATAGCGTGTTGTTATTGTGGTTGTTTCTATACATGAGTTCAATGTAGACTGTTTTCTACATTTCCAGAAACATGGACTGATTAATTTTGTTCTCTCTGGCAGGAAGGTAATTAGAAATGTAAACTTGTCAGTAGTAGAAATGTGTATTTCTATTTTGAGCTAAAGGAGCAGATCATTCCCAGAATGGGAATCTATAGTACTTCAAACTGGAGTTTTATGGGTGTTCCTGACCAGTCTGTATGCCTGATGGTTTCAGAGCTGAAACGTGTTGATGGAGAACATTATCTTTGAGCAACAAGCTGGTGAGATGAGTTCTTCAGAAGAGGTAAGATTAAACAAAAATACATTTTATCCAGTCAGTTGTCTGGATCCCCATAGCATTGGAGGGCTACAGCCATCCTCTGTGGCTGCAGCAGGCTCAGCTTTTTTACCATTGGCTGCACACAATTTACATGTTAGAATAATGTTCTTATCACCTTTAATCCCGACAAAAGTAATGGGAATATTTCTAGTCACTGAATATAGGCAGCTTTATCTTCCATGTGCTGCTAACAGTGACGTGTGCACGCGCAACAACTATTAATGTTAAATGTTGGATTTCCAATAACAATAATAATATTTCCAAAGCATCCTCTTTACAGTTTCTAGGTGTACGTCTTGATGAGTCTTTATCCTGGAAAAACGTCTCAATAGTCACTTTAATATAGAGACAACACTGAACTAAGTGTTGGAATACTGGGAAAAAATAAGTTTATGATAAACATAGAGGTTTCCAGAGCTTTATATTTTTCTTTTATTATGCTATTATTTATCATTGTAATTTAGTTTAGGCGAGTATTCATCAAGCCAAACTTATTTTATGCTAATACAATCTACAAAAACAATTATTATTTGTGTAGATACAACCTTTTTCATCTCTGCTGTTGTTTTTCTAATCTGGACTCCTCGGGTCTGTACAGATTCTACTACTATATACAATTCGCTAAACAAAATGTTTTCCCATTTTGAAGAACTGTATTCATTTAATTATCAATATGATAACTATTCCATCTGTTACAATTTCAGGCTTAGGGCACCATTTTTGTAGAAACAATTTACAGAGAATAAATAATATGGAATGCATTGCCACCTCAAGTTTGAAATTTAACACCTGCACAATTCAAAAGAGTCTTGAAGGGCTTGTTTTTTTCCTTGCAGTATTATCCGTATGGACTCGTTTTGTACTTTGTATTCCTCATCAGAACTGGTGGTTTTATGTTTATTTTATGTTCTTACATTTTTTAATAGGTAGAATATTTGGTTCGATTATTTCTCTCTTTTTCCTACTTGTTGATTTCTTCTAATGAAGTATAAAATTCACTGGAGAGTGTCTCAGTATGTCTGAAGGTTCACATTCATCCAGGTTTGGTTATTATTAATATTATGTTAATGTTTATTAATGTTATCCTGTATCTTTATAAGTGCAAATAACCTAAACTAAAACTACAAACTAAACGTTCTAATATAATGTAAAATAATTGAAATTATATCATCCTTGGCAGCTGCAACCCATAAATGCCCATAGTGAGGCTCTTGTAGAGTCAGAAGAAGAACCAAAGCAGATGCAGTTCAGAAAGTAATCGAATCTCCTTCACTTTTTAATGTTGCAATTTTATTTGGAATGGAATATGTTAAAATGTATTTTTTAATGAGAATAATCTAATTTCCTATCATTTGATATACAATAACCAATAATTTAAAAAGTGAAAGCATATCTTTAGACATATTTGCAAACATATTAAAAATGGGCCAGTAACGTTTTATACAAAGGTCAAATACTGTACGATCAGTCTTTAATCTTTTTCTGTTATACATCGATCAATCACAACATTAACACTGGTGGTCTTAATGTCCTGGAGGACATGTAGGACAGGATTAGCATAGCCACTCTGAGCCATCTGTAACTGCACAGCATAATGTGATAGACTGTGTACATAGGTGGTAGAAATACAGAAAATCAATACTCAATTAAAAGTGCAAGTATTGGCCTAAAGAATTCTCCACTGGTACCATTTTAAACTCTTTTCTCTATCAAGTAATAAGCCAATTATCTACATTTTACTTAGTAGTAGGAAGTAGAAAATTGAAAGTACTCCACTTAGTGTATTTTGCACAATACCCATTATGTTAATTATGGGAAAACGTACAATCATCAATAAAAAAATAAGGATCAGAGATTACTGTTGGTAAAGGTGACACTGATTTTAACTGAGTTTATGGGCTGACAGGTGGTTAACCCATAATGATACATCAGCATTTATTAGTTTTTAATATCTTTAACAGTTTAATCAGCCCATTAAATCAGCCAAACCCGTCAGCACCTCCTTTATGTGACAGCAGTTTTCCAGGGAAGCGAACGGCAAATTTTTGATTACAAGCCAATTTGCTTATATCCATTAGTTGCTAATTTCTGTAGATCATCCTGTTAAATAAAGAAAGAACCAACAACAGGCTTCTACCAGTCCCTGGCATCTACGCTCCTGTCATTGTGCCTGGCTTTCATGTGTAACATGTTACATGTACTACTTGTACTATAGTATACTGTAGCTAGTTAATTGTTACCAGCATTATTTAAAATCCTCCAGTCTGACATTTATTTCATTATTTGTTTTTTGGTTTTCTCAGTTGAAACAGACCAACACAGACAGGAGCAGACCTCATCAGTGTCAGAAGTGTGGAAAATGTTTCAGCCGGATTTGTAGCCTAAGAAGACATGAAGTCACTCACACTGCAGGGGAACTCTACCACTGTGAACAATGTGGTAGCAGCTTCAGCCAACAAAATGCATACAAACTGCACCTATATACCCACCCTGAGGAAACCCCATTTTGCTGTGACCAGTGTGGCATGGATTTCAGTGACCAGAGTTCATACAGAAAACACCTGCGTGACCACACTGGACCATACCAGTGTGACCAGTGTGAAAAGAGTTTTAGTTACTTCAGTATTTACAAGATACACATGCGTGTCCACACTAAAGAAAAGCCATACTGCTGTGAGCAGTGTCCCAAGAGTTTTAGTTTTTTAAGCTCATACAAACGACACCTGCTTAGCCACAGTGGTGAGAAGCCTTACCAGTGTGACTTTTGTGGAAAGAGTTTCACTCAGTCTGGGCATTTCAGTCTGCATCTGCGGAACCACACAGGAGAGAAACCATATGAGTGTAACCATTGTGAAAAGAGTTTCAGTGACTTAAGTAGTTACAAGATACACATGCGTGTCCACACAGGGGAGAAACCATATTGCTGTAACCAGTGTGGGAGAAGTTTCTCTCAGTTAGGTAATTACAAGTCCCATCTGCGTATTCACACTGGAGAAAAGCCATTTCGCTGTGAACTCTGTCAGAAAAGTTTCTCTATTTCAAAAACATACAAACAACATGTGCGCACCCACACTGGGGAGAAACCACACCAGTGTAAAGAATGTGGGAAAGGTTTTGGCCGCCTCAGCAACTACATGCGCCACCTTCGTATCCACACTGGAGAGCAACCATTTAGCTGTGACCAGTGTGGGAAATGTTTCAACAGTTCGTACAGTTACACCCGCCACCTTCGTGTCCACACTGGGGAGAAGCCATACTGGTGTTCACATTGTAAGAGACTGTTTACACGCTCACAGTCCCTGAAGAAACACCGCTGTGTTCAAGTAGAAATAGAAGAGAGCTTGACTGTGTGTAACAAAGAAGCTCAAGAAAACTACTCAATAAAAGAAGAAACAATTGACAAGGATATATCAGATTCTGGATTACAAAGTAAATGTTAGTTTTAATAATTAAATGTTAGTTTTGGCATCATCAGGCATCTTTGACAGTAATGAAAACAGTGATTATCATTAGACAAACCCATAATAATATTTAAAATTCTACAGTGAAAGACCGAGTATTCTTATTTTATGTATTTTTGTAAATCATCCGTTGAACAGTTCTTGTTTCTTGACATTCAATTAGAATAAGTACTGTCTCATTTACACTGCCATTGATACAAACTATAAGCATCCTTTAACCTAATGGATCATGTTCAGTAGAAAATATTACCTGATAAGAACTGCTGACAGTGAAGTCCAACTCACTGCCAGATTTGTAAATCCTGTACATTCTTGAATAATACTCTGTAGGTAGTTGTTTAATATTGTTAACAATTGCAAGATCATCTCAAAGCCAGAAATGTGAAGTGATGAGTACCAGGAATAATCCTTTGAAATCTTTCAGAAAAGGTTTTGCTGTATTGTGAATATCTGAAAGTCGTCGTAAACTTTCCAGACTAACAACAGGATTGATGTCCGTTTCAGCTCCTCTTGTTTCATTTTCTCTTTATGTGACATGGTCAGTTACATTAAGTTCACATATACTAACAAAATAGTATATTATAAATATGATTAGTGCATACTGTGTATCACATAACTTTGTAGTATTAAGCTATGACACTAAGCAGGATGAGTATTTGTAATCAAAGTAATACAAAATAAACATGATCATGCTGTGTAATAAATGGTAAAAGTAATGATTGAGTTCAAGTCTAAAATGTTTGTGTGTGTATAATGCTCAGTATATAACAATGTAACAGTGTGAACGTTACCAATGCATTTTAACTGTTTTCTAAACTACGTTTAATGCATCCACATCTATTTTATGTTCCTGCACCTAGAGTTATAATTTGTAGGATGGTCACGGCTGTAGCACAGTTGGTAAGGCAGTCGTCCACGGACCACAGGGTCAGGAGTTAGATCCCGGTCCCGGCTATATGTCGAAGTGTCTCTGGGCAAGACACTGAACCCATCGCACCAAGCCCGGTAGAAATTGGGGAGGGTTGCGTCAGGAAGGCAATCTGACGCAAATCAACATGCGGACAATGATCCGCTGTGGTGACCCTGAACTCACGGGATAAGCTGAAAGGGCAGAAAAAAGTCCTAGCCTTGTGAAGAACCACTAGTCAGAACCAGTGTTTGAAAAAGAACTAGAAGTCTTTCACCAATCTTTTAATTTTTTTATTTAGAAACATCACCCAAAAGATACTGCAGTAATAATAGATTGGCACACTTTCTTCTTTTTCCTTTATACCTACTCAATGCAAACATCTGACACACATATTTTCAGCTTGTGATTTCCTCATTAGAAAAAATTAGACAGGGTGAAGGCTCTGAAAATGCTGCTAAAAAACAATAATGATTTACTTTTCCCCCCACGCTATCTAGCACAACTGTCAAATATGAAACTAGGCTAAAAACACTACTTTCCTAATAAGATTTCAGTTCAGGGACATTATTTACAGAATATGTTCTCTTGTAAAGACCTTCTAAATGTACACTGAACATCTGATCCTTTAAGGCCTTGGGCAGTAATAGAAGTGGATCGTTGTCTTGAAAGAAACTTCTGATGTTTACCCGCAATTTCAGACATTTTTGTTTTTTTTTTATTTCCTGCAGCTTAACCCACTGTAAGTGTTGCACAATGTGTGTTTTGGCAGTTTGTTTGTTTGTTTTATCAGCTTATCCGGTGAGTTCAGAGTCGCCACAGTGGATCATTGTCCGCATGTTTGGCACAGTTTTTACACCGGATGCCCTTCCTGATGCAACACTCCCCAATTTCTACCAGGCTTTGACCGGTACGGCACAGCTGGGGAGGGGAATGGGCTGTTAGGGGTTCAGTGTCTTGCCCAGAGACACTTTCACATATAGTTGGGACCAGGGATCGAGCCACTGACCCTGTGGTCAGTGGATGACTGCCTTACCACCTGAGCTACAGCCGTGTCAAAGGTATTTTATTGGTGTGTTTTCGTAGAATAACCTTTAATATCATGCACTTTGTTTTGTTTTTCTGCAGTTTAACCCTCAGTAAGTGCATTTAGTCATTTTCACAACATCACTACAGAATCACTACTGCATCAAAAAGAAATCGTGATTCCTTGGTGATTCCTCCTTAGTGAGCTTCCTGCAGCTTTGACAATCAGTCACTATAATCGCTGAAGTAATAGTATAAACAGCAGTAAGGGTCTCGCATGGTTTTTGTATGTTTTTGCAGTGTATGTTAACGTTGATCTAAACTATTTGATTTAATCAATCATTTACCTTAAAAACTTTGGGCTATAAAACAATCACAATTATTAACACAACCTTAATATATGTATTAAATAAAGCATTTAAATCAGAATACCAATAAATACTGACAGGACAGATGTGGGTGTAGAAGGTTGTCCACCAATCTCACGGTTGTTGGTTCAATCTCCAGTGAAGTGTGTTTCTAGCTGAAAGTAGGGTGAAGTAGTTAAGTCTTGAATCATTTACAGTAGATAAAAGCCTTTTTTACTTTTTTCAAAGTATTTAAAATTTCTGCAAATCACAAGACTTTCAGCTATCAGCCTTGTATTTAGCTTTTTAATATGTTTTGCCGTTTTTTGAATAATCGGTTTTAGTTTTATACAGTTTTTGGAAATGTCTGCTCTTTTCCAGCAAAATGGTGATGTAATCACACACTGTAACTTCTATTCCTAAAAGCTCTTAAACTTTGTTCTTAGTTTTCAGCTTTCACTGACAAATGTACAATAAAACGGTGGAGAATACCGCAGCTTCACAAACACAAAAAAATTTAAAAAAAACAAAACAAAAAACAAAAAAAGACAGAGACAAAAGATTACTGCACTACTCATAATGATGACCAATAATTCATGCATTGCTTGTTTATTTTATTTTTATTTTTATTTTATTTTATGAAAACAGAAGTACACCAAAATAAAAGCTCAAGGAGCTGCCTGTCCGTTTGCTATTCCTTTATTATGGATTATTTTGTTTCCAGAAAGTTTTTATTGACCACACAGCCTCCTCTATTCCATAGACGTCATCGTGGTTTAAGAGGATTTGCAGGATTCCATTCTTTTTCGACTTAAGGACTCAAGGATTCCCTTCTACTGTATCTCCTCCTCCTGTGGAGAAAGAACAAGTAGGTTATCAGTTCCATGTTAATGTTGTAGTGCCTCTTATCCAATTGCACAAATTTTCATCTGAGCATCAACAATGACTATATTTGCTCCTTTTTCTTGTATTAAATTCACACTGCTCTATAAAATAGATGCTGATATACAGCGTTTAATACTGAGTAGGTTGGGGCTGTTGCATTGTCGCATCAGTGCTGTTTATATAGCCTTCTGCTGGTTTGAGGTAGTTGGCATGAAAAATAGATTTATTTATATCTATAAAAATGTTTTAGTTACAATTTCTATACATAACTATTACAACTAATTGTCTTGGCCAATGACATGGTGGTTTCGAATTGTTTTTCTTAAAGTGATGTGTATTGTGGTATTTCTGCAGTGTAAGACCATGAATTACAGTTTAAATTTGCACAGCACACTTGCCACAAAGAGTCGTCACACATTTGTTTCTGACTTGATTCACTTAGGTGCTAGTCATCTACAGTAGATTCAAATGAATGCAGAAAGTCAGCAGCTCCTCTTCAGCTTTGTTGTTTCAGCTTTAACATGTAGTGAATACTGTACATCCAGCCTACAGAGACATTCCAGAATTTCAGCTATCAGCCTTGTTTTCCACATTTTAATATCTTTCACGGTTTTTGAATAATCACGGTTTTAGTTTGAGGTACTTTTTGGGGATTTTTCCACTTCTCCATTACTGTGTATTGCAGAATGTTGGCCCAGCCAGAGTCAGTGACATCACATGCACTCTAACTTCTCAGCTTCAACTTTTATCAACTTTTTTCTACTTTTTTTTCTTCGCTCAACTTTCATCTTTCCTCCTGGAATTATACATTCAAATGTAGGTTTTTTTGCATTCTTTCGGGAAATGCAACTCTCATAGAGACAGGACTTTCAGTATTTAGCCAGAAGTGGACAGAGTGACATCAAACTTTCATTGGAGCCCATTTTAATGGAGGTCCAGAAATTCTCCTCAAATCACAAACGGGGGGTGTTTTAAAATTGTCACCCTGCCTGTGTATCCAAACAAGCTGTTTTTCTCCCACATGATACATAGTGGAGACACACATGCACAAAACAGTTATGTCAGTGATGCCACACCGGATCAAGCACATCTAATAAATACTACGACCAGACTGGTGCTAATCTCAGTTTGGATTCTTCTGAAAATCGCTGTGAAGAAAAACATATATATATATATATATATATATATATATATATATATATATATATATATATATATATATATTACTCTGGTGCTTTGAGAACACAGGAACAGCCACTTCTGGCAAAAATGCTTCACCACATTACGTTTGCCAAGGAAAATAGGAAACTTGTTTAAGACGAAGGAAGGGAAGAAAAATGCCCCTGACAGCAACAAGGTGACTGAAAAGCTGGAAGAAGATACTTGTGAAAGTGACTCTAAGGTTCCACCTAGTCAGGACACAGGTGAAGGCAGTGAGGACTGGACAGCTCCAAATAAGCACCCGTGGACACAAATGGAAAAGCACTTGGAAGAGATGAAGAAGCAGTTGGCAGAGATGTAAGAGTGTGTGGTGGACACGGAAAAGCTCTTAGCAGTGACCACAAAATGCGTGGGACAGATGGAAATCCTGTGGACACAAAGGGGAAAGCAGACAGAGACAGCAGCTGTCACAGAGACACAGTAAGCTGCTGTTTGTAACATCAGCCAACAGGTAACAAACCAGGGGGATGAGGAAGGAGAAACCTCTGGAGCTTTAAGAGCAGAGAATGAGGAACGAAGATATATGTGTGTGATTAATCCTGGTGCTCCGTGTTCCTCCCACGGTTTATGTCATTCATTTGAAATATGATTGAAAAAATAAAAAAACACTAAAATAATGTGCTGTAGCCCAGTGTCCTTAGTCATTGCAGGTGTCAATGACTAAAGCATGTGGCAGCATCAGTCTTCCAGCTCTGTGTGGCTGCATCATGGAGGCTGCTTTATTTATTTTAAACTCAGCTTGATTTTGTTTGTAAAATGCTAATAAAATAACAATCTAACACTTTATTTTACATCTTTTCTTTCCATGAAAGAACCATGTACTGTAGTTTTTTTATTAAAATGGAGACAAAGTTATAGGAATTTATCCATTGGCTGTTAACTGGAGCAAAAAAAGCTAACGGAACAAATTAAATGACTAATGTTTTAAATATTTATTGGACACTTTATTGATTTCTGCTGCATTTCCTGGAAACATTTCACATTTTGTATGTTTAGCTCACCTGTTCTACGTTAGCTTAAGAAATACATATGATGGGAGTGTTCTCACTTTGGTTCTTTTCAGAATTTCTTGGGAAACTATTTGGAAATAAAATGAGTTTTAGAGACCTGTAAAATAAAGATTTATCCAAAATTACAAAACCCACTTTTTTAAAAATAAAGCTGTCTGATAAATGCAATGGAGGAAGAAGCACAGACATCTAATGTAGTAATTATAAAGAAAACTTCACCTGAAGTATTTTCTCCCACATGATATACAGTGGAGACACAGACAGGTAATACTTTCAAAATAAAAGCCTTGTTGGTACTTCAGCTTTTTTCAGCTTTGCTTGGAAAATCCTTTCACCAATGACACATTCACACTGTCTTTTTGGAAATGCATTTTAAATTATTGTTCTACTACTTTTGATTTCCGTGTTCCATACGCCTTTTGCTCCTTAACTACTTCAGCCTACTTTCAGCTAGAAAACCCCATTAAAAATTCAAAACATTCAGCTTATTAACAACATGTGCTCTTCCATTCAGCTTTTTATTATCTTTTATACTTTTTAAAATACTCAGCTTCTTTCTGCATTTTTTTCTCATTCAAATGAATAGAGAGACTCTTCAGCTCTGTCCTATTTGGCCTTTAACTGAGGGCATATACTTCTTCAGCCTAGAGAGACCATTCAAACTTCAGTTACAATACTTTAAGCTAACAGCTTTGTATTCCCCATTTTAATTCCTTTTTTTGAATGATCACAGTTTTAATTTGAGGTACTTTTTGGTGACTTTTCAACTTCTCCATTATTGTGTATTGCAGAAAGGTGGCTCAGCTTGAGCAGGTGACATACACTCACACTTCTCAGCTTCAATGTACCTTATAAAAGTGTAACTCTCATAATTAAGGTTCCTCAGTATTTGGCCAGAAGCTGCCTTCATACATAGTGGAGACACATACACAGAGAAAACACACTTTTAAAACAAAAGCCTTTCTGATTCTTTTATTTTAATGGTAAAATGAGTTTGTGGTTTGAGTCTACCGGCATTAATGGATCAAGGTTGGCTGATTAGACAGTTGTTAGAATCACTTCAGCTTTTTCAGCTTTGCTTGGAAAATCCTGTAAATGACAAAGCATTCACACTGCATTTTCTTTTTGGAAAAACTTACGAGTCAAAGCCAATTTAAACGTGGCTTTGATGTCACTGATGTCACAAAGGTTCAACCCAATTTAAATGTGGCTTTGATGTCTGTGATGTCACACGGGATCAAGTACGTCTAATAAATACTATGACCAGACTGGTGCTAATGTCAGTTCAGATTCTTCTGAAAATCTCTGTGAAGAAATACATTAATCCAGACAAATGTATCCACTGAAAATAATTGGGAGCCTCCAAGACGACAGGGAGTTGGCTGAGCGTCAGCTGAAATTGGAAAGAGAAATGGTTGAAAAGTATGTAGAACGATGTCTGATCTCCAAAGAAAAGTTTGAAGAATATTTGAAAGGACCAGTCCTGGACAGCATCACTCCACCAGGTCATTACACAGCTGAGAGCGGTGATAATTTCACCCCTGAAAACAAGCAACTGGTGGCAGAGACAGAAAACCAGCCCAGTTTGCAGGTAAAAACTCATCACCTGGAATCAAAGCCAAAGTTGCTTCAGAAGCAGTCAAAATGTGAAGATAAAAACTTTGAAAAATTATATTCCATCATTGCGTATCAATTTGAAAAACGCTGCGAGGATTTTACTGTGAGAAATACTCGCCTGTGTCCACTGAAGCGAAAGCAGTTTTCAGATTTTAACATCCCAATCCAAAAGCAGGGTGATGTGGAAGGAGAAGCCTCTGGGGCTTTGAGAACACAGGAACAGCCAGAAGTGGCTTTACCTGATCAAACATGGAAGAATGGAAGTGAGGGAAAAGCCTCCAGGAATCAGGAACAAAAATGCTTCACCGCAATACGTTTGCCAAGGAAAATAGGAAACTTATTTAAGACGAAGGAAGGAAAGAAAAATGCCCCTGACAGCAACAAGGTGACTGAAAAGCTGGAAGAAGATACTTGTGAAAGTGACTCTAAGGTTCCACCTGGTCAGGACACAGGTGAAGGCAGTGAGGACTGGACAGCTCCAAATAAGCACCTGTGGACACAAATGGAAAAGCGTTTGGCACAAATGGAAAAGCACTTGGAGGAGATGAAGAAGCAGTTGGCAGAGATGCAAGAGTGTGTGGTGGACACGGAAAAGCTCTTAGCAGAGACAACAAAATGCGTGGGACAGATGGAAATCCTGTGGACACAAAGCGGAAAGCTGACAGAGACAGAGACAGCAGCTGTCACAGAGACACAGTAAGCTGCTGTTTGTAACATCAGCCAACAGGTAACAAACCAGGGGGATGAGGAAGGAGAAACCTCTGGAGCTTTAAGAGCAGAGAATGAGGAACGAAGATATATGTGTGTGATTAATCCTGGTGCTCCGTGTTCCTCCCACGGTTTATGTCATTCATTTGAAATATGATTGAAAAAATAAAAAAACACTAAAATAATGTGCTGTAGCCCAGTGTCCTTAGTCATTACAGGTGTCAATGACTAAAGCATGTGGCAGCATCAGTCTTCCAGCTCTGTGTGGCTGCATCACTTTCTCCACCAACTGTTCTTTTCTCAGAAACAGATGAAATGTAACAAGTTACACGGTTGTTATGAATGTTTAGTGTTCTTAGTATATTCTGTTTGGTTTAAATCTCACCTACATCCAAATGTGACTTTTAGTGAAGTTTGGTTCTGACATTTTTCAAAACTTCAATAATGTGCTGCTGAAGCCTGAGTCTGACATGATGTGCTGTTATCATGTGTTTCATCATATCCTCAGTATGTGGACAAACAGGGACCTCCAGTGGTGATATTGTGCAATTTCAGCAGAAACCTGCAGCAAACTTCACTAAACGGAGGCACAGTTGAAGAAGAATGAACACAAACATTCAGAATATTGGGATTATTAGTATCTGTAATACTATTGGCAGTGGCATTAACAAAACCATTTTAAACTGCATTTTGGAAAAATATTTCATTTTACACAAAGTCCAAAATGTATCTGATGATTTCTTAAAGACTTTCTGAGTCTAATGCCCACTGACTTAAAGATATGATGTGTTTAAATTTTCATTTGGAGGCAACAACATCACATTTTATGAGTTTATATTTCAATTCAATTCAACTTTATATAGCGCCAATTCACAACAAAGTCATCTCAGGGCACTTTACAGAATAAAGTCAAGATTATAAAGATATATAAAGAGAACCCAACAATTCCCCCTGGAGCAAGCCATAGGCAACAGTGGAGAGGAAAAACTCCCTATAACGTTAGAAACCTCCAGCAGAACCAGGCTCAGGGTGGACGACCATCTGCCTCGACCGGTTGGGGTGAGTGAAAAGGGGAAAGAGAAAAGATTATAAAAAAGATTTTCCTTCGGGCTGCTCCCTTTCAGGAGTTTCCACAGCGAATCATCTGCCTCCATCTAACTCTGTCCTCTGCATCCTCTTCACTCACACCAACTAACTTCATGTCCTCCCTCACTACATCCATAAATCTCCTCTTTGATCTTCCTCTAGACCTCCTGCTTGGCAGCTCCAACCTCAGCATCCTTCTACCGATATATTCACAGTTTCTTCTCTGAACATGTCCAAACCACCTCAATCTGGCCTCTCTGACTTTATCTCCAACACATCTAACATGATCTGTATTTGCTCTTTTTCTTTTCTCTCTTCACTTTCCACTCACCCCAACCGGTCGAGGCAGATGGTCGTCCACCCTGAGCCTGGTTCTGCTGGAGGTTTCTTCCGTTAAAGGGAGTTTTTCCTCTCCACTGTTGCCTAGGACTTGTTCAAGGGGGAATTGTTGGGTTCTCTCTATACATCTTTATAATCGACTTTATTCTGTAAATGAGATGACTTTGTTTTTAATTGGACCTGCTTGCACTCACCTCTTCATCTCTTTTTCACTCTCTCCATTCTGTCTTACTGCGAGCTTGGCAGACCTGAGAGCAGATCTCCACTTCTCTAGATTTTCCTCCACCTGCTCTCTGCTCTCACTACAAATCACAATGTCATCTGCAAACATCATAGTCCACAGTGATTCCTGTCTAACCTCATCTGTCAGCCTGTCCATCACCAGAGCGAACAAGAAGGGGCTCAGAGCTGATCCTTGATGCAGACCCACCTCCACCTTGAACTCCTCTGTCACACCTACAGCACCTCACCACTGTCTTACAGCTCTCATACATGTCCTGCACCACTCTAACATACTTCTCTGCCGCTCCAGACGACCTCATACAATACCACAGCTCCTCTCTCGGCACCCTGTCATACGCTTTCTCTAAATCTACGAAGACACAATCCAACTCCCTATGACCTTCTCTGTACTTCTCCATCAGCATCCTCAATGCAAATACTGCATCTGTTGGACTCTTTCTAGGCATGAAACCATATTGCTGCTCACAAATGTTCACCTCTGCCCTTAGCCGAGCTTCCACTACTCTTTCCCACAACTTCATTGTTTGGCTCATCAGCTTTATTCCTCTGTAGTTGCCACAGCTCTGCTCATCTCCCTTGTTCTTAAAAATGGGCACCAGTACACTTCTCCTCCAGTCCTCAGCATCCTCTCACTCTCCAAGATCTTGTTAAACAAACTAGTCAGAAACTCTACTGCCACCTCTCCTAGACACTTCCATACCTCTTCATCCTCTTCAATGTCCTCCTCACTTCACTCTTACTAATCTTTGCTACTTCCTGCTCCACACCAGTCACCTCTTCTACTCTTCGTTCCCTTTCATGTTCCCATTCATCAACTCTTCAAAGTTCTCCTTCCATCTTCCCATCACACTCCTGGCACCTGTCAATACATTTCCATCCTTATCTTTAATCACACTAACCTGCTGCACATCCTTCCCATCTCTGTCTCTTTGTCTGGCCAACCTGTACAAATCCACTTCTCCCTCTTTAGTGTCCAACCTAACATACAAGTCCTCATATGCTCTTTGTTTGGCCTTTGCCACCTCTACCTTCACCTTACGCTGCATCTCCCTGTACTCCTGTCTACTCTCTTCAGTTCTCTCAGTGTCCCACTTCTTCTTAGCTAACCTCTTTCTCTGTATACACTTATTTGCTCCACCACCAAGTCTCCTTGTCCACTTTCCTCTTTCCAGATGACATACCGAGTACCCTCCTGTCTCCCTGATCAAATTAGCTGTAGTGGTCCAGTCATCTGGAAGCACCTCCAAACCACCCAGAGTCTGTCTCAGCTCCTCCCTGAAAACTAAACAGCATTCTTCCTTTTTCAACTTCCACCACTTCGTCCTCTGCTCTGCCTTAGTCCTCTTCATCTTCCTCACCACCAGAGTTATTTTACACACCACCATCCTGTGTTGTCTGGCTACACTCTCCCCTACCAATACTTTACAGTCACTGATCTCTTTCAGATTACAAAGTCTACACAAGATGTCGTCCACCTGAGTGCTTCTACCTCCGCTCTTATATGTCACCCTATGTTTCTGCCTCTTCTGGAAGAAAGAGTTCACTACAGCCATTTCCATCCTCTTTGCAAAGTCTACCACCATCTGTCCTTCTGCGTTCCTGTCCTGAAGACCAAACCTGCCCATCACATTCTCATCACCTCTGTTCCCTTCACCTACATGCCCATTGAAATCTGCACCAACCACCACTCTCTCACCTCTGGAGATGCTCTGCATCACTTCATCTAACTCACTCCAGAATTTCTCCTTCTCTTCTAACTCACATCCTACCTGTGGGGCAAAACCACTCACAACATTGAACATCACGCCTTCAACTTCTAGCTTCAGACTCATCACCCTGTCTGATACTCTTTTTATCTCTAGAAAATCCTTACAAACTCCTCTTTCAGGATAACTCCTACTCCATTTCTCTTCCAGAAAAAGTTTCAGTTGTCCATGGACCAAAGGATCATTGGTTCAATCCTCACTTCTGGCTACATTTTGAAGTGTCCTTGGGCAAGACACTAAACCCCAAGTTCAGCTGAGCACCTTGCATGGCAGCCACTGCCATCGGTGTGTGAGTGTGTGTGAATGGGTAAATAGGAATCGACATTGTAAAGCGCTTTGGAGAAAAGCGCTAAATAAGTGGCCATGTGGTGCACTTTCCGATGGACTCGTTGGACAAGCTTGGAGTGGTTCATTGCCTTTTCCCCTCCTAGCACTCATTCGAGCCTGTCAATGCCTGGCTGGTACCTGTCGTTGGCCCTGACCTGTTTGAGCCCCGCCGTCCCTGATCTCCTTTCCCCTTTGTTTGACAGCGACATGGCTGAATGTCAGTGAGTCCAGCACTGTTTCTGAACTTTTACTACCTGAATGTGGTTATTTAACTCCCCGCGTACTTTGGGACGAGGGGGGGGGAATAGGCACTGTTTATAAATCTGCATATAAATGTAGCCAGCCACCTCTGTCGTCTTCTTTTTCCAGCTTTGAACTTGACTTGTTTGAACTGGGTCGCTCTCAACCTTTGCTTAATGAATTTTCTAAATTGTTGGCTGAAATTATGCCTAAGTATGATCAAGTCCTTATCGTTGGAGATTTTAATGTCCATGTGTGCTGTCCAAAACTAAACAATGTCCAGGGACTTTTTAAGCCTGATTGACTCTTAATTTTCTTCAGCACGCACAAGAGCATGGACGACTGTGGCGCAGGAAGGTAGAGCGGTTGTCCACCTATCTTGCAGTTGCTGGTTTGATCCCCGTGCAGACAATTTACATACTCTTGACCTGATTTTAACTTGTGGTCTGTCTGTTACCAACTTGAGGATTTGTGATGTAGTGTTTTCTGACCATATGCTTGTATTATTTAACAATATGCTGCCTTGTAAAACCTTTAAGCCTCGCGCTCCTGCTCGGTGCGTCCGTATTATTAACCCTTCCACTGCCGCTCACTTCTCGGCCTTTTTCCATCAAAACAAGGTCACTCATGAGTCTATGTGTTTCGATACAGACGAGCTCAGCTCCTGGTTTCATTCCACCTGCCAAACAGCACTAGATCCAGTGGCTCCATTAAAATCCAGGCAGCCTAAAGTTAAACCTGAGCCGTGGCTGAATCATACAACTCGGGCTGTCAGACGCGAGTGTTGAAAAGTTGAACGAAAGTGGAAGAAGGACAAGCTGCAGGTTTGTTTTAAAGGACTGCTGGCATCGTTATCAGGCTGTTGTAAAAGAGGCAAAAAGGGAAAACTTTTCAAATATCATCCTGTCAAACTGTCACAAGCCTCGTGTTCTGTTTAACACCATAGATGTTGTTCTCAATACCCCAAGGACTGTTTGTGTTGAATCTTCCCTGGAAGCATGTGAAGACTTTCTTAAGTTTTTTGTAAATAAGGTGAATAATGTGAGGGCTCTCATATCACCACCTGCTTCTGATCCTGTGTCTGTGTTATGCCCTGTAACTTTTTACCAGTTTGAGCCTGTAACTTTGTCTTTCTTATATGAGACTGTTAGACATCTGAAGCCCTCAGGTTCCCCCACTGATGTGGTTCCACCACAGTTTTTTAAAGAGGTTATCACTACTCTGGGGCCTTTTGTTCTTGGTGTGATTAACAGCATCCTTGCCTCTGGTGTCTTCCCAAGACACTGCAAACATGCTACAGTGCAGCCACTGATTAAAAAGCCAGGCCTGGATTCCTCTGTGTTGTCCAATTTAAGGCCCATTTATAAACCTTCCTTTCTATCAAAACTTTTAGGGAAAATTGTATATGTCCAACTGAAGGACTTTTTAGAAGAAAACAGCATTCTTGAGGTTTTCCAGTCTGGCTTTCACCTTTGCTTCACAGCACTGAATCGACACTGCTGAGGGTTTGTAATGACATCCTCTTAGCTACAGACACTGGGGACTCTGTGGTCTTGGTGCTACTGGATCTTACTGCTGCACAGTAGATCATAGCATTTTGATTTCTCATTTGGAGCAATGGATAGGCATCCGTGGCACTGCTCTGGAGTGGTTTAGGTCATACTTTTTGTGTACAAATTGATAATGTCCAGTCCTCTTCTGTTCCTCTGTTATATGGGGTTCCGCAGGGCTCAATTCTTGGGCCTCTGCTTTTTTCCTCTATCTGCTCCCCCCTGGCCCCATTCTTAGAAAGCATAACTGTCCTTTCCACTGTTATGCAGATGACACCCAGATATATGTGCCAATGAGACAGAAGGATGGCTATTCCATAAGCTCACTGATGGAGTGTCTTGAGGAATTACGAGCCTGGATGGCTCTTAATTTCCTCCATTTAAATGAAAAAAAGACAGAGGTTACTGTCTTTGGTCCAAGCACCAGCAGTGGGCCCCCTCTTGTAGACCTGGGCTCTTTGACACAATTTGTTAAACCTAATGTCACTAATTTGGGTGTTAAGGTGGACAGTGGTTTTAGCTTGGACGGGCAGGTTAGTGCAGTGGTGAAATCCAGCTTCTTTCATTTAAGACAATTGGGTGATCCATGCTTTTGTCACAACTCGGCTGGATTACTGTAATTCTCTATATTTTGGTGTCTCTCACTTGTCCCTATCCCGTCTTCAGCTGGTACAAAATGCTGCTGCACGTTTATTAACTGGAACACGGAAGAGAGAGCACATCACCCTGTTTTCAGCATCGCTGCACTGGCTGCCTGTCAATCTTAGAGTTCATTTTTTAAATTCTTTTATTTGTTTTTTAGTCCTTAAATGGTCCTGCTCCGCCCTAACTCTCTGAGTCACTATATGTGCACTCCCCCTCCAGGTCGCTCAGGTCTGCTGACCAACTGCTCCTGGATGTGCCGAGGACACGGGGAGCTCAGGGGAGACAGAGCATTTGCTGTTGCAGGCCCCAATTTGTGGAATGCACTGCCTTTGCAAGTTAGACAGGCCTCCTCACTGTCTATTTTTAAATCAAAGCTGAAAACTCACTTTTTCTCCCTGGCTTTTGACCCAGTATGAGTAGGTGACTGTACTATTGTATTGTATTTTATTCTTTTTATCCTTTACTACTTTATGTATAAATATGTATTTATTTTGGCTTTACCATTTTAAATTGTTAAGCACTTTGGTTGGTTTTTACTGTTTTTTTAAGTGCTTTGTAAATAAAGTTGGCTTGGCTTTAACCGAAGAAACCTCCAGCAGAACCAGGATCAGGGTGGACGGCCATCAGCCTTGACCGATGGAGGTAAGTGAAAAGTGGAGAGAGAAAAGAAAAGAGCAACAAAAAGCAACAAGAAATTATTGGGCAGGTTAATAACTCCAAAGCTGGGGACACCTGCAGAAAGGGACACAGGGAGTAAGAAAGAATGAGAAAGACAACTACGGGAGAGAGAACACAAAAAGTTAATCTCATACAGTGATGACAAATGTGGGAGGGAGAGGAGAGGAGAGGAGAGAGGGACAGTGGGGGGTGGGTCCCCCAGCAGTCTAAGCCTATAGCAGCATAACTATATGTTTTATTAAAGAGGAAGGTTTTAAGCCTAGACTTAAAAGTAGAGAGGGTGTCTGCTTCCTGAATCTGAACTGGGAGCTGGTTCCACAAGAGAGGAGCTTGATAGCTAAAGGCTCTACCTCCCATTCTACCTTTGGAAATTCTGGGAACCACAAGTAGGCCTGCATTCTGAGAGCGAAGTGGTCTACTGGGATGATATGGTGCTATGAGGTCTTCTATATATGATGGTGCCTGACCATTCAGAGCTTTATATGTAAGAAGCAGGGTTTTAAATTCTATTCTAGATTCTAACCAATTGAGTGAAGGTGAAATATGATCTCTCTTGCTAGTTCCAGTCAGCACTCTTGCTGCAGCATTTTGGATTAATTGCAGGCTCTTTAGGGAGTTACTGGGGCATCCTGAAAGTAGGGAATTACAGTAGTCCAACCTAGAGGTAACATGGACCAGTTTTTCGGCATCACTTTGAGACAGGATGCTCCTAATTTTAGTAATGTTCTGTAGGTGGAAGAAGGCTGTTCTAGAGATTTGTTTTATATGTGAGGTAAAGGACAAATCCTGGTCAAAAACTGGTTCCATAGATAGATATAGCTGTGTATCATCAGCATAGCAATGGAAATTTCTGGAGTGTTTTCTAATAATGTTGCCTAAAGGAGACATATATAAAGTAAAAAGTATTGGTCCTAACACAGAGCCTTGTGGAACTCCATAGCTAACCTTTGTGTGCATGGAGGATTCATCATTAACATGAACAAATTGAAATCTATCAGATAGATAAGATTTAAACCAACGTAGTTCAGTTCCTTTAATCCCAATTTCATGTTCCAGTCTCTGTAATAAAATGTTATGATCAATGGTATCGAATGCAGCACTAAGATCTAACAGAACAAGTATAGAGATGAGCCCATTATCTGATGCCATGAGAAGATCGTTGGTGACTTTTACCAGTGCTGTTTCTGTACTATGATGAACTCTAAATCCTGACTGAAAGTCTTCATACTAATTATTCCTGTAGGTTGTCACATAATTGCTTTGCAACTACTTTTTCAAGGACTTTAGAAATAAAGGGGAGATTAGATATTGATCTGTAATTGGCTAAAACACCTGGGTCAAGACAGAGTTTTTTAAGTAGTGGTTTAATTACAGCTACCTTATAGGCCTGTGGTACATAGCCTGCTTCTAAAGATAGATTGATGATTAAAACTAGTCTTAAAAGTAGAGAGGGTGTCTTCTCCCATCCTACTTCTAAATTCTGTAGGCCACAAGTAGGCCTGCATTCTGAGAGCGAAGTGGTCTACTGGGATGATATGGTGCTATCAGGTCTTCTATATATGATGGAGCCTGACCATTCAGAGCTTTATATGTAAGAAGCAGGGTTTTAAATTCTATTCTAGATTCTAACCAATTGAGTGAAGGTGAAATATGATCTCTCTTGCTAGTTCCAGTCAGCACTCTTGCTGCAGCATTTTGCATTAATTGCAGGCTCTTTAGGGAGTTACTGGGGCATCCTGAAAGTAGGGAATTACAGTAGTCCAACCTAGAGGTAACAAATACATGGACCAGTTTTTCGGCATCACTTTGAGACAGGATGCTCCTAATTTTGGCAATGTTCCGTAGGTGGAAGAAAGCTGTTTTAGAGATTTGTTTTATATGTGAGTTAAAGGACAAATCCTGATCAAAAATAATTGGCCTTTACGTCTTGTAGGCTTGAAGCTTTATTAACTGATTATTTTCATCTTGTTCCATAGATAAATATAGCTGGGTATCATCAGCATAGCAGTGGAAATTTATGGAGTGTTTTCTAAGGAGACATATATAAAGTAAAAAGTATTGGTCCTAACACAGAACCTTAAAATCTATCAAATAACCAATTTATAAAATAAGTGGTTATCCTTTAGATAAAATTACTAGATCAACCATAACAAATACAGAAACAAAATTTATTTATTTTACAAAATGTATTAAATATTTATTCAAATCTTAATTATTTAAATAAATCTGCTGTCTTCTCTCTAGCCAGGGCCTGCATCTCTTACTCTTAGGCTGGCGTGGTCTGTCCTCTTCTCTAGAAGACTCAGAGGCTGATGTGGTGACAGTGCCATATGCAGTCAAGGCCCGGGTGGATGTAACAACTAGGGGAGGACTGATTGTGTGCTGCCCCTGCAATGCCGCATCTATTCGGGGCGAATGTGGCGCAGAAAGGTAGAGCGGTCGTCCACCATCCTTGCAGTTGTTGGTTTCGGTCACATGTCAAAGTGTCCTTGAGCAAGACACTGAATCCCAACTTAGTTGCTCCCGGTGAGCGTTGGCCAGCTGCATAGCAGCTCCCCCATTGGTGTGTGAGTGTGTGTGTGATTGTGAGTGTGAATAGGTCAATAAGAAACACTGTAAAGTGCTTTGAGTGCCGATAAGTAGAAAAGCGCTATATAAGTGCAGAACATTTACCATTAAAATACACTGCCAGGTATCAGCAGTCACATTACTTGGCTCTACTCCTTTGCCGGTAGATGGGTCTGTAAGCTCCTTATAACAGGATTCAGGTACTAAACTGTGAAAGAGTATATGTATGTTAGTTTCTGGTGTTTCAGATATTTTTATATCTGCTGACTGTTCTGTGTTTCATGTATAATCTGGGAAACTACTATCTTTGGAAAAAATATCAGGACTGTTATCTCAGCTGATTATATATTATATACAGGCCATTACCTTACAGATGTAGCCATTGAAAGTCGTGGTTTTTGTGAGTGTATGTTCTCAGTACTCTGGGGGCGGCTGTAGCTCAGTTGGCCAATCGTCCAAGGACAACAGGGTCAGTAGTTTGCTCCCCGGTCCCGGCTATACGTCGAAGTGTTTCAAGACACTGAACCCCCAACCGCACATTCCCATCCCCAAGTGTGCAGTGCCAGTCCAAGCCCGGTAGAAATAGTTATTTTATTCCATGAAAGAACTAACCAGCGATCAATCAGCTTTAAATTATTTTCATTATTTCTAAAAATACGTTCTCCTCTCTTCTTTTAGTTGTAAGCACAGCACATCTGTCCGCACTCTGTCCTTATATAATCCTCCTGGGGGACTTGAATATCCATATTGACAATGCCAACAGCACCTTTACCAAGGATTTTATATCATGTCTGGGCAGCTTTGGACTACAGCAAAATGTAAAAGTTCCAGATCATTCTAAAGGACACACCTTAGACTTGACCTGTTGCTCTGGTACTGCTCCTGTTGATTGTTAGGCTGATGTTATTCCTTTTTCTGACCATATGTTAATATTTTTCTGTGTTAACCTGACAATTCTCTAAAACCAATAAACCACTTACTATATCGTACTGTAATATCAAGAACATTAACATGGACATGCTTTCTGATGGTATTAACTGTCTCCTAGTTTCCACCCCAGATGAGTTGGTCTCCTACTACAACACCAGTCTTGAACAACTCTATAGAAAGACAGATCTCACTGTGCATAAGGAAATGCATTATAATCATATCTCTCACTATAAGGACTGTATTACCAAGCTAAATCCACATGCTATTCTGGTTTAATTAATTTGAATGAAGGTGATTCAAAGTCTTTATTCTTTCTGTTCAGAAATATCACACAACTGCCTGATTCGCTTCCTTCATACATGTATTAAAATTATTTCTCTAATACACTCATATACTTTTTTTTCTGATACAATCCGAACATTCATCAGTAGCTTACAATCAACAACCATCAAATTAATCTGTCCCCGCTATGGTCCCTTCTCACTTCCTCTCTGTATCCACTGTACCTTCCATTGCTGAAATGTCTAACTTAATTTAAAATCTAAATTTGTCACCTTGCTAATTAAACCCCTTCACAATGTTCTTGTTAAAGCAACAGTTCATGACACACATAATTCACTCATCGCTTATGACTGGAATTGTTCCTTCTCCTCTCAAAACAGCTGCTGTTTCTCCCATAATCAAAAAGCCTGGTGCAGATCCCAATGACCTCAATAATCTATTTCCAATCTTCCTTTTCTCTTTAGGATTCTAGAAAAAATTATCGCTTCTCAGCTCTGTGCCCAACACACAATAATCTTTATTAAGAATTCCAGTTTGGTTTCCGCCCTCTGCATTCCACTGAAACAGCTTTACTTAAAATGACCAATAATCTCCTCCTGGCAACTGACTCTGGTCTTTTGTTTATTCTCATTCTTCTAGATCTTGAAGTGCAGCCTTCAACACCATTTCACATTACATGCCCTTAGCCAGACTTTTGAAATTGGCATCATATTCTTCATTCATTCTTGGTTCAAATCTCATCTCTCTGGCTGCACTCAGTTCATTCAGTTCAAATCATTCACATCGCACCCACTCCCAGTCAGCACAGGTTTGCCCCAGGGCTCCGTCCAGGGTCCCCTGCTTTTTATAGTCTAGGAGTTTCTCAGTATAGAGTCAGCCAAGTCCGGACTTGGAGCTTGAACTTGGCAAGTTTGAACTTGTCTAGTACATTTGGGAAAGCAGCTTAGCTCAGCACTTAAACACAACTGTTCTGTAGTTGTTGCACAAGTTGTAGAAGTGTTACAAAAAATGACCTTTTTAGAAAAGACAAAACCAACTAGTGACTGTGATAAAGAATAAACTTGTAGGTTCTATTAGGCCTATATAATAAAAACAATGCAAGTTACTTTGCTGGCATAGCTGGCTACTGCAAGTCCACACAGGTCAGCTACAAAAACATCCTTGATAAAGCAGGTGAAGTAAGATCACTTCCATTGTATGATCTGTACTTGGTTAGATGTGAACTTTGAGTTAGAACAAGTACTAGAGCTTTGACTGATGACGTTTCACAGGTCTGCAAAAACACAGAGAAGTACAGAGAAGAATGCAAATTTTACTCCAGATTTTACAAATATCTCCCACCATGTGCACGTACACATGCACATGCACACAGGGTGGAAGGAGAAAGCCACCTAAACTCCAATGTCAGTGGCAATATAATGCTAATTAAAGTGATTGAACTAACATTCTCCCCACCTTTCAAAGCAGCTTTGGCATAAAAACTAGGTGTTTCTCAAAACAGAGTACGGCAAGTCTAAACCTAAAGTGAATAATAACATATATATATAAATGCTACAGATAACAGAGGTAGTGGTAAAACTACCACACAGCTTTCTGAGAAGTCGGTTGTTCACTGGGATGACTGCAGACGTTCGTCAGATCCTCTCAGAAGTTGGCCTGCAAGCTGCCGACCACTGCCTCATCTGGCAGAACTAAGGTTCTTCAACATCTGCAGCACCATGCCGTGGTAGCCAGCTACATCTTCTATGCTGTGGTTCGCTGGGGCAGCAACATGAAGGTGGTAGACAGTAAAAGACTGAATAAACTAATATGGCTGAAACCCTGGAAGTGTCCGAAAATAAACATCAGAAGAAACACAAAAGTCTTCAGTCTTGCATGAAGTCCACTACTAAGTAAATATCGAATGTTCATAAAATCCACGAAAGCAATGAACAGCCAAGAGTCACTTATTACAAGAGCTTGCAGTTAGGCAGAGCAGAAGTCCTCCGTGGAAAAACTCGGATCCAGTGGCCAGACAAAACTCAAACAACCATAGATGAAACAGATAACTCGGAGTGGACAAAGAGGGGGAGATCAGAATGGAGAGGAGAGCTAATGATGGTCACCAGGGCAACACGGACCAAAGCCACAGCTGTCCCAGCATCTATCAAAGACATTTTGTTTCAGAGAGAGACAACGTAGCTACAGTGGATCTGATTAAAACAACCACCCCTCATCAGATCTAACATCCGGTGAAGATGAGGTGATCCCAGAAGAGCCTGGGTCATCCAGCCACTGTGTACCAGACCAACAATATCGCTCATCATCTACTGAAAAAGAGGAAGCTAAGGGTCCAGATACCAAAGCTAAGTCAATTGCTGTCTTAGCAATTCTGAGCAAGGAGGAAGAAAAGAGGCTGCAAGTTACTATTAAAACAAGCACAAAAAGGATTTAAAAAATGATATCGTCCCATATATTGTTTATATTGTAAAAATCAAATTTGAAGATGGCAAGACACAAAGAAAACACATAGCAGAAACTCATGTTGCCCAGGACTTCAGTTTCCCAACTGTCTCCAAACTATGGAAAGCACGATTAGAATCCCTTCAAATTATGGGTGACTGGCAACATAATCTTAAGGTTTTAGAATAAAGAGATGGGAAGATAGTGGCATGACAACATGCCTCTATGAAGGCTTCTGGAGAAGACTACCTACCATGCCAATCATGCAGTGTTTAAGAGGAATGAACTCTGGAGTCATGTAAAGACAGGAATAGTGAAAACCAGTAAGGCAAAAGAAAAAGACAACACTCATTCCAAATAGGGACTCGTCTCAAGGAATTCAGAAGGTCATAGTATACATTCATTACCTCTTTCATCAAAAGTGATGATATGAAGATATGGAGATGTATCAGACAATTGATGAGAGAACTGGGAATGTTGGTGTTGGCTGCCAAGGAAAATGACAAAAGTTTTATGAATGGACACATTTTCAGCTGGTTATTAAAGCAGCCAGGGGGGAGTCAAACTATATGAAAAGCCATTAAACTGCACTGAAAACTTTTTCTCCCCAAGGGCCAACAGAAGCCTGGATTGGACACCGATGTCAAACGTTTTAGATTATAAGAAGGCAAAGGCGATTTTAGGAGTTGCTGGATAATTATCCAACAATGTATTAACTATTGCTTATAGTAAAATGGAACAACAGAGATGGTGTAATGAAGCCTGTGCCCCTTTGCCATAGGATGAAAACACTTTGCAGAACTACTTGAGAAAAATAGAGGACGAGGCAAAGGGAGAGTTAAGTAAGCATGTGAGCACCATCGCATACAAAATGCTAAGTTAGAGCCTTCTCACACAAATAGTATTATTCAGTAAGCAGCATGAAGGAGAAGCTTCACATTTCACGCTGGAGACTTATCTAAGAGCAGACCCTGAAACCATATCATCAGAGAAACAACAACTCATCCAACTCATTCATGATAGACACATGGAAAGAGAGGAAGTAAAGTGCATAGTGGGCGACTGTGGCGCAGGAAGGTAGAGCGGTTGACCACCAATTTCACAGTTGCTGGTTCAATCCCCAGCTTCTCCAGTCACATGTCGAAGTGTCCTTGAGCAAGACACTGAACCCCAACTTAGTTGCTCCCGGTGAGTGTTGGCCAGCTGCATAGCAGCTCCCCCATCGGTGTATGAGTGTGTGTGATTGTGAGTACGAATGGGTGAATAAGAAGCAGTGTAAAGTGCTTTGAGTGCCAATAGGTAGAAAAGTGCTATATAAGTGCAGAACATTTACCATATTCTTCTTAAGTGCACAAAATCCTCACTTGACCTATTAAAAAACAGTGAAGTTGGTGTAGTTGATGAGAACCCATATCTGTTTGCCGAGGTAGATACTGTGAGGGAAATTTCAAGATCTAGGTAACACTGTTTCACTGTTTTCACACATCTCACAGACCCACTATCAAACCTGCTTACACCAGTGCCTCCTCACCTTTTGCTTCCCAGCAAGACATCATGTCTCTGGCCACACAAAGAAGTGATTAGGTAGATATCAACTATAAAACTACCTACACCTGAACATTTGCTTCCCAGAAGGGAGCCCACGGGAACCAGCACAAATCATCAATCTCAAGGACTTAAAAGACAATGAAGACAAAAGACAAAGTAACATGAACTTGTTAATTAAGACTCCTGACCACATTGTATGAAGGTTGATTTGCATTGACTCATCCCTTTGTTCTTTGTGTGAACCCAGCTGTTGAGTTGTATGTATAAAAGGCTGAACAACCTACACATCTTGGTCAATCAGATTGACCCGCTCTAGAGTGTAGCTCTGTTCTGCTCTGCATGTTTCTCTATTTGCTGATTAAATTCACCGTTATCATTCACTTGTAAGTTGCCTTTTTGCCTCCTAACTTGCCTTATAGTTTTTGCCACGACAGAATTGGTGTCAGAAAAGTGGGATTGGACGCGTGGTCTGGACTCTGATGGATGAACAGTAGCAGTGTACACAAGTAACAGTTGATTCCTCCCTATGGTTGAGAAGCTCTTCTCCTGAGGAGCCCACCCGCCGATCCAATCCAGAAGCGATACGGACCGTAATACGGCGATGAAACAGCAACGGAGAAAAACGCGAGCAGACCAGAACTTGGTAAGAGAGCTCTATAAAACTCACTACTGGTTGGGTAGTTGACAAGACGTTGTCTTAGTTGAACCGTTGTGCTACTGACTACTGTTGTATGCAGCGCAGTAAACTCTGAGTCGCACGAGGAAAGGTAGCGCTAGGGAACGGCAACTAGAGGAATGGGTATAGTACTGGGTACTAGAGAAATGAGCGCCTGGCCTGGGCACAGTCTGCCAACTGATTTGTCACCATTATGTAAAGAAATGCCAAAAAAGTATAAGGATAATTGTAATCAATTGACTGAATGGTGGGAATTGGGGTTTCATAAAGAGGGTAGTTAAAAGATAAACTGGAAAAGAAAGAAAGGGAGAGCGCAGAGCATCACAAGTCCTTGTCCAAACAAAGAAAGCACAAGGTGTTACAACCTGACTGGAAGGTATTTAGCATGTGGAAAGATGAATGTCACGTGAGGGAGAGTAGAATGTTTAGAAGACAGAATACAAATGTACATGAAAGGCTCAAACAAATAGAACTAGAACATATAGTTTATGGAATACAAAAGATTGTTCTGACACTGAACCTCTGTATCCTGTATTGTCTGAGTTTCACAAGGTGGATCCAGATCTGGTCTCTGCTCCTCCACTGCCTCCCCCACCATACCAGAGTCAAGCAGCACAGCAGGGGGAAATCCAAGCCAGCCCTCCCCCATCAGAAAATGCAGCAGCCACAGAAGGAGCACAAAGGGGCAACACCTCTGAGGAATCACTCCTGGAGCCCAGCCCTGGAAGTGTGAAAGGACACTCCATGCACACCAGATCAAAAGGACAGAACTTTCCCCCCAATCTTGAAGAACAAATAGGAGATGGCATGCATGTTCTGACTTTTCCTATGATTGAGGTGGGAGGAGTTCATGGCCACCAACTTGTTTTCCGCTCCTGGACAGCTGGGATGTGATTTTCACAAGGTCAGACACTCGTTTACCAACTCCAATCTCAGGCTTTGTCTGAAGCAGCAAGACTGGGAACATGAGGACAATGCTTTAACACTACTGTTGCAGGGTGTGCAAGCAAAGTTTCCGCTTAAGCAAGACATGAGTGTGATCAGTGCCATACAGCAGGAGCCAAACGAGTCTGTGGGAGCATTTCTCGCACGGTTAACTGAGGCATATGACATACACAGTGGTCATGTTCCACCAGAAGATGGACTGGGAAGGAACCCCATGAGTTCCTATGAGGACCATCTTAAGGATGCATTTCTAAACAGGATGAAACCAGAAATTGGCTGACTGAGTGGGAGAACAGGGGGAGCAGACGCTGGATCAGGTGACACCCATACAGGAGCAGAAATCAGATCAGGTGACCCGCATCTGCACATTCACACACACAAAGACAAAACCCAGATATGATGCATATAAATGGCAACTTGTTGACAACACACCTGTTGCACAGCAGCTTGCAGATTTTGCACACACACACACACACACAAGCAGAAACATTCCAACATAAGTCACTACACTACACTGCACAGCACACGTAAATGTAGGACCAGAAGGTGAATATGAAAGTCAATAGTATGTTGAATATGAAAGTCAATAGTATGTTGAATATGAAAGTCAATAGTATGTTGAATATGAAAGTCAGTGGTATGTTGAAAATGGTGAATCGGAAGTGATGTGTTTGACAAATGTGTATTGGACAAGGACTGCTGCAGTTGCCTCTGTCTCACTCTCCTCTAAACAGGAAGTACTATTTAAGGGGGACACTCCACATATCCCATTGGCTAAACCTTCTGACTGGAGTTGGCAAGAACTGGGTCCATGGTTGCAGAGCTGGCTGCTCCTCGAGGATTTCCAACCAACAGCATCAGATCCTAGGACGGAATACAGTAGGAAGGGTGATGTACATCGTACACAATTTAAATCAATTGTGCAAGCTTTTAGAACAGTTGAGCTCATTGATGGTCATGACACCACACAGGCTGCAGCCTATACCATCACAGAAACTAGTTTACCACCAGAGCTCGAGCAAATTCCAAAATCTCTCTGGGCAGCCCATAAATATGATGTAGGTCTTATGAGAGATGTAGAACCTCTGACAGTACATCCAAAATCAGAGTACAGGCCATGTCAGAAGCAATATCCTTTAAAGCAGGAAGCCATCGATGGCATAAGGCCTGTGTTCAATTCTCTGCTAAAAGCAGGTGTAATAATTCAATGTAACAATTCTCCAGTGCGCACTCCCATATTCCCTGTTTAAAAAAGATCTTAATTTGCCGGCCGGCTCAGCGCTCTCACAATATGTAGATGATCTGCTGATTTGTAGCCAAACTGAAGACGCATGCAAAATTGATACGCTGCACCTTTTAAAACATCTTGCAGATAATGGCCATAAAATAAGTTTTACAAAAATGCAATTTGTGCAGCAAAAGTGACATGTCTGGGCCATGTGATCACCCCAGAGGGCAAAACACTGTCACCAAAATGAATTCTTAAAATTCAAAAATATTCCTAAGCCTGTTACAAAAAAAAAAAAAAAAACAGATAATGAGCATGACATCATTCTGCAGACAGTGGATCCCAAATTACTCTTTGCGTGAAGCTTCCCTGTCTGCTATGGTGCATGGAAAACAACTTTCAGTACGTGATAAATTAAGTGGACTATTGAAGGAAAAGAAGCATTTAGTGATCTTAGGGCAGCACTCACTGCAGCTCCCACTCTGGCTCTGCCTAATCCTAACATGCCTTTTACTCGGTTTGTTGACCTCTGTGTTACGCCAACCTCACAGGGGTAAACTGCAGACTGTTGCTTTTTTTTTTTCTCAAAGCTGGATCCAGTAGCATCAGGTCTTCCCCTCTGTCTGAAAGCAGTTGCTGCAGCAGAAAAAGCTGTTTTGGCGTCACATGATTTGGTTGGCTATTCTGATTTGATACTTATGGTTCTGCACGCTGTTACACACATATTACACACACAGAAAACTGCACATCTGTCAACTCAGCGTTGGTTGAGATACCACACTGTATTGCTGGAAATGCCTAACATTACTGTGAAAAGATGTAATGTGTTGAATCCTGCTACTCTTCTACCTACAGTGGAGGATGGAGATCCTCATAACTGCACAGAGGTTCTGGAAACCATATATACTTCCAGACCTGATCTCACAGACACACCAATCTTGAATGCTGAGTTAATTGTTGATGGGTCTGCTTCCCGAGATGTCAAAATGGGTAGAAACCTAGTTGGATTTGCTGTTGTCACCAAACATAATGTCATTTCCAGTGGTACACTACCCTCTCACCTACGGAAGCTTGTAAATTGGCTGAAGGAAAAACTGGCAATATTTACACTGACTCACGTTATGCATTTGGTGTCGTCCATGATTTTGGTTGTCTCTGGAGACAAAGGGGTTTTATGACATCAGGTGTTTTATGAACACCCATTGCACACCACACTCTGGTTGCAGCACTTTTAAATGCAATCCTGTTACCTAAACAAATATCAGTAATAAAATGTGATGCTCATACTAACAAAACAGATCCCATTTCTACAGGAAATTCAGCAGCATGGCCGCAGCAAAAGCAGCAGCCAGGACGGGACAAATGTTTCACCTAACTCTGCTTTCTCTTTCACAGGAACTCAACCCACAGGCTGACCTGTCAACCATGCAGTCATTGGCAAGCATATCTGAAAAAACTCTATGGAGAAAATCAGGTGCAACACTACAAAATGGGGTATGGCTTGGCCCAGATGATAAACCTTGCTTGCCTAAGGCTTATTTCCATTTGTATGCAAAATTAGCTCATGGTAAAGATCATGCTTGCAAGGGGGGATGTGTTTTTCAACATATGCAGCTGAATACTGTAGAAAATGTTTAATCTGTGCCGCAAACAATCCCTCTGGTGCCATTAAAATGCCATTGCAAGGTCACCCCCCCACCTGATGGGCCTTTTGAAAATTGGATGATTGACTTCATTGAATTGTCACCATGCCAAAACAAAAGATATTGCTTGACCATGGTTTGCATGTTTAGCAAGTGGGTAGAGGTTTTTCCCTTGTTCCAAACAGGATGCATCCACAGTGGTAAAAGCCCCAATAAGAGACATCATTGTTCGCTGGGGTATTCCAAAAAAGATCAGTAGCGACAATGGTCCTGGGTTTGCCAACAAAGTGTTGAAGGATTTGCCAAACTATTTTGGATTTTAATTAAAATATCATTGCTCTTATCCCCCTCAGAGTGCAGGTGCAATAGAGCGACAAAATGGCATCCTTAAGACAAAACTTAACAAAATGCTGTGAAGAAACAGGTTTGACATGGGTTGAAGCATTACCATTGGTACTGTTCTACATGCATATGAGTAAGAACAACACATGGGTTAAGTCCATTTGAGATCATATTTGGAAAACCTCCTAGTATAGGGCTTAATCCCATCAAACAAAGTCTGATGACTGGGCGTCATGAAGATATGATGCTGGATTATTGTGCAAAACTTTCTGCCTCTCTCCAAGTCCTTTGTCCCCAGGTGAAAGCAGCCCTGTCTACCCCTCCAGACACCAGCCTGCACAATCTCAAACCAGGTGACAGGTTGTTCATCAAAGACCACCGGAGGAAACACTGGAGGCAGAGACGTTTCACAGGACCACATCAAGTACTGCTGACTTCTAGTACAGCAGTGAAAGTAGAGGGACGCGCCACGTGGGTCCACGCCAGCCACTGCAAGAAGATCCCCACACCTGAATCAGAAAAGGAATTACACCCAGAAGAACACCGACTAGACAAGGAAACAACCGCCGTGGAAAACGACCAGCAAGGTACAGACAGTCAAATTTGTCCCCTGAATTGTTCACCCCGGTGAGGGGGGAGAAGTGCCGATTGGGCTCAGCCCGCACTTCAAGCTCCAACAAACGTCAAGAAGGGTGAATACAGGAAGGTGACAAAGGCAACATCTGGTGCCCAACGATGGAAAAATCTGGTCATGATGACACAGCCCCTGGGGCTGGTTTGATGTCGTGTTTGGAAAATGGAAGGTCTTCATCCTGTCACTTTTCACAGGTGTTGTTATAGGCATTACTGCCGTAACCCTGTGTGGATGTTGCCTTATTCCGTGTGCACGTGGACTAATAATGCGTGCAATTGATCATTCCATCTCACACCAAATGACTATACAAAGTATGCCTTTACTTAGAGACAGTGCTTCCCTTGAGTCCTTTCACATCCCCAACTGGGAACCTCCATATAGTGAAACTGATAGCATTGAGTTAAATTGATTTGGCCACAATCTGGGAACATAATGATGGAATGTTTTGAAAATCTTTGTGAATTAACATTTCTGATGAACTGTCCCTACTGTTGCTCAGCCTTAATAAATCCTGATCATGTAATTATCATAAAATGATAAAAGGGGGGATGTGTGAGGGAAATTTCAAGATCTAGGTAACACTGTTTCACTGTTTTCACACTTCTCACAGACCCACTATCAAACCTGCTTACACCAGTGCCTCCTCACCTTTTGCTTCCCAGCAAGACATCATGTCTCTGGCCACACAAAGAAGTGATTAGGTAGATATCAACTATAAAACTACCTACACGTGAACATTTGCTTCCCAGAAGGGAGCCCACGGGAACCAGCACAAATCATCAATCTCAAGGACTTAAAAGACAATGAAGACAAAAGACAAAGTAACATGAACTTGTTAATTAAGACTCCTGACCACATTGTATGAAGGTTGATTTGCATTGACTCATCCCTTTGTTCTTTGTGTGAACCCAGCTGTTGAGTTGTATGTATAAAAGGCTGAACAACCAACACATCTTGGTCAATCAGATTGGCCCACTCTAGAGTGTAGCTCTGTTCTGCTCTGCATGTTTCTCTATTTGCTGATTAAATTCACCGTTATCATTCACTTGTAAGTTGCCTTTTTGCCTCCTAACTTGCCTTACAGTTTTTGCCACGACAGATACAACTATTAATATCTGTGGGTGTTACTGCCTTAGAAAATATGCTGAGGAGAACAAAGGAAGTACTGGAACAAGTATTTCGTTTTATGGGACATGATGTAAATGTCCACAAACAAAGCCTTTCAAGTGGCCAAGACTGAAAAACGTATATTTGTGATGGAGCATTGAGCAGAGAAACTTAAAGGGAAGAGTCTGAAGACCCTGGACTCCATAGTTTTTGCCATGTATGTTGCAACCTGCTTAAATTAATGCTAACAGATGTAGTGAATCATGCATTACAAAGCTCACCACCAGATCGTCTTTTCAATGTGGTCCTTACAGTGCATTCACTGGCATGTGATGGTCAAATTGTATTACAGTCCAGCGAGAAGTACAATGCAGATATATTTCTGGAACACATTGCTCAGGTGATGCAAAGAAATGACACTACACTGACTAACAATGAATTGAAATTTGTTATCCAGTAGCACATAATAAAAGTGGAGACAGCGGCACTTATCTCACTGTAGGAAGCATCCTGTATGATGAAATAATTAGGAAGATGGTGACAATTTATGCTTCTCACAGTGTCTGGCATATTATCCGACCAACAAAGATCGGCATATACAAAAAATGTATATACTGATGTGGGTTTTGACTGCACCTGCATATTTGAGTTTCACATGACAGTCCAAGTATTCAGGAACACACATCCCACGAGCTTACATTGAGATGTCTCTGTCTAAGGCTCAAAAGAGGGAATACTGCATCGTTTGAGATGATTTCCACCAAGGAAATTGGTGCAGTTGCATATTTGAAGACAGTTGACAATGATGGAAAATGTCATATTGGCTTTATTCTTTCAAAAGCCAAACTAGCACCAAGACCTAAACCAACTATTTCATGTCTTGAGTTATGTGCTGGCAGTTCAGATGGCTGATCTTATCATAGAAGAAATAGTTTTTCCTCTTGTTCTTTTCAGATGAGTGCAGAGAGGCGTCCATCATTCTCTGACATAGTCTTCACACTGGAGGACATGGAGATGGAGGAAGAAAGACAGATGCCCATAACACTGGGTAAATGGCTCAAATGAATCCTTTTTGTATAGTGTTTTAATTACGATGTAAGAAGTTTGGTTTAGCAGTACTTTACGGTACTAACACCAAGCTACATGACTTTTCTCCTGATTTGTTTCCTTCTTAAATCTTTGGGCATCAGACTGTGCTTTAAAACCCCCTTTCCTCCTTTGAAGCTGAACAAATTTGAAGCTGGACCAGTTTCAGTCCTTTACACAGTAAACCAGGGGTATTTGGAACTCAGCTACTTTACCAAATAGTTACTTCTCAAATGATATAATGTTACACCTGCAACAGCTGCCAGGCTGATGATGGTGATGTAGGTCATTTCCCAGGAGCTCGACCCAACGTCTGCTTCCCTTTTACAAGTAAAAGAATGACGATGCACTAAAACAGAGCAGCTGTACATGCAGTGGGGGGCACCAACATAAACACAGGTTCGACTAGTAGCACAGGCTTGATTATGTAAAGCATTTACAAAATCCAGGCAAAAGTCATGAAATTCTTTTTTGGATGGAACATTGGGTGTCAGCAGGGTGTGAGACATGTTTTAGAGCAAGAAATTATGAGACAGGGTGAGAACTTCAACTCCAATTTGATTCCTTTGTAAAATATTTTGCTGACGTGCTCTTAACATTGAGGTTTCTGTCAGTGTCAGTGGGCCTCTACTCTCTGGTGGGTCCATGCTGTGGTTCATCAGTTTTTGGTGATAAAAGAAAATGAGAGGCCTTTTTTTCTCTTGCAAACATGTATCTCGCAGTAGAAATGAACTAATTTAAACCTGTCACGCTAATTATGGCCAATTCTGACGAATCTCACCATGAAGCAGGGTCTAGCAGTACGGACATATGGGCCTTTGTTCATTGTCCTTGTCCAGGGAGATGGGATATCTCCTTGCCACCACTTTGTGTGCGGTCACATTTCCTCACTTTGCATCTTAATAATACGTCTTTCTTCCCTTCTTTCCTTGCTCAGAGCCAGTGGTGGTAGATGTCAGCCCCTACCGGCGCCGCAGCTCTCCTTGTCAACTCGGTGATCGCACACAGCAACGGCAAGGCTTGGCGAGGAGCCAGTCGTACATGTTGCCCCCAGCGAGCCTGACCACCCCACTTCTTGGGACCCCTGCACGGATCAACCCCTTCTCTCTCAGACAGGATCTGAATGGGGGGCGGTGTAAACTCTTTGACACACCCAGCAAGTCAGTTATCTCTCTCACCTTCACACTGCCAGCCCTTCGCGACCCGTGTGCCTCACCTCACCTTCTTAGGGGTATTCCAGGGATGCGAGCACTGCCAAGGAGATGTCAGTCACTCCCATGTACTCCAGAACTCAGCTGGACTGTAGCTTTGTCTACAGATACAGAGGAGAAGGAGGAGGTAAACAGTGAGTACATCAACGTGGCAGAAAACGAAGGAGATAGAAAAGAAACCGAAAGCTTCAACATGAAGCTGTTGAAGAAGAATGGAATAGGGGAAGATTTAAGCATCCCTGTGGAGCTGGAGATGCTGTCTCTGGAGAGGTTAGATGAGGATGATGAGGAAGAGGACAGTGAATGTATAACAGAGCCTATGGACTGCACCAAGTCTCCTGAGCCAGCAGAGAGAGTCATGGACTCCACACCTGAAAGGCCCCTGTGCTGTTTTATTGAAAGACATAAATGTCAGCATTCACCCTGTGGACCCAGCAGTTTTTGCTTTGAGCTGGGAGGGTGAAGAAGCTGGATTTTGGGGCTTGTTAAACTCTGATGCAAAGGGCTGTAGCCTGTGATGCTCAGAGACACACAAATGCTTGTTTGGTGGTTCAGGGAAAAGGTTCTTCCTGTTGCTCTGCAGGGAACTAGACTTGTTGACTATGACTGGGAATATTTTCAGCTGGTGAAAGGAGAACTATGAAGAAATGCTGAACCTGACTTACATGTCTCCAAGGAGGAAGCAGTTCTCAGTCTGGACACAACACTGTAAACATGGTCTGTTGATCATTTTAAACATAAATATAATTCAATTTTCATGGGGGAAACAGAATTGTGCAGTATTACAGTACCGTAGTACAGTACAGTAGTTTAGAGGAACTGGTAAGTCTTCTCCTAAATGATGGAGGGGGGGAAGGGGGGAGCAGTATGGACTTACCAGAGGAGCCATTGAACAAGTTATGCAATAAGCAATACACACATTTGTCACAGTTTCCACAGACATTCTGTCATTATGCAGGTCCTGTTCGTAAACAGACGACAGCCTGAGTTAGTCAGTGACTACACTGATCAGCCACAACAGTAAGACCACCTGCTGGGAAATGCTGTTATAAACAGGGCACAGCATTAGAACATATAGTGTTCTAATAGATAGATGGTGACAAATCTAGAGATTTGTTGACCAGACTTTACCCACTTCCGTTTGAGATGAGACACTGAATGGACTCTCATGGCTGTACCTCTCACACTGTGATCATTGTTTGTAGGACAGGATAACAGGATGCTGAGGAGTTAATGAACTGCAAAGATTCCTTAAGCACCATCAACAATCCCTGTTGTTGTTTTTCAGATCAAAACTCAAATTAAAGGATGAACTAAGAAAGTGAACAGGGATATAACAGAGGACATATGTAGCTGTGAGGATCACTGTACTCTGTTGACTGATTGGTCCATGTGTTTAAACTGGGTCGGGTACAGTGTGGTTTTGAGTTCCAGATAAGTGCAGGTAACAGGTCGGGTCCAGATCGAGCTTTGTGGGTGCAGGGCAGCTGCAGGTTTGCAAAATTGGACCCATGTAATACTCTGCTACTGAGTTTTGCCAAAGGGGCAGATACAGAAGCTCATGTATGAATGTGTGTACTGTATGTACACTAACACAATGATCCCTCACAGAAAGCAACAGGCCTTCAGGCCAAGTATTGTGATTACTTTAAATATTACATTGAAATGAAAATCAAAGGAAAATAAAGTCCTGTAACTGTTAAACATCTTCTGTAAAGTCATTAAAACCTAATGCAAACCGAAGTTGAATTCCTTGAATAATCTGGGCACTTTAACACTTTTCTACTTGTTGGCACTGAAAGTGCTTTACACTGCTTCTCATTCACCCATTCACACTAACAGTCACACACACACACCAGCTGATGGTGGAGCTGCTATGCAGCTGGACAACGCTCACTGGCAGCAACTAAGTTGGGGTTCAGTGTCTTGCTCAAGGACACTTCAACATGTAACTGGAGGAACTAGGAATCAAGCCAACAACTGCAGGATTGGTGGACAACCACTCTACCTGCTGCACCACAGTCATCACTCCTTGCTATTTGATGACGTGGTTAATTTAGTGTTTTCATCCATGCTGTCTCTTAGATCACTGGCTTGCGTCTTTTGCTTTTTAGCCACCAATAAGCATCTTACTGTGTCCTTGTCCTACAAACAAATTAACAGCAAAACTACCTTAATTCAAAAAGACACTGGAGTCAGGGTTTAGCATGAAAGCTCCATGTTTAATGAATGAAAGTAGTAAAACTGAAAACAAAAGGAAATCTGTACATCACAACATACTGTAGATAGTTTGCTAAGTTTCCGATACTTCAGAAAAAACTGGTTCTCAGTAAGATGTAATTTACATTGCTCTGTTTACTATATGCCACAAAACTCAAAGCTCAAATAGCTTATAAATGCACTTACAGACAGTGATTTCTGAGGCCCCGTGTGCACAGGTACATTTAGCAGTACCACAAATCCTCCAGCAGAGGTAGACAGGGTCATAAAATAACTACTGCACCTTCTCTCTAAACCAAAGGAACCTAAAGAAGCATGCTACTGTTTTTTAGAGCTCTCTTTTATTAAATGTTCAAAACATCTGTCCTCCCACAGAATCTGTGCAGTCCTGGCTACTCCTAACACGTTAGGACACCACTGGAGCTCTTACTGGTGGAAATAGGACTGATATCCTAAATTTAAAATGTGGATACATTGATCATACGCCTACTCCTAAAAGTAAGACCATCATTGCAGCTTTCTAAAATTAATAGATAGACAGATCATTTAAATAAGCATAGTTTCATTTTCATTTTGTGGGGATCAGGTGGCTGCAGTTTTACCAATATTACTTTACTTTAGATTTAAAGACCTGCTGCCTGATCTCAGAATTGATGGAAGTAGCAACTTTTATGTGGACTACTGCAATATATATTTTAAAATAAAATTATTACTATAGTTTAGTTGTCGAGTTGTTGTCCTGAAATCTATTCCACCACCACACAGTGAGTTTTAGAAAAAAGGTAAGAAGTGAAAGTGCAACCCAGTTTTTTCCATAAATTTTAGAGACAGAATTTTCAGATTTTTTACTGTAGTAGCGTGTTATTGTCACATGATAGATGTGAGGGGGAGCTGATGTTAAAAGTTGAACATTTACATGACACTGCCACATAAAGAACAGAGCAATTGGTGTCTCACAAAGCTGCTAATGAGGCATTCAAGCAAACATATGGACACATTTTAACCCAGTGATTTCACTCATCGTTCGATGGGCAGAAAGCAGAGCACAGATCTGAACAGTTATGTGACATGTTTCCACTTTGGCTCATCAAAAATGAAACATGCTGCTGCTGTTTGAATCATCTAGAAAGCATTGATTGTGCTGCTGGCAGCCATGTCAGCAGGGCACTGCTGTAGTTTACATAAGACAAGTATTTCTGTCCCATAATTTTTAACAGTCTTTGTTTCACTTTCACTGTGACCAGTTCAGCTGAGGGGGGTTTGTGAGGTAAGAAGTGAAAGTGCAACCCAGTTTTGTCCCTAAATTTTAGAGACAGAATTTTCTGATTTTTTACTGTAGTAGCATGTTATTGTCACATGATAGATGTGAGGGGGAGCTGATGTTAAAAGTTGAACATTTACATGACACTGCCACATAAAGAACAGAGCAATTGGTGTCTCACAAAGCTGCTAATGAGGCATTCAAGCAAACATATGGACACATTTTAACCAAGTGATTTCACTCATCGTTCGATGGGCAGAAAGCAGAGCACAGATCTGAACAGTTATGTGACATGTTTCCACTTTGGCTCATCAAAAATGAAACATGCTGCTGCTGTTTGAATCATCTAGAAAGCATTGATTGTGCTGCTGGCAGCCATGTCAGCAGGGCACTGCTGTAGTTTACATAAGACAAGTATTTCTGTCCCATCATTTTTAACAGTCCCAGTAAGTCTTTGTTTTACTTTCAGTGTGCAGCTGAGGGGGGTGGGGAGGGGTGTGTGTAACAGTCCCAGTAAGTCTTTGTTTCACTTTCACTGTGACCAGTGCAGATGAGGGGGGGTTGGTGCATAGGGGTATTTAAAGAGCTGCAGTGGACACACTCAGAAGTCTTGGACATTGTATCTGCCATCACTAATCCAGTCTTGGACATCAAAGTGTACAAGCCAAACATGGACGGAAACTCAGGTAAGTCAAGTTACTCTGTCCATGTTTTAATGGGAAATGGTCTGTGCTTATATAGTGCTTTTCTATCTTATCTAACTAAAAGCTCTTCTCTGCTTCTCATTCACCTGTTCACACAACATAAATGTGATTGTTATTTACTTTAGTTTAGATTTTAAGTGATAAACGTTTGAGTAAAATGTTTTAACTAAGCCAGTGAAATTTACAACAAACAAACAAAAGAAACCTAAACCAATGCTAAATAAATAACTAAAATGTGTTGGGTTTAGTATTAGGATAGAAAATTATGAGATGGTATTTTCTATGTAACTGTAGCACTTAGAGCAAGAAATGTTTCATTTACAATTTAGTCTATATGTATTAACATTACACTGCACTTAGTGAAGCTGCTTAAATATAGTAGATATTCACTACATGCTGTTATGATATGGAATCTATTCACTCCCTCAAATAGGTTTTGATCCTTGGATCCTTTTGGAAGCTGATCTCCCACTTGATCATATGACACATTAAAGGGATGAGAAATTATTACGTTTATTAGGAATCTTTCGATAATCATACTGACTTTTCCATTAATTTAATGTAGTTATACTGTTACTCTCACTGAATTTCTGATTGCTGAGTTTATTAATATGTTTCCAAACCAGTGAGCTATTAGCTTATGAGTCAGCAAACAGCTGCATGAAGGACGCTGACTTTTCTCAGCTCTATAACCACTTTGTTCCTTAATCCTTTAAATCTGTTTGCAATTCTGTTTATATAGATTATTTCAATGCGAGATCCCACTTTGATGAATATCACTATTTATTCAGGGCAAATGTGTTTTTCTTCTTTTATTTTTAAAAGAACTTTATTTATCTATCTATCACATCTAGTACATATATTTATCATCATCATTTCTGTTATTATAGAAGCTTTATTGTCATCAGTGAGCACATTTTACATGTTTGATCTCTGCATGTAACCCACCCTGTGGGGGGAGCAATGGGCAGACTCTGGGGGCTCCCAGGGAGCTAGTGCTAAGTATCTCAACTTAAGTACAAACCTGTTGGGGTTTGATCAAAATGATGCTTTACCCACTGAGCCAACAGGCTGCCAAAAATACTTTGGTGCACAGTTTTCAGCGGCACTGCCAGGCCAGGTTGATGTTTGGAGTGAATGGCAAGTCCCATTTTTTCTGTTTAACCAGTTGTCTCCTTGTAGAGGACACATCAGATAATAAACTGATAAGAACAGATACTGAACTTATTGTCCTATTTTTCGTGAAAAGAGAGTCTGACAGTTGTGTATTGAAATTGAAAAGGAGTCTGATTATTTTTTATTGTCACTCATTCTTCTTCACAGGATTGCACAAAACATATAGTGAGGAGTTGAGGATTGTGATGGTGGGGAAGACTGGCAGCGGGAAAAGTTCCACTGGAAACACCATCCTGGGACGACAGTGCTTTGAATCAAAGCTCAGTGCTAAGTCTATTACTGTGGACTGTTCTAAGTGCAGAGCTGAGGTGGATGGACAACAGGTGTCTGTCATTGACACCCCAGGCCTGTTTGACACCAGGTTTGACAAAGAAGAAACATCTAAACTTATAGGCCAGTGCATCTTATACGCTGCTCCTGGACCCCATGTCTTCTTGGTGCTCATCAGACTGGGCAGATTCACTGAAGAAGAAAAGCAAACTGTAAAGAAGATTCAAGAAATCTTTGGCCAGGCTGCAGACAGATACAGCATGGTCCTCTTTACTGGTGGTGACGATCTTGAAGATACCATTGAAAACTTCCTGACAGGGAGCCCTGAGCTGCAGGAGCTTGTGAGAAGGTGCAATGGTCACTATCATGTCTTCAATAATAAGAACAAGGATCGTTCTCAGGTCACTGATCTGTTTGAGAAGATCAGAAATATAGTTCAGAGGGACGGAGGAAGTCACTACACCAATGAGATGTTCCAAGAGGCAGAAAGGGCAATCGAAGAGGAGAAACAGCGCATTCTGAAGGAGAAGGAAGAGGAAATACGCAGACAACAAGAGGAGGTGGAGAGAAAACTGCAGGAAAAATATGATAAAGAGATGCAGAAACTGTATCAGCAATTTCAGGCTGAGAGAGAGAGAGAGAGGAAAGAGAGAGAGGAGGAGAGGAAGATGGTAAGAGAGGAGATGAATGAAGAGAAAAAGAGGGAGAGAGAGGAAAGAGCAGCAGAGAAAGAAATGGAGAGGAGAGAGAGGGAGAAGGAGAGGAATCAGATGATGGATCGATTAAGTGCAAAACACAGCAGAGAACTTCAAGCTGAAAAAGACCAAGTTCAAAACATGTTTAACGAGATGGCCAGGATGAGAGCTGAAATTAAAGATTATAAACCTCCTTGTGTTATCTTGTAATCAATTCTCAGCAGCTATTTGCTGCAGGTTTGTCTCTTTAATGACAAGTCAATGTAAGACACATTTAAACCTTTTTGGAATTTCCACAGTTATGTCTTGCAAATATTATGAATTAAATGAATGCTTTGCTAATAGTGAACTAAAGAATGACAAATTATATTCTACTTAGGAAACTGTTCTGAAACTTTTAGAAATTGTTCTGGATGAGCTACAGTAGTTATTTTTAACGCATTTTTCAAAGCATTAAGTTCTTCAGTCTATGATCATGTCACTGCTTGGACAAATCTGTCTTTGGACCAACTTAAACTACAAATAAAGTCGTGTCATTACATCTTAAACTCTAGTCTGTGTTGTAGTCTGTATTTACTCTCTCTTCATCCCCATTCAATCCCCCTCCATTCCATTTAAGGGTCTAAGGTCAGAGTGTGTCTCATGCACATTGCATGAAGGGCTGCGGTAGTTTTATCCTGGTGTAGCTACTAACCTGACAGCTCAGTGTATGAAGGAAAGATGAGAGTTAAACCTTAAGAATCAGTTCTTTTACTCACCTTGCCCACAAACACCCCTGCTGTGATGAGGTTTCAGAGCCCAGGAACAAGGTCAGAGAGACAGATCTGGGTCCCTTTTCAGTTTAAAGGGAGACGATATACAGTAGGTGGCAAGTATGTAGTCTGCATTCATGCAAATAGAAATCATGTATAATTATGGTATTTAGGGCTAGTTTATATTTTTCCTTGCAAAATCCACCCAAACAGGTGCAAAAAACTATGATGAAAATAACATTGGATGAAAACATTTTACAAAAAGACATTGTGTACAATGTAAATAAAAAGAACACAGTGATATATGCTAATAAATTAGGGACTAGAACTTTCCCAGAAACATTTTGTTTCTTAACATCAAAAAATTTGATATTGATGTGAAAGAAGTTCTGGTGCATCCTGTTTCCACTGATTATCCTTGAGATGATTCTACAACTTGATTGGAATTCAGTTGATTGGACATGATTTGGAACAGCATACACCTGTCAGAGGACGCATATGTCAGAGGACAAACCAAGCCATGAAGTCCAAGGAATTGTCTGTAGACCTCTGAGACAGGTTTGTATCGAGGCACTGATCTCAGGAAGGGTACAGAGACATTTCTGCACCATTGAAGGTCCCAATGAGCACAGTGCTTTCCATCATCCATAAATGGGAGAAGTCTGGATCCACCAGGACTCTCTGGGCCGGCTGCTAAATTGAGAGAGAAGGGCCATTCAAATCCTACACGCTGCATTTTTATAATTTCTGATCGAAGCTTTTGTTAACATTTCATGTTGTCTCTGTTTTCCTTGTCTGCCTGTGTCTTTAAATCAAATACTACTTTGTTGTTCTGTAGCTCACAAGACAGAAAGCAGAATTAAAACATGTGTGTTATGGGTTCAGCAAATGTTGGATTGGTATAGGAGGCTGCAACATGTAAAGAATAATAAGGTAAATAAATTAGTATCGTTGCTTTGTCTTGTTCACGTGCTTATACAAACCCCACTTGCAGAGAACTTGGGATTCTGTGTAAAATGTAAATACAAATAGAATGATTTTAATTATTTCCAGCACATTTGTGGTTGTAAATTGTACATACTGTACACACAGGACCTGTCAGTAAACTTCTCACTGTCTTCTATAGCAGGTATCTGTAACTTTACTGTCATAAATGTAGATACCACATAGCATTTCCTCAGATGTGTCCTGACATGTTCTACCCTCTTTACACCTTTTACCGCTGTAGGACAGTAAACCACACAACCTGTAACAGTTGCAGTATCAACTACAGTTTTATAGAACTGCTGCCATTTCTCCTAAATGGTGAAGGGAGGGGTGAGCATTGTGGTTTTATCAGAAGAGCTTCCTACACATAAGACACAGAAGATAAAGTCTGAGTACTTCATGTACTACACAGATATATGTACCCTGACAGAGTACACCAGGAATTTAGGCCAAAAATGAATTTAATTATCAAGTGGGGAATAAAAACAATTATAAAAACCAAGGAGGAAACGCTAAAACAAGTTCCTCCAAAACTCTTTTATTGTGTGGAGGATCAAATCTGAATCTTTTATTTCTCCCCAGATAATTTGTAGTACTTTTACATTTACATTTAGTCATTTAACAGACGCTTTTATCCTAAGTCACTTACAAGGCAGCAAAAATCCAAGTCAAGGAGAAAACGTCAAAGCAAAGTCCTATTAGAAAAGTGTTTTCATCAGATGTGACCTCATCAGATTCAAGTGCAAGAAAAAGCATAAAGTTTTATTTTTTTAATAGATTTAAGTACTTAATATCGATATTGAGTTTGCTGAGCGTGCAGTTTGGAAGCTCGTTCCACCATTTTGGGATCACTGAGCTGAAAAGTTTAGCTTGGTGTCTTCTGTGCGGTGCGGGGAACAACAGACGTCGTTCGTTGCAAACTGCAGTGGATGGGAAGTGTTACTCCCATCCAGTTAATCACGGACACAAGATGATCTCTTGTCACAGGCATTTATTTCCAAAGATGTTCATTATGCCGTGAGAACTAAATAAAGTTCAAATATAAATAAAACACAAATATAAAATACAATTCCTTTTCTTTGACATAAACAGAAAATAAAATACACACAATAGCTTAATAAACTTATTTCAAACTGTACAATATCACTTTATAAGGATTATTCTTAAATAAAATATAGGTGAATAACAGTTGTTACGTTCCTTTACATGTCGTATCGCTAATTAAACCATGTTGCTAACAGTCGGTACAATATAAACGATCACAAGCTTCACATACTTTATTGGCCGTATTAACATACAGGGAGAATATAACTTCAGCTTAACGAGTCTTGCTCTGTCTCAGACCTTGGAAACAACGTAACTTAAAACATTATCTTCGGCTGAACACGACAACTCGGCATCACACGTGTAGCATAAAGTCGCACTCAATAATAACCTGTCTTTACCTGGACTGGCGAACATTGGTTCCGCTTGGGAAACACTATACAAATGACTTGAGAACGAAAACAAATGTATTCTTAATCATATCAATTCCCCTTTTTCGTACAAATTATATATAATCTTAACTACAAAAAGTACATAAACTTAAACATTATAACTGCTTCTAACACCAGTTACACTCCCTCAAAATTCATTGGCCAAGTATTGCATCTTACGCCATCTTTTGCGAAGGTAAAGATCTTCTCTTACAAATTCTCCGGGTGGTGGCAAAACAATAGAAAATTTCATTGTCAGAAGGAGATTAGGTGTAAGAGGTTGTGCTCCTGCTGGATCATTGAGTAAGTGTGCCGTTAAAGGTCTGCTGTTTATGATCGCCATAACCTCATATAGGTAAGTTTGCAATGACGAACTATCCAGTTTGCGGGACGACTGATCTAGAATGGACATTAGCACATTCCTTATTGTCCTAATTTGTACTGAACTGACGCCTTGCACCAACAAAGTTAGTACCCTGATCAGATCGAAGTTGTCGAACGTTTCCTCGTAGTGCAATGAAAGCACGAAGAGCATTAATAAAGACATCAGCTGTCATATCTTCAAGCAGTTCTATGTGTACTGCACGAGAACACAAACAAGTAAATAATAGACCATATCGCTTCAAAGGTCTTCTAAACCTTAATGTGACACCCACCAATGGTTGGTCACAATTGTTGATTAGGATTGTGTGTTTTTTTGTATTTTGGTGCAGAGAGGCTAAATTTCTGAACATTTACCATGGTTTTAAGTTTCAAGCTTTTCATTGTAATTGTCAAGTTACGCCACTAGGTGGAGTATTCACCAAAATGAGCACTAGTTGAACGTAGGCTTCAGGCCTCTGCTTCTCAGACAGAAACAGCCTGATTGAACGGACACAACTAACGTCTCCCGTCTCTACTTTTTCCTGTCTGAAACAGGGTATATAACCTGTCTACAGGTCACTGTTGTTTGGGGCCTGTAACATTAACACACTTGTGAATGCAAGATGACACAGCATGACTGCCACCAAGGATCCAAATACCACTTGATCTTAGTGCGTTAAGTGTTATACCACGACCTTGGTGTTGCACTCGCTGATGATAATGCTCAATCAGCAACCTTGATATGATATAAAATCACTTATGAGTCTAGCAATACCCTTGACTAGTTTGGTCCAGTTGGACAACTTTAGAATTATTATTATTAGCGATTATTCAGTGAGTCTTCAATAGTCAAGGTCTTCTGGGTCTTCAACTGAAATATCTCCCACCTTCACATCTCTGTTGGGAAGTTGATCCAGCCAAAGAAAGGCTGGACCCATAAACCAATTGGATGTAGTGAGTTCTTTCGCTGTAAGACCTCTTGATGCTTGATCTGCAGGATTGTCTTCAGAGGTTACATATCTCCATTGAATTGGATCTGTGCTCTGTTTGATACGCTGAATGCGATTTGCCACAAACACATGAAATCGTTTAGCACCATTGTTGAGAACAGGTCACTATGTGAGGCTGGTTAGAGGATTCCATTAAGTGACAGAAGCTCTTTGTGTTTTTCTTTTCTTCTTCTTCTTTCTGTGTACTCAAAAGTTGTAGGACTGGGTGAAAAAATGGATTCACATAAAAATCTCAGCTCATGTTCTCTCTGATTCGGCGTTGATTCCTAAACGTGGAAAATCAGATCACAGTGAAGGTTTGAGTGCATTTTAGGGATATAAGTTTTGGTCGGTGATGGTTGGGTAAATTATCTAAACCATATGATCAGCAGACTAACATGGTACAGCAGACAACACACTGCAGCACTTGGTCCGTTCTGGTCTGGTGAAGTTAATCAACTACAGTGTTTCAAACTATCTGTATGCTTTAAGCATTTTGGATAAAGATGACTTCTAACTCTGAAGTAGAGGCTGTTTTTTTCCTCCCCCCTTCCACTTATTCCAAAACCAAAAAACATTTCAGCAGTGATGTTACATTGACTATTTCATCATTCGCTTCACCACGTGTCAGTACATTGGAGAGTAGCCACTTCAAATTTATCCTCATACAAGTTGATGTTTTTAAATTAATTTGAAGACTTTCAGTCAGGATTTAGACTTCATCACTGCACAAAAACAGCACTATTAAAAGTCATCAATCTTCTCTTGGCTTGAGATAATGGGCTCGTCTCTATACTTGTTCTGTTAGATCTTACTGCTGCATTCAACACCATGGATCCCAATATCTTATTACAGAGCTTGAAACATGAATTTGGGATTAAAGGAACTGCACTAGGTTGGTTTAAATACATACATTTCCATTGCTATGATGATGATACCCAGACATATCCATCTATGGAACTAGATAAAGGCCATCATAAAGGACATCATCATAAAGGCCTGGATGTTCAAGAATGGGACAACATTCCTCTCCTAAACTCCAGCAACTGGTCTGTTCACTTCCCAGATGTTTACAGACAGTTGTTAAAAGAAGAGGGGATGCTACACAATGGTAAACATCATCCTGTTCCAACTTTTTTTAGATGTGTTGCTGCAATCGAATTCAAAATGAGCTAATATTTTCCATGAGATGGTAAAATGTCTTGACTTCAACATTTAATGTGTTGTTCATGTTTTATTTTGAATAAAATATGGGTTGATGAGATTTGCAAAACATTGCGTTCTGTTTTCATTTATGTTTTACACATTGTCCCAACTTTTTAAAACTGGGGTTGTATTTTTACAATATAATAAATATATATATATATATATATATATATATATATATATATATATATATATATATATATATATATATATATATTTGTTTCTTGTAATAATTGTGTCTTGGTATTGGTGCTCACACGTTGTTGGTGCTGTTTACTTGTCAAATATTTAATTATTGTTTTTCAGGGTCTATTTTAAATTGTACACGTATAAATGAAAAACAAAACACACACACAAATGATGTGTGACTAATGGGCACTGGAAAGTAAACCACATATATGCTTTATGCCAATTCTATTTCTGTAGTAAGGTACATTTATTTTAAAGCCACTGTGTAATCCACTGTGTGACTCGACTATGTGAAAAAAGCCGAAACCATTTGTATTTTATCACTCACTAGGCAACAATATTAAAAAAACAAAAGTTTGTGTCTCCTCTTATTTATGACCTGTGAGGTGAGTGTACATTTGTACACAGAAAAATAATATAGTACAATTACTACATTTGTATAACTGTTATATGTAAAAGACTGAGATCGTGGATACAGATAATGGATGAATGGGTTTTATCTGAATTGTCTTTGTGTACTGTACCATTAACTCACAGCATCTTAAGATATTTTAACTTATAAGGACATGTAACTGTAATCTCTTTGATTTTATGTTTCTCAGTTTTAGTAATGATGGCATATTAATTGTTTTTCTTATAACCAACCCCATCTGGTCCATCTGATGATAAGAACTGGTATTAAAGAGGTATGACCCAGTTTATGCCCTGTCATATTTACCAACATATGTAGTAGCACATGTGTGTGAAGGAACTCATCAGTTTAATAAATGACATGCATAATATTTTCAGTATATTTACATAAAGTGCAACTGGAAAGCTAAAAAGGATTTGATTCAATGCCCTAATGAAAGAGAAGCTCACTCACTAACAGTTCAGTATAATTAGAAACAGAAGTGCATAATAATATGGATCTAAAAAAGGACTTCCCATAACTTGAAACTAGAAACCAGTGGAAAAGACTTCAGCTTTGCTGATAAGGTGATGAAGATCAAGTGGGTCCTGGTTTCATAAATGTATCATAGCAATAGAGAAAAACTGTTCTATTCCCTCAAATGGACAGTTTAAGTTTCACTTTCACTTGTGACCCAATTTAATGTCACTTGCAGCTGCAGCAGAACACTTCACTTCAGTATCTACTTCAGTATCTTTCAGTATCTTTCTTTAGTCTAAACATGGAAAGAAATTTCACCAACCCTGTGTCACCTGGAAACTTCAGTAAGTCATGTTATTGATTTCATGCTTAAAATACTATTATTTTATGTCATATTTTACTGTATTCCCTAGAGTCCAATCCTACAGGATGCATTTTTATAATTTTGCATTTCTGAACAAACCTTTTGGTACAAGTATCGTTTACATTTGTAAATTTTATTTGTAAAATCCAGATTTCTTGGTCACTAGGAAATAGTTATTCATTCACCTTCCTCTTGCTGTATGTGTTGGATGATGTATCAGAAACAACCAGTAACCTTGTTGGAGAAGATGTTAACGTTAAAGTCTAAGGCTGGACAGGTTTCCACAATGAGATGTTAATACTTGATTTTCCATGATGATTACATTTAATCCATTTTACCTAGTTATAATAGCAACTTGTACTCAGTGTACTTTTGAAGAATGTTTAAAAGATTGTATGTTGTTCAGACTTTGTCTCATATCCATGTTTTGTCTTGAAGTGTTTGTAGTTATTGTCTAACAGCAGACCATCCCACACTGCAGTGACCCAGAGTCACTCCATGCTCATTGTACATACAGCCTGATAATCACTTATTCTTCTCCACAGGATCACATATAGTGAATAATGAAGAGCTGAGGATTGTGATGGTGGGGAAGACTGGGAATGGGAAGAGTGCCACTGGAAACACCATCCTGGGAAGATGGTGCTTTGAATCGAAGTTCAGTGCTAAGTCTATGACTGTGGACTGTTCTAAGGGAACAGCTGGGGTGGATGGACAGAAGGTGGCTGTCATTGACACCCCGGGCCTGTTTGACACCAGGTTTGGCAAAGACAAAACCACTAAAGATATTAGCCAGTGCATCTCATATGCTGCTCCTGGACCCCATGTCTTCCTGGTGCTCATCAGACTGGGCAGATTCACTGAAGAAGAGAAACAAACTGTGCAAAGGATTCAAGACATCTTTGGACAGGCTGCAGACAGATACAGCATGGTCCTCTTTACTGGTGGGGACCTTCTCCAAGGAACCACTATTGAGGAGTTCCTGAATGAAAGCCTAGAGCTTCAAGAACTTGTAGCCAGATGTAACGGCCAGTACCATGTTTTTAATAACCAGGTTAATAATCAACCTCAGGTCACTGAGCTGCTTCAGAAGATCAGAAATATTGTTCAGATGAACGGAGGAAGTCACTACACCAATGAAATGTTCCAAGAGGCCGAGAGGGCAATTGAAGAGGAGAAACAACGCATCCTGAAGATGAAGGAAGAGGAAAAACGCAGAGAACAAGAAGCAATTGAGAGAAAACTTCAAGAAAAATATGAAAAACAGATGAAGAGAATGAATGAACAACTTCAGGCTGAGAGAGAGAGAGAGAGGAAAGAGAGAGAGGAGGAGAGGAAGAGGGAGAGAGAGGAGATGAATGAAGAGAGAAAGAGGGAGAGAGAGGAGATGAATGAAGAGAGAAAGAGGGAGAGAGAGGAGAAAGAAAAAGCGATAGCAGATATGAAGAAGTCAATGCTGGAGCAACATGAGAGAGAAATGAGGGAGGAGAAAGAAAAATTACAGTCCAGGTATGAGAATGAGGCCAGAACAGAAGCTGAGGAGTCTAATCCATTTTACCATCTGCTAAATGCTGGTAAATTGATTGTTGCTGGGATTCAATCATTCGGCAAAGCAATTGAAAGTGTGTTAAAAAAATGAGCAGTGTTCAGCCACTGAAACAGATGATTTAATCCATAGAAATATAATGATGGTGATTTTCTTAGTTTCGAGCTGCTCACCATGGTCTCAGAGGGCTAAGTCACTCTTCATATTGTGGGATTTTGCCATCTAGTGCTCATCATGTTTTTCATTATAGCCAAAGATTAAATTAATTGTGTTTGTACATAAGATGGTTTACATGTTTCATCTATGAAGATCATATCATAAGAATATCATAAGTGCATCCTGTGTTATTTCTGCGCACTGATAGTTGATTAGAAAAAGTTCTGACAGTGAGTAACTGATTGCTGACATCACATGGATTCACCTACAGTGGTGAGTTTTAATTACTCAGACCTACTTTATAAAAACTGCATTGAAATTTGTTGAAGTTTTTTGTCATTAATTTTCATTCATACCACTAACAACCTGTGTCCACGTGCTAAACTGAAGGAAAAATAAAGTTGTGATACTAACAATGAACCTTTGTCAAAGTCATATTTAATTTTCAATTAGGAATTTAAATGTCACAGGTGAATAATTCGGAGGAACCTGTGATGTTGTAAACACCCTGAACCAGTTCATTTCAAATACTGTATAGTAAAGAAACTTAGAACCTAAAACTATTCAATATTTTTAAAAACTGAAATCATTTTTTCTTTCTAACTGAAAAATGGCAAAATGTTTGCTCCAAGCATTTATACCTTTCATGGCCTCAAACTAAAAAGTCAAACCTGTTAATGAGCATATTGTTCAATTCTACACAGAATTTAATTAGACATTCAGATATTCTTTATCATTTACAAGGCCGACTGACATTTATACATATTTTTTACTTAATTACATTTATGTACTTAGAACGTCTGTATTTGTTGTTAAAGACAACATGTTAGCTGCCTACAAAGTTGCTGTTTAGCTTTATTTGTATAATGTGTTTGTGTGAACTGATCTGAAACAGCCAGTTTTTCCAAGGGTACATTAGTAATTCATCATACAGATGCAACGTAATCATTTAGCCCAAATAACATAACTGTCATTATTCTCATATTCATGCTTCTGTTTTTTTATTTTTACAATTCCTGCCTTTCACCATGTTGCTCACTTTATTTTTCAGATCCTGCACTTCCCCCACTACAGGCCCTATGTGCCTGTTTTGGTAGCTTCACTCCTGACCACGCCCCTTCTCACCTGTATTTAGTTACCTGTTTACTCTAAATAACCCTTACTGTCACTGCTTGTCAGATTGTCTGCTCAAGTTTTTTAATTCTCAGGACTATTGGCTGCCTCTTGTTGGCTTCACTCTCCTCATTTGGAGCTGGAACTTAACTAACCTGATTTATTCTATGTCTTGGACTTGACCTTGTCCTTGATTCTGCTCATTGTTTTATCACATCTTCTCAGGATATAACAGGCCTTGTTACTGATTAAAGTTCTGTTTAGTCTGTTGCTACACTTTTTGAAAAAAAAACTTCAGAGTCCGAGGCTGTTTGTATGAAGCCTGACAATAAAACCTTTTAATTAATTGACCTGTACCCCCTTGTGTCATTGAACTTGAGTCCAAAGTCTCAGGCTTTCACAATAAGAACCCTTTCCTCAGTCCACAGCAGAACTCTGTTGTAGTGATGGAAAGATGAAGCTGTGTTGAAGCACAGAAGCTTTCCAGCCATTTGAGCCACAAAAATCCTTTATGTGTCGAAGTTCCATGTGCACATTTAGTGTTTAAAATGAGCTAAAGCAGGAAAATCTTTGTTGACCTTATGTGTAGTAGTTGCCCCTGAAGCAAAAATAAAGTTGTTGTTCTATTGGATGCAGCTTTATGGGTTAAACACCTGACATTTACCTTTAACAATGTGAGAAATGTGGATTTTGATTCTTGTCCACTCTAATATTATTGCTTCTTTCTGTAATCCACAAATCAAAACCTCATAAGCATGTGACTACATTTCAGTGTTCAAGGTTCACATTTAGAAATATGAGGACTGCATATGGACTGCATGCTATCCTGAATTGTCACTATGCCAAAACAAAAGATATTGCTTGACCATGGTTTGCATGTTTAGCAAGTGGGTAGATTCCCTTGTTCCAAACAGGATGCATCCACAGTGGTAAAAGTCCTAATAAAAGACATCATTTTTTTTTATTCTGAAAAAAGATCAGTAGCAACAATGGTCCTGGGTTTGCCAACAAAGTGTTGAAGGATTTGTCAAATTATTTTGGGTTTGAATTCAAATATCATTGTTCTTATCCCCCTCAGAGTGCAGGTGCAATAGAGCGACAAAATGGCATCATCAAGACAAAACTAACAAAATGCTGTGAAGAAACAGGTTTGACATGGGTTGAAGCATTACCATTGGTACTGTTCTATATGCGTACGAGAGCAAGAACAACTCATGGGTTAAGTCCATTTGAGATTATATTTGGAAAACCTCCTAGTAAAGGGCTTAATCCCATCAAACAAAGTCTGATGACTGGGCGTCATGAAGATATGATGCTGGATTATTGTGCAAAAATTTCTGCCTCTCTCTAAGTCCTTTGTCCCCAGGTGAAAGCAGCCCTGTCTACCCCTGCAGACATCAGCCTGCACAATCTCAAACCAGGTGACAGGTTGTTCATCAAAGACCACCGGAGGAAACACTGGAGGCAGAGACGTTTCACAGGACCACATCAAGTACTGCTGACTTCCAGTACAGCAGTGAAGGTGGAGGGACGTGTCACGTGGGTCCACGCCAGCCACTGCAAGAAGATCCCCACACCTGAATCAGAAAAGGAATTACACCCAGAAGAACACCGACTAGACAAGGAAACAACCGCCGTGGAAGACGACCAGCAAGGTACAGACAGTCAAATTTGTCCCCTGAATTGTTCACCCCGGTGAGGGGGGAGAAGTGCAGATCGGGCTCAGCCCGCACTTCAAACTAGTTCAAAAGTCAAGAAGAGTGAATACAGGAAGGTGACAAAGGTGACATCTGGTGCCCAACGATGGAGAAATCTGGCCATGATGACACCAGCCCCTGGGGCTGGTTTGAAGTCGTGTTTGGAAAATGGAAGGTCTTCATCTTGTCACTTTTCACAGTTGTTGTTATAGGCATTACTGCACTAACCCTGTGTGGGTGTTGCCTTATTCCGTGTGCACGTGGACTAATAATGCGTGCAATTGATCATTCCATCTAACACCAAATGACTATACAAAGTATGCCTTTACTTAGAGACAGTGCTCCCCTCGAGTCCTTTCACATCCCCAACTGGGAACCTCCATATAATGAAACTGATAGTATTGAGTCAAATTGATTTGGGCCTAATCTGGGAACATAATGATGGAATGAAATTTTTGTGAATTAACATTTCTGATGAACTGTCCCTACTGTTGCTCAGCCTTAATGAATCCTGATCATGTAATTATCATAAAATGATAAAAGGGGGGATGTGTCAGAGAAATTTCAAAGTCTAGGTAACACTGTTTCACTGTTTTCACACTTCTGGCAGAACCAGTATCAAACTTGCTTACACCAGTGCTTCCTCACCTTTTGCTCCCCAGCAAGACATCCTGTCTCTGGCCACACAAAGAAGTGTGTTAGCTAGATATCAACCATAAAACTACCTACATCTGAACATTTGCTTCCCAGAAGGGAGCCCACGGGAACTAGCACAAATGATCAGTCTCAAGGACTTAAAAGACAAGGAAGACAAAAGGACAAAGTGACAAGAACTCGCTAATTAGACTCCTGACCACATTGTATGAAGGTTTTTTTACTCATCCCTTTGTTCTTTGTGTAAACTCAGCTGTTGAGTTTAATGTATAAAAGGCTGAACAACCTACACATCTTGGTCAATCTGATTGACCCACTCGTGAGTGTAGTTCTGTTCTGCTCTGCATGTTTCTCCATTTTGCTGATTAAATTCACCATTCTCATTCACTTGTGAGTTGCCTTTTGCCTCCTAACTTGCCTTACAGTTTTTGCCACGACACCAACAAGTTCCTACAAAACTCTTTTTTTGTGTGGAAGATCAAATCTGACTATAACTGATTAATACAATAATCAATTGAGGTATGTTTAATTTTCTTTGTTTTTTTTCCTGGGAAGTTATATTACTTTAGAATTTCAGTTTTTAAGGGAATTAAGTTTTTTCAGTGTTTAACTGATAGACTTCAATTATTTGTTAGTGGTTATATTAAAACCTTTTGATATAAAGCCAGGACACATGCAGAAAGGAGCTCTGTACATCGGGGGATGGGTCCCCCAGCAGTCTAACCCTATAGCAGCATAACTATAACTAACTATTTTTTTTGTCCTTTCAGCTTATCCAGTGAGTTCAGAGTCGCCACAGTCGCATGTTGATTTGGCACAGTTTTTACACTGGATGACCATCCTGACACAACCTCCCCAATTTCTACCGGGCTTGGACCAGCTGGGGCGGGGAATGGGCTGTTAGGGGTTCAGTGTCTTGCCCAGACACTTCGACATGTGGTCTGTGGATGATTGCCCTTACCAACTGAGCTACAGCCGCCCCTATAACTATAACTAACTATAAGCTTTATTAAAGAGGAAGGTTTCTAGAAGTGTTAACCAGTAAGCGAGACGTGTTATTTTAGTGACTGTCAATAATTAACTTCTCTCAATATTTAATTCACATTTTCTTTTATTATAGCATATTTACCTCATGACCTTTTTTACAGAAGAAGTGTAGTTGTTTGGTTTTGCTGGTTTTGATGAGCTAAACAACAGTGAGACATGAAGGGATGAACAAGTAGATATTTCATTATAGTCCAAATGACAGCTAACATGCTAACAAGCTAACAAAAGAGACTATTGATAAGGGAGAGACCAGCTGCTAAGATAACATCAAAGATGGCTGCGCACACATTTCAGCGTTTGTTTACTCTGTTTTTAATTACTATCTGATGTTTTTTATTGGTTTTACCTGTTTTCATTGGCCTATCAAACAGTTATTACAGTCTTTAAAAAAACACTTGGAAAACAAACACAACAATACAGTTAAACCATACAGCAACTGGTAGCTGCTGGCTGAACCCTGGGTGCCACAGTAGCGGACTGTTGCCTACAGAGCTGTTGGGCTGTGAGAGCTCTGACTGCTAGCAGCTCTATCCTGCTACTGTAAACTGCTGTGGGCCGAAAACAAGCTGCCTTGGCTGTTAAACATGCTACTGATCAGTGGGACGTGAGTAGCATGTTTAACTGTCCCGCAGCTACACCAGGCTACTTCCTGCAAAGCTGCGGGTCTGCAAAAGGTGACGGCGAAGTGTTGGGTCTTGTGGGCCTCTTCTCATCGACCTTCCATCACTGTCAACTCATCAAACAACAATGAACTCATTCTCGCTCTGTTCCTGGTTCTTTCGTTCTGGTCCACTGGCTCTTTACCCCAACGCTGTGGCGCTGCACACGGTGATCGGCCACGCCCCCATCTGGGTTGTTCCAGTGCTTTATCCTGTACCTCGTTTCCCACTAATTTGTCCGACTGTGGGCCAGCTTTAAACCATCTTCATCCTATTAATCTGATGCACTTAATGTGCACTTTTAGTCTGAGAAAATGTTTTATACTCAATAAAACTTCTCTCATTAACTTTCCGTTGCAAATGATGACGAGATGATGTCAAAGTTTGTTCGACAGAAATGTCATATCCTACTTTTACACTTGCTTCCAGGCATATTCAACCCAGCCCAGGCCCCCTGTTAAAAAACATTGGTACTCCTGATTAATTCAGAGCTAAGGTCGTAGCTTACTACCCAAATTAGATCTAATTGAAATTTGGATTAAATCACTGATACTGACATTCTTGCACTTTCTAAAACCTGGCTGAACTAAGCAGTCTTGCATAGAGACTGATATAAGATATTTTTATACCAGGTTACAATTTCTTTCATAGAAATGGTGGAGGTGTAGTCATATATAAAAAATTTATTTCACGTTACCCTCCTACCCTCTGTGTTCGTTCCAAAACAATTTGAAATTCTTGTCCTGAAACTTGAATTCTTAAAGGATCAATCCCTCACAATTATGGGCTGTTCGGCCTGCAGTGAAGCTCTCACCTCACTGCATACTACATTGCTGGGTTAAATTCAAATGAACTTGTCTGAGTAGGTGAACCCAGATTGGTTGTCTGTATCTTTAGACAGTCTAAAATCTGTCTGTGATTCTCTAAATCTCAGCCATTTAATTGATAGTCCTACCCGGCCTAATAATAAATATCCTACTAGATCGTCCTTGCTTGACTTATTTATGACTAAAAGTACACTGACATACTGTAGGTGTCTTTGCAAACGACCTAAGTGATCATTGCGCGTTACGGCCAGAAATCTCAAGCTGCCAAGAAGGAAACTTCATATGCTGGTCAAAAGCGATCTCAAGCACTTGAATGAGCAAGCTTTTATCCGTGACTTGTCATGCTTTGAGTGGTGCAGGGTCTCACTTTTTGATACTGTGGAATAAGCATAGCAGTACTTTTATGATGAGCTTTTAAGACTAATCGATAAACATGCACCTTTGTGTACATTTAGAGTGAAAGGGCGTTACACTCCCTGGTTTCCCCCAGAAATTGGTAACCTTTAAGGAAGGGATGCTGCCTGTCCCCAGGTGAGAAAAGTCTGAGGTTGACTGGCTCCATTTTCGACCTCTGCGAAATAAATGTATCTCTTCAATAAAGAGAACCAAGTCAGACTTTTACCTCTGAAATGACAAAGAATCTTAACAATCGAAAGAAGTTTTGGAAAACAGTTTGCTTTTAATATTGTTGAGTTTCGTCTACAGACACTGAAATTGGTTTTAAATGCAGATAAATCCAATGTCATAGTATTTTCACATTCACGTGAGTTACCAGAGAATAGTCCATTAATAACAACAAGGGAAACCAATAGAGTTAGTTTTCTTTTTACTTGATCAGGAGCTTTGTTTTAAAGCAAACATTGCCAAATTGTTCCACAAATTGAGGCTGAAGCTCAGGTTTTATAAGCTTAACAAATCCTGCTTCTTCCTTGGAGCATGTAAATGTTTTGTATCTAATATTTCTAACTTTGCTTTATTATGGAGATGTGCTATAATGACTCTTCATTTCCTTTCGGCTGTTCTCTTTCAGGGGTCTCCAAAGCGAATCATGGCAAACATTGTAGTTTTAGTCCCACCTGTGGGTCAGGAAATCCTGTTTCTCAGCAAACCAACATGACACAGACTTGAAAAAACAATTGTTCCACATACTTCACTTAGGATGTAGACCAGCTTTAATTACATTTAAATCTACGTTTAGTATTTGCAATGCAACTTAGTGAAATGCTGTGTGCTGATGCTTTATTTTTATTGTTAATGTTAATGTTGTGAGCTTTTCTAAGGCCCATATGTAAATGGTCTGGACTTATAGTGCTTCTCTACATTACTGGTAACCAAAGCCCTGCTATGCAGCTGGCCTGCACTCACAATCCAACCAACAACCCTAGGATTGATGGACAACTGCTCTACCTCCTGAGCCACAATCAACGCACAAGTGAGGCTCCTCATGTTCTTTTATCAAAGATGAATCAGGCTGAGCATTGACATGTTCTTAATGCAGAATCCCTTACACCCTCTTAAAAGCTGATTCCTTAATGCCACTTTCTCACTGGCAACAGAGCTGGTGGGGTTTCTGTGAGCTCACTGGTTGTCATAGAGCATGTGAAAAGGCATCTCTGTCCTCTGTGTTTACAGCTAGAGAAGTTCTGTAGCAGTGGCCATTAAATTCCTATGTATATTTAAAATATAGTCCCCTTGCTTCAGTCTAACACAGCTCAGTCTGTACCAGGCTTTCCTGTAGAGTACATTTGTGTAATAAGACTAGCTCAGTTGGTCAGGTGAACGCCTTCCATCGCAGACCTTCATCGGTGTGTGAGGGTGTGTGTGAATGGGTGAATGAGATGCAACAGTGAATGAGAAGCAACAGTGTCAAGCGTTTTGGATGAAAGCGCAACATAAGCAGAACCATGCTGGGACCAGTCCAAAAAGTCCAGGTAAACAAATGACCCTTTGTTTTTGTCTAAATTATAATGGACTATTTTGATGCCAAATATTTCCCCCATTTTTCATTCCTGACTTAGATCATAGCACACTGACAGTAGCTGTTTCCTCCTCTTGTAATTCTCTGATGTTGTACTGATGAGTGGCTACTGAGCTAAACTGATTCTTTCTACCTACAATTTTAACTGTTGCCCCAAAACATGCACATTTTCCTTTTTCAGTGCACATATCAAACTGAAGATGGACATGATTTTACTGGGTGTCTCATGTCTCTCAGGTCAATATAAACAAATTTATCGGCATTTTTAAATGTACAACACAACACTACTGGGAACGTACAGTCTGAATTTGGGGTAATCTTCGGGATGCTTCGTCTATTTCCTCCATTCAAACTTAAGCATCTTTACAGATTTGATCTCATGGAACTAATTTTTAATTCAATTCAATTAAACTTTCAGTCATCTCAAGGCACTTTACAGAATAAAGTCAAGACTATAAAGAGAAAACCCAACATTTCCCCCCAAGAGCAAGCCCTAGGCAACAGTGGAGAGGAAAAAACTCCCTTTAAAGGGAGAACCCACCAGCAGGACCAGGCTTAGGGTGGGCAGCCATCGGTTGTGGTGAGTGGAAGGTGGAGAGACAAAAGAAAAGAGCAACCTGCCCAGAACAGCGGGCAGGTTGTTAGGACAAGTAGCTGCACACTGGAAAACACACATCTCCAAAGTCAGGGACACCTGCAGAAAGGGACAGAGAGGGGGAGACAGAGGGGTTGAAAGACAACTACGGAAGAAAACAAAGTTAGGGAAAAGAAAGGAGAGAGGGTCAAGAGGAGGAAAGGAGCTTAGTGCAGCCTAAGCCTACAGCACCATAACTATAACTATAAGGTTTATTAAAGAGGAAGGTTTTAAGCCCAGACTTAAAAGTAGAGAGGGTGTCCAAAATGCAGCAGCTCGACTCATTTTTAATCAGCCAAAAAAGATGTCACACCACTTTTTAGATCTCTACACTGGCTTCCTGTAGCTGCTTGCATCAGGTTCAAAGCTCTGTCTCTTGCTCACAGGGTGGTTAACTCGACAGCTCCCGCTTACCTCAACTCACTCATTTAAGTCTACAATCCTTCCCCCCCGCTGCGGTCTGCCAACGAACGATGTCTGGTGGTCCCAGCACCGCACAGAACACACAAAGCAAAACTGTTTAGCGCAATGATCCCACGATGGTGGAACGAGCTACCGCGTCTTCCTATGCCCTTAAATCTCTTAAAAAAAAAACAAACTTTCTGCTCTTTCTCGCACTTGCATCTCGTGAAATGTAAACACTTTTCTGATAGGACTTTGCTTTGATGTTTTCTCCTTGACTTAGATTCTTGCTGCCTTGTACCTCACTTGTAAGTCGCTTTGGATAAAAGCGTCAGCTAAATGACTACATGTAAATGTAAATGTAAATGTGTCTGCTTCCTGAATCTGAACTGGGAGCTGGTTTCATAGGAGAGGAGCTTCATAGTTTGTGAACTATACCATGGAGAACACGTCTTCTCAAAGATTCAAAGTGTTTATTGTCATTTGCACAGACAGAAAGTATGTTTCCCTGCACAATGAAATTCTTACTTTGCCGTCCACTCTAAATGTCATACAGTAAGTAAAATGCTGGTTTACTGCCTTCTTTTTCAGAGCGGCAACACTATCTAGTATTTTACGTAGTGATGATCATAGATGATAGATGAACGCTTATTAAGTAATTTACTAACAGATATTTATAAGAGAAAGATCTGATATTTAACTAGAAAAGGCAATTTCCGAGGAAATTACGTGGGAGAGCTGTTAAGTCGCCCGGTAGAGGCCGAGTTGCTATTAAAAAGTGGCTATTAAAAGTGTAAAGAAAAAAGCTAAAAGTAACTACTTAGAAATGAAGGAATGCTGAAAAACTGTTAAAAAGTTTAAAAGAGCTTTTAATTTGAACGTTTGATTCCTGTCTGTGTGGTTGTTTGTGTGTGTCCACTGTAGGGAGACTTCAAAACAAACTCATTTTAGCATTTAAATGCTAAATAATTGAAAAAAGTATTATCAAATGCTTTTATTTTGAAAGTGTATTTCCTGTCTGTGAGGGTGTGTGTGTAGGGAGACTTCACCACAAAGTCATTTTAGCATTTAAATGCTAAAAAGTGGATAAAATATTATGAAAGACTTTTATTTTCAAAGGGTGTTTCCTGTCTGTGAGGGAGTCTGTGTGTTTGTGTGTGTGTATGTGTGTCTCCACTGTGTATGTTGAAGGAGAAAACTCAGGTAAAGTGTGTGGAGACAGCTCTGAGGCTGATCACATGATCTCATGCAGCTGTGTCCCTTTTATCTGAGAGTGTGTTGTATTTCTGAGTGTGTGTGGTTTTGTGTGTGTGTGTTGTGAAGTCTTCCTACACACACACACACACACACACACAAAGTCATTTTAGCCTTTAAATGCTAAAAAGTGGATAATGTATGATGAAAGGCTTTTATTTTAAAAAACTGTTTCCTGTCTGTGAGGGTGTGTGTGTGTGTGTGTCCACTGTGTATGTTGAGGGAGAAAAACTCAGGTAAAGTGTGTGGACACAGCTCTGAGGCTGATCACATGATCTCATGCAGCTGTGTCCGTTACCATGACAATGACTGCTGCCTGCCTGCTAAATCATGTGAGCCAAATGCAAAAGCAGGCTGGAAAAGTGCTGAGACTATGCCTCGCAAAATGCTCAAAATATGAAAAAGTATTAGTCCTATCGAAAAAATTCAAAAACTGTGAGCGGCAAAAGGCTTCAACAAACACACTGATGTACTTTATTTGATGATACTCTATAAAATGAAGGCGTGGTGGCGATTTTAAAACAGCCCCCCGTTTGTGATTTGAGGAGAATTTCAGAACCTCTGTTATAATGGGCTCCAATGGGAGTTTCAGACGGCTCTCTCTCTGCTTCTGGACACTTAGAAGAAGAACCGTCAGTCCTGTCACTATGAGAGTTACATTTACTGAAAGAAGACAAAAATACCTACATTCAGATGTATAGTTTGTTTATGTAAGATTAAAGTTGACTGAAGGAAAGAAGGAAAAGAAGGAAAAACGTGGAAGCTGAAAAGCTAAGTTTAGGAAGTGGAACAGAGTTTCTACAACAAACCGTCTACGAGTAGACAGTGACCGAAAAACGGCGAAATAATAATATTAACTAGAAAAGGCAATTTCCGAGGCATTTACACGTTCAAAGCCGCAAACGCCAAACAGAGATAAATAGGAACAAAAAGAGAGAGAAAGAAGCTGAAAATAAAAGGAAGAAAAACAAAATCCCAGTAAAAGTTGAATTCAGAAAAGAAGAAAAAAGTAGAAAGTAACAATGGAAGTAAATAAGTTAAAAGTTGATATTTAAATTGAAAAGAAACATAAAAAGAAGCAAAGTAAAAAGTAGCTATTAAAATTGTAAAGAAAAAAGGAAGAAGTAAAAAAGTAATAAGTTGAAATATGAAAAGTTAAAAGAAGTTGTAAGAAACAATAAAAAAGGTTAAGATTCAAAGTTAAAAGAAATAAAGAAAGAAGCAAAGTAAAAAGTTTATCTAAGAAGTGTAGAGAAAAGAGGAAAAAGTAACTATTTAGAAATGAGGGACCATTTTAATACTGAAAAACTGAAAAAAAGTTGAAAATAGCTTTTAGTTTGAAAGTGTGTTTCCTGACTGTGTGTGTCTGGATGTGTGTGTGTGTGTGTGTGTGTGTGTGTGTGTCCACTGTCGGAGACTTTACCACAAACTAATTTTAGCATTTAAATGCTAAAAATAGTAAAAAGTATGATGAACGGCTTTTATTTTGAAAGTGTGTTTCCTGCCTGTGTGTGTGTGTGTGTGGATGTGTGTGTGTGTCCACTGTAGGGAGACTTGACCACATAGTGTGACATAGTGTGTCTGTCTCCACTATGTATGTTGAGGGAGACTCGGGAACAGTGTCCCTTTTATGTGAAAGTGTGTTGTCTTTCTGTGTTTGTGGTTGTGTGTCTGTGTGTGTGTGTGTGTAGGGAGACTTCACAACAAAGTCATTTTAGCCTTTAAATGTTAAAAAGTGAATATAGTATGATTCACTGTTTTTATTTTGAAAGGATGTTTCCTGTTTGTGAGGGAGTGTGTGTGTACTTGCAATTCTTACTTGGTGAGGGCCCAGTGGCAAGGAGCCAACCAACAGCGTGGGGCCCAAAGCCTTTGTGGGGCCCAAAATGCTGGGCCCCACAATGTCAAGACATTTGATGCGTAAACACAAAAATATGATTGATGTTGCCAAAGCTTTTAGTTTGCCAAAGAACTCAAAAGAAAGGCGACTGCAATTAGATTATATCCGAAATAAGAAATAATTATCAAGAGACACATCAGAAACACATGAAGATGTTAACTTGGCCCTTACAGCACTCGAGCAGAAGCTTTGCAAACATTTTGTTCGGATAACCATAGTAGGAAAGAGAAGAAAGAAAGTTCCTGTTCTCCTCACTCCAGACATGAGAGAATCACTTGATACTCTGACTGAAAAGCGAGAAGAATGTGGAGTGTTTAATGAAAATGGATACTTGTTTGCATTACCACAATCTGTCCATTACCTCAGGGGTTCAGACTGCATTAGACAATTTGTGAATGAATGTGATGATATAAAAACTCCCAAAGCACTAACCTCAACAAAACTCAGGAAACACATTGCTAACCTATCCACCGTTCTGAATCTCAAGGCTACAGAACTTGACCAGTTGGCAGATTTTCTTGGGCATAACATTGAAGTCCACAGAAAGCACTACCGCCTTCCAGAGGGCTCCCTACAGCTAGCAAAAATAAGTAAAGTTCTCCTGGCAATGGAACAGGCACGGCTAGGAGAGTACAAAGGGAAGAGTCTGGATGAAATTCACCTTGATGTAAATGGTATTAAGAATTATTATATGTCAATGTAAAAAAAAAGAAACATTTAAAAAGCTGTAAACTTCCTGTAGAGGTGCAGTTCTAATGAAGTCCAAAATCTTTTCACTCATATTCCAAAGTTCAAAAGAATTCTTACAACTTACAACTATAAAGTAGTGTGGATCCAAGCCTCTTTTAATGATTTATTTTTGCCCATATATCAAGTTTCATTTTCTGTGTAATCCAACTGAGCTTCTCTAAGTGTGGGATATGGAAATCCAACCTGTTGAGAAAATTAAGCTAAAAAATATAAACTTATAGTATCATTAGTAATTAACAAATTAAAGTAATTTCTATGTTAATCTCAGCAGCAGTGCTTATATATTTGTTATCCTGTAACTGTAGTCATAGTTTTGTTATTTATAGATTACGTTAAATCACATTTGTTTAGCTTTACCAAACTTACACAATATAGGAGTAGTCTGGGCATGTGCAGATCTCACCCCTTCATGCAGAACCAGACTTTTTAACCCTTGTAGGTTGCTAACATGTAAATTTGATTTAGCACAGCACACAAAACCATGGCAAAATGGAGAAATAGAAATTGCCAATCCCACATGATCAGTTATGCATGATAGATCCAGTCAGCTTTACTAACAGCTACTTCATATGTGAGTTCTAAATAACTGTCTTAAGTACTTGTAATAATTTTTTTTTACTGTACCCAGATTACGGTATTCCAGAAGAACAGGGGACCGAACATGTGACAGTGTGGCATCCCATCAAGAAGGTACCATCATGGAGTTACCTCATCATTAAGAGACACACATGCCATATTAAATTATATTAATTTATACTAGCTATTCTTTTGACAAATGTAAATCTATTGATTGATATATTAATCTTGCATATCTAACTCTTTATTTTCTGTACACAGATACCAGTATGGCACTGGTGTCAGAGAATGAGGTCAGTGTGACATCCCTACAAGAATGTACCTCTTCATCAAGTGGCCAAAACCAGAGGAAGTTGGCCAAAAAGAGAGGTCAGCTTAGAACAGTGGTCCCTTCTTGGACCAGCAGGCCCTTTTGATTTCCAAATTTCTTACCAGTACTTCCAGTTAGTACACAAGCAGATATTACTAGACTAAAACATCACCATCACAAACTATTTAAAGTGCACTGCTCAAAAAATGCAGGTGATTGAAGGGCATCCGTGGGCATCACCACTTCAATGACATAGTATATTTTGGTCTTGTTTATAACCAATGTGGAGTTGGGCAATAAGTGAAGTATATGAACTTTAAATCTCTAGGTAACAATTGCATTAACTATGGAAGGCTTTGAAGGGTGCACAATCAGTTTACTCGTGGAGTGAAGAATGGATATGTGCAAGATGGGGGATGGAGAGGAAGATGATACACATCATGTATGGTTTCTGTGTGTAGGGGGTATAACGTCCCCATTTGGAGGTCTGTAAGTCTACAGTAGTTTGGGTTTAACATAGTCTTTCCCAAAACTTAATGACTGTGGAAGAGTCCCTTATGGCCTTTGAACCAATTCAGTACTGCAGTGAATATGTGATTAATCTAGTTGTGTTTCATTTCAGGTTAAGATTTGAAGTTTTTAAATCTACAATATAATATGATCTTCCTATGCACATTTAGGTAATCAAACTGCAGTGAAAAGAAGCTGGACACCAGAGGAATGTTCTGCAGTAGAAAAGCATTCACGAAAATGTATAGTGATGAAACAAGTTCCAGGTAAGGTGGACTGTGAACGTTGCATTGCTGCAGAACCTCAAGCTCTGGGAAACCGAGACTGGAAAGCAGTTAAATACTTCATAAAAAATCGAATTACTACCATGAGAAGAAAGGTACAGTAGAAGAGCTTTAATGAACGGGTAGAAACACAAGGCTGGTCCTTTGTTCTATACGTTCTGTTTCTGCCTGTTTGAAGGTAATCATGTTTTTCTCAGTTCCTTCACAATGCCCACTTTGGTGTCTGTTCAGCTATGACATTTTATCACAAAATTCTTCCCACTACCCTACAGATCTCAAATATTTTTCATTTAAGAAGCAAGCACACACTACACACACATCCAGAAGTTTAGTTCAAGAGTATGGCTATGTTATTGGTTTACAGTTGGTGTCCTCTGTTCTGCAGTCTCTTTTGTTTTTTCTCATTATGCAAAAGCAGAAGTTTACATTCCCTTATTTTGAAATGGTAAAAATGGTAATAAAGTGATTAACATTTGTATAAGCCAATTTTTGCTCTTTCAAAATAAGTTGGATGCAAGTTTTTGCATCCAGTTATGTTAATATGTGCTCCATAAGCTCAAATCCTTAAGTTTTTTTTTTCTGAAATGTTTTGTGTAAAACAGTTAACTGCAGAAATAAAAGGGAAAATCCCTATACCGCGTGGTTTGGTAATTGAGCAGAGATCAAAGTTTGAGTATTCTAATATTGTCGTCTTCATAGTGGTGATCTTTCATTAACTTGAAATGGCAAAATGTGAAATGTTTGGTTTAGAGGAATAACAGATCTGGAATAGAGAGAATGTAAAGTAGAATATAAATCCCTGATACTGCCCTGCATTTTCTTTAAAAACAAGGTAAAGGAAAAATAACAGAAACTAATTTCTCCAGATGAAGATTTTGTTCCCTGCTAAGATATGTAAACTGGAAATATGCATGTGTGTGTGAAGGTGGATCTCATAAATACTGACCGTTAGAAAGAGACCCCACAAGCGACAAAAAAACCGGCATGAAAAATTAAGTTTTATATTCTGTGATTTAAAAGTGATATTTTAAATTTTTTACATTTTTTTTTTTAGATTTGTGTGATTTTTTTTATAGAGGTGTAGAACCACTGGATAGGGTGGACCCTACCAGTGGGTAAAAAACTGGCGGGCCCTGCAAGGGAGGAAAACAAGTATGTGTGTGTGATGGGACACTTCAGCACAAAGTCATTTTTGCATTTAAATGCTAAAAAGTGGATAAAATATTATGAAAGGTTTTTATTTTGAAAGTCTGTTTCCTGTCTGGGAGGGAGTGTGTGTGTGTGTGTTTGTGTGTGTGTGTGTGTGGTTGTGTGTGTGTGCGTGTCCACTGTCGGGAGACTTTACCACAAACTCATTTTAGCTTTTATATGCTAAAAATAGTAGAAAGTATGATGAAAGGCTTTTATTTTGAACGGGTGTTTCCTGTCTGTGTGTGTGTGTGTGTGTGTGTGTGTGTGTGTGTGTGTATAGGGAGACTTCACCACAAAGTAATTTTCTTATTTAAATGCTAAAAAGTAGATACAGTATGATGAAAATCTTTTATTTTGAAAGTGTGTTTCCTGTCTGTGAGGGAGTGTGTGTGTGTGTGTGTGTGTGTGTGTGTGTGTCAGGAGACTTCACCACAAGCTCATTGTAGCATTTAAATGCTAAATTATTTTTAAAAGTATAATGAAAAGCTTTTATTTTGAAAATGTGTTTCCTGTCTGTGGTTGTGTTTCAACTGTAGGGAGACTTCACCACAAACTCATTTAAGCTTTTAAATGCTTAAAGCCTAGTATTTTGAAATTTTATTTTGAAATTGTGTTTCCTGTCGGTCAAAAACTTATTTCACAATTTAAATGGCATAGTAATGTAAATATATATAAATATATATATATATAATTATAATTAATTAATTATATAAATATAATTTAATAAATAGACTTATGTTAAGTGCACATGCTGTACATGAGAAATCTGTGCTTATGTTAGAACCAAAATGTTTTACTGTAAGGACACTGAATCCACAAACTAATTTTACTATTTAAATGCCCCAAAAATTTAAAAAAGTATCAAAAGCATTTTATTCACTATATACTTCCAAGTGCAGTAACTTCCTCTTAGTGGCTGTTGAACTATTCTACCAAGAGGTGAAGAGAAAATGGGCAATGTGGGTGTAATGGCCAGTTAGCCTTCTAAAACCATGTACTTCTCTGTCACTCAACAGTGATACGGTTTCTTTTTTCTTCCATAACTTCCATCATGGTAATAATATACAGAGGATTACAAATTAACAATAAAACCTTTATTTGAAAAACAACAACAAGAACAATAACAAGTATATATGTATGTCTGTGTGTGTTTGTGTACATGAGTGTGTGTATGTACATATGTGTGTTTATGTCTGTGTTCCATTATTGTGGGCCTGGCAAACAGCAGGAGAGCACAGGTCTTCACTGGGATGTATCCTAATAAAAACACAAAATATATTATTTTATATATGTAGGAGTGATTATCATGCTTGAATGCCTAATCAGCTAGGCTACTACATTACACAGGTAATAAACTTTATATCACATTTATTACAATTATATGTTGCTTTAGATAATATACACACCTCACAAGATGGCAGTCCTTCTACTTTGTAGATTTTTCCTCCCTTCATGTACACCGTGATTGAAAACGGCAGGTGTGCAGACAATGCCATTGTATCATTACAACCCCACACTTCTGCAGGGACTTCCACCTCTGTTCCTTCCTGGGTTAAAACCACCAATTTCCCCCCTTCTTCTGCCAAACCTTCTACGACAAAAACTTTCTTCTCTTCTGTGTTATTAGCCTAAGAAATTAAGCAATTTGTGACAGAAACACAGAGATGTAGAATAAGGAGATTTATATTTATTTTATATTTATTCAGTATGTAAAATTTAAAATGTTCCGTTGTATTAACAGAGAAACAGGTAGATGCAGTGAAAAAAAAAAACAACTTACCGATATGGTGGTGAATGAGGTGCTGCACCCCTTTCGCCCATATGCCCCATAATTTTTAATCCTCAGGCCTCTGTTTTAATTTACAGAGGCCCCTTCTCTCAAGTCCTCAAAGGCTGCCATTCCGCCACAGGGCCAATTTGGCCTCTGCCCCCCTTCCGTTCACAACAATAACCTCCATAAGGGGGATACCCCCTTGTTTTGACTGTATGTTACTGACCTAAAAATAGATCAGAAGTTATTCTTCTAAACGTTGCAGTGATCTTAAGTTGATAAGGTGTGTGTGTGTGTAAGGGTGTGACATTACCATAACATTATTAAAATAGACTTACCCTACTCAGTCTCCCCGTGACTGTCACAAGGTCATTGGTGTCAGTTTCAGCAAATTTTTCTATTGCTAAATCTTTTGATGAAGGGAACAGCATCTCCTCAGCCTGCAGTTTCACCTCTCCTGGGACGGAAAGGTTGTTTGACCTACAAGAGGCATATTCATTGTAATTAAAGAACGCTTTAGATTACAGTCCTTGACTTACAGAGTAAGTACAGCAAACTTACTGTGTACTTATTAGTAACAATGGTTTACCTCCAAAGAAAACCTATTTGTAACACTGTAGATTACAGCCCGTGACTTACAGGGTAACATGATACCTTTCATAATAAGTGTTATTATTTATGATGTAACTGCTTTGTAACTACAAATAAGTGTAAGAGGCTCAATTTTAAATTACGGCCCTCATTTGTTGTACCTAATGTATAACAACGTGTAAAGAATTGGGTTTATATTTATTGATTTTTTTTTACAAAATAAATTGCTTTTAGTTTTATTGCCTTAAATCTTTGAAGCCAATTTAAATCAGTTGAACTTTAATTTTCTAAACAAGTTACTGATAAGTTGGGGCAACAGTGGCACAGGAAGGTAGAGCAGTGATCCACCAATCTTGCAGTTGTTGGTTCAATCCCTGGCTCCTCCAGTACTGTGAAGGTAAACCATTGTTACTAACAAGTATACTGTAAGTTCGCTATACTTAACCTGTAAGTCAGGACTATAACCTAAAGCATTACTGAAATTTGGTTGTCATTTATTTGTCTTTCATGTATGTGTTTGTGAGTGTGTCTGTCACTTATGTATGTGTGTTTGTCAGTCATGTATGTGTATTTGTGTGTGTGCCTGTCTTTCTTTCTGTGTGTCATCTATTTGTCTGTCTGTCATGTATATGTACAGTAGATAGATTGCATGATAGTAAACAATCAAGGCCTGGAGGGAGAGGGACACACACACACACTCCCTCTCCCTCCAGGCCTTCATTGTACATGTGTGTATATATACACTCCCACATACTTACAGGAACACTTTGGTGTCTGGAGTGGTGGTTAAAAAACCAGCATCACAAATTCTGAAGGACTTAAAAACATAAACTCCTCCCCTTTGAATTACTCCCAGCTCTCCTTTGTCATGTCCCTTTTGATGAATTCTAAGAATTCGGGTGCCATCCCACATGATGGCCTCCATTTTAGTCACGCTTTTGGAAATTTGTGGATGAGGAACACATTTGAACTCCACTGCCTGTAAGTGGACAAACAAGATCCATACATTTAATTAAATATTTTTTTTAAAGAGATCAAAAAAAGTACAACCTGTATTGTTTCTTTAAAAGAAACACATGCAACCTTGAGCAAACTTGGCTTTGGTCGAGAGTATGGTTTAGAAGACATCTGTGAACAAAACATACACCTGTAAATGACCTAATTTTACCGAATACACACATATATATACAGCCAATACTTACCCCGACTTTGGGTGTCCCACAATTGTCCTGCATGGATACATTAACATAACAAAACATTTATATAGCAGCCTGCCAATGCAATACAACAAAAACCTTAAAGCTGTCACACATCATTTTGAACATTATGCATGACTGGACCAGGCATGAGCTGCCCTATAGCAACATCTAAAAATTATGCACAGTAAGAAAAAAAATACATAAAGTGTTAGAGTTGGCAAATCAGATTTGAGGGAACAAGCTTTCAGAATTGAAAAGCACTTGTGTTTTATTTTAGCTCAGGTATTTTCAATTTTCTATTGTAAATGTCTTTGTGTTATAAAACGTATGTGTGATGACATTTAAATACCCAAATCCTAAAAGATGACTTCAGCCAAGTATGGTTTAAATCTTCTGTACTCATGTTTGGTTATTTATCAGGCTGGACTCACTCATTTGTTTGTGCCACAACTCCATTGTTGTACAAATGCTAGTTAAAGTACATCCTCTAGACCCACCACTCCACTGGATGATGTTTTTTCAATCCCAAACCAGCAAGCTTCATTTTTAACCAATGTGTCATATGCTCCAATTCAGCATTTCCTGTATTGTGGCTATTGAACTGCACATGTGCAATAGTTATGTGAAATTACGGACGCTCCAATGAGTAGAGACAATAAGTACAAGAGTTTTGGTTTTCGGACTGAAGAAACACCTCACCTGGTTGAGAAGTGTGTCTGGTTAAAGTGCTTTTAAACTGATACGATACCAACAAACTTGCAAATCCAACCTGCAGACTCACAACTAACTAAATAATAGTAGAGAGGATTATTCAGTACTGATTGTGGACAAAATGATGCAGCAGGGAATCCAGGCAGTCAGAAACTACAGAAGTAAACCAACACATGTGGTCTCTTGAGAAATCACCCTCCCTGACTGCCTTAATACATTCTGAACATAGATACCCCTTCAAAATCCCCCTGCAACCCAGAGGACACTGCCTTTCAGGTTCAGGTCCTGAAACAGGTAAATCATCACATGCTGCAGGACCAGATGGAGTCTCCCCTAGACTTCTTAAAGCCTGCGGGGATCAACTAGCGAGTGTATATGAGACATCTTCAACCTGTCTTTAACTCAGGCAGCAGTCCCCCGTATTTTCAAAAAAATCCACTAATATACTGGTCACTAAGACATCAGACACATCAACCCTGAATGACTATAGGCCAGTGGTGCTCACATCAGTCACCATGAAGTGCTTAGAGAAACTGGTCCTCACACACATTAACCACATGGTCCCAAACACTGTAGACCCCCTCCAGTTTGTCTATAGCCCCAACAGATCTGTGGATGAAACGGTGGCTCTGGCTTTATTCCACACCCTGAAACACCTGGACAGCACCGGAACGTATGTTAAGATGCTCTTACTGGATTAGAGGTCTACATTTATTGCTATCTGCCCGGGCAGGCTGATTGAGAAGCTGACTAAATTTGGTATCCCAATTCCCACCTATAAATGGATTTTGGACTTCCTGACTGTGAGCTCGGCAAACACCCACCTTCCCATTCAATCAGCACAAGATGACCGCAGGACTGCTGTCTCAGCCCTGAAGTTTTCACCATGTATAACTATGACAGAGTCTCCACCCAGGACAACACCATCCTGGGCCTCATGGAGGAGGGGGATGAGCCAGGTTACAGAAGCCTGGTGAATGACATACTTGTCTATGGGGGGGAAGAAGAACCTGAATATAAATCCATCCTCAATATAAAACAAGACAAAAGAAATAATAGACTTTAAGAATAACCCTTCCCCTCTGCAGCCTCTGATCATCAAAAGGCCACAAGTTGATAGCAAAAAATTCCTATATGCCTACACTGTCTGTTTTTGCTTAAAGGCCAAATAAAGAAATCTTGATCTTCATCTCAAAGACCTCTAGATACTTTACAGTATTATTAGACACTGCTCTAGGTATGTTTTGATCCAAGTTGACCTGTTGCATTGCATAGTGTATGGTGGAGTATTTAAAAATTTACATGCACTTTGTCAATTCTAAAAAGAGGGATCAAATATGCAACCAGTTTTGCTAGAGTGCATTAATTTAATAAATGTGTGTTGTATTATTATTCTGAGACAGCTTGAAAATTAAAGTAATATTTAAAGCCCATATTGGCATGTCCATGGTGAGTGTAAACAAACTACAGAACTTGTTAGCGGCCTAAAATTTTTTTTGAATTTATAGCTCAGCAATTCATTTTATATTTTCACTGCAATTCTTATTGCAAAATCCTTATTTTTTTTTTTTAATAATTGTGAAGCACTTTAAATTGACCTCTTACAAAAAGGTAGCATAAAAATAAACTTGTTTTACCTTCAGAGTCAGAGACTCATTTATTGTTGAGGACACTTGTTGTTTCTGCTGAACACAAAATTTCACATAATTTTGTGCTGTAACAGGGATTTTATTGGCACAAGCTAAATTATATTGTAAAACCTGCCCAAATCTCTGGCTTCATTGTTCTGGTCTGTGACTGTAGTGTCTGATGGAGCATCCACAGGCCGGCTAGATCCGCTCTCTGACAACGCATCGGTGGTACCATCATCATCATCAGATTCACTTTCAAGGACACCATTTTCTGGATCACTTAAAAAAATTTCACCTGGTGAAACAGTTGTTAACAGCACATGAGAAGCTAAAGACAAAAAAAAAATAAAAAACCCAGCTGCAGACCTGCCAACCTACCATTTACAACTACATATGAACATATAGACTTCTGCCAGGCTTAGGTAAATAAAGTTCTAAGAATGCACCTCAAAATAAGACATAGGTCTTGTGTATGGACTAAACAATTTGAAATGTGAGGCCTGCAATTAGTAACCCCCCAAAAACTATTTCAAGGCCAACACCATTTAGACTTGAATTACACACATTTTCTGAGGGCACAAAGACCCATGTCTAGATAGACAAACAGTCAAGTTATCAAGCTGTGTTAATCAGTGAATAACAAGTTTTACAAATAGTATGAACACATGTACCACAGAGGTTTTATGAAGAGAACTGTTAAAACTGCTTAGATCACCATCCATATGTATACTATTTTCTTTTTTAGACACATCTGTGTTCAATGGCCAACAAATATCGACTGCTTCATGGCTAATACAAGGGTTACAACAGCTTAAATGTATAGGCTGGTCATAAGATGTCACCATCTTTGTGAAATACTTTAGAGTGACCAATCATTGCAGCATATTTTGATATTACACATAATAAGTACTGGTGGGCAGGTCTGCAAGTGTGGCACTGCAGTTACATTATACTGTCAACTTTGTTACTGTATTATTTAAAATAATTATAATTTGTATAAGACAATCCAGTGGACATATTTTTGAATAGAAATTCATTTCAATACAAACCTTCAATTTCATCCAAAGATTTTCCTTTAATGCTGGAAAGCTGTCCTTTTTCCATCGACAAAAGCAGTTTTGAAATCTTGGCCAGTTGGGTGGTGGGAACTGGCAATCGATAAAAATCCCGATGAACACGGATGTCATGACCCATGAAGTCCACAATCTGATCTAGTTCATTGTTTTTTTAAGTTGAGAACTTGTGACAGTGTGGCAACATGCTTCCTTAGTTGCGTTGACCTGAGATGCTCAGGGTGCTTGGCGCCGCACTGGTTTGCATGGATACGCAAACAATCCTGTCCCCTGTAGTGGCTCATTGAGTTGGGTCGTGCAAAGAGGAAGATATTTTTGTCACTAACATTACATTGAGATCTTATAGTAGTTAATAGTAACAAAGCGTCAACCATACTTGGAGTAAGCAGGACTGCAACCTTTCGGTCCCTTTTTCTCACGAGTTCAACTCGACAAAAGTACTTGCAGAGCTTTTGTTCAACCCTTGATAATCCCATGGCCACATCCTCATGAAGTTTTGTTTTGTCTCTTTCAAGAAAGTGTTTGAGGTGCATTTTTGAAACCTCGCCTGAACGTCTTCGGTTAAAGACGACAATTTGTGCAAGCGTAACTTGTGCAAGATTAGCATAGTTTCTTGTAGTGGCTTCCTCTTTAAGGTTATAAAAAGCGCTTTCTGCAGATTTCTCCAAGTATCGATGAAGTATCTGAACATCTTCAGTGAATGGGAGAGTTGAAGGCTTGTTATACTTGGCATCACTCAGTGTGCTCAGTGCACCGTGAGACACAAACTCTGACCATTTAGACTTGTACAATTTATTGAAGGTCTCTGTGGATTTGATCAAGATCTCATCTTCTGCCATAACTGCCCTGCAGTGGATGATGTAAGAGATTTTCTTGAGTGAATGTCCTAGTTTCAAAGCCAGGCTTGGTGTTTTATATGTATGTTGCTCTTCATCATAACCTGAAATCTTCTTGATACCATGAACAACTTTTTGAAAGTTACCTGGTTTAATAGCATCTTCTTTATTATGAATTGAAAAGTCTTCACGCAGGCACAACAACAAACGTCCAACTTCCTGAGGTTTCTGCCGCATGTATTCATACTTGGTTGGATCCTGCCCATGTCGGTTGAAGAGTGACTGGGCAAACTGCAAATTGCAGACATCATTTCGCACCACTGAGGCGACATCATCTTCTTTCATTTTGCTAATTAGTTTCCAGACTCCACTTGAGATTTTCTGAAACGATGCAGTCTGCACAGCTGCTGCCAAACCCAATACTTTTTTATTTACCAGTTTCATCGTCTTCATCATCATCTGGCTTTTCATGGCATCTTCGTGCATGCCTCCAAAGTTCTTTTCGAATGTACAGCCCTTTGCAGTACACACAGTGAATACGTTTTTCAGCTGGAGTGCTGTTCTTTGTTTTTCTTTTGACCTTGAGGGATCATGTTCCACTCTGTAAAACTGCATTGTTGTGTTTAAAGTTTCCCTGATTTCGCAGTTTGTCCAGTAGACTTCTGCGTTCTTTTGACTTTTTAGGAAGGTATAAAATGTGTTCAATTTCAGTATGTGTCTTGTGTGTCAACAAGTGGCGAGCAATTTTTGTTTGTGTTTTACCACAAACACAATCTATGTGATCATAGATGTGGATGTTAAGATGTTCTTCTGGGCTTCACCCTTAGTCTGTTGACTAGAAGTTGCTGAATCAGATGTTTCAGCAGCACTTGGTCTACTGTGCTGCTCACATGTAGATTATTTACACTACATAATTCTGCTTGGCACTAGTACCACTACATGCAAATCATCTGAGGCAGGATTTGTGCCAGACCCCTAAGCACACTGTAAAAGATTTTAATATAAACCGTATAATGGCTTTTCCAAGTTAATTAAACTTGTTTGCTGATATCGAAAGTTTTTTTCCTGAAAACTCTATTACAACCCAAACTTCACACACTCTACTCTTTGAGAGAGAAATGTTCCTACAAATGCCAAATACCTGTTTAAGTTGACCAAACGCAACAATTTGCACCGCTGCAGACCTACTGTCTGCACACCAGAGCTTCATCGGGAAGCTGTCCCAGCAGGGAACACATAGGAGATGAGTAGTCTCGGAGACTTTGTAATTAGATTACTGACCACTGTCTTTTTACCCGTTTGTCTGTAAGGTTGATTTGCATTGAGTCATTTCTTTGTCCTTTTTGTGAATTCAGCTGCTGAGCTGAGTGGTTAAAAGACACCATAACCTGTAAAGCCTTGCCAATCTGATTGACCCACTCTTGAGTGTAGTTCTGCTCTGCAAGTTTCTCTGTCTTGCTGATTAAACTCACCATAACCAAGACTGTGAGCTGCCTTTTCCCTCCTAAATTTGCCTTACAGTTTTTGCCACAACAGTCTTAAATGCCTTTCCAAGATCTGAAACAAAATCCACCTCTAAACATTTCTTTGTTTAAAACCAAACATGGCTGTCAATAAGGTCCTTCCCCTATGACTGTTTGCTTAAAAACCATTGTGTTACTACAGTCGAAAAAAATATATAAAATAAACAAAATAAATAAAATGCAAAGCTTTAATTTTTAAAAGCCAGGTAATAAAAATAGGTTTCAAGACATATTTAAAAACTTCCGCAAAAACCTTAAAATATGACAAACATGCACTTTGTCTCTGGCAACACAAATTAAAAACACTCACCTGTACATTTATAGCCAAGCCACTTGAAAGTAGAAACAGGTCCTACACACTGAATACACTTCTCCAAAGAGGATATCGTTGTGCACACTAGCTTGTGTCTTTGACACTGTTGGAAAAATATTATTAAAATGAATTATTTGTGCAGCACTGTTTGAATCGACACATAGTAATTATACAGTAATTTTAGGAACACTAGGATTTGTGAACACCATAACACTGCAAAAACTACCAAAAAATAAAGTCAAACTGACTTGAGCACTAAAGACACTAATTTGATATGTTCAGTCAAAATGCTTTGGTTGACTATAATTTTATGAAACTATACTCCCCCACCCTCACTGAACTATTTTGTGAGCCTGATTTTCAGTGCAACAGATTTCTGAACAACGTAAATTGACGTTAGCTGGACATCTGACACGTAATATTAAGACATATGAGATGAGAAAACATTTATTAATGGCAAACCTCATCATAAGGTGAACATTTGGTAAATCTCTCTGCATGGTTTATGAAGCTATACCCCCCCACCCCCACTGAACTATAATGTGAGCCTCTTTTTTAGTGCAACAGATTTCTGAACAACCACTTGCATCAAGAAATTCTGTACCTTATCAGGAACTGTAACTGTAGGTTGGGAGTCTGAGGCTCCGGTAACTTTCTGAGGCATCTCCTCATCCACATTCTGCTAAAAGAAAAAATAATGACATGATTATGAGATGGAACTGATTTAACAGTCTTCCCGTTACTTTTTCCCGTGAAAAGTCCTATGGCTGTGCTGAACAACCTCTACCCTGTGGTCTGTTGGCCTATCATGATCATAAATACCAGTTTCAGCTCACAGACTGAGATCAGAATTATGCACAAAGACCGTGTTGACTGATGCACCCAGCATTCTGTAGACTGCCTTCTCACTTACTACATGTGTCACAAACCACATCTTACATTTTTAACAAAACGCAAAGATCTCTTTACGTCTTAACACGTAGTTGTCCTACAAACCAAATTACAATTATGTTAATATGCAATTATTTTGCTTGTGTTTTATGTATATGTGGCAGCTTTGTTGTTTTACTAAACTTGGTTCTCCAAGGCCAATAGGAGTCACCATAACTGTAGGTGATTTCTTCTCCAGGATTTACAAGTCTACCATAAGACCCATCTTCTTTAGCTGCATCAATGCTATGAAAACAACCATTTAATTAATGCAAATTCTCCATGTATACAGTATTATGAAATAAACCAGCATGTGTTAATACTTTATACGCACCACCACAGTTTCCCATTAAATTTGAATTCAAACATGAACACCTTTAGGTGCTCATGGTACAGCCTTTGTCTATTCTCACACTCCTGTTCAGAAATCAGTTCACCTCTGTATTCACAGATAAAGTCTCCATTTATAAATGGACTAGAACTGAAGATGCCACGACTTAGCTAATACACAAATTAGAAATATGACAAAAGGTTATGCTATATATATATATATATTTTTTTTTAATATGGCCATCTTAAAAATATTTAAAAATAAAATATTTAAATTTACCTTTGTAGGCACTTATGTATTCAATCCTGAGACCACCTTTGTCACGTCTAGTCTGAATATAAAATTTTGCCTCATCCTTTGGGTTAATCCGTCGTCTTCTTTTCATGTTTTACTACTATGGGTCAAAAGGTAAAATAGACAACACAGGATTACCATGACCAACCCCCCCAAAGAAGTATGTTATACTATATGTGCACACATACTGTATGTGTGCTTTAAATACTACTGTTGTGGGGTATCATGCCATTAACATCTTGAAAAAACATAGCTAGATTTTATTTATGAGCACAACATGTTAGTCTTTTCATAGCTCTTGTACAGCATGAAAATATTACAACTGTCTGTTTTTCCTTATTTTTACAACAAATAAGCAGTACTATCCAGTTAAAAATGCATTTGGCTAAGCCACATTTAACATCATTCATGCCTTTAAATACAAACCTGATCTGAAAACATTCAGTTAGTTCTAGTCTCTTATTCATGCATGTCCTCTTGAGTGAAAACAAACTTATTTTAAACTTCCACCAAACAGCTAACAATAAAATCTACTTTCTCTGTATAATATAGCATGTCACATTTCATGCATCCCTTTAAAGACCAGAACGATTTCTTAACTTACACCACCCTTCCCCTGACGTCCTCTCCCCGCTGCCGACACAAGTGCAAAGCGTTAACGATGCTTAAGGAGCAGCCGGCCATTTCAGCCTATATGTCCGGCTGTCTCTAGCTACAAACACGGCTTTAATCTGTAAACTATGACATGTAATATATTGTGCATACCTTAAAAAACTAATGTGAGCAGCAAAAAGTCATTCCCCTCAGTCCTCTACATCTTGTCGCTTCTTCGAACACAAGTAAACTTATTTAACTCTACCTAAACATTAAGCTAATGTTATACGTGGAGCTCAAAGGAGTCCTCTGCAGCTTATTTTTCCAGCTACCCTACAGCCAGTAATAATAAGTTATTGCACGAACCTGAGATATAAATGCAACTGTTGACTTTAATTTTCTTTTAAGCAAAAAAACCAACCTAACTTTTTAAGGCCAGATATACGCTTGTGCATGTCGTTGCCTGCTAATTGTAAAAAGAATGAGTAACTCATCTATAAAAATATAAATTTTTTAAACAAAGCATAAACCCTTACCTCTAGAGGATTAATCCTTTATGCAGCATATCCATTGGGGCATCGAGTTGACCTCAAGAAGGTACCGCCCACAGGTCAAAAAGCAGCCAATCACAGAAAGGCCCGCCAAATTCGCTCTGTGTGTGTCCAAAATGTGTATCAAAGTGTAATCTAGCCAGGATCGCTAGTAGGCGCGATGAGACATACACACTGATACACAGAAAATCAGGTCAAGTGTAAATAAGGACATTTTAAGAAAAGGCGAAAAAATGTTAATTAGACCCCAACAAATGTAATAAAAGTGAAGGGATTATGAGGACAGTGGCATTGACCCAATGTTACCCTTGGGGCTAATTGCCCAGGTAAGTAGTCAGGTATTTTGACCCAACAAACCATGTATACGCACGCACATACACACACACACATATACACACACACACACATAGAGCCCCTTCACACTAAGAGCTTTCTTTCTCAGGTTTACAGCCCTAGGACCCCACCGGAAGAGCTTAAAGTGCAACAAATTTCACAATACAATTACATTAGAGTGTGAGCTACCAATAGAATATCACAGGGCTCTGTAAAAAAATGACATTTCCGAAATGAAAATAAAAACTCTAAATGCCCTTTGAGCGTCAAGATAGCTGCTGAAAAATGGCAAAATAATTAAACTAAGGAAAGAGGATAAGAGAGTTTTTCTGAGTTTTTTAAGTCTTACTGTATGTATGGTACAGAGGAACAAGCATGCACTGGATTTCCATTTCCAAAACAGGCCTTTATTTTTTGTAGCATATCTTCAGTGTCACCAATGAAATCACACATCCAAATGTACACCAACAATTACATTGTTTGGAGATACATCTATCTGTACATAATATGATTGAAAGTGAGCAAAACTTTATACATTAGTATGTGTGGAATAATTAGTTTATTTGTGTCTGGCAACTGAGGTAACTCACCTATTTCCCCAATAAAGATGAGAGGAAATTCAAAAATGCCACATTTAGTGTGCATCCAGAAAGTATTCCCAGGGCTCCACATTTCATTATGTTACAGCCTTATTTGAAAAAGGATTAGATTTATTATTTTCCTCAAAGTTCTACAAACAATACCTCGTAATGACAATGGGAAAGAAGTTTGTTTAAAATGTTTGCAAATTTATTAAAAATAAGAAACGAGAAAATCACTTCTCCATAATTATTTACCGCCTTTCCATAATAATTTGTTGAAGCACCTTTACAGCCTCAGGTCCTTTTGAGTATGATGCTTAAAGCTTGACACACCAATTTTTTGGGCAGTTTCTCCCGTTCTTCTTTGCAGTACCTCTCAAGCTTCATCAGGTTGGACGGGGAGGGTCGGTGCACAGCCATTTTCAGATGACTCCAGAGATGTTCATTTGGGTTGAAGTCTGGGCTCTGGCTGGTCCAGAGTGCTCTGGAACAGGTTCTCATCAAGGGTGTCTCTGTACATTGCTGTATTTATCTTTCCCTCCATCCTGACTAGTCTCCCTCTTCCTGCCACTGAAAAACATCCTCACAGCATGATGCTGCCACCACCATGGTTTACTGTAGGGATGGTGTTGGCCAGGTGGTGAGCGGTGCCTGGTTTCCTCCAGACATGACGCTTGGTTTCAGGCCAACGAGTTCAATCATTGTTTCATCAGACCAGACAATTTTGTTTGTCATGGTCTGAGCATTGACTCAAAACTTTGAAATTGTAACTCTGGAGTGTCAAATGACACCACTGCTGTGTAAAGTATAGGATTAGCCCAGAGCTAAATAAAATTGTGAAAAACCTTTTACATACCCAACAGCTGAAATCCCACCCTAATAAGAATTTTAAAATGTTCCCTTAAGTGTGGAATAATTAGTTTATTTGTGTGTGGCAACTGAGGTAACTCACCTATTTCCCCAATAAAGATGAGAGGAAATTCAAAAATGAAATATATATATATTTTTAACAGAGCTTAACAAATAAAGTAAAACAAAAAGTTTAAAAACATTACATCTTCAGCACAAACACAATCATCCCCACAGCACAATGATGGTGTGAGGATGTAAACTGCTTTCACTATAATTCCTTTGACATTTCAAGTGTCTGATGAACTACTACTGCCATTCTCATTTAATATGATGAGATATTTCACTAGGTGTAAATGCTAACAGCATTCACCAACAGTAATAACCGACAGTGTTACTAAAGTTTGGTCAAAGAGAAATCTTAAAAAAACAAAACCTAATGAATTCATTAACTAGGCTGTAAAGTAAAACAATAGAGATCTTCTATGAGGAAAGTAAATTAATGAAATAGTTATTATAATGTTTTCAGAAAAGGCACTAGCAATTTGAAAAGGATAACTTAAAAATAACTGATCTGCAGCAATATGGCTGATCACTTCTACTGAACTGAACCGTGTAGAGCAAGATATACAGATGGTAATGTGGAGCGAGAATGATGTAGTTGATCCTGACAAGAAAAAACAGAGCAATAATAAAGTAAAGTCTACAAAATAAAAAAAAAATGTTAAAAACTGATATGATCCAAAATATTGTAATATCTTTAACCCTTTCTTTTCAGTTTTAATTTACAGAGAATTTTTAGAAAGCTGTGCAGCCCTAAGCATCTTCACTGCCAATGTAAAGATCACAGTGGAAGAATAGACTTTACCCACAATAATAGTAAACACGCTTACTGTTGGTTTGATGAAAGAAGCGTCTTGTTTGAAGGGACTAAAATAAAAAATACCTTTTGAAATTTTTGTAGGCAAGATGCTGTAACTTTGAAAATTATGACAACTGATCTGCACTTTGTGTCCCAGCAGCAGTATGACTGATGACTTGGAGATGGATCAACAGTAGGTAGGCTTCAAAGAACCTGAACTGTGCAAAGTAGTGGTTGTACAGATGACGTGTGGAGGAACAAAGATGGAGCTAATCCTGAAAAGACAACAATAATAAACAAAAAATTTATATCATTAAACATTTGAAAACATACATGACATAATACCTTCAACACTGCAGCAAGACATAAACTCATTGGTACTGTGCGGCACCTATTTTTAAACAGAAATTTAGAAAGCTGTGCAACCCTGGGGATCTTCAGTGGGAAGGGGAAGGTCACAGTGGAGGAAGACCTGAAAGAACAAGCAAACTTGAATAACTTATATCCTTACATGTAAGAAAAATAACAAAGCATAACAAAACTGTCATCAAAACAATACAATACAATTAGATAAATTAATATTCAATTAAAACAAAGATTAATGACCAATAAAAAGTGTAATTAAAAAAATGAAATCAATATGTTTAAAAAATCACCTTATGCTCTATTATGAAGAAACTTGGGTGCTGGCATGAAGACCATGGGTCTGCAGTTAATGGAGAGGCCAACTGTGGCAACATGATGTTAGCAGTATTTATTTCATTCTCTGCTTTTAAAGAATGAAAAGGCAGGAAGATCAACATGTGTCTATGCTGTCCAGATGTGGGAATTGTGATTGACAGTGTTATAGCATGATATCCTGCTTGTTGTGCTGGAGGAGGTCAGGCATAGATGTTGTCAAATAGAACAAAAGAGAGATGTGTCTCCCGTCCAGGAGGAAGAAAACTAACTTATAGGTACTAGCCAAGTTCCCCAGAGCCTGGTGGGACATTGAGTGGGATGGAAATGTGGGCTATCAGCTGATGGGTATCAGTAAGTAAGTGTTACGTCAGGAACACACACTTTCTGATGTGCATCTGTCTTAGCAGCTATGTACAATACACAACTGCCAAAACACTTGGCCTGTGCATTTATCAACCCTAACCCATACCCACCCTGCACAGGCCCAAACATGTCCAATTTATAACTCACAAAAATATTATAATATAATAGAATAATATAATATAAGATAACAGTTGACCGATTACATTAATGGGGCGACTGTGGTGCAGGAAGGTAGAGCGGTTGTCCACCAATCCCCCAGTTGTTGGTTCAATCCCAGGCTCCTCTGGTCACATGTCAAAGTGTCCTTGAGCAAGACACTGAACCCCAACTTAGTTGCTCCTGGTGAGTGTTGGCCGTGTGTGTGATTGTGAGTGTGAATGAGTGAATAAGAACCAGTGTAAAGTGTTCAAGTGCCAATAGGTGCAGAGCATTTACCATTAAGTACTGAAAATATGTAGTTACCAAACCAACTTTTATCTTAATCATAAAATGGAATCTACTATCTGTACGCCATACATACATGTAAATTTAAAAAACTGAGTCAACAATGTGCTTAATCTAAAAGTACAACATAAGGATCCACAAACTAACTATTAACCGTACTTGTCATTTTTAAAACGCATGTTAAGTCATATTCTCAGAATCACTCTATGCGTTTTTTGATTTAGCATGTTTTAAAATTTAAATTGAACTCCATTATTAGTCAATTTTTAATGTACATTTATTTTCACTCATCAATTTAAATACCTCAATATGTCATTATTTAATTATTTGTTATGAAGTACTTCATTATGTAGAATTCTAAAAAAAACATTTTATTAGTATCTGCTGATCAATGATCATATTAAAATTACTCCTATGTAATTTACTTTATATTGTCTTTAAAGTTCACCTGACTTCTTCAAGAACTGTTAGAACAAAATACACAGTAGATAGCATTATGGTAACTGTGGTATGTGTGCAATATACCAGAACGGAGACACTGCTCTGGTTGAGGGGTGTAGATGGCATCCAGCAGTGTGTTCCTGCGGGTGGTTTGCAGAAGAAATAAGTTGAACATACCTCCGAGACTGAGACAGTTCCAGGATTGGCTTCCTGGCATTTGATAAAAGGTTCTCATTAAAATCACCACCGACAATGATTGGTTGACAGTCCATGATCTCTAACCAGTCCAGAAGGCTTCCTAGGTTTTTCAGGAAGGGTGTTACACTGTAGTCTGGAGGTCTGTACACAGCTGCAGCCAGTGCAGTGACTGGGCCTTCCACCTTCAATGCAACGAACTCAAGGTCAGTAACATTATGCACATACTGCTTTTTAAGAGTGTGAACATGGTTTTTCACATAGACAGCAACTCCACCTCCACTTTTGTTGGCTATCTGGGGAAAATTTGTGTATGACAGATGTCTGTTACGTTTAAACATTTTGTAGCCTTGTAACTGGAGACTGTCTGCAACAAAGGAGCCATGAAGATGAGTTTCAGTTAAACACAAAACATCTGAAAGGCACAGTTCATGATGGCACGTGATGTCATTTACATGAGATGACAATCCTTCTGTATTGTGGTGAACAATGGTCATAGTATCATGTCTGCTCAGTGTTTGTGTGATGTGAAGAAGAGCCATTACCTTCTCCAAGCCGACTTGTCTCATTGTCTCTAAAGCTGAAGTGATTTCTGGGTTGGCATAAAACTTTGTCTCGTCCATATGCACTATGTGCAGCCCACTGAGGGGAGTCACTCTGATGACAGCGACATATGCCATGCCGGGTTCAAATATATGCTTTAGTGAAACTACAGCAGACCTGGTTGTCATACCTTGAACCCTATGTATTGTACATGCAAAGGCAAGGTTGATAGGAAACTGTCGACGCACCACTCCTTTCTTTTTCAGATTCTCCTCTGCTCTCTCTATGTTCACCAGATTGTCAGGTCCTCCTGGTGCTCTGTTACAGTACTTTCGTCCAGCTTTTTCATCATCCATCTTAAGCCCAAGCGTAGTGACATGTGCAACACCATCTTGTTCAGAATCTATTATCCTAAGTAGCCTTGCAAACGATCCATTCACTAGGCCTTGCTCCACATCTATGTTTCTCGTTAGCATGACACAAGCACCTTCTTTGTGGGTCTTTTTTATAGTCATCTGCATCAATCTTGACAATGTGACAATGAAAGCGGGTCAATGTTTCCAGGTTGTGTGCATCTACCTGTTTATTAGTTGCATAAATGTGCAGAACATCAATTGGACAAAGCTGTGGTTGAGGGATGGCTTGTGAAAGCAAACCTCTGTCTGTTTCAGACAAGTCCTCTGACTTTCCTTTCACATGGATGCGGTTCAACATCTCAGCAAAGGCAGTGTCCTCCTTCTGGCACATTATTTCTGTCAGGGTGACCATCTGAAAGTGTTCTTGCCATAGATCAATCTGAGATGGATTGTGCACGCAAAGACGTTTAGCCTGTCGCACAGGTGGTAACTGATAAAAGTCTCCTACAGCTATCAATGACATACCTCCAAAGGGTCTCTGACTTCATTTGATCGGTTTCAGTCTGGCGTTTACATAGATAAAAAGAGGCTTTGAAACCATGGATACTTCATCAATGATCATAATTTCTGCATTTAAGAGGTCAGATCTGACATTATCAAGTTGATTACCAAGTCCTTGGATTGGAGGTTCTTGGTAATTTAAGAAGAGAGTGCAGTGCCTGATATATTGAAGGCTGCAGTTCCAGTGAATGCTGTTAACAAAACAGTAGGTTTTGACAGGTCTGCCTCTTCAACATGTCTCGGCAGTCTGCTCAATATTTTAGATGCTTCTGAGTGGATGCATTTAATAAGGTGTGACTTTCCTGTTCCAGCACCGTCATTTATGTAAAAGAAAAACTGCTCTGGATTTAGGCCACAAACTTTTTCTATGCACCATTCTCTAACTGCATAAAGTACACGTGCCTGCCGCTGGTTCAGGTTTTGAAACATTTGACGTAGCACTGTAGGGTCTATGGCAGGGGGTTCTGTTACTGCATTAGCCCGAAGACTGTAATCACAGACTGACACATCTTCCTGTACATTTTCATGCTCTGGTTGTCTTGCCTGAAGCTCTTCAATACACTCCAACCTCACAACTTCAGATTCAGGTGCGAGATTACACCATTCATTAATTACACCTGTGTTCTGTTCATATTCCTCAATTGCTTCCTCTATCTCTTCACTGTTTTTCTCGTATTTGTCTCTGTTCCTCTTGACAATTGCTTTAACACTCTCAGCCTGATCTGAACCCGGTAGCTGTACCCAGCCAATGTTGTAGAAGGCCTCGTATGTGGGTAGGAAATGTCTTTTCAGCTCCTGTTCTGATCGATAAGCTAGGTATAGATTTAGCAATGATCCATGAAATTGCTCTGGATTCTTTTTCTCTGACACACGGTAAAACCTAATGATGGCAGGCTTGTCTTTTTTTCGTCTTTGAACAAATCCCATCTCATTAAGCAAGGACAAAACATCTTTTCCCTGTTTCCCATACACAAACCTGCATGTAGCTGCAAAGTCAGCCAAGCACATTTCCTCAAACTGTGGTGTTTCTGGTCTGCATTTGTATTTGTCAGTCAAAGATGTCATCCACACATTTGAAGATTCTGCTGTTATGTCCTCTAGTTGTGACATGCGACGACTGATTTTGACTGCAGTGTCATCGGTTGGTATGAATACAAAACCACGTGAACATTTCTTCATGGTAATACCACATGCCCGAGTCACACACTCTTGAGCACTGATCTCTCTCTTTTTTTGAGTATGCCTGCATGATTTCTCTCATTTCAGCACATTCATTGATATTGTCTGTCCTGGAGTTCTGAAGGACTGTTTTGAGGTATTCTGATAAGCCAGAGCTCTGATAGCTCACATCAATGTTAGCATTCCAGGTTTCAAGCAGATAAGGATTATATCCATTTACCCAGCAGTCTTTTAGGTCACGTTTCAATATCACCGCACTAGATTAGTTCATCACATGGAGGCACTGTTCATACTCACTGAGTGTTAAATTACATCGAGCTAAGAGCTGCTGCAAACTTAGGGAGGCAGCTTCAGGTTCATGCAACAATAAGTTTATTGGTCTGAGCTTTCTCTTTGCTTCTACCGCTTGCTGTAATTTATCATTCTCAGCTGGTCTCATTATGATGGTTTTTCTGGCAGGTGGTCTGGGAAACTGATGTCTGCAACCTGAGCCAGGAGTTTTGAAACAACTTTTTGAGTGATTTTTGCTGTGCATTTGCACTTCTTTGACAATTTTGTGTAGTTCAGGTTGCGTATGTGGGTCAGGTAGCTCAGCTGTAATGTATTTAGACACAAAATCACACACTGTTTTATCATCATCTTCCTCAAACACAAGTCCATTTTCTACCCATATGAGGCAGTGTATGTGTGGACTTCCACGGTGCTGGAACTCTAGCCTGTAAAACCAGTCAACAATCCTGCCAAGGGGTTGAGCGGACGATAAGAGCAGATCTATGAGTAACGCCTCCACACGTTTATCAAACATGCGCATTGGTGTCACTGGATTGCTTCGCAAAATGTCAGTCTTTGCTGCCCAGTCAAGCTCTTCGAAGTTTACTTCTTGTCTCTGCTGAGATTTTATTGCCTCAATTACTTCGGGCCAACGCATTTCAGCTGCAAAAAATGTCTAAAAGAATGTAGGTGTTCTCAACTGTCTGATCATTGCAAATAGGTCTCTTGTTGTTTTCTCCCGATATGCTGGAGTCCCTCTCAATGGCTGCATGAATCTAACCGCATCTTTGTTTCGCACCAGTTTCCCAACCTCTCGCTTATCTTGCAACATTGCTGAGGTTATTTTTCTTCCATCTCAGGTCAGTGGTTTTCCTTTGCGTAACTGTATTGTCATGCTTGATGTCGCCAAATGTATTTCAGTCACAAACTGGGCAAAGAAAAAATTATTTGGATCTTTGGCAAAAAGTTCAGCAATACAGAAAAGTCTTGATTTGAAATATTTGCTAGGTGATAATTTTATGGGTCTTTTTCTTTTTTCATCCAGGGTATTCTGGCCTGTAGGGAACTGAGCAGAGAATGCCATGGCCTCCAGTCTAGGTGTTCTAAAAAAGCTTACTGTATTGTTTCTTTCTGTAGGTGCAACTGAGTAGATTCCCTCACTGAAACATAATATCTCCTCTGCAACATCTGGTGGCTGAAGGCACGATTCTAGTGCAAAACCTCCATTTGGCATTTCACCTTCCTGTTCTGCATCATTTCTTTGCTCCTCTGGTTTGTCATTATGAGCTACTTTGTCAGCATTTTGTTGGGAACCTTCTATATCATTTTCTAAGTCACCAAGTGCAATACTCTCAAACCTGTCAATCTCCATGAGATCATCTTCATCATAAATCTCCTCTATTTGTTCATCAACATCATCATCATCATTATCTTCATTCTCCTCAGGAAGAGCGGGGTCACATAACTCAGCCTCTGATCTGATAGTTATGTCTTCATATTGTGGATGAATCTGTTTATGTAGAGCCTGTACAAGTTTAGACCAAGTTACAGTTTGGAAGAGCTGATGACCTGTGTAACACAGGCGTCTTTTAAGTTTTATTCTCATGACCTGAGACTCACTTCTTAGCCTAGGTAGAGCATCAACTGTCTCTTGTACCTCTGAAGGGACACACACAACATTACCACGAATTGCTGCTTGTCTACCTTTAGGAAGTGGAATGATCTTGGCAAATGGTATGCATTTCGCTATGAGGTGTCTCTCCTATATATTTAGATCAGACAACTCAGGCGGAATTTCAGCAAGCTCCAAGTTGTTAGCCACATCAAGTGGGGGCATAGCTCCATTTTTAAGATAATTGTTACAGGTGTAACAAATCCACTCTTTCCTTCTTTCATCAGGGACCTTGCACTGTTGTTGATTAATGCACTTATCATCACAAACATGAACATACTTTCCTGTTATGCATTTTTCCACCACATCTATGTTTTTGACATAATTTGACCTTATGCAGGGTCGCACTTGATTTTGAAATGATGCTTTGTGACAGACTGTGCACACATAAGTGGGACCATTCTTTATGCGTGCTTTAATGCGGCGTTAATGTATTGTTTTTGTCTTTCTTTAAATTCACTGTCTTTCCTGTACCGGTTTTTAATATAGTGCTTCCTTTGTTCTCTGAATTCAATGTCATCTTGGTATTTGTTTTTAACTTTTCTTGTCTGCCTGTTGTTTGTTTATGGACAGATGCAGCTGCCCTCCTCTGACATTTCCTTCTTCGATTATTTGTCACATTTTGACAACTTATCTGGTGATATTTTATTTGAGGCATTAGGAGGTAAATGAGACATCGTGATATCATTACTCATTGTAGCAGGTAATGCAGTAGCTCTGCTAGGTGGGATTTTGTGGGAAATTTCACCAGAGCACTGACTGGCATCAGTAGGTTTTTTTGGTGTAACTGAACGAGACTTGTGACAATCATCATGCAGGATGGCATCTGACAAAGCAGCAGCTTGACTCTCCTGTGGGAAATTAATGCTGATGTTTGCTATGTTGACATTGTGAAACTGCAGAGGTGTCAGTTCATATACACAGGAAGAAGGTGTGCCTAAAATCTTGACACTTTACAAGCCTGTCAATCATATCACTTAGATAGGTAAACGCTAGCATTACAGCAGTACCAAGATCGTATGTGCCCATATTTATTGGCAAACCACTGGCTCTTCTAGAGTGTGGATCAAAGAATCCATATCTGCCAGAGTTGTTTCTGAATACTGCAATGCATAACCCACTCATTATCAGCAAAGCATACTGCACATCTGACAACAAACAGCTCAGTCCTGCTTCTAGGTCCAGGAGATGCCTTAAAGATTCAACCACAGTCTCAGATAGTCTGCCATATCTGGATGGTTGCTGAAGAACTTTATAGACATTGCTGCGTGCAGGTACCTCTGCAGGAAGCTCATCAACAGCCAAATGGATACTTTTAGGAAACCTTCTCTAGCTTTCTTGTACATCACATCACCCTTATCCAACACATGGTCAAGGTCTGCACTTGTGACATTTTCATTCTCATGAAGAAAAGCAAGAAAGGTCAGAGAATTGCAGGTACACTGGTGATTTCTGGAATCTCCATATTTCACAGAATCCTGACTCTGGGATGCAAGTACATTTGTCATATCAGCGTCTCTCTCACCTGCACAATCAACATGAGATGGGCCTGCTACACATGGAATATTCCTGTGGTCTCTGTCTTTAACCACATCAGCATAAGAAATTGTGGATATGACAGATACATCAGTTTCAGCTTTGTCTTTATTACTGCCACTGTCAGACATTAAATTTTTGCATGAAACATTACCTTGTACTCCCTTTTTTACAGCATCGGCATCGGGTACACCTGGAATACTCTGCTTTGATGGTGTGCGCGTTCTTCCTGTGGAGTAATGTCATCAGATAGAGAAAATTGACTCCAACGCTGTTTGGCAGCCTGTGATCTCTTCCCTTTTTTAGGCATTGTCACAAGTTTTTTTTTTATCTTACTTTTAGAGCAACACAAAAATGAACTTGTGTACCAATAATCAAGGTGCCTTAAACTTTTAGCTTTTGAGCTACAGAGGTGTGTTAGTCAAACTGCAATGTAGTTGAATTAATTCACCTAAATATTTGTTTATAAAGAAGATAATGTATAGGATTAAATCAGTTATTTTATATTTTAGGGCAATTCCTGAAGCAGGTTTACGAGCTAGTCTGATTATTTACCTAGTTCCCTTTTAGAGCAAAAATACTGATATAGTCAGACACAATTTTGTGAAACAAAACTTGTTACAGGTATAGAAACAACTTTACAAAAATGTATTTTCTCAGCAGCGGTCCACTGTTTATTCAGTATTTGTGGAAAACCTATTAATTCAAATACACCAACACAATACACGTTATTTATACAAAAATACTTCGGATTCTTAAGTATATGAACAAGACAGGTTTTTTTACACAATATGTCTGAGTTCTTTTGCCTTTCAGGAGTGGTCCCCTGATCAGCGAGAGAGTTTAGAAGATGCTTTTCTGGAGTGGTCCCCTGATCACCAAGAGGAAGCAGCAAAGAAGAAAAGAGGAGATGTAGTACCATTAGACAGTATTACAGATTTTCAATAGGAAAAGTTAGGGCAGGTATTTCAGAGTAATAGAACAGTTGCAGAAAAACAGAGAGATGATAAATCAGGTAGAAGTGTAGAAAAGGAAAAATTCCACAGATGGAATGGATAACATCCAACCAGACAGAAAAGAAAAAAGATATTAATAACTCCCCAAAAAATGTAGCCTTATTCTTACATTTTTAAATATTGATGTATATCATTACAAGAAAAATAAATATTACAAAAGCAAATGAGAATGAATTGTCATGAGAATATGACAAAATGTACCAGGATGCTGCCTGCTTGTTTTACTGTTTTCTTGGTGGTTCAGACAGAGTGTAATCTTACTAGTTACTGTTAAAGATAAGTAGCAGTGTGACAGGCCTCATTCATTTTTTTTGGTATTCTGTTTAAACCTTGCAACTCAAGCTGGTTCAGAAGCAGTCTGCTGTCTGCTTGGTCAGTCTGCTATGCATGTAGTAGGATTTGTTTTAACCAGGGTTAATAACACTGAAAAGGATGTACTGGTCACCAGAGATTTTTAAACCGGTCAGTACATAAACTGATCATGTGCCCACAGGACAGAACAGCACACTTAACATACCTAGACAAACAATACACTGGATCAAGCCTACATCAAAGGCTTAGAGGCCACAGTTGAAAAAAGGGAAGGAAAAAGCAGAACAGTAAAGTGCAATGAAGACACTACCACCATTGCTCAAAAAAGAAAGCCATACTGAGGGGCTTAACAGAGAGCATTTGGTAAATTTTAGGTAACACTATATCCCTAATTAAAAATTAGTGTTTCCTCCACTGTACTACTATACACTCAGTATCATTTACTCAATAAAGAAAATGTTACTGAGAAGTGTCAGTCTTTACTCTCATTGCACCATTTCTCACACTGAAAGAATATTTGTGGATCAGTAAAAAGTATTACAGAGACACATAAAAGAAAAGTATTATTATATATTCCCCTTTTGTGGAGACCCCGGTCAGCTGTCTGCAAACTTACCAGCAATATAGCTTGAAAGCAGTTTTCTGGGCCTAATAAAAGAAATAGGACTTAAATACTATGTGCATGCATCCACACAAACATGTTACAATAAATACTTTTTGTAGTTCTGACTTCCTTGTTTTCTTTGCCTCCATGGATACGTCTGAATGAAATCTGTTACCTCTGTTTTTAGCTGTAAAAAAACTTAAGGATCAATAATTTATACTATATTACACACAGGTGGCAGATCTCAGATCTGGCTGGCAGAAGTCATAGCAATTCCACTTTATATTGGCACTCTTTTAAATCCTTGCAGCTAATATCAATGCTTGGTTGTTGATAAAAAAAAACAATAGATTTGTTGCATGCTGAAAATAAAAGGTTGAGATGCTATTTCTGGGTTAGGTGGTGCCAAATGTATAAGCAATGGTTGCTAGCATTAGCATCTCGGCTAACTCGGTAGCTATCAATTTTGGTTTAGTCTGGGTAAATGCTAAATGTATTAGCAACGGTTGCTAGCGTTAGCATTACAGCTAACGTGGTAGCTAACAATTTAGGTTTAGTAAAGCTTTGGTAGAAAGTGGGTAGGTGCCGAATGTATTAGCAATGGGTTACTTCTACAATTACTGACTTCTTTACCTGTTAGTTAACAGACCATCATAACATTTTATTCCATTTAGAAGCTAAAATTTCTACAGTTACAGACTTTGCTGATAGGACAAATGATAAAGACATACTTACCAACAGAAGCACAGACACACAATATCTGCAAAAATAGCTTGGGCCATGGGAAGTGATGAGGTGTTTAAGTGCACTTGGAAATTCCATCATTATATTATAGGAAAGAGACTTTGAGTATTAAGAAAATGACATAATAACATTTAAATACAACATGTCCTAATGATTAAGCAAGTAATTGGCATAAACTTATCAATAAAAAAGAAAAAACAAACTAATAATCGCCCATGTATTATCTTATGTGTTATTCAATGCAGTTCTCTCACTGTATGTACATGTGTTTTCTCATGGTTTTATCATGCTTGCCTGTCAATGGCAGGCAGTGGTGGATTTATTAGCATGATGGATTTTTCTACAATACTGTATACAATTTTACTATCGGGAATCTGTGCGTGTGTGTGTGTGTGTGTGTGTGTGTGTGTGTGTGTCTGTCTGTCTGTCTCCACTGTGTTACCATGTGAAAGAAAATCTATCAGGTACAGTGTTTGGGCAAAGCTCTGATCATGTGACCTAATTCAGTGTGTGAGTGATAAATACGGACAAAAGGAGAAAGAAACCAGATGACAAAAAGAAGAGAAAAAAATGTCCAGGGAAAGTTGAATTATCAAACATAAAAAAAAGTAACTTAAGGAAAGGAATTTAAAAGAAACAAAAGAAGAAGCAAAGTAAAAAGTTGCTCTTAAAAGTGTAAAGAAAAAAGGAAGAAGTAAAAAAGGAACAAATTGAAAGAACAAAAGTTAAAAGAAGTTGAAAGAAACAAAGGAAAAGGGAAAATATTGTAAGTTAAAAGAAACAAAAAATGAAGCAAAGTAAAAACTTGCTATTAAAAGTGTAAAGAAAAAAGGAACTAGTACTATTAAAGTAACTATTTAGAAATGGAACATTTTAATACTGAAAAAAGGTTGAAAAGAGCTTTTAATTTGAAAGTGTTTTTCCTGTCTGTGTGTGTGTGGTTGTGTGTGTGTCCACTCTAGGGAGACTTCAGCACAAACTAATTTTTTTTAGCATTTTAATGCTAAAAAGTGGATAAAGTAAGATGAAAAGCATTTATTTTGAAGGTCTATTTCCTGTCTGTCTTTGTGGGTGGGTGTGTGTAGGGAGACTTCACCACAAAGTCAGTTTAGCATTTAAATGCTAAAAAGTGGATAAAGTATGATGAAAGGCTTTTATTTTGAAAGGGTGTTTCCGGTGTGTAAAGGAGAGTGTGTGTGTGTGTGTGTGTGTGTGTGTGTCCACTGTGTATGTTGAGGGAGAAAAACTCAGGTAAAGTGTGTGGACACAGCTCTGAGGCTGATCACATGATCTCATGCAGCTGTGTCCGTTACCATGACAATGACTGCTGCCTGCCTGCTGACTCATGTGAGCCAAATGCAAAGGCAGGCTGGGAAAGTGCTGAGACTATGCCTCGCAAAATGCTCAAAATATGAAAAAGTATTAGTCCTATGGAAAAAATTCAAAAACTGTGAGCGCCAAAAGGCTTCAACGAACACACTGATGTACTTTATTTGAAGATACTCCATAAAATGAAGGCGTGGTGGTGATTTTAAAACAGCCCCCGTTTGTGATTTGAGTAGAATTTCAGAACCTCTTTTATAATGGGCTCCAATGGGAGTTTTAGACAGCACTCTCTCTGTATCTGGACAGTTCCAGAAAGAACCGTAAGTCCTGTGACTATGAGAGTTACATTTACTGAAAGAAGACAAAAGTACCTACATTCTGATGTATAGTTTGTTTATGTAAGATTAAAGTTGACTGAAGGAAAGAAGGAAAAGAAGGAAAAAAGTTGCTAAAAGTAGAAGGTGAAAAGTTAGAGTGCGTGTGATGTCACCCACTCTAGCTGCTCCAACATTCCGCAATACACACTAATGGAAAAGTTGAAAAAGCTCCCAAACTTGCCAAAAACTAAAACTGTGATTATTCAAAAAGTATAAAAGATACAAAGAAGCTGATCCACCCAGAAAAAGTTGAAAGGGTCTAGACCCGTATAAACTTCAAATTAAGTTTCTACCCCAAAGTATGACGATACAAGAAGCAGGTCAATAGAGCCAAGTTGAAGGGAAGTTTTAAGTGGCTTAAATTCATTTTCTAAAAAGTATAAAAGTTATTAATGAGAAAAGTAATAGCCCACATGTCCTAAAAGAGACCTACGTTTAGGAAGTGGAACGGAGTTTCTACGACAAACCGTCTAGGGGTAGATAATGACCCAAAAACGGCGAAATAAAAATCATAATAAAGATAAAGGATCTCATCTCAGAGCTGTGTTACAGCTCTCCCACTAATAACTAGAAAAGGCAATTTCCGAGGAAATTACGTGGGAGAGCTGTTAAGTTGCCCGCTAGAGGCCGACTGCTCAGAAGCTGAAGAGAGAAGATGACAATAAAAGGGAAAAAAAAAACAAAAGTCCAGAAAAAGTTCAATTCAGAAAAGTAAAAAAAAGTAGAAGGTAACAACGGAGGAAGTAAATAAGTAAAAAGTTGATATTTAAAGTGAAAAGAAACAAAAAAGAAGCAAAGTAAAAAGTTTCTATTAAAAGTGTAAAGAAAACAGGAAGATGGAAAAAAGTAACAAGTTGAAATAATGGGGTTTCAGGACTTTCAACCCCAGAAAGTGAATTTAATCTACCTCTCCCTCACTGTTAACCCTTCAAACTCGAGTTTCAGATCTTTAGAAGACTTTCTATTGGGAAACTCTACTACCAGGGAAAGAGAACTTTGTGTTTTTTGTGAAATTAACTCTTTCGAAAGTAGGGTGGTTCTCTTTTGTCATGTAGAAATCTCTTCCACCTGTTATATGTACCTGTTCTTAAGCACTGTCAATGATAACTTGATCTGCTTCTGTCTTTGCTAGGAACCAGACTTACAGGAAATCAAGTCCTGTAACAGGAAAAACTGAACATGCTCCATCTTGCAGGACACATTTCCTCTGAAACATACATAAAAAAATTAGTCAGTCAGTCTGTGCCAAAGTAAAAACGCACTTAATCAGCACAGAATTGTTTTTCTACACAGTCTCTGACTAAGAACTTATTTTTCCATTTTATCTTTTGACTAAATGACAAATTGTTCATTTGATGTAGGTCATTCACACAATCTCACATTTTAAACTCATACAAACTCAATGGCAGATTTAGCAGAAGTGTTTCACACACAGTAGCATTGCCCAACAAATGTTGATCTAGATGATTTGTAAAATATAGATTAGCACGCCATTCTACCATAAAGATCTTACAGTGTGGGGCAGTAACCACTGAGCTGAGTCACTGTGGTCAAACTCTGAAGCCTGTTCATCTCTTCAGTCATTTCAGTGAGGCTGCCATGCAGCTGATTTATCTCTTCAGACACATAGAAAAGCTTGTTGTTGTTCAGTAATGCAGACAATTTTTTAGACTATTGTGCATATTTCTTTGAGCAGGTGTTTGAGGAAAGTTTTTTAATGGTGCTGCTTGTTATGAAATGTGACTAGTTTAAATATCATCTACAGAACATTTATTTCAGAGTTTTTACATGTGTGTTTGGCAACAAAGTTTTTTATACTGATGACTAAACTTTGTCACCAACCTAAAAGATGATGTATTTGAAGAAAACAAAAGAAAATCTCATCATGGTGATAATCTGAGACGGTGGACTGAAGGTGGTGGTACAAACAGATAAGGGCAGAATAAAATAGAAAATAATGAAGTTCGGGTGAACTTCAAGTAGCGACGAGACAAAGAGATGTATAAGATGTATTAGGCAAAGTCAACTTATCCGAGCTGACAGTGAACAGACATGACACATATTTCCTCAACTGCTCGACAGTTGGTCAACTGTCTCCTGGAATATCAGCTCTGCAGCATTGACCAGACTTCCCGTAAGTGATGAAGGGCTTGCTGGTTTTAAGTTTCAGTCTGACACTTCTTTACCTTTTGAGGAAGTTTCAGCTGTGGGCAGTTCTTTACTACACAACAAGGCTTCACACAGTTTCATTCACATTAAACAAGTCAGAATTCACATGGTCACAAGAGGTCCAGTTTTTAGACATTTGAACAAACACTGCTGTTGTTTCATTTACAAGATAAAAGACACGTAATAAAGACGTGAGAACACAAAATTAGACAGTTAATCATGGTGTTTATTGGTGACCCAATGTTTGATAGACTATCAGAAAGTTTAGAAAAATTGCTGCACAAAAGGCCGAGTTCCAAAAACATAGTTTATGTCTTGCTTCCAATGCTGCATCATTTCTTTAGTATGACATCACAAAAAATGCTTTCGGCTTGTCCCTTCAGGGGCTGCTGCAGTGAAAGGTGCTCTGCACGTTTTTACGCCGGATGGCCTTCCTGCTACAACCATTCCATTTTATCAGGGCTCAGCCCTTGGTGGCTGGATTCAAACCCTGCAGCCTTCTGCATCCCAACCCAATGCTCTACCATAGAACCACCATGGCCCCACTAATGTAAAAGGGCAAGTATTGGCCTAAGAAAGTCTGCACAAGTATCACAGCTCAAGTACTCAGCAGATTATTTATATTTTACTCAAAGTACATACATATGTCAATGTTAAGTATGTCAATACCCTACGGTGGTCTGGGAACTTAGGTAACCATGTCTACAACTGACTAGAATGAACTAGACACTTTGTGTTGACAGTACAAACATACCATTACTGTGTGTATATACTGCCATTAAGAAACAAGGCCAGCAATTTGCCAAATCTTCCCATTAGCTAACTGCAGGTGTTTTAAACTTTCCACGACAAAAATAAAAGCATGACCTTTAACATATATTATTCAACAGTGATATAAAAAGAACGAACAAGAAGAAGTCATATATTATTTTAAATGATTTATTCTTATTTGTTGGATTATTATTCATTACACTGCTTTCTTAGCATTTCCACAAGACAACTTTAATGCATTATGTTAGCATTATGCTAGCAGTTTGTTCAACACAGAAAATATTTATGTAAATGAAATATAAATGACAGAGGTGGTGGACAGAGACAGGACATATTCATGTCTTATATAAGACATTTTCATATGTATGATGTCAAAACATTTAGCAGGGTTACACGTTTTTCTCACAGATCCATCGCTGAGGTACTTCACAGAACGCATCATTCCACCTATAACCTTTTTGAACATTAATTTCTGCACAGTCCTCTCCGTTTAACGAATGCCATTTGTTATCACTGGGTTCTCCCACATCCCAGTTCCTAACAGGTGAATGCACAAAAGAAAAAAACAATCATGAGATTGTTAATCTGACATAAAAAGACTCTTGATGGTCTCTATGTTGATAACTTATTAAATGTTATTGCAGCAGTGGTGCAGTCAGAGCCAACAGTACTGAAACAGACAGGAAGTGTGTCAGCAGTCATTCTAGCAGCTCTGAGAGTCTCCAGTCAGTGGTGTTCAGAGCCAAATGCCAACTTGAGCTTTTATTTCAACTCTTTTAATCTAATTAATTCTCGTTTGTCTCTTTTCTTTGTGCTGGTTTAGTTGGTTGCTTCTCTTTCTGTCATTTAGGATTTTGGTCTTTTTTGTCCTCAGTTAAACCACAAGGGTTTTTATGAGCTCTTTACTGAAACTCATTTTTCAGTTGAATTGGACCAAACACAAATTATTTCCAGATGTATTTAGATTTAAACAAATTGAAGCATATTTCTGTCTTACTCAAAAGTCTGTGTAGTTCCATCGATCCATCTCCAGGTCCCCTCTCTCTCTCTGTCACTCAAACCAATCCAAGTTGCCATTCTGGTGAATTCAGAGAGGAATTTCTGTTCAATTTAAACAAAAGACAATCGCTGCAATTATATTTTAGTTGTAACCAGCAGGAGTGAGACACAAAGACACAGCACACACACATTCATATCAACAAAAAAAAGGTGAAACACTTCCATTCATGATACAGTGGATTCAGAAAGCAATCACATGCTCATATGTCTTACTCATGTCCACATCATCCACATTTATTATAATAGTGGCATAACCATTAGATTGGCCTGCAACATCAACAATGTATAAAAATATTAATTACTGATTCATTTAACTATGATTGAAGCTCATTTTAGATCTGAAATTGGCAGAAGAAACTACTAAAGCATCATCTGAACTTCAGAAAGCATTTTTGTGCAAAACTATCACTTTACATGTGGTCACTTTAATAAAAGATATGTAAACATTCATGATCATGTTCATCATTCTTTGTTTGGACACACTGCACCTGTTCTTCAGCACTGTTAATGACCACCAGGTCTGCTCCTCTCTTTCTGCAGTCGTCTCTGCCTTTTGTCCATGAACCAAACTCAGTGGAGAAGAAATAAAAGGAGTAGCTGAACTTCTTCCATCCTGCAGGACACGTTTTGTCTGCAACGTAAAACAATAGATATTAGAAATGTATCAAGACATAACTCCATCTACTGCCAAATAAAGTTGGTATGAAGTAAAACATGCAAACAGAGGAGTTTTAAGTGTCTTCACATCTTAACATTTTAATGTGCTAACAGAATGTGAACGTGTCCTTAATCCTAAACATATAGTGAACAGTTCACAAGTCTAAATCCTTGACAAGATCAAATGCCCTGTCCCTCACTGCCCACACTCACTCACTCTGACACTTGTTCAGTTCCTCAGCTGTTTCATTGAGTCCAGGATTCAGCTGGTCTCTCTCTTCAGTCAGTGAAGACACTTTGTTCTTAATGTCCTGTAGAAGTTCAGTCAGCTGGTCTTTGATGGTGGAGAGTTCTGCAGCTGCACGTTGTGGAGAGTTATAATCTAAAACCACATGAATTCATATAATGTTATACAACATACTATTTAGCCAGGTCAGCTTCTTTGCCATTTCCCCCCCCAATCTTTACAATGAACTGATGCCCATTATTTAAGTTCCATGTACTAAAAAATCAGATATAATAAAACACATTTGCTTACAGGCATAACAGGAATATAATGTTAAAGAATAAGTGAAGGTGAATTTGCTGTTTGTCTGGTGCTGAACTTTGTCTTTTTAGTCAAAACTACCAACCCTAAAAATAATTCCATTTTTACATTTTAAAATGCAATAAAAGTTTGGAAATTCTAAAGTTAAATTTGTACATTTAAATGACAATACTTCTGAAACTCACAAAGTGACTCTGATATTAACTTATAAAACACAGACTCACAGTGGACACCGCGGACGATGAGTCCAGCCAACAGGAGAACATTCATCAGCCCCAGACAGAGAACAACAGCTTTATAAAGTCTCCTGTCTGAGCTCCCAGGACCTGAACAGAAAAAGACCAGTAAACACAGTCTTAGATCAGAAATAACATGATTAAAACAGATTTAATCTCCACTCAGCAACTAATTAAACATTCTTACCTGTCTGATTTGTTGAAGGACTTGAGTAAACAGACTTGTCATATTCAACATTGACATTCATTTCCTCCATTGATCACAGGTTTGTTAACTGCTTCAGAGCTCTGGTCAGCTTTGCAGCACAGTACATGTAAATGATAAAGACACTTTGGATTCAGATACTAAGAACTCTGGGCTTTAGAGGAAGTGACGGGCCTTGTGGTTTTGATGGTCAGCAATACGAAGCGTGCTCATTAGAAGACACACCAGAATACATGTGTCGTTAAGACAACCCAGCTACAAAAACACAACAGACTTTGTGTGTTGCTGCACTTGAGACATTTCTATTGAGTCTTTCTGTCTCTGCTGAATTTGAACTCTTGGGCAAAGTGAAGAGCACGGTTGTTCTCTGTTTGATCCATCTCTCTGCACTTATGTCCATAAACCTGTTTGTCTTCCAAATCAGAGCAGTGCAGATTTTCTGGATTATCACCTTGAACCCTGTTAAACACAATGGTGAACAATCTTCTACAAAAAGATTATTTTAAGACACACCACAGCTATAAAGAAATGAAACATGAGAACATGTTGTTAATGTTTATCCGTCTTTAATGAAGACAGTTATTTATAAATTATTCAGTTTATTCACTAGGAAGATAAAAGAAGAACAAAATAAAATTCATTCTGCCACCACTGATGCACTGTTAGTTATGACTCTTTCAAATCCTCCTAACGTGGCCACAAGATGTCACTGTTTGATTCAAGCAAACACAATTTGAACAAACACTCACTGTTTAACATTTATGATCACAGATTAACAAAAATCTTTTGTCATCTTTTGTGCGAGTTATCTGTAGATTCTTTGAGATTTGGAACTTTTAGGATTTTACATATTAAAATAAATATTACTGTATTTTTAGGATTATTGTAACATTTGAATGCTGCTTTTTAAACACATTGGAACTTGTGTAATTCTCATCTAAAATGGGCTCTAATGTGAGTGAGGCATAGAAATGGCACTTGAATAATTCTGTCCAGTGTCAGAAAGCTTGGTCTTAGTCACATGTCCTCAAACAGCATAATGACCCACACAGCTCAAAACACCCAAGAATGGCTAAGAACAAACACTGGACTATTCTGAAGTGGCCTTTGATTAGCCCTGATCTAAATCCTGTTCAAGAAAGAACTGAAACATGCAGTGTGGAGAAGGCACCCTTCAAACCTGAGACTGCTGGAGCAGTTTGCCAAAATACCTGTTATGCTATTTTTCACAAATCCATGGCAGCGAGGCTTCACAGGGCAGGTCATTCCACACTCCTTTCTGAGCTCGGATTTGTACACAGTCCTCATTGCCAGTCATACCACCATTGTTGGGCTCCTGTGGCTCCCAGTACCTAACAGAACAAACACACAAACATCATGATGTGGTAAATCTGTATCAACAGTTTCTCTGCGGCACCTGATGATCTCCAGGTTGATGACTGGAGTATCAAGTGTTGTCAACAGACACTCTAGCAGCTCCACAAGTCTCTGCTTCAAGTGATGCTCTGAGCAACATGCCAATTTTCGTGTATATGTATATTGTTTTTCTCCTTTCATTGCTGTTTGAGGTTTGGTGCACATTAGATGATTATTAAATCCTGAATGGCTTTTAAAATGTGGGAGACCCCAGATATAAAGACAGATTTACAGAATGTTAATTTCAAGAATGCACACACTGGAATATTCAGTCAACAACACCACACACTTTGACATTATGCTTAGCATCAACTAACATGTCAGCTCGTGCTGTTTTGCTCTGAGAAACAAGATATTATCCTGTAGTGTGGCCCAGCTTTAGCTTTTTCTTTTTAGTCTTTTTCTCCCTGTATAAATACAACGGACTACAGTCGGGACAAATGTGAGTGACTGAAAGCGCATGAGAGGAAAATATTGGAATGTAAACAAAGTGAAGCACTTACTTCAAAGTCAATGTAGTTCCAGGTCCCCTCTTCATCTATGTCACTTAAACCAATCCATGCATCATTCTGAGCCAATTCAGAGAGGAAAGTCTATTCAATATAAAAAAGGTTTATATATAATAACATAATTAAAATATAATTCCTGATTTTTAGCAACATTACAACTTGAAAATATCTGATGATTAAATTAAATCATTGCACAAAGTTTATATCAAACACTTTGTTATAAAAGTGCATTAAACACATAACTTAAGTTTTAATAGCATCTAAGAAAACCAATTACAGCTTTAACACATTTTTGTACATGAACACTATTGATTTTACCTCCAAATTCTTGCTTAGCATTAATAATTTAGACAGATAAAAACACTGCACCTGTTCTACAGCCGTTTTTTTTTGGCCACAAAGGCCACAACAGTAAATGTCCATCGGTGCATTAATGTGCACAGAGAATGTGTCCTGTGGGTCCTTAGTATCTGGAGAACTAGGGTGGACTATGTAAACCTCAACATGCACAGTTTCATATGGATAATTATATTTGCAGCATTTGAACCAAGTCACGTACTCGGTGTGGACAAACTCTGAAGCTTCTTCCGCTCTTCAGTCATTTGAATGATGCTGGCATTCAGCTGGTCTCTCTCTTCAGTCAAGGATGACACTTTTTTCTTAGCGTCCTGGAGACGTTCAGTCAAGTTGTTTTTAATGTTGGACAGTTCAGTTATTAGAAAACACTTCATAAATTTCCACTGTTATGCTGATGATACCCAGCTATATTTATCTATTGAACCAGATGAAAATAATCAGTTAATAAAGCTTCAAGCATGCCTACAAGACATAAAGGCCTGGATGTCCCACAATTTTTTACTTCTAAACTCAGATAAAACTGAAGTCATAGTATTTGGGCCCAAAAATCTCAGAGATATGATGTCCAACCATATTGTTACACTAGATGGCATAAGTCTGGCCTCCAGTACTACTGCAAGGAACCTTGGAGTTATTTTTGATCAGGATCTGTCCTTTAAGTCACATATAAAACAAATCTCTAGAACAGCCTTCTTCCACCTACGGAACATTGCCAAAATTAGGAGCCTCCTGTCTCAAAGTGATGCCGAAAAACTGGTCAATGCATTTGTCACTTCTAGGTTGGACTACTGTAATTCCCTACTTTCAGGATGCCCCAGTAACTCCCTAAAGAGCCTGCAATTAATCCAAAATGCTGCAGCAAGAGTGCTGACTGGAACTAGCAAGAGAGATCATATTTCACCTTCACTAGTTTCTCTCCATTGGCTTCCCATTAAATTTAAAATAGAATTTAAAACCCTGCTTCTTACATATAAAGCTCTGTAAGGCTCCATCATATATAGAAGGCTCCATCATATATAGACCTCATAGCACCATATCATCCCAATAGACCACTTCGATCTCAGAATGCAGGCCTACTTGTGGTTCACAGAATTTCCAAAAGTAGAATGGGAGGTAGAGCCTTTAGCTATCAAGCTCCTCTCTTGTGGAACCAGCTCCCAGTTCAGATTCGGGAAGCAGACACACTCTCTACTTTGAAGTCTATGGTGAAAACCTTCGTCTTTGATAAAGCTTATACTGTACTTAGTTATAGTCATGCTGCCATAGGCTTAGACTGCTGGGGGACCCACCCCCCAATGCACTGAGCTCCTTTCCTCCTCTTGACCCTCTCTCCTCTCCTCTCACCCCGCAATTGTCACCACTGTATGTCATTAACTCTGTGTGTTCTCTCCCGTAGTTGTCTTTGTCCTCCTCTGTCCCCCTCTCTCTGTCCCTTTCTGCAGGTGTCCCCCGGCTTTGAAGCTGTGTGTCTTCCAGCGTGCAGCTACTGGTCCTACCAATCTGCCCGATGTTTTGTTGTTGCTTTTTGTTGCTCTGTTCTTTTCTCTCTCCCCTTTCCACTCACCCCAACCGGTCGAGGCAGATGGGCGTCCACCCTGAGCCTGGTTTTGCTGGAGGTTTCTTCCGTTAAAGGGAGTTTTTCCTCTCCACTGTTGCCTATGGCTTGCTCCAGGGGGAATTGTTGGGTTCTCTTTATATATCTTTATAATCTTGACTTTATTCTGTAAAGTGCCCTGAGATGACTTTGTTGTGAATTGGCGCTATATAAATAAAGTTGAATTGAATTGAATTGAATTGAATTCTGCAGCTGCACCGAGCACAGAGGTATAATCTGAAATAATGAAGAGATGTTTGTGTATGATGCTCAGAGTTTAATCTTCATCCTGTCTACATTTGTAAAATGTCACCTACACTGACAAAGTATCGTACCAGATATATTATTAATTAAAAATAAACCATAAATCAATTGACAAAAGGCAGCAATAAAGATGATGTCTAAGACGAATAAAAGCAGGACTTAACTTACCCCAGACAGAGAACAACAGCTCCATGACATCTTCTGGGACCTGAACAGAGAAAAGACCAGTGAATACAGACGAACAGAAACAGAAATAACCGATTATCCTCCTCCCAGTCTGTACACATTTTCATTCTCACCTGTCTGATCAGTTGAAGGTCTTGAATGAACAGACTTGTCATATTCAACATTGACATATACTTCCTCCATTATTCAGAGGACAACGGTCTCCTGGAAAGTAAACTGCATTTCAGGTAAACTAAGGTTTAGTTGGTTTCAGTCAGAGGAAGTGACAAGTTTCAGTGGTTTTAATGGCGGGCACTTATTTACCAAACAGCATTATTTTAAGACACAACGTATTTAGTTCTGTGTCTTGGGATGTTCACTTTAGACATTATTCACAAATAAGACATTATAAACAAAGTCACCTTCACTCTACACACTCTGATGCAACATCAAGAGGCTTTGAAATTTCATTACAACACTGTATTAAATATTATGAAAGGCTTTTATTTTGAAATGTTGTTTCCTGTCTGTGAAGGAGTGTCTGTGTGTGTGTGTCCACTGTGTATGTTGAGGGAGTTAAAAACTCAGGTAAAGTGTGTGGACACAGCTCTGAGGCTGATCACATGATCTCATGCAGCTGTGTCCGTTACCATGACAATGACTGCTGCCTGCCTGCTGAGTCATGTGAGCCAAATGCAAAGGCAGGCTGGAAAAGTGCTGAGACTATGCCTCGCAAAATGCTCAAATTATGAAAAAGTATTAGTCCTATCGAAAAAATTCAAAAACTGTGAGCGGCAAAAGTCTTCAACGAACACACTGATGTACTTTTTACTCCATAAAATGAAGGTGTGGTGGCGATTTTAAAACAGCCCCCCGTTTGAGATTTGAGGAGAATTTCAGAACCTCTGTTATAATGGGCTCCAATGGGAGTTTTAGACAGCACTCTCTCTGCTTCTGTACACTTGGAGAAAGAACCGTCAGTCCTGTGACTATGAGAGTTACATTTACTGAAAGAAGACAAAAATACCTACAAAAATACCTACATTCTGATGTGATGATTTGTTTATGTAAGATTAAAGTTGACTGAAGGAAAGAAGGAAAAGAAGGAAAAAAGTTGTTAAAAGTGGAAGCTGAAAAGTTAGAGTGCGTGTGATGTCACCCACTCTAGCTGCTCCAACATTCTGCAATACACACTAATGGAAAAGTTGAAAAAGCTCCAAAAGTTGCCTAAAACTAAAACTGTGATTATTCAAAAAGTATAAAATGCTGAAAACACAACATGAGAGAGACTGAAAGATTACAAATAGAGATATAAGAGCAGGGCCAGAGACGGAGCTCAGGAGTTGAATTCATTTGGTAGCTGTTGGTGAGCCAGCACATGAGGCTAGAAAACAATGGTTGTAACGCCTGGTGGTCCCAGCACCGCACAGAAGACATCAAGCAAAATTCTTTAGCTCAGTGATCCAACGATGATGAAACGAGCTACCAAACTCTGCACACTCAGCAAACTCACTCCCAATATTCAAAAACTGCTGAAAACACAACTCTTCCGCATCTTCCTATGCACTGAAATCTTTTTTTTTTTTAAAAAACACCTTCCTTTCTGTTCTTTCTTGTATCTCATGAAATGTTAAGACTTTTCTGATAGGACTTTGCTTTGATGTTTTCTCAGGAAGTTCAGCCACAGAACTATAATTATGATTTGCTCTTTTTTTAAGTGAATGGTGATGTTATTTTCTCTGTTGAGCTTTATACTGTAGGTTATTAAGACTGTGATCATATCATTGTGTATTGTTGCCATCTAGTGTTCTTTTCCAGTTTTAACAAGGAGATATTGAGATAACATAAAATGTTCACATATCAATATTTTTAAAACCATGTTCTACAATTAAATCATTTTCAGATATTTATTCGTGTGTAACTTCATGCTTCATTTTTTGCAGACTAATAGTTTTCTGTGATTAGAAACATGTTCTCACTGTTCTTTCACATAAAAAAAACTTTTAGAAACGTCTAAACACTTTTTTATTTCTATTGTCTTTTGTTGATAATATTCAGTCAAAATGGCAAATGGTTAAAAAACACCCAAAAAATGAACAATTAATTTCTAAGCATTTTTGAGCACAGAATTATGGTCAAATCAAATTTGCATGTTAAACTTTCCTTTCATCAAAAACCTTTTGGCAGCAACAACTACCTGACTCTCTCCCAATATTCAAAAAACTGCTGAAAACTCTTCCGCATCTTGCTATGCACTTAAATCTCGTGATCTGATAGGACTTTGCTTTGATGTTTTCTCCTTGACTTAGATTTTTGCTGCCTTGTACCTCACTTGTAAGTCGCTTTGGATAAAAGTGTCTGCTAAATGACTAAATGTAAATGTAAATGATAAATCTTTGGCATTCTACTGATCAGTTTTTGCATATATTCAGGTGTGATTTCCTCTCAGGTCTTCAGCAGAACTTTCCAAAGTTCTGTTGTGCTGGCTGGCCAGTGTTCCTGAACTCTTCGGTCCAGCTTCTCCCACAGCAGATGGATGAGATCTCATGAATGAGCTGACCATCACCCAGAGTTTTTGAGTTTTTCAGTAGCTACTTTTCTTTGCACATACAGTATTTCTAACACAACCAGGAAGAGTGCTTGCTGAAAAATGAAGTTATCCCCAATCAGTCATGTTCCCATGAGACCAGGTGACCTGACTCTGTTTGTACACACTGGATTTTTTGTTCAAGCCAATTCAGAACCACTTGTAAGTACTTGTCTTCTTGGGCAGATGTGCACTAGGACCTTCCACTTTGAATTTTGTCCTGATTGGATCCAGTTGCAGCATGTCACTGGAAACTAGAGTGTACATCTAAAGAAATCTTTGTTTTCTTTGCTATATTTCATAGAGAAATTGATGGAAAACCTATTTTGTATGGCACTTTTAAGAGCATCAGCAGTTATATTTGTGGAAAAAAGATCAATAGAATGACAGATTTGTCAGGCAGTTATTGCTGTTACCATGTTTATTTAAGTTTAAGGTTAACATGCAAATTTAATTTGACTGTAATTCTGTGTTTAAATATGCTTAGTTTTTTTTAAATTTTATCAACCTGTAGGTGTCAATCATTTTGTTTGCCAGTGTGTGGGTTCAAGTACTAAATTCAACAACAAATATGTGATATTAAGATTAAAAGCTTTAGCCTTAAAACTTTGTCAGACTATAATTAACTGTCCACAATAGTTCAAATATGACTTGTCAATTATTTTCAGCAACTCATTACACTGAAAATAATACAATAACACTGTCCTACAATGAACTTGATGTGGATACTTTGGACCCTATCCCATCTGTCACTGGGTAAAAGGCAGGGTCCACACTGGACAGGTCTACAGTCTATCACAAATACAGACCAATATTTTACACCTTATTACTACAAACAACAAACACAGCAACGTCGACACTAACAATCATAAATCAAAAATATGAAGGTTTTAGCACCACTGGCCAGATATTAATACATCATAATATATTTTAAAACACTTTGTGAAACTTGGAATCTGTACGTTATTTTGTCATCATGACTACAGAAATAATTTTTATAGATTGTGTGGATTAAAACAAGACAATATTACTGACAGTCAAACTCAACCCAAAATATTTTACAAACCTACCATGCAAATTAGAGAACAAGATTAAGATTGAAATAGTATTGTGACATGCTACATGAACAAAGGATTATTAGATATCATATACATATATCTAAGATAACATGTATGAGATTACACAAATTCATGAAAAGTTTGAAATAACAAGTTCATAAATGTTTGCTGTTGTCTATGGCAGAGAGGAGGAAGGAGTGAGGATTGGATGTGAGTGTCCTTGTGTTTGCAGATCCATGAGTTCATTGCACACACTGTGTTATGAATTCATAAAGTCTGTAGTCTGGTGGCAGTTGCCAGGATGGTCCTCAGTCAAGATCTTGCTTGAGTTGGACTTGTGAATTTACAGGCCTAATGTCACAGTGTCCTACCTATGAGCTTGGTTTGCCTTCTCGTGATCCACATTGTAAAGCACAGACTTGATAGGGATGTTTTAGAATGTAAAGAGTATAGAAGGGATTTGTTGACCAGTCTAACAAAGTTATGTTATGGATATCTGGAGTTATTATTTTTTTACATTCATTTCTGTTTCATTCTTTCATTCAAAGTCTTATTTTGGATATCTGAAATTAAGACTTGACTTTTAACAACTGTATTGTAGATATCTGATAAAGATAAATTTTTCCTAGTACTTCTTTTTACCCATTGATCTCTCTGAGCTAATTTCAATTATTACCTCATCTAAACCAACAACCTGTCTGCTAGACCCTATTCCAACTAAGCTGCTCAAGGAAGCTTTACCCTTAATAGATACGTTCATCAATCTATCTTTAGAAACAGGCTATGTACCACAGCCCTATAAGGTAGCTGTAATTAAACCACTACTTAAAAAACCCTGTCTTGACCCAGGTGTTTTAGCCAATTACAGACCAATATCTAATCTCCCCTTTATTTCTAAAATAATTAAAAAAGTAGTTGCAAAACGATTATATGACCACCTGTACAGCAATAATCTGTATGAAGACTTTCAGTCAGGATTTAGAGTTCATCATAGTACAGAAACAGCACTGGTAAAAGTCACCAACTATCTTCTCATGGCCTCAGATAATGGACTCATCTCTATACTTGTTCTGTTAGATCTTAGTGCTGCATTTGATACCATTGATCACAACATTTTATTACAGAGACTGGAACATGAAATTGGGATTAAAGGAACTGCACTAGGTTGGTTTAAATCTTATCTATCTGATAGATTTCAATTTGTTCATGTTAATGATGAATCCTCCATGCACACTAAGGTTAGCTATGGAGTTCCACAAGGCTCTGTGTTAGGACCAATACTTTTTACTTTACATATGTCTCCTTTAGGCAACATTATTAGAAAACACTCCATAAATTTCCACTGCTATGCTGATGATACCCAGCTATATTTATCTATGGAACCAGATGAAAATAATCAGTTAATAAAGCTTCAAGCCTACAAGACATAAAGGCCTGGATGTCCCACAATTTTTTACCAAAAATCTCAGAAATATGATGTCCAATCATATTGTTACTCTAGATGGCATAAGTGTGGCCTCCTGTACTACTGCAAGGAACCTTGGAGTTATTTTTGATCAGGAGTTGTCCTTTACCTCACATATAAAACAAATCTCTAGAACAGCCTTCTTCCACCTACGGTACATTGCCTAAATTAGGAGCATCCTGTCTCAAAGTGATGTCAAAAAACTGGTCCATGCATTTGTTAATTTAAGGTTGGACTACTGTAATTCCCTACTTTCAGGATGCCCCAGTAACTCCCTAAAGAGCCTGCAATTAATCCAAAATGCTGCAGCAAGAGTGCTGACTGGAACTAGCAAGAGAGATCATATTTCACCTTCAATAGCTTCTGTCCATTGGCTTCCCATTAAATCTAGAATAGAATTTAAAACCCTGCTTCTTACATATAAAGCTCTGAATGGTCAGACTCCATCATATATATATATATCCATCATATAAGATCTCATAGCACCATATCATCCCAGTAGACCACTTTTTTCTTAGAATGCAGGCCTACTTGTGGTTCCCAGACTTTCCAAAGGTAGAATGGGAGGCAGAGCCTTTAGCTATCAAGCTCCTCTCCTGTGGAACCAGCTCCCAGTTCAGATTCAGGAAGCAGACACCCTCTCTACTTTTAAGTCTAGGCTTAAAACCTTCCTCTTTAATAAAGCATATAGTTAGTTATAGTTATGGTGCTATAGGCTTAGACTGCTGGGGGACCCACCCCCCAATGCACTGAGCTCCTTTCCTCCTCTTGACCATCTCTCCTCTCCTCTCACCCCGCAATTGTCACCACTGTATGTCATTAACTCTGTGTGTTCTCTCCCGTAGTTGTCTTTGTCCTTCTCTGTCCCCCTCTCTCTGTCCCTTTCTGCAGGTGTCCCTGGCTTTCAAGCTGTGTGTCTTCCAGCGTGCAGCTACTGGTGCTTTTTGTTGCTCTTTTGTTGCTCTGTTCTGTCTACTGGAGGTTTCTTCCATTAAAGGGAGTTTTTCCTCTCCACTGTTGCCTATGGCTTGCTCCAGGGGGAATTGTTGGGTTCTCTCTATACATCATTATAGTCTTGACTTTATTCTGTAAAGTGCCTTGAGATGACTTTGTTGTGAATTGGTGCTATATAAATAAAGTTGAATTGAATTGAATTGAATTGAATCAAAGGCTCTGACTCATATATTCCTATAGTCTTATTATGTAAAGTGAGATGATTTGGTTGTGAATTGGTGCTATATAAAGAAAGTTGAATTGAACTTAAAATGTTGTTGATACATTACAAATTAATTATTAATAAATACACCCCCTTTGGACAGCACGGTGGTGGAGTGGTTAGTGGTCCTCCCTCATAGCTAGAAGGTCTCCAGTTCAAATCAGCTAACTGCAGCCTCTCTGTGCAGAGTTTGGTTTAATACCAAATACCAGGTTTGATGGCAGCAGCTCTGCCATTAATTAAATTGAATGTATATATTAAAAGGTTCTAATGCTGCTATGCAGCTGGCCAACACTCACCGGGAGCAACTAAATTGGGGTTTGGTGTCTTGCTCAAGGACACTTAGACATGTGACCGGAGGAGCCAGGGATTGAACCACCAACTGTGAGATTGGTGGACAACTGCTCTACCTTCCTGCACCACAGTTGCCCCATTAGTGTCATAACTCATCTTATTCAATTCAAGATTTCAACAATTGTCCAGTCCCATTTCAGATTTCTGTTTTTACCAAAATTTTACCTAAATGAAACTGAAAATAATTTTCTGTTCTAGGGGAACAGCTGTGGGGTCTGAACAGCAGGTGGCTGTCATTGACAACCCAGGCCTGTTTGTAACAGTGTGAAACAGACCTGGCAGAAGAAAGAGAAAGGTGGAGAAGGACAGCATAGTGGCAAAATCAGTCTAATAATTATTGTATAATTCTGTAAACAATTTTCCTGTTATATTTGATTTACAGTAACAACTGTGGATAAATGTGCAATATTTGCTACAGTTGCTGCAAACAGTGTTCACAATATAATATCTTGAAACTCCAAAATCACTACAATAATAACACATTGTTCTGTAAAAGACAGGATTTAGTAAGAAACTATACAGCATCTTATAGAAGAGAAACTTTATTGTCATTGTAATATGTGTAACAAAATTTTAAAAGGCCATCAACAGAGCCTCATCCATCCAATTAATATAACTACTATAAAAAAACATTAAAACTACTATCAATAAATAAAGCAGCTATCAAGAAATAAGAAGCGTAAAAAATGCATTCAATTCAAAAACTATTTTGAATGGTAAATGCTCTGCACTTATAAAGCGCTTTTCTAACTATTGGGACTCCAAGAACTTTATACTGCTTCTTATTCACCCATTCATACACTGATGGGGGAGCTGCTATGCAGCTGGCCAACACTCATCAGGTGCAACTAAGTTTGGGTTCAGGACACTTTGACATGTGACTGGAGGAGCTGGGGATTGAACCAACAGCTGTGAAATTGGTGGACAACCACTCTACCTTCCTGCTCCACAGTCGCACATTAAAACAATCAATTTGTTATAATGATCTGTACTGTCTTCCTGGAGGCAGCAGTTCAAAAAGAGAGTGTCCAGGGTGAGATTTGTCCTTAAGTGTTGTTTTGATGGATGAGGCAGCTGTCATGGGTGTAGAGGGTGAATAACAAAGGGTTCAGCAGGAAGCTTTGTGGTTAGCCAGTGCTGAGGCTGAGGGCCGTGGGGATGTTCGAGCCAACTCTTACCCTTTGTGTGCGACAGGAAAACTTTTAACCACTAACAGGTAGAGTGTGGAAGAGATCAAGATCCATCAATTTGACTACCAGTCTGTGGGGAAGGATATTTAAAGCAGAGAAATAATCCACAAAGAGCAAACGCACATAGCTCCCCTGCTGCTCCAGATGGTACAGCGCAGCATGGAGGGAAGTGGAGACAGTATCATCTGTTGAGCTATTTGCCCTATAGGCAAAGTGGTGTGGGTTGAGACTTTTTTGGAGCCTTGCAATGATGTGATTCCAGACCAGCTTTTCAAAACACTTTATTACCACAGGAGTCAGTGCCGGCGGCCAGTAGTAGTAGTTATTTAGACTGGAGATGTGGGGTTTCTTGGGCAGAGGGACTATAGTTGAGGACTTCAGGAATGGTGGGACAGTGGACTGGGGCAGAGACTGATTGAAAATTCTTGTAAACATTCCAGCCAGCTGGTCTCACAGTCCTTCAGCACATGACCAGAAACGCCATCCAGTCCAGTAGCCTTCCTTGGGTTGACCGCCAGCAGCATATGCCTCACCTCACACTCTTCTACTCTAAGGGTGAAACTGCTGTGATCGTTGAAATGCAGTGTGGATTTTTCCAGCGACTCCACGTCAAAGATGTTTAGCTCCTCTGTCAGTGATGCGTCACCTACAGCAGCTCCTACTTTGGTCCTGAAATTGGTAAGATGCTGGAATCCCTGCTGAACATGCCTACTGTTGCTGCTGTTCAGGTGGTCCTCGATCTTTCTCCTATACTCCATCTTAGACTTTTCGATTCCTCTCTTCAGGTTTAATCGAGCCACGCTGTACAGAGTCCTGCTGCCAGACCTAAAAGCTGTGTTCCTCTCTTTTAGGAGCTGCTTGAACTCAGAAGCAGAGACATGTGTTCAGACTGGCCTAGGTGTGCAAGTGGTTTGGCTCTAGTAGTACACTTTACATGCGGATAGAAATTAGGGAGCACTGCTTTAAGGCTCAAGATTGAAGTTTCTTGCTACATTATGCATCACGATACTTGCTCTGCTAAAGCTGCCATGTAAAAGTCAGAGAGCTGAGTTAGCATTTGCATCTGGTGGAATATAAACAGCAGTTATCATGACTACAGTAAAGTTTCTGGGGAGATAAATGGCTCTATATTTACAGTTACACACTCCAGGTCCTGGGAATATTGGCTGTAGACAGTTACTGTGTTGGTACAGCAGCTGCTGTTGACACACACAGAGCCCCCTCCTCTGCTATTACCGGAGTCACTGGCCGTGTAACCTGCTAACTCAATAGCACAGTCGGAAATGAATGAGTTGAGCCAGGTCTCAGCAGATTAGAGCTGTCTTTAACCAGTGGTGGAAAGAAACAAAGTACAAGTAAAGCATCTGCCAGATACAGTACTTAAATACATTTTTCAGCTATCTGCATTTTACTTAAGTAGATTTAATTATGGCTACTTTGACTGTTACTCCACTACATCCAAGAGCAAACATCTCTTGGATGTAGTGGAGTAGTATATATTTATACTCCACTACATTTCTAATCAAAGTTGCATTACACATTACATTCAAATCATTTTGGTTTCAGAATTTACCATTTTGTCTGTTTTTTTTTTAATGAAAATGATTGGAATTATTTCATTACACCAGGTGCAGGTAGGCTGTTAGTTCCTCCATCCGTAGACTTAATTAAAATACTTTTTGACATATTAGCTCAAAGTAAGCTGGTACTCAGTAATTTTACTCTTTGGTGTGTCCTGTCTACAGAGTTCTGAATTCACTGTGCACACAGCTAAAGCAAAGATTGTCTATTTCCAGACAGCAAGAGACAGCAATTATTTCATTACACCCTGAACTCACGGGATAAGCCGAAAAAAATAAAGAAATAAAGAAATAAATACAGGGAGCTTACAGAATAAAGTCCAGATAATGTTAGGAGCGTCTTACTCAGCCACTTACATACACTTTCTTCTAGACAAAGTCAGAAGAATGACTTTAGACCTGCTGCTACACAGATGTTTATTAATGTCTGAAAGAGTCAGGAAAAATCTACTTCTTACTCTCAGTACATGGGTTGCTGGTTTCACCCACACCTTAACTAATCAGAAACAAGAAAATGAAATTAGTGTTTTTCATTATATTCTAAATCTTTACTTAAAAGGAAGATTCTTGAATGAAAAAAATTAAGATTTTTTTTTTTTTTTTACTTTTATCACTACGTTTAAAAATGAATTTATGTGGTAAATTTAGACTATTCAATTTTTTTCAAGTAATTTTTACTAAAATTATGCAACATAACTTATCTTATTGTGGAGAGGTGCTGTCAAAGCCTTCTGTGACACAGCCTTATTGAAAATCTCTGACAGCAATGCAGGATTATTTGCATCTAAGTGTTGTTGAGTGAGACTTTCTCAGCAATCAGAGAATTTCAGTTATTTCATAATTGGATGGGCGGCCAGGATTGATTGTAGGTACATGGAAGAGCAAACATAAGCAACATATTGTAGCTTTAAATTGTATTAAATAGGTTTGATAATGATATGACTTCTGTTTTAAAATAAGTCACAATGTTTTATTATACTCAAATATTGTGCTGTCCAAAAAAAAAAAAAAAAAAATTGCCATTAGTAGATGGCTGGAAAGACACTGCTGTCCACTTAAAAGACCAGTGAAAATTTTTTTTCAAATTCAGACACTATTGTGTCTTTATTTGCAAAGAATATTTCAGAATTCACATAAAATTCATTAGGAAGTTACTAAGTATTGATATTGTGTTGGGAGTTCTCATTTCATATTATGATGCAAAGCCCTTTGTCACAAAAATGTGTTGTATTTGGTAGTTTTATTTAATTAAAAAAAAAAACAAAATAAAAAAAATCTGACTGTGGTGCAGTGTTACTGTTGTGCACCTATAGAGAATGTGAAGGTTTGTCATGTTGTCATTGGGGGATGGGGGGTTGTTTGGCTAAAATGTTTCTACTTCTTTTCCTTTGGGCTGTTCTCTTTCAGGGGTCACCACAGTGAATCATCTAACTCTGTCCTCTGCATCCTCTTCTCTTACACCAACTAACTTCATGTCCTCTCTCACTACATCCATAAATCTCCTCTTTGGTCTTCCTCTAGACCTCCTGCCTGGCAGCTCCAACCTCAGCATCCTTCTACCAATATATTCATAGTTTCTCTTCTGAACATGTCCAAACCACCTAAATATGTCCTCTCTGACTTTATCTCCAAAACATCTAACATGAGCTGTCCCTCTGATGTCCTCATTCCTGATCCTGTCCATCCTCGTCACTCCCAAAGAGAACCTCAACATCTTAAGCTCTGCTACCTCCAGCTCTGCCTCCTGTCTTTTCTTCAGTGCCACTGTCTCTAAGCCGAACAACATCTCTGGTCTCACCACCGTCTTGAACATCTTTCCTTTCATTCTTGCTGATACTCTTTTATCACACAACACACCTGACACTTTTCTCCACCCGTTCCAACCTGATTGCAGTCGCCTCTTCACCTCTTTTCCACACTCTCCGTTGCTCTGAACCGTTGACCCTAAGTACTTAAAGTCCTGCACCTTCTTCATCTCTGCTCCCTGTAACCTCATCGTTCCACCTAGGTCCCTCTCATTGACACACATGTATTCTGTTTTACTGCGGCTAAGCTGATTTCCAGAGCAGACCTCCACCTATCTAGATTTTCCTCCACCTGCTCCCTGCTCTCACTACAAACCACAATGTCATCTGCAAACATCTGATCTCCTGCCTGGCAGCTCCAACCTCAGCATCCTTCTACCGATATATTCACAGTTTCTTCTCTGAACATGTCCAAACCACCTCAATCTGGCCTCTCTGACTTTATCTCCAACACATCTAACATGATCTGTATTTGCTCTTTTTCTTTTCTCTCTTCACTTTCCACTCACCCCAACCGGTCGAGGCAGATGGTCGTCCACCCTGAGCCTGGTTCTGCTGGAGGTTTCTTCCGTTAAAGGGAGTTTTTCCTCTCCACTGTTGCCTAGGACTTGTTCAAGGGGGAATTGTTGGGTTCTCTCTATACATCTTTATAATCGACTTTATTCTGTAAATGAGATGACTTTGTTTTTAATTGGACCTGCTTGCACTCACCTCTTCATCTCTTTTTCACTCTCTCCATTCTGTCTTACTGCGAGCTTGGCAGACCTGAGAGCAGATCTCCACTTCTCTAGATTTTCCTCCACCTGCTCTCTGCTCTCACTACAAATCACAATGTCATCTGCAAACATCATAGTCCACAGTGATTCCTGTCTAACCTCATCTGTCAGCCTGTCCATCACCAGAGCGAACAAGAAGGGGCTCAGAGCTGATCCTTGATGCAGACCCACCTCCACCTTGAACTCCTCTGTCACACCTACAGCACTTCACCACGGTCTTACAGCTCTCATACATGTCCTGCACCTCCAGCTCCTCCCTGAAAACTACTCGACGTTCTTCCTTTTTCAACTTCCACCACTTCATCCTCTGCTCTGCCTTTGTCCTCTTCATCTTCCTCACCACTAGCGTCATTTTACACACCACCATCCTGTGTTGTCTGGCTACACTCTCCCCTACCAACACTTTACAGTCACTGATCTCTTTCAGATTACAACATCTACACAAGATGTAGTCCACCTGAGTGCTTCTACCTCTGCTCTTATATGTCACCCTATGTTCCTGCCTCTTCTGGAAGAAAGTATTCACTACAGCCATTTTCATCCTCTTTGCAAAGTCTACCACCATCTGTCCTTCTACGTTCCTGTCCTGAAGACCAAACCTGCCCATCACATTCTTATCACCTCTGTTCGCTTCACCTACATGCCCATTGAAATCTGCCCCAATCACCACTCTCTCACCTCTGGGGATGCTCTGCATCACTTCATCTAACTCACTCCAGAATTTCTCCTTCTCTTCTAACTCACACCCTACCTGTGAGGCATAACCACTAACAACATTGAACATCACGCCTTCAATTTCTAGCTTCAGACTCATCAACCTCTCTGATACTCTAATCACCTCTAGAACATTCCTCACAAACTCCTCTTTCAGGATAACTCCTACTCCATTTCTCTTCCTGAAAAAGTTTCAGTTGTCCATGGACCAAAGGGTCATTGGTTCAATCATCACTCCTGGCTACATGTTGAAGTGTCCCTAGGCAAGACACTAAACCCCAAGTTGCTTCCGGTGGGTCAGGTGAGCACCTTGCATGGCAGCCAGTGCCATCGGTGTGTGAGTGTGCGTGAATGGGAATTGACATTGTAAAGCGCTTTGGAGAAAAGCGCTAAATAAGTGGCCATGTGGTGCACTTTCCGATGGACTCGTTGGATGAGCTTGGAGTGGTTCATCGCCTTTTCCCCTCCTAGCACTCATTTGAGCCTGTCAATGCCTGGCTGGTACCTGTCGTTGGCCCTGACCTGTTTGAGCCCCGCCGTCCCTGATCTCCTTGCCCCAGGCACCGCGAGGTAGATCTGGAGAACATGCTCTGCTTCCTGTCAGCTTCATAAACGCTAGGTCTCCAGTGAACAAAACTTTTATCCTTAAGGATTTTCTTTGTTTGACAGAGACATGACTGAATGTCAGTGAGTCCAGGGCTGTTTCTGAACTTTTACTAGCTGAATGTGGTTATTTTAACTCCCCGCGTACTTTGGGACGAGGGGGGGAATAGGCACTGTTTATAAATCTGCATATAAATGTAGCCAGCCACCTCTGTCTTCTTCTTTTTCTAGCTTTGAACTTGACTTGTTTGAACTGGGTCGCTCTCAACCTTTGCTTAATGAATTTTCTGAATTTTTGGCTGAAATCATGCCTAAGTATGATCGAGTCCTTATCGTTGGAGATTTTAATGTCCATGTGTGCTGTCCAAACAAAACAATGTCCAAGGACTTTTTAAGCCTTATTGACTCTTTTAATTTTCTTCAGCATGTTTCGAAACCCACGCAAGAGCATGGACATACTCATGAAGTGCCTTGAGCTAGACTGTTCATAAGATTGTATATTATTTAACAATAAATATTGGTTGTGGATGGACTGGGAGTACCAGGGGAGGGTACGACTGTCTTCTGCAACCCCCAATCCCCGCCAGGTGGCGCTGGCGGAGGGAAAAGGAACCCACTGACAAGGGTTAGTGAAGAGGAGATTTGTGATGCTACGAAGGGCCTAATCCCGTTACAGTCTCACCACATCAAAAACTGGTAGAAGAGGGCTACCAGGGGGGTACGACTGTCTGTCTGCAACCCCCAATCCCCGCCAGGTTGCGCTGGGGGGGGCAATGGAATGTTCACCATCAGCGAAGCGTGTCGTATCTATGGGTGTCGATGGATCAGGAACGGGTCCACGTCGACGGGCGACAATAAACTTCCCGAATTTGAGTCGACTGTGCAAGCCATGTTCTATGGTGACGCCTCTGTCTGTTACCAACTTGAGGATTTGTGATGTAGTGTTTTCTGACCATATGCTTGTATTTTTTAACAATATGCTGCCTTGTAAAACCTTTAAGCCTCGCGCTCCTGCTCGGTGCGTCCGTATTATTAACCCTTCCACTGCCGCTCACTTCTCGGCCTTTTTCCATCAAAACAAGGTCACTCATGAGTCTATGTGTTTTGATACAGACGAGCTCAGCTCCTGGTTTCATTCCACCTGCTGAACAACACTAGATGCCGTGGCTCCGTTAAAATCCAGGCAGCCTAAAGTTAAAGCTGAGCCGTGGCTGAATCATACAACTCGGGCTGTCAGACGCGAGTGTTGAAAAGCTGAACAAAAGTGGAAGAAGGACAAGCTGCAGGTCTCATTCCAAATTTTAAAGGACTGCTGGCGTCGTTATCAGGCTGTTGTAAAAGAGGCAAAAAGGGAACACTTTTCAAATATCATCCTGTCAAGCTGTCACAAGCCTCTGGTTCTGTTTAACACCATAGATGTTGTTCTCAATGCCCCAAGGACTGTTTATGTTGAATCTTCTTCGAAGCATGTGAAAACTTTCTTAAGTTTTTTGTAAATAAGGTGAATAATGTGAGGGCTCTCATATCACCACCTGCTTCTGACCCTGTGTCTGTGTTATGCCCTGTAACTTTTTACCAGTTTGAGCCTGTAACTTTGTCTTTTTTATATGAGACTGTTAGACATCTGAAGCCCTCAGGTTCCCCCACTGATGTGGTTCCACCACAGTTTTTTAAAGAGGTTATCACTACTCTGGGGCCTTCTGTGCTTGGTGTGATTAACAGCATCCTTGCCTCTGGTGTCTTCCCAAGACACTGCAAACATGCTACAGTGCAGCCACTGATTAAAAAGCCAGGCCTGGATTCCTCTGTGTTGTCCAATTTAAGGCCCATTTCTAAACTTCCCTTTCTGTCAAAAATTCTAGGGGAAAATTGTATTAGTCCAATTGAAGGACTTTTAGAGGAAAACAGCATTCTAGAGGTTTTCCAGTCTGGGTTTCAATCGGTTCACAACACTGAATCGACACTGCTGAGGGTTTGTAATGACATCCTCTTAGCTACAGACACTAGGGACTTGTGGTCTTGGTGCTACTGGATCTTACTGCTGCACAGTAGATCATAGCATTTTGATTTCTCATTTAGACCAATGGATAGGCATCTGTGGCACTGCTCTGGAGTGGTTTAGGTCATACTTGGCAGAGAGAACTTTTTGTGTACAAATTGATAATGTCCAGTCCTCTTCTGTTCCTCTGTTATATGGGGTTCCGCAGGGCTCAATTCTTGGGCCTCTGCTTTTTTCCCTCTATCTGCTCCCCCCTGGCTCCATTCTTAGAAAACATAACTGTTCCTTTCCACTGCAGATGACACCCAGATATATGTGCCACTGAGACAGAAGGATGGCTATTCCATAAGCTCACAGATGGAGTACTCCGTCTTGAGAAATTACGAGCCTGGATGGCTCGTAATTTCCTCCATTTTAATGAAAAAAAGATGGAGGTTATTGTCTTTGGTCCAAGCACCAGCAGTGGGCCCCCTCTTGTAGACCTGGGCCCTTGACACAATTTGTTAAACCTACTATCATTAATTTGGGTGTTAAGGTGGACAGTGGTTTTAGCTTAGACGGGCAGGTTAGTGCAGTGGTGAAATCCAGCTTCTTCCATTTAGGACAACTGGCAAAAGTTAAATCATATTTATCAAAAAAGCACTTTGAGACAGTGATCCATGCTTTTGTCACAACTCGGCTGGATTACTGTTGTAGAGGTGATCTTACTTGAATCTGATGTTCCAGCAAATACTTCACTCCTGAGATCGATTTATGACGAACATTGAACAATTATTGTACTTCCTTCTCAACTTAGCTGATAACGGAGTCATTGTATTTAGTTTAAGTACAGTAATCCCACAAGCACGTTCAAAGACAGTTTCATCAAACAAGTTTCTCAAACAAGCTTCTCAAAGTATGGCTGAACACAGAGAACTCGCAGAAAGAAACTTTGTGCCTCCACAGCTACACGCTGAACCTTTCGCTTCTACCTTGTTGTGGTCCACACCACCTTGTAGTCAGTTCCTCTGCTCAGTTACCGTCATGTCTGCTTCCTTCAGTAGCTCAGCTGAACAGCATCTCTTGTAACAAACTCTTTGCCATGCTTTGTTCTCTTTACCACTGGACAACAAACTTAAAAGGTAAACTACAAAGGCAACATCAAAGGTATATGGTGTCACTAATGACATCATCAGTACACATAAATACTACACAATACATACTACATAAAACAAAAAACAAAAACTGAGGAAACCCTTGGTTGGCTCATACAACTGTAATTCTCTGTACTTTGGTGTCTCTCACTTGTCCCTGTCCCGTCTTCAGCTGGTACAAAATGCAGCTGCACATTTGTTAACTGGAACCTGGAAGAGGGAGCACATCACCCCGGTTTTCACTGCACTGGCTGCCTGTCAATCTTCATTATAAAAGTTAATTTTAAAATTATTTTATTTGTTTTTAAGTCCTTAACTGGTCTTGCTCCGTCCTATCTGGCTATATGTGCACTCCCCCCTCCAGGTCGCTCAGGTCTGCTGACCAACTGCTCCTGGACGTGCCGAGGACACGGGGAGCTCAGGGGAGAAAATCGAGGGGGGGAATTAAAGCTGAAAACTCACTTTTTCTCCCTGGCTTTTGACCCAGTATGAGTAGGTGACTGTACTATTGTATTGTATTTTATTCTTTTTATCCTTTATTACTTTATGTATAAATATGTATTTACCATTTTAAATTGTTAAGCACTTTGGTCAGTCTTTGCTGTTTTTTGTGCTTTGTAAATAAAGTTGGCTTGGCTTTAACGGAAGCAACCTCCAGCAGAACCAGGATCAGGGTGGGCAGCCATCTGCCTTGACCGATTAAGGTAAGTGAAAAGTGGAGAGAGAAACGAAAAGAGCAACAAAAAGTAACAAGAAATCATTGGGCAGGTTAATAGCTCCAAAGCCGGGGACACCTGCAGAAAGGGACAGAGGGAGTAAGAAAGAATGAGAAAGACAACCACGGGAGAGAGACCACAAAAAGTTAATCTCATACAGTGATGACAAATGTGGGGGGGAGGAGAGGCGAGGAGAGGAGAGGAGAGAGGGACAGTGGGGGGTGGGTCCCCCAGCAGTTTAAGCCTATAGCAGCATAACTATAACTAACTACAAGGTTTAAGAAAGAGGAAGGTTTTAAGCCTAGACTTAAAAGTAGAGAGGGTGTCTGCTTCCTGAATCTGAACTGGGAGCTGGTTCCACAGGAGAGGAGCTTGATAGCTAAAGGAACTGGCTCCCATTCTACCTTTGGAAATTCTGGGAACCACAAGTAGGCCTGTGTTCTGAGATCGAAGTGGTCTACTGGGATGATATGGTGCTATGAGGTCTTCTATATATGTTGGAGCCTGACTGTTCAGAGCTTTATATGTAAGAAGCAGGGTTTTAAATTCTATTCTAGATTCTAACCAATGGCGTAAAGGTGAAATATGATCTCTCTTGCTAGTTCCAGTCAGCACTCTTGCTGCAGCATTTTGGATTAACTGCAGGGTCTTTAGGGAGTTACTGGGGCATCCTGAAAGTAGGGAATTACAGTAGTCCAACCTTGAAGTAACAAATGCATGGACCAGTTTTTCGGCATCACTTTGAGACAGGATGCTCCTAATTTTGGCAATGTTCCGTAGGTGGAAGAAGGCTGTTCTAGAGATTTCTTTTATATGTGAGTTAAAGGACAAATCCTGGTCAAAAATCACTCCAAGGTTCCTTGCAGTAGTACTGGAGGCCAGACTTGTGCACAATACAATAACAATATTGTTGGACACCATATTTCTGAGATTTTTGGGCCCAAATACTATGACTTCAGTTTTGTCTGAGTTTAGAAGTAAAAAATTGTGGGACATCCAGGCCTTTATGTCTTGTAGGCTTGAAGCTTTGTTAACTGATTATTTTCATCTGGTTCCATAGATAAATATAGCTGGGTATCATCAGCATAGCAGTGGAAATTTATGGAGTGTTTTCTAAGGAGACATATATAAAGTAAAAAGTATTGGTCCTAACACAGAACCTTAAAGAACCAGCCTGAATCTCGCTGCACCTCCTCCTCTTAGGCTGGTGTGGCCTGTCCTCTTCTCTAGACTCAGAGGCTGATGTGGTGACAGTGCCATATGCAGTCAAGGCCCGGGTGGATGTAACAACTAGGGGAGGACTGATTGTGTGCTGCCCCTGCAATGCCGCATCCATTCGGGGCAAATGTGGCGCAGAAAGGTAGAGTGGTCGTCCACCATTCCTGCAGTTGTTGGTTTTGGTCACATGTCGAAGTGTCCTTGAGCAAGACACTGAATCCTGCCTTAGTTTCTCCCGATGAGCGTTGGCCAGCTGCATAGAAGCTCCCCCATTAGTGTGTGAGTGTATGTTCTCAGTACTCTGGGGGCGGCTGTAGCTCAGTTGGCCAATCGTCCAAGGACAACAGGGTCAGTAGTTTGCTCCCCGGTCCCGGCTATACGTCAAAGTGTTCCAAGACACTGAACCCTCAACAACACATTCCCATCCCCAACTGTGCAGTGCCGGTCCAACCCCGGTAGAAATAGTTATTTTATTCGATGAAACCATAACCAGTGATCAATCAGCTTTAAATTATTTTCATTATTTCTAAAAATACGTTCTCCTCTCTTTCTTGAGTTGTAAGCACAGGTCTACAAAGAATCACCGCAGTGCAGCAATTGGAATGTGGGATGGTAACACAACTATTTGGGCCTAATCACACAATCATTGCTACAGTTTATCAACCTCCAAAACGAGGAGTTTTTAAATAACTTTGCTGCCTTCCTGACACATCTGTCCGCACTCTGTCCTTATATAATCCTCCTGGGGGACTTGAATATCCATATTGACAATGCCAACAGCACCTTTACCAAGGATTTTATATCATGTCTGGGCAGCTTTGGACTACAGCAAAATGTAAACTTTCCAGATCATTCTAAAGGACACACCTTAGACTTGACCTGTTGCTCTGGTACTGCTCCTGTTGATTGTAAGGCTGATGTTATTCCTTTTTCTGACCATATGTTGATATTTTTCTGTGTTAACCTGACAATTCTCTAAAACCAATAAACCACTTACTATATCGTACTGTAATATCAAGAACATTAACATGGACATGCTTTCTGATGGTATTAACTGTCTCCTAGTTTCCACCCCAGATGAGTTGGTCTCCTACTACAACACCAGTCTTGAACAACTCTATAGAAAGACAGATCTCACTGTGCATAAGGAAATGCATTATAATCATATCTCTCACTATAAGGACTGTATTACCAAGCTAAATCCACATGCTATTCTGGTTTAATTCATTTGAATGAAGGTGATTCAAAGTCTTTATTCTTTCTGTTCAGAAATATCACACAACTGCCTGATTCGCTTCCTTCATACATGTATTAAAATTATTTCTCTAATACACTCATATACTTTTTTTTCTGATACAATCCGAACATTCATCAGGAGCTTACAATCAACAACCATCAAATTAATCTGTCCCCGCTATGGTCCCTTCTCACTTCCTCTCTGTATCCACTGTACCTTCCATTGCTGAAATGTCTAACTTAATTTAAAATCTAAATTTGTCACCTCGCTAATTAAACCCCTTCACAATGTTCTTGTTAAAGCAACAGTTCATGACACACATAATTCACTCATCGCTTATCACTGGAATTGTTTCTACTCTCAAAACAGCTGCTGTTTCTCCCATAATCAAAAAGCCTGGTGCAGATCCCAATGACCTCAATAATCTATTTCCAATCTTCCTTTTCTCTTTAGGATTCTAGAAAAAATTATCGCTTCTTAGCTCTGTGCCCAACACACAATAATCTTTATTAAGAATTCCAGTCTGGTTTCCGCCCTCTGCATTCCACTGAAACAGCTTTACTTAAAATGACCAATAATCTCCTCCTGGCAACTGACTCTGGTCTTTTGTTTATTCTCATTCTTCTAGATCTTGAAGTGCAGCCTTCAACACCATTTCACATTACATGCCCTTAGCCAGACTTTTGAAATTGGCATCATATTCTTCATTCATTCTTGGTTCAAATCTCATCTCTCTGGCTGCACTCAGTTCATTCAGTTCAAATCATTCACAACCCGCCCACTCCCAGTCAGCACAGGTTTGCCCCAGGGCTCTGTCCAGGGTCCCCTGCTTTTTATAGTCTAGGAGTTTCTCACTATAGAGTCAGCCAAGTCCGGACTTGGAGCTTGAACTTGGCAAGTTTGAAATTGTCTAGTACATTTGGGAAAGCAGCTTAGCTCAGCACTTAAACACAACTGTTCTGTAGTTGTTGCACAAGTTGTAGAAGTGTTACAAAAAATGACCTTTTTAGAAAAGACAAAACCAACTAGTGACTGTGATAAAAAATAAACTTGTAGGTTCTATTAGGCCTATATAATAAAAACAATGCAATTTACTTTGCTGGCATAGCTGGCTACTGCAAGTCCACACAGGTCAGCTACAAAAACATCCTTGATAAAGCAGGTGAAGTAAGATCACTTCCATTGTATGATCTGTACTTGGTTAGATGTGAACTTTGAGTTAGGACAAGTAGTACTAGAGCTTTGACTGATGACGTTTCACAGGTCTGCAAAAACACAGAGAAGTACAGAGAAGAATGCAAATTTTACTCCAGATTTTACAAATATCTCCCACCATGTGCACGTACACATGCACACAGGGTGGAAGGAGAAAGCCACCTAAACTCCAATGTCAGTGGCAATATAATGCTAATTAAAGTGATTCTCCCCACCTTTCAAACCAGCTTTGGCATAAAAACTAGGTGTTTTTCAAAACAGAGTACGGCAGATCTAAACCTAAAGTGAATAATAACATATATATATAAATGCTACAGATAACAGAGGTAGTGGTAAAACTACCACACAGCTTTCTGAGAAATCGGTTGTTCACTGGGATGACTGCAGATGTTCGTCAGATCCTCTCAGAAGTTGGCCTACTATTAAAACAAGCACAAAAAGGATTTTAAAAAAATGATATCGTCCCATTATTGTTTATATTGTAAAAATCAAATTTGAAGATGGCAAGACACAAAGAAAACACATAGCAGAAACTCATGTTGCCCAGGACTTCAGTTTCCCAACTGTCTCCAAACTATGGAAAGCACGATTACAATCCCTTCAAATTATGGGTGACTGGCAACATAATCTTAAGGTTTTAGAATAAAGAGATGGGAAGATAGTGGCATGACAACATGCCTCTATGAAGGCTTCTGGAGAAGACTACCTACCATGCCAATCATGCAGTGTTTAAGAGGAATGAACTCTGGAGTCATGTAAAGACAGGAATAGTGAAAACCAGTAAGGCAAAAGAAAAAGACAACACTCATTCCAAATAGGGACTCATCTCAAGGAATTCAGAAGGTCATAGTATACATTCATTACCTCTTTCATCAAAACTGATGATATGAAGATATGGAGATGTATCAGACAATTGATGAGAGAACTGGGAATGTTGGTGTTGGCTGCCAAGGAAAATGACAAAAGTTATATGAATGAACAAATTTTCAGCTGGTTATTAAAGCAGCCAGGGGGGAGTCAAACTATATGAAAAGCCATTATACTGCACTGTAAACTTTTTCTCCCCAAGGACCAACAGAAGCCTGGATTGGACACCGATGTCAAACGTTTTAGATTATAAGAAGGCAAAGACGATTTTAGGAGTTGCTGGATAATTATCCAACAATGTATTAACTAATGCTTATAGTAAAATGGAACAACAGAGATGGTGTAAGGAAGCCTGTGGCCCTTTGCCATAGGATGAAAACACTTTGCAGAACTACTTGAGAAAAATAGAGGACGAGGCAAAGGGAGAGTTAAGTAAGCATGTGAGCACCATCGCATACAAAATGCTAAGTTAGAGCCTTCTCACACAAATAGTATTATTCAGTAAGCAGCATGAAGGAGAAGCTTCACATTTCACGCTGGAGACTTATCTAAGAGCAGACTCTGAAACCATATCATCAGAGAAACAACAACTCATCCAACTCATTCATGATAGACACATGGAAAGAGAGGAAGTAAAGTGCATATTCTTCTTAAGTGCACAAAATCCTCACTTGACCTATGAAAAAACAGTGAAGTTGGTGTAGTTGATGAGAACACATATCTGTTTGCCAAGGTAGATACAACAATTAATATCTGTGGGTGTTACTGCCTTAGAAAATATGCTGAGGAGAACAAAGGAAGTACTGGAACAAGTATTTCGTTTTATGGGACATGATGTAAATGTCCACAAACAAAGCCTTTCAAGTGGCCAAGACTGAAAAACATATATTTGTGATGGAGCATTGAGCAGAGAAACTTAAAGAGAAGAGTCTGAAGACCCTGGACTCCATAGTTTTTGCCATGTATGTTGCAACCTGCTTAAATTAATGCTAACAGATGTAGTGAATCATGCATTACAAAGCTCACCACCAGATCGTCTTTTCAATGAGGTCCTTACAGTGCATTCACTGGCATGTGATGGTCAAATTGTATTACAGTCCAGCGAGAAGTACAATGCAGATATATTTCTGGAACACATTGCTCAGGTGATGCAAAGAAATGACACTACACTGACTAACAATGAATTGAAATTTGTTATCAAGTAGCACATAATAAAAGTGGAGACAGCAGCACTTATCTCACTGTAGGAAGCATCCTGTATGATGAAATAATTAGGAAGATGGTGACAATTTATGCTTCTCACAGTGTCTGGCATATTATCCGACCAACAAAGATCGGCATATGCAAAAAATGTATATACTGATGTAGGTTTTGACTGCACCTGCATATTTGAGTTTCACATGACAGTCCAAGTATTCAGGAACACACATCCCACGAGCTTACATTGAGATGTCTCTGTCTAAGGCTCAAAAGAGGGAATACTGCATCGTTTGAGATGCTTTCCACCAAGGAAATTGGTGCAGTTGCATTTTTGAAGACAGTTGACAATGATGGAAAATGTCATATTGGCTTTATTCTTTCAAAAGCCAAACTAGCACCAAGACCTAAACCAACTATTTCATGTCTTGAGTTATGGGCTGGCGGTTCAGATGGCTGATCTTATCATAGAAGAAATAGAGTTTTTTTCTCTTGTTCTTTTCAGATGAGTGCAGAGAGGCGTCCGTCATTCTCTGACATAGTCTTCACACTGGAGGACATGGAGATGGAGGAAGAAAGACAGAAGCCCATAACACTGGGTAAATGGCTCAAATGAATCCTTTTTGTATAGTGTTTTAATTACGATGTAAGAAGTTTGGTTTAGCAGTACTTTACGGTACTAACACCAAGCTACATGACTTTTCTCCTGATTTGTTTCCTTCTTAAATCTTTGGGCATCAGACTGTGCTTTAAAACCCCCTTTCCTCCTTTGAAGCTGAACAAATTTGAAGCTGGACCAGTTTCAGTCCTTTACACAGTAAACCAGGGGTATTTGGAACTCAGCTACTTTACCAAATAGTTACTTCTCAAATGATATAATGTTACACCTGCAACAGCTGCCAGGCTGATGATGGTGATGTAGGTCATTTCCCAGGTTCTCTACCCAACGTCTGCTTCCCTTTTACAAGTAAAAAAATGACAATGCACTAAAACAGAGAAGCTGTACATGCAGTGGGGGGCACCAACATAAACACAGGTTCGACTAGTAGCACAGGCTTGATTATGTAAAGCATTTACAAAGTCCAGGCAAAAGTCATGAAATTCTTTTTTGGATGGTGGCTACATGCAGATGTGTGTCTGTAAGGAACCAAGAGGTGGAGAGATGTCAGATGTCAGTCACTCCCATGTACTCCAGAACTCAGCCGGACTGTAGCTTTGTCTACAGATACAGAGGGGAAGGAGGAGGTAAAGAGTGAGTACATCAACGTGGCAGAAAACAAAGGAGATAGAAAAGAGACCGAAAGCTTCAACATGAAGCAGTTGAAGGAGAATAGAACAGGGGAGGATTTAAACATCCCTGTGGAGCTGGAGATGGTGTCTCTGGAGAGGTTAGATGAGGAGGAGGAGGAAGAGGACAGTGTAAGTATAACAGAACCTATGGACTGCACCAAGTCTCCTGAGCCAGCAGAGAGAGTCATGGACTCCACACCTGAAAGGCCCCTGCTCACCTCCACTTCCTCCTTTTTACGAACCAATGGCTGGCGACTTCCGGTCTCCAGTGTTCTGTTTTAGTGAAAGACATAAATCTCAGCATTCACCCTGTGGACCCAGCAGTTTTTGCTTTGAGCTGGGAGGGTGAAGAACCTGGATTTTGGGGCTTGTTAAACTCTGACGCAAAGGGCTGTATCCTGTGATGCTCAGAGACACACAAATGCTTGTTTGGTGGTTCAGGGAAAAGGTTCTTCCTGTTGCTCTGCAGGGAACTAGACTTGTTGACTATGACTGGGAATATTTTCAGCTGGTGAAAGGAGAACTATGAAGAAATGCTGAACCTGACTTACATGTCTCCAAGGAGGAAGCAGTTCTCAGTCTGGACACAACACTGTAAACATGGTCTGTTGATCATTTTAAACATAAATATAATTAAATTTTCATGGGGGAAACAGAATTGTGCAGTATTACAGTACCTGCAGTTTAAAGGAACTGGTAAGTCTTCTCCTAAATGATGGAGGGGGGGAAGGGGGGAGCAGTATGGACTTACCAGAGGAGCCATTGAACAAGTTATGCAATAAGCAATACACACATTTGTCACAGTTTCCACAGACATTCTGTCATTATGCAGGTCCAGCTCGTAAACAGACGACAGCCTGAGTTAGTCAGTGACTACACTGATCAGCCACAACAGTAAGACCACCTGCTGGGAAATGCTGTTATAAACAGGGCCCAGCATTAGAACATATAGTGTTCTAATAGATAGATGGTGACAAATCTAGAGATTTGTTGACCAGACTTTACCCACTTCCGTTTGAGATGAGACACTGAATGGACTCTCATGGCTGTACCTCTCACACTGTGATCATTGTTTGTAGGACAGGATAACAGGATGCTGAGGAGTTAATGAACTGCAAAGATTCCTTAAGCACCATCAACAATCCCTGTTGTTGTTTTTCAGATCAAAACTCAAATTAAAGGATGAACTAAGAAAGTGAACAGGGATATAACAGAGGACATATGTAGCTGTGAGGATCACTGTACTCTGTTGACTGATTGGTCCATGTGTTTAAACTGGGTCGGGTACAGTGTGGTTTTGAGTTCCAGATAAGTGCAGGTAACAGGTCGGGTCCAGATCGAGCTTTGTGGGTGCAGGGCAGCTGCAGGTTTGCAAAATTGGACCCATGTAATACTCTGCTACTGAGTTTTGCCAAAGGGGCAGATACAGAAGCTCATGTATGAATGTGTGTACTGTATGTACACTAACACAATGATCCCTCACAGAAAGCAACAGGCCTTCAGGCCAAGTATTGTGATTACTTTAAATATTACATTGAAATGAAAATCAAAGGAAAATAAAGTCCTGTAACTGTTAAACATCTTCTGTAAAGTCATTAAAACCTAATGCAAACCGAAGTTGAATTCCTTGAATAATCTGGGCACTTTAACACTTTTCTACTTGTTGGCACTGAAAGCGCTTTACACTGCTTCTCATTCACCCATTCACACTCACAGTCACACACACACACCAGCTGATGGTGGAGCTGCTATGCAGCTGGACGACACTCACTGAGAGCAACTAAGTTGGGGTTCAGTGTCTTGTTCAAGGACACTTCAACATGTAACTGGAGGAACTAGGAATCAAACCAACAACTGCAGGATTGGTGGACAACCACTCTACCTCCTGCACCACAGTCATCATCACTTTACATCACTCCTTGCTACTTGATGACGTGGTTAATTTAGTGTTTTCATCCATGCTGTCTCTTAGATCACTGGCTTGCGTCTTTTGCCTTTTTAGCCACCAATAAGCATCTTACTGTGTCCTTGTCCTACAAACAAATTAACAGCAAAACTACCTTAATTCAAAAAGACACTGGAGTCAGGGTTTAGCATGAAAGCTCCGTGTTTAATGAATGAAAGTAGTAAAACTGAAATCAAAAGGAAATCTGTACATCACAACATACTGTAGATAGTTTGCTAAGTTTCCGATACTTCAGAAAACACTGGTTCTCAGTAAGATGTAATTTACATTGCTCTGTTTACTTTATGCCACAAAACTGGGTCACAAAGATAAAAAAGCTCAAATAGCTTATAAATGCAGCTCTTACTGGTGGAAATAGGACTGATATCCTAAATTTAAAATGTGGATACATTGATCATACGCCTACTCCTAAAAGTAAGACCATCATTGCAGCTTTCTAAAATTAATAGATAGACAGATCATTTAAATAAGCGTAGTTTCATTTTCATTTTGTGGGGATCAGGTGGCTGCAGTTTTACCAATATTACTTTACTTTAGATTCAAAGACCTGCTGCCTGATCTCAGAATTGATGGAAGTAGCAACTTTTATGTGGACTACTGAAATATATATTTTAAAATAAAATTATTACTATAGTTTAGTTGTCGAGTTGTTGTCCTGAAATCTATTCCACCACCACACAGTGAGTTTTAGAAAAAAGGTAAGAAGTGAAAGTGCAACCCAGATTTTTTACTGTAGTAGCGTGTTATTGTTACAAGATAAATGTGAGGGGGAGCTGATGTTAAAAGTTGAACATTTACATGACACTGCCCCATAAAGAACAGAGCAATTGGTGTCTCACAAAGCTGCTAATGAGGCATTCAACCAAACATATGGACACATTTTAACCAAGTGATTTCATTCATCGTTCGATGGGCAGAAAGCAGAGCACAGATCTGAACAGTTATGTGACATGTTTCCACTTTGGCTCATCAAAAATGAACAGTCCCAGTAAGTCTTTGTTTCACTTTCACTGTGACCAGTGCAGATGAGGGGGGGTTTGGTGCATAGGGGTATTTAAAGAGCTGCAGTGGACACACTCAGAAGTCTTGGACATTGTATCTGCCATCACTAATCCAGTCTTGGACATCAAAGTGTACAAGCCAAACATGGATGGAAACTCAGGTAAGTCAAGTTACTCTGTCCATGTTTTAATGGGAAATGGTCTGTGCTTATATAGTGCTTTTCTATCTTATCTAACTAAAAGCTCTTCTCTGCTTCTCATTCACCTGTTCACACAACATAAATGTGATTGTTATTTACTTTAGTTTAGATTTTAAGTGATAAAAGTTTGAGTAAAATGTTTTAACTAAGCCATTGAAATTTACAACAAACAAACAAACAAAAAAACAAACAAACAAACAAAAGAAACCTAAACCAATGCTAAATAAATAACTAAAATGTGTTGGGTTTAATATTAGGATAGAAAATTATGAGATGGTATTTTCTATGTAACTGTAGCAAGAAATGTTTCATTTACAATTTAGTCTATATGTATTAACATTACACTGCACTTAGTGAAGCTGCTTAAATATAGTAGATATTCACTACATGCTGTTATGATATGGAATCTATTCACTCCCTCAAATAGGTTTTGATCCTTGGATCCTTTTGGAAGCTGATCTCCCACTTGATCATATGACACATTAAAGGGATGAGAAATTATTACGTTTATTAGGAATCTTTCGATCATCATACTGACTTTTCCATTAATTTAATGTAGTTATACTGTTAATCTCACTGAATTTCTGATTACTGAGTTTATTAATATGTTTCCAAACCAGTGAGCTATTAGCTTATGAGTCAGCAAACAGCTGCATGAAGGACGCTGACTTTTCTCAGCTCTATAACCACTTTGTTCCTTAATCCTTTAAATCTGTTTGCAATTCTGTTTATATAGATTATTTCAATGCGAGATCCCACTTTGATGAATATCACTATTTATACAGTGCAAATGTGCTTTTCTTCTTTTATTTTTAAAAGAACTTTATTTATCTATCTATCACATCTAGTACATATATTTATCATCATCATTTCTGTTATTATAGAAGCTTTATTGTATATCAGTGAGCACATTTTACATGTTTGATCTCTGCATGTAACCCACCCTGTGGGGGGAGCAATGGGCAGACTCTGGGGGCTCCCAGGGAGCTAGTGCTAAGTATCTCAACTCAAGTACAAACCTGTTGGGGTTTGATCAAAATGATGCTTTACCCACTGAGTCAACAGGCTGCCAAAAATACTTAGGTCCACAGTTTTCAGCAGCACTGCCAGGCCAGGTTGATGTTTGGAGTGAATGGCAAGTCCCATTTTTTCTGTTTAACCAGTTGTCTCCTTGTAGAGGACACATCAGATAATAAACTGATAAGAACAGATACTGAACTTATTGTCCTATTTTTCGTGAAAAGAGAGTCTGACAGTTGTGTATTGAAATTGAAAAGGAGTCTGATTATTTTCTATTGTCACTCATTCTTCTTCACAGGATTGCACAAAACATATAGTGAGGAGTTGAGGATTGTGATGGTGGGGAAGACTGGCAGCGGGAAAAGTTCCACTGGAAACACCATCCTGGGACGACAGTGCTTTGAATCAACGTTCAGTGCTAAGTCTATTACTGTGGACTGTTCTAAGTGCAGAGCTGAGGTGGATGGACAACAGGTGTCTGTCATTGACACCCCAGACCTGTTTGACACCAGGTTTGACAAAGAAGAAACATCTAAACTTATAGGCCAGTGCATCTTATACGCTGCTCCTGGACCCCATGTCTTCTTGGTGGTCATCAGACTGGGCAGATTCACTGAAGAAGAAAAGCAAACTGTAAAGAAGATTCAAGAAATCTTTGGCCAGGCTGCAGACAGATACAGCATGGTCCTCTTTACTGGTGGTGACGATCTTGAAGATGCCATTGAAAACTTCCTGACAGGGAGCCCTGAGCTGCAGGAGCTTGTGAGAAGGTGTAATGGTCACTACCATGTCTTCACTAATAAGAACAAGGATCGTTCTCAGGTCATTGAGCTGTTTCAGAAGATCAGAAATATAGTTCAGAGGGACGGAGGAAGTCACTACACCAATGAGATGTTCCAAGAGGCAGAGAGGGCAATCGAAGAGGAGAAACAACACATCCTGAAGATGAAGGAAGAGGAAATACGCAGACAACAAGAGGAGGTGGAGAGAAAACTGCAGGAAAAATATGATAAAGAGATGCAGAAACTGTATCAGCAATTTCAGGCTGAGAGAGAGAGAGAGAGGAAAGAGAGAGAGGAGATGAATGAAGAGAGAAAGAGGGAGAGAGAGGAAATAGCAGCAGAGAGAGAGAAAGAGAGGAAGCAGATGATGGATCAATTAAATGCAAAACACTGCAGAGAACTTCGAGCTGAAAAAGACAATGTTCAAACCATTTACGACCAGTTGGCCAGGATGATAGCTGAAATTAAAGATTATAAACCTCCTTGTGTTATCTTGTAATCAATTCTCAGCAGCTATTTGCTGCAGGTTTGTCTCTTTAATGACAAGTCAATGTAAGACACATTTAAACCTTTTTGGAATTTCCACAGTTATGTCTTGCAAATATTATGAATTAAATGAATGCTGTGCTAATAGTGAACTAAAGAATGACAAATTATATTCTACTTAGAAAACTGTTCTGAAACTGTTAGAAATTGTTCTGGATGAGCTACAGTAGTTATTTTTAACGCATTTTTCAAAGCATTAAGTTCTTGAGTCTATGATCATGTCACTGCTTGGACAAATCTGTCTTTGGACCAACTTAAACTACAAATAAAGTCGTGTCATTACATCTTAAACTCTAGTCTGTGTTGTAGTCTGTATTTACTCTCTCTTCATCCCCATTCAATCCCCCTCCATTCTATTTAAGGGTCTAAGGTCAGAGTGTGTCTCATGCACATTGCATGAAGGGCTGCGGTAGTTTTATCCTGGTGTAGCTACTAACCTGACAGCTCAGTGTATGAAGGAAAGATGAGAGTTAAACCTTAAGAATCAGTTCTTTTACTCACCTTGCCCACAAACACCCCTGCTGTGATGAGGTTTCAGAGCCCAGGAACAAGGTCAGAGAGACAGATCTGGGTCCCTTTTCAGTTTAAAGAACGCTGATATACAGTAGGTGGCAAGTATGTAGTCTGCATTCATGCAAATAGAAATCATGTATAATTATGGTATTTAGGGCTAGTTTATATTTTTAAAATAACATTGGATGAAAACATTTTCCAAAAAGACATTGTGTACAATGGAAACAAAAAGAACACAGTGATATATGCCTATAAACTAGGGACTAGAACTTTCCCAGAAACATTTTGTTTCTCAACTTTAAAAAATTTGATATTGATGTGAAAGAAGTTCTGGTGCATCCTGTTTCCACTGATTATCCTTGAGATGATTCTACAACTTGATTGGAATTCAGTTGATTGGACATGATTTGGAACAGCATACACCTGTCTATATAAGGTCCCACGGTTAACAACGCATATGTCAGAGGACAAACCAAGCCATGAAGTCTGTATTGTCTGAAGAGAAACAAACTGTGCAAAGGATTCAAGACATCTTTGGACAGGCTGCAGACAGATACAGCATGGTCCTCTTTACTGGTGGGGACCTTCTCCAAGGAACCACTATTGAGGATAGTACTATAAAGTACAGCCATAGGTTTCAAGTTGCTACACGTGCAAACTGGGTGACTGTGAGAGACTAGATGAAGAAACATTACGTCTTATGGAAAAACTGCCTTGGATTTAATAGATGTTTTGCATAAAAGAGGAACAGATAAAACAGCCTGGTCTGACTGTGTGTTTACTGTATGTTTATGGCTGGTCTGTTGTTATGATCATTGACTTGAGGTTCTGTGCAATGTTAACATTCAAATGAACTTAGTGTAAGTCTTATTTTAGATAGGTGACATATAAAGACACAATATGCAGCTGTTGGGCATCAAACTAGCTGTAGTGTATATGTGTTTACTGTCACATCTCTAAAGGAAGAGAAATCCTCCAATGCATGTGGCAGTTTCCTAGGAATTAGATTGTTTTTCAAAAAAACACCTTCATGATGCCAGTGGTGGAGCCAAAACCATTTTCTTAAGGTCGACCAGACAGAGGCCAGTACAGAGACTGGAGGAGCCACCACTACCTTCCTCTCCAAGAAGGGTCTGGTTTTTGCTTATTAACTGATGAATTTCTAATCATTTTCATAATCGTTCATGAGTTGGTAAAATAAATATTGTTAACGTTAATGTTGTGAGCTTTTCTGAGGCCCATATGTAAATGGTCTGGACTTATAGTGCTTCTCTACATTACTGGTAACCAAAGCCCTGCTATGCAGCTGGCCTGCACTCACAATCCAACCAACAACCCTAGGATTGATGGACAACTGCTCTACCTCCTGAGCCACAATCAACGCACAAGTGAGGCTCCTCATGTTCTTTTATCAAAGATGAATCAGGCTGAGCATTGACATGTTCTTAATGCAGAATCCCTTACACCCTCTTAAAAGCTGATTCCTTAATGCCACTTTCTCACTGGCAACAGAGCTGGTGGGGTTTCTGTGAGCTCACTGGTTGTCATAGAGCATGTGAAAAGGCATCTCTGTCCTCTGTGTTTACAGCTAGAGAAGTTCTGTAGCAGTGGCCATGGTTCTGCTGGCACCAGTCCAAAAAGCGCAGGTAAACAAATGATCCTTTGTTTTTGTCTAAATTATAATGGACTATTTTGATGCCAAATATTTCCCCCATTTTTCATTCCTGACTTAGATCATAGCACACTGACAGTAGCTGTTTCCTCCTCTTGTAATTCTCTTATGTTGTACTGATGAGTGGCTACTGAGCTAAACTGATTCTTTCTACCTACAATTTTAACTAAGTGTTGCCCCAAAACATGCACAGTTTCCTTTTTCAGTGCACAGATCAAACTGAAGATGGACAGGATTGTACTGGGTGTCTCATGTCTCTCAGGTCAATATAAACAAATTTAACGGCATTTTTAACTGTACAACACAACACTACTGGGAACGTACAGTCTGAATTTGGGGTAATCTTCAGGATGCTTCGTCTCTTCCACCTGCCTCCATTCAAACTTAAGCATCTTTACAGATTTGATCTGATGGAACTAATTTTTAATTCAATTCAATTAAACTTTATTTATATAGCGCCAATTCACAACAGTCATCTCAAGGCACTTTACAGAATAAAGTCAAGACTATAAAGAGAAAACCCAACATTTCCCCCCGAGAGCAACCCCTAAGCAACAGTGGAGAGGGAAAAACTCCCTTTAAAGGGAGAACCCACCAGCAGGACCAGGCTTAGGGTGGGCAGCCATCGGTTGTGGTGAGTGGAAGGTGGAGAGACAAAAGAAAAGAGCAACCTGCCCAGAACAGTGGGCAGGTTGTTAGGACAAGTAGCTGCACACTGGAAAACACACAGCTCCAAAGTCAGGGACACCTGCAGCATCCACCACTTTATGGGGTAGAACTGCTGTTACTGGCTTAAGGCTGTTGAGCTGCAGTGGACGGCTCAAGACTTTAGGGCCACACTGCAGATGACTGCAAGTTAGCAGGAGGGGTAGTGAACAGTGGGCAGACTGTGGCGCAGGAAGGTAGAGCGGTTAGCTAACCAGCTAACAGGTGTCTGCAGACATCAGAGTGATGTCTCGTCAACACAATCACTGCAGATGAATTATTATAAGTGAGCAAACTCTGTTTCTGTCCTGTCTTTGCTCCAACTGATCATTAATGTAGAAAAGCTGTAGTTAGTTGAAACACCTGCTGATGACAGTCCATGTGTGGAAAAGCATTTATTTACATACACGTTCACATTATTCTTGCTCAGCAGGTTTGCATATGTAGAACTAAACACATTGTGATGAAATGCTTTGGTCATTTGCATTTGGTTAGAAAAATCCATCCTCAGGTTTTTATCCAGAAAATGTTGACAGTCTGTTATGTGAAGTTGCTCACTTGATGAAAGGAAAATGATACAAATCCCAGATTATGAGAAGTGCAACATAGTTTCTTATCTAATGTAAGAAGATCATAAATCAATCATTTAATCATTTTGTTCCTATTTTATTTCATTTTTTCTTTGTTATTAAAGTAAGGAGCAGAGGTGCACAGCTTTACATGGAGCTCGTATAAGAACTGGAATTCTTGTAAATGGCACAAAGTGAAAGTGCTTCTTGCAGCAGTTTGAATTTTGAATGGCTTTGGGCACAGAGGGAACCCAGGGACTTTCCAGGAATTAAGCTGGAGTAGATACAGACGTCACATTAACCTGGAGGGGGCCGCAGTGAAAGGTTCAGAAGATTGAATTTAACAAAATGAAAATAAAAGAAAAACTATGACACCTATGCCAGTTTGTGGCCACTAGAAAAAAATCTATAGTTCGCTCTAAATTATTGTAATTATTGCAAAGCCATTTGTTTTTCTATACACAAAGGCATTTAATGTAAGATAAAAAGATAGATGTGAAGAGAACTTCAGACCTGTAGCTTTTATTTGATACTTTTACACCTACATCTGTTGATACGTGGGCAAATCCAGGCTAAACAACAACCAAAAGAGGCTGTAGGACAAAACTGGAAGAGCTTTAACAATTTGGTGAAGAGTCAGTGAGTTGCACACTTGGTGCCAAGAGCCTATAGTTAACAAGAGATATGTAATCCAAGTTTTATTCATGTTGAAATACTTTTTTCAATACAATTTGAGTAAGAAACAATTAAAATTAAATCAAATTGTTCTGAGATCCTCAGACTATTTCATCCAAGAAGTTTGGTAAAAATCAGGAAAATAATTTTTAAATCAAATCAGAAGCTGACAAACATCCAGTGTAAGGACTTTACAATAGGTGTCATTTGTTTTAAAGTCCTTCCATTGTTAAGTTGCTTTGCCTTTGGGAGGAAGCCTGAAAGAGAAGGAAGAGAAAATAGAGAATAGAGAACAAGAGGAACTGAAGAGAAAACTACAGGAAAAAGATGAAGAAAATAAATGAATGAGTAGAGAAGGAAGAATGTTAGCGAGAGAAGAGCAAGAAAAAGCCACAGCAAAAATGCTGAAAACACAACATGAGAGAGACTGAAAGATTACAAATCAAGATATAAGAGCAAGGCCAGAGACGGAGCTCAGGAGTTGAATTCATTTGGTAGCTGTTGGTGAGCCAGCACATGAGGCTAGAAAACAATGGTTGTAACGCCTGGTGGTCCCAGCACCGCACAGAAGACATCAAGCAAAATTTTTTAGCTCAGTGATCCAACGATGATGAAACGAGCTACCAAACTCTGCACCCTCAGCAAACTCACTCCCAATATTCAAAAACTGCTGAAAACACAACTCTTCCGCATCTTCCTATGCACTTAAATCTATTTTTTTTTTAAAACACCTTCCCTTCTGTTCTTTCTTGTATCTCATGAAATGTAAAGACTTTTCTGATAGGACTTTGCTTTGATGTTTTCTCAGGAAGTTCAGCCACAGAACTATAATTATGATTTGCTCTTTTTTTAAGTGAATGGTGATGTTATTTTCTCTGTTGAGCTTTATACTGTAGGTTATTAAGACTGTGATCATATCATTGTGTATTGTTGCCATCTAGTGTTCTTTTCCAGTTTTAACAAGGAGATATTGAGATAACATAAAATGTTGACATATCAATATTTTTAAAACCATGTTCTACAATTAAATACTTTTCAGATATTTATTCGTGTGTAACTTCATGCTTCATTTTTTGCAGACTAATAGTTTTCTGTGATTAGAAACATGTTCTCTTTTAGAAAACTTTTAGAAACGTCTAAACACTTTTTTATTTCTATTGTCTTTTTTTGATAATGTTCAGTCAAAATGACAAATGGTTAAAAAACACCCAAAAAATGAACAATAATTTCTAAGCATTTTTGAGCACAGAATTATGGTCAAATCAAATTTGCATGTTAAATTTTCCTTTCATCAAAAAACTTTTGGCAGCAACAACTACCTGATAAATCTGTGGCATTCTACTGATCAGTTTTTGCATATATTCAGGTGTGATTTCCTCTCAGGTCTTCAGAAGATCTTTCCAAAGTTCTGTTGTGCTGGCTGGCCAGTGTTCCTGAACTCTTCGGTCCAGCTTCTCCCACAGCAGATGGATGAGATCTCATGAATGAGCTGACCATCACCCAGAGTTTTTCAGTAGCTACTTTCCTCTGCAAATACAATATTTCTAACACAACCAGGAAGAGTGCTGGCTGAAAAATGAAGTTATCCCCAATCAGTCATGTTCCCATGAGACCAGGTGACCTGACTCTGTTTGTACACACTGGATTTTTTGTTCAAGCCAATTCAGAACCACTGGTAAGTACTTGTCTTCTTGGGCAGATGTGCACTAGGACCTTCCACTTTGAATTTTGTCCTGATTGGATCCAGTTGCAGCATGTCACTGGAAACTACAGTGTACTTCTAAAGAAATCTTTGTTTTCTTGGCTATATTTCATAAAGAAATTGATTGAAAACCTATTTTGTATGGCACTTTTAAGAGCATCAACAGTTATATTTGTGGAAAAAAGATCAATAGAATGACAAATGTGTCAGGCAGTTATTGCTGTTAACATGTTTATTTAAGTTTAAGTTTAACATGCAAATTTAATTTGACTGTAATTCTGTGTTTAAATATGCTTAGTTTTTTAAAATTTTATCAACCTGTAGGTGTCATTTTGTTTGCCAGTGTGTGGGTTCAAGTACTACATTCAACAACAAATATGTGATATTAGGACTAAAGGCTTTAGCCTTAAAACTTTGTCAGACTATAATTAACTGTCCACAATAGTTCAAATATGACTTGTCAATTATTTTCAGCAACTCATTACACTGAAAATAATACAATAACACTGTCCTACAATGAACTTGATGTGGATACTTTGGACCCTATCCCATCTGTCACTGGGTAAAAGGCAGGGTCCACACTGGACAGGTCTACAGTCTATCACAAATGCAGAACAACATTTTACACCTTATTACTAACAATCATAAATCAAAAATATGAAAGTTTTAGCACCACTGGCCAGATATTAATACATCATAATACATTTTAAAACACTTTGTGAAACTTGGAATCTGTACGTTATTTTGTCATCATGACTACAGAAATAATTTTTATAGATTGTGTAGATTAAAACAAGACAATATTACTGACAGTCAAACTCAACTCAAAATATTTGACAAACCTACCATGCAAATTAGAGAACAAGATTAAGATTAAAATAGTATTGTGACATGCTACATGAACAAAGGATTATTAGATATCATATACATATATCTAAGATAACATGTATGAGATTACAGAAATTTATGAAAAGTTTGAAATAACAAGTTCATAAATGTTTGCTGTTGTCTATGGCAGAGAGGAGGAAGGAGCGAGGATTGGATGTGAGTGTCCTTGTGTTTGCAGATCCATGAGTTCATTGCACACACTGTGTTATGAATTCATAAAGTCTGTAGTCTGGTGGCACTTGCCAGGATGGTCCTCAGTCAAGCTCTTGGTTGAGTTGGACCTGTGAATTTACAGGCATAATGTCACAGTGTCCTACCTATGAGCTTGGTTTGCCTTCTCATGATCCACATTGTAAAGCACAGACTTGATAGGGATGTTTTAGCATTGTAAAACTAAAAATAAAGCTATATATAAAATAAAACTATAATAAAGAGTATAGAAGGGATTTGACCAGTCTAACAAAGTTATGTTATGGATATCTGGAATTATTATTTTTTTAAACTCATTTCTGTTTCATTGTTTCATTCATTATTTTGGATATCTCAAATTAAGACTTGACTTTTAACAACTGTATTGTAGATATCTGATAAAGATACATTTTTCCTAGTATGAACGTTACTGCAGTTATTTAGAATATTCAAATAACTCAAATGATGTATAGATATTTAAACTAGAAGTGACATTTTTTTCCTAGGAACAATGATCTGAAAATGTCAGTCATTGTGAAAATCTGATTGTTTTATTTAGTTATTTATTCACTTTTGACTAGGACGAATTGAGATACAGAGTTCTGCAACAGATATCCAGTCTTGAATTGTAATGTTTAAGCTGCTTGTAATTTATGCTGGGTTAATATTGCAGATATGCTTAGGGGCGGATGTATACACCAGTTAGGAAAAAAATTCCACTACAGCAGATGCTTAAGTGAAAAAGCTGTCAACAAATTTGAAGATTCTTTCATCATTTGCTTCACCATATGTTAATACAATGAAAAGTAGCCACCTTAATGTTTCTCCTGCACAAGTAGATTATCTTGTTGACAATTCTGCAGCCTCACTACGTACAATACTTGATAGTGTTGCCCCTCTGAAAAAGAAGGCAGTAAACCAGAAGAGGTGATCTCCATGGTATAGTTCACAAACACGCAACTTAAAACACGCAACAAGAAAGTTAGAAAGGAAGTGGCGTTTCAAAAATTTAGAAGAATCTCATTTAGCCTGGAAAAATAGTTATTTAGAAAATTTACAAAAAAACACTCTGTGAAACCAGAACAGCATATTATTCATCATTAATAGAAGAAAACAAGAACAAACCCCGGTTTCTGTTCAGCACTGTAGCCAGGCTGACTAAGAGCCATAGTTCTGTTGAGCCTAGTTTTCCCTTAACTCTGAGCAGCAATGACTTCATGACCTTCTTTATGAATAAAATTTTAGCTATTAGAGAAAGAATTCACCAGATCCTCCCCCCAAATATTACAGATAGATGTACAGCAGTGCTAGAGTCATTGATAAGGCCCCAATCCCTGTTAGACTGCTTTTTACCCATAGATCTCTCTGAGCTAACTTCAATTATTACCTCATCTAAACCAACAACCTGTCTGCTGGACCCTATTCCAACTAAGCTGCTCAAGGAAGCTTTACCCTTAATAGATACGTTCATATTAGATATCATCAAACTATCTTTAGAAACAGGCTATGTACCACAGGCCTATAAAGTAGCTGTAATTAAACCACTACTTAAAAAACCCTGTCTTTACCCAGGTGTTTTAGCCAATTACAGACCAATATCTAATCTCCCCTTTATTTCTAAAATCCTTTAAAAAATAGTTGCAAAACAATTATGTGACCACCTGTACAGCAATAATCTGTATGAAGCCTTTCAGTCAGGATTTAAATTTCATCATAGTACAGAAACAGCACTGGGAAAAGTCACCAACAATCTTCTCATGACCTCAGATAATGGACTAGTCTCTATACTTGTTCTGTTAGATCTTAGTGCTGCATTTGATTCCATTGATCACAAGATTTTATTACAGAGACTGGAACAAGAAATTGGAATTACAGGAACTGCACTAGGTTGGTTTAAATCTTATCTATCTGATAGATTTCAATTTGTTCATGTTAATGATGAATCCTCCATGCACACAAAGGTTAGCTATGGAGTTCCACAAGGCTCTGTGTTAGGACCAATACTTTTTACTTTACATATGTCTCCTTTAGGCAACATTATTAGAAAACACTCCATAAATTTCCACTGCTATGCTGATGATACCCAGCTATATTTATCTATGGAACCAGATGAAAATAATCAGTTAATAAAGCTTCAAGCCTAAAAGACATAAAGGCCTGGATGTCCCACAATGTTTTACTTCTAAACTCAGATAAAACGTCATAGTATTCGGGCCCAAAAATCTCAGAGACATGATGTCCAACCTTTTTGTTACTCTAGATGACATAAGTCTGGCCTCCAGTACTACTGCAAGGAACCTTGGAATTATTTTTGATCAGGATTTGTCCTTTACCTCACATATAAACATAATCTCTAGAACAGCCTTCTTCCACCTACGGAACATTGCCAAAATTAGGAGCATCCTGTCTCAAAGTGATGCGAAAAACTGGTCCATGCATTTGTTACTTCTAGGTTGGACTACTGTAATTCCCTACTTTCAGGATGCCCCAGTAACTCCCTAAAGAGCCTGCAATTATTCCAAAATGCTGCAGCAAGAGTGCTGACTGGAACTAGCAAGAGAGATCATATTTCACCTTCACTAGCTTCTCTCCATTGGCTTCCCATTAAATCTAGAATAGAATTTAAAACCCTGCTTCTTACATATAAAGCTCTGAATGGTCAGGCTCCATCATATATAGAAGATCTCATAGCACCATATCATCCCAGTAGACCACTTCGCTCTCAGAATGCAGGCCTACTTGTGGTTCCCAGAATTTCCAAAGGTAGAATGGGAGGTAGAGCCTTTAGCTATCAAGCTCCTCTCTTGTGGAACCAGCTCCCAGTTCAGATTCGGGAAGCAGACACCCTCTCTACTTTTAAGTCTAGGCTTAAAACCTTCCTCTATGATAGAGCATATAGTTAGTTATAGTTATGCTGCTATAGGCTTAGACTGCTGAGGGACCCACCCCCCAATGCACTGAGCTCCTTTCTTCCTCTTGACCCTCTCTCCTCTCCTCTCACCTCGCAATTGTCACCACTGTATGTCATTAACTCTGTGTGTTTTCTCCCGTAGTTGTCTTTGTCCTTCTGTCCCCCTCTCTCTGTCCCTTTCTGCAGGTGTCCCCCGGCTTTGAAGCTGTGTGTCTTCCAGCGTGCAGCTACTGGTCCTACCAATCTGCCCGATGTTTTGTTGTTGCTCTTTGTTGCTCTGTTCTTTTCTCTCTCCCCTTTCCACTCACCCCAACCGGTCGAGGCAGATGGCCGTCCACCCTGAGCCTGGTTCTGCTGGAGGTTTCTTTCGTTAAAGGCAGTTTTTCCTCTCCACAGTTTTTCCTCTCCAATTCCCCCTGGAGGGGGAATTGTTGGGTTCTCTTTATACATCTTTATAATCTTGACTTTATTCTGTAAAGTGCCCTGAGATGACTTTGTTGTGAATTGGTGCTATATAAATAAAGTTGAATTGAATTGAATTGAATTGTGTCTTTATTTGCAAAGAATATTTCAGAATTCACATGAAATTCTCGTTTCATATTATTAGAATATCTATGATACAAGGCCCTTTGTCACAAAAATTTATTGTATTTTCCTTTCATTCTTGTTGATACTCTTTTATCACACAACACACCTGACACTTTTCTTCACCAGTTCCAACCTGCCTGCACTCGCCTCTTCACCTCTTTTCCACACTCTCCGTTGCTCTGAACCATTGACCCTAAGTACTTAAAGTCCTGCACCTTCTTCATCTCTGCTCCCTGTAACCTCACTGTTCCACCTGGGTCCCTCTCATTGACACACATGTATTCTGTTTTACTGCGGCTAAGCTTCATTCCTCTGTTTTCCAGAGCAGACCTCCACCTCTCTAGATTTTCCTCCACCTGCTTCCTGCTCTCACTACAAACCACAATGTCATCTGCAAACATCATAGTCCATGGAGATTCCTGTCTAACGTCATCTGTCATTCTGTCCATTACCAGAACACACAAGAAGGGGCTCAGAGCTGATCCTAGTAGTACAAGAAGACTCTGGCTTGTGCCCCCTTGCGGTTGCATTGTTTGGCTAAAATATTTAAATAGTTTAAACAGTTTTAAATACTCATTACTGACCTACAGTAGTAAATTCATTACAAAAATCAAAACAGACCCCAACTCACTAACAAAAAGGCAATGGAAAACTTATAAGATGGTGCATGTAAATAAGACAGTGTGACAAGTCGCTTTAATTATTTATGAAAATGTGCTCCAGTCAATAATTTTTGTTGGAATAAATATTAGTATAATTATAAATTACAGTCTTGTGGATCTTAAATTGATGTTTAAAGTCTCAGTTGATACCATGACACTAAAATTTTTTTATTTGTGTTATGATTTGCATTAAGGTGGACCCAAGTGAAGAGATGGGGGAAAGGGAGTAAACTCATAAACACGCTTATTTTATTTTAATTATTTATTTAGTCCTTTCGGCTTATCCCGCGAGTTCAGCGTCGCCACAGCAGATCATTGTCCACATGTTGATTTGGCACAGTTTTTACACTGGATGCCTTTCCTGACGCAACCCTTCCCCATTTCTACCCGGGCTTGGATGGGATTTGGCTGTTGGAGGTTCAGTGTCTTGTCCAGAGAGACTTTGACGTATAGCCGGGACTGGGGATTGAACCATTGACCCTGTGGTCTGTGGACGACTGTCTTACCAACTGAGCTACAGCTTGTAAAAGCTCATAAACACGCTTATAATTAAGAAAAACCTCAATATTTTTAAGAAATCGGCACAGGGCACAGGGCACAAAAAAACAAAACAAAAAAAAAACACAGCAAGTAACAGAAAACACAGAGCTACACTAAATAAGGATAATAAACCTAAAGTACAAATCAAACTGAACACTAGGAAAAGGAATAAGGAAACAAAAGCCAAAAACAGACCAAACATCGACCACAAACCGGATACACCATAAACTTGAGTTAACACTAGGGGAAAAAAACAATTAGGGAACAAAATTAGAACCTGTCCAAATCCAGATTACAGAGATACAAAATAAACACTCTGGAAAAGACTAAGGAAGCAGATTGAAAAGAAACACACCAAACCTCAGACTAAAGTTGAGGGGAAAACAGATTCTAAATCATAGGAGTCAGGTAAGTCACAAGTTGGGTGTGTAGGCGGAGTGAAACAATGATCTGGCAGGGAGCTGTCAGGAGAGCTGGACCTAAATAGTGAAGGGGAACAGGTGTAAACAATTATGAGTGATGATGAATGGTGACGCTGGAAGCAAGAACCTGGAACAGGAAATGGGGCTGCAAAAATAAAAAAGTCCAAGACAGGAAATGGAACTAAGATCATGAAAGTATTATTACAGTGATTCACAGACAAGTTTAGCAGCACTAATGGAGCAGAATGTTTCAAGAGTAAAAAAAAAAAAAAAAAAGATGACTCTTCAATATAAAAAGGAGAAATGTCTGGGATGGCCCATCCAGAGCCATGGCCAGGTGCAATTTCTCACCAGAAGACAAGATAGATGGAAACATATATGACTATGGGATCTCTGAGGGTGCAGTTGACAATGAAGGACCTACCAAGGAGTTCTTCAGTTTAGATCTACATGAAATCAAGGACAGCAATGGCATCTTTCAAGGTCCACAGAGTGCAAAAGTCCTCACATGCAACTCCAAAGGTACAGTATGTTTGTCCAAAAGGTTTTTGTGTAAATTAGAATAAGTTAAATCATTTTAATTGTCATCAATGTATTTTTTAATTTTATTTTTTATTTTTTAAACAAGTTAAATTTGGTTCCACATTTGAACATTAGGATCTTTTCGGATCCTGACAATGTACGACAGTATAACATAGACAGTATTTTTATCTGACTGTTTGATATCATGATGTTCAACTGATGTCCGTTTTCTGTCACCAGCAATGAAAGACAATGGATACTTCCTTGCTGGTCAGATCATAGCAATGTCAATTGCGCATGGGGAACAGAGTCCTTGTTTTCCTTCCAGTGTCTTGTATGAATGTCTTCAAACGGGTCCAGACAATGTTACAGTTGTCAAGGTCACAGGGGAGATCGGCAAGAATGTTTCCTATGATTAAATGCATTTTGAGTCATTGTTTATGAACTCATTTTTAGATATATAAACTCATTATTTATCTAGTCATTATTTATTAACATACATACTAAAGCTAATATTTTGCTTAGTAATTGCTTGGTACAGTACATATCCTTATATTAATCTAATTTAATATTTTAGATCTTGAAGGCTGAAACACAATCACAGCCAAATAATTTAGTTACTGAGCTGGCAGCCTGCTACCAGTAAAAAGGCCCCTAACATCCCGAGAAGATGTGATTAAACAATAAGTAAAGTCAAATCCATGGCTGGCTGCAACCTTTCTGTGTAAATGATAAATGGTAAATTCAAACATTCAAAAGTATAGACCTGCCTTTTCAAATGTCATCTTCTCATAAGAGTACACTAGTTCACCTTCAGAGTGACGATGCTGACCCATGAAGTACATGCTGAGGTAGACGTCATCCTTGGCTGGCAGATGAACACCCAGACAAGAAACCTGAGAATCAGCAGGGAAAAAAATATTGGCTTAATTATAGATGGTTATGAATCAAATTGTTGATCCAGACATTTTCTGCTGGCTGCCAGTACAGGGTGAAAAAAGTCCCAAGTTACTTATAGCTGCCTTAAAGGCATCTAAGTGACTTGAGTTATATTTGCGGTTTTTCCTGCTTGGCCCATGGGCCTGGCCTCAGTTTCTCAAGTCTGTCTGTTGTAGAGATGCTGCTCCACTGGCAGACCACTCCTCAGGTGTGCTCCCTGCACTCCTAAAGACTTTAGTCTCCTCAGCCCAGTCTGCACCTGGCCTTCCTGTAGAGTACATTTCTGTAATACAACTAGCTCAGTTGGTCAGGTGAACACCTTCCATCGCAGACCTTCATCGGTGTGTGAATGGTAAATGTTCTGAACTTACAAAGCGCTTTTCTACCTATTTGGCACTCAAAGTGCTTTACACTGCTTTCTTATTCACCCATTCACACTCACACTGATGGGGGAGCTGCTATGCAGCTGGCCAACACTCACCGGGAGCAACTAAGTTGGGGTTCAGTGTCTTGCTCAAGGACACTTTGACATGTGACCAAAGGAGCCGGGGACTGAACCAACAACTGTGAGATTGGTGGACAACCGCTCTACCTTCCTGCTCCACAGTCGCGCATTAAAACAATCTATTTGTTTTAATGATCTGTACTGTCTTCCTGGAGGCAGCAGTTAAAAAAGAGTGTCCAGGGTGAGATTTGTCCTTAAGTGTTGTTATGATGGATGAGGCAGCTGTCATGGGTGTAGAGGGCGAATAACAAACGGCTCAGCAGGAACCTTTGTGGTTAGCTAGTGCTGAGGCTGAGGGCCGTGGGGATCTTTGAGCCAACTCTTACCCTTTGTGTGCGACAGGAAAACTTTTAACCACTAACAGGTAGACTGTTCAGTGTCTTGCTGAAGGACACTTTGACATGTGACTGGAGGAGCTGGGGAATGAACCAACAACTGTGAGCTTGGTGGACAACCGCTCTACCTTCCTGCTCCACAGTCGCCCCTATCACTCACCCTTTCTACACAGCTTTTAATAGTCTATAAATGTGTGAAATAATTTCCGTGATGTGCAAATAAGCCTTCAATTGCATATTCTTGGCTAAATATAACAGGGATCTTATCAAATCAGCTGTATGCAAGAGAAGATCTTTGCAAGTCTTCTGTTTCTCCTCTAGTGTAGAGTTATATCTCATTGCTATAAAATGTTATGAACAATGTAATGAAATATTTTTGAAGAAAATTACATGTAAAGCTCCAAAATATTCAACTGGTTGAATTGCTAGCAACTCAAAAATTTGAATGACACGAATGTTAATGATGAGAATTTTATCCTCAAACCAATGGCAACACGGCAAATAGATTTGGATCCACTGGTTATTTTTGAACTGTTGATTATGTTTGAAGAAATAAAAAAAAATTAAACCTCAAAAGATGTATTACCATTACTTCATGTAATGTACAGTACATGAGTAACATATTTTGTCACGGGTTTGGTTAAGGGGTGGATCCAAGAGAGGAGACAGTGCGAGGGATTGCAAATAACGAGGGGCTTTATTGACAGATGTAAATCGTTAACAGAAGTCGCTCCTAACAGGAGGGTACCAGGAAACGGATACAGAACAAAGAAGACTCAGACTAACCAAAGGGACCAGAACATGAGGGGGATTAACTTAAACTCGCTCCTGAGAGGAGAACACAAAGGAAAACAAGCCAGGTATCAAACATGAAACACGAAGATAACTAAACTGAATCATGAACTGAGCGAACCAAAACCTCGGACAGGGATCTGAAGCCTATAATAAATCTGAATGGATAGACAGGGAAAACTAAAAGAAACTAACAAACAGGTAAACGCCAAATAAATTACACTGATGAGAAACATACACCACTAAAATAGAAAGAACACATGGATATGACAAAGAAAACTTATAAACGGGAGCACAGAAACTAATACAGGAACTCAGGGGAGGCAGACATGAACAAATAGAACGCAAAGCACTGGCAAATAGAAAAAACACAGAAGCATAACTAATACCTGAAATAACCAAGGCCAAACAAGTGGAGATTAACAAGAGGCTTAGATCAAATCACTGAATGAGACAGAAGGCATGCAGCCATGAAGGTCCAAGAAACACAAAGTCAGGTATTTCTTTCCAAAAGTCCAGAGTCTACTATGGGGTGGGCGAGGGTAACAACAATGGCAATGACAGCAGCAACAACGACAAGGATCTGGCAGGGGAGTGAGGAGAAGACTGAACTTAAGTAGAGGAGGGAACAGGTGCAAACAATGAGGGACAACAAGGGTAAAGCTGGGCAAAAGAACTGGGACAGGAAGTAAGGAGAAGGGGTCACAAAATAAAAGTCCAAAAACAGGAAGTGCAGAGAGATCCTGACATATTTACTTTTCAACAATTTACTGACCTCAAGATACTACATTATTATAAGCTGCATTTATATATGATGTAGTGTTTTTTCAGCAGACATCATGGAATCACATGACATCTTAGTGTTGATCCTAATAAGTCACTATTTGTACCAGCAGATTGCTGTTGGTGCTGTTGTACTAATTTCAGGTTCTTAGGTTCTTTTGTATTATGTAAATAAAATCCCAACCTGATCATTTTCTTTCTGCCTATACAATTTGACACTTAAGTGGTAACTGATTCATAGATAATATGAAATGACATTGCTATGATCTGACCAGCAAGGAAGTATCCATTGTCTTTCATTGCTGGTGACAGAAAATGGACATCAGTTGAACAACATGATATCAAACAGTCAGATAGAAATGCTGTCTATGTTATACTGTCATACATTGTCAGGACCCGAAAAGATCCTCATGTTCACATGTGGAACCACATTTAACTTATTTAAAATAAAAAACAATAATAAAAAACACATACATGACAATTGAACTTATTCTGGTTTTTGGACAAACATACAGTAACTTTGGAGTTGTGAGGACTTTAGCACTCTGTGGACCCTGAAAGATACTAATGCTGTTCTTGATTTCACCTAGATCAAACCTAAAGAACTACTGTGTAGGCCCTTCATTGTCAAATGCACCCTCAGATATTCCATTGTCATCTGTAAACTTTACATCTTTTTTCTAGTGAATAAAAATACTTCTCCGTATTATATTGAAAGTGTATTGTTTGAAACATCCATTAGTGCCTCTAACGTTGTCTTGTATTTTTGTTTACATGCACCATCTTGTAAGATTTCCATTCCTTTTTTGTCGGTGAGTTAGGATCTGTTTTGTCATGAATTTTAGAAGCTGTAGGTCAGTAAGGAGTGCTACCTTATCTTTTCCCCATCATAATCACATCCAAACTATTTAAACATTTTAGCCAAACAACCCCCCATCCCCCAAATGACAGCATGACATAACTTCACATCTCTATAAGTGCACAGTGACAATGACAGTGGACCACGTTCAGATTTTTTTTAATTTTGTTTTTTAATTTATATAAAAATATTAAATACAATACATTTTTGTGACAAAGGGCCTGGCATCATAGATATTCTAATAATATGAAACGAGAACTCCCAACACAATATCAATACTTCTTAATGAATTTCATGTGAATTCTGAAATATTCTTTGAAAATAAAGACACAGTGTGTGAATTTGAGTGTGTATTTGAGAAAAAATTTTCACAGGTCTGTTAAGTGGATAGCAGTCTGTCACCAGCCATGTACTAATGGCAATTACATTTTTTCCTGTGTGTTACATGTGTGAAATGTAACTCCAGAGACTGTCCAGACCTGATACTCTTGCCGTCGTGCGGAGTTCATATGTGAAACAGGGCTTAACCCTATAAAATAATTTTTTATCATGTTTGCTTGATAAGACCTCTGTCTTATCAACATGATCAATACTTTCCTTAAAAACCTCTTGTATATAACCTGATACATGTATTCTGACCACTAGTGTATTATCATGCCACCGCAGGCAGTGGAAGTTTTTGTATTTTTTTTACATTTTCAAAATGGCTGCGGTCATTATAAATTATTCCTACACTTCTGGCAGGAAAATAACATTTTCAAAAAGTTACAGTACGAATAACATTTATATTGTTACTTATTTTTTGTATATTAAAATAATGTATTAAAATAATGAATACTTACTTAATAATTCATTCTTTTCATTACAGTTAAATCATGTTTAAAATGTATTAAATGTGTAGGAGTTGTAAGAATGTTGGGATGGAGAAGACAAGCTGAAAGCCATTGGTCTTGGTCATGTCACATTTTTGTAATGTAATCTACATCATGCCTACCACAATACCAACACACACCACTTTGATGATTTAAATAGTCTGTATGAATTGCCATTCAAAAATACATTTAGGGTATTTTCACAATAACAATTCCTGATGAACGCGATAGAGCACTTAGGGAAGATGATGAAGTGGATGAGAAGGATGGGACTCCTCAGGCCATGCATGATGATTGAAGTTCAGATAGTAGTGATGAGAAACACTAAGAGATGAAAGTGTAGACAAGCATCGTTGTTCTTCAGTAGTTTCAATAGTTGCTAAGTCTGTGTACAGGTTTTCTGTGTGCAATAGGTCTGAGCATTCAATTCAATTCAACTTTATTTATATAGCACCAATTTACAACAAAGTCATCTCAGGGCACTTTACAGAATAAAGTCACGATTATAAAGATGTATAGAGAGAACCCAACAATTCCCCCTGGAGCAAGCTCTAGGCAACAGTGGAGAGGAAAAACTCCCTTTAGCGGAAGAAACCTCCAGGAGAACCAGGCTCAGTGTGGGCAGCCATCTGCCTTGACCGGTTGGGGTGAGAGGAAAGAAAGAGAGCAACAAAAGCAACAACAAAACATCAGGCAGATTGTAAGGAGCAGTAGCTGCACGCTGGAAAACACACAGCAGAGAGGGAGACAGTGGTGACAATTGTGGGGTAGGAGGAGAGGAGAAAGGGTCAAGAGGAGAAAAGGAGCTCAGTGTATTGGGGGGGGTGGGTTCCCCAGCAGTCTAAGCCTATAACAGCATAACTATAACTATCTATAAGCTTTATCAAAGAGGAAGGTTTTAAGCCTAGACGTAAAAGTAGAGAGGTCTTCTATATATAATGGAGCCTGACCGTTTAGAGCAGGGGTCAAGTCAAATTACCTGAGGGCCAGAGGAGGCAGAGTCTGGGTGAGGCTGGGCGACATCAGGTATTCCACAAAAAAAGCTTTTAAAAAAAATCGTCATTACGTCAGTACTAACAGTTCTTTAACTATAATGGGTTCTTCTGAACATGAACATGGCTTCTCTTGCCTACTTCTTGCTGCCAGAGACTTGGCAGCACTTCCTCTCACATAGCTGAGCCACATTTGGCTTGAGGGAGGAAGTAGTTGAGACCCTCAGTATGGCTTGAAAATGATCGCCAGTAAGTCTGGACCTGTGCTCCCAAAAAGGCACATGGTCCGCTTGAACATTCAGAAAAGCTCAGGGAGTTGATTCTGTCAAAAATTGGCCAAGCTTGTCTGCTTTTCCACTCACCTGCCTGAACTTGAAGCACAGAAAGGGCATCTTGCATATTAAAGAAGAAGGGGTCATGTCTTTCATGATGACATGAAGATCATAACATTTGTAGATGGTAGAAAGTACCAGGACAGCGAGCGCAAAAGAAGGCGACTGCTAGCGAGCTGTTCATTATCAGCTGGGACAGTGGGACACCATTATTTATTTATTATATAAAACAGTGGGATGCAGCCATGGAGGCATGGATTCAGCTGTACGTCCTACCCAACACCGATGTTCCGCTGACTATATAACCCAGGCGGGTAAGCCCCTGATGAGGCTCCAGCCTGACTAAAAAGCTGGCGGGAGCTGGCTGAATGGCCCCATCGAAGGTCCACTCCCCTCAGTGACATCATTGGTGTTGGTTGTTAACGCAGGTAACATTGGCTTCAGTCAAACATGCTCATTTAAAACACAGTTAGAAGTAGTAATTCTGTGACGGCTATGTGATGTTACACAGCACCTCCATAGTTGAAAAAAAAGAAACCTTCCACACACAGCACGGTAAAGTGCCATTCATATAAAAAGTCGCAATTGGCCCCTGGCCGCAAGTGTGAGACCCCTCGTTTAGAGCTTTATATGTAAGAAGCAGGGTTTTAAATTCTATTCTAGATTTAATGGGAAGCCAATGGAGAGAAGCTAGTGAAGGTGAAATATGATTTCTCTTGCTAGTTCCAGTCAGCACTCTTGCTGCAGCATTTTGGAATAATTGCAGGCTCTTTAGGGAGTTACTGGGGCATCCTGAAAGTAGGGAATTACAGTAGTCCAACCTAGAAGTAACAAATGCATGGACCAGTTTTTCGGCATCACTTTGAGACAGGATGCTCCTAATTTTGGCAATGTTCCGTAGGTGGAAGAAGGTCGTTCTAGAGATTTGTTTTATATGTGAGGTAAAGGACAAATCCTGCTCAAAAATAACTCCAAGGTTCTTTGCAGTAGTACTGGAGGCCAGACTTATGTCATCTAGAGTAACAAAAAGGTTGGACATTTTGTTTTTTTTGGGCACAAATAGTATGACTTTAGTTGTGTCTGAGTTTAGAAGTAAAACATCCAGGATTTTATGTCTTGTAGGCTTGAAGCTTTATTAACTGATTATTTTCATCTGGTTCCATAGATAAATATAGCTGGGTATCATCAGCATAACAGTGGACATTTATGGAGTGTTTTCTAATAATGTTGTCTAAAGGAGACATATATAAAGTAAAAAGTATTGGTCCTAACACAGAGCCTTGTGGAACTCCATAGCTAACCTTTGTGTGCATGGAGGATTCATCATTAACATGAACAAATTGAAATCTATCAGATAGATAAGATTTAAACCAACCTAGTGCAGTTCCTTTAATCCCAGTTTCATGTTCCAGTCTCTGTAATAAAATCTTGTGATCAATGGAATCAAATGCAGCACTAAGATCTAACAGAACAAGTATAGAGATGAGTCCATTATCTGATGCCATGAGAAGATCGTTGGTGACTTTTACCAGTGCTGTTTCTGTACTATGATGAACTCTAAATCCTGACTGAAAGGCTTCATACAGATTATTGCTGTACAGGTGATCACATAATTGCTTTACAACTACTTTTTCAAGGATTTTAGTAATAAAGGGGAGATTAGATATTGGTCTGTAATTGGGTAAAACACCTGGGTCAAGACAGGGTCTTTTAAGTAGTGGTTTAATTACAGCTACGTTATAGGCCTGTGGTACTTAACCTGCTTCTAAAGATAGATTGATGATATCTAATATGAACGTATCTATTAAGGATAAAGCTTCCTTGAGCAGTCTAGTTGGAATAGGGTCTAGCAGACAGGTTGTTGGTTTAGATGAGGTAATAATTGAAGTTAGCTCAGAGAGATCTATGGGTTAAAAGCAGTCTAACAGGGATTGGGGCCTTATCGATGATTCTAGCACTGCTGTACATGAAGATCTATCTATAATATTTGGGGGTAGGATCTGGTGAATTCTTTCTCTAATAGCTACAATTTTATTCATAAAGGTCATGAAGTCATTGCTGCTCAAAGTTAAGGGAATAGTAGGCTCAACAGAACTATGGCTCTTAGTCAGCCTGGCTACAGTGCTGAAGAGAAACCAGGGGTTGTTCTTGTTTTCTTCTATTAATGATGAATAATATGCTGTTCTGGCATCACTGAGAGCTTTTTTTTTTTTAACATTTTTAAACTGTTTTTCCAGGCTAAATGAGATTCTTGATATTCACTGTGACCTGTGCGGCTGAGGAGGGTTTGTGAGGTAAGAAGTGAAAGTGCATCCCAGTTTTGTCCCTAAATTTTAGAGACAGAATTTTCTGATTGTCACAAGATAAATGTGTTGGGGAGCTGATGTTAAAAGTTGAACATTTACATGACACTTCATTTACAATGACTGAAGAACAGAGCAATTGGTGTCTCACAAAGCTGCTAATGAGGCATTCAACCAAACATATGGACACATTTCAACCCAGTGATTCATCGTTCGATGGGCAGAAAGCAGAACACAGATCTGAACAGTTATGTGAAATGTTTCCACTTTGGCTCATCAAAAATTAAACATGCTGCTGCAGTTTGAATCATCTAGAAAGCATTGATTGTGCTGCTGGCAGCCATGTCAGCAGGGCACTGCTGTAGTTGAGATGAGCTAAGACAAGTATTTCTGCCCCATCATTTCTAAATCATTTGTAACAGTCTTTGTTTCACTTTCACTGTGACCAGTGCAGATGAGGGGGGGTTTGGTGCATAGGGGTATTTAAAGAGCTGCAGTGGACACACTCAGAAGTCTTGGACATTGCATCTGCCATCACTAATCCAGTCTTGGACATCAAAGTGTACAAGCCAAACATGGATGGAAACTCAGGTAAGTCAAGTTACTCTGTCCATGTTTTAATGGTAAATGGTCTGTGCTTATATAGTGCTTTTCTATCTTATCTAACTAAAAGCTCTTCTCTGCTTCTCATTCACCTGTTCACACAACATAAATGTGATTGTTATTTACTTTAGTTTAGATTTTAAGTGATAAAAGTTTGAGTAAAATGTTTTAACTTTTTAACTAACCCAGTGAAATTTAAACAAACAAACAAACAAACAAACAGACAAACAAACAAACGAAACCTAAACCAACGCTAAATAAAGCAATAACTAAAATGTGTTGGCTTTAGTATTAGGATAGAAAATTATGAGATGGTATTTTCTATGTAACTGTAGCACTTAGAGCAAGAAATGTTTCATTTACAATTTAGTCTATATGTATTAACATAACACTGCACGTAGTGAAGAGGCAAACAACAAATGACTCAGTTGTTTTGAATGACTTGTGGGCAGAAATAAAGGGAAGCATTTTTTAAAAATTTGTGGCCAAAAGCAACCTGGTGGCTAAATGGGTTGAGCATCAGGTATCAAATCCAAGCCATTATATACAAACACAAGTTTGTGTTGTCAGGTGTGTCTGGTGATTGACACGGGTGATAACTTATTGACAGACTACATCAGGGGTGAGGCCATTTATACACTTGAATATTGTTTTTAAGAGGGAAAACTTAAGAAGTTATCAAAACTTAAACTATGTAATAAAATAATTTGTCAATGCTATTTTTTTGGTTTCTGATCCAAAACCTTTCAGTCTCTTTGTATAATGACATTACAGGCCCCAGATGTTAATGCAATAATCATTTCTGTTATTATAGAAGCTTTATTATCATCAGTGAGCATATTTAACATGTTTGATTTCTGCATGTAACCCACCCTGTGGGGGGAGCAATGGGCAGACTCTGGGGGCTCCCAGGGAGCTAGTGCTAAGTATCTCAACTCAAGTACACACCTGTTGGGGTTTGATCAAAATGATGCTTTACCCACTGAGCCAACAGGCTGCCAAAAATACTTTGGTGCACAGTTTTCAGCAGCACTGCCAGGCCAGGTTGATGTTTGGAGTGAATGGCAAGTCCCATTTTTTCTGTTTAACCAGTTGTCTCCTTGTAGAGGACACATCAGATAATAAACTGATAAGAACAGATACTGAACTTATTGTCCTATTTTTAATCTATAAATTATGAATTGCTGAATTTCACTGTATGTATTAGCTGATGTCACAGATACAAACAGTAATATTATTAACTTTAATATATCTCTTGGTAAGATGTATATTTTTTGAATTAACAAAACCCTCAAACTAATGTGTCACTGTGGTTCGGTCTGGACAGGTTTTCCCTTTGCTGTACTATTTTAAAGAACCCTTTTCCTGTGAAGGCTGCACTGTACTGACCTCAGATTAGATCGTGAAAAGAGAGTCTGACAGTTGTGTATTGAAATTGAAAAGATTATTTTCTATTGTCACTCATTCTTCTTCACAGGATTGCACAAAACATATAGTGAGGAGTTGAGGATTGTGATGGTGGGGAAGACTGGCAGCGGGAAAAGTTCCACTGGAAACACCATCCTGGGACGACAGTGCTTTGAATCAAGGTTCAGTGCTAAGTCTATTACTGTGGACTGTTCTAAGTGCAGAGCTGAGGTGAATGGACAACAGGTGTCTGTCATTGACACCCCAGGCCTGTTTGACACCAGGTTTGACAAAGAAGAAACATCTAAACTTATAGGCCAGTGCATCTTATATGCTGCTCCTGGACCCCATGTCTTCTTGGTGGTCATCAGACTGGGCAGATTCACTGAAGAAGAAAAGCAAACTGTAAAGAAGATTCAAGAAATCTTTGGCCAGGCTGCAGACAGATACAGCATGGTCCTCTTTACTGGTGGTGACGATCTTGAAGATACGATTGAAAACTTCCTGACAGGGAGCCCTGAGCTGCAGGAGCTTGTGGGAAGGTGCAATGGTCACTACCATGTCTTCAATAATAAGAACAAGGATCGTTCTCAGGTCATTGATCTGCTTCAGAAGATCAGAAATATAATTCAGAGGGACGGAGGAAGTCACTACACCAATGAGATGTTCCAAGAGGCAGAGAGGGCAATCGAAGAGGAGAAACAGCGCATCCTGAAGGAGAAAGAAGAGGAAATACGCAGACAACAAGAGGAGGTGGAGAGAAAACTGCAGGAAAAATATGATAAACAGATGCAGAAACTGTATCAGCAATTTCAGGCTGAGAGAGAGAGAGAGAGGAAAGAGAGAGAGGAGGAGAGGAAGATGGTGAGAGAGGAGATGAATGAAGAGAGGAGGCGGGAGAGAGAGGAAATAGCAGCAGAGAGAGAGAAAGAGAGGAAGCAGATGATGAATCAATTAAGTGCAAAACACAGCAGAGAACTTCAAGGTGAAAAAGACAAAGTTCAAAGCATTTACGACCAGTTGGCCAGGATGAGAGCTGAAACGAATAATTTTAAACCTCCTTGTGTTATCTTGTAATCAATTATCAGCAGCTATTTGCTGCAGGTTTGTCTCTTTAATGACAAATCAATGTAAGACACATTTAAACCTTTTTGGAATTTCGACAGTTATGTCTTGCAAATATTATGAATTAAATGAATGCTGTGCTAATAGTGAACTAAAGAATGACAAATTATATTCTACTTAGAAAACTGTTCTGAAACTGTTAGAAATTGTTCTGGATGAGCTACAGTAGTTATTTTTAATGCATTACTCAAAGCATTAAGTTCTTGAGTCTATGATCATGTCACTTCTTGGACAAATCTGTCTTTGGACCAACTTAAACTACAAATAAAGTCGTGTCATAACATCTTAAACTGTAGTCTGTGTTGCAGTCTGTATTTACTCTCTCTTCATCCCCATTCAATCCCCCTCCATTCCATTTAGCTGCTTTGAGATTTGTTTTGGCTCCTCCTGCTCCTCGTGCAGTAAGCGTATTGCGTCACTTCCTGTTTCTGCACACTCTTGGGTTTCTACCGAAGGACTGTTTACTGATTCATTGTAGCTGTTATTTTTACTCAAATAAGTGATTTCTTCACACAAGAATTAAAACTTAGTCTTAACATACGCTTTTATTACACAAGCACCTGCCTTTGCAAAACATAACCAGCTAAAGTTTACAAATTCCAGATTTCACCTATATTAGCTTCGTTAGCTTAGCAGTTATCTGTTAGCAATGGCTTCTCTGTCTCCCTCTGTTTCTCCTTCTGTCACTTGCTCGGTCTGTCTCATGTTCAGTTTTTCCTCTGCCTCCTTTAGTGATAATTCTATATGTAATAAGTGTAAGGTTTTTGCAGCTTTGGAGTTCCCGAGCAGCCGGGAAGCCAGTCCGGCTGGGTGACGGTTCGTAAGAGGTCTAATGCTAAACAGACGCCCGAGGTTCACCACCAGTCGGTTCACGTTTCTAATCAATTTTCCCCACTCAGCAACACACCTGCTGAGAAACCAACTCTGGTAACTGGCAGCTCTATAGTCAGAAACGTGTATTTAGAGTCTCCAGCGGTCAAATGTCTTCCCTGGGCCACGTTGAATCATATTTGAAACTCCTGGCTAAAGATAAACGTAAATACAGTAAGATTATTATTCACAGTTAATGACGCCCGATTACGCAAATCAGAGGTCACTAAAATGAATGTTGAATCGGTGTGTAACTTTGCCAAAACAATGTCAGACTCCGTAGTTTTCTCTGGACCTCTGCCAAATCTGACCAGTGACGAAATGACATGTCGTCATTAAACCGCTGGCTGTCTAGGTGGTGTCCATCAAATGATGTGGGCTACATAGACAATTGGAAACGTTTTCGGGGAAAACCGAGGCTAATTACGAGAGATGGCATCCATCCTACTTTAGATGGTGCAGCTTTCTTATCCAGAAATATGGCTGGTTTTATTAGACAACCAAAAGAATGACGATCCAGAGTTGAGCCTAGGATGCAGAGATCCAGTCCTACATGCCTCTCTGCAGTGTCCTTACAACCGTCACCCCCCCACAACTCCCACATACCTATAGAGACTGTGTCTGTTCCCCGACCAACTAAATTACATAAACTAAAAACGACAACAAGAGGAGTTAATCATAATAACCTAATAAAAGTTAAGACTACTCCTCTTGCAGAACAAAACCCCAAAACTATTAAATGTGGACTATTAAATATCAGATCTCTCTCTTCTAAATCTCCGTTAGTAAATGACTTAATAAGCGATCATCAATTCGATTTATTTTGTCTCACTGAAACTTGGTTGCAGCGGGAAGAATATGTCAGTTTAAATGAGTCATATTAATTATCATGTTCCTAGAAGCACAGGCCGAGGTGGAGGAGTTGCAGCAATCTTCCATTCTAGCTCATCAATAATTCCTAGACCTAAACATAGTTATAACTCATTTGAGAGTCTTACTCTTAGCCTTTCACACCCAAACTAGAAAACTCAAAAACCACTATTATTTGTTAACGTGTACCGTCCTCCAGTCCCTTATTCAGAGTTTTTGATTGAATTTTCTGATTTTCTATCTGATTTAGTGCTTAGTACAGATAAAGTCATTATAGTGGGTGACTTTAACATTCATGTAGATGCTGACAGTAACTGTCTGAGCACTGCGTTTAATTCATTATTAGATTCAATTGGTTTTTCCCAAAATGTAAATAAACCCACTCACTGTTTTAGTCACACGTTAGACCTTGTCCTTACGTATGGAATTGAAGCGGATAATTTAACCATATTTCCTCACAACTCTCTTCTGTCTGACCATTTTTTAATAACATTTGAATTTACAATAACGGACTATATAGCAGTTAGGGAAAAATTCCACTATAGCAGATGCTTAAGTGAAAAAGCTGTCAACAAATTTAAAGAAATTATTTTTTCATCATTTGCTTCACCATATGTTAATACAATGGAAAGTAGTCTCCTTAATGTTACTCCTGCACAAGTAGATTATCTTGTTGACAGTTCTGCAGCCTCACTACGTACAATACTCGATAGTGTTGCCCCTCTGAAAAAGAAGGCAGTAAACCAGAAGAGGTGATCTCCATGGTATAGTTCACAAATACTTAAAACTTAAAACAGGAAACACGAAAGTTAGAAAGGAAGTGGCGTTCCAGAAATTTAGAAGAATCTCATTTAGCCTGGAAAAATAGTTTAAAAATGTACAAAAAAGCTCTCAGTGATGCCAGAACAGCATATTATTCATCATTAATAGAAGAAAACAAGAACAACCCCCGGTTTCTGTTCAGCACTGTAGCCAGGCTGACTAAGAGCCATAGTTCTGTTGAGCCTAGTTTTCCCTTAACTTTGAGCAGCAATGACTTCATGACTTTCTTTATGAATAAAATTGTAGCTATTAGAGAAAGAATTCACCAGATCCTCCCCCCAAATATTACAGATAGATCTTCATGTTCATGTTCATGTTCGAATCATCAATAAGGCCCCAATCCCCGTTAGACTGCTTTTTACTTATAGATCTCTCTGAGCTAACTTCAATTATTACCTCATCTAAACCAACAACCTGTCTGCTAGACCCTATTCCAACTAAGCTGCTCAAGGAAGCTTTACCCTTAATAGATACGTTCATATTAGATATCATCAATCTATCTTTACAAAACAGGCTATGTACCACAGGCCTATAAGGTAGCTGTAATTAAACCACTACTTAAAAAAACCCTGTCTTGACCCAGGTGTTTTAGCCAATTACAGACCAATATCTAATCTCCCCTTTATTTCTAAAATAATTGAAAAAGTAGTCGCAAAACAATTATATGACCACCTGTACAGCAATAATTAGTATGAAGCCTTTCAGTCAGGATTTAGAGTTCATCATAGTACAGAAACAGCACTGGTAAAAGTCACCAACGATCTTTTCATGGCCTCAGATAATGGACTCATCTCTATAGTTGTTCTGTTAGATCTTAGTGCTGTATTCGATACCATTGATCACAACATTTTATTACAGAGACTAGAACATGAAATTGGGATTAAAGCAACTGCACTACGTTGGTTTAAATCTTATCTATCTGATAGATTTCAATTTGTTCATGTTAATGATGAATCCTCCATGCACACAATGGTTAGCTATGGAGTTCCACAAGGCTCTGTGTTAGGACCAATACTTTTTACTTTACATATGTCTCCTTTAGGCAACATTATTAGAAAACACTCCATAAATTTCCACTGCTATGCTGATGATACCCAGCTATATTTATCTATGGAACCAGATGAAAATAATCAGTTAATAAAGCTTCAAGCCTACAAGACATAAAGGCCTGGATGTCCCACAATGTTTTACTTCTAAACTAAGACAAAACTGAAGTCATAGTATTTGGGCCCAAAAATCTCAGAGATATGATGTCTAATCATATTGTTACTCCAGATGGCATAAGTCTGGCCTCCAGTACTACTGCAAGGAACCTTGGAATTATTTTTGATCAGGATTTGTCCTTTACCTCACATATAAACATAATCTCTAGAACAGCCTTCTTCCACCTACGGAACATTGCCAAAATTAGGAGCATCCTGTCTCAAAGTGATGCCGAAAAACTGGTCCATGCATTTGTTACCTCTAGGTTGGACTACTGTAATTCCCTACTTTCAGGATGCCCCAGTAACTCCCTAAAGAGCCTGCAATTAATGCAAAATGCTGCAGCAAGAGTGCTGACTGGAACTAGCAAGAGAGATCATATTTCACCTTCACTAGCTTCTCTCCATTGGCTTCCCATTAAATCTAGAATAGAATTTAAAACCCTGCTTCTTACATATAAAGCTCTGAACAGTCAGGCTCCATCATATATAGAAGATCTCATAGCACCATATCATCCCAGTAGACCACTTCGCTCTCAGAATGCAGGCCTACTTGTGGTTCCCAGAATTTCCAAAGGTAGAATGGGAGGTAGAGCCTTTAGCTATCAAGCTCCTCTCCTGTGGAACCAGCTCCCAGTTCAGATTCGGGAAGCAGGCACCCTCTCTACTTTTAAGTCTAGGCTTAAAACCTTCCTCTTTAATAAAGCATATAGTTAGTTATAGTTATGCTGCCATAGGCTTAGACTGCTGGGGGACCCACCCCCCGATGCACTGAGCTCCTTTCCTCCTCTTGACCCTCTCTCCTCTCCTCTCACCCCGCAATTGTCACCACTGTATGTCATTAACTCTGTGTGTTCTCTCCCGTAGTTGTCTTTGTCCTTCTCTGTCCCCCTCTCTCTGTCCCTGTCTGCAGGTGTCCCCGGCTTTGAAGCTGTGTGTCTTCCAGTGTGCAGCTACTGGTCCTACCAACCTGCCTGATATTTTGTTGTTTCTTTTTGTTGCTCTGTTCTTTTCTCTCTCCCCTTTCCAGTCACCGCAACCGGTCGAGGCAGATGGCCGTCCACCCTGAGCCTGGTTCTGCTGGAGGTTTCTTCCGTTAAAGGGAGTTCTTCCTCTCCACTGTTGCCTATGGCTTGCTCCAGGGGGAACTGTTGGGTTCTCTTTATACATCTTTATAATCTTGACTTTATTCTGTAAAGTGCCCTGAGATGACTTTGTTGTGAATTGGTGCTATATAAATAAAGTTGAATTGAATTGAATTGAATTGAATTTAAGGGTCTAAGGTCAGAGTGTGTCTCATGCACATTGCATGAAGGGCTGCGGTAGTTTTATCCTGGTGTAGCTACTAACCTGACAGCTCAGTGTATGAAGGAAAGATAACAAGGAAAGATAAACCTTAAGAATCAGTTCTTTTACTCACCTTGCCCACAAACACCCCTGCTGTGATGAGGTTTCAGAGCCCAGGAACAAGGTCAGAGAGACAGATCTGGGTCCCTTTTCATTTTCAGTTTAAAGGGAGCATAAATTAGCTTTAAATAGCTTTAAATATAAACTAGCCCTAAATTATTATTTAGGGAAAATAACATTGAAAATAACATTGGATGAAAACAGTTTCCAAAAAGACATTGTGTACAATGTAAACAAAAAGAACACAGTGATATATGCTTATAAACTAGGGACTAGAACTTTCCCAGAAACATTTTGTTTCTCAACATCAAAAAATTTGATATTGATGTGAAAGAAGTTCTGGTGCATCCTGTTTCCACTGATTATCCTTGAGATGATTCTACAACTTGATTGGAATTCAGTTGATTGGACATGATTTGGAACAGCATACACCTGTCTATATAAGGTCCCACGGTTAACAACGCATATGTCAGAGGACAAACCAAGCCATGAAGTCCAAGGAATTGTCTGTAGACCTCTGAGACAGGTTTGTATCGAGGCACCGATCTGGGGAAGGGTACAGAGACATTTCTGCACCATTGAAGGTCCCAATGAGCACAGTGGTTTCCATCATCCATAAATGGGAGAAGTCTGGAACCACCAGGACTCTCTGGGCCGGCTGCTAAACTGAGAGAGAAGGGCCATTCAAGGCATTTTTATAATTTTACATTTCTGAACTAAGCTTTTGCTAAAAGTATATTTTTTTAGTAAAATCCACATTTCATGTTGTCTCTGTTTTCCTTGTCTGCCTGTGTCTTTAAATCAAATACTACTTTGTTGTTCTGTAGCTCACAAGACAGAAAGCAGAATTAAAACATGTGTGTTATGGGTTCAGCAAATGTTGGATTGGTATACGAGGCTGCAACATGTAAAGAATAATAAGGTAAATAAATTAGTATCGTTGCTTTGTCTTGTTCATGTGCTTATACAAACCCCACTTGCAGAGAACTTGGGATTCTGTGTAAAATGTAAATACAAATAGAATGATTTTAATTATTTCCAGCACATTTGTGGTTGTAAATTGTACATACTGTACACACAGGACCTGTCAGTAAACTTCTCACTGTCTTCTATAGCAGGTATCTGTAACTTTACTGTCATAAATGTAGATACCACATAGCATTTCCTCAGATGTGTCCTGACATGTTCTACCCTCTTTACACCTTTTACCGCTGTTAGACAGTAAACCACACAAACTGTAACAGTTGCAGTATGGTGAAGGGAGGGGTGAGCAGTGTGGTTTTATCAGAACAGCTTCCTACAAAATTTAAGTTTCACTTTCAATTGTGACCCATTTTAATTCCACTTTCTGACGCATACTGGAGGGTGTGGTTTATGCATCAAGCCACAGTAAAGAAGCTGCAACAGAACAGTTCACTTCAGTATCTACTTCAGTATCTTTCAGTATCTATCTTTAGTCTAAACATGGAAAGAAACTTCACCAACACTGTGTCAGCTGGAAACTTCAGTAAGTCATGTTATTGATTTCATGCTTAAAATACTATTATTTTATGTCATATTTTACTGTATTCCCTAGAGTCCAATCCTACAGGATGCATTTTTATAATTTTACATTTCTGAACAAACCTTTTGGTACAAGTATCGTTTACATTTGTAAATTTTATTTGTAAAATCCAGATCTGTTGGTCACTAGGAAATAGTTGTTCATTTGAAACACCTCCCTCTTGCTGTATATGTTGGATGATGTATCAGAAACAACCAGTAACCTTGTTGGAGAAGATATTAACGTTAAAGTCTAAGGCTGGACAGCTTTCTACTTTGCTGTTCTACTTTCAATTTGCAGAGGGAAGGGGGGAGGGGGTTAAAAGAACATGTGTATTTTCCTGTAAAGACTGCAGCTTAATGTAGTTAGATTAAATCTTGGAAAAACAGCCAGAATAATGTGAACTACTGTAAAGGAGTCTGCATTTACATTGTACATACAGCCTGATAATCACTTATTCTTCTCCACAGGATCAAATATAGTGAATAATGAGGAGCTGAGGATTGTGATGGTGGGGAAGACTGGGAATGGGAAGAGTGCAACTGGAAACACCATCTTGGGACGACGGTGCTTTGAATCGAAATTCAGTGCTAACTCTATGACTGTGGACTGTTCTAAGGGAACAGCCGGGGTGGATGGACAGAAGGTGGTTGTCATTGACACCCCGGGCCTGTTTGATACCAGGTTTGGTATAGACAAAACCACTAGAGATATGAGCCAGTTGGGGTTTGATCAAAATGATGCTTTACCCACTGAGCCAACAGGCTGCCAAAAATACTTTGGTGCACAGTTTTCAGCAGCACTGCCAGGCCAGGTTGATGTTTGGAGTGAATGGCAAGTCCCATTTTTTCTGTTTAACCAGTTGTCTCCTTGTAGAGGACACATCAGATAATAAACTGATAAGAACAGATACTGAACTTATTGTCCTATTTTTAATCTATAAATTATGAATTGCTGAACTTCACTGTATGTATTAGCTGATGTCACAGATACAAACAGTAATATTATTAACTTTAATATATCTCTTGGTAAGATGTATATTTTTTTAATTAACAAAACCCTCAAACTAATGTGTCACTGTGGTTCGGTCTGGACAGGTTTTCCCTTTGCTGTACTATTTTAAAGAACCCTTTTCCTGTAAAGGCTGCACTGTACTGACCTCAGATTAGATCGTGAAAAGAGAGTCTGCCAGTTGTGTATTGAAATTGAAAAGATTATTTTCTATTGTCACTCATTCTTCTTCACAGGATTGCACAAAACATATAGTGAGGAGTTGAGGATTGTGATGGTGGGGAAGACTGGCAGCGGGAAAAGTTCCACTGGAAACACCATCCTGGGACGACAGTGCTTTAAATCAACGTTCAGTGCTAAGTCTATTACTGTGGACTGTTCTAAGTGCAGAGCTGAGGTGGATGGACAACAGGTGTCTGTCATTGACACCCCAGGCCTGTTTGACACCAGGTTTGGCAAAGAAGAAACATCTAAACTTATAGGCCAGTGCATCTTATACGCTGCTCCTGGACCCCATGTCTTCTTGGTGGTCATCAGACTGGGCAGATTCACTGAAGAAGAAAAGCAAACTGTAAAGAAGATTCAAGAAATCTTTGGACAGGCTGCAGACAGATACAGCATGGTCCTCTTTACACATGGTGACCTTCTTCAAGGAACCACTATTGAGGAGTTCCTGAATGAAAGCCTAGAGCTTCAAGAACTGTCATTGACACCCCGGGCCTGTTTGACACCAGGTTTGGCAAAGACAAAACCACTAAAGATATTAGCCAGTGCATCTCATATGCTGCTCCTGGACCCCATGTCTTCCTGGTGCTCATCAGACTGGGCAGATTCACTGAAGAAGAGAAACAAACTGTGCAAAGGATTCAAGACATCTTTGGACAGGCTGCAGACAGATACAGCATGGTCCTCTTTACTGGTGGGGACCTTCTCCAAGGAACCACTATTGAGGAGTTCCTGAATGAAAGCCTAGAGCTTCAAGAACTTGTAGCCAGATGTAACGGCCAGTACCATGTTTTTAATAACCAGGTTAATAATCAACCTCAGGTTACTGAGCTGCTTCAGAAGATCAGAAATATAGTTCAGAGGAATGGAGGAAGTCACTACACCAATGAAATGTTCCAAGAGGCCGAGAGGGCCATTGAAGAGAAGAAACAACGCATCCTGAAGATGAAGGAAGAGGAAAAACGCAGAGAACAAGAAGCAATTGAGAGAAAACTGCAGGAAAAATATGAAAAACAGATGAGGAGACTGAATGAACAACTTCAGGCTGAGAGACAGAGAGAGAGGAAAGAAAGAGAGGAGGAGAGGAAGAGGGAGAGAGAGGAGATGAATGAAGAGAGAAACAGGGAGAGAGAGGAGATGAATGAAGAGAGAAAGAGGGAGAGAGAGGAGAGAGAAGCACAGAGAAAGAGCGAGAGAGAAGAGAAAGAAAAACAGGCAGAAGATATGAAGAAGTCAATGCTGGAGCAACATGAGAGAGAAATGAGGGAGGAGAAAGAAAAATTACAGTCCAGGTATGAGGATGAGGCCAGAAAAGAAGCTGAGGAGTCTAATCCATTATACCATCTGATAAATGCTGGTAAATTGATTGTTGCAGGGATTCAATCATTCGGCAAAGCAATTGGAAGTCTGTTCAAAAAATGAGCAGTCCTACATTCTGGTTGTTCAGCCACTGAAACAGATGATTTAATCCATAGAAATATAATGATGGTGATTTTCTTAGTTTCGAGCTGCTCACCATGGTCTCAGAGGGCTAAGTGTGGGATTATGCCATCTAGTGTTCATCATGTTTTTCATTATAGCCAAAGATTAAATTAATTGTGTTTGTACATAAGATGGTTTACATGTTTCATCTATGAAGATCATATCATAAGAATATCATAAGTGCATCCCGTGTTATTTCTGCGCACTGATAGTTGATTAGAAAAAGTTCTGACAGTGAGTAACTGATTGCTGTCATCAGATGGATTCACCTACAGTCGTGAGTTTTAATTACTCAGACATACTTTATAAAAACTGCATTGAAATTCATTTATTGTTTGAGTTTTTTGTCATTAATTTTCATTCATACCATTAACAACCTGTGTCCACGTGCTAAACTGAAGGAAAAATAAAGTTGTGATACTAACAATGAACCTTTGTCAAAGTCATATTTAATTTTCAATTAAGAATTTACATGTCACAGGTGAATAATTCGGAGGAACCTGTGATGTTGTAAACACCCTGAACCAGTTCATTTCAAATACTGTATAGTTAAGAAACTTAGAACCTAAAACTATTCAATATTTTTAAAAGCATTTTAAAAGCATTTATACCTTTCATGGCCTCAAAATAAATAGTCAAACTTTTAATGACCATATTGTTCAATTCTACACAGAATTTATTTAGAGAAATTCAGATGTTCTTTATCATTTACAAGGCCGACTGACATTTATACATATTTTTTACTTAGTTACATTTATGTACTTAGAACGTCTTTATTTGTTGTCAAATACAACATGTTAGCTGCCTACAAAGTTGATGTTTAGCTTTAATGGTATAATGGTAAAAGTTCTGCACTTATATAGCACTTTTCTACCTATTGACACTCAAAGCGCTTTGCACTGATCTTATTCACCCATTTACACTCACACTCACACACACACTCATACACTCATACACCGATGGCCAACGCTCACCGGGAGCAACTAAGTTGGGCTTCAGTGTCTTGCTCAAGGACACTTCGACATATGATTAATGTGTTTAAAAGGAGCTAAAGCAGGAAAATCTTTGTTGGCCTTATGTGTAGTAGTTGCTACTGAAGCAAAAATAAAGTTGTTGTTCTATTGGATGCAGCTTTATGGGTTAAACACCTGACATTTACCTTTAACAATGTGAGAAATGTGGATTTTGATTCTTGTCCACTCTAATATTATTGCTTCTTTCTGTAATCCACAAATCAAAACCTCATAAGTATGTGACTACATTTCAGTGTTCAAGGTTCACATTTAGAAATATGAGGACTGTGTCTCCAGTAGGCTACAAAAAACAGTGTTGCTAATATGAAGATAAGGAGCATAGGACCTGTCAGTTAACTTCTTTTATTGTAGATATCTCTGAAACTGTAACTTTACTGTCATAAATGTAGATACCACATAGCATTTCCTCAGATGTGTCCTGACATGTTCTACCTTCTTTACACCTTTCACCAGCTTTGACAGTAAACAACACAAACTGTAACAGTTGCAGTAGCAGCCACAGTTTTATAGAACTGCTACCATTTCTCCTAAATGGTGAAGGGAGGGGTGAGCAGGTTGGTTTTATCAGGAGTTTCCTACATACTTTTACAGAAGATCTAGCTTGAGTACCTCATGTACTACACAGATAAATGTGCCATGACAGAGTGTAACAGGAATTAAGGCTAAAAATGAATTTAAATATCAAAGGATTGCATTCAAGTGGGGAATAAAATGATTTTAAAAAACAAAGAGGAAAAGCTAAAAAGGTTTACCAACAAGTTCCTCCAAAACTCTTTTAATGTGTGGAAGATCAAATCTGACTATAACTGATTAATACAATAATCAATTGAGTTATGTTTAATTTTTATTTGTTTTTTTTTTCCAGGGAAATTCTAATACTTTAGAATTTCAGTTTTTAACGGAATTAAGTCCCTGTTTTGAGAGATGTGTTGATGACTTGTGTAACATATGTAGTAGCACATGTGTGTGAAGGAACTCATCAGTTTAATAAATGACATGTACATTTTCAGTATATTTACATAAAGTGCAACTGGAAAGCTAAAAAAGATTTGATTCAATGCCCTAATGAAAGAGAAGCTCACTCACTAACAGTTCAGTATAATTAGAAACAGAAGTGCATAATAATATGGATCTAAAAAAGGACTTCCCATAACTTGAAACTAGAAACCAGTGGAAAAGACTTCAGCTTTGCTGATAAGGTGATGACGATCAAGTGGGTCCCGGTTTCATAACTGTATCATAGCAATAGAGAAAACTGTTCTATTCCTCAAATGGACAGTTTAAGTTTCACTTTCACTTGTGACCCATTTTAATTTCACTTTCTGACGCATAGTCAAGGGTGTGGTTTATGCATCAAGCCACAGTGATATATGCTTATGAACTAGGGACTAGAACTTTCGCAGAAAAATTGTGTTTCTCAACATCAAAAATTTGATACTGATGTGAAAGAAGTTCTGGTGCATCCTGTTTCCACTGATTATCCTTGAAGTGATTCTACAACTTGATTGGAATTCAGTTGATCGGACATGATTTGGTACAGCATACACCTGTCTATATAAGGTCCCACGGTTATCAACGCATATGTCAGAGGACAAACCAAGCCATGAAGTCCAAGGAATTGTCTGTAGACCTCTGAGACAGGTTTGTATCGAGGCACTGATCTCAGGAAGGGTACAGAGACATTTCTGCACCATTGAAGGTCCCAATGAGCACAGTGCTTTCCATCATCCATAAATGGGAGAAGTCTGGAACCACCAGGACTCTCTGAGCCGGCTGCTAAACTGAGAGAGAAGGGCCATTCAAATCCTACACGCTGCATTTTTATCATTTCTGATCGAAGCTTTTGTTAACATTTCATGTTGTCTCTGTTTTCCTTGTCTGCGTGTGTCTTTAAATCAAATAATACTTTGTTGTTCTGTAGCTCACAAGACAGAAAGCAGAATTAAAACATGTGTGTTATGGGTTCAGCAAATGTTGGATTGGTATATGAGGCTGTAACATGTAAAGAATAATAAGGTAAATAAATTAGTATCGTTGCTTTGTCTTGTTCACGTGCTTATACAAACCCCACTTGCAGAGAACTTAGGATTCTGTGTAAAATGTAAATACAAATAGAATGATTTTAATTATTTCCAGCACATTTGTGGTTGTAAATTGTACATACTGTACACACAGGACCTGTCAGTAAACTTCTCACTGTCTTCTATAGCAGGTATCTGTAACTTTACTGTCATAAATGTAGATACCACATAGCATTTCCTCAGATGTGTCCTGACATGTTCTACCCTCTTTACACCTTTCACCGTTGTAGGACAGTAAACCACACAAACTGTAACAGTTGCAGTATTAATTACACTTTTATAGAACTGCTGCCATTTCTCCTAAATGGTGAAGGGAGGGTGAGCATTGTTGTTTTATCAGAAGAGCTTCCTACAAAATTTAAGTTTCATTTTCACTTGTGACCCAATTTAATTTAACTTTCTGACGCATACTGGAGGGTGTGGTTTATGCATCAAGCCACAATAAAGACGCTGCAGCAGAACAGTTCACTTCAGTATCTACTTCAGTATCTTTCAGTATCTATCTTTAGTCTAAACATGGAAAGAAACTTCACCAACCCTGTGTCAGCTGGAAACTTCAGTAAGTCATGTTATTGATTTCATGCTTAAAATACTATTATTTTATGTCATATTTTACTGTATTCCCTAGAGTCCAATCCTACAGGATGCATTTTTATAATTTTACATTTCTGAACAAACCTTTTGGTACAAGTATCGTTTACATTTGTACATTTTTTTTTAGTAAAATCCAGATTTCTTGGTCACTAGGAAATAGTTATTCATTCACCTTCCTCTTGCTGTATGTGTTGGATGATGTATCAGAAACAACCATTAAGCTTGTTGGAGAAGATATTAACGTTGAAGTCTAAGGCTGGACAGGTTTCTACTTTGCTGTTCTACTTTCAATTTGCAGAGGGAAGGGGGGAGGGGGTTAAAAGAACATGTGTATTTTTCTGTAAAGACTGCAGCTTAATGTAGTTTGATTAAATCTTGGAAAAACAGCCAGAATAATGTGAACTACTTGTGATTACAAGTATTTTAAATAATAATACTTGATTTTCCATGTTGATTACATTTAATCAATTTTACCTAGTTATAATAGCAACTTGTACTCAGTGTACTTTTGAAGAATGTTTAAAAACATTGTATGTTGTTCAAACTTTGTCTCATATCCATGTTTTGTCTTGAAGTGTTTGCAGTTATTGTCTAACAGCAGACCATCCCACACTGCAGTGACCCAGAGTCACTCCATGCTCACAGGTGTTTATCAAAGTGCTGAAAAGGGAAACGGTTTCCATAAAAGTAGAAAGGGGCTGGGGGCAGTAGCCTGAGGGTGGAGAATGTTCTGCCCAGCAACAGAAAGTTATAAAACTAATGTGTGATGTATGAAGAACTGCATAGGACGGAGAACTGAAACTCTGTCGATGTTCTTCTCTCTTACAAGATAATAAAGCCCTAAAAGACATTCTGGATGTTGAAGCTTATTTACTAATTACACTTGAGGTGTCCAAGACCCGATATTGTCGTTTTTGCCATGACACTACTGTAAAGGAGTCTGCAATTACATTGTACATACAGCCTGTACATTTTACATTTTGTACATTTACTTATTCTTCTCCACAGGATCAAATATAGTGAATAATGAAGAGCTGAGGATTGTGATGGTGGGGAAGACTGGGAATGGGAAGAGTGCAACTGGAAACACCATATTGGGACGACAGTGCTTTGAATCGAAGTTCAGTGCGAAGTCTATGACTGTGGACTGTTCTAAGGGAACAGCTGCGGTGGATGGACAGAAGGTGGCTGTCATTGACACCCCGGGCCTGTTTGACACCAGGTTTGGCAAAGACAAAACCACTAAAGATATTAGCCAGTGCATCTCATATGCTGCTCCTGGACCCCATGTCTTCCTGGTGCTCATCAGACTGGGCAGATTCACTGAAGAAGAGAAACAAACTGTGCAAAGGATTCAAGACATCTTTGGACAGGCTGCAGACAGATACAGCATGGTCCTCTTTACTGGTGGGGACCTTCTCCAAGGAACCACTATTGAGGAGTTCCTGAATGAAAGCCTAGAGCTTCAAGAACTTGTAGCCAGATGTAACGGCCAGTACCATGTTTTTAATAACCAGGTTAATAATCAACCTCAGGTCACTGAGCTGCTTCAGAAGATCAGAAATATAGTTCAGAGGAATGGAGGAAGTCACTACACCAATGAGATGTTCCAAGAGGCAGAGAGGGCAATCGAAGAGAAGAAACAACGCATCCTGAAGATGAAGGAAGAGGAAAAACGCAGAGAACAAGAAGCAATTGAGAGAAAACTTCAAGAAAAATATGAAAAACAGATGAGGAGACTGAATGAACAACTTCAGGCTGAGAGAGAGAGTGAGAGGAAAGAGAGAGAGGAGGAGAGGAAGAGGGAGAGAGAGGAGATGAATGAAGAGAGAAAGAGGGAGAGAGAGGAGATGAATGAAGAGAGAAAGAGGGAGAGAGAGGAGAGAGAAGCACAGAGAAAGAGCGAGAGAGAAGAGAAAGAAAAAGCGATAGCAGATATGAAGAAGTCAATGCTGGAGCAACATGAGAGAGAAATGAGGGAGGAGAAAGAAAAATTACAGTCCAGGTATGAGGATGAGGCCAGAAAAGAAGCTGAGGAGTCTAATCCATTATACCATCTGATAAATGCTGGTAAATTGATTGTTGCAGGGATTCAATCATTCGGCAAAGCAATTGGAAGTCTGTTCAAAAAATGAGCAGTCCTACATTCTGGTTGTTCAGCCACTGAAACAGATGATTTAATCCATAGAAATATAATGATGGTGATTTTCTTAGTTTCGAGCTGCTCACCATGGTCTCAGAGGGCTAAGTCACTCTTCATATTGTGGGATTATGTCATCTAGTGTTCATCATGTTTTTCATTATAGCCAAAGATTAAATTAATTGTGTTTGTACATAAGATGGTTTACATGTTTCATCTATGAAGATCATATGATAAATCCTATCATAAGAATATCAATATCAATATCAATATCAATATCATAAGTGCATCCCGTGTTATTTCTGCGCACTGATAGTTGATTAGAAAAAGTTCTGACAGTGAGTAACTGATTGCTGACATCAGATAGATTCACCTACAGTCGTGAGTTTTAATTACTCAGACATACTTTATAAAAACTGCATTGAAATTCATTTATTGTTTGAGTTTTTTGTCATTAATTTTCATTCATACCATTAACAACCTGTGTCCACGTGCTAAACTGAAGGAAAAATACAGTTGTGATACTAACAATGAAGCTTTGTCAAAGTCATATTTAATTTTCAATTAGGAATTTAAATGTCACAGGTGAATAATTCGGAGGAACCTGTGATGTTGTAAACACCCTGAACCAGTTCATTTCAAATACTGTACAGTTAAGAAACTTAGAACCTAAAACTATTCAATATTTTTAAAAGCATTTTAAAAGCATTTATACCTTTCATGGCCTCAAAATAAATAGTCAAACTTTTAATGACCATATTGTTCAATTCTACACAGAATTTATTTAGAGAAATTCAGATATTCTTTATCATTTACAAGGCCGACTGACATTTATACATATTTTTTACTTAATTACATTTATGTACTTAGAACGTCTTTATTTGTTGTCAAATACAACATGTTAGCTGCCTACAAAGTTGATGTTTAGCTTTAATGGTTTAATGGTAAAAGTTCTGCACTTATATAGCACTTTTCTACCTATTGACACTCAAAGCACTTTACACTGATCTTATTCACCCATTCACACTCACACTCACACTCACACACACACTCACACATTCACACACCGATGGGGGAGCTGCTATGCAGCTGGCCAACGCTCACTGGGAGCAACTAAGTTGGGCTTCAGTGTCTTGCTCAAGGACACTTCGACATATGATTAATGTGTTTAAAAGGAGCTAAAGCAGGAAAATCTTTGTTGACCTTATGTGTAGTAGTTGCTACTGAAGCAAAAATAAAGTTGTTGTTCTATTGGATGCAGCTTTATGGGTTAAACACCTGACATTTACCTTTAACAGTGTGAGAAAATATTATTGCATCTTTCTGTAATCCACAAATCAAAACCTCATAAGTATGTGACTACATTTCAGTGTTCAAGGTTCACATTTAGAAATATGAGGACTGTGTCTCCAGTAGGCTACAAAAAACAGTGTTGCTAATATGAAGATAAGGAGCATAGGACCTGTCAGTTAACTTCTTTTATAGTAGATATCTCTGAAACTTTAACTTTACTGTCATAATTGCAGATCTTATATAGCATTTCCTCAGATGTGTCCTGACATGTTCTACCTTCTTTACACCTTTCACCAGCTTTGACAGTAAACAACACAAACTGTAACAGTTGCAGTAGCAGCCACAGTTTTATAGAACTGCTGCCATTTCTCCTAAATGGTGAAGGGAGGGGTGAGCAGGTTGGTTTTATCAGGAGTTTCCTACATAGTTTTACAGAAGACACAGAAGATCTAGCTTGAGTACCTCATGTACTACACAGATAAATGTGCCATGACAGAGTGTAACAGGAATTAAGGCTAAAAATGAATTTAAATATCAAAGGATTGCATTCAAGTGGGGAATAAAATGATTTTAAAAAACAAAGAGGAAAAGCTAAAAAGGTTTACCAACAAGTTCCTCCAAAACTCTTTTAATGTGTGGAAGATCAAATCTGAGTATAACTGATTAATACAATAATCAATTGAGGTATGTTTAATTTTTCTTTGTTTTTTTTCCAGGGAAATTCTAATACTTTAGAATTTCAGTTTTTCAGTGTTTAACTGAGAGACTTCCAATTATTTATTAGTGTTTATATTAAAACCTTTTAATATAAAGCCAGGACACATGCAGAAAGAAGCTCAGTCCATCGGGGGGTGGGTCCCCCAGCAGTCTAAGCCTATATCAGCATAACTATAACTAACTATAAGCTTTATTAAAGAGGAAGGTTTCTAGAAGTGTTAACCAGTAAGTCAGACGTGTTATTTTAGTGACTGCCAATAATTAACTTCTGTCAATGTTTAATCCACATTTTGTTTTATTATAGCATATTTACCTCATGACCTTTTTTACAGAAGAAGTGAGTTGTTTGGTTTTGCTGGTTTTGATGAGCTAAACAACAGTGAGACATGAAGGGATGAACAAGTAGATATTTCATTATAGTCAAAATGACAGCTAACATGCTAACAAGCTAACAAAAGAGACTATTGATAAGTGAGAGACCAGCTGCTAAGATAACATCAAAAATGGCTGCGCCCACATCTCAGCGTTTGTTTACTCTGTTTTTAATGACTATCTGATGTTTTTTATTGGTTTTACCTGTTTTCATTGGCCTATCAAACAGTTATTACAGTCTTTAAAAAAACACTTGGAAAACAAACACAACAATACAGTTAAACCATACAGCAACACAGCTTCAGCAGGATACTTTCCACCTTTTATCTGTACGGTGCCGCGAATCTGTCATCCGTACTTGACCGGGCTGTGATCCTCTCTGAACCTTTGCTGGGGTATCCAGTCGCCCCATCTCTGGTGCTGATGGGCCCTTGACCAACTACCGTGCTGGTAGCTGCTGGCTGAACCCTGGGTGCCAAAGTAGCGGACTGTTTCATCCTATTAATCTGATGCAATTAATGTGCACTTTTAGTCTGAGAAAATGTTTTATACTCAATAAAACTTCTCTCATTAACTTTCCATTGCAAATGATGACGAGAGGATGTCAAAGTTTGTTCGACGGAAATGTCGTATCCTACTTTTACACTTGCTTCCAGGCATATTCAACCCAGCCCAGGCCCCCTGTTAAAAAACATTGGTACTCCTGATTAATTCAGAGCTAAGGTCAGGCCGTGGTATTATTCTTATAAATGTTCGTAGCTTACTACCCAAATTAGATCTAATTGAAATTTGGATTAAATCACTGATACTGACATTCTTGCACTTTCTAAAACCTGGCTGAACTAAGCAGTCTTGCATAGAGACTGATATAAGATATTTTTATACCAGGTTACTATTTCTTTCATAGAAATGGTGGAGGTGTAGTCATATATAAAAAATTAATTTCACGTTACCCTCCTACCCTCTGTGTTCGTTCCAAAACAATTTGAAATTCTTGTCCTGAAACTTAAATTCTTAAAGGATCAATCCCTCACAATTATGGGCTGTTCGGCCTGCAGTGAAGCTCTCACCTCACTGCATACTACATTGCTGGGTTAAATTCAAATGAACTTGTCTGAGTAGGTGAACCCAGATTGGTTGTCTGTATCTTTAGACAGTCTAAAATCTGTCTGTGATTCTCTAAATCTCAGCCATTTAATTGATAGTCCTACCCGGCCTAATAATAAATATCCTACTAGATCGTCCTTGCTTGACTTATTTATGACTAAAAGTACACTGACATACTGTAGGTGTCTTTGCAAACGACCTAAGTGATCATTGCACCATTGTTACGGTCACACAGAAGATCTAGCTTGAGTACCTCATGTACTACACAGATAAATGTGCCATGACAGAGTGTAACAGGAATTAAGGCTAAAAATGAATTTAAATATCAAAGGATTGCATTCAAGTGGGGAATAAAATGATTTTAAAAAACAAAGAGGAAAAGCTAAAAAGCTTTACCAACAAGTTCCTCCAAAACTCTTTTAATGTGTGGAAGATCAAATCTGACTATAACTGATTAATACAATAATCAATTGAGTTATGTTTAATTTTTATTTGTTTGTTTTTTTCCAGGGAAATTCTAATACTTTAGAATTTCAGTTTTTAACGGAATTAAGTCCCTGTTTTGAGAGATGTGTTGATGACTTATGTAACATATGTAGTAGCACATGTGTGTGAAGGAACTCATCAGTTTAATAAATGACATGTACATTTTCAGTATATTTACATAAAGTGCAACTGGAAAGCTAAAAAAGATTTGATTCAATGCCCTAATGAAAGAGAAGCTCACTCACTAACAGTTCAGTATAATTAGAAACAGAAGTGCATAATAATATGGATCTAAAAAAGGACTTCCCATAACTTGAAACTAGAAACCAGTGGAAAAGACTTCAGCTTTGCTGATAAGGTGATGACGATCAAGTGGGTCCCGGTTTCATAACTGTATCATAGCAATAGAGAAAAACTGTTCTATTCCCTCAAATGGACAGTTTAAGTTTCACTTTCACTTGTGACCCATTTTAATTTCACTTTCTGACGCATAGTCAAGGGTGTGGTTTATGCATCAAGCCACAGTGATATATGCTTATGAACTAGGGACTAGAACTTTCGCAGAAAAATTGTGTTTCTCAACATCAAAAATTTGATACTGATGTGAAAGAAGTTCTGGTGCATCCTGTTTCCACTGATTATCCTTGAAGTGATTCTACAACTTGATTGGAATTCAGTTGATCGGACATGATTTGGTACAGCATACACCTGTCTACATAAGGTCCCACGGTTATCAACGCATATGTCAGAGGACAAACCAAGCCATGAAGTCCAAGGAATTGTCTGTAGACCTCTGAGACAGGTTTGTATCGAGGCACTGATCTCAGGAAGGGTACAGAGACATTTCTGCACCATTGAAGGTCCCAATGAGCACAGTGCTTTCCATCATCCATAAATGGGAGAAGTCTGGAACCACCAGGACTCTCTGAGCCGGCTGCTAAACTGAGAGAGAAGGGCCATTCAAATCCTACACGCTGCATTTTTATCATTTCTGATCGAAGCTTTTGTTAACATTTCATGTTGTCTCTGTTTTCCTTGTCTGCGTGTGTCTTTAAATCAAATACTACTTTGTTGTTCTGTAGCTCACAAGACAGAAAGCAGAATTAAAACATGTGTGTTATGGGTTCAGCAAATGTTGGATTGGTATATGAGGCTGTAACATGTAAAGAATAATAAGGTAAATAAATTAGTATCGTTGCTTTGTCTTGTTCACGTGCTTATACAAACCCCACTTGCAGAGAACTTGGGATTCTGTGTAAAATGTAAATACAAATAGAATGATTTTAATTATTTCCAGCACATTTGTGGTTGTAAATTGTACATACTGTACACACAGGACCTGTCAGTAAACTTCTCACTGTCTTCTATAGCAGGTATCTGTAACTTTACTGTCATAAATGTAGATACCACATAGCATTTCCTCAGATGTGTCCTGACATGTTCTACCCTCTTTACACCTTTCACCGTTGTAGGACAGTAAACCACACAAACTGTAACAGTTGCAGTATTAATTACACTTTTATAGAACTGCTGCCATTTCTCCTAAATGGTGAAGGGAGGGGTGAGCATTGTTGTTTTATCAGAAGAGCTTCCTACAAAATTTAAGTTTCATTTTCACTTGTGACCCAATTTAATTTAACTTTCTGACGCATACTGGAGGGTGTGGTTTATGCATCAAGCCACAATAAAGACGCTGCAGCAGAACAGTTCACTTCAGTATCTACTTCAGTATCTTTCAGTATCTATCTTTAGTCTAAACATGGAAAGAAACTTCACCAACCCTGTGTCAGCTGGAAACTTCAGTAAGTCATGTTATTGATTTCATGCTTAAAATACTATTATTTTATGTCATATTTTACTGTATTCCCTAGAGTCCAATCCTACAGGATGCATTTTTATAATTTTACATTTCTGAACAAACCTTTTGGTACAAGTATCGTTTACATTTGTACATTTTTTTTTAGTAAAATCCAGATTTCTTGGTCACTAGGAAATAGTTATTCATTCACCTTCCTCTTGCTGTATGTGTTGGATGATGTATCAGAAACAACCATTAAGCTTGTTGGAGAAGATATTAACGTTGAAGTCTAAGGCTGGACAGGTTTCTACTTTGCTGTTCTACTTTCAATTTGCAGAGGGGACGGGGGGGGAAGGGGTTAAAAGAACATGTGTATTTTTCTGTAAAGACTGCAGCTTAATGTAGTTTGATTAAATCTTGGAAAAACAGCCAGAATAATGTGAACTACTTGTGATTACAAGTATTTTAAATAATAATACTTGATTTTCCATGTTGATTACATTTAATCAATTTTACCTAGTTATAATAGCAACTTGTACTCAGTGTACTTTTGAAGAATGTTTAAAAAGATTGTATGTTGTTCAAACTTTGTCTCATATCCATGTTTTGTCTTGAAGTGTTTGCAGTTATTGTCTAACAGCAGACCATCCCACACTGCAGTGACCCAGAGTCACTCCATGCTCACAGGTGTTTATCAAAGTGCTGAAAAGGGAAACGGTTTCCATAAAAGTAGAAAGGGGCTGGGGGCAGTAGCCTGAGGGTGGAGAATGTTCTGCCCAGCAACAGAAAGTTATAAAACTAATGTGTGATGTATGAAGAACTGCATAGGACGGAGAACTGAAACTCTGTCGATGTTCTTCTCTCTTACAAGATAATAAAGCCCTAAAAGACATTCTGGATGTTGAAGCTTATTTACTAATTACACTTGAGGTGTCCAAGACCCGATATTGTCGTTTTTGCCATGACACTACTGTAAAGGAGTCTGCAATTACATTGTACATACAGCCTGTACATTTTACATTTTGTACATTTACTTATTCTTCTCCACAGGATCAAATATAGTGAATAATGAAGAGCTGAGGATTGTGATGGTGGGGAAGACTGGGAATGGGAAGAGTGCAACTGGAAACACCATATTGGGACGACAGTGCTTTGAATCGAAGTTCAGTGCGAAGTCTATGACTGTGGACTGTTCTAAGGAACAGCTGCGGTGGATGGACAGAAGGTGGCTGTCATTGACACCCCGGGCCTGTTTGACACCAGGTTTGGCAAAGACAAAACCACTAAAGATATTAGCCAGTGCATCTCATATGCTGCTCCTGGACCCCATGTCTTCCTGGTGCTCATCAGACTGGGCAGATTCACTGAAGAAGAGAAACAAACTGTGCAAAGGATTCAAGACATCTTTGGACAGGCTGCAGACAGATACAGCATGGTCCTCTTTACTGGTGGGGACCTTCTCCAAGGAACCACTATTGAGGAGTTCCTGAATGAAAGCCTAGAGCTTCAAGAACTTGTAGCCAGATGTAACGGCCAGTACCATGTTTTTAATAACCAGGTTAATAATCAACCTCAGGTCACTGAGCTGCTTCAGAAGATCAGAAATATAGTTCAGAGCAACGGAGGAAGTCACTACACCAATGAGATGTTCCAAGAGGCAGAGAGGGCAATCGAAGAGAAGAAACAACACATCCTGAAGATGAAGGAAGAGGAAAAACGCAGAGAACAAGAAGCAATTGAGAGAAAACTTCAAGAAAAATATGAAAAACAGATGAGGAGACTGAATGAACAACTTCAGGCTGAGAGAGAGAGTGAGAGGAAAGAGAGAGAGGAGGAGAGGAAGAGGGAGAGAGAGGAGATGAATGAAGAGAGAAAGAGGGAGAGAGAGGAGATGAATGAAGAGAGAAAGAGGGAGAGAGAGGAGAGAGAAGCACAGAGAAAGAGCGAGAGAGAAGAGAAAGAAAAAGCGATAGCAGATATGAAGAAGTCAATGCTGGAGCAACATGAGAGAGAAATGAGGGAGGAGAAAGAAAAATTACAGTCCAGGTATGAGGATGAGGCCAGAAAAGAAGCTGAGGAGTCTAATCCATTATACCATCTGATAAATGCTGGTAAATTGATTGTTGCAGGGATTCAATCATTCGGCAAAGCAATTGGAAGTCTGTTCAAAAAATGAGCAGTCCTACATTCTGGTTGTTCAGCCACTGAAACAGATGATTTAATCCATAGAAATATAATGATGGTGATTTTCTTAGTTTCGAGCTGCTCACCATGGTCTCAGAGGGCTAAGTCACTCTTCATATTGTGGGATTTTGCCATCTAGTGTTCATCATGTTTTTCATTATAGCCAAAGATTAAATTAATTGTGTTTGTACATAAGATGGTTTACATGTTTCATCTATGAAGATCATATGATAAATCCTATCATAAGAATATCAATATCAATATCAATATCAATATCATAAGTGCATCCCGTGTTATTTCTGCGCACTGATAGTTGATTAGAAAAAGTTCTGACAGTGAGTAACTGATTGCTGACATCAGATAGATTCACCTACAGTCGTGAGTTTTAATTACTCAGACATACTTTATAAAAACTGCATTGAAATTCATATATTGTTGAGTTTTTTGTCATTAATATTCATTTATACCATTAAAAACCTGCGTCCACGTGCTAAACTGAAGGAAAAATACAGTTGTGATACTAACAATGAAGCTTTGTCAAAGTCATATTTAATTTTCAATTAGGAATTTAAATGTCACAGGTGAATAATTCGGAGGAACCTGTGATGTTGTAAACACCCTGAACCAGTTCATTTCAAATACTGTACAGTTAAGAAACTTAGAACCTAAAACTATTCAATATTTTTAAAAGCATTTTAAAAGCATTTATACCTTTCATGGCCTCAAAATAAATAGTCAAACTTTTAATGACCATATTGTTCAATTCTACACAGAATTTATTTAGAGAAATTCAGATATTCTTTATCATTTACAAGGCCGACTGACATTTATACATATTTTTTACTTAATTACATTTATGTACTTAGAACGTCTTTATTTGTTGTCAAATACAACATGTTAGCTGCCTACAAAGTTGATGTTTAGCTTTAATGGTTTAATGGTAAAAGTTCTGCACTTATATAGCACTTTTCTACCTATTGGCACTCAAAGCACTTTACACTGATCTTATTCACCCATTCACACTCACACTCACACACACTCATACACTCATACACTCATACACTGATGGGGGAGCTGCTATGCAGCTGGCCAACGCTCACTGGGAGCAACTAAGTTGGGCTTCAGTGTCTTGCTCAAGGACACTTTGACATATGATTAATGTGTTTAAAAAGAGCTAAAGCAGGAAAATCTTTGTTGACCTTATGTGTAGTAGTTGCTCCTGAAGCAAAAATAAAGTTGTTGTTCTATTGGATGCAGCTTTATGGGTTAAACACCTGACATTTACCTTTAACAGTGTGAGAAAATATTATTGCATCTTTCTGTAATCCACAAATCAAAACCTCATAAGTATGTGACTACATTTCAGTGTTCAAGGTTCACATTTAGAAATATGAGGACTGTGTCTCCAGTAGGCTACAAAAAACAGTGTTGCTAATATGAAGATAAGGAGCATAGGACCTGTCAGTTAACTTCTTTTATTGTAGATATCTCTGAAACTTTAACTTTACTGTCATAAATGTAGATACCACATAGCATTTCCTCAGATGTGTCCTGACATGTTCTACCTTCTTTACACCTTTCACCAGCTTTGACAGTAAACAACACAAACTGTAACAGTTGCAGTAGCAGCCACAGTTTTATAGAACTGCTACCATTTCTCCTAAATGGTGAAGGGAGGGGTGAGCAGGTTGGTTTTATCAGGAGTTTCCTACATACTTTTACAGAAGATCTAGCTTGAGTACCTCATGTACTACACAGATAAATGTGCCATGACAGAGTGTAACAGGAATTAAGGCTAAAAATGAATTTAAATATCAAAGGATTGCATTCAAGTGGGGAATAAAATGATTTTAAAAAACAAAGAGGAAAAGCTAAAAAGCTTTACCAACAAGTTCCTCCAAAACTCTTTTAATGTGTGGAAGATCAAATCTGACTATAACTGATTAATACAATAATCAATTGAGTTATGTTTAATTTTTATTTGTTTTTTTTTTCCAGGGAAATTCTAATACTTTAGAATTTCAGTTTTTAACGGAATTAAGTCCCTGTTTTGAGAGATGTGTTGATGAGTTGTGTAACATATGTAGTAGCACATGTGTGTGAAGGAACTCATCAGTTTAATAAATGACATGTACATTTTCACTATATTTACATAAAGTGCAACTGGAAAGCTAAAAAAGATTTGATTCAATGCCCTAATGAAAGAGAAGCTCACTCACTAACAGTTCAGTATAATTAGAAACAGAAGTGCATAATAATATGGATCTAAAAAAGGACTTCCCATAACTTGAAACTAGAAACCAGTGGAAAAGACTTCAGCTTTGCTGATAAGGTGATGAAGATCAAGTGGGTCCTGGTTTCATAAATGTATCATAGCAATAGAGAAAAACTGTTCTATTCCCTCAAATGGACAGTTTAAGTTTCACTTTCACTTGTGACCCAATTTAATGTCACTTTCTGACGCATAGTCAAGGGTGTGGTTTATGCATCAAGCCACAGTGATATATGCTTATGAACTAGGGACTAGAACTTTCGCAGAAAAATTGTGTTTCTCAACATCAAAAATTTGATACTGATGTGAAAGAAGTTCTGGTGCATCCTGTTTCCACTGATTATCCTTGAAGTGATTCTACAACTTGATTGGAATTCAGTTGATCGGACATGATTTGGTACAGCATACACCTGTCTATATAAGGTCCCACGGTTATCAACGCATATGTCAGAGGACAAACCAAGCCATGAAGTCCAAGGAATTGTCTGTAGACCTCTGAGACAGGTTTGTATCGAGGCACTGATCTCAGGAAGGGTACAGAGACATTTCTGCACCATTGAAGGTCCCAATGAGCACAGTGCTTTCCATCATCCATAAATGGGAGAAGTCTGGAACCACCAGGACTCTCTGGGCCGGCTGCTAAACTGAGAGAGAAGGGCCATTCAAATCCTACACGCTGCATTTTTATCATTTCTGATCGAAGCTTTTGTTAACATTTCATGTTGTCTCTGTTTTCCTTGTCTGCGTGTGTCTTTAAATCAAATAATACTTTGTTGTTCTGTAGCTCACAAGACAGAAAGCAGAATTAAAACATGTGTGTTATGGGTTCAGCAAATGTTGGATTGGTATATGAGGCTGTAACATGTAAAGAATAATAAGGTAAATAAATTAGTATCGTTGCTTTGTCTTGTTCACATGCTTATACAATTCAATTCAATTCAATTCAACTTTATTTATATAGCGCCAATTCACAACAAAGTCATCTCAGGGCACTTTACAGAATAAAGTCAAGATTATAAAGATATATAAAGAGAACCCAACAATTCCCCCTGGAGCAAGCCATAGGCAACAGTGGAGAGGAAAAACTCCCTTTAACGGAAGAAACCTCCAGCAGAACCAGGCTCAGGGTGGACGGCCATCTGCCTCGACCGGTTGGGGTGAGTGGAAAGGGGAGAGAGAAAAGAACAGAGCAACAAAAAGCAACAACAAAACATCGGGCAGATTGGTAGGACCAGTAGCTGCACGCTGGAAGACACACAGCTTCAAAGCCGGGGGACACCTGCAGAAAGGGACAGAGAGAGGGGGACAGAGGAGGACAAAGACAACTACGGGAGAGAACACACAGAGTTAATGACATACAGTGGTGACAATTGCGGGGTGAGAGGAGAGGAGAGATGGTCAAGAGGAGGAAAGGAGCTCAGTGCATTGGGGGGTGGGTCCCCCAGCAGTCTAAGCCTATAGCAGCATAACTATAACTAACTATATGCTTTATTAAAGAGGAAGGTTTTAAGCCTAGACTTAAAAGTAGAGAGGGTGTCTGCTTCCCAAATCTGAACTGGGAGCTGGTTCCACAAGAGAGGAGCTTGATAGCTAAAGGCTCTACCTCCCATTCTACTTTTGGAAATTCTGGGAACCACAAGTACAAACCCCACTTGCAGTGAGCTTGGGATTCTGTGTAAAATGTAAATACAAATAGAATGATTTTAATTATTTCCAGCACATTTGTGGTTGTAAATTGTACATACTGTACACACAGGACCTGTCAGTAAACTTCTCACTGTCTTCTATAGCAGGTATCTGTAACTTTACTGTCATAAATGTAGATACCACATAGCATTTCCTCAGATGTGTCCTGACATGTTCTACCCTCTTTACACCTTTCACCGTTGTAGGACAGTAAACCACACAAACTGTAACAGTTGCAGTATTAATTACACTTTTATAGAACTGCTGCCATTTCTCCTAAATGGTGAAGGGAGGGGTGAGCATTGTTGTTTTATCAGAAGAGCTTCCTACAAAATTTAAGTTTCATTTTCACTTGTGACCCAATTTAATTTAACTTTCTGACGCATACTGGAGGGTGTGGTTTATGCATCAAGCCACAATAAAGACGCTGCAGCAGAACAGTTCACTTCAGTATCTACTTCAGTATCTTTCAGTATCTATCTTTAGTCTAAACATGGAAAGAAACTTCACCAACCCTGTGTCAGCTGGAAACTTCAGTAAGTCATGTTATTGATTTCATGCTTAAAATACTATTATTTTATGTCATATTTTACTGTATTCCCTAGAGTCCAATCCTACAGGATGCATTTTTATAATTTTACATTTCTGAACAAAGCTTGGTCACTAGGAAATATGACACCTCCCTTTTGCTGTATGTGTTGGATGATGTATCAGAAACAACCAGTAACCTTGTTGGAGAAGATGTTAACGTTAAAGTCTAAGGCTGGACAGGTTTCTACTTTGCTGTTCTACTTTCAATTTGCAGAGGGAAGGGGGGAGGGGGTTAAAAGAACATGTGTATTTTCCTGTAAAGACTGCAGCTTAATGTAGTTTGATTAAATCTTGGAAAAACAGCCAGAATAATGTGAACTAGTGTAAAGGACTCTGCATTTACATTGTACATACAGCCTGATAATCACTTATTCTTCTCCACAGCATCTATTACAGTGAATAATGAAGAGCTGAGGATTGTGATGGTGGGGAAGACTGGGAATGGGAAGAGTGCAACTGGAAACACCATCTTGGGACGACAGTGCTTTGAATCGAAGTTCAGTGCGAAGTCTATGACTGTGGACTGTTCTAAGGGAACAGCTGCGGTGGATGGACAGAAGGTGGCTGTCATTGACACCCCGGGCCTGTTTGACACCAGGTTTGGTATAGACAAAACCACTAGAGATATGAGCCAGTGCATCTCCTTTTCTCTTCCTGGACCACATGTCTTCCTGGTGGTCATCAGACTGGGCAGATTCACTGATGAGGAAAAGCAAACTGTAAAGAAGATTCAAGACATCTTTGGACAGGCTGCAGACAAATACAGCATGGTCCTCTTTACACATGGTGACCTTCTTCAAGGAACCACTATTGAGGAGTTCCTGAATGAAAGCCTAGAGCTTCAAGAACTTGTAGCCAGATGTAACGGCCAGTACCATGTTTTTAATAACCAGGTTAATAATCAACCTCAGGTCAATGAGCTGCTTCAGAAGATCAGAAATATAGTTCAGAGCAACGGAGGAAGTCACTACACCAATGAGATGTTCCAAAAGGCAGAGAGGGCAATCGAAGAGGAGAAACAACGCATCCTGAAGATGAAGGAAGAGGAAAAACGCAGAGAACAAGAAGCAATTGAGAGAAAACTGCAGGAAAAATATCAAAGAGAGATGCAAATAATGCATCAGCACCTCCAGGCTGAGAGAGAGAGGGAGAGGAAAGAGAGAGAGGAGGAGATTAAGAGGGAGAGACAAAAGAGAGAGGAGGAACGAAAGAGGGAGATGGAAATGAGGGAAAGGGAGAGGGAGAGACAGAGGAGGAGAGAGGAGGAGGAAAGAAAAGCAGAACAAAAGAGAGAGGAAGAAGAAAGACAAAGGGAGATAGAAAGTTTGAGGCAGCGTTTAGCAGAACAACGTGAAAGAGAACTGGAAGAAGAAAGAAAAAGGTGGAGAGAAGCACAGTGGCAAAATCAGTCTAATGATGATGGTTGTATAATTCTCTGATATGATTTTACTGTTGTATTTGATTTAACGTCACAACTGTGGATACATGTACAATATTTGCTACAGTTGCTCAGCTCCAAACACAATGTGCTCACAAACGCTGTTCATAATAAAATTCATCGTATTACAAAAACTCCAACATCACCACAACAATAACAAAAGGAATCTGTTTTACTGTAAATGCACATTTTTCTGTAAAAGACAGGATTTAGTAAGAAACTGTGCAGCATCTTATGTTGTCCAACAGTCTTCTACAAAGGTTCTTTCAGCTGTTGCTTAGAGATTTGTAATGGACATCAGGTGTTTGTTCATGTTGGGAAAACCTGGAAAACAACCTGGGAAACCTGGGAGTGGAAACACTGTAGTTTTAGTCCCACCTGTGGGTCAGGACATCCTGTTTCTCAGGAAACCAACATGACACAGACTTGGAAAAACAATTATTCCACATACTTCACTTAGGATGTAGAGCAGCTTTAATTACATTGAAATCTAAGTTTAGTATTTGCAATGCAACTTAGTGAAATGCTGTGTGCTGATGCTTTATTTTCTCTGTTAAATGTTACATTTTATGAAGTATTGGCATTTGGTATCATATGGGCTGTTGAAATAATAATTAAAAAAATTGTGCTTGTTAAGTCTTTAAATGGTCTGCACTTGGTAAAGTGTCTGCACTTATATAGCGCTTTTCTACCTATTGGCACTCAAAGCGCTTTACACTGCTTCTTATTTACCCATTCACACTCACAATCACACACATATTCATACACCGATGGGGGAGCTGCTATGCAGCTGGCCAACACTCACGGGGAGCAACTAAGTTGGGGTTCAGTGTCTTGCTCAAGGACACTTCGACATGTGACCGGAGGAGCTGGGGATTGAACCAACAACTGTGAGATTGGTGGACAACCGCTCTACCTTCCTGCGCCACAGTCTGCCCACTGTTCACTACTATATATATATAATATATATATTATAGTCTAATTTCTCATTGTTTGTGTCGTCTGTATGTAGCCACCAGATGTGTAATGCTGCATCAACTTATCTGTGAGCACTTTAAACTGCAGAATTGAGGAGCTAATTTTATTTCAATAGCTGATTTTTCTAACCCAGTTACTAGAATCCTGGACACTTAAAGTACAGCCATAGGTTTCAACTATAAAGTACAGCCATAGGTTTCAAGTTGCTACACGTGCAAACTGGGTGACTGTGAGAGACTAGATGAAGAAACATTACGTCTTATGGAAAAAACTGCCTTGAATTAAATAGATGATTTGCATAAAAGAGGAACAGATAAAACAGCCTAGTCTGACTGTGTGTTTACTGTATGTTTATGGCTGGTCTGCTGTTATGATCATTGACTTGAGGTTCTGTGCAATGTTAACATTGCAACACAATGCAACAGCTCAGTCTGTGTTACACAAAAAAGGAATACATTTGTTGACCTTAATAAAACACTCCTGGTTCATGTCTCATTTATTTTACCCAGAAGTTTCTTTAGGACATTCAAAAGTATAGACCTGCTTTTCAAATGTCATCTTCTCATAAAACCACAGAGGGAAGACAGCAGGGAGGTGTTCAGAGTGACGATGCTGACCCATGAAGTACATGCTGAGGTAGACATCATCCTTGGCTGGCAGATGAACACCCAGACAAGAAACCTGAGAATCAGCAGAGAAACAAATATTGGCTCAATTATAGATGGTTATGAATCAAATTGTTGATCCAGACATTTTCTGCTGGCTGCCAGTCTTCTTCTTCTTTTCCTTTCAGCTGCTCCCTTTCAGGAGTCGCCACAGCGAATCATGTGCCTCCATCTAACTCTATCCTCTGCATCCTCTTCACTCACACCAACCAACTTCATGTCCTCTCTCACTACATCCATAAATCTCCTCTTTGGTCTTCCTCTAGACCTCCTGCCTGGCAGCTCCAACCTCAGCATCCTTCTACCGATATATTCACAGTTTCTCCTCTGAACATGTCCAAACCACCTCAATCTGGTCTCTCTGACTTTATCTCCAAAACATCTAACATGAGCTGTCCCTCTGATGTACTCATTCCTGATCCTGTCCATCCTCGTCACTCCCAAAGAGAACCTCAACATCTTAAGCTCTGCTACCTCCAGCTCTGCCTCCTGTCTTTTCTTCAGTGCCACTGTCTCTAAGCCGAACAACATCTCTGGTCTCACCACCGTCTTGAACATCTTTCCTTTCATTCTCGCTGATACTCTTTTATCACACAACACACCTGACACTTTTCTCCACCCGTTCCAACCTGCCTGCACTCGCCTCTTCACCTCTTTTCCACACTCACCGTTGCTCTGAACCGTTGACCCTAAGTACTTAAAGTCCTGCACCTTCTTCGCCTCTGCTCCCTGTAACCTCACTGTTCCACCTGGGTCCCTCTCATTGACACACATGTATTCTGTCTTGCTGCGGCTAAGCTTCATTCCTCTGTTTTCCAGAGCAGACCTCCACCTCTCTAGATTTTCCTCCACCTGCTCCCTGCTCTCACTACAAATAACAATGTCATCTGCAAACATCATAGTCCATGGAGATTCTTGTCTAACCTCATCTGTCAGCCTGTCCATCACCAGAGCAAAAAAGAAGGGGCTCAGAGCCGATCCTTGATGCAGACCCACCTCCACCTTGAACTCCTCTGTCACACCTACAGCACCTCACCACTGTCTTACAGCTCTCATACATGTCCTGCACCACTCTAACATACTTCTCTGCCACTCCAGACGTCCTCATACAATACCACAGCTCCTCTCTCGGCACCCTGTCATACGCTTTTTCTAAATCTACGAAGACACAATGCAACTCCCTATGACCCTCTCTGTACTTCTCCATCAGCGTCCTCAAAGCAAATACTGCATCTGTTGTACTCTTTCTAGGCATGAAACCATATTGCTGCTCACAAATGTTCACCTCTGCCCTTAGCCGAGCTTCCACTACTCTTTCCCACAACTTCATTGTGTGACTCATCAGCTTTATTCCTCTGTAGTTGCCACAGCTCTGCACATCTCCCTTGTTCTTAAAAATTGGTACCAGTACACTTCTCCTCCAGTCCTCAGCATCCTGTCACTCTCCAAGATCTTGTTAAACAAACTAGTCAGAAAGTCTACTGCCACCTCTCCTAGACACTTCCATACCTCCACAGGTATGTCATCAGGACCAACTGCCTTTCCACTCTTCATCCTCTTCAACGTCCTCCTCACTTCACTCTTACTAATCTTTGCTACTTCCTGCTCCACACCAGTCACCTCTTCTACTCTTCGTTCCCTTTCATTTTCCTCGTTCATCAACTCTTCAAAGTTCTCCTTCCATCTTCCCATCACACTCCTGGCATCTGTCAATACATTTCCATCCTTATCTTTAATCACCCTAACCTGCTGCACATCCTTCCCATCTCTGTCTCTTTGTCTGGCCAACCTGTATAAATCCACCTCTCCCTCTTTAGTGTTCAACCTAGCATACAAGTCCTCATATGCTCTTTGTTTGGCCTTTGCCACCTCTATCTTCACCTTACGCCGTATCTCCCTGTACTCCTGTCTACTCTCTTCAGTCCTCTCAGTGTCCCACTTCTTCTTAGCTAACCTCTTTCTCTGTATACACTCCTGAACTTCCTCGTTCCACCACCAAGTCTCCTTGTCCGCTTTCCTCTTTCCAGATGACACACCGAGTACCCTCCTACCTGTCTCCCTGATCAAATTAGCTGTAGTAGTCCAGTCATCTGGAAGCACCTCCAAACCACCCAGAGTCTGTCTCAGCTCCTCTCTGAAAACTAAACGACATTCTTCCTTTTTCAACTTCCACCACTTTGTCCTCTGCTCTGCCTTAGTCCTCCTTATCTTCCTCACCACCAGTATCATTTTACACACCACCATCCTGTGTTGTCTGGCTACACTCTCCCTACCAATGCTTTACAGTCACTGATCTCTTTCAGATTACAACGTCTACACAAGATGTAGTCTACCTGAGTGCTTCTCCCTCCGCTCTTGTACGTCACCCTATGTTCCTGCCTCTTCTGAAAGAAAGTGTTTACTACAGCCATTTCCCTCCTCTTTGCAAAGTCTACCACCATCTGACCTTCTGCATTCCTGTCCTGAACACCAAACCTGCCCATAACTGTCTCATCACCTCTGTTCCCTTCACCTACATGCCCATTGAAATCTGCACCAATGACAACTCTCTCACCTCTGGGGATGCTCTGCATCACTTCATCTAACTCACTCCAGAATTTCTCCTTCTCTTCTAACTCACATCCTACCTGTGGGGCATAACCACTCACAACATTGAACATCACCCCTTCAACTTCCAGCTTCAGACTCATCAACCTGTCTAATACTCTTTTCACCTCTAGAACATTCCTCACAAAATCCTCTTTCAATATAACTCCTACTCCATTTCTCTTCCTATCTGACCCATGGTAAAACAACTTAAACCCTGCTCCTAAGCTTCTAGCCTTGCTACCTTTCCACCTGGTCTCCTGGACACACAGTATGTCCACCTTCCTTCTCTGCATCATGTCGATCAACTCCCTAGCCTTCCCTGTCATAGTACCAACATTCAAAGTCCCTACTGTCAGTCCAACATTCTTAGCTTTCCTCTTCTCTCTCTGCCTACGAACACACCTTCCTCCTCTTCTTCTTCGTCTTCGACCAACAGTAGTCCAATTTCCACCGGTACCCTGTAGGTCAACAGCACCGGTGGCGGTCGTTGTTAACCCGGGCCCCGACCGATCCGGTATGGAAGTCTTTGTCACGATTCGCATGTTTGATTTGGCATGTGTTTTACGTCGGATGCCCTTCCTGCCACAACCCTCTGCATTTATCCAGACTTGGGACTGGCACAAGAAGACACTGGCTTGTGCCCCCTTGCGGTTGCATTTTCTGCTGGCTGCCAGTACAGGGTGAAAAAAGTCCCAAGTTACTTAAAGCTGCTTTAAAGGCGTCTAAGTGCGGCTGCATTTGTTTCATGGACTTGAGTTATATTTGCAGTTTTTCCTGCTTGGCCCATGGGCCTGGCCTTCTTAATCAGTTTCTCAAGTCTCTGTCTGTTGTAGAGATGCTGCTCCGCCTGCAGACCACTCCATAAAAGATGGCTGATGCCACCACAGAGTCAAAAAGGGTCCTCAGGTGTGCTCCCTGCACTCCTAAAGACCTTAGTCTCCTCAGCCCAGTCTGCACCTGGCTTTCCTGTAGAGTACATTTCTCTAATGCAACTAGCTCAGTTGGTCAGGTGAACACCTTCCATCGCAGACCTTCATTGGTGTGTGAATGGTAAATGTTCTGAACTTACAAAGCGGTTTTCTACCTATTGGCACTCAAAGTGCTTTACACTGCTTTCTTATTCACCCATTCACACTCACAATCACACACACTCATACACTGATGGGGGAGCTGCTATGCAGCTGGCCAACACTCACCGGGAGCAGCTAAGTTGGGGTTCAGTGTCTTGCTCAAGGACACTTTGACATGTGACCAGAGGAGCCAGGGATTGAACCAACAACTGTGAGATTGGTGGACAACCACTCTACCTTCCTGCACCACAGTCGCGCATTAAAACAGTCTGTTTGTTTTAATGATCTGTACTGTCTTCCTGAAGGCAGCAGTTCAAAAAGAGAGTGTCCAGGGTGAGATTTGTCCTTAAGTGTTGTTTTGATGGATGAGGCAGCTGTCATGGGTGTAGAGGGTGAATAACAAAGGGCTCAGCAGGAAGCTTTGTGGTTAGCCAGTGCTGAGGCTGAGGGCCGTGGGGATGTTAGAGCCAACTGTTACCCTTTGTATGCGATAGGAAAACTTACAGGTAACAGGTAGACTGTTCAGTGTCTTGCTGAAGGACACTTCAACATGCGACCGGAGGAGCCGGGGATTGAACCAACTCCCTTTAAAGGGAGAACTCACCAGCAGGACCAGGCTTAGGGTGGGCAGCCATCGGTTGTGGTGAGTGGAAGGTGGAGAGACAAAAGAAAAGAGCAACCTGCCCAGAACAGCGGGCGGGTTGTTAGGACAAGTAGCTGCACACTGGAAAACACACAGCTCCAAAGTCAGGGACACCTGCAGAAAGGGACAGAGAGGGGGAGACAGAGGGGGAGAAAGACAACTATGGAAGAAAACAAAGTTAGGGAAAAGAAAGGAGAGAGGGTCAAGAGGAGGAAAGGAGCTTAGTGCAGTCTAAGCCTATAGCAGCATAACTATAACTAACTATAAGGTTTATTAAAGAGGAAGGTTTTAAGCCTGGACTTAAAAGTAGAGAGGGTGTCTGCTTCTTGAATCTGAACTGGGAGCTGGTTCCATAGGAGAGGAGCTTGATAGTTTGTGAACTATACCATGGAGACCGCATCTTCTGGTTGACTGCCTTCTTTTTCAAAGATTGATTGAAACAATGTGAATCTTTCTCACAAACATATTCAGCATATCATCCACCACTTTATGGGGTAGAACTGCTGTTACTGGTTTAAGGCTGTTGAGCTGCAGTGGATGGCTCAAGACTTTAGGGCCACACGAGATGACTGCAAGTTAAGGAGGGGTAGTGAACAGTGGGCAGACTGTGGGGCAGGAAGGTAGAGTGGTTGTCCACCAATCTTGCAGTTGTTGGTTCAATCCCTGGCTCCTCCGGTCACATGTCCAAGTATCCTTGAGCAAGAGACTGAACCCCAACTTAGCCGCCCCCGGTAAGTGTTGGCTAACTGCTGGCAGCTCCCCCATTGGTGTATGAGTGCATGTGATTGTGAGTGTGAATGGATGAATAAGAAGCAGTGTAAAGTGTTTTAAGTGCCAATAGGTGTTGTTTTGGTTTGTTGACCTTCTAGGAGAAACTTTTGGCTCAGTGTCTTGGTCAAGGACACTTTGACATACAACAGGAGGAACTGGGAATCATACCTCCGACCCTAAAATTGGTGAATGCCAACCAGTCACCATCATTGTGGTATCTCAAGAGATGCCTGCAGCTGTAGAAGTGGTATTTTCACAAAAAAGGACAATTTCCACAGGTCCCTGCTTAACACCAATAAGCTGCTGTAAATTGATTTCTGGTGACGTTTTCTGGTTGTCCACATGTATCTTGCCTTGTGGGAACATCTTTGAATTTGGCAAAAACAACCACTTGGACTGAAGGAAGAATTATCAGTTTTTTTGGGGGGGAAAGGTGAAAATAAGTCTGCCCTCCATTTGTCCATTCTTTCAGTTTACCAGACTGTCATGACTCAGGTCCATCAGCTGGCTGTGGTTACAGCAGAACTGGAGAACCCGTCCATTAGAGAGATAGACCTCTGTTCACTGTTCTGGGTGTGTGAACTAATGCCAGCTAACCAGCTAACAGCTGTCTGCAGACAACAGAGTGATGTCTCGTCAACACAATCACTGCAGATGAATTATTGTAAGTGAGCAAACTGTGTTTCTGTCCTGTCTTTACTCCAACTGATCATTAATGTAGAAAAGCTGTAGTTAGTTGAAACACCTGCTGATGACAGTCCATGTGTGGAAAAGCATTTATTTACATACACGTTCACATTATTCTTGCTCAGCAGGTTTGCATATGTAGAACTAAACACATTGTGATGAAATGCTTTGGTCATTTGCATTTGGTTAGAAAAATCCATCCTCAGGTTTTTATCCAGAAAATGTTGACAGTCTGTTATGTGAAGTTGCTCACTTGATGAAAGGAAAATGATACAAATCCCAGATTATGAGAAGTGCAACATAGTTTCTTATCTAATGTAAGAAGATCATAAATCAATCATTTAATCATTTTGTTCCTATTTTATTTCGTTTTTTTCTTGGTTATTAAAGTAAGGAGCAGAGGTGCACAGCTTTACATGGAGCTTGTATAAGAACTGGAATTCTTGTAAATGGCACAAAGTGAAAGTGCTTCTTGCAGCAGTTTGAATTTTGAATGGCTTTGGGCACAGAGGGAACCCAGGGACTTTCCAGGAGTCAGGGTGTAGAAAGGGTAGAAAGGTTCAGAAGATTGAATTTAACAAAATGAAAATAAAAGAAAAACTATGACACCTCTGCCAGTTTGTGGCCACTAGAAAAAATCTATAGTTCCCTCCTAAATTATTGTAATTATTGCAAAGCCATTTGTTTTTCTATACACAAAGGAATTTAATGTAAGATAAAAAGATAGATGTGAAGAGAATTTCAGAATTGTAGCTTGTATTTGATACTTTTACATCTAGAATTGTTGATACATGGGCAATTCCAGGCTAAACAACAAGTTTAGACTGAGATCCTCAGTCAGACTATTTTATCCAAGAAGTTTGGTAAAAATCAGGAAAATAATTTTTAAATCAAATCAGAAGCTGACAAACATCCAATGTAAGGACTTTACAATAGGTGTCATTTGTTTTAAAGTCCTTCCATTGTTAAGCTGCTTTGCCTTTGGGAGGAAGCCTAAGAAGATACACATTCTGAAAGAGAAAGAACAGAAGAGAGGAACTGAAGAGAAAACTACGGGAAAAAGAAAAACTGGGAGCTGGTTCCACAGGAGAGGAGCTTGATAGCTAAAGGCTCTGCCTCCCATTCTACCTTTGGAAATTCTGGGAACCACAAGTAGGCCTGCATTCTGAGAGCGAAGTGGTCTACTGGGATGATATGGTGCTATGAGATCTTCTATATATGATGGAGCCTGACCATTCAGAGCTTTATATGTAAGAAGCAGGGTTTTAAATTCTATTCTAGATTTAATGGGAAGTCCCCAGCTTTGAAGCTGTGTGTCTTCCAGCGTGCAGCTACTGGTCCTACCAACCTGCCCAATGTTTTGTTGTTGCTTTTTGTTGCTCTGTTCTTTTCTCTCTCCACTTTCCACTCACCCCAACCAGTCGAGGCAGATAGCTGCCCACCCTGAGCCTGGTTCTGCTGGGGGTTTCTTCCGTTAAAGGGAGTTTTTCCTCTCCACTGTTGCTTATGGCTTGCTCCAGGGGGAATTGTTGGGTTCTCTGTATACATCTTTATAATCTTGACTTTATTCTGTAAAGTGCCCTGAGATGACTTTGTGCTATATAAATAAAGTTGAATTGAACTGAAAATTGAATTGCAGCTCAGTTGGTAAAGGCAGTCATCCTTACACTTACTGGGTGCATTTAGATCCGTATAACAATTAGTTTGTTGTTTGTTAGTTTGGTTGTCAGGCTTTGTATGATGGATTGACATTTATTTCTGACCAATGGTGGCTACTGTAGTGACAATGTTTTGCTTCAGTTTAAAGGGATCAGATGCATCTTGGAAGAATGACCAAGAACCACCAGAGGAGGTAAGTACAAACATGAAGTACTGTTCTACTGATACTCTTAAAGAGCCTGGCGAGAGTCAAACACAGATCCAATGATATTTGCATCTTCTCAGCAAGTTTACTAATCCCATCATTTTGTATTTCATTTCTCTGGGCTTGTGCCAAGTGGTTGGAGAGTCATCAGTACAGCTTAGTATCATAAAGGTGTCCACGGACCACAGTGTCAGTGGTTCGATCCCTGGTCGACCCTGCTATATGTCAACGTGTGTCTCGACAAGACACTGAACCCCTAACGGCCCATTCCCATCATCAGCTGTTGCCGGTCCAAGCCCAAGTTGGGGAGGGTTCCATCAGGAAGGGCATCTGGCATAAAAACTGCCAAATCAACATGAGGACAATGATCCACTGTGGCGACTCTGAACTCACTGGATAACCTGAAAGGACTAAAAAAAATATATATATATAAATATATATATATTGCAGATATCCTTAATTTTATTCTTACAATTCAGGTGTCCGGGACGTCATTTATTGTCGGACAAATTACGTCACCTTTGCCGTTCATGTGTATTGGGCTTTTACTGTCAGATATGTACGACTTGTTTTTATTAGATATTTACACTGAATATTCTGATATCTGCAATAGAATTATTATATAAATAATAATTATTACATAAAAAATAATATATTAAAAAATCAGATAACTCAGATATTCACAATGCAAATCGTTCGTAGCCATAATTTTAATTTCAGACACGGTGTTTTTTACTCCGACGGCCACAAGAGGAAACCATGAGCGCATCCCACTGTCCACATCAAACGCTGACGAGCGATTGAAGGTGTGTTGCCTGTCAGCGTTTAGGTCTTAGGAAAATATATTTTCCCTGTTTTACTAGAGGACAGACTAATTGGAGGATTAACGTTTTTTTTTTTCTTTTTCTTTTTACTGCACCTGCGTCCAGTTGCTCCACAGCCGCTCCCTGTCTCTCCCCCCTGGAAGGCTCTGGGACTGTCTCCCTCTCAGTGACCGAGACCACCGTGTGGTTCCACGATTTACGGTGCGTTACCACTTACATTTATCGTTGGTAGTTTCCGGAACATCCTCTGCTTCTGTCTGCACCTCAGTGGACCGGTTAGAGGGAAGTCCCGAGTGTAGAAAGGCGCTGAAAACGCCCAGAACATGTCACACTGAGCGGTATGTACTGTATGTCCTGTGGGGTGGATTCAGGAGCTGTGCGTCTGCATGAGGCTCTAGAGATGAATATCATTTATCATTTATCTGTGTGGTCACACGTTCAAAACACTGGAAAAGGCTGGTGATTCTACCGCACTGTGCAGCTGACTTTATTTATTGGTTCCCCAAAATTCACATTTTTCAACACAGCGTGTTTACATACAATATCATATCAGCTGCAGTGAATTTCGCTACTGTTTAATGCATCTTATGCAGGCTGTCAACGATTTCAAGGGCAAATCAAAGTTTGAAATTCTGCCATTTAAAAAGAAAAAAATAGAAAATGTTGGAAGGGATCTGCAGAGAAAACACATTCATTCATTTCAGTTATTTACATATTCAGTGACCACACCAACGTATCAATGGACACGGTAAATAATGCACATGTTTAAAAGACAAAATGTTTTTAAAGACGTTTGAAATGAAAAATTCAAAATAGATTTGCTTTGTCATGCTTTTGATTTTATACCCTAAAAACTTCAAAGTTTTAGTTTAATGTCCAGGCAAAGTAGAAGCAAAAGTTATTGTTTCTCTATTGCAGCACCAACTTAACAATGTGCACACTCACAAAGCTCTTTCTAATTATAAATGACCTTACTTTACTGTAATTACTATTAAAAAATGTATTAATGGGATTAAGAGAAATTGTTCTGGATGATTTATAATTAAATACAAAAACTGTTTTTTTGCTTTTTTGTAATAATGAGTGTTTATGCAGCAGTTTTAGCTCCGGTCTTTAAGGCCTCTCTCATGCAAACGAGTCCACTTTGTTCTGATTGGCCAGTTTGTGGAAGCATTGAGATGTGGTTGTAATTTTGGATCAAGTGGGTGCGACTGTGTGGATGTGCCGACCCATACAGGATGTCTGTTGATGGAGTGACCATGTTCAGATGTAGGACTGTCAGGACTGTTTTGGGAGGGTCCAGACAAAGTCGATGATTGTCTTTGGAAAGCCTCAGTTAGTTAGAGCCACAGGCAGCTGCCTACTTTTCCTACATTACCACCATTGACTCATCTAATAGGTTTGATGATATTCAGTTTTTTGGGGCACTGGTGCCAGTGTCCCAGTTTCTGCTTGTAAATGTCAGGTCAATTATTAGTTATGCAACACTTTCCTGTTCAGGACACACACACACACACACACACACACACACACACACACACACACACAGTCACACAGCACTGTAATATTCAGGCAGCAGCATCTCCTCAGGTCAACTCAGGTAGGATGGGGAGGGGCAAATGCCACTCTACCACTTCTCTCACCCTGATTCACCCAGACGTTTGAGGACTGACTAGGTGTCTTAATCCTGCCTCTTTAACAAAGGTGAACAGATTCAACTGCTCCATCTGCAATGCGAGTGGATGTAAGACCAGACAGCAAAGGAGAGAGAAAGACTTGAAGGGCTAACAGATTAGTACAGAACCGAGGCCCAGGAGCCATGACACAGTATTTGTAGTGTGTCTCTTATGAAAACCAGAACAGTCAAAAGACCTCAAGCTTGGAGACTCTTTCGCATATCAGTAAATGATGCAACACCACAAAGCTGTCAACATCTAACATGCTTCTGTCTCTCTGTTATTGTCTTCATTCTCCTGACGTCAGTGATGAAATCACACAGGCATTGTCTGACACTTCACAGTTCTTAATCTCATTCCTATGGCAACAGGAAGAAAAGGTAAGTTTGACACTGTCTGTGCTCATGTCTTTATGTGTGTGTGCTTGTGTGTTAATGCTATTGCATTTCAGCCTTTATAGAGTTATGTCTGGCTGTAACCATCATAACCATCATCTGTAACGATCATTTTAAGCTTGCTGAGCTGGTACTGATATTAGATGTGGGAATCTACAGTAGAAAAGACCAAATGACCAGTGACTACATGAATATGCTGTAAAAAGAGACGAGCTAAGCTGTGTGTGTGGAGATCAACCAGATGTCTTTACTTTTGTGAACAGTTTTGTCATATTTCCGCATTAATTTGCTCTCCTCCTTTTTCCTGAGTAGTTCATTTGGTAAAATATAAAATATAGCTATGTACTGATGTATATATAATGCATATGGTCACTTGTGCAACTTGTTTACAACCTGGGTCCTGCATTCATTTCAGCACCCAGGTTGTAATTGTGGTTGTAATTTTGTGTAGATTGACAAATTTAATCCAATGTTCCACCACTGCAGCTACTGCAACTACTGAGCTGTAAAAAGCCCGTCATCATTACATCATATTATGTCTTGTGTGCTATGCCCTGTACTGTCATTGTTGTGGTTGTTGTTGCTGAGAATTTAAAATAATAAAAATAACATCATAGCAGTTCACCACACAAACTATGCTTTTTGAACAAAGGACTCCCACTTCATGCTGTTCACAGTTTGTCCTCTAGATGTGTCTGCTGGATCACATCTTGTTTGCTGATTTATTTGAAGTAATTTAAACATTTATCAAAATGCACATTTCTGTTTTTGCTTTATAAATACGTTGTTAAGGAGGATTTTGTTACACCTGCATATTTGCAGCTGCTTCGGTTGTTAAAATACAATCAAACTTGTATTTTCTCTGTGTCACCAGGCTCCACCTCCAAAGCAGGTGGGGTGCATTTCCCTGACGATGATGAGCCCCCTGGTTCTCCAACACGGAGAGACGACCAGTCAAACCTCTCCACTCTCATTGCTGTCTTAGAGAAAGACGGCAGCTACTTGGTCAAGGTGTGTGTGAGAATATTGTATTTGGCAGTTTGCTGGTCCATAATATGTACTCTGCACTTACCACTCACCTGACATTAGGGTCCTCCTCTGCATAAGAACATACACAGGAATCAGCTTTGTTGTGTTCCTGTTGTGCTGTGGATGTGTCAGTGAGGTACCGTGGACATTACAGGTAAACCTAAATTAGCCTTTAGCAGGCTTCTCCATTAAACGATGCCTTCGCTGATGTAGAACTTGCTTCTTTTAGTACTAGTTTGGTTAGTACATGTACATAAATAACATTGAACTTCCCTACATTAAAATATCTCACTACATCTTGCTGAAAAATGCCTCCAGGTGACATCACTTGGAGGAGCCGTCAGTCCAGATTATGTTATATTGTTGCTCACACTCTGGAGTTTGTAATCATGGTCAACCTGTTTGTCCAAGGCTCCCCCAGATGACATCATCTGAATTCCTAATGGTAAAAAACTTGGATCATAAAGATCTAAAGATGTGTCTGTGTGTTCAGGTTTGACTGTGTGTTTAAATTATGACTTGTAGAAGGAATATCATTACATACTACCTTACCTGTTTCCAGGAAACGTGTGTCAAAGCCACTGCTGCTTACACTTTCTCCCTCCCTTTTACATGTTGTCTCTACTGTGTCGTTCCTCACTTCAGGCTGGTTTCCTGAAGAGCCACCACTGTTATGAGATTGTCTTCACTGTTCCAGATGTGCCCACGGTGGGCAAAGAGCTCTCCTGTCTTCCTTCCTCCTCCCCGACACGAAGGTCTCCCAGCCTCCGCGTCCATCGTATAAACTCCACACTGGAGGGTGAGTTCAGACACTGATGGGCAGTTTAGGCTGTTAGGATGCCTGTTGATGTTAGCAGACGGGGACTTTTTCTGTTCGCCTCTTAGTAAAGAACAGCCACAAACAGCCACATTATTTAAATTTGTCTCTAACCTGCGCTGTGACAGAACAAACTGTTGGGCTCAGAAAGCACAGTTCTTTGTGATCATGAGACAAGTGCAATTCTAACTATGTCGTACATTATTATTAGAAAATGTGTGATGTACTGAAGATCAGTTGACTGGTGGGTCATCACTGGTAACTGACATGACCTGATCTAACCTGTGGTTGTCTGACACTAGCTCAGCTAATATATCATTCACTCAGAGAGACACAGCTTTGCTGGGCTGTGCAGGTATCACATCTGGACCTAATTGTTAGAGGGACCAACAGAGGATCTGAAATTCAGGCACTGTTCCTGTTTCCAGAAGAAAGAAAAACTCAACTGTTCCCAAACTGGTTACTGTGCACAAAAGGATGGATGGTTGTTTGAGATACAACCAAGTTTTCCCCAGAGACTGGGGAGAGACTGTTTTGTTATCTGCTATCTATTTGTGTCTCCGTGCACCCTGCTTTTTCCCATCCATCCATCTGCCTCTTATTAGTAATACTCTGTTTCTGTCTTTCTGTAGAACCAGTTTATAATTGATTTAGTGGTTTAAATTTATTGTTATTAGATATTAACCATTAACAGAGGTTCTTACATCACACACACACAGAACACACACATCCACAAATGGAGGAGAACTAATAATTGATCTCTAGAAAAGATTTAAAATAACACACTGTGCTATTAAAATCATAGGATTTAAACAGTACAGAAATACAAGGTAACAATAAGCTAATCCTGATGAAGAAAAATAAGTCTTAACAATTTAAAAAGACAGTGTAGCAAGCAAGATCCGAATAAATGTTATGATAAATGTTATGATAAAAAAACAAAGGTTTTTGAGCCCTGATGTAAAAGAATTTTACTAGAAGTTTTACTAGAAATCAGTTTTTTGTGAAGTTTGTTCCAACATAAAAAACTAAATACTTCTCCAGTATATAGTGAAGTTCTCTGAACAGTTGTTCACACCTGTTCCACAGGATTTGACATGTCCAGAAGTAATTCAGCATCATATTAAATTCAATTCACTTTCATTTTTTCATATAGCAGGAGCTACATTTATGGCAGCATAACTAAGAGCTGGGTCAGAGTCATCTAGGCCAAAGAGAGTATCTATCACCTGAACTGGGAGCTGGTTCCACAGGAGATGAGCTTTAAAGCTAAAGCTCAGAGAGCAGGAGTGCACTACTTTTCGGTGAGTGAGGAGTTAGTGAGGACTTCTGGATCAGCTGCAGCTGTTTGATCGACAACATAACAATAAGCGAGTCTAAATAATGTTGATAACTAAGCAACAGGATGGAGCTATGGTGGGATGAATAAGTAGTAGCCACCATGAGTCAGACTGCTCTCAATACTGCAAAACTGCTTATACACATACAGCATACTTTAAGTCTTATATTTGTAGTTAGTGGTCCTTTAGCTATCAAGCTCCTCTCCTGTGGAACCAGCTCCCAGTTCAGATTCTGGAAGCAGAAACCCTCTCTACTTTTAAGTCTAGGCTCAAAACCTTCCTCTTTAATAAAACATATAGTTAGTTATAGTTATGCTGCCATAGGCTTAGACTGCTGGGGGACCCACCCCCTCCTGTCACTCTCTCCTCTCCTCTCACCCCACAATTGTCACCACTGTATGTCATTAACTCTGTGTGTTGTCTTTGTCCTTCTCTGTCTCCTCCTCTCTGCCCCTTTCTGCAGGTGTCCCCGTCTTTGAAGCTGTGTTTTCCAGTGTCCTAACAACCTGGCCAGTGTTTTGTTGTTTCTTTTTGTTGCTCTTTTTCTTTTCTGCTGGAGGTTTGTTCTGTTAAAGGGAGTTTTTCCTCTCAGAGACTTTTCTGATGAACTCTCTCTCTTGCTTTCTCTCTCTCTCTCTCTCGCTCGCTCTCTTTAGGAGGAGTAAAGGTAACATGTGAGTACAGGGCACATCAGGAGGGCGTGCAGCAGGAGGACATCAGCCTGGTATCCAGAGGGAGAAAAGACAGCAGTCTGAAGGTCAGACTCCAGGCCAAAGTCATTGGTAGGTGCCAGCAGACCCACACTCTGGGTACAGGTTTAACAGACATCAGTAAGTCATGTAAAGTTTGTTGTTTTAAACATACGGGATCTGTAGTTGTTTGAAACACAGTGCACTGCTGTGCTTTCCTATAGCTTTACCCTATAACATAGAGACTTTATTTAAAATGAATGAGGTGAACCACCTCTTCTTATAATGCACTCCAGTACGACTCCACCACCCACTATGACCTTAATAATCAACAGAGTAGAATTATCACCTTTCAGACAGTTTTAATTTAAAAACTGAAAAATTATAACATTGTAAAAGTAGAATTCATGGCAGAGCTGCTGTGTTGGACTACATTAGATTGTACACGTGTACCTAATTAAGTGGCACAAGTGAAATGTGATCCTACAGATTTTGAATACCCTGATTTGTACCACTAGCTGTGTTGTGTTAAACTTTCATACACAAGTCAGAAACTAGTCAGAAATAGACACACTTTTCTACCATAGCAACAGTAGCTATGCTACACTGCACTCATAGTCACTTAGCAAAGCAACAAAGAAGCTGTCAGCTCTGACTGAGTCCAACAATTGAATGTGATACCAGGAGTGAGCAGAAAACTGATTAACATTCAGTGTTTGTCTCTCTTTTATCTCTCTGCATCTCTCTTTTCTCTCTTTACCATCATCCCGTCCTCTTCCTCCATGCAGACCCACATCATGGTACACCCATGCTGCAGGAGGGCGTGAGGTGTCTGGGTGCTCAGAAAGACACACACAAAAGGCACAGCACTGATCATAAGAGGAAATTATGAAAAGTCACACATGCAGGATACTGCGTATACTGTTACTGTTTGTATCCATCCGCACAAGTAATATTCAGTGACAGGTTCCGGGTACTCAGAGTGTGAGTATACAAACACCAAAATGGGTTCAAACTGCCACATTTGAACGGGAAGTAATGTGATGACCTTTTGCTATTGTGCTATTCCAACGTTTTCACAGCAATCAAATGCTAATCTACATATAAATTGCATAATGAAGAGGATTTTCAGCAGATCAACAAAACACCAGCCTGTTGCTCTGGATGGGACTTTCTGTTGTTGGAGAATAACAATCAGACAGCACTGAACACCAGACACTTACACAGACACACACAGTTGAAGTAATGATGACTACACTTTGCATTGTAAGAAACTGTAAATTAACTTAAAATAAAATTTTACAGGAAGAAAAAGATAATTCCAGCTGATTTGTGTATCATCTACCACAAAGAGGTCGTCATCAGAATATGGTGAAATAATACAGTGTGCATCAAGAACAGCAGTGAAGTTGCCTAAAGGTTAATAGTGCAATAATGAATGTTCTTCAGTCCCAGAACAGAATTTTCTCTTGTAATTTCATTAGTGTTGGTTACCAAAGTCAGTCACTTAAGAACAGAGCCAGCAGGCCCGGTGGCCCCCACATTTAAACGGTCTGTCTTCTCTTTCATCGACTTCCTGCAAACAGACAAATCCCAATATAAAGGTTTCTCCAGTCTGAGTGTTCTATAACTTCAGAACAAATTAAAATGTGTGTCGTCCTGTACAAAAGCAAATTTGTACAGGATGACTCATGTTTTGTTATGAAGATTGTTGTGTTTAGCCAATTGCACTTTGCTGTTGAATACAATTCTCCTGGACTTACTGATATAGTCTCATGTAGAGACTTGTTTAGTGAGGACCACCTGCTCAACTGCACTTTGGTCGCATTGGCAATGTTTGTAGTAAAAGTCACTTATGACCACTCAGTTTTTTCCTAAAGATACAGTATGTAACTTTATTCAAATATTTATGTAATATAAATAAATAATACAATACAGTAGTCTGATAATACAATACAACACAATACAATATTATATCCATTGTTATTTTCTGCTTGATTAAAAACTCTCGTACTTTATGTATTGTAATTTCACAATGAGAACTCTCTGAAGCACTGGGCGTAGTGTGGTGCTGTGTAGCAGAGCAGGGAGAAGGAGGGAGGACTGGGTGGAGCAGAGTGGCTTGATTTCAGGGGCAGAATGTAGCTTTAACCAGTCCAGTTATCACACTTCACTGTCAGGTGACAACAAGAGAGAATTTTATGTGTATATTTCTCAGTAGCCAATAATAATAAAAATCACAAATATTTCCATATAACTGCACCGTCTGTTGTATTTGTCTGTGGCTGCCAAGAAAAACTGCATAAAAAAGAAGAATGCATTACAAAAATGAAGCAGCACAATGCTACTCAAATATCTAATAATAATACTGATACTAATAACATTGTACATGTTGTTCTGTTCTGGAAAATAATGTGTATTCGCCTTAAGCTCCAGTTCTGTTGACGTCAGCTTCGTGTGTATTGTGGTCGCCTACAGTAAATTATGCATAATGTCAATGTATAATGGTACATTACATATATTTGTTTTTGCATGATTTATGCTTCATAAAGTGTGTAATCAAAATCTGCTGTCCTTATCAAATAAATGAGACAAGTCAGGCCTTAGTGGTATCAACATGTGTCAGATGTTTTGTTTGTTTCTTACAATACTGTAGATATTATATTTTAACTGTGTCGTAAATACAACACAAGGAAAGATTCAGCTGAAACGTGCAATTAATTTTTACAGGAATACACAATGTTTCTGCTACATATCTTGTCTAATTTAAATAGGTTTTGAATAGAACTAATATAAAAGTTATTCACATTTATTTATCAGCTCCATACTAACATTACAGTGTACAAACCTTTGATTAATCATCTCCATGCTAATCCTTTGGAAGAGAATAAAAGCAAATTCAATTTAAAGTTTGAATGGAATGACCTCAAAACTTTGCCAGCTGTGATGACAACAGAAAATATAGCTGACTGCATTACATAGTCACAGGGGCGGCTGTAGCTCAGTTGGTAAGGCAGCCTCTGGGCAAGAAACTGAGCCCCTAACAGCCGACTCCCATCCGCAGCTGTGCAGTGCTGGTTCAAGCCCGGTAGAAATTGGGGACGGTTGCATCAGGAAGGGCATCCGGTGTAAAAATCTGTGGCAAATCATCATGCGGAAAATTATCTGCTGCAGCAACCCGGAACTCACTGGATAAGCTGAAAGGACAATAATAATAATTCATTACATAGTCACACTTCGTAAACCAATATATATGTATATGTATACTGTATAATAAAACTAGATAACCAAAAATCGAATTCAAGAAACTGCCTATATTATTTCATTACTGCTGCATTGCCCTCATCACAACAAATCTCTGTTGAACTGTTATTATAGATTAAAACACTAATATACAACAAATAGACAAATAAGAACTAAAGAATAAGAAAAAGGAAAATTAACACATGCTCCTCAGCAAAGTCAGCGATTATCTGCCATTAACATTTAAACGATTTAAGGAAAGTTAAATGATCAGGATAGATAAATAATTAAAAATAATCCAGAATTGACAATGAAGTAATTAAAATTATCCAAGGAAATAGAACTGTGACAAAGTTAATGTTGGGGAAGTGAACAAAGCATAGAACCCATTTATAAAAATATGTGCAAAGAGGCATAAATATCTAAATAACTTGAGGTTTACATAATGCTTGTAAAAGGAAAAAGTCTTAATTCTCTTAATAAAGAATGGGGCAGAACAAAACAACCTGAAAATATAAAATATACAAAAAAGCATATACAGTAATAAGGCAAAGAAAGGACTATAATAAAAAACTTTTGGAAGACAACAGAAACAGCATGACCGGTAATTAAATGGTAAACAATGTAACAGAAAATCTGAATTATTAAGAAAAGACAACACAAACACACATGAGTCTAAAAAAGTTTTGTTGAACTGGTTCTTGACCATCTATCATCTTTAACTGCTTATCCTGTTCAGAGTCACAGGGGGCTGGAGCCTATCCCACCTTTCAAAGGGCGAAAGGTGGGGTCCATCCTGGACAGGTCTCCAGTCTGTCTCAGGGCCAACACAGAGAGACAAGCATTCACACCTACAGGCAAATTAGAATCATCATTACCGTAACATGCATGTCTTTGGATTGTGGGAGGAAACCGGAGGAAACGCACAGAAAGGTAGCAACCAGCCAGGGATTTGAACCAGGTACCTTCTAGCTAAGAGGTTGCAGCACTAACCACCCTACCACTGTGCTGCCTCAAAACATTCCCTCTGAGATTAATGTCTGAGATTAATGAAGTTGTGCAAATCCTAAATTCTGACGTGACTCAGCTGTTGGGTGTGTTGAATTGAACTTCAGTTGGATAAATAGGTGTTATATTAAACTCCACTATATTTATTCATTGTTTTTTTTTTAATCCAGTATATATTAATCCAGTATATTTTAATAATTCGGTAATTTAAACTTTATATAACCATACAGAGATCTGATTGAGGTTAAGAACCTCCTTAATGGCTGACCTGGGGACATTACAGTTTTTGAAAAAACAACAGGAATCAAAGTTACAATTAAAATTAAAAGTATCAAATCTTACATAAGCCAAGACAACATGAAACACACAGTTACATTAACATGCTGAGGTTTACATGCACACAATATCAGACAATGAAGTGCTGTAGGAATAAGTCAGGAAATCTGGTTACCTCTTCCCAATTCTGTAGGTTTTTTTTAAATGTATTTATGATTAAATTCTTGAGTGATCTCAACAATTTAAGCATAAATCCAGATCTGTATTTTACACAAGGTCAAGAAAATTTCACATTTTACTGTCTAATATAAAGAATGCTGACAAGTAGCTAAATGATGTTGGGTGTATTGCAATATTGCAATGGCTTTTTTTCAAGGGAAAAAAAATGCTAACTTCAATGTTGGCCTACAAAAAACATCATCCCTAGAGCACTTCATTGTCACAAGAGATAATGTACGTACGGGCAGCAAATGAGTCTTTTGCCATGAAGTTTACAGTGGCCTTAGATTTCAACTGTGATTCTATAATGTTACAATTTATTTCTATACAATTTATTCCATTGAGTTGGAGCAGGAAAACATGAAAACCATCCCATCTCTTCGTGTATGTTAGCAACTGGTACTAGAACATGTATCCTGTGAGCGGACACTATGACTGACAGCAGAACCCCATGAGATCCACCTACAAAGAAATGGGGAAGCTTTATTTAGTGTGGCTTTATAAATAATGATATACTAGTGAGGAAAGGATGAAAGTATAAGGTACAATGATACATTGGTTCTGTAATGGTTTTGTAGCAAGTGTTGTACAATTGTGGCATGAGCAACCAACATGGTGACCAACAGATATGGTGACTTTGTGCTGGTTCATGTAGAACAAGTCACCATAATCAAGAACTGTTAGAAAGTTCTTTCAGAACTTGGCTGAAGGGTGTAATGGACTGACCAGTTAAGCTGGCAAGAACTTAAACCTAAGTTCAGCCAAGCCTCTGCCATAATGCTTTTTCTAAATACTGGTCGTTGGTCTGCAATAAATAAGTCAAACCTGAGGATTTTAACTATCAAAGCAGCAATACTAGCTACTGCTTTAGTCTCAAAGTATTCACAATGGCACATGAAACCGACACATAGGCGACTCTCTGTGATCAGATCCAGCCTACAGCTATGTCAGTCTTTTTGCACCATGGAAGCACTGTTCATTCAAAAAGATTTACTAATGTCAGCTTATTTCATTCTGGCATTGCAACAGGGCAAATGATGAGCGGAGCCTCATTTCTCCCCGATTTATTAGTACAGGGGCTGAAGAATGGATGGATGGTGCCAGAAAAGGTGTCTGTGAATTTATAGATGAGCAATCTGGCATCAACATTGTAAAACGACACCAGTCCATTATCATAGTCTACAAAGATGCCAATCCTGAAGGGTCTAGCGTTGACTGTCAGGGTAGTTGAGGGTTCAGTTCGGAAGGCGTAGTCTGTCTGATCCCGAAGGCTGAGAAACCAGTAACCATGGGCAGGGTTGACAGTGATTTTACCCTTCCGATTGACAGAGGAGCTTGCCACGCCCAGGTCCCAGTCAGTTTTTTCTCCCACCTCCACCTGGAAGACAGCAGTATAGTACGGTTTACATCAGTGAGTGCACACACCTGAGGTCACTGTGTACACTTGCAGCTTCTTGTAGTTCTTTTAGGTGCCATTATTTTCGCTTAAATTGGGCATAGTAACTGTAGCACCAATCTCACACTTGTTGGTTTGATCCCTGGTTCCTTGTCCTTGAGCAAGATACTCAACCTCAACCTAGTTGCTCCTGGTGAGTGTTTGCCAGCTGCATGTCATGAATCTCCCCTATGACAGTTGTTGCAGCACACACTGCAACACCTGTGATTGCCCCCCTCTGTCCTTCTGCCTCAATCGGCCATCTCTTCAAACTGTTACTCTCTTTTACTCTCTTACAGTAATTTCAGTAAAAGTAACGACTGTTCAACAGGTGTTAGCTCCAACTCCAACATGATTTGTGTAGTTTCAGTCGCCATTGTTTGTAAAAGACAAAAGAAAAATCTCACCACAGTGGTGGAGTTAACATAGCCCAGCACTTCCCCTAAAGCTTTTCAGGACTTTTCAGGATTTTCAGCCCACAAATACTCATTAACATGTGCTGATTATAAAATGAATGAAAATCTGATTTTTATTATACACATATAAAATTGCCAAATGACTTAGTGAGTTTGGCTTTATAAGTACTGATGTTGACGCAGGTTATGGCGTAAAGCCATTCAAGCCTCTGCTTGACTTAAACATGAAAACGTTGTAACACGTAACACGTGTATCTCACTGACCTCCCAGTAATGTCGTCCTGAGCTGAAGCCCTGATGAGCCAGCACACACACCACCCGGTCAAAGCGTCCAGGGTTGTCCAGTACCAGTTGATGGGAGTCAACACAGTGCACCTGCTTCATGTCTGCTGAGATGATAAGACGTGGGTGGGCTGTGCTGGGGTCTAAAGTGATGTCAGCTGACAGAGTGACAGAGAGTGATGGTTAGACACAGGATGGAGCTAAAGATTTTGGATGAAAAATGAACAAACTACTGTAAAAAGGCAGAATGTTTTTAAAACCTTACCTGCATATTCCTGAACCATCCTCACCTCTGTAGAGGAATAATTAGATTCATTTTGTGTATTTGCCATTTTTTTAAAATTCACATACTTTGACAAGATAATAAAAATTGAAAAAAAAGCATTTCGTTCTTCTGTCTGATCAGAATCTTACTTGGATGGATCCTGGGTACAGCTTGGTCCAGTACTGATTGCTGGCCTGTTAATAAGAGAAAAAAAATTATATTATTATCATCTTATATTCCTTTATCTTTTACTTTAAAACATACATTCAGCAGAGACTAAACACAAGTTTTTTTTTGTTACCACAGTAACCAAACATTTCAGAATCCATCTTTTGTTATGTTCATATTTTTGCAGTTTTTATTGCTGTTTTCCGTTTACAGTGTTTTTTGCTAACAAGCATTGGTTAAAACTGTTCGCACAGTCAGCAAAGCAGAAGTTTTCATTGCTTTCACACAAAATGCATTCAGTGACCACAGTTACCAAAATTCATGATCTCCTTTCTCAGTCAGAGACCAACTCATGCAAAACACAATGCTTTTGCAGCACATTTTTCAAAAATGTTATCAATGTTATCAATATGTCCAATAAGATGTCTGATCAATAAACAGAATACTGGTTTTACTGTGGATTTAATTTATTTTAGATGGTAATGGAAATGGGGGCCAGACCAATCTACATATATTGATTTTGTAGATGAAGCTGGATTTAACCTGATGGTTTACTTTTGTACCAACTGCTCATTGGTCCCTTCAATACAGAGAGGCTAATTCCTTTCTTGGATGGCCTCCACAATAAACTTGTCCCAGTAGGGGAGAGAGGTCAAAGGACAAGGAAGACAACATTTGTAGTAGTATGGAATAATGTGTCCTTCCACCAGTCAGCTGCAGTCACTGACGGGTTTGCAATAGAAGAGTTTTTCACGACCAGCTGTCCTCACTGGATGCTATGAATATTTCTCCTGAAGCCTGCCAAGATCGGATTAGACATTCTAAAAGATTCTTCCCAAGATGCATTGCCAGAGAAGATAAGATGTGATGTTGACGAAAACACGTAGCCAAATGCTGGAGAGAGGGTGTGAGTGTAAATCACTGTGCAAGAAATGGAATCAAATAATGGAATTGAAGCAAATTGCTGCATTGCTGATTCATTCTGGTTACAGTATAAAATATAATATACATTAACTTAGTACACGCAAAAAAAGTGCAAAGATCTTATTCTATAATAAAACACTGATTTCTGTAAAAAAGCATTTAAACTTTAAAGATAAAATGTCTTTTATGTAATTCTCTCTGTTGTTCAGTGTGTTAAGAGTGACAGTGTTTGATCTCTGAGTGAGACTTGGTGTCAGTGTTGTGTATGAATAAGCTTATTTTAAAATATGTATGACGTGAGAAAGAGTTTACGAGGTGAGTTAAACTGTTTAGCTGGGAGGCATGTTTGTAATGCAGACTGCGTGAAGAGTTTTAGTATTAACCAATGCTTGTTAGCAACTAAAAAAAAAAACTGTAATTCAACACTATTGGGTCTGAACAAAGACTTACAGACGTCTGACATTTTATGCAAATCATCTAGAAATTTCTCCATCATTTGATTGAGAGTCCTGAGAATCACCCCTGTGGTCAGCTCAGAAGTCAGAGAGACACTGGACCAGTCTTTCGCTTGTGGATGGGTGGACAGGGTGGGAAATGTCTGCAGAGAGGAATGTCAAAGATACGTTTGTGGTTTATAAAAGAGTAAAGAATTCTTCAGGTCCACTGACGAGAAAATCACACACCTTTTGCACAGTTCAGATGGGAATTTGAGGTGGGAAAAAAATGTAACATAATTTAAATAATTAATTGTGGGGCATCCAGGGAGAGGAGGTGATACTTCATTTCATCTCAATTTGAGGGAGAAAGAAAGCATTGCATAAGAAAGCTGAAACGTGTTTTTGAATGAAAAATACTGTGGGACAACTTAAGAAAAAAATACGAAGGTGATGAAGACAGGTCAGAGGTACAGTATGTCAAAGTACTTTGTGCCTTAGCAGCACTTCTTAAATGCCAAGTATTCACTTACAGTGTGGATTGTGTGCAAACATGTTCAATAAATCTTCTATAGCACTAACAGCAGTCAAACCCAACGTAAGAGATGATCAATAATCATGTTGAAACCATCCACTTAGAAACAATATGTTTATTAACTGTTTCATTCTAACTGCATGGTTTTGGTTATCTGTGGTTGTTACGATGGTGAAAAGTACACTTCAGCACTCCCATAAACACTGCTGTCACTTTCTATGTTTAATAAATTAACTGGCTGATTTCTTATTACCTGATGATGAGAGTCCTGCATATTTGTCAAATCTTTATTTTCTTTTTCTGTGGTATTTACACTTTCAGCTTTATGTCCATTTGTACCTTGAGAAAGAAGATGCAGTCTTCAGACACAGCCAGCTGGTTGAGTGCTGCACTCCTCTTCTGTAGCTCAGCTATCTCTTCCTCCAGCTCCTTCAGCAGGCTCTGAGCTCGGTGCTCAGCTGCTCGACGACTCATCTCTATCACCTGGAGGTCAAAATGAATGTCGTGCTGTTTAGTGTATATACCAAACAATAGAGCGCTTTGCTACTTTAATTTAAACTAAAAAAAAAAAGGTCATCAGTTTTTTTGTTTGTTTCTTTAGTCTTATATTCGTGTTTTTTTTGTACCTTCAAAACTTCAGCTTGACAGCTCTCTGCAGCTGATATCAGCTTGGAAAACACACAAAAAGCTCCATCAATCTCTCTCTCAGCTCCAGCCTGAACAAAAGGGGAAAAGAAATAAAAGTGTGTGAAAGGGGTGTTTGATGTCGCCTGCTGGAGGTTTGTAAAGTTTGCCAGACTTAGGCTGCGAGGCAGGGGGCACATCGCTGAAGAGTGATAGATGTTAGCTGGCTGTAATCAGAGTCTACTACCAGACAGGTGAAACCTCACCTGTATCTGCTGTAAGGAAGTGTGTATTTCCTCCACTTTCCTCTCTCTCTCACAGATGATATCTTTCAGCTCCACCTCAGCAATTCCTAACTGGGACTGAAGAAGACAGAAAACACTATATGGTTAAGAGAACTGTGTTTACACCTTATAAAGTTTGTGATCCCTGCCAGGGGCAACATATCATTTATGACACACAAGACACAACACTGTTTTATGTCTAAGAGTGTTTTACTTCTTGTGTTACAACTGCAAATCAATATATTATTTTGTGGATGAAAAATTGACATAAATCATGTTTAAATAATCGACTTTAACAGACTGCTGGAATAGTTTTTTTCAAACAAAACCACAATAGCAAACGTTCTTTTATTACATGGTTGTGCTGCACATTTCTCTTCCTGGGTGCACGATGGCAGCGACCTTCCTAGATGGTGGAAGGCTGGAAGTATTTTTTCTCTCGCCTCTTGCTCCCCAAGGCTTCAGGGGGATTTTATCCCCTGCTGATATTTAAAGGGCTTTATCACTGTTTATTCTAATTGACAGGGTCCAGGTTCCCTCATCTCATCTGTACCTCTGTACCGCAGTAACACACTTTCCAAAGTGCTGACCTGGACTCAGCTACATACCACAGATTAATACTGGACATTGGACAACATATAGTGATAGGAAGAAGATGACAGCAGTGATGGGTTACAAACAGTAATGGGGTATAATAATCAATAGATATGGTTCTGTGTTTCAAATAATTTGACACAATGAAACAGAGACATCTGCTGGTCACATCCGTGATTTTGCATTTTTGGGTGTTAGTGGTACGGTTAGTGGTAATGCTGTGGTGGATCGGTGTCAGCAGGGTCACTCTGGGTCATCCACAGCCCTATTTGCAGCAACATGGAGATTTAAATAAATGTTGCTGTGATGATGACAGCTTGGGAATTATGATTCTTTAATTGTCATTGATGCTTCAACAATTGTGTTTACACAATAAAAACTGATTGGGCTGATTGGTCCTATGTTTATCAAACCATATTTTAAAAACACATAAGTCAGAAGCTGGGAATCACACCACATGCCCTATGGTTTCTGGACGACCTGTTCTACCGATTAAACCCCCAAATCAGTATAATTACATATAGTTTTTGTTCCTCTACAGCCCCATCAACACGCTCTCATTATTGGAATATCAGGCCATCAGAATCACTGCACTAGTTACAACCCACCTACCCACCACACCAGCTTGGTATCTTCTGTGATGAGACTGAGATGCTGCTGTCCCACTTCCCTGAAGACAGCACTTCTCTTATCATCTTGAGAGACCTGAACATCTCCCTGGAGAAACCTGAGACTGTTGAAGTTCTTACACTTCTGACCTGAAACTGGTCCCTGCTCCCCCAACCTACTAAACTGGAAAGACCTCATTATCGTGTGGTACTACACCACAGACAACATTTTAGTCCCTCTTCTGCATTTATCAGATCACTTCTTCATTCAGTTCCCTCTGGGGAGAAAGACAGTGAGCTGAATGAAGAAGTGATCTGTCTTCTTTTTTCCAACCCAGGGTTCTATTATCCATTCACATAGCTTTTCCTACTACTGCTATGCTGACAACACACACCTCCTCTTGTCTTTTCCACCGTACCACTCCACTGTCTCATAATGCGTTTCTGCCAAATGGATGGCAGGAGGAGATACAGGCCTGGCAGAAGTTGTGTCAGCATGGTGTGAACACTGGGTTGTTGGACATCTCCATACAGAGTTTAGTTTTTCTATATTTTTAATTTATAACATAAAAACTAAGTGCAATCACATCTTTGTGCGTTTCTGTAGGAATTAAATTATTACCATTTTTTCTTTAAAAAAATCAACCAACAACTGCATTGTGATATGTTAAAATCTTTGCATGGATCTATACCTTCTTAATGTGCCATTCCCTCTTGGCAGGGAGTATATTGTGCCCTCTGTGCTCTGCTGTCTCCACACAGATGCTGCACACACAGGTGTTGTCGGTACGGCAGAAAAGGTCCAGACCTCTCAGGTGAACGGGACACAGAGGCAGACTGGGTGAACATTCACTGGGTCCGCTCAGAGTATGTCTGTGGTAAGATTAGAGTAAAGTCAGCGTTCAAATTTAAGCGGTACACTGAAACACAGTGACAGAAAAAAACAGGATGTCACAGCAATCTCATCTTAAAGAAGCATGAATTATTTGATTTCAAACACTGGAGAAGAAGTCATCAACAAGCTGAAGATCACACACATTTCTGATATATTGCAGTTTTGTCATGTTTCTTATTGATTATGAGCAACAGAAACAATATTAGAAGTTATATTAGCAATCCAGTCCTGAACCATATGGATTTGCTCATTTTTATAATTATTTATGATAGAGAATTATATATTTTTATATTTGGGCTACATTTAAAGATACTGGACACAGTAATAGAAAAAAATAGTAATGGCCGTTTGTATTTTATCTAAATTTTTAATTTCACTATTTTGTGTAATAAAACCAACTGGCAGACTAACTGATAATAGAAATAAATGTCACTTGGGCATCAATCTAAAATATACAGCTTAGTTCCAAGTATATGTGGTGACCTTGAAAATTAAACCAGAAGAGGAACTGAACACACTGATAAACAGGCCTCTGACACCAAGTCTTTTCAAACATGTTTCTGACATCAAATTCAAGATTAGTGGTTTTTAAACAATCACATTTTTCAACATTTGAATAAATATACTGTAACTTAGCCTTAGTACAGCTTTAAAAGTAGAAAAAGTGTTTCTTGTGTTAGTCAGTTTTAGGGACATCTAGGGGCCAAAGGCAAGTCTTCCTGTTTTCTTTGACTCAGCATGTTTGCTTGTTATTTGAAACAGACAACACTATTACCAAGAATCACACAGTAATGCTACATTTACTCATTCCCACAACTTTTGACGTGACTAACTAAGAGTCATTTTTATGTTTACACAGGGTAGTTTGATACCTGCGGGGAGATGAGTAGGGTGGAGGTGGGCTGTGGTGCTTGTTGTTCTGAGCCTGTGAAGCAGCATGATTACCATCTTGATTGGGTCTTTTGTGGAGAGGGTCATTAGGACTGGGGCTTGGGGAATGAGGAGACCCTGGAGTCTGCAGCTGCTGAAAACGAGTCATCATCTCAGCAAAAACGCTCCCTGGCATCTCCCCTGGCCTCAGGGGCAAACGCAGGCTTGGGTTATGAAGATATTGAGATATGGAGTTGGGATTTTCCAAACCAGCTCCTCCACCTCTTCCGTCCGCTGATACTCCAGCTTTGGCCATCTGCTTAAACTGTTCAGTGATTTCCTTCAGGGTAAGGTTGATATGGAGCTCTGGTCTCTTGCGGAAGGACTCCTTGCAGAGAGGACACTGGTAGAGTTTCCCAACCCCACATCCATCCCAGTAGTAGGAGATACAGGCCTGGCAGAAGCTGTGTCCGCATGGTGTGGACACTGGGTTGTTGAACATCTCCAGACAGATGGAGCAGGAGAACTGGTCTTCAGACAGAAAGGTTGCCGGCAGTGCCATAGTCATCCAATGTTAAACTGCACAAGACATAGTGTTTCAACCAGAGTAGAATATAGGAGATTTACAGGGATTATGAAACATATACTACATCATTTTGCCAAGTAGGGAATGTAAAATATCGTGACATGTGACATATTTATTTCAACAGCTAATTACAATCAGTGACCTGGACCTTCCTGGCAGCTGCTCGCAGTGAAGACCCAAAACAGTGTAGTGACACTGGGGGTCTACTGTTCTCTCATGACAATGCATTGTCATTAAGCAATGCAAGTATACATAACATATTGTCTTGGCAATGGCAATCTAATAAGCTGTCATCTTCCTCACCAACACAGTCAAACTCTGTCTGGGAGCTCAGGTAGTAGGGAATTTATCAAATGAAGGAGAGTCACAATCCAATACATTTGCTTTCTTTAGTTTAGGTTTTGATAATATAAGTTTTCTACCTCCATCAAAAAGGTGGACGTTTTAGTGTGTGTGTTACGATGAGGATTAGAGATGTCCCAATGCCCAATGATACTGAGTCTGAGTCTATACTTACATTTACCTAAAAATGAGTCTCCAAAGTTTGCTGCTGCAGTGTTGTGTGTGTGTTTTTGTGTGTGTGTGTGTGTATGTGAGTGTGTGAGAGAGCAGAGGAGAGAGAGAGAAACTAAGAAATGCTGTAGAATAAATTCGAATGTATTCATCTTTAATTTAGCCAATTGTGATCCTTGGGATCAGCTTGAGACAGGTCTAGTGAGCTGCCGTAGTTTCCTAATGCTTTCTCTCTGCCCATAGTTCTTGACCCTAGGTCACCAGGGCAACCAAGCCTTTTGCATTTCAACCATCTTACCCAGTGTGTACTGGATAACTGAAGTGGAACCACATTAGAAGCTTGTAACTCCTTCAGAAGAATCTTGGTGTCTTGGTGGCTTCCTCACTAGTCTCCTTCTTGTACACTCACTTAGTTTTTGAGAACCAGCTCTAGTTGTTCCTTATTCTTTTTATTTCATAATAATATATTTACTAAACTCCAAGAGATGTACAGTGATTTGGAAATCACTTTACAGGGTATGAATAGTTTTGCAATCTTTAAAAACTAATACATAAATATATTTATTTATAATGATTTAGCTTTGTAGAGATCTTTTTTCACTCTGTCATAAAAACAGCAGAATTCTCCGTTCAGTCAACACTTTTCATAGGTTCATAAGTTTATGACTCCAACACAGAGAGTAAGAGACATTTTCACTGAGATTTCTTGGTTAAGTTCCCTAAACTGAATGGTTTTGAGATGTCACCCGGTCTCAGGCCACATTCAAGCAGCTTGATTACTGTACATGTGAACATATGTCCTTCACAGTCATTAAAATGAGTCCATCTGGAATTTCCAGATTGTATTTCATTGTCTCACAGGTACATGAAACAATATGCCTCCACCTACACATCATTTTTGACAACAGGGCAAATGTCTGTCTGACTTCTGGGGTGACATAAGCCATGCTGGACTTCTTAACATCCTGTAAACTACAAGCAGATATTTGTGAAAGACATTATAAACAAGTGGACGTCCTTTGAGTATCAGACACTCCTCGGCTTGTCAGCAGGTGATGTAGAGTGTTTGTCGGATGCTCGGAGACACACCCGCTTCAACACACTCACTGAACCAGTACAAATCAGTACTTTCACAAGATCAGGAAATTCTGGCTTGGTTGGAAGATTTAGACCCAGTCTATTGTCCGTGGGGTCACTAATAACATGTTATATGTGGCAACTGCAAAAACTGCAAGTCATTCACATTTACTTTTCTAACAGTTACTCGGCTAAAGCAGAGTTAAAGGTTAACTCTGGTAATTCTTACTGTCAACCAATGAAATAAAAAGTACTGATATTCATCTGGCCCAGGGAGCTCTATTGTTGTCCAAAACTAATTTCCAAAAACTATTAAAAATACATGAAGAAGAAAAGGGGGGATGTGGCTCTCACGGAAAGGGTAAAAATAAAAGGCCTTTAAAGAATATGGGTGGAAAATACCAGCTGCCCATGTTCATTAGACAGTTCCCTGTAGACAGCACTCAGGTTAGTTTGTCCCAGGCAAATGTCCCAAGTAATTTTATGTGAATCTCTCCTTGTGATTTTGTAAGTACAGTTTTTATAAACTCTACCCCAGTCCAGGTCTGTCTCCTTCCTTGATGAGCCAACACCTCCTCATCTGACAGCCTCAGATACTGACGCTTTCTAAGGTGTCAAATTGTACCGTTTGTACATCCATTGGCATATGATATTGATGTGACAGGTACCGGTTGGCATCGGTATTTGACACTGGAGTGTCACCTTTTGATGCCACAGCAACAAGTTTAGTGTCAGGGAAAAAAACTTCAGGGTAAGATTACGTTTAGAAACAACAAAGGTTACGTGTAGGCACAAAGAATTCTGGGCAAGTTTAAGTCACAAGATAAATTACATAAAAACAAAACGCTGCAAACTGTTTACTGCAAATCCACGTGCACCACATTGTGTTACTATTATCATGAAAGCGTTAGAGTCAAACCCCAGCCTCCTCTGGAAAAGCCCTGTGTCCTGGTTTACCATCCATCACCCTGTCCACCTCCCTATGAGACATTTTCACTTTATATTGCTTTAAGCATCAAATATTGAAGCGTTGGGGTTTCTATTAAACTACACTGAAAGCTCCAAGCGTCAATAACCAATGTGAATTCGTAGCTTAAGCATCAGCATGAAACGCAAGGGGACTGGTCTGAAAGTGGGGATGTGCTGGATGAGCTCATTTACTTAGGAGAACAGAAGTAGTTCCACAGTTTGTGGAAACAAAGAGGTTCCTTTGCAGGTTCTTTATGGCAGGAGAGACAGTCACCCATGTACCTGTCCCAAAGCACTCCACTGCGCTTCATGAATTCCACACCCCCGTCATTAACATTGCTGTATTTTAGGAGACTGTTACTGGTTCTTCTAAAATCCTGCCTGCCTCCCACCATCACTTTGTTACTACCCCAGCAGTTCAAATCTGACCCACCTTGACAGTCACAAATGGAACATCAGAATTTCAGTTATTTCTTTTAGTTCCACATTTAACTCCAAGGGCCCCTCGCGGCAGAGCCAGATGGACATCAACACATTCCTCTTCAACCGGAACATGGAATTTATGACCAACAGCCTCAATTCTCTCTCTAAACACGGGCTCTAAGCAATAGTGCTTAACATCTTGCATTATCCACTGCACACATACTCTACACTGTAAATATCATAAGAATTATCAGACCAGTTATGCTGTAGTACCTCCTCACTCATAGCCAAAGCAAGTTTAAATAATCTTTCAGTTCTACCAGAAAATGACTCTCCACTGTTTATTTAGCATCTACTATGCTGATTCATTGAGGCATGACATAAGCAATACTCCCGTTTCCTTCCACAGTCCAAACTACATGTAGTTTTAGTAACATTTGTGGCTCTAAATTGCCTGCAGGTGTGAAAGTGAACATGAATATGTGTTTTTTGTATGATCGGGGTGATCTGTACAAGAGCTAACCTGATCTACCCTGTAGCCAGTTGGCTACAGTTCCCCATCTGCAGGATGAGCAGGTATCGTATACACCAACACACACACACACACACACACACACCTTAAAACTATTCCCAAACATTCCCTAGTGCCCATTCTAAATGTAACCCGTCCTCTATGGATGGTAGAAATGAAAAACAGCCCACATGCTGAGAGAGACATTTCGTTCCTGGGGCTCTTATAACACGCAGCTTGAAAACACATACAGCTGCAGGACAGGTTCCACAAGTTTCCCACTGGTGAGTCATCACTAAGGGTTACTAATACAGTAAACTACCTGAGCACAGTAATCATAACTGGAATAGAGAAGAAATGACATACTGTTGATTGTATGTTTGTATTTAGACTGTGGGAATCACATGTGCCAGTGTCTGAAATTTCATTCATAATGGTCTCATAATATGAGCAATAGCACTAGGAAGTCAACATATTATGCCAGGACTGATTAAGGGGAGGCAAATGCCCAAACCCCAATACCCACCCTACTCCTACAAAGCTCTGGTTTTGCCTTTTACCAGTACAATTTTAGGAGCTTTTCATTATTCCCCAATTATTTAAATTATTTTAAAAAATGTAGGAGTTAATGTAAATGCTGTGAGGAGCTGCTCTATGTCATGATTCTTAAGTAACATTCAAGGGTTAGAATTTAGCCACGGCCCCTTGTCCAGCCCCTTAGAACCTTCGCTGTCTGGAACATTATGGGAGCTGCTGGAAAGTTTGGACAAAGTATAGTGAAAAGAATCAACAGAGCAGACGGAGACAGGAGATTTGAGTATTAATTTCATCCTTCTACCTACAGTGTTGTGCAAAGGTCTTAGGTCCTTTAGCCTCGCTGTTGTAGCAAAGTGACAGTTCCAATCTAGATGTATTTTTAGGTCCCTTTATTAAGTTATAAATAGAAAACACAATAAACACAAACAATCTATTAAAAAGTCAATCAATTTTTATCAGAACAAAATACCAGAGGCCAGTGTATTTATTTAGTGTGACCTCTCTTTGCACATCTGAATTCGTTTGGGGAGGCTCTCTGAAAGCAGGATGCACCCTCCACCATGTTTCACCAAAGGCTAAAAGCAGTCATTGTTAAACCTCTCACTAACTCGTCCCACATATTGTGGATGATTGCAGATTTCTACGTAACTTCAATTCATCACAACATAATCTTTTCCACTGATCTTCAGTGCAGTCTTTGTTAGCCTGTTCAGCTAGTTCCCCTTCACAAAGTGTATCCCTGATCCACATTTTTGTGTTTTTTTATTACTGTGTATAAATGTAATGCTTTTTTTGAGGTTGTATTCTAATACAGAGCATTGCTGTGATGACCTGTTGGAACTTTGGTTAAATAAAGACACTTCACAATAGGAAAAGGTAAAAATAATAGGTACCAACTGCCAACAAATCTTTATTCATACAGTACAAGAATTTAGTTTAAATTCGATGTTAATGTATCTGTTTGCTGTAGACAGAATATTTGGCCACATGTTGATTGCTCCTCTCTTTTCTGCCATTATCTCTTGTTCTCTTGTTACATTTACTTCGCTCCCACCGGTCCAACAACAGATTCATAATCAATGTGACTTGTGATCTCTAAACTATAACTCAAAGTACTTATCTCTACTCATGCACCAACACCTAAAGTCTTAATATTTGTTTAACATTTACTTTTCACACACTTTCACACACTACTCACAGTCACATTGCTCATAATGGTAAAACCGTGAGCAAACTAATGGGGCTTAGCTGGACACACAGCAAAGACTGTGGTCAACCAGAATCTTTTAACTGTATTTCCTTGTATTTACAATCACAAACCAAAAAGTACCACTACTTAAGTACATTTAATACCAACTGTTACCTCATCTACTTACTGTTGGATTGCATGTAAAGGTGTAAAGTAATTGCAAATGTAGCACAAACTGCCGTTTAGTCTATTAAGCACATACTGTTAAGAGTTGTCTTACCTGTCTATGGACTGAAGTGATTCTTATGATTTCTATGGCAATACTGCTAAAGACCTGAATATGTCCAAGACGTCGTCAGTGCTGACTAAAACTGTCCCTCTATACAGTCTGTCCTCCTCCTGTTATTCTGTATGTCTGCATTCCTTTCCCCCTTCCTTCCATCTCTCTGTCATTGTGCTGTAGACCCCTCCCTCATAAGGTCTATCCAATCCAACCTGCTCGACAGGTGCAGGTATGCCTTGACAAACAATCTCTACCTCTGCCCCCACTTCTCCAGCATGCTCACACTCCTCCCTGATCAGGACAGGAGATAAGCCTAAAATGACAAAATGACATACAGGTTCAGCTTGACAATTGTTCCCAACTTTTTATGAAAAATCCCACAACCTCTCATTGTTTTTGTGGCGTGTCCCTGTGTAAAAAGCAGGAGGGGCCACAGGATTTTCTTGAACTGAACTTTCAAAGTTAAACTGAAAAAAAAAAAACTGTCTACATTCTTTACACGCAACATGTTATCTGTTTTAGTTTAGTGTGAAAATGAGAAAAAGCACAGGCTGCACACAACCTACTTTATCCAAACACATTTTTTTCTATTAACTGTCAGTTGGAGTCACTTGGCCATGTTCTTGGTTTTGAAAAAAGAGCTGATGTTAAACGTCAAACTGATCAGAAACACCATGTACGTGATTGGTTTAAGTGTGAGCCTCAGCCAGCAAGTAGTCGCACTTAAGGATGCACATTGGATAGTACAGGACCAGGCAAATCTGTTCCTCTATCACAATGGAAGAGAAGATGCAAGAATCATCCATTGCTCGCACATTAGAGCAAGATGGCGCAGAAACCGGTACATGTGTGATGATGATGATTATGCTGCTGGCCACCCTATACCCATCCTCAGCTCAACTGAACTACGTGTTTTATATGAATGGCTTCTCCATTTCAATTACAAATTTTTTTTAACCATTATCATGCTCTGATTCCTTAGGTGCTCAGGAGCATGGGGACCCACAGGAAATGGTGACCACTCAAACAGCAAAGTTTCCTCTGTATTGCCACCACTTAGTTGTTTAGATAAAAATATGTTTTATGTGTTTAAAACGACCAGCACTCCAACTGTTTCCTGACCTTAAAGTTCACTTTGCCTATCTGTGTGTTTTTACACCTGACCCATAGAAGGAGGGACTAACATGATTCTGTAGCTTTTCTCAGATAAAGCAGTACAAAGTGAGGTCGAGGTCCATCTGCTTCTGAAGTAATGTTACTCTGTTGAGGATTTTATCAAAAAAAGTTAATTCTGCAGTGGTGCCAGAGCACAGTATGAATATGTGCAGTCATTTGCATCAATACATCAGGTGCAAGTGACTAAAGAATGAAGCTACAACATAACCACACATACCTTTACACAAAATGCTACATCAGACTCACTGGTTATAAATCAGCATTTCACCTGTGGGAGTCACTGAGTTACTGTGGTTCATTAATGCTGTGCATTCTGACCTAATTTCCATCTTGATGTTTTATCGACAGCTCATGTTTCACTCTTGTCATACAGTGAAAATGTTGCTGTAGGATAAAGATGTGATGTCATGTTACAAGAGGAAAGTTGTAGAAAAGCATCTGATACTAAAGGGTCTCAACCAATTGTTTATGTGACCACCAGCCCCAGCCCCACCCTCCATAGTTTCCAAGGCAGCCACCGGGTGTATATCTTACATATATTTGACTGCCATTGTTTGAGTCACCAGGAATCTTGCCAACGACCTTAGGCTGTCTGAGTCATGTTTGTAATGTCTGTACCTCTGTAATGATGGTTGTGAAGGCTGGAGTTCCCACATTCTTTGCAGACAGAGATAAAATGCATGTGTGTCAGTGTTATGACAGTAAGGAGACTCAACCATCAGTATATACAGTGATCAGCCACAACATTTATACCACCTTGCAGTTTTAATATCAACATATGATATGGTTTTTATAGGGCAGCATGGTGGTGGAGTTTCCCTCTGGGTACTTCCTCCCACAGTCCAAAGACATGCGCGTTGTATTAATTAATGACTTTAAATTGACCGTAGGTGTGAAGATGAATGGGAATGGTTGTCTGTTCGTGTATTTCTCTCTGTGTTGGTCCTGAGACAAAGACCTGTCCAGGGTGGACTACGTCTCTCACAAAATGACAGCTTGGTTAGGCTCCAGTCCCCCCACGACCCTGAACAGGATAACCGGTTACAGATAATGGATGGATGCTTTTTTCAAAAACATGACGACCTAATAAACACATTGTATCATTGTGTGTTTATTTTTAATGGCCAGTACTTGCACTTTTGAGTTTGTGTACTTCTACCCCCTCTCAGACTGCTCAGACCCCATGGTGTTATTAAAACCAGCAGTGGTAATGCTGTGGCTGATTGGTGTTTGTCTTGGAGCTTGTAAATGTAAAAGGTAAAAGCTGTCGGCAGGATAATTTGAACCGATACTCTATGTACAGTATGTGCTGCACTGTACTTCTTGTTTAAACAAGCTCTAGTCGAGAAGAAATAATTTATTCGAGAATTACAACAAACATGAAACCATGTCAGCAGTACACACACGCACCTAAAGTTACATGTTAAAGAATGTAAGTTACCTCATTCTATTTTTCATGCAGGGTAGCTTCCTTAATCTCTTCAGGTAGTGCAAAGGATGAATAAAGCCAACCAAAACATTTAGTGATGATATAATAGACAGAAAAATGAAACACTCTTTGTATTTGAAAGCACTATAAAATGGCGTCATTACAGTATATATGGTATAGCTGAGAGGCACTGATGTGTTTATCAAGGTGACATTAAAAGCCTTTCTCTTCTTCTTGTTTTTCACACCACTCACTTTCTGCCTCTGTCGGCCTCCTGGTCCTGACCACGTCAGAGCTCTGAGCACTGACACACAGCAGAACAACATCGCCAAAATTATCAAAATGTTAAAGGTCGCAATGCCATAATACACAAAATCTGTTGCGATGCCTAACAAATAACTAATGGAAAAAAGACAATCAAGCAGCCAGACAACACTACATGAGGTCAGCCTGTACCTCAGGGGCTTCCACCTGAGGAAAACCACAGGCTGAAGAACTGCCAGGTAGCGCTCCACGCTCATTAAAGTCAGAAACAGAGGCCGTGAAAAGTATAAGAAAGAATCAAAAAATATGCACAAATCAATCATCCACAAACTATTGGTTATACTGAACAGTATGTTAAACACACATCCCAAACAGGCGAGAAGCTCTGATACAACCAAGTTGGCAGTAAAGAACTCAGAGGGGGTCATCTCCACTGCTCCCGTCATAATCCGCCTCATTATGTAGCAGTTGATGGGGAGTCCGAGCACCACATTGATGGTGTAGGCAGCGGTTCGTGAGGACAGATACACGGGAGAGTAGTCTCCGCAGGTGGGGATGGGCAAGCTGGAATTCAGGGAGAGGTTCATTGTAACGTTGTGAAGGGAGGTCGGCACAGATCTGTTCACGGAAAGCTGTGGAATTACTCAGAGTTTTTTAAAATACATCGTTCAGCCATATTTTTCCTGATGCATAAATGGTATGTAAATATTTCAGCACATTCATTCTGACCTTTTCAGAATCCGCTTGTAAAACGTTTAAGTAGGATGTGAAGGTGAAATGTTCTTCTCATCGATTCTAAGCTTTGCTGAGAAATTCTTGCACTGATCCCAACTCACCTGTATCTAAGTCTTTGTTTTCTGTCGGCATCATCCACACACTCTGACCATCTGCACACCTGAGCACATTCATCAGTTCACACTCACTGTGACAAAGGATCACATGACATGCAAATCATTTCAATTTTTTATTGACAAGCTCCAATAACACAGGTGCAAATCAAATCAGGACTTAAATTCGTGATCTGCATGGTGTTTTAGTGTCGTGTAGTGTCTGTGAAGATCCTCAGTCATGCAGATCATGGTTAATCCCAAAGGTGCTGTTAGGATGCAACTGGAGATGCTTGAATTTGTTGAAGATAGTTAGCCTTTGATTAAATGGCTTCATCAGATCTAACTAGCTGGCTTGGTGTGGCAATTTTCTAAACTCTGTGGAGTTTGTGGAGAATCTGTTCCCCCACATTTAGTTATGTGTTTTTAAAAAAGTGTTCATTAAAAAGCCTTCAACTGCCCCCATAAATCCTGGTAAGTAAACTGAACCACGTGGTGCCTTGACACACACCTGTGCAGCTGGGTGTTTGACTTCTTCACCGGCAGACCACAGATTGTGCTTTTGGGGAAGCAATTCTCCGCCATCACACTGAACACACAATCTCCACAGGGCTGTGTGTTGACCCTCACATAGGACGAACACCTTTACATTTGCGGACGACACCATCATTGTAGGCAGGATCACCAATAATAATGAATCAGCCTACAGAGCAGAAGTGGAGAACATGGTGAGCTGGAGCTGGGACAACAACCTGATCCTCAATGCAACCAAGAAAAAGGAAATGATACTAGACTCCAGGAAGCTGAATCCTCATATCTATAATCCCATTTACATCAATGGTGAGGAGGTGGAGGGTCTCAACATACCTCGGAGTGGTCATCAGCCGGAACGTGAATTGGACTGGTAATACATTAGCGACGACCAAAAAAGGGCTTCAGAGGCTCCACTTCCTGGGGCTGTTAAACAAAGCACGACTCCCACAACTACTGCCTGTGACCTTTTACAGGTCGGTGATTGAGTCTGTCACCTACTGCATCACAGTATGTTATTCTGGCTGTATCGTAGAAAACAGCAAAGGCCATGACCATCATTAGTGACCCCTCACACCTGAGTCACGAGATGTTCATCCTGCTACCATCTGGCAAACATTACTGGACACTTCACTCATGCACAAAAAGCCTGAAAAAGAGCTCCTACCATAAAGCTGTTGCACTCCTGAACACTACAGTTACAACCTCACACACACACACACCAGGAAATATGTGCAATTAATATTCAGCATTATATACAATACATACTTGAGCAACATATACCTTTTATGACATACACCCTGTGCAATATCACTGAATCATTTCCTTAGCAAGATATTGTACACCGGCAATGACTAGTAGACATGTAAATAGTATTTGCAATTGTTTTATTTTTATTTTACGTAATCATTTTTTCCTTTTTGTGTAGATAACTTATGTGTATGTGGCATCAGGCGGTGCTCCAACAGAATTTCATCGTACATGTACAATGACAATAGATCTTATCTTACTGTATAAACCACCTCCCCTGTGTGGCGAGGACCCCTTCTGTTTGATATAGCCTCCTTCACACCTCTTTCAAACCAAGAGTCTTCTTTGTCCCTGATGTGGACATTGTTGTCTAAAATAGAAGGGACTCCTGTGTTTCAGTCACAGCCACAGTCATAAACTTTTAAAACTTTCCAAACTTTCAAAAGTTGATTCTGTATCCAAAATACAATACTATGATTTCCAATACCATAACTGGGAAATAAATTACCAAAGAAAAATAAATAAGATGAAATAAAGAGGAAACATAGAGAAATAAAGTTCAGGGGGTTGGTTGATGGGTAATGTTGGCAATAATTAACATTTCCTACAGAAAAATAAGTTTCTGGAGCTTGTGGGCTAGTATGATTAGTTAATAGTAGCTAATCCATCTATAGACCAGTCGCTAAAGTAGGTTAGGTCTGAATGTAAATCAGCCAGGTGCAGCTAGTTTGAGGCAGGTGAGGTTATGTAGCCACTACGCACTAGCAAAGTGTGTCTGTTAACTGAGGAAGAGGAGTTAAAACTTTGGGTGGTTTTCAACCTAATGTGTAATATATAGGCAACTGCTTCATGAATTATTAGATCCTTTGTTTAAAGTTGACTTAGGCCTATTGTGGGCGTCTGTGGCGCAGGACATTCCACCAATCTCGCAGTTGTTGGTTCAATCCCCGGCTCCTCCAGTCACATGTTGAAGTGTCCTTGAGCAAGACACTGAACCCCAACTTAGTTGCTCCTGTGAGTGTTGGCCAGCTGCATAGCAGCTCCCCCATCGGTGTATGAGTGTGTGTGTGAGTGTGAGTGTGAATGGGTGAATAAGAAGCAGTGTAAAGTGCTTTGTGCCAATAGGTAGAAAAGTGCTGTATAAGTGCAGAACATTTACCTTTTAACAGTTTAGGCAGGTTGAAACTGAAAATCTCAGGAAACTCAACCGTACTGAATTTTAAGCAGATGGGACAGTTGGATGTTGACCCATCTAGGCTTCCTGGATAAACATCTATTGCTTTTTATCATCTACTTATAGAATTTAGCAACATTCTGGACACAGTCATTGCTAAACTGAAAGTGTGTTTTTAAAGTAGAATCTGCGTTATAACGACAAAAGTACAAAATGAAGATGTTATGTTAAAGTACTTGTTATTTCAGTTAATCTAAGTTTCTGCACTATAATAAACAGATACTAATTGTTATATGTTAAAACAGCAAATGTGGACTCAAATGAAACTATAAAGACAAAAATAACTGTAACCTTCTCTTTCACAAATGTCTGAATCTTGTCACATTAATATGTTCTGTAGATGGCGAAAAGCAGCCCTATGCAATCTTGTGTATTGGGATATTTTTTAATTGAATTGACTGATCATTTCTTTTAGGACTTTTGGCAACAAAGTGCTGAGCCATGACGCATATCCATTTGTGGATGCTCCTTTTATAGCCAAGTATAATACCCTCATGTGTTACGGGTTAACATGCTCATTTTGAAAACCCCCAGAAAGGTGCATCTGTTGTATCATTAAAATGCATTGGTCCCAGCTTTTTTTGAGTGTGTTGCAAGCATCAAATTTAAATTGGCTTATATTTCAAAAGCTGGACTGATCGTCACTGAATTGCCAAACAGAGCCAAAACCTGGTAATGTGCAGTGTAGGTTAAAAATAAAATAAAAACATACAACTTACATATCAAAACAACAACAGTTTTTAATTTCTGTCTCCACCTGACCCCAGCTGCCTCAGGGCACAACTCAATTCCCAAATTAATAGAGATTATATTTCATGCAAATAGTTGCATAGTTTGCATCTAACATTAAGTGGTTTATGAGCACAACACATCTGCACATTATAGCTTAACATTTGTTTACTGAGTATTTTCATCAAAGATTAATGTCAGGTATATTCAGGGACAAGGGAGAATGAGACATGGTAAATTTGCCACATGCTTTGTCTGCTCTGGTGAGTCGTAGAAAGTAACGGTGAGCAAGGTGCCAACACTAAAGTAAAAAGTGCTCTGACAAAATGTAGTTAACCTTAGAAATAACCCATAATTACAAAAAATATACATTTTGTTTCCATACATATCTTATTGTTTCCAGAGTGTCTTTCTCTCTGTGGACAACAAAATTTCAATAAGGAGACAAGTGGTTGTCCACCAATCTCACAGTTGTTGGTTCAATCCTCAGCTTCTTTCTGTCACATGTCGAAGTGTCCTTGAGCAAGACACTGAATGTTGCTCCCAGTGAGTGTTGGCCAGCTGCATAGCAGCTCCCCCATCGGTGTGTGAGTGTGTGTGTGAGTGTGTGTGTGAGTGTGAGTGAGTGTGAGTGTGAGTGTGAGTGAGTGTGAGTGTGTGTGTGTGAGTGTGAGAGTGTGAACGGGTGAATAGGAAGCAGTGTAAAGCGCTTTGAGTGCCAATAGGTAGAAAAGCTATATATGAGGGCAGAACATTTACTATTTACATTCAACAGAATAAAAAATATTAAATGGTGAAGCAAGGGAATAAAGAGTGAATAGCCTTTAGTGGATAGACTCCATCATGCAGACAGCTCTATGAGTAAAGGGGGTAAAAGGAGGAAATGCTGGTTCAACAATATAAATTGATGTACTGTTTTAGTGAAAAATTATCCCGTTCTGTAAACATGCCGTATAACCCAATCCATCCAAAAACAGGAAACCAACACTTGCTAAAAAATAAATCTGCCATTAGACTGAAGTGGATTTTACAGCAAAAAAGTAAAGGAGACATGACAATGTAGTAGAGACATTTTATTGAGTAGGCAGGGCTCCTAAAACAGCTGTACAGTTTCTACTGGTTTCTCTTTAGTGTGCAACAAAAGTATAGCACATATTTAAACAGAGACAGGCTATGACACTAATCTACATCAATATGAGAATCTGGACCTTTATTTAGAAATGTCGAGACAATACAAAAGTAGGGGAATGACATCAGTCCACAGGATTATAGCCACATTTAGCAGGAGTCAGCTTTGGCACTCATACTTTCAGTCTTCATGCTCTGCAAATGTTTCTAGAAGAGAATGAATGAGGAACCTAAATTAAACAAATGTGTGGACATATACCTGAGCAACTAGTGAAAAGCAACAGTCTTCAGTCTTAACATGGAGGGTGTTTGTTGTGTACCTGTAGGTTCTCGTAGTGTTTGACAGTTTTGCAGTGGTTCATCTCGGCCTCTTTGCTTCCACTGAAGAAGCGATTACACACTTTACAGAAGAAACCCGTCTTTGGGACCAAGAACTCCATACCTACAGGGACACGGACAGAAAATAAACACGTCCAAATCACTGCTGAATATGGCAGCAAAACAATGGCCGTTGTATTGAATAAATCCAAACATGTCTTACCAACTGGCTTGCTGGGGTCAAAGGGAGGAAGGATGTAGTCAGTACTAAGGGAAGTTTCTGCTTGTAACTTCTGTTTCACACTCTCCTCTCTCTTCATTGCGTTGTCTTCAGACTCCTTGGTGCTTCCTGGCAGAGAAAGAATGTTCTCTTTAATGAACACGCAGCCTGATTTTACTCAGTAGTTGGTGTTGACATTACAAAAAAGGCTGAAGTGCTGACCCCCCATACACATTGCAGATAACTGGCAAACCATAAATTAATGTACACAGACATGGGGCGGCAGTAGCTCAGTTGGTAAGGCAGGCATCCCAGGACCAAAGGGTTCGTGGACACACAGCCAGGTTTCCCTCCTGTGTCAATGAAGACACTGAATCCGGTGGACAAAAGTGCTTTTCATTTGTTGTAGTACACTTAAAGGGCGACTTCACCAATTTTCAACTTGCTTTCTATGGCTTTAGTTAAGATGTAACGTAAGATGAAATGTTCAATACTGCTTTTAAACGTCCCTATCACTGCTTCGAGCTGAAAAACTCCTTAAGATGACATCACCTGGAGGAGTTTTTCATCAAAGGATGTTCAAATGATGTCATCTGGGGGAGCTCTGGAACTCCACAGTATGAGCAACATTACATAATCTGAACTGAAGGTTTCTCCAAGTGATGTCATCTGGAGGCATTTTCCAGCTAGAAGTAGAGAGATATTTTGATATAGGGAAGTCAAAGGGAAGTTTAATTTCTCCTGTATCAAATCCTAATGTTCCAAACCTATTCAAGGGTCCTGGTTAACAAAACGGATTCTTTAACCACCAATGTGCTGTTGCCACTCAGGGTTTTAATTCAATAATAATACCTGTTTCTGCAGCGAGAACTCCTATGTCTTTGTCCTCCTCATTCTGCACCATTTCCTCCACCGCCTGGCTGTGACTGGCAGCATCCTGCTCTTTCTTCTCTTCCTCACTATCTGCAGTTGCAACCCCTGTTAGTGGAGTGTTTGAGGAGGCCACAGGGACAGCTTCAGGTGGGTTGTCTAAAGTTGCGTGGGCAATCGTGGAAAGCTGTTCAATGTCTGGGTTGGAGCCCTCAGTGGCTATTATTGTGGTTTCTAAAATCAGACACAGTATGACAATATTCAGCTAAAATGAATTGAAGATAAAATATCTAAGAAATCGTTTTCTTCAGTTGATGACTGGGGTTTAGATCCCTGTGAGGTTTTACCGGTCCGAGGTGTGAGCTCAGTCTCAGATGCTGCAGAGGTGAGGACCAGGGTCACGGGTTCAGACTCTGAGAGCTGCTCATCAGACTTCACCAGGGTCTCTGTGGTGTTTGCAGTAATTTCCATGGGTGTGTCCTGGAAGCAGACAGCAAGAAGAGAGGTAATGTTACATTTAAAAATGAAGCCTCAGACACCAAATTAACTACGTGAAGAATTGTTTTTATGTGGAAGATGAGCTAAACGCACCCCTGAAGGGTCCACCTGGGCAGATGTAGGAGATCCCTCCCCATCATCTGTGGTTTGTGTGGAAACAATGGGAGGAGATGAAGGAAGGTCGGTCACATCTCCTACTTCATCTACAGTCACAAAGTCATCCATGTTGAATGGGAACTCTTCCTCCTCTTCTACCTCCTCCTCCTGATTACATAGCAAGACAAAAAATTAAAGAAAACACTGAAGATGTGAGATGTAACTTTAATGTTTCTACACTTTTTAATCTACCAATGTATTCTTACCATTTTGTGATGGTGCTCATCCCTAAACGAGCTGTACTTTGCTCCCTGAGACCTGAAAGATGGCCGCGGTCCTGAAAAGTCTTCACCATACGCCCTCTTTCTCTCCCTTCTGTCTCTTTCTCTCCTCTCCCACTCCCTTCGTAGTTCTTCCTTCCTTTCCCTCTCTTTCCTAGCTCTTTCATCCCTCTCTCTCTTAACTCTCTCCTCCTTCTCCCATGCCCTCTTCTCCTTCTCCCTACGCTCTCTCTCTTTAACCTCCTTCTCCTTTCTGGCTTGTCTTTCTTTTCTCTCCCTCTCCTGTTTCTTCAACTCCTCCTCTGAGTCATTCTTTGTTGGCTCCTTTGTCTTCTCTAGGGCTTCTTTACTCTGCTCTTTCTCCGTTAGTGTTTCCTGCTGTTCTGCAGCAGTTCCAACAGTTCCAGTGTATTTGGGTTGGCTGCCAATCCTTGTTCGACACTCCACAAGCAGAGCCTTAACCATTTCTTGAGTAACCTAGTGAAACAGGAATAAATCTGTTAAGAATGGCTACTTAGGAAAACCAATCTGGCTGTAGTGTTGTAGCTGAGACTACCTTAACGAGACCTTAGTGTATATCAAGACCAAGTCAAGACCCCAATAACAGACCAATCAAAACTATTTACATATTTGTGCAGTATTTGCTGTGTGGTGTTAGGGTCTTGACTTAGGCCTGCCCTGCCTTGGTCTGGATATATACAGCTGACTGATATTTTTGGAATATTTTACCTTAGGGAGCGCTGGCATGTCTGTATCCCCAGAAACTGCTTTGCCACCAGCGCTACATGGCTTTGCCTCTTCACCAGCTAGACTCTTGTCATTTCCTGCTTCCGATGCACCAATTTCCTTGTTCTCATCTGACTTCTTCATGGCAGTTTTAACAAGTGATGCTTTATTGTTGTTTGTCTCCAGGTCTTTTGCTGGTTTAATCTCTGGTGCAGTGGCAGAGTCAGAAACAATGCTGGTAAGTTCATCTTTGCTCTCATTTTCTCCCAAAGTTTTGTTTTCATCCACCACCTTCTCTCTGCTTTTCATCTTCTCATCAGAATCCATCTCCATCTCCCCCGATTGAAATTCACTCTCCTCTACACCGGCAGTTGCTGCTATTGGGTCGGCCTTGCCATTTGCGGATGTATCCTATGACCAGATGTAAAGACGTATTGAGCAGTGTCACAACAAAGACATGCATTCAGACATTTGACAGATTGAGGAATATACGCCACTAAGGCCGAAATATTTGTGCAATCAAAGTTAATGACCTCTGGTGCATCAAGGTAAGCAGTGATGACTTTTGTCTGGGTACTGGCTTTGGGGTCAGGCTTGCGGGAGAAGAACAGAGGGCTGTTCTGGATGATACATGGAAATGTTTGGAAGCGTTTGTAGACCGACAGGGCCATGGTTGCGGTTGCCATCTTGCAAATGACCTGAGCACAAAGAGACAGGAAATTAGGACATAATACCTTCTACTGAGGACATTGGCGGCTCAGGACATGAGGGATTAGCATGACAAACAGCCCTCACCATATTGTTGAGCACAAGGGTCTTAATGACAGTCCCGAATCGTCGCACCAGTTTCAGGACCTCAGAGGATGCAGAAGGAGTGTTAGGAACATTGCTGATCACCAACAGACTGCTCCAGCCGACTGGGGTGGAATTCTCCTACAAGATGCGCAGGAACATTCAACCACTTATCAGACAGCTCCTAAATTACTCCAATACAAACTATGAAAGTTGGTTTGCATTCATTACTATAAAAGGATAGTTTCACACCCCCTTGACATTTGGCAACACCTGGTACCTGTGAATTGTAGGCGCAAAGATGATTCTAAAAGATTCTCGTTTTTCCTATAGAAAGCAAACTGCATAGCAGCGGCAAAACACCCCAGGCTCATTATAGCAGACACCAGCTGCCAGAAATGAGGGTGCATGCAGAGAACACAGCATATGAAGACTCAACTATGAAACTTCAACTCTGTATTGAGCATAAAGAACTGTTGTGTGTCATGCATTCACTATGGTGCAGCTAAGTACAGTGCCTCCAATAACTAACCACACACACACACACAGAGTTTTGAATGTTAATTACACTGATTACTGTTGAGAAACTACTAATGACAAACTGCAATTTGTCAAACTCTGGCACATTTACAGCAACTTTAACACAAAAAATGTAAGGAGGAGAACAAAAATAATATATACACCAGTATAATTACTCACAAATGGATCTGTAGAGCCCATCAATAAATTGTAGAGTGCCACCTGTATAAAGAGTTATTCAGTTATTTAATAAAATAATATTTCTGCAGCTGAAGTACAATTAATAATTATCTGAGAACCAACCAGTCAAAGTTAGACACAACAGATAAGACAAAAGGATAAATGAAGTGTTAAAGTTTTAGGTTAATGGAAAGAAACCTACCGGTGTGTTCAGGCCAATACACTGTTTCAGGTGAGTCATCTTCACCTTTTTGTCTTTAATCTTCGCAGGCATGAAAGTGTGTACTTTTACTATCTCTTGAGCAGTCTCAGTGTCAAGCACTGACACAAGTACCTAAACAAACAAAAATAAAGAACACTCTTAATATAATGTAGTATACACACCCACTGATCATTTTTAACAAAAACCTACTTTCAGTGGTAACAGTCATCCTCACACATCAGCTATGTGAATAATGGCTCCACAGTACACAGATAAAACTTCATGGTCGGAGTGTTTTATTGGCTTTTTAACAGACAGAACACTGACTTCATCATTTAGCGTCTGTACCATATTGAACATATGTGGCCTGAACTATTAGACCAAAAACACCCCCCAATAAATAAAAACAAAACAAAACACACACACACCCCAAGGTATCCAGGACTTGCATCAGCATCTTGTGTGAGCATTATCTGTGTGCACCAACCTTTCCAATTTGTATTGCCATGATGATGTCAGATGGAGTTCCAAAGGGCTGGATGAGCTCAATGATGTCGCTCTCTGACCAACCACTGTCAGGAAGTCCTGTGATCAACACCAAGCCTTTCTGAAGGAGACACATTAGAGTGTAGGTAAAATACCTCAACACTGATTACATTTACATTTAGTCATTTAACAGACGCTTTTACCCGACTTACGCGTGAGGTACAAGGCAGAAAAAATCTAAGTCAAGGAGAAAACATCAAAGCAAAGTCCTATCAGAAAAGTGTTTACATTTCACGAGATGCAAGTGCGAGAAAGAGCAGAAAGAAAGTTTTTTTTATTTTTTTTTATTTTAAACATAGATATAAGTGCATTGGAAGATGCGGAAGAGTTCTGTTTACAGCAGTTTTTTGAATATTGGCAGAGAGTCTGCTGAGCGTGATTATTTAAAAGCTACAGTAATAATGATGAAACCCAGTTTGACAGACCTGAATGCAAGAAAGGATTTGATTCAATAGTATTTATACATCTTTACAGTTGTAAAAAGGTGTGTGTATGGCACATGTACCTCCTCAGAAGTCTTCTGGTCAGCCTCACCTCCTGCAGTGACAAGTTAGAGGGAAAATCTAAGCAAAGCTACAACCACTATGTTTTCAACTGTGCCACAGCTACAACCCAGTACAATATCACAAGTTGGTCAAGCATAGGTAAAATATCTAAATAGAAAACAAAAAAAAAAAGAGTGTTTTAAAGGCAATATACTGAGCATTTCATAACAATGACTGAAGTAGCAGTTTCTGTTGTCCTACCAGAGTCTTCCCCAGCAGCACCTTTGTCCTGTCCTTGAACGGATTTGCTGTGAAGTAAAAAAATTAAGAGATGAAAGAAGCCAGTACTAGTTTGTCACTGTCAGAGTGAGTGTGCAGGAAAAAGACAACTGACACAAACCTGCTGTTGGCATCAGAAGAATGTCTTCCTTCAGGTTTCTAGAAGAAATAAAATGTTTGATGTAATCTAAAATATAAAAAAAGGAACTGTAAAGTGGCCACTTTCTACTACCAACTGCACGTATGCATTCAGACTTTTCTGTGGTGTGGCTTCATATTTTCGAAGAATAGATTGATTTAAACACTATATCCATGTGTATATTTTCCACATGGTACCTTGGCTACTGAAGCAGTGATTTGCTGGTCTCTGATGGAGAGATTGGTAGCGTTAGCGAGAGCTCGAGTGTCCTCAGCCTTCACCATGCATACAGATGCCTGCAACAAGGGAGAGTGACAATATGAGGATGTGGAACAGTGTTGTGCAAATAGAAACCTTCATTGTCTCCCTGTAAATACCACTGCTATTTTTAGGACTAAGGAATTACAGAGACTGTAACTATTATTCCAATTACGGCTCTTTCAAACACCGACTTTCAAAAGAAAACTTTTACACATTATGCAACATTATCCATTACATTACACTTAGAGATTTTCACATTTTATTCTACATAACATAAAATTCATCAGTAAATACCAGTGTATTCTAATGAGCTTCTCTATACATTTATATACCACCACTGCAGACATGTTTGTGTCTTAAGTTTGTGTCTTCTTTCTCTGGTAGATGTATTTCTCCCCCTCTCTCTGTCCCTGTCTGCAGGTGTCCCCGGCTTTGGAGCTGTGCGTTTTCCAGTGTGCAGCTACTGGTCCTACCAACCTGCCTGATATTTTGTTTTGTTGTTGCGCTTTTCTTTTCTCTCTCCACCTTCCACTCACCCCAACCGGTCAAGGCAGATGGCTGCCCACCCTGAGCCTGATGGAGGGTTCTTCCGTTAAAGGGAGTTTCTCCTTTCTGCTGTTGCCTATAGGCTTGCTCAAGAGGGATTTACTGGATTTCCTCTACATATCTGTATGGTCTTCACTTTATTATGTAATGTGCATTGAGATGACTTTGTTGTGAGCTGGCATTATATAAATAAAGTTGAATTGAATAGTTTGTTTATATCCCCCAATAGAATTTTCCCTATGGCGATTGGGATTAAACTTCAAATACCATAAAAAGTGATGTTCATCTGTGAAGATTATCTTGTTAAGCAAAATGGAGTATTATAAACTTGGAGCTTATTTTCCCTATTAATCCAAATGCCAATGGAAAAATGTCATTTTTTTTGTCAAGGGAAACCTGGGAGATGCCAACTTCCAGGCTAGCCTAGAAAAGAACATCATCCCTTTGGCACTCTGTAGCACCTTTTGTCCTTCACTCTTGTCTCCCTCTTCCTCAGAACATGGCATGAGAATGACGTTGTTGATCTTGCCAAAGTACCCAACCAAGTCTGTAACTTCTTGCTCTGAGGCATCTTTCGGAATCCCTGTCAGATAAACCAGACGATCTGCAACAGACCAATCCTGGGAGGCTTGAGTCACCACTTTCTTCTTCTTCTTGGCTGGTGGAGGCTTGGCATCCTTGAAACCAACAGTAAAAGTTTGGTTACCAGTTTGAACCAACAATCTACCTAAGCAACTGTAAAGCAAGGCTGTACAAAACTAAAATGAAAATCACCCACTGTGTCACTGGCCTTGGCTCTTGCCAGCTTGATTCCAGGTTTTGTGGCACTCTTAAAAGCTTTGCTGTTAGGCTGATGTGGTCCATATTTGGTGGAATATGGGTGTCGGCTGGCATTTTCATGTGGACGCTTCACACCGCTGTGAAAGGAGCCCCCTGTTGATGAATCAGAGGATGACAGAGCATAAAGAAACTATGCAAGGAAGATTTACAAAAAGTACAATTTCATTTAGTATTTAGAATTAGATGCATTTGAAAAGATGATTTTTTTTTTTTTTTAATTTAAAGCTGCCATATGTAATGTTTTGATGGCACACTGACTTGACAAAGTTGATCTCTGCAATTGCGACAGTGTGCCTGGATAGCCAGCTACTCTAAGATGTTACTTCTACATCTTGTCCTAGAACAGTGTCATGAAAAGTGCCTAACACTTTATGATAGCATAGTAAGACGCTACCTTTGTTTTCTCATAATACACCACGTGTTCTCTGGACATAACTCAATGAAAAGTGCAGCAAGAGGGCAATGAAGAGAGTATGAGAGTCCAATTTGCTCTCTCGGTCTAACCTTTACTCTTTGATGAGAGTTTATAGATTTAACTGGACCAATGCTGAGTGGGTGTACTTGCTGTTGAACCAATGAGTAAGAACTTATTAGCTGCTTGCTATGTTGTAAGTTGTTGTGTTTGCTTTAGTAAAGTTTTAGTTTTTAAATCATCTACATGTTGACAAAAACCTTTCTAAATAACCCTAATAGGACATATGTGAACACATGCTCCTGCACTGGTTGCTGTATAGCTTTTGCTTGCTACCCAAGTTTCAGTTTTCTTTTCAAAGTAATCTAAGTTTTGTAAAGGTATTTCAACACCTTTTCTCTTTGTGGAAACGTTGGTACACAGGAAGGAAATTGTCTGATTACTCACACTTACTTTAAGATACAACTCTCTTATTGCCACCATCCACTGCTGTTAGTGTTCATCTCTGATGTCACTATAAATAAGAAACTATGCAGTAATATCTATAGAACATCCTGTAATACTACTGTAGCATTTTTTTTGGCTTCTGACACTTTCACTGCCAGTTTAGTAGTACCTGTAGCTTGTAATCAAATACGGTCACCAATGAGGACGGCTCCACGCATGACGGTGATTAAAGGCTTCAGATATATCAGACATGCTGTTAAGTATAAGCCTATTCTACAGTGTGCTCGGAAAACCTGCATTATTTGGGGGGTTGGTTGTGTACATTAGAAATGCTAATGTAAATGTTCTGCACTTATATAGCGCTTTTCTACCTATTGGTACTCAAAGCGCTTTACACCGCTTCTCATTCAGCCATTCGCACTCACACACACTGATGGGGGAGCTGCTATGTAGCTGGCCAACACTCACAGGAGCAACTAAGTTGGGGATCAGTGTCTTGCTCAAGGACACTTTGGCACAGAACCACAAATGACCAGGACTAGAACTATTGCCTGAGCAACAGCCGCCACATATTAGGTTCGAAGAACATAAAGACTACATTTTTAAATTTGGGAGTGATTAAAAAAAAAAAAAAAAAAAGGTTGTCTAAGTTTCCACTTAACAAATAATGAATGTTGGTACTGTATGCGTCTTAAATTTTGATTTAAGGTGAACATAGAAGAAATTTCCCCTTTTAACATAACTTTAAAATGTGTATTACAGTCAAAATACACATACTGTAGCAAGACACTACAGTGACTCGGAAGTTCAATTTGAATTGAATGATTTCTCAATAATATTAAACTTTCTAACTTCTGTCTTCAGAGGTTTTGGAACTAATGCACTGTTATTGTTCAGAGATGTAACAGAGTGATGTCTTTCTTTCAATGGCACAGTTAGAAGTGTATAAGACTGCAAATAATCACATTTTGACTTTAATTACGTGACTAACTATTACTGCCAACAATTATAAAAACAGAATAATTGGGATAAAACAATTATTTCACCCAGTTACATTTGGTGATGTATTTTTGTTTTGCATTGTGTTTTGTTATAAATCAAGTGCACCCCTTTCCTTTACAGTGGTACAGCATGGCCATCTTAGAACAATTGTGTGGGTGTTTCTCTTGCTGTGTTTTAACCAGTTGGTTAGGTGAGAGAGCACAAAATACCATAAACGTTAGATCCTGTGCTCAAAGAGAAGTCAGAGGCAGGTGGTGATCTAAAAGTTTGCTCAGATTACAGTGAAGAAAGTTGTATATCTAGAGGGAAACAAACACTTAATTCCTCCAGAATCTATTACAGAGTCTTGGGATTTAATGTTAACTATAAAGATTGACACAGTGTTCAAAGATGACATGATGCACAAACATGCCTTTACTGCAACAACAAGCAACACATACAGTAAAAATAAATCTATATGGTTGTAAAGTAAAAAAAAAAAAGTCATCTGAACTTTAGCCCACTAGTTAATTTACTGCCAATGTTGCTACTCTCTCAAAGAGATTAACAAAACAAAAAGTGGCCAATCATACTATATTGTATGTGTCGGGAACACTGGCCTGACCTGATGATTCCCTGTCCCTCCTGTCAGGCCGATGCTCTCTGACAGATGAGATGGTCTGATATGGGTGAGAGGGACTATGTGAGCCAGAGTGGTGATGTTCCAACCTGTGTTCTTAGAAAAGCAATTGAAACAGGTGACTTTAGAAAAGGGTACCCTGTAACAAATGCATTGTCTTCGACATGAATCATTTTTTTATCCATCTGTGAAACAACCAAAACAACTTTTTATTAGGAAGTACAGTGTAACGTCCATAAAACTATACTTTTCAGCAGTTTTTATGTTTGGATAACACTAAAATACAGTCACTGCTTCATAAGGAAACCTGTACAATAGAATGCAATCCAATACAGCAGCTCTGCCATTCTACATTTACACACCGGAGACACCTCTTAATATAATACACTCCAGTACTAAATTAAGTAACCAATGTATAATGTGATATTTGATTAACTGTTTATTTGTACATACCCTTCTGCTACTTACTGATAACACTGTGCATTAATAACATCAGCTTTAAATTAAGAATGCTGCTGTAGGCATATGTAGTAAACTTCTCGTTTAACTTCAGCACCAAGGTTTACAATAAACACAGGAAAAAAACTGGTAAAATAAGAAATGATAAAACTACCAACTGCTACAACACTGACACTATCTGGTGGTTTTAATATATAAATATTTTTATAAGAAATATTAGGAACTAATAAATGCTGATGTGTCATTATGGGTTAACCACCTGTAAGCACAAAGGGGTTAAAATCAGCTCAACCTTTACCAACAGTGATTTCGGTTCATTCGTTTTATTATTTACTGTACATGTTTTGTCATAATTAACATATTCAGTAGTAATTTCAAAGTCACGGTTTTCATTTAAAATACCTGTGTAGTGGTGGAGGCGAGGGTGTCGTTGAGGAGAGTAAGGCCTCCCATGTGCCCTGTGGGGGTTGGGCCACCCCCTGTGCTTGTTGTGAGGAGGACTTTGGGGTGGAGAACAAGAGTGGGAACGAGATTTGGAATGTGATGGAGAGCGATCCTTGGGATACCGCAAACCCCAGTTGCCATATTGTCTGGTCTGACTGAATTAAAGACAGCATTGACATAAGCAAAGAAATTACAAACACCCTCACTGATGCAAGTTGCGACAGGTGTTAGACTAAAGGCCTTTCTGGTGCCTAAACAAAATGGCGGCTTAAGAGTCGAGGATTTTGTTTACTAATTAGGAAGCATATCAATTGTGACGACAATTAGTAAACAAAGGATTTAAAAGATTATTTACATCAGTTTATTATTAAGGTTCCAAACATTTATTATACCTTCACTTCCAAACCAGCCTAATCCTACTCACCTGAAATTAGGCTTCAACGTCTGGTTGCATGAATGTGTTTTATAAATACATTCTCCTTATCTTGTATAGGCCAGACAAGGCATCAGAATTTTATTTTATTTTTTTCACTAGAACTGTTTAGATTGGCTGTATATACACAGCAAAGTTGTGTAAAATGCTTGCAACTAGCCAGCTAACAGGACAGCTGATTATGACTAAAAACAGATTATGGGAAGACAAAGTCTACTGACCTGGATAGATTTGGTTTCCATTCAGGGTACCTTCAGAAACACACAAATATCTGTTAGCATGTCATTTATTATGCTCAAATACATTTACACACTGATCAGGCATAACATTACGACAACCTGTGGAGTAAAATACAATCCAATACCGTGGCTCTGCCATGAATTCTACTTTTACACGGTTATAATTTCTCCGTTTTTTGGTTGAAACTGTCAGAAAGGTGATAATTCTACTATGTGTTTATTATCAAGGTCAAAGTTGGCAGGAGTCTGTTTCAGTAGATGTTTGATCAAAAACTAGTTGACAGCAGGTCTTCTTTACTATGTGTTGTTCAGGCTTGACAAATTATTTAGATATTTAGCTCATCTATGAGCAAATGCTGACTCTGGATAATAGTTCAACCTTTCACTTTGGGAAAATTCACTGGTACAGATCACTTAAACATTTGGCAGTTTGCAGAGTACTTATGCAACTGTAACATAATAATATTAATGAACTGAAGATGCAAAGCTTCAGTAGCACACAAAAATGTTCTCACTTGTTGTGTAGGTCTCTGCAGGCAGCAGTGTGGTTAACGGTGTTAATATGGTCAACCCAATCCTGAAGAAAAATGACAAATTGGAGAGGATAATGTCACAAGCAGACCTGAATAGAAATAATGCTGTGCAAGAAAATATGTCACTAGCCACTGTTACACTAGCATTAAAAATGCAGTGCAATCATTTTTGTCATATTCCAACACACATCACCAACCACAACAGCAATTTACCCACGAATAAGTTTTTACAATATAATAAAAAAATACAACTCATATGGATCAAGCCTACAACATGCTTTTTTAAAAAAATGATTTAAATGTTCTCTTCTAAGTCATTATTTCATTGTTTATAGCTGTAATGTCTGCTGTCTGAAACTTCTCTGTCCTGCTCTTATCAGACATGTACTTGCCGTGACCAGTCAACAGTTGAGCCATGACGTTTAGCTCGCAAACAACTAAGACACAAGGGAAATTGTGTTATTTAAAACTGCTAAAAAACTAAATATTGGATAAAATGGGATATTTAATCTCATCATAGGTACTGTGCTGAAAATTAATTAATTACAGTTGTGTTAAAATAAAACTAATTAACTAAAACCAGTGGGGAGCAGCAACATGGTTCTGCACCATCTAATCTACAGTAAATGTACCAAATAAACAATAAGAATAATAACTGGTTGGTTGTTTATATATTGTTAGTGCGCCATGATTGAACTTGCAGTAAAATCCTACTCTCAAGTCTGAGTAGAGTCTCAAATGTTTTGAGGACGAGTCTCCAGTCGAGTAATTTTGACTTTACCCAAGCTCCCTCTCTGCTGCAGACAGGGATACTTGGCTGAGCTCCGTCTTCACTCAGACTCAGAGGAGAAGCTGCTCCACAAGTTTATTTTCTTATTTACTACCATCAGTGGCGTCTTGAAGAATTCATATTTGCGCCCTGAAATCACAGGATATCTATATTTCAATGCTCTAGTTAACCTTTAACAACAAAATCTGGCACTCTGAGGTAATTTCTTTATTCTCCCCAAATTTTCCCAAGTACCAAATCTTTGTGTACCATTAATTTCTATCCCAATTTGCGCTGGGTCAATGCAAATTTCGTAAATTGACATATTTTTGTAACTGACTACATCAACGCAGTTGCCATACTCCTATTATTTAGGTAAATAAAGCTACAGTAGGAACATAGTCTACAGCAAGATGTAAATATGCAAATGGCCTCTCAATTTGGAGATGCATGTATTGATCCTACTGCTGTTTTATAGCACAGCTGTTTACTGCTGACCCCAAATACTTAAAAGTTCTGCACCTTCTTTACCTCTGCTCCCAGTAACTTCCTGGTTCCTTTGGGTTTCTCTCATTCTTTGAAATGCCAGTTTAAATCGATTTATTTCATGATTATTGTGGCTGGAAAAATCAGTCAAATATCATTCAAGAAAATTTTAAATGTGGTATTTGATGGTGGCCAGGCTGATTATTGGAGGTGAGTTGTATTAAAACAGAGCTAAAGCTTTTATGTTGACTGATCACAGAACCTGAACCTTGGTTCTGATGAAAAGAGTGAAGGACAAGAATTGATAAAAAAGTACATTTAAATTGCAGTGTTTTATAAATATGCAAGGGGGGGCCTTATGGCTCAATGGTTTGAGAATGAATCCCACCCCACCAGGTCTGGCCCCATCCAGCCATCAAGGGCTACCTTGGTGCCAGTCCCAAGCCCGATTAAAATTGGAGGGTTGCTGCAGGAAGGACATATAAAACTCATCCCAAATCAACATGCGGAACACGTTCTGCTGTGGCGACTCCTGAAGGGACAAGCCGAAAGCCAATGATCTTGTTCTTAAATATGCAGCTGTGAAAACAAAGTTATGTTGAGCGCTACAGGCCATGTAGTGGTAGTTCATGTTTTAGTCTGACTGTCCAGCGTGTATCCAGGTTAGAGTCCTGGTTACATAGATATGAAAGAGAACTTGTGGTCTCCAGGGGGAATCAGGTTTCTCAATCCCCGATTATGACGCTCCGGGCGTCATATGACTAATTCTGTTAATGCGCTCAAGTACACAATCATTCAGATTCTTTTATACTTTATTTTAACCAGTGCCATCGATCATACTGCTAATGTCATAATCATGTTTTGTTAATCATGTTAAGTTATCTAACTAGTCTGAAGAGGTAGGCTATAACATATTTAATCAAGAACTGACCATGGGATTGCTGTAGGAATGAGTTTCAAAAGGTGTGATGTCATACATGAAATTATGCCTTTATGATAACCATCATCCACTCTTCCTATGGTTGTTATCACAATAGTGTGATGTCCAACCATATTGTTACTCTAGATGGCATAAGTCTGGCCTCCAGTACTACTGCAAGGAACCTTGGAGTTATTATTAACCAGGATCTGTCCTTTAACTCACATATAAAACAAATTTCTAGAACAGCCTTCTTCCACCTACGGAACATTGCCAAAATTAGGAGCATCCTGTCTCAAAGTGATGCCGAAAAACTGGTCCATGCATTTGTTACCTCTAGGTTGGACTACTTTAATTCCCTACTTTCAGGATGCCCCAGTAACTCCCTAAAGAGCCTGCAATTAATGCAAAATGCTGCAGCAAGAGTGCTGACTGGAACTAGCAAGAGAGATTATATTTCACCTTCACTAGCTTCTCTCCATTGGCTTCCCATTAAATTTAGAATAGAATTTAAAACCCTGCTTCTTACATATAAAGCTCTGAATGGCTCCATCATATATAGAAGACCTCATAGCACCTAATCATCCCAGTAGACCACTTCGATCTTAGAATGCAGGCCTACTTGTGGTTCTCAGAATTTCCAAAGGTAGAATGGGAGGTAGAGCCTTTAGCTATCAAGCTCCTCTCCTGTGGAACCAGCTCCCAGTTCAGATTCGGGAAGCAGACACCCTCTCTACTTTTAATTCTAGGCTTAAAACCTTCCTCTTTAATAAAGCATATAATTTATTATTGTTATGCTTCCATAGGCTTAGACTGCTGGGGGACCCACCCCCCAATGCACTGAGCTCCTTTCCTCCTCTTGACCATCTCTCCTCTCCTCTCACCCCACAATTGTCACCACTGTATGTCGTTAACTCTGTGTGTTCTCTCCCGTAGTTGTCTTTGTCCTACTATGTCCCCCTCTCTCTGTCCCTTCCTGCAGGTGTCCCCAGCTTTGAAGCTGTGTGTCTTCCAGCGTGCAGCTATTGGTCCTACCAATCTGCCCGATGTTTTGTTGTTGCTCTGTTCTTTTCTCTCTCCCCTTTCCACTCACCCCAACCGGTCGAGGCAGATGGCCGTCCACCCTGAGCCTGGTTCTGCTGGAGGTTTCTTCCGTTAAAGGGAGTTTTTCCTCTCCACTGTTGCCTATGGCTTGCTCCAGGGGGAATTGTTGGGTTCTCTTTATACATCTTTATAATCTTGACTTTATTCTGTAAAGTGCCCTGAGATGACTTTGTTGTGAATTGGCGCTATATAAATAAAGTTGTATTGAATTGAAACTGAACTAGCACTCATTATTAAAGTAAGGGTTTTGCAGGTTGAAGGCTACAGTTTTATGCAAAATTTTGGTCACCACTGGGTAAAAATATTTAGTGCATTTTGAAAGTGAACAGAAGTAAGTTCAATCTCTACACCAAGCATTCATTTAAAAATGAGCCATTTAAAAATAAAAATGCACTATTAATAACTTAAAATGTAAGAACCTTAAAACCCTCCCTTTGGCTACACAGTGAAAATATTCTGCTTTGGGATGTATCGGCAATGGGAAACATTTACAGATCGAGGGAAGAATTGATTTCACAAAGCCAGCCAAAAGACTGAAATGGGAAATGTCTGGCCTCTACAACAGCAAAACAATCCAAAGAAGATCTTAAAATCCAAAATAAACTACTTCAAGAAATATGACCCTTCTGAAATAACCACCACATATGCCTTATGTTAAAATAGCTAAAAATTACTGGGTACATCTTAAATATATCTTGTATGCAAGACAAAACTTGAGATCTCCAGGAAGAGTGGATGCAAATTCTTCATAGTACAAAGAAATATACAAATATTTGCATGCTGTGATGTCTGTCAAAGAGCAGGGTTATGGTCGATGTTATTTTCCAAGCTTAGAGTAATGATATGATCAGCCAGCACTGCTCTCACATCATTGCGAAATATACTTTGGGTGAGTTGCTATTCATTATACCTGTAAAAACCACATACATGTAATATATTTCTGTTCTTCTTCCTTCTATATTTCTATCTATGTGACATGACTATTTTTGTTTTAATACCGTTTGCCCCTGTGGGGGTCACTAGGCAAAAAACTAGTTTGCATAAACAAATAACTTTTCAATTTAGACTTTACAATTTCATACAAATGGCAACAAGTCATGCAAGGTGAATATTGTGCATGCACATATTGCAAAGACAAAACTGTAACACCCCATTTTACTTACACACACACACACACACACCTAGGTCCTGAAGACATAATCTTGATTAAATTTGTAGGATATTACATATGAACACATTAACAACCTACTGACTTTAATGCACCTTGTTTTCCAGAAACAGCAGAATTTAAATATTAAAGTGCTTGGTTTACTCATACGATATGAAAAAAAAAAAAAAAATGCTAATACACTAATTTTGATTTTACAGGACAAGACATCTCATTCTTGTTACAACTACAGAACTCCTCAGTCCACTTTAGTTGTTCAAAAGTGGTGCATTGTGATGCCTCTACCTTCTAATCTGTTTTGAACCGACTTGCAAAGGGCTCACAAATCCACATCAGCACACAGCATTCTGGCCCATCATTAACTTTCATCATGAATTTAATTTAGTGAGCAACAGGTAATTAGGGCTGCGTTGACATTTTACCCAGAAACGGCAACAATCAGCAGCAATGAAAAACTGGAACCTAATGAATTTTAGGGGTGTAATGATTTAGCCAGATTTTGAGTCTGACAGTTCAATATAATTAAAGAACACAAAAAAAACCCTTTTCTGTAGATAACAGATGTTTCAGAATCTCTTAGGTCAAAATTCTGTTTTGTTAAAGACAGCAGCTTTCTAGCTCTAACGTGTGAACAATGTCCACATTATTTGCAAAATATCATGCCATGGTGCACTGTTACAGCCCTGTTGATTTCCATGGAGATTTGCTAACAACTTAGTGCCTTGCATGATGCATTACATTGCTCTCTCATGTAATGTTTGCCTATGCTTTAATATCCCTTAATATTTAATATTCACATAGGTGAACTAACATTGCCACTGGAAATTTGTAAATAGTCCCACATTGAAGAAAGACTGAAAACTTTAAAAGCATTAACACAACTCATGTAAGTGACCTATTTGGACATAAAAAAAGTGAAAGATGACAAGTTTGCCTGCCTGCTATGTGAAATTAACACCTTGGGAACTACTACAGATAAATCAATCTGTGGTAAAATCTCACATGTAGAAGCAGCACTTCTGCTGTGTAATTTAAAAAAAAAAGTTTTAATTTTGAAATAAAAGATAATTGTACATTAAAATTAAAAGAAAGGTTTATTTTCGAATGACGGCTGCATAATATGTATTTACTTCTTTTAACTGGATAAACAATTGTATGTGTCATTTATTTACGGCTTCCACAGTGCCATAGATTAGGCCATGCAACTGTATCTACATCACTTAGAGCAACTGTAGGGGCAATGGGAATTTATAGAGACATCAAAATCACACGTCTTGACAACTGCCTGATGAAGAAGGATTACAGAAGATAATTTCTTTTAGGAAACTGCTGGGACATTGGTACGAGGGCAAGTTGACACTCACCTTTTCCTGATCACACTGAATGTGGCACAGGGAGCAGGTATGGGGATACACCTTGGGAGACACAGCTGAGAAATCGCTTATCATGGTGGGAGTAGGAAACTTCTTGCTGCTTCCGATTGGTTTTGAGCTTGACAAAGAGGAGAGAGAGTGTCTTGAGGAATCCTCACTTCCGCTTTCAGATGGGGGCCTTGGTTTCGCTCTGTCACGCCTGTAGTCTCGGTCTAAATTTCGACTTTTGGATGATGGTGGAAATTCTCTGTCAGGTGACCGACTGTTTTTACGATGGTTGCCACTCGTCCTGCGATAGTCCCGGTCTCCGTGCTTGCTTGTTTCAGCGTGTTGCAAATGAACCTGTCGCCTTTCAGCTTTATCCACTTTTGGAGCTGACGATGAGGATGATGAGGCTGGATACATTTTAACTGTCCGTTCACTGGAGAGAGGCTCTCTTTTAAAAGTCTCTCTGCTACTACTTTCATCCTTTGCCCGACTGGCATGTCCATAGTCAATGACTTTACCCGCAGTTTGTGTAACAGTAAGAAGGCTTGGCACTTCCTGTGAAGATTGGGAAGAAGGTAGTGAAAGTTCACAGATGCCATGTGACAATGAGGATGAAGAAGTGGAAGCCACAGTTTTCTGGCTACCGGACTTGTTGATTTGGATGTCACGCAGTATGAATGGCAAAGTGTCTGGGGTTAACTGATCATCGGGGTAGTGACTCAGCACTTCTAAGTCTTCATTTGAAAGTCCAAAACTAGCCAAAATACTTCCTGCACTCTCTGGTGTATACAAACCCTGACCATCCCCACCACCACCACGGGTGTGCCTGGCTTGTTGTGCCTGTGAGTCACTGACAGTGGCCGTCCAGCCTGGGATGCTTTCTCCAGCATGGCTCCTCTGGGGCTGCTGTTGCTGTGGACCCTGATGTTGTTGTGATTGGTGGCTAGAATTAGTTGGAAGACTGGCAAACAGTTTAGTTGGAGGTTGGTAGTTTGACCAGTCTACTCCTTGCTGATGGCCAGGTGGATGATCTGAGGTGTGTGGTACTGGATTTGATCCATAACTCCCATGCTGACTGATCCCAGAAGCTGAGCTTTGGTTCTGGTGGTGGTTTGACTGGTTCATGTGATCAATAAGGCGGTGGTCCATGTCCCTGGCACCCCGAATAGCCAGGGCAGACTCAAGCTCATCGGGAAGTTGAGTAGGACGAGGAAACTGAAAACCCATACCCTGTGACAACATATCAGAGGGAGGGCGATTCTGATGTTGATTTGGAGGTGGCTGATGATGAGGAGGCCTGGGCTCATTAGAGAAGGGCTGTAGTCCCTGTTGCTGGGAGTGGTGGTGGTACATTGCTACGGTTGTGGGGTTCTGTAGGTTTTGCTGTTTGTGTGCTAACCCCAAAAGCTGACTCCTGTCTATTAAGAAGACTCAGGAGGGCTAGATGAGGAGGCAATGCTGCTGCACACCTGTTGTTGAGCCACTGGTGTCCAACAGTTACGGCTGCTGAACGTTTAAGAGAAATCTGTTGTGAGTCTTAAATGGAGCCAGTTAGAGAGCTGACATTGCAGCGGCCCCAGCCACAGGTCCAAGTATGAAATCGGCCCCTCTGGTGCTGTTAAAATTTAGAATGATGTACTGGGCTCCAAATGAAGGGTAGGAGCAAGATGCAAGTTATTGCCTGTTTGCACAGCGAGGCTGTGAGGTGGAAAGCAGAAATATACTATTACTTATAAACAAGGTTTAGTTTTTCCATGTCAAAAATAGATAGTAGTAATAGTCCATTTTCTCCCATGCTTTTTAAACAAGTTGACTCCATCCTCAATTGTTTTGTGATTTCATCCCTTAAAAATTTTTGTCAGAGCATACATAAACGTGGTCAGCTTTTAGATTTCATGTTGTCAAATGGGACCCCCATGCTTTTCTTTCAAGATGGGAAAGCAAAGCAACATTATGCAACAACAATGAAACAATAAAGAAGCATAAATATTAACGGCAATTACATCATCTCTGCAATGTCTGAAATTAATAAATAACAATAGATCATATAATTAAGCTTTTAACTAAACACCTCCCTAAAATGCATAAGCAACATTGCAACACAGCGGACATGTGTGCAAACATGGCATTAAGACCTTGTCAAAATGTTCACACACAAAAAAAACAAAACAACCCACAATCTCATAATCAGATTATGCAGTTTTGCCTGCATATTCTTAGCAGATAACATAGCTCTGAAACTCTAAACTATACTTACCATGTTCTGCAATATATTCAAAATACAAAAACACCACATTGACTTGTAGTGTACACTTCTTTCCATAAAGCCAGTAAAATCCATACATGATTGTTGTCATAAAGCTACAGTATTAAACTTTTTTTCTTCTTTTACAGAAAAATGCTTCATAACATCTTTTCATGTGGAGAGGTGATTCAATGCCTCATGTGACAGACTAACAGATCATCATTCGTTTCTAATAGATTTTGAGCAAGCCACAACCTCTTGAATGTGGAGCGACAATTTGTTTGATTACTACATTAAATATTATTAATTATTTTAATTTCATAACAGCGACTACCTGAAAAGCAGTGTAAAGTACATTATAGCACGTAAAGAGCGAAGCAAAGCCATTTAATTGGAGCATGTAGGGGAACTGAGCAGAGCAGAGACGAAGAAATAAAGTACTTTTGAGATATGTTTACACTACGTAGAAGAAAAGTTGTGGTCTATATGTCCTAACCAACCCTGGAAGGTTGCCTTTCCTTTAACAAGAGTTACTGAACTGTCATGTCAGCGACAGGATACTAGTCTACTCTAACTGCTCCAAGTAGATAGTATCTGACATAAAATGTGTGCTACATTAATGCTATATAACTTTATTAATGTAGAAAGGCATCTACAGTGCATCGGGAGAGTATTCACAGCACTTAACTTTTTTCCACATTTTATGTTACAATCTAATTTCAAAAATCATAATTTACCTCAAAATTCTACAAAGAATACCCCATATTGACAACGTGAAAGGTTTGTTTGAAATCTTTGCTAATTTATTAAAAATAAAAAAGGCAAGTGCCATGACACCAAAAATTGAGTTATGCATCCTTTTTCCACTGACCACCCTTAAGATGTTTCCACCGGTGGGAAATTCAGTTGATTTGGCATTATTTGGAAAAGCAGACACCTCTCTATATAAAAAGATCCCACAGTTAACAGTGCATGTCAGAGCACAAACCAAGCCATGAACTTCAAGGAATCGTCTGTAGACCTCTGAGACAGGATTGTACTGAGGCACAGATCTGGGGAAGGTTGGTGCTAAAGGTGCTTCAACAAACTATTAAGCAAAGGCAGTAAATACTTATGTACATCATTTATTTATTTATTTTTTATAAATTTGCAAAGATTTCAAACAAACATCATTATGGGTTATTGTTTGTAGAATTCTGAGGAAACTAATTCATTTAAGCTATTTTGAAATGAGGCTTTAACATAACAAAATGCTTAACTCACAATTATTTTTAATTAGCTGAATTTATACTAGCTCTAACTCAACAGACAGATATGCGATATTAGTGGTCTCAATGGTCTGATGGGCAGACAAACCGTTCGAATTAAAACATTACATGTAAACTTTCTAGCATTGGCTGAATGACTGAGATCAACGCAGAAGGTTTAAAGTTGTTGTTTTTTTAAGGCAACACATGCTGTCGCCCCTGAGAATAAAGCATGCACAGAAGAGTAAGCCCGAATACAAAAACATAATCATTAACATTAAAGAACACGCACTCCGAATCCAGAAATGTGACCGACCAAAAACCACACACAAGGAAACATCAACAACACAAATACAGTAGGTAGATAACCATTATTGACACATACAATCTAATTGATACTTTTGTCATTACTATTTTTATTGGGTCATAACAAAAGATACAGGTTGGAAAAAACTGACAGATTTAACAAGTTTATCGGCGTTATGTAGCTTCCAGATGAATTATGAAATATTATGTTGAATTTCGCGAATTAATCCTTCCAGAACTTGATACAAATTTACACTGCCAACTGCTTTTTATTAGATTGTGAATAGATTGAATACTATTTTTTTCTAGGCAAGAAAGTAGCCAATTGGTTAAGATTTCAAATATGGAATCAATTTTTATAATTAATTTCTGTCTTTTGTTCGATCCACTAATGTTTGGACCAAATTTTTATTCACATCCTTTCTCTGTTTGACATGATTTGTCTTTATGGGACGCACGAGTTGACATTAATTTAGCCATAGATGTTTATGCAGACCGTATCTAGCCCCTGCCATCGTAGTCTATATGTATTACTCTGTATTACTCCTCCCTGTCATATAGTTTGCCGGTGTTTCAAGAATTCTAGTTTAAATTCAGTAGTTGGTAACATTCTGGTGAAATCGTTGTTATTGCAGCACGACAGCTGCTACACGAAACGCCTTCATTTTCTAAATTACTACAAGGCCTCGGAGGCTGCCACAACACCCGAATGTCATTTAGCTTTAAAGGCGTAGTGTTACAAAACAGACTACATGCACGAGCACAGTCAATAGAATTCAAAACCACATGTTTATATTCCATAATATGAAGGAATACGTTATTTATTTGTTGGAAATAATCACAATGTCAAAATGGGAAATTCAGTGGGACCATACAAAGTTATGTTACCAGCCACTCGGGGTATTTGAATGCAACCTAAGCTAGTCATAAATAATGTTAGCTTATATTAGCGACCAAGCTAAGCCAGGTTCATGATGTTCTGGTATATTCAGTAGACCCTTGCACCATTTACGTCTTCACAATCTGTACGCTCAATAAATACCTTTCGCGATGAGTCGATGTGGGTTGTTGCTGTTTACCTGGAAAGATTTTATTCCTTGTCAGCTGCGTTCAGCTCGTAATATGGCCATCGTTCTTAGTCTTCTTCTTCTTCTTCTTCTTCTTCTTCTTTTTTTGCTTCTTCTTCTGGGATTTAGGGCAGACGCAGCAAAAACGTACTGCTGCCCTCCACTGGCCATTTCAAAGACTTCACCACGTTGTGCCTATGTAGAGTCTGGTGCCCTGGTGAACATATATAACAGCTTTTGTTGATTTCCAATCCTGTATGCTAAGAATAGATTTCATTGAATAATCTTGATTATTCTGCTTGCAGGATGATGATAATTATATTTTTTTGTGTGTGATTGCCATCACTCTGAAATAATATAAAGCACTGAGCTATTTCTTATGTATTATACTTTCATGTTCAGTCCGTCCATCTATCTGCTTTCTGTTAATGGCTCTTTTTGCTGCTGAGTCTGTGACTTAATTTCCTTCTACACCTATTGTCATCCACATAAAACCAACAGTGCTCTGCAGATTATTTATGAGGTTACATCTACGCCTCTAATAACAAATTTCCTTGGTTTCTCTCCCCTCATGTCTTGCGGGAGACAAGTGAGGGAAGCTACAGTGCATGTGAGAGACTTGACATGAACCCTATGACAGAATACAATCTTGTCTGGGCTTAACAATCCTACTGTTCAGTGCAGGAGAGTCTAAGCTTTATTTTTTCTTGGCCTGATTCCCCCCCACAAGCCTTTGTTTGTGTCCATCTATATTTTGACCAAGTGGTCAGACAGATCAAAATAGAAGGAAACCATTGACTGAGGCTCGATGTACATGTAACTGTGATGTGTATCAGGTCATAAAAAATAGCAACAATAAAGTTTATGTAGTTAGCAGTCTAAACTGAAAATTGGTGGCAGGCTATCAGTCATGCTCTGTCCTCTACTGTGCTTCAGTAACTCCCATGGAATTCTCAGCTTTAAAACCACTGCTGCCAGCTGACCAGAGGGGGCACTCAACAATCACATCATTACTCTAGATGGCATAACTCTGACCTCCAGTACTACTGCAAGGAAGGAGGAGTTATTTTTGACCAGGATTTGTCCTTTACCTCACATATAAAACAAACCTCTAAAACAACTACTGTAATTCTCTACTTTCAGGATGCCCCAGTAACTCCCTAAAGAGCCTGCAATTAATCCAAAATGCTGCAGCAAAAGTGCTGACTGGAATTAATAAAACCCTACTTCTTACTCTAAACGGTCAAACTCCATCTGTCACACTTTCTAGTGTATGTTAATTTAAGCAGGACCCGAAAGGAGGAGATGGCAAGGGAAGGTGTTAAAGTAAATGAAGGTTTATTTAAATTAAAGGCAAACAACAGAAAATCACTCCAAAAGGGCAGGAGGTGAGTCCAAAGCCCATAAAAAAAATCCACAGGTATGTTCACAGAGGACAAAGGAGAGACAATCTGGCAGCAAACAGTGGGGAGAGCCGGGTATAAATACAAGGGGGCACAGGTGAAAGCAATCAGGGTTAATCAGAAACAAGAAGCTAAAGGAACTAACTGGGAAGTGGTGCTGAGGGTTAACAAAATAAAAGCCAGGAGCAGGAAGTAAAACTAAATAAAACTAAAGTCCAAAAACGGGGACTGTGACACCATCATATATAAAAGGTCTCATAGTTCCATCTCATCCCCGTAGAACACTTAGAACACTCAGAATGCAGGCCTACTTGTGGTTCCCAGAATTTCAAAAGTTAGAATGGGAGGCAGAGCCTTGAGCTATCAAGCTCCTCTCCTGTGGAACCAGCTCCCAGTTCAGATCAGGGAAGCAGACACCCTCTCTATTTTTAAGTCTAGGCTTAAAACCTTCCTCTTTGATGAAGTTTATAGTTAGTTATAGTTATGCTGCTATAGGCTTAGACTGCTAGGGGACCCACCCCCCAATTCACCGAGCTCCTTTCCTCCTCTTGTCCTGGACCAGGACCAGTGTCCTGCGGATGTGTTAATAAAGCTGCATGCGCTGAGCACAGTGTGTCCATCCACAATACAAATGATACCAGGCTGCTACAAAACAACCACACACTTCAAAACACATAACTTAGTTTAATGTCTGTTAATCCAAAGGAACAGTTTACTAGTAGTCTTATAAAGCCCTCAATTCTTTCTTTGCAATGTTTCAGCAATTCATGTTTTATTCTGAAAATGCTTTACAGTAGTTTTGATGGACTATAATAGTGGGTGTAACGTCCTTACAATGTTGTTTTTCTCCTGCTAATGTGCCCAGTTCAAACCTTTGTGATTTGTTTTGTATAACTTCCTGTTAGACGGATGTGTTTTATTTTGAAACCAACACATAAAAAAGCCCACACATAAAAAAGAACAAAGCTTAACAACGGTAGAAGACGGTAAAAGGTAACAGATGGAGAAATAAAATGAGACTAAAGACATTAAGGAGACGGTTACGGATAGTGTCTTTTTGTGTTTACCTACAGTTGAACATGGTAACAAGGTTGGTTTCATGATTTAGATAAATTTGTAAGACATTTTAATTTTTGCGTTAAGTTGCTAATTTGTCTTTATGTTAGCCTAACATGAATCTGCTATACGACGTATTAACGGTCTAATATAGTTTTAATTTATTGTTTTGTCTGTGTTTACTTTGTATAGCTGTTACGTTGGTTTGAAAAAAGGGATAAAGAAGATAAATTATTATCAGACCATCAGTAAGGCTTCAAATTTCTGACTCTACGCTACAGTGGGGACAACAGTTTGTACGTTTTTTAACATTTGTTAAAAGATGTTTTTATCCAAATTGATTTGTTCGGTGAAGAGCACACCCAGGAGCTTCACTTCTGCTCAAGGACATTTTGCCATGTGAATTGGAAAAGCTAGAGTTTGACCTGTAAGTTTTGCTGCTAGTGAACAACCTGCTACTGAGCCACAGCTAAGCCTGTAAAAACAATGAAACTTAAAGCATCCAAACCTTAATCCTTAACCTAACATAAACCTGATTCTTGAACCTGAACCAAACCTTAACAACAAGAAGGTGAGACAGGCAAAAAAGTCCTCACAACAGAGGTATCAACCATAAATTTAACCACACAGCCACAGAAAGATATAAACACACAAAATTATTATTTGATTTAATTTTGTTCCGAATCAAATCTACCAAACCTTGTAAGGCTTTTGAATACGTATTCAGTTGTGTTACAAAGAGTGATTCAAAAGTGTTCCTCACATATAGTCCTCCCTAAAAAATTTGATGATTTGCTTAGAAAACTTGATTACAAAGTGACACATACAATATTAATTAGTGGATTTGTATTAATAACATTTTTAATTAAGCCATTATTAAGCAATAATTGAAATGTGTTTGGTTTAATATAGAAAGTTACAAGTTAACGTTTGTGTGTTTAAATAAATTCTAAATAAATCTCATTAATCAAAACCAAAGTAAAATTACCCTAAAAAAGTTATAATTTCCATTCAGTGAAGTACAATGAAAGAATTATTAAAAGTCCAAAGCGTCTTGCAGTTGGTTTCCTGGATAGTCTACCTGTGCATTCAAAATTTGGCACATGTGGACTCAAAGATACCTCAGAATAGGGGGACGCATCCATCCATCATTTATCTGTAACCACTCATCCTGTTCAGGGTGATGGGGGACTGGAGCCTATCTCAGCTGTCATTGGGTGAGATGTGTCTCTATTCTGTCTCAGGGCCAACACAGAGATACATACACAGACAGACAACCATTCACACTTACATTCACACCTACATAATCCTACAAAAAGACGATTTAGAGACACCAATTAACCTAACGGGCAAGTCTTTGGACTGTGGGAAGAAACTAGAGTACCCAGAGGACACTAGCCGTGAGACAGCAGCTCTAACTACTCCACCACCGTGATGCCCCCAGCAAGCAAAAATGACTTTAAATAAAAAGCAAAAGCAATCAACAACAACAACAAACAAATTAAAACCTATTCAAATAACACTGTGGAAAATGTAAATCAAAAGCATTTAGAAATCATTAACTACTAATACAAAATAAACAGTAAGAATCAACAATGTTAGAATAATATTTCTCAATGTAAACTTGCAAAGGATTTGGGGATTTCATGATTCATAATTTCAATAAAAGATTCTCTGAATCTGGAGTAATCTCTGCATGAGCTCGGGAAGACTTCAGAAAACCACTGTCCCTGAAAGACCATAAAGCATGTTTACCATGTTTAACAGGCATAATGACCAGGCCTGAAAGATTGTCTTATTGTCTCATCCTGTTCTGTACAAAGTACCTGTTGTAATGTTTAGTCAAACTGTACTTTGCTGAGCCTCATTGAGAAATTTGGATTCGGACACTTCCTGACACCTAAGAAGCAGAAAGCAGCCACAAGTCAAATGTGTTCCAAAGACAACATGCACGAAACTATTATAGGAAACTAGGAGAGCGAAAAAACACAGATAGAAAATGCAAATTCCAAATGGACATATCAGAAAACATACACAGTAGAATTGTATGTAAAGGAATGATTTGGCTGTGTGTACCTGTGAGCTGGCAGGCAGTGTTGACTGATGTGAGTGATGGTGGTTCCATTTGTGCCCAGGGACCAAATGCAAAACCCTGAGCAGCATGACATTCAATTTGTGTGTGAGGGTGTGTGTGTGTGTGTGAGCTATCCATCTGTCTGTCTTTTAGCTTTTAGATATTTAATTGTCTTCAACCCAAATTCCATTTTATTTACTGTGTATAGTGCAAGTTCACAATAAAATCTCTTTGCATAAAAAAACCAACAAATGTCCATTGAATAGGCTTTTCTCTGCTGCCATACATCATTTCAGTTTTTCCACATTTCAATGAAATTTCAGAATGCAACTAAAACTGCACTACAACCTTTACAGGTGAACTTAATTTGACTTTCTCTAAACTTTTGAACGTGCAATGTATCATGTCTGCATCATGTCTGATCTATAAATCGGCACCTAAATGTTCTGGTACAATGACAATGTGTATTTAAACAGTCCCCTTAATCATACTGTTCACATTTTGACAATATGAGACCAAGACGACACCTAACAATGAACAAGTTATTGAGACATTAACATTTTTTGTTGTGGTATAAAATTTTCTGTGACATGTCAGTGGAATAGGAAGGAGAAGTCCTTTTGTCATTGTTTATAACCAACATAGTCCAAATGCTGATCATTTCTGTCAATATATCAGAGTACTTTAAGTATTTTAGATTCAAAAAGTGCATTATTTTTAATAAACATATTAATTGGTAGTTCATGAAATAGTACAGTAGTACAGTAAATGAGAAGTGGCCATATTGTACATAACTGAAAGGTGCTTCTTTTTTGAAGCACCTGAGTAGGTTATCTCGCAGATTAATTTTTGGGTCCAAAATATGAACCATAATTACACTGCATCAGTAATCAGCATAAACCCAAGCCACAACTCTTCCCCCACACGCCAATAAATCCATAATCTGTTAAGTGTGGTTTGTTTTAACATGTTGAATAAAGTATTTTTCTTCTTGAGATATGAACTTGATTTGAAGTATTATAATTCTTTCAATACCACTACATTAGGTGCCTCCTGTAGTGTTTCAAAATGTTTTATGATTTGATTTTTGTTTTATGAGGTTAATTAAAGATTTGCCTTAACCAGTTGGTGATAATCATTTGTTCGTCTGGATATTCTATATAATACTTTACATTTATATAATTAATATTAATACAAATGATCCCCAGTATTAGCATTATTATTTATGTAACCATTAGGTATGTAACCAGCCCAATCCATTAACTATTTGTAGAATTTATTTATGTATTAATTTATTAACATCGTTCAAATGTGTTCCTGTGTCTGTTTTGACCGTTTGATGGTATTTACTGCAGGTGAGTGGTTCATATTCTGATTAGCCTTTAATCTCACAGCATATAATTTAAAATTGTATAGTGTTTTTAAAAAGTGTTAATAAGAAAATACATCTTATGTGTTTATTTATTATCAGCATTTTGCTAAGGGCCTTTTTTAACAGGTATTCACAGTTTCTCCTCTGAACATGTCCAAACCACCTCAATCTGGCCTCTCTGACTTTATCTCCGAAATATCTAACATGAGCTGTCCCTCTGATGTCCTCATTCCTGATCCTGTCCATCCTCGTCACTCCCAAAGAGAACCTCAACATCTTAAGCTCTGCTACCTCCAGCTCTGCCTCCTGTCTTTTCTTCAGTGCCACTGTCTCTAAGGTGAACAACATCTCTGGTCTCACCACCGTCTTGAACATCTTTCCTTTCATTCTCGCTGATACTCTTTTATCACACAACACACCTGACACTTTTCTCCACCTGTTCCAACCTGCCTGCACTCGCCTCTTCACCTCTTTTCCACACTCTCCGTTGCTCTGAACCGTTGACCCTAAGTACTTAAAGTCCTGCACCTTCTTCACCTCTGCTCCCTGTAACCTCACTGTTCCACCTGGGTCCCTCTCATTCACACACATGTATTCTGTCTTACTGCGGCTAAGCTTCATTCCTCTGTTTTCCAGAGCAGACCTCCACCTCTCTAGATTTTCCTCCACCTGCTCCCTGCTCTCACTACAAATCACAATGTCATCCGCAAACATCATAGTCCATGGAGATTCCTGTCTAACCTCATCTGTCAGCCTGTCCATCACCAGAGCAAACAAGAAGGGGCTCAGAGCTGATCTTGTTAAACAAACTAGTCAGAAAGTCTACTGCCACCTCTCCTAGACACTTCCATACCTCCACAGGTATGTCATCAGGACCAACTGCCTTTCCACTCTTCATCCTCTTCAATGTCCTCCTCACTTCACTCTTACTAAGCTTTGCTACTTCCTGCTCCACACCAGTCACCTCTACTACTCTTCGTTCCCTTTCATTTTCCTCGTTCATCAACTCTTCAAAGTTCTCCTTCCATCTTCCCATCACACTCCTGGTACCTGTCAATACATTTCCATCCTTATCTTTAATCACACTAACCTGCTGCACATCCTTCCCATCTCTATGTCTTTGTCTCACCAACCTGTACAAATCCACCTCTCCCTCTTTAGTGTCCAGCCTAACATACAAGTCCTCATATGCTCTTTGTTTGTCCTTTGCCACCTCTATCTTCACCTTACGCTGCATCTCCCTGTACTCCTGTCTACTCTCTTCTGTCCTCTCAGTGTCCCACTTCTTCTTAGCTAATCTCTTTCTCTGTATACACTCCTGAACTTGCTCGTTCCACCACCAAGTCTCCTTGTCCACTTTCCTCTTTCCAGATGACACACCGAGTACCCACCTACCTTCCTCTCTGATCACATTAGCTGTAGTGGTCCAGTCATCTGGAAGCACCTCCTGACCATCCAGAGTCTCTCCCCTGCCAATAGTTTACAGTCACTGATCTCTTTCAGATTACAACGTCTACACAAGATGTCGTCCACCTGAGTGTTTCTACCTCCGCTCTTATATTTCACCCTATGTTCCTGCCTCTTCTGGAAGAAAGTGTTCACTACAGCCATTTCCATCCTCTTTGCAAAGTCTACCACAAACAACTTGAACCCTGCTCCTAAGCTTCTAGCCTTGCTACCTTTCTACCTGGTCTCCTGGACACACAGTATGTCCACCTTCCTTCTCTGCATCATGTCAACCAACTCTCTAGACTTCCTTGTCATAGTCCCAACATAAAAAGTCCCTACTGTCACTCCTAGATTCTTAGCTTTCCTCTTCTCTCTCTGCCTACGAACACACCTTCCTCCTCTCCTTCTTCATCTTCGACCAACAGTAGTCCAATTTCCACTGGTAGTAGGTCAACAGCACCGGTGGCGGTCGTTGTTAACCCGGGCCCCGACTGATCCGGTATGGAAGTCATTGTCACGATTTGCATGTTTAATTTGGTTTGTGTTTTACGTCGGATGCCCTTCCTGACACAACCCTCTGCATTTATCCAGACTTGGGACTAGTACAAGAAGACATTGGCTTGTGTCCCCTTGCAGTTGCATTTGCTAAAATTACACTGTAAGTCATTATAAAGTATAAATTGTATGGTTTCTGTCTGTTTAGGATGGTAAATAGTAAACAGTCTGCTTGTAAGGTGCTTTTTTTCAAAGTGCTTTACAACCTTCTTCTTCTTCTCATTCACACACACACACACACTCACACACCGATTATGGCGGCTGTCATGCAAGGTGCTCACCACCCACTCACTCACCAGGAGCAACATGGGGTCTGTCTTTTGCCTAAAGAAATAAAGAAGCTTAGACATGGAGCCTAGAGGAACCACTGAATCCTACCAACTGAGCTACAGCAGCTCATAATCACTGTAAACCAAGCATAACATTACAATAACTTTCCATAAAGACTCCTCTTAAAATTACTGGAAAACGCATTATTTGTATTATTATTCATGAGTTAATGTAAATGAAAATGACTCTAATTATAAAAAATGATTTCCTGACAGATATGCAAATACAAGACTTATAGGTGAGGTGTGGCTACCTTTACATGTTTCTATAGCTCATGTCACCTACACTGTGAAGACCTACATCATCCAACACATACGTCCTAATAAATAAGTGAGTAAAAACGATTTTGATAAACATTAGAAAATTGATCTAAAGGCCTGAGCATGATTGGTAAATGAAAAAGGGTAAATGACAACTGAGTATGTTCCAGTGAATAAATTACAAGCTCCAAATGTGTGTACTACATACTTCATAGTGTAGTTTTCTGTGTTGTTTGGAGTAATAACCTGTTTGCTGTACTAGCTTTTGTGATGTAAGTTTTGCAGGCTACACATGTATCTTTGCCTTTTACCTGCTTGCAGGGTGGCTGAAGGTCAGCAAGTTTGTTCCTACATATAAGAGCAAATATCTTTACTTTCTACCCACTACATTCTAATAAATGTTGTTTTACATGTTACAATCGGTTTGCTTTACATATTTCACAATACAGCACTTTATTCTTTTCTTAATTAAAATGAATCAATAGTGAGACAATCACTGCACTAAACCAATTAACACAGACAGACATAGTGTTAGTCCGTAGAGAGAGCAGGACACCTGTTTTTCCTAGGATGGATGCTGGAGAAATGGCCACAGAGAGGCTGTGAAATAAACTTCCTTTGTATTTTCACATTTGCACATTCTGTAGTGAAGATCTGGCAAAAACAAAACTTTAGTTAGACATAAAATACTGTTTTAGCATCAGTGCCTACTTCAAGTGGTTTGTTTAATGACCCTTTTTACAGCCAGAATGTTTTGCATTTGAGTCATCGAGAGCACAATGATGTGATGGCTGTTTTCCAGTCAAATAAAAACTAATTGTTCGCTGTCAGTGTTTTGTTTAAGGGTATTTCACTTTGAAGGTAACATCAAATTTCTGGCTTACAAAATACTCAAAGTGTGAACTGATCATAGGGAAAATACAGTAAAGAAGAATACAATTAAATTTGATACTGTTGATATTATGAGCTGCTGAAAACAGAGAGAAGTGGTCTCACTATTTAAAAAAGGGGAGGCATGCAGGAGGTAGGCAGGTAGTAGCAGACAGTGGAGTTTAGTCAAGAGGAAGATGAAGAGGAGGACGTGTTGGTGGCAGATAGACAGAGGAGTGTTCAGGCTGAAAGAGAAGGTGCCTGATGGAGCAGCTGCTTAAAACACTGGTAAAGTGTGAGGAGCAGGGTGGAGCTGAGATAGAGATGTGTGCTGAGGAGCCGTTGTAGCAGAGCAAGCAGCAGCCATCAGAATATCATTGTCAATTTGTGTTATTTCATCTTCTATTTCCCATGAGCCATTTTTGACCTGGGTATCTAATAAAGAGTGGAAGCCTGATTCTTTATAGGAGACAAAAAGCTTTCATGAGCTTCTTCTTCTTCTTCCTTCTTCTTATCATTATTTTCCTCTCAGGATCCTGAAGATGGAGATGCACATTGTTGTAACTCAGTAAGGATCCATGTCACTTATCCAGTCTCTTCATGCATGTAAATTGGTGTTTTGTTGGTGAAAAACAGCAGGGAAGTCAACGACCTAACTGACCTAAATATGTTAAAAACATATATATACGACTCTAAATATTGTAGGTGTGAATGTGAGTGTGAATGATTGCCTGTCTGTGTATGTCTGTCTGTGCTGCCCCTTGAGACAGACTGGACACCTGTCCAGAGTGGACACTGCCTCTCGCCCTAAGACAGCTTGGATATGCTCCAGCCCCCCATGACCCTAAATAGGATAAGTGGTTACAGATAATGGGTGGATGGATGTATTATATACCATATACATAATTAATAGTTTTAACTTTGCTAAATAAATCAGAAAACTGTTCTGTTTGTCATTTTTACCAGCAGGTTATGCAGCACATGACACTGTCAACAGCATGTGTATAAATGTAGCCTAGTACTTTATGTTTTAGCCTATTATTAGTACAATATTAATGCATACAAAATTCCATGCTTTGTGTTCATTTTGGCTCACTTATGACAACCCAGTGCTGCCTGCATTTGCCAGGTTCCCATTTTAATGTTAGTCAACCAAAGTGTTCAACCAGGTGAGAGTTAATAGTTACTTTGTGTGACACAATGTTTAATTGGGGAAAACACATCTACACTAAATGGTTAATAGTAAGAAAAAAAAGAAGCAAAAATCTCAGAATTTTGGTGGTAGAAGACAAAAAAAAAATAAAAATAATAATAACTACACTAGAGGAAGTGTCTCGAAAGTCATTACTCAAGTTAAAGTATACACAAGCATTTAAATGTATTAGCTAATTCTATTTTTTTTTTTATCTACATCTGCAAAGGATCTAATATAGATGTAATGCAATAAAATTAAAATATCTACCTTAAAATTGTGGTGGACCAAAAGTAACTTAAGCAGAAGTACCTCAAAATTGTACAATACTCAAGTACAGCACTAAGTAAATGTACTTAGCACTTAGCACTTAGCACTGGAAGTGTAATGACTTGAGTATTACAGACCCAAAAGAGGCGATGGCGAGAAGTAAAGGATTTATTAACAAAAGGCAAACAGAAATTCACTCCAGAGGAAGACAGGAAACAAACAAGGGACAGACTGATAAAACAAGAAATAAGGATATAATCCTACAGAGCCAAGTGAGGAGGAACTAAGAAGTAAACTTTAAAAGAGTTAAGAAATCGGATACACAGACTAAGAAATAAGAATTAACCAAAGTGGGTAAACAATAACTAAGCAAACTTGCGCTGACCATGGACCAGGTATATGACAGTGAACTACACAGACAAACTGGGGGGAGAGCTGGGTTAAAACAAAAAGGGAACAGGTGGAAAAGATCAAGACTAAAGAGGTGAGTAAAGCAACAAACAAAAAAACTAACTGGAAATCGGGCTAAGGAGCCGTGGACAGAAAGTATGTTTACATATTTCCACATTCAGTGTTCTGCCACATTACAGTGGGACGTATTGTTTCTTGTGTTCACTCATGTTTTTTGGTTCTTCCCTGCAGAATTGGCCATGACTTGGCCCAACAGCAGTGTCCACTTGGCGACAGTCCCAAACAGCACAATAGACGCATGCGTTTCCTGCTTGTATGAGGTCTCTCAGACTTCAGTAGCAGCACTAATCTCCAGTTCCCTGCTCAGTTTGCCTCTAAAAAGCTGGACCCTCTGGCTGCAGTTTGCTTCTCCAATAACAGACAAGACAGATTTGGTCAGTATCAACCTGATTGTCTGCGATTTATTTCTCACCTTCGTCAGCCTCTTGACCATGTCGGACATCTTCTTCATCCATCAATTCTTTCAGCACATGTGGAGTTTTCTCCTCTCTCTTGTGAATTATGGCCGTCCACTGTTCCAGGCCGTCCTCTGTCTGGAACGCTACCTAGCTGTGCAGCATCCCATTGTCTTTCTCAGATACAGGCCTTTGCGTTACCGGGTAGCTATACTGGCTCCAGTATGGGTATCTGTCCTTTTAATCAGCTCTGTGGCTTTTACCCTGTGTGCTACTCACAGAGACTATATTACTGAGTTCCTCCTATTCCAATACACTGTGCTACTCCTCATTTTCCTCGTCACTACCCTCAGCAATTTATTCATCCTCAAAGCCGTAATCCGCCCCCCTCCAGGAGCTGGCAGGAAACAAAAAGGAGGGAAAGCTGGTGGAAGAAGACTGGCCAAAAAACTAAGTCCTAACCATCGGTTAAAAAAGAAAGCTTCCTTTGTGTGTATATCAGTTCAGATTTATGGAGTCACCTGTTATCTTCCAATAGTTGTCCTGACATTTAGTGGCCATATTTGGGATGAGAGAAGGATTTGTGTTGTTTACATTTACAATTTATGGCTTATCCTGATTTCCTCATGTGGCTTCAGCATGCACCACCTCCACAACATGGGCAAGCTGACATGGATCAGCTGCTGTAGCAAGAGATAACTCTGCATGTTGAAGTTTGTTTAATAATGTGGAATCAGTACAAGGGGATGAAACTAATACATTTGTGTGGAAGTACTTATTTTTGGTTGCTTATATTTAGCATTATGATTTTAATTTAACTACATATATATAACATGTAAAACATGGTTAATGCCAAGAACCTTAAAGTTAAGGTTTTTGCTTTAAGCCATCCAGCTCCTTTCTATCAGAGAATATTTTATTTTTTCCCTCCAGTTGTGCTTATTCAGTAGCTTTAATTTGCATGTGTATCAGCACTAAACTCTTACATTTGAGTGAAATATTTCAGAACATGATTAAAATGTGTATTCAAATAAAATAAAAAATATTGCAATGTAATTTCCATTGCAGAAAAATAAAGTATATTATAAAATTTAATTTAATTTAAAAATCTTGTCAAGACACTTTACACAGTAAGAACAAGACCATACAGCAATAGTGAAAAGCATCCATCACTCTTTTAAAATATGGTGGCCACAACAATAGAATGACTTACTAATTTAAGTTTCTGTAGGTCATATCACATGGGCGTATGTGTGGTTAAAGGTCAATAGGTTTATCAAAGAACTAGTGAGGACTAACAACACAAGTGTGCCGATTCCTGTAAAATGCCAAAAGTTATTTTTTGCAATTTGCACCGATAAAAATTAAGGAGGATTAATGGACGTTTGCTTTTTTGACTGCAGTTTGACTTTAGAGTACAATAAAAACAAGACAACGTCAACCATCTCATAGTTCCCTCATCACGTGGCCTTGTAATTCTTCTGGAACAGAAACATTTTATACAAGTTTAGTTCAAAACACTGACATACAATTAAAACAAAGATATTTCCCATTGATGCAGTTCTTGAACTGGTGATATTTACAAATCATTTTTATACAACAAAAAAATAAAAATATACGATAGAATTTCTCAAAGTGTTAACACTTTTCTGCTCTACTTCAACGTAGTTGGTATTTTAGTCATTTAGCAACTATGCATACATCAAGTCCACATTTGAAATAAAAATCTGCAGCTGATATCAAATTTTATACCCCCCCCAACTCAGTAAGCACACTGTATACTGTGTAATCCTCATGTGTGAAGAATACTGAAATATTTGACTATATTTACAAACGTATAGGAAGAAATCAAGCCTGCCATCATTTCTTTTTGGTAAACTGACCTGAGGCCAAAAATCACTCAGCTTTATACCGATATTATCTCAGAAATTAAATCTCGTTCACATATGCAGCTTCTGCTTGTTTTGCAAGTCATTTACATTCTGTCATTGGCCTTGAGTCACAGTGGAATCAGCATATTTTACTTCCCAGCTAGTTTGTTTAAATCCACCTGAGTAAACCGGTTGTAGTCTGCTTTTCAAATAAGCTGATTTCTTACCTGTCACATAAACAAAAAGCCTGGTTTTTATCATTTTATCATTATCAAGTGTAAGTCGCTTTGGATAAAAGCGTCTGCTAAATGACTAAATGTAAATCACTGGGGTAAGGGATCAGAAAAACCTGATTTCCCCTGGAGAATGCAAATTTTGCCATCATGTATACATGTAACCAGGTTTCTAATGAGGTAAAAAATAAAATAAAAAAATAACCGATTCAGGGAACAAATAAAATACTCAGAAATAAATAACCTAAAAACACTGCACATTGGTTGGTTGCAGCACAACACTTGGCCCTAGCAGTTACACAGGTTCATATTTTCAATCAGAGATTGAACAGCCTAATTATTACTACTACACACAAACTGAGCTGGTGACTGATAAACAAGAGTCGTTTTTTCAGCTGGACAGTCTGGAAATGACATACTCATCTAACAAGAATCAACAAAAACGTGTGTGTGTGCATATACAGAGCATGTCAGACATTACTGGGGTGGGGGAGGAGGAGGGGGAGGAGGAGGAGGGAGGTCAGAGAAAGGAACGGAGTTTGGTGGCCAGAAAGAAGATGAGAAAGATGGATTGAAGAAAGATGGCGGAGGGGGGTAAAGAGGGAAGCTAGGTGGGGGGAAATGGTGAGGGGGTGGAGGAGGATAATGGTGAGGGGGTGGAGGAGGGTAAGAGCCAGGAGGTGGGAGATACATGAGAGGCACACTGGTGTGTCTAGATGGTGGGTGTGTGGGTCTGAATGGTCGCTCTTTCTTCCTCAGATTCTGGGGCCTGAATGAGGGTCCTGCGTGTCTCGATGGGAAACCTCTGAAGTCATGCTTCTGCTGCTGCTGCAGCAAGGTGTTCTGGGTAATTTGGGCAGGTTTATCTAGAGGTAAAAAAACAAACAAAAAAAAAACTATTAAACAGATGTATAGACTTTGTTAGTCCAGTGGACAGTTTAACAAATGTTATAAAAAAAAATGATAAAGACTACGGTTGAACTAAAGCAGCTATTCATGACGATTTGTGCACTGAAAGTTAAAAGACACATCGACTGTGTGTGAGAGTACCTTCATTGTTAACATCGCTCCTCTTTCTAGAGTTTTTAATTTTTCTCTTTGCTTCATGCTCTTTTTCATCATCGCTATAATCTAAAGCCTGGGGGGGGAGAAAAAAAACACATTTTATTTTTCACATATCAAAATCATACGTCTGCCAAATATTATTCATGGTATGAACAGACCATCAATAAAAGAGTCTAGCTTTAGTCACTTACATGATCTTAATGTTGGCACTGAGACCAGCCCCGAAAACTAACTATTCAAGGTGATGATGCTCGATGACGACAAAGAGCAGTCATTAAAGCCTAAAGTACAAACTTCTAGAAGCTTTCTACAAGTGTAGGTCAGAACGCTTTACTGATGTTGATGCCAAGAATGACCTTCAGTAGAATACTGTGGTTTTTTTTACATCATTGAATGATACAAAAAAACCCTTTTATCAAAGTGGTAGATTTGGTGTAGATTTTGATTCATCATTACCTTGACCTTCCAGATACAGGAATAATCATAGTACAATATTTTAAACTCATTCTCTGCACAAAAATTATCTCAGTTTAAATAACTGTTTGACTTTGGAAACCAAATGTTGATGATTTAGGCGAGTTAGGTGAGCTTGACCCAGCCATCAAGGGGCAACCCTGGTGCCAGTACCGAGCCCGGATAAAAATGAAAGGGCTGCGGCAGGAAGGGCATCCGGCGTAAAAAAGAAAATACACAATACACAATACACATGCTAAATCAACGTGCAGAACATGTTCCGCTGTAGCAACGCCTGAAGGCTGAAGGGACAAGCTGAAAGCTGTTGACTCTTAAATCAGAAAGTTTGTCACGATCTTTTTTTTTTGTCCTTTCAGCTTATCCAGTGAGTTCAGAGTCGCCACAGCGCATCATTGTCCGCATGTTGATTTGGCAGTTTTTATGCCGGATGCCCTTCCTGACGCAACCCTCCCCAATTTCTACCGTGCTTGGACCGGCACTGCACAGCTGGTGATGGGAAGGGGCTGTTGGGGGTTCAGTGTCTTGTCCCTTAACTTGTGATAACTGCTTTGTAAATAATTATTCTAATGCATTTTTTGCACATCACCCAGCCTTTAGTGGTACTAAGCTGCACTGATGACTCTCCAACCACTTGGCACAAGCCCAGAGAAATGAAATACAAAATGATGGGATTAGTAAACTTGCTCAGAAGATGCAAATATCATTGGATCTGTGTTTGACTCTCGCCAGGCTCTTTAAGAGTATCAGTAGAACAGTAGTTCATGTTTGTACTTACCTCCTCTGGTGGTTCTTGGTCATTCTTCCAAGATGCATCTGATCCCTTTAAACTGAAGCAAAACATTGTCACTACAGTAGCCACCTTTGGTCAGAAATAAATGTCAATCCATCGAAAAAGGCCTGACAACCAATTAACATAATTGTTATACGGATCTAAATGCACCCAGGAAGTGTGAGTGTATACTTACAGTTTTAACCGTTGTGTCAGGATGTATTCTGTGTACTGTTTGATGGCTGGTGCATAATAAAGAGTCAGCCCCTCTGTCAACTCCTTGCTGGTTATCTGGTCCACAGAGTTGAACCGTAAAATATAAAGGGGACTGGACACTGGACCAAACACCTCAAACACCTAATATTCACAAACACAACAACATTAGAAACCAACATACAGATGGAGATGCTACTGAAATGTTTAAATCCTGTGTTGCAGTAATTTTTTGCAGTTACAGCTTTTTGCCTTCTTGGTTAAGATTGTGTGCAAGACTGTCAGACTTTGGATTTCATTTGGCAATCGCCTGATCAGGCAAGTGAAAAATGTGGTGTGCGGTGGTTCACAAACACTGACGTTTTGTAGTCCACCACAATATCAGTATTGATCGGCGCATATTGATTTTTATTGTTTTAACTATGAAGTAGTTAATCCTTTTTTTTTTTTTTTTTCCCCCTGCTACATTATTGAAAGGCCCCTTAGTTAATCAGACCCTTCAGTATTTGGATCAATTAGCTTGTGAAATGCAAGGTGAAAAAGTCAGACTACACATTGTGTCACATTCCCATTCAATCAAAAATTTTCCTCCTGCTGATCTCATTCTCTGGTTTTCGTGACAGAAATACATTGAATCTTTTAATTTTAATTTTTATTTTATTATTAAAATTTTTAAATCAAGAATCGTTATTGTGTTTGTGTGAAATACTTCCAGAGTATGGAGTTAGCCAACGTTAGATAGTAGAGTTAACACTGTGGAATAGAATAATGTTATTCTTCTTTCTCTATTGCAGCCTCACTACGTACAATACTCGATAGTGTTGCCCCTCGGAAAAGATAGTAAACCAGAAGAGGTGATCTCCATGGTATAGTTCGCAAACACGCAACTTAAAACGGGCAACACAAAAGTTAGTAAGGAAGTGGCGTTTCAGAAATTTAGAAGAATCTTTTAGCCTGGAAAAACTGTTTAAAAATGTACAAAAAAGCTCTCAGTGATACCAGAACAACATATTATTCATCATTAATAGAAGAAAACAAGAACAACCCCCGGTTTCTGTTCAGCACTGTAGCCAGGCTGACTAAGAGTCATAGTTCTGTTGAGCCTAGTTTTCCCTTAACTCTGAGCAGCAATGACTTCGTGATTTTCTTTATGAATAAAATTGTAGCTATTAGAGAAAGAATTCACCAGATCCTCCTCCCAAATATTACAGATGGATGCTAGTATCATCAATAAGGCCCCAATCCCTCTTAGTCTGCTTTTTACCCATTGATCTCTCTGAGCTAACTTCAATTATTACCTCATCTAAACCAACAACCTGTCTGCTAGACCCTATTCCAACTAGACTGCTCAAGGAAGCTTTACCCTTAATAGATACGTTCATATTAGATATCATCAAACTATCTTTAGACACAGGCTATGTACCACAGGCCTATAAGGTAGCTGTAATAAAACCACTACTTAAAAAAACCCTGTCTTGACCCAGGTGTTTTAGCCAATTACAGACCAATATCTAATCTCCCCTTTATTTCTAAAATAATTGAAAAAGTAGTCGCAAAACAATTATGTGATCACCTTCATAGGAATAATTTGTATGAAGACTTTCAGTCAGGATTTAGAGTTCATCATAGTACAGAAACAGCACTGGTAAAAGTCACCAACGATCTTCTCTTTGCATCAGATAATGGACTCATCTCTATACTTGTTCTGTTAAATCATAGTGCTGCATTTGATACCATTGATCACAACATTTCAATTTGTTCATGTTAATGATGAATCCTCCATGCACACAAAGGTTAGCTATGGAGTTCCACAAGGCTCTGTGTTAGGACCAATACTTTTTACTTTATATATGTCTCCTTTAGGCAACATTATTAGAAAATACTCCATAAATTTCCATTGATGATATCCAGCTATATCTATCTATGGAACCAGATGGAAAAATAAATAAAAAAATAAAAAAAATAATTAGTTAATCAAGCTTCAAGCCTACAAGACATAAAGGCCTGGATGTCCCACAGTGTTTTACGTCTAAACTCAGACAACACTTAAGTCATAGTATTTGGGCCCAAAAATGTCCAACCATATTGCTACTCTATATGACATAAGTCTGGCCTCCAGTACTACTCCAAGGAACTCTTGGAGTGATTTTTGACCAGGATTTGTCCTTTAACTCACATATAAAACAAATGTCTAGAACAGCCTTCTTCCACCTACGGAACATTGCCAAAATTAGGAGCATCCTGTCTCAAAGTGATGCCAAAAAACTGATGCATTTGTTACCTCTAGGTTGGACTACTGTAATTCCCTACTTTCAGGATGCCCCAGTAACTCCCTAAAGAGCCTGCAATTAATCCAAAATGCTGCAGCAGGAGTGCTGACTGGAACTAGCAAGAGAGATCATATTTCACCTTCACTAGATTCCCATTAAATCTAGAATAGAATTTAAAACCCCGCTTCTTACATATAAAGCTCTGAACAGCCAGGCTCCATCATGTATAGAAGACCTCATAGTTCCATATCATCCCAGTAGACCACTTTGATCTCAGAATGCAGGCCTACTTGTGGTTCCCAGAATTTGCAAAGGTAGAATGGGAGGTAGAGTCTTTAGCTATCAAGCTCCTCTCCTGTGGAAACAGCTCCCAGTTCAGATTTGGGAAGCAGACGCCCTCTCTACTTTTAAGTCTAGGCTTAAAACCTTCCTCTTTGATAAAGCTTTAGTTTTCCTCTCCTCTCACCCCACAATTGTCACCACTGTATGAAATTAACTGTGTGTTTTCTCCAGTAGTTGTCTTTGTCCTTCTCTGTCTCCCTCTCTCTGTCCCTTTCTGCAGGTGTCCCTGGCTTTGAACTGTGTGTTTTCCAGTGTGCAGCTACTGGTCCTACCAACCTGCCCGATGTTTTGTTCTTGCCATTTTCTTTTTCTTTTTATATACATCTTTATAGTCTTGACTTTATTCTTTAAAGTGCCTCTAAATGACTGTTGTGAATTGGTGCTATATAAATAAATGTGAACATTCTTATGTCTGGTGGGGTCACCAGGCACAGAACCCCAAAACACATTTACCTCACATCACTGTAGGCTTTATGTCATGTAACACAGAGCCAGGTTTCACCCACCTTCCCCACAGCCAGCCTATCAGATCTAAAGATGATGCTGTCATCAGCCAGAGGGGGCGTGTCTTTCAGAGACTGGATAATGACTGCACAGACAGAGAATGCTGTTAAAGAGAGCTCTGACTATAATTTAGTAATCACATACATGACCTTGAAATGTGACTTTAGTGCGAAAGCGCATGCTTACCAAGCTGCTGAACAATACTAGTGACTGTTCCCACAGGCTGCAGTTCTGCATCCTCTGGTAGTGACACACACACCTCCTCCACTGCAGGCAGGTCCTAAATACAAGCAACATAACATTTTAGCTTGTGGAGGGCTCCTTAGATCTTAAAAATAAGAACTGCATCTTATTTGTGGAATAGATACACTAAATACCACAGTGCATTGTGTTATGCTTTCTCTGAGTATTGATGAGTCTTTCTGCCATTTTGCTTCATTTGGGATATGCATTACATTAATTCTATTGCTGTAGTAGGTCACAGGTTTATTAGAAAGGCACTTAACAGTGATTTCACAATGCAAATGCAAGGGTCACAAGCCAGTGACTTCTTGTGCCAGTCTAGATAAATGCAGAGGATTGTGTCAGGAAGGGCATCTGGCATAAAACACATGCCAAATTAAAACATGCGAATCATGACTTCCACACCGGATCTGTCAGGGCCCAGGTTAACAACCAGTGCTGCTGACCTATAGGGTGCCGGTGGAAATTGGGGAACATTTGTGAGGAATGTTCTAGAGGTGAAAAGAGTATCAGACAGGTTGAGGAGTCTGAAGCTGGAAGTTGAAGGCGTGATGTTCAATGTTGTTAGTGGTGATGCCCCACAGGTAGGATGTGAGTTAAAAGAGAAAGAGAAATTCTGGAGTGAGTTAGATGAAGTGATGCAGAGCATCCACAGAGGTGAGAGAGTGGTGATTGGTGCAGATTTCAATGGGCATGTAGGTGAAGGGAACAGAGGTGATGAGGAGGTTTGATGGGCAGGTTTGGTCTTTAGGACAGGAACGCAGAAGGACAAATGGTGGAAGACTTTGCAAAGAGGTTGGAAATGGCTGTAGTGAACACAACAGGATTTCTAGACCACACATTAAAAGCGCATCCTGTTTTTGATTTTTAAGAAACAGACATAATCACAAACTGACCTCAAGCAGAACTTCATCTCTAGATTTTATGGGGGCTGGCTGGCTAAAACCCTCATCGTCATCGTCATCCAACACCGGAGCAGAGGGAGAAGAGGAGGATGAGGAAGATGAGGAGGATGAGGAAGAAGAGGAAGAGCTGTCACTGAAAACAGGAGGATCAGAGCATTAGTGTTAGCAGTTTTTTCTCTCCTTTCTGCTTCCCGTTTAAAAACTTTTCTAGAAACAAATACAAAGGCTCACTGGATCTACTATATGTGAATGCAAATACCTGTCAGAATCCTCTGACTCATCATCACTGTCTGTCTGTGTAGTTCCTGCTTCCTCCGGATTTGTCTGTGTATTAGATGACACTTCTGCATTTTCAGGGGCTACAATGAGATTTTCTAGTTGTGTTGTTACGGAAACCTCCATCATCTCCTCCTTGGTTACCTGCAAGCTACAAAAGGCATGTCCATATTATCAGGTCAGGCCAGACTGTTTGCACAGTATTGGTATCCAGCATGTCTGAGGTAAAACCATTTAAGGCATGTCTTTCATCAAACTGTGGGCTATGAGTGTGTAAATACCTGTCACAATCTTTAGATCCATTATCAACGCCGTCCTCTGTCTTGCACATGCTGTGTGAAGAGAGTGTTGCTGTTGTTGATTCTGTCTTTGTACCTCTTGCTTCCGCTGGATGAGTTTGTGTATTTGATGACATATCTGCACTGTTGAAGCTTGCAGTGGGGTTTTCTGGTTGCGTTGTCTTAGTAACCTCCATCTCCTCCTCCGGTTTCAATACATCTTTTCTGGAATCAAATATAAATTCTTGTAATGGTACATGGCAAGCTATTTATCAAGTAATGATGTGTGTGGAAATACCTGCCACAATCCCTTGAGTCATTGTCACAGTCCTCTGGTTTACACATACTGTCTGAAGAAAGTGTTGCTGCTGTTGAGGCCGTGTGTGTAGCTCCTCCTACCTCTTCTGGATGAATGTGTGTATTTGATGACATGTCTGCACAAAAAAACAACACTACACCTTTCAACAACCTGCCATAGTTGCTGCTATTTTCATGGCCTGCCAAAAGTGTGTCACTATTGAAGAATATTTGAGAACAAAAGCACAAAAATCATTATGACAAGCCTGAGGCAACTTAACATGAAGGAAATTCATTTTTAGGAACACGCTCACTAACGTTTGCTAACTAATGTAGGCCCAGTTTGTGCAGCCCATGATTCCCGCATACGTTTAATTCACAGACACGCGAATCTGCAAATAACAAACAACAGACATTTGCCATTCAACTATTCTAACGGTGAATGCAGAATAACTATTGATAGTTATTTGTCGAACTATCAAAATGAAAATATTTTTCGTCAGTTGTACGTTAATAAGACATTTGATCATCTTTTACTGACGTTCCGACTGCCTCTTTTTTCGATGCGTCTGACGGTCGACAACATTCGTCATATGTTGACACGAGGGGCACAAGTGGAGGCTAAAAAGAGCTAACGCCGTTAAAATTAAGTTATGACATGCAACGTTAACTACTCCACAGCCGAGAGCTTAAACAAACCCAGACCCCTTTTCACAAACAGTTCCCCGCCGAGTGTAGGCAGAGTAACAGTAGCGAAACTTTACCTGTATGTTTGTGAAGCTACTCTGTCCGTGCTGCAGACACCTCATGGAACTCTAAACTCAAAGCAGTTCGCGAGACTTAAACAAACTTACTTCCTGTTTGTTTTCTTCTTCGGTTCTTAATTGCGGTTGGCAAAACGAGAATGTAGGTGCATTACCGCCACCTACTGGAGTGGAGTGTGGATGAGTAGATTAGCAGGGGAAAACATTGAATTCTCTTTTCTATCCCAGTTTCTTTTAAAAACACACTTTAAAGACAACATTGAATTATACCCTAACAAACCAATGTAATGTCAACTTTTCTTTTATTAGTTTCTTGAATTTGTTCATTATATCTGCTGCAGTACATGCTCAGCTGCTTCAGGTGTAATAGCCCGGCCTGATGTTTGAAGTTGGCTCCTGTGTGTCCGAAAGCAAAGCGACACCCAGAGCCCCATGATGCAGACTGCATATATTATCTGCATAATAATTTTACCAGATTTTCTTCTTAAAAGTGCTAACAAATTATCAGAAGTGATTATGCATACTTACTTTCTTTGTGATGTGTTGCCCTCTTTTTCACTGCTACCTAGAACTCAGGGATGTAAAGCAGCATCTGTGTGCCCAGTGTTTTTTAATAGAACATCTGTGAATATACAGAATTATCCTGTAATTATCCTTCATGTAGGTCATAGTTTAGGTTTTCTTTATAATGCATGCTGCAGACTTGAATTTATGGATGGAGCAATGAATCTCCATGGGACTTCTTCTTCTTTTCCTTTCGGCTGTTGCCTTTCAGGGGTCACCACAGCAAATCATGTGCCTAAATCTAAGACTATCCACTGCATCCTCTTCTCTCACACCAACTAACTTCATGTCCTCTCTCACTACATCCATAAATCTCCTCTGCCTGGCAGCTCCAACCTCAGCATCCTTCTAGTGATATATTCACAGTCTCTCTTCTGTCAGTCCTACACTCTTGGGTTTCTTCTTCTCCCTCTGCCTACGAACACGCCTTCTTCCTATTCTTCTTCGTCCAACAGTAGCCCAATTTCCACAGGTACCCCTTAGGTCAACAGCACCAGTGGCGGACTAAGGCCCCGACCGATCCGGTGTGGAAGTCAGATGTGGTGTGGAAGTCAGATTCGGTTTAATTTGGCATGTGTTTTAAGTCGGATGCCCTTCCTGACACAATCCTCTGCATTTATCCAGACTCTGGAATGGCACAAGAAGTCACTGCCTTGTGTTCCCCTGTGGTTGCATTAATGAATCTTCATGGGGCTATTGTTAGTAAAGGAATGGTGGGACTAAGGTTTGAAATATTAACATGTTTGCCTTTTACTCCCAATCCACACCACAGTATAGAACCTGGCTTCAAACAGGGTTCCTCTTGACTCTAAACAGGATAAGCAGTTGCTGATAATGAATGGATGGATGTTGACATAAAGAACTCCCAGCTACCAAAGTCATTTTGTATCAAAATCAGAACAAAGGCAACAGCTAAGGGTAAGAGGACTCTTGGTTCGATACCCAGCTCCTCCTGTCACATGTCACAAGTGTCCTTGAGTAAGAAACAGATCCCCAACTTAGTTGCTCCCAGTGAGTGTTGGCCATCTGCATAGCAGCTCCCCCATCAGTGTTTGTGATGGTGAGTGTGAAAGCAGTGTAAAGCGCTTTGGGTATCACTAAGGTAGAAAAGCACTATATAAGTGCAGAGTTTTTACAATTTGCCACTGAAGGCATCTCTCTGTGCCTTTATTAAATTCTAAGTGTCTGTTAAAACTAGACATTCTACGCTTAATGAACCTAAAATTAACAAAACCTACACATTCACATAAATTAGCTACAAAAGTTTATTTAATTCCACAAAATTTCTGTATGATGTTTTACAATGTAGCATATAATTGACTTTCTCCACATAAAACAGAACTGCAAATACCATTTCTTTGAGTTTGACCTATCCTAATTTTTCTGATTCAAGACATAAATGGGAATCCATCATATTTCTTTCTTTGGAGAATAGAGAATAGATCAGTAGGAAGTATGTTAATCTCCCTGTTAAATTATGTTCCACAGAACTTTTCTGTACTACTTTTGGATTTTGTGCTAAGATGTTAAAGATGTTGGAGATGAAGTTAAAAAAAAAGTTAAAGATGCAATAGATGTTTACAACAGTTTTTATCAGAACACAAGTGACCAGAATTGTTATTATTGCTGTGCAATGCTGGAATTTCATAGTTCCACCAATGTGTGGTTTAATTTGAACTGTCTAAATGTCCTATTTCTCCTTTTTGTAGCTTCACTACAATTATCATCTGATTTTTAGCTCTTTATGGCTGTGACTGTCTTTTTATTTAGTTCCTTAACATGCATTATGTTCTGCTCAATCAACTCTGCACACCTAATATGGCTCAGCATTTAAGATGTTTCCTATTCCACTATCCAAACTACTTTCATTACCAACCTCCAAAATAGAGGCCTCATCAATTGCCTAAAAACAAGTAGTTCGTTAAAACCCATAGATGAATTGGTACAATCCAGTGAAATGTTTGGCTTGAAATACAGTTACACGGTTTAGCTCTTTTCACAAAACAAACCTATTTACAGGGAAAAATATAAGCAATGAAAAAAGTTTGTTGCATTGGTATCTTCTGTTGTTCTGTGATGAAGAGTTTGTTACTTATGGTGAGTTTTGCAGTTATAATGTTTATCCATCAGGAAACTGGAAATGACAGGATGTCAATGGGATTTTATTTTGTAACCAATCACTAGGTGGCAGTGCAACCCAAAATAATCCAGGCAGTGGAACCTACCTGTAGGATTTGGGGTAAATGTGGAATAAAAGGCTCGAATCCTTCTCTGATTCTCATCAAGTAATGTTTGAAATCAAGTGATTTCAAATATTAGAGCCATAAACATGGAAAAACGCTATTTTGGAATTTTGTTAGTCCTGAACTAAATGTTCAACATGGTTACATTTTAGATGTTTTGTTAGAATACTGTATTGTTGGCTTTCCATATAAATTTTGTGGAATTTATAACCATGTCACAAGTCAGGGGTGTTTATAAGTGGATTCAGGAGCAGAGAGGTTGTGTAGAGTGTGTGAATCCTTGCTTCTGTGTGTCACAATCTTTTCTATGGTTTCACCTAATGATGACTGATGTTAAAATATCTCAGCTCTCAAAATGTCCTTTCATGACCTTTGCTTAGTCAGTTGTCAGTACAAGCCTCTGTTATACCATCAGCTCGGGAAGTAGAGTAGACATCCACCAATCACAGTGTCAGCGGTTCAGTTCTCAGCTTCTCCCGTCCATATGTCGAAATGTCCTTGGGCAAGATACTGAATTCCAAGTTGCTCCCGGTGGGTCAGACCAACCCCTTGCTTGGCAGCTCTGCCATCTTTGAATGAGAATAAACATTGTAAACTGCTTTGTTTGGTAAAAGCACTAGATACTTGATAGATATTAGGAAATGTTATTTCCAGCATTGTTTTGTAACAGCTTATTTTGTGTTAGATCCCCCAAATCTATTCTGAAATTAGAAATGGCAAAATGGTCTGCAGTACAATTTATGGACGATTTTTCACTTCTGCCATTTTTCACCTGGTGACAGGCTCAAATAAATACTACAGCACATTAAACAGCTCTGTTGCTATTGTGATAATCAGCCGGCACTGGCTCAGCACCAGAGTTTCAGGAATGTCATACATCAAACAATACTTCCCATGCACCTCACAATTCAGGAACACTTTGCACCAATTAGTGCTGCTTTTGAAGACAAAATGACATAAATAGCCCCAGGGTCAGCAGTTCTATGTAAGCACTGGGAATGATTGCACAAGAATCCCAGTAGGATCCATATTTGCATGCACCAGAGAAGCTGAGTAATGTGCTATTGTTGTTAGTGTGGATGACTCACCTCAACAGAATGGTAGAATTGTAATGGTGTCAGAAATGAAGTGGATGGGAAGTGGAACACCAGTGCGTCTCACTGAGATACTGCATCTGTGTCCTATGATATTTCCTATGATAACATTGTATTAGCCAGGCCCCTAACACCAATTCCCATGGTCTTCCAGGACAAAATGGAAGGCAGGCATCATTGCAGAGAAACTCTTAATGTACACACCCCAAGAAAACCTTGAAAACTTTTGTTTTACTGCAGAGAAAACAATGCAGCTCATTTTCACGGTGAACATGTAGTAACTCATGTTACTGACACTGGTGTCACAGATAGTGGTTCCCAGATGTTTTGGTTGACCAGCTTTTCTCAGAAAAACGGGAGAAACGAAATGAACTAGACTTGAAGGTGAGTACAGTACCTGAAGATCTTCTCCAACACATTTGTATCTGAGGTGCCTTTGGTCTTCAGCTGCAGCTCCCTGGGTTATATTGTTTTTGAATAACCTGTAACTGTGAAATAAGAAAGTAATTACATTTCTACGAGCTCAGGTTTTACCCTAACTTTGAACAGCTGTCTGAAGTAACCCAGTCAACCATGTGTGAGATCTCACAGTGGAATTATCCCCAGCCGCTCCCAATATCAGACCATCCAAACAGGCACAATGTCCTTTACTTATCTGTTAATCACAGCTCATGCCCACTCATGATTTTCTGGGCCCCCTCATCTGCCACACTAACTCATCACCTTGTCTCTTCTGGTGTGTCCACTCGTTTTTCACCCGTCTGCCATTGCTGATCCATCAACAGATGTGCCATCCCAGATGATCTCACTCCATCCTCCTCTCAGGGCTCCCTGCTTCATTAAATTGTTACATTTTGCACCTCTTGACTCTTCCCAGGTCCCATGTTCCCTCCAAATTTCTGTCACTATCACTTTTCAATTAAACTTTATTTGCAAACCAAGTCATCTCAAAGCACTTTATGGCTCACATGTTGTCTCAACTTCAACCGTTCTTCTACAGCACAGCTTTGAAAAAAAGCAGACTTTCAGCAAAATCAGTCAGTCACGGCAGTATTAAAAACCCATATAAAATCACAGTAAACACAAAATAAATTTGCCAAAGTTGTGGGGCCTTTCATAGATCAGATACAGATTCTCCTGTCTTTAAATGTATTTATTTATTTATTTTTCTTACCTCCAGGACTCTAAAGTTATTAAAGTTAGTAAGTGTTTAATATGCTTGTGAGTGTGGCTTAACTTTTCACTCGATCTATTATTGTATCTTCATCTAAGGGGATTGTCTGCTGCTAACCCCTCTGTGCACAATCCTGGACTCATTAATATTTTGCATTTCATCATAAACATAGTCTCATAGTCTCTGGTAATGTGTTTTTTTGGGGGGGTGGGGGGGGTGGGGGTCATAAACTTTGCTGGTCATAAAGGGAGCAGGTGGTGGCATTGTCTTACGCACACACACAAAGCACGTGTTGTTTGTCAGTAACTATGCTTTTTAACAGTTTCAGTGTCACTCATTGTGTCACACATGTCCACAACATTCCACGCACATACAAATGAGTCGTTCAAACAAACAGATTTATACATTTACTGCATTCCCATTGTGATATCGCCATATGTCAGAGAATTCCTTAAATTCCTGGATCCTTTTTCCTGTTGTTGGTGTGTCATTTCCACACTTCCTCCCATGGATGACAAGTTTCAGCTGTTTATGAGCAACAATCGAAGAAGTTATTGCAAAGCATCCGAAAATGACAGAATAGACAGATTACTTTATAATGTTACTATACATTTTCATTTTTATGTAATGCAATATTGCTAGTTGTATGAGGACAAATCTGATCTGGTCTATGAAGTGTTAAACTGTTAGGTGCAACAGTGTTGGATAGGTTATATACTTATAAATATACTTTTTGGAACAAGTCCCTCTTTTGACTAAGACATTTAACCAAGATGAGATGATTATACTGAACACACATCTAGAATTCCAGAGTATTTCATGCCAAGGGGCGATGTATGACCTGTAGGATTAAGTCAAAATAATCTACTTTATCATATGAAAACCACAGAAGAAAGTGCATTTTGCTGCAGTCTCCATTTTGTCTCAGCATGAAAACAAAGTCTTCATGAAATATCACTGGAAAGACCAGGATGTCATCCACTGAGCACATCTTAGTAGGGAAGTTCAAATGAGTCAAAAGATATAGATTAAAAAACAAATGACAGAGGACATAAATGAATAGGCTGGTTCTCAGGAGGATTTTTGCTTCATGATTTATCTGTCTGTAAGTCTGAATTCATTTAATGCCGAAAGTCTCATTGTGATTCAAACTGTGTTAGTCAAGCTGCCTGTCACAAATGAACCGACACTATATGGAGGAATGGTGGGACTATTGTTTTTTTGTTTTTGTTGTTGATGTAGCGTAATTTTTTACTGACCATTTAAAAATTAATCATCTACCAGAAATGTTCTCCTAGCTTCCCTGATGACTGTCATCATAATTGTCATCGCACACACAATAGACCCCGGAGTCTGGGCATGTCGTCACAAGCAAAGAGAGGCCAAAAGATTCAGCTCAACTAAACTTTCAAATGTAATGTTGAATCTGAATTTTGTTGACAAATGAACATCGTGTGCTGACAAAAGTATATCTACTTTAATTATGTGTCCTATACAAAAATTAAGAATAAGCAGCTTTATGGTTTTAATGTGTAGTTTAAGTATATTAAAAATACCACCAATAGCTTTAAACAGGACCCATTCAGACATGTAAAAAGAAGCTTCTGCCTTTTAAACAAATATTTTCAAAATGCATTATTAAATGCATGATGAAATACCTTTACTGTATGTAAATGTATGTAACACTTTCTATATTTTATAATTTTGTTTCTTCTGTAGTTATGACTGTGATGCTAACTGCTTGTTGCAGATTGTCAGGCTTCATATAAACAAACTAATAATAATTCCTGGCTGAACGTGCTACTAGTTGACCTGCTGGTGGCCTCTTTATCAACTATATAAATGTGCTCTGTTGTCCTCAGAAAAGAAGCTGAGACAGGGAAACAGTACTGAGCCATTGACCCAGAAAGACTAAAGACCCAGGGTTTATCCCCATTTAGGAAACACAAGAATGTGTCTGTGTGTGTGTGTGCGTGTGTGCGTGTGTGGTTTCTCCCACGGTATTACTCTGACAGGACCTGGCAAACACAGACTTGGGAAATGCCTGATTAACATGCTGAAACATGCAGTTTGCATGTGTGTGAGGTGAGCAATTGACAAAAATATACTTGAGTGTGTTTTAAGCATTGAAACCTTTATTAGCAAAACGATTTAAAATATACTAACAGTAATTGCATGTCTTCATATACAGAAAGTACCAATGTACACATGTATTATTTTAATGCACTTTAAAATAAGTGAAAAACAGTATTTACTTTAAGTACTTACTTTAATTAAAGTATTTACTTTAAGTTGTTTCATATGTAAAAGTGTGCGTTTGCATAAATTACTCAGAACTAAAATACACTTAGTGAGGCTACCTACATACTTTAAAATATAGAGGAAGATAAAAACACGATTTGTTTTTAGTGGGTCATCATGGTACAGCAACAAACTAATAACTTCCAACAAATAAACTAATAAAGATGGCAAAAGAAAAGCCAAAATGGCATGATGCCCTGTATGTCATCGTCATTCATGATGACACAATATGTCATGTGTTCTTACTTACCAGACAGTCTTAAAGAACCATGTGCATTTTGGAATCTAAAGACTTTAATGAGCAAAAGAGATTTTATCAGTGACAGTCAATATTTCAAGGTCTTTCTCTTGTGCAACTGTTGTTGAAACCTTCAGTTCAGCTGAGAACAGGTCACTGCAGAAGCATTTTTACTGTTACATAGTTTAAATAAACTTTAAGGTGTGCTGCAGTTGGAGCGTGCACACACACACAGACACAGACACACACACACACACACACACACACACACACAGTCTGGTATTCCTGTGTTGATCAGAGAGTGAGGAAGTTTATGTTAAAGAACTAATCAGGGATTTTCATGTCTTCAAACATACAAGCCACACACACACACACACACACACACACTTTTGTCAGCTCTCTTCTCCAGCATTCAGAACACACAGGCTGACGTGTTAAGGACTTTAGCTTAACGTTGAAGAACACTCCAGTGGATTACATAAAAAACATCCTGCGAACAGTTTAAAACAAATTTGAGTGTAAACGTTAAAACATATTGTGTTATTTTCTGACTGTGTCAACACACAACTCGTTACTATGTCTGTTCCAGCCAAAGTGAAGCAATTATTTTCATATCAGCTCAAATTCCACAGACATCTGTGATTGCACGACTAAAAGCACAACATTCCAATTAAGGAACACACACAAACACACACACACGCACACACATACTCAAAAATTGCTCCTCAGTACATGCAACATTGAACAGATATTTGTGGGGGGTCTGAACTGTTACTCTTTAGATGTATTACGTGCATGTCTGTGCCTGTGTGTGCGCACGCAATTAGTTGGCTAACCAAAAGGTCAGGTTTGAGCCAGGTTTGAGGTTTCTTATTTATGTAACCTTGAACTGGAGGATGCAGGGAGAGAGAACAAAAGCTGAACCATCTGCAGCAAAGCTCTAACTGCACTGTCAGTTCATATTGTCAATAGTTAAGTCATTATTAACTGCATTTGGAAGTTTAGGTTTTTCCAGTTTCTTTATAAATTTGACTTTGACTGATTAGTCCTAAAGCTAAATAATAGGAACCCTCCACCCATCAAGTTGCAGTTTTACATTCATGTTTTAGCAGATTCATATTCACATCAGTTCATCCATGAGTCTGAGTGGACGTTTGTGCCAAATGTCATGATATTGCCTCCTGGCATTTCTGAGATATAGCATTTACAAAAGGGTGGATGTGAGTTTGCAGTGATGTTGATCTTTGACCTTTGACCACCAAAATCTAATCAGTTCATCCTTGTGATCTGGTGGACGCCTGTTTTAAATGTGAAGAAATTCCATCGAGTATTCCTGGGATAATATGTTCCCAGGAATGGTAAGGATGTGACATCACAGTGACCTTGACCTTTGACCTCTGACCAGGTCAAAGGCTTAGCAGCTCATCCTTTATTCCAAGTGGATTTTTGGGCCAAATTTAAAGAAATTCCCTCAAGGCCTTCTTGTGATGTTGTTCTCAAAAGAACAGCACAAATGTGAGGTCACAGTGACCTTGACGTTTGACCTCTGACCAACAAAATGTAATCAGTGTATTCTTCAACCCTTTGTGCCAACTTTAAAGAAATTCTTCAAGGCATCACTCTGATATGGTGTGTACACAAATGGGAGTGACCTCCATGAGTCACTGTCACTGTGACCTTGACCTTTGGCCTATTGCCATGAAAGCCTGAGTGCTTCTTTCAAATTTAAACAACTTCTCCCAAGTCATTTTTGTGAAATTATGTTCAGAACAGTAAAAGGACGTGGGTCCATTGTGGCCTCGACCTTTGACTTTTGTCCAACAAAATGAATATCAAAGAATACTTAAAGCTAAATAAATGTGATTTCAGATAAGGTCACTGACTCACACAGCCTTTTATTGTTTATGACACTTGCAATCTTAAAAAAATCCAAAACTACAAATGAAAACTAAAAGTCAAATACTCAAACTAATAGGCAGATGAGAAAGTAAAAAAATGTATTTATTCTCACTACTCCTAAAATATTTTTGTGTGTACATTGGTTGTCAGTGTAGTCTGCCTGCCTGGGTTTTCTTTCTGAATTGAGGGACATACGGTTTGGTTTCTGGGTGAGGACAGGCTAAATAGCCTGTAGGTGTGAAAATGTGAATGATTTTCTGTCTCGATGTTTGGCCTTGTGATAACATTAATGTTGCATCTACTTTATTTGCTCTCTTTTTTGTTTATTTGCTACGTACTAGCACCTGCTGCTATAAGGGTCAAATGTCACAAACAAACTTTTTCTGCATCTGACTGTGTCAATAACAATATTTCACAGGGGCCATTTACAACATAAGATTATTGTTCCATTAAAAAAATGAATGCAAATGAAAAAAAAATCAAAAACCATCTTGGGTTTAAATGGGTTCATTTACAAATAGGCAGAGGGACATTTTAATGTATATTTTAAAAAATCGTAAGACCAATTCTGTGTTGTGTCAAGTGAAATCATGATACACAAAGTGTGACTGTAAAAGTGAAAAAAACATTGTGCTGCATTGTTGCTCTCAAACACACACTTTGAGTAACCAAACACACAAATACACACCAGCTGTTGGTTAAGTCTTTATCCCCAGGCCCAGTCTAAGTAATAGTGTCGAAGTGTCAACTAATAACAAAAGAGGCTTATCACCACACTAACATGCCTACGCTCCAGGCACTGTGTGTGTGTGTGTGTGTGTGTGTGTGTGTGTGTAACAGAGAGACTCATTTGGACCCAAGAAAATCTGGAAATTATATTACAGAAAATATTAATAAAAAAATTGCTGTTGCTCTTTTTGGGTCTATATAAGGTTAAATAATCTACAAGGTCCATATCTTGCAACTGAGCATTCTAACCCCACTAAACTGCCTTTTTTACCAGAATGTTGTCCTTGTCTCTGTATGGTCACTGGTTAAAACAATATCCACCACACAGTAATGACAGAGCGAAGACTTTGTTGTCAACAATGCCTTTGTTCAAAATCGACGTGTCCACACCAGATGTTTCTGCAGTTTTCTTTGTCTACGATAAAACACCAAAACAGGCAAATCCCCTCTCACTGATGCCCAACGAATGGAGAGCAGCTGGCCACAGAAAACACATAAAGCAGAAATGGGATACTGTAATATTTAATCAGAGAACAGTATTGCTGAAAAAGCTGCCTGCAAACCTCCAAAATGACATCATTGCAGCTAATGCATGGGCCCACCTCGCAATTTTTGAATGCAGACTAGGGCGTGGTGACTTGTTGTTAAATGGCTCAATGGTCAGAGGAAGCTCCTGGAAGAAGACTCTAATGAATTTATAAGGAATAAACCAAAAAAAACAGCAAATTATCCACACTTTCTACAACACTTACAAACCAAAAATACAAGGTTTTAACACACAACTCTCACATGCTAACACACAAACATGCACTCACACACACACACACACACACACACACACACTCACACAAACAAAAAAACCTATTACCACGCTGACCATTGTTGTTATGTTCCGGTCAACTAAAACTTCCCACAGTTCGAACGGGTGACTGAGTACACACACACACACACACACACACACACACACACACAGATAGAGTGAAACTGTAAGGCCTTGCTGAAACAGTCACTTTTTAAGTCATTATACTTTTCTAATGTTTAGCAGCCAGGATCAGACGCAGATGCACATGTATGTCCTCATTTGTCTTAGTCATTATTTTGTCTACTTTTTTGAGACCACTTTTCTGAGGCGCATTACTTTTCCTGCTAACTCATTCAGTTAAGACCAAACTGAATAAAAAAAAGATCCATTAAGGTTTTGTGTGTGTGTGTGTGGGGAGGGGGATTCACTGGAATGCCAGCCATGCTGAGGGATTTCATATCCCCTCAATATCTGCACAGTGGCCCCTCACACACAGAGTCTTGGCTTAAGTCGGAGATGAACAGAGACCTCCTGCGAAGTACAACTTTTTTCACTAGTGGATGTGTGTGCATGTGCAAAAGACACACACACACACACACACACACACACACACAAATAATAAAGATTCGCAATTATAGAAAATGTGAATTTGGATCAAAATACATTTAGAGGTGGAATTGTAAAATGTAAATGTAACTTTTAATATTTTTTTTTACTCTCAAGTGCTTTGTCATAAAACTGAGGGCATGGAGCTATGGAGCCTACAGGTGTAAATAACACAACCGTATCACCCAAATGAGAAGTTATCCAGTTACTCAGTGCTGCATTATCTGCTCTTATTAGCCAGTACATACAGTATTGCTTAGCAGGTACCTACTCTACTGTACCTGCCAATAGGCACATCAGGTAATACCTCTGTTGTCATGGTTACAAAACTAAACCCAGGTAGAACTTTTGTAGAACACAAAAATGAGTTGGTTAGAATTAGGGAAAATATTATATTTTTTGTTTTAAAAAAATCTTACACAAACTGTTAGATTGAAACAGAAACAAACTGGTGGCTCTTGTTTCAAAGTCCTGCAGTTTGTCTCCCACTTTATCCAACCTACTCAATGTGGATGTGGTCATTTTTACTGTAAGCGATCTCACCAATTGCAACTTTTGCTTGACACTGATGACATACATGACATTGCTAACTGATCACTGAATAGCATGACTGCATTTAAATTAGCAGACTATGTTGGACGTGCACTACCGACAAACTGTAGTTAAGGAGTTAAATGGAGACCAAAACAACTCGGCTTGAGCTGCCTATATTTTTAATGAATCACAGAAGCCTTCAACACCACCGCCCCGCATTATGGTAAGGTGTCTTAGGTGGAGGGCAAGGTCCTGAACATGTTGACAGTTTATTGTAGGCCTGACATATACAGTCAGGTCCAGAAGTATTTGAACAGTGACACACTTTTTGAATTTGGCATCTGTTTACGACCACAGTGGATTTTTCGGGATCTGACTCATGTTCACTGGCAATTTAGAGTCACCAGTTGACTAAAGTGCATTTCTCTGGTGTGTGGGAGAAACCCCATACAAGTACAGAGGAAAGCCCCCGCTGGCCGGTTGGGGTTCTATGGGTGGCTGTTCTATAGGCGACAGTGGTGCAGGAAGGTAGCGCGGTTGTCTACCAACCTCACAGTTGTTGGTTCAATCCCCAGCTCCTCAGGTCACATGTTGAAGTGTCCTTGAGCAAGACACTGAACCCCAACTTAGTTGCTCCTGGTGAGTGTTGGCCAGCTGCATAGCAGAGAGGAATAAGTTGAAAGGGTGATGTAGTTCCTACCAATTTTCGACAGAGGTCAGTAGAAAATATCAATAACTGTTGCTTCGTTTAGAACGATTTCTAATGTAATCTGCGACTTTTATTTTGAAAACTGATCGCCCCTTTTTTCTCCAATTTTGCGGCTCAACGTCCTTAATTAACGCGACAGACCAGCGGATCTGTCTGTTTCCATCTGATACACACCATATACATACACACGCTGGACCCTGAGAGAGACAGAGACAAACGGAGACAGGGAAAGTTAGACAGGCAGAGAGAGAGAGGGAGAGGGAGACAGGGAGAGAGAGTGCAGATGAAAGCGTGTTATCAGAGGCAGACGGAGCGGGGAGCGCAGACGCTGGGGAGGGATTTTGAAATATTCCTTTTTATGCTTCTCGGATCCTAAACACTTGCGGACTTTATAACCATGCACCTAGTGGGAATAGCTCTTTTACTGACCTATCTCCTCTACACCAACCTCGCCAGCGACTTCAGCCCCAGCGACTATGATGATTACTACGAGCAGGAGCAGATGGACGAGCCGGTAAGTTGGAGAACAAACTTGTGTGAAGTGAAGCTGGAGGTCTTTGTGCCACTGCACGCTCACAGCTCCATGTGCTTTCTTGTTTCACCTGATCCTCTGTGTGAGGGGTCCGCAGAGACCCCGAAGTTCTCTTCATTCTGTGGTTTGGTACTGGACACTTTTCCAAAATAAAGCACGAACCAACTTCTACCATATGCAATTTGAATATTACACGTAATTATTACAATATATTTTTTTGCTAAAAGTCTAAAACCAGTGGGCTAACAGAGGTAAGCCCACCCTATCACCACAGGTGAATCTGTGGACACCGTCACGTGGAGTGAATGAGTGGTTCTGGCTGCTGAGGATGGATTAAAGCCTGATCATGTCAATTCACTGTAGGTAAAGTTATTCAGGTCGGACCGATATAAAATATGGTGGCTAAAGCAACAAATCAAAGGCTTGGTAATGAATCCAGTCTAATCTCAGATGGATACATTCTGGACCAGCTTGCACATAAAGTTCAGCTCACTGAGGGGCAGTGAAGATACCACCTGTGGATTGAATATGAGAAGATGGGTCTTTGGCGCAGACAGGGGAAGGGTCTCCTGTCCTTTCTATTTGCTTTGATCAGCACGAAGTCTGTTTTGGCACATTTTCTGTGTTTGTTTTATCATTTTGTCAGGTCCACGTTCATCATTTTTGTGTTGTTTTAAATTTTTTTTCCGGCTCTTTATATTTATATTTTGTGTCGTTTAACTGAGATTTTCCAAAGAAGGACTATGAACAGTAGCATCCGAGGCTCAGAGGCTCTGGGCTCCTTGAACTCTCAGACTGCAGGAGCTGTTCCTGATATAGGCCCGTTTGGTAATTCATCAGTGCATCAGGGTTGTCTCATCTCATCGTTTTATTCAAACCTGTTTGTGAAGTTTAGCTTATACAGAGAACTCAAAGTAGGATTTGTCAGAACTTTGTAAAAATGTTCATAGAATTTATGATATAAATAAAGCTCAAAACCAGGATGTAGACACAAAAATTCTTCTCAAATGGCACTAAACTGTTTTCACATGCTCCAAAAAAAATAAAATAAAAATGTCTCACTCCTGATGCCTTCGCTCTCTCCCTCTCGCACAGTTTGAGCAGGCGTCTCTGTTCACTTCCCCTGTGTGTGTGTGTGTGTGTGTGTGTGTGTGTGTGTGTGTGTGTGTGTGGGGGGGCTTTGCACAAGTGAAAACAAAAGGCATGTATGTATTTTCTTAACTGATTGTAATCATCTGCTGTGGTCTGCAGGAGATCATTAAAGCTTTAGCCTGATCTTTGTCTGCTGAGCCTCTGGATCGAAGAAGTCAAGGACAGACTGAGCTACACAAACAGATTTGATGTATTACATTTTAAAGCGTTATTGTTTCACACAGGGAAGGTAACACCAATATTAACTGGCTTTTGTTTAAAGGTTATTATCCATCTGTCAGGTCCAGTAATAATAGCTGCTTTGATGCACAATTGAAACCTACCTTTCTTTAATGTTATGCCAGCACAGCAGAGTTGAATTGAAGTAAATTAACAGAGGAACTGGATGGGAAAGGAAGGGGGTGAGGGAGCGCAGTGAATATTTTCCAAGGGGGAGGATTAGACCGAGAAAAGAGCCAATGAATGGAGGTGTCACATGGGTCAAGTGTGTGTGTGTGGTGTGGCTTCATTAGATACAGGGCTGGGGTAAAGGGGGGATAAGTGCTAAGTAGGACCAAGCAGCTATTTGATCACAGTAATTGGGATGATGAGCTTCTCTCTCAGTTCCTATCGTCAACTTTTAAATCCTTTACACTTATTCTGAGGAATTGAAATAACAGCGGAAACTAACTGATCTGTCCAAGGGAAAAATAAAAAGGTGATTTTGATGGACATTTAGTATTTTGGTCACTCAGAGTAGGAAGGAGGTTTTGAAATTATGGAGAATGTATCTACTTGTTTTAAGCTACTACTGCGAGTTAGAGGGAGTTAGAGTGTGTTAATTGCCAGATTGGTTTAAACCCTGATTGCTGTGGTTCACATGTTGAAGAGTCTTTGAGTAAGAATAAACCTAGTTGCTCCTGTGACATGAATATTCATATGTATGTACTGTATGATTCTTTGAATGGAAGCATCTGCCTGATTGGTTTCTTGAGCTCAATGAAGGAAACGTTGTAGGAACCCTTAACCTAAAAAAGACCTGCATGTTTTAGCCTTTTTCTCAAACACACAGACATAAACATGTAACGTACGAGGCCTGCGTGGACATGCTATTTAAGTTGTTAATGATCCGAGGTTACAAATTAGGTTTAATTAAAGGGGCATTAAGCAATTGACACAGAACATAATGTGGTACGAGCAGAGTCAGCAGTTATCACTGGCTTACAAAGCTGTTTTTTCTAACATGCTAGCAAGTAATTCTGAGCCTCATGAGACACAGCAATGCGAGCATGCTACCATCGTCTGTGGACCGGCTGCACTTATGTCATTGTGAAGGTTTGCAGGTGCATGCAGCCAGTTTGTGGAGACTTCATCAAGAAGTGTGCAGCTGGCTTCACTCAGTTAATTCCTCCATCACTTTGGCCCAGATTGAACTATTTTCTCAGCTACTGAACAGACAGCTATGAAATTGGATAAATATTCCATGTCCCAGAGGAAACTTCCTAACAGGGGCAGAGTTTCTAATTCCTTTGGATGCTCCATGGTGTCTTCTCTATCTATCACTAGAGCAAAATGTCAGCTTTGTATTGAAAACTATCCAGTGTCCAAAACATTTGTAGATTGAAGTGTAATAAACATCATTGTCTCTACCAGCTGCAGAATGATGTCCATAAACCTAAATAAGTGATGTTCCTCAGTCTGAATTCTGGCCGTGAACAACTAACACTACATATGGCGTATGGAAATAAAATCTCACGTCAGCCTCTCCAGTAAACCTTTTGTGTTCCATTTGTCTTCACAACTTTCCTAATATTCCTTTGTCCCCCGTCTCCATGTTTTCACTGGCTATCTTTGACAAGTTTCCTTTCGACCTGCAACATCTAAACACTTTTTGCTTCATTGCTTTGGGGTGTTTCTGAGTATAAGCCATTTCAGCCTACGGGTTCTCCACCAAATGGTATTTCAAAATAAGGGCGTTAGTGAGTAATAATAGTACGTTTCTGAACCCCTGCCTTGAAACCAACATAAAAGAACTCGAAGCAGTACAATCAGTGCCAAAACGTTGGGCCAAACAAAGCAAAGTACTTACATTTTAATTTGCTTACATATGTTGTTGGCAACTTACTGACTATTTCATTTGAATCATTTGCAGTGTGCAAAAAGCTGTGTAATTAGAAGAATGTATAAAAAGTACAGAATCACAGTGCACAGACTTTAAGCTCAGGTTTGAATAATCGCTTTAGAGCAGTGTATTTACATTCTTGTTTTAATGGTCTCCTAAAGACTTAATGTGCTGTTTGCACTCATCCATGCACCATCACTGAAACCACTACTGAAATGTTGTCCTTGCTGGATTTCCCATTACACTCTGCACATCCTCGTACCATGATGTGGACAAATGGAAAAATACAGTATGTGTACAGACATGCACTTCAAGATGGCTTTTGTATTGGCTTCCTTGTTTGTCACATCTTCAAACTGCAGGATTTTTCCGCTTTTGTTGTATGTTTTTGAAGGAGCACTGCCATGGTGGTAAAGATAACCAAGACAGCGATCGACTAAGAGCTGCACATAGTCAGCATGACTGTGAACCACTTTCAGTTGGTCAGTGGTGAAGCTACAGAAGTTTATAATGGCAGGCTGCAGAAACAATCAAAATTACATAAGCATATCATTTACCCTTACTATATGAACATGTAACATAATCCAAATTACATTTAGTTTTTTTCTTGAATTATTCTGCACAATTTCACTGGCACAGTTTCTGGACCTGACAACTTCAATGAAGTCAAGACAGGCAGAGCTGTAGTTCTGGGGGGGGGGGGTTGCTGCTGAGCCTGATTATTTACATGCTATGCTGTGACTGGATGGTTGTTCTGATGTTTCTGACCATAACAGACACAATGTCCAACAACAATGTCTGCAATTTGGTTTAGCAGCCATCATAATGTGTTACATACATAATAAATATGCAGTCATCAGCTTTTCCTCTGTACTGTTTAAAATTAATTTATGTCAGGTAGTAAACTCACTCTCTGCTTATGTTTCCACTAGAATCCTGACACTGCCAATTGGCTCTTGTCAGCATCTTTGCACAAAGTTGAGCTTTGGTTAACTTGTAATCTGTTGCGTTGCTGGGGTCCTTCTGTCTCTCTTCTGTCTGTGTCTCACACAGCTCACAGTATAGTGAAGTGACTACACTAGCTCTCACTGGATTTGTTGGTGGTAGTGTGAACGTACCATAAGGCTAAAACGAATGTTCAGTTCTTTGAACAAACCATCCCAGCATATTTGGACTGTAAAAAGGGTCACACCACATCCTGGAGTAGGGATAAATGTTGCTTGTTAGCACAATCTGGGCCTATAAATATGTCAGACACAGCGCAGAATTAGTATCAATTATCTGTCTGACAAATACCAGTACTTTTGCTCGTCTTATACAATGCAGATAAATAAGAAAAGTCCTGTTGTTCAGTGCTTGTGCATGTCAGATAGAGAACAGGTACAGTAGGACATGATGAAATGGATTTAAACGTGTAGGAGGGATGAGTTCATCATTACGAGCAACACCTTTCAGATTGTCCTTCAATATGTTCTGGGATAATCTAACTTATTGTAAGAGAAGCACATTTTTTTGGAGGCACGATTTGGTTATTTTGTGTTTACAGGCTACTTGGTTTTAGCATTAATTATGATGTTTACCAGAGCAGCTTCAACATATATTGCCATGTTTTTCAGTGTTGTTCCTATCTTCCCACTTTCAGTTGCTGCTTCACGGCCTGTATTTCGCCACCCTCAGTCCCAGATATTGGCTTGATGATCACAGCATACGCACATGATTCTTTTAGACTTCAAGGTGATGTGTAGTAGTGTTTTAGCATTTTCTTATTCCATTTACTACTAATTCTTCTGCCTTGGTGTTACTGCCTGCCATTTTCCAAAGCAAGTCACTTTAAGATAAATATTTCAGTTCCACAATTCATTTCACTGAGCTTTGTCAACTCACCAAACACTTCTCTCAAATGAACAGAAGACAATGAATGTCAGGTAGGAAGAACACATTGGGGTAAAATGGTTTTGCTGTAAGGAAATTTGCACATTTGATTTGTTAGAACTGGCAAAAAACATGCAGCTACAATACAAGTCTTTTTGCATGTGCTGTTATTTCCATCCTCTTTTCCTTGACTAATAACAGTGATCATTCTGTAAAGTGCCTTGAGATGACTTTGTTGTAAATTGGCGCTATATAAATAAAGTTGAATTGAAAATTGAATTGAATTAAATTGAATTGATCTTTGAATTAAATCTGAACTTTCCAAATAGAGGATGAGGCTGTCTACCATGGCAGGGTTTTACATAAAAGTAGTAGCGTACTATTCGGCAACCGATTACGGATGTGTCCTGTTGAGCATATTAAAAATATCTTGGTGTTCTTGCTTCTACAGTTATGAACACTTGTTCATGTTGAGTGCTAAATTTCCATCTGAGTGGACAGACACAGCATGAGTTATGTTTCAGGAATGAATTCGGATTTTTGGTTTGGCCTCCAGAACACCTTGATTGAAATTCTGGCCAAGCTGGGCTGAAAAACTTTCTTCCAAGTCAAATATTGTTGTTATGCTTGAAACTCAATGATGGTTTAAAGTGATGATGGGTTCTAGCAGATCCCCAAGGCCCACCAGAAAGTTTCAACCTTCATGTAATCTGTTGATGACCCTGAACGTTGAAGTAGACTGATGAATGTGGTGAAATACCTGACACAATGCCAGCATCTCTCTCGCTCTGTATCCCCAGGTCTGTGTCAATACCTCTCTCTCAGTCATAGTGGGCCATGTTGCTACATCTCTCCCAGCTCATCATCCTGAAAATGACTAATAGAACATTATGAGTGCACTTTCTATTTTCTGTCCCAGTGACCACCTTTGTTTCTTTTTGTATTCTCTCTCCCCACACCCCCATCTCTCTCCCTCTCTCTGCATGTCTCACCCATATTTCACAAACCCCTGGAGTCTGCAGAAAAATGCAGGGTGTAATTAGTAATAATTTCAAAGGAATTTTCTGTGATTTCTCGGTGGACAGTCCAGGTCAGTCTCATTGCTCCTTTCTGAAGGTTGTGTCCATCTCAACTATGCATCTATAAATAACCATTAAAAAAAGGAAAGTGATCCAGCAGTAGTAGATTGAAAGAGCTTTACTGCACATCTGTGTTGCTCAGTGGCTTAAGTGGTTCAAAAGAAAATATTTAATAAACATTTCATGTAGTTATTCAAAAAGCCCTGGATGCCGAGAGCTAAAGACTTTAGTGATGGTTCAAGATATTCTGATGTCAAGTTTTTAACTCAGAAAAAAGCAAAAGCAGTGCTCTTGATGTATCACCAGAAGTTTGCGGTCTAGATAAGAATTTACTAATGTTTGTCATCCATGGTTAAAGGATCAGTATTTGCACCTAGATTAACAGGGAATGGCCTTGGGGGGAAGGGGGAAGCAGACTGAGTCAACAGCAATATAACCAAGACCTGATCCAGCCACCTGAGCCCATTCTAACTATAGGCTTTATCAAAATGTGGTAAGATGTCTGACTTCTGAATTTGAACTGGGAGCTGGTTCTACAGTGGTGGAGCTCGATAGCTAAAGGCTCTGCGTCATATTCTACTTCTAGGAACTAAAAGTAAACGTGCACTCTGAAAGCAACGTGCTCTAGTAGGATAAAACTCTACTATGAGGTGTATTTTCTTTCTCTACTTTTCACTCACCCCAGCTGGTCAAGGCAGATGGCCGCCCACCCTGAGCCTGGTTTGCTGGGGGTTTCTTCCATTAAGGGAGTTTTTCCTCTCCACTGTTGTCTAGAGCTTGCTCAAGGGGAATTTTTGGGTTTTCTCTATACATCTTTGTAGTCCTGAATTTATTCTGTAAAGTTAATTCAGATGACCTTGTTGTGAATTGGCGCTATATAAATTAAGTTGAATTGAATTGAACATCTAGCGGCTGTGGTGAACATAAGACTATGACACAGTATTCAGACCCTTAAAGGTTTGATTGAAATTATTACTTTGTGAATTGTTATCTTTTTCTGTATGTTTCTATAAGTCAGCCTTGGGATGGACTGGTCTGTCCAGGATGTACCCTGCCTTTTGCCCAATCATACCTGGGAATGGCATTACCACAACTCTTAGCAGGAAACAGTAAGTGGTTTCAATAATGGATGGATGGATTTTAGAACATGTAGCAAAATGTAAAGGTACAAAAGGCTACAAATAGGTTTTACCTTTTACCTTCAAACTGGTTCAAACTGTTTTTGAGAGTAAGTTTTAACTTCATGTTTGCAGTCAAATGGTCATGCACTGTCCACTTTGTCTATTTGTCTCGTTAGGTCCGGAACATAATTATTTTTTTTAGTGGCTTGGTTCCATCTTGTTAGACCGGTTCTGGACGATAGACAGTTTTTGACTCATTTGAAAGTTAGGAGGGGTGCAATCAGTGTCTTTGGTGGGAAATTATCAGAGGTGCGGTGGTCGTTTTGGATCTGTTAGTTTAAATCTTCTCATTACAACACGATCCCTCCTGTACAGAATAATTTGGTTCAAGTTCTAGGAGCAACCTGTTCCTCTGTACCGCCCCACTCCAATCACTGTGTGTATGTGTGAGTTGTGTGTGTGTGTGAGCATCTCTAATCACTATAGATGGAAGCCAGGTGGATGAAATTACCCACATGTGCTCATGTGCACATGTACTCACACAATTTTTAACCATTAAGATCTATGCACTTGACCCTCAATTATCTCTTTAAATTTCATCTTTATTTCTAAGCTGTCTACACTCCCCTTAAGAAAAACAAACTTTGATTTTCATTATTTTCAGTCCTGTATTTATCTTCCTTTTTTCTGAGCCAAAAATAAGCAGTTTATCTCAGCACTTAATCTGTCATACCCTGTGAAACAATCAGGGAGTGAAGGAGTTTCGACTGAAAGAGACAAAGAGCGAAACTCCAAAGGTACAAGCTAAGCTCCAGTATTTACATCATCATATCTGATGAAATTAATCTATGCAAAATTTGATTTACTTTCAAAATAACCTTCTAATGTACAGTCATTAGCCACTTTATTAGGTACACCTTCACAATCCAAGAGCTCAATGTGTGCTGTTCCTCAGCCTAGCTATTCAGATATTTCCCCTTTACTTTTCAAATTAAAAAAGTTACAGTTTATATGTAGCCTATATACTTATTTTTTTTCTGTGAAAGAAAATAAACAATCCAATTCTTATGTTAATATTATTTCAGTCAGCTAAGCTGATATTTAGTGCCTGTAGGCTCATTATTACCTGCAATGCTACATGATGTTCAGCACAGAAGGGTGTGGGGAGTGATGACAATAATTTTCCCTGAGCGCGTCATGCTGCTGCTGATGCTGCTGTTCTCCATCTGGGTCTGTTCAGTTGGGCCTAATTTTGAATCAGGTCAGATGTTGTGTTTGGCTATGTTTTCCATGTGTCTTATTTGGGAAGGGGCCCAATGTTTTTTTTTTTGTTTGGAATTCAAAAAACACGCGTGTGGAATTCGGAATGACCACTGGCATGCTGGAGTTTCTCCTTTATCGGAATAGCATGTCATATATATAGATTAGAGCTGCAGTGGTTGATTATTCATTGAAAAATAATCTTTTCTGTTTATTATTTGCTGCTAAATGCCAAAAGTTCCAGAAGTTTGAGCTACTCAAATGTAATGATAGGCTGTCTCTCTGTGCTTGTTTCAGGATTGGGTTGATGGTCAGACACAATGTCTCAACATGTTGTTACATTGCGACATCTTCTGAGTTTTGTTAAAATAATGTTTAGTACTTTCACTCTGATTCTGCTCTCTGGGACCCATTTCGACTGCCCAGTATTAATGCAGCACTTTTGACCCTTGATGCTCTTTGAACTCAAAGTATGTGAGGGCTCATTCAAAGTGTTGTGACATCTGAAGGTTAACCAGTTGGTCGTAGACCCTCCAAAGACTGACCTGCAGACCTCACCAGTTGACACACAGTACTTTAGGTTGCGTGAGTCTGAATGGGAGGTGGTAGTGGTGGTGGTGGGGGTGGTGGTGTGCCGTGAAGGGGAGTGAATGGAGGGTGAGAGAGGGTCAATGAGGAAAGAATGCATAATGAATTGAGATTGTCGGAGCTGAGAGGCCGACAGGCTGTTTTTCTGCTAAAAACCTGCATTTCAGTTTCAGAATATGTTTTTATATTTACATAAAACAATTTCTTCTGCATACTTATCTGTGTAACAGGTGCAGTCGCTGTGAAAATCCTTAAACTCCTATATGAAATCAGTATTGTAATTGTATTGTCAAATGTACAAACTTTCAGCTGTTTGCAATGAACAGTTCAAACAAGAACAATTTAAATAGCTCAGTGCAACTAAGGTTCCTTAAAAGTCAGCACACTTTTTCAGCTTTTAATGACTAGTGCAGTCTCAAAGTCACTCAATTCCTTCATGAAGTGTCTTCAGTCCTTAGTAGAGCACCCTTTTGCTTTTATGACCTGCTGCATGGGTAATGGCCTCCAGCTGACATATTCTTGGATTTGCGTGCTGCAATTTTTTGTTCAAATTTTCCTTTGTAAGCACACAATGAGTTTTTTCCACCTGCCTCGAGAGAAAACTACACATCATAGGAGAGCAGCTCTTAATTTGACATTATATTTATGTTGAGATTACACGTCTGTCTGATCATAGAGTCACCCCGACATCAGTCTGATTGCATGAGAGGACAGAAATAAAAAAGTGTCATGACATTGTTTTAACTGATCTAACATAATACATTAATGAACAGCTACGATCTGTCAGGGGTAACAGTGGATGTCTCACCCAGATCACTGAAATGTCTAGAAATGGCAGTGGTCACAACCACTACAAAACCACCGACTGTCATCAGTGTGTAGCACTTAGAACACTGCTGTTTCGAGCAAGAGTTTGTCTTTTAGCATCATGAAATAAGTGGCATTGACAATAACCAGGACAGAAAATTCTGTCTGTTGATTCTCTTTAAGTAACCAGCAAACCGTTTTTAGAATCTTTCAAATAGTATTATTTAGTCCATTGACACTAACTTCCACTCACATGAGGCGATGCTTAAGGTGCATCAATAAGGTAAATGGAAAAAGAACCTGCATGACTAAAAACAATCCCAATTAAGTGTGGACACTGAACCTTGAATCTGCAGGGACATGAAAAACAGCATGTAACAAAAGAACCAGGATTAATGATACAGTGGCTGCATTTTTTAGCAGTGGTTGTGGTTCTTTGCAGCACCGTGTGCTACTTTGTCACATGGGTTTTGGTACATTTGGCATTTTTGGTCTACTGTAAAGTAATTCCACATCAGCACAAAATGCCGTCTGATTCCATCATTTGACACTGTTAGAATCATCCCAGAGTAGTGGGCTGGACGTGGTCCAGACTCATTCTGAATGACTGTTTGGAACTGACCCAGGTTTTCCAGTCCGAGCCCGCTGCCCGATGCTCCACTAACGATAATAATGTCATATCACCCTGATTTATGTACATAATCTCCCCAGCCAATTTTGCGCCAGGAAGGGCACAAACAAATTGTCTGTATATACAGTCTGCACAAGGAAAAAAATGTGTACTTTCTGTAAACAAAGAGAAGCAAAAACTTTAATGTGACGACAGTTATGGCTGTAAAGTTGATCTGCTGTGGGAAAAACCCAGATGTGTTTTGAAGCCACGCATTTATGCTCTAATTTGTAATTATTCAGATACCATATGCATAGAATTAATAGTTATCATAGTTCAGCTAATCTTTCATATTTTCCACCAGGCACTGCCAGTTATAACTTTGCCAATTTTCAGTGAGACAGGAATGAATGAAAAGGTCATTTTTTTCAATAACCCGTTTAGTGGAATGTTCTGACCAAACTGATAAGAGTTTAGTGCCGAAGCTCAACACTGCCCGATTTGCTTATCTGGAGTTGTGCTGGATACAGTTGTGATCATTTTTTGTGCATATAAATATGTTAATAATAGCTTTATTGAGCGAAATCCCTTTATTACAGATTGAATAACTTACAGCACTAGACACCACCAAACTACTATAGCTGGTGTAAATCTTTCCCCTGCAGCCTATGTTTGCTGTTTTATACTTGGTTCCATTTGTGTTTGATGTTCTTGTTGAATGGTTCAAACTTTTCAGTGTGACACTTAGTAATTTTTGACTCTACACTGTGTATGTATGTAGTGACTCTGTGTGACTCCACACTGCACCTTTTAGAGTGTATTTAGAGCCAGAGTCAAATTTCCAGCCAGCCTGTTCTCAACAATGTCATTTTTTCATCAGTACAAGTCATTCGGTCTCCTAACTTACTTATTCATGTACAGTCTTGTGTCAGTGAGTCCATGAACTTTTCCAATCATTTGAACTGTAATGATCCAATTAACACATGCGGATTGTTCAACTTTCTAATCTAATCTAATCTAATCTAATCTAATCTAATCGAATCACATTACTGCAGTTTTCATTGTTTTCTGCCTTTAGAGTGTCTGTAGTGTTTGATCTGTTGTTCCTAGAACAAGGTCCCTCCTCTGTCCTCTGGGTTCTCATCTAATCCCAGGCTAATGTGTGATTCAAACAATTCATTAATTTGATTTTTACATAAAATTCCATCTTTGTGTTTCCTTGAACGGTTTTTCCTTGTTAAGTTGCAATGGAATTAAAGGCACATAAAGAAGGTATTTTGTATGGAAAAGGCTAAAACATATGTCCACTTCGATAAACATCCACTTCATTATGCCAATTTGATATTCTGAAGACTAATGTCACCTTCAAATAAACTTTTCAGATTAGTTTAGTCACCATTTCTTAGTTACACTAAACATGAAAGGCAGTGAAAATGGTGCCCAAATATTCTTTCTGCACTGCCATATTTCTTCCAGTGTCAACATTTCATTTACATCAGAATGTGATCGTAATCATGAATCCCGTTATAAATTTAACACAGTGGGACAAGCTAGGAAAAGCTACCCCAGTGACAAATTAAACATAAGTAAAACTTCACACCCCTTCCTTCACTATAAATAGCATTGTGACTGAGTCGTTAGTGCAGTTAGTAGGTGGAGAAATAAACTAGTCTAAAATGAAAAGTATTTCACCTGGGTCTTGCTTACACCTCTGCGTGTGACTGATTGATCTGTTTTCACAAATCCACGCACAGCCTTCTCGAAAAAGACCCACAGCTTTTAACCATAGGAGAGTCTGCGCTTTCAGGTCACATGAATTGCATGGTATCCAATCAGCCCTTTGTTCTCAAGCCTTAATTTGGTTTGTCATTCATTTTAAATAGCATGACCAAAGCCGTGAAAAAATAATAAAAACACGATACATTTATCATCTTTATGAGATTTTCAACATAAAAATAAGAAATTATAACCTTGTAAATGTAGAATTCATGGCAGAGCTGCTGCATTAGATTGCACAGGTGGTTATAATGTTGTACCTCACCAGTGTATAATGCAACTTTTTACTAATTTCTGTTTTGTTTGTCAAATCAAGTTTTGATTTGATTTGCACAAAGCAAAGACAAGTGTTCTTACTTTTAAATTTTTCAGTTATGAATTTATTGAAAATTATTTGTCAAGTGAGTGTGTATCTTAATTTTTTTCTGCTATTAGGAATTTAATTGTGGTTGTTTATAGCCTAATGCCATTTTTTAAAATATGATTATATTGTCCCAAAATTGAATATGTGGTTGAAATTGGATTTGAGTGCAGACCACACCTTTAAGACAGCCTCTGTAGGCAAAGGTCTTTATGGATCCAAACATTTTGATTTGACCTGAAACAGGCATATGAAAAATCCTACTAAACTCTGGTGTCCACATTAATTTTAACACATACCTGAGATCGGTGGCAGTAAAGCTAGATCAGGCCCAACCCACCCGCCGAGTTCCCAGGATGGTTGTTGGTTCCTTAGAATGGATAATGTAATATGTTAAAGAGACACAGTTAAAAAATAATTTGACAACTCTAATATTGAGCTCAGCCAGTTCAGGTATCATACCATGAATGGCAGGAGTGTCGGTGTACACAAACAAAGTAGAATGATGAGGGTGTTTATTTACAACCCCAATTCCAAAATATTTGGGACAATGTGTAAAAAGCAAATAAAAACAAGGATGCAATATTTTGCATCCTGGACGAATGCAAGAGGCATCTGATAAACACAGAGTGACTGATATGTTGTCTGTGATGCAGGTCCGGATGAAAATGAAGTTTAGGTGGTTGCCAGCAGTGTGGGTTGGGGGTGTGGGGACCAGTTTCCGATGCAAACATGGTCAGAACTGTAAACACGTCAGCAGCCTGAGATTTGTCTTGGTCTATGTTCACGTCTCCAAGGATGATTAGAGGAGTTTTGTTGGCATGAAGTGGGACAGCACCATATCAGTGTTGGTGGTTGATACAGTCACGTGGACTGTAACCACCACAATCATCCTGATGGCATGATATTCCAATAAGGAGACATTTCCAGTTATCAGTAATGAGAAGTGCAGTTCTACCTGCAGGAATCAGGTACAAACACAGTGAAATCACACAGGCTTTTGAAATACAATATGAGACGGTGAAGGAAGCACTGCACAAAAAGCTGTAAGGAAGCACAGAAAGTAAAAAAAAGATGTCCTACAGTGTCCTTGCTCAGGTGGACTGAGCAACCAGGCAGATGCTTCCACTGACAGTTCAGCCCAAAAGGTGCCGTAAATAAGGAGACTGCAGCTGAAACCACCACATTGTTGAACCTAATGTAATGGACTTCGTTTAGCTGGTGTGAACCCAGTAGTTTCATTTGAGTCTTAGGTGAATTTCGAAGTGCATATCTTACACATAACAATGGTTTTACACTATGGCCCCGATGTTTTACACCTTAGTTGCATCCAAGTCGAAAACATTCAGAGAGCTTGTAGTGACTAAATGGTATGTCTATATGAATAAATATCACTCAAGTTTCTATTTAGACCAGCTGTATAATCTCTTTAATTTCCTGTTTCAAACTGTTAGTGTTGATAATGGTCTTCGCTGGTCTTCGACATAATAATCATCCTTGTTTGATTCAGTGGGGAGTGAAGCTTTGTAGTTAAAGGAGGGATGAGGTGGAAGAAGGAAAAACTATTTCCAGCCTCCGTAATCTGCTAATGGCTGTGGTCCATGTGAGTTACTAGCTGTTTACTGCTCTGAGATGTTTAAAGTCTGAAGCTGCTTCATGCAGCAATAAATGACATCAGCAGTTACTGTTGTCTGAGGTAGCATCCTGCTCCTACACATTGTGTGTGTATTTGTATGTCAGGCCAGACACACAAACACTTGACTGCTAAACAAACACACGGCCATGATGAATTTTAACTTACACACTCAGAAAGAGAAGCGCAGCACAACTACTGACTCTGGGGGAGACCACCAAGCTAGTGGTTTGTTTGGCAAAGAAAAGCTGTGGTTTCTGACATTACATGCTTTTGCAACATACACACACAGACATAAATACACACTTCTCAGCATATAACTTGTGTAATATAACCATGAGTATCAAACTTGAAGACTTTGGAACCTACAAGGTTGTGGCTCACGGTGTTTGTCTTCCTGTCACTGAACAACAAAATTAAGATGAATGTTGAGCTGGATAACAGCCTGGGGTAACAAACCATTGCACTTTGTGGAGGTGTGTGCTGTGATTACTTTATATTGCCTCCCAGAGAGCAACTGGGACAAACAACAAGACTCCCTCACAAGGCTGGTGGCTTTCCACAGGCGTCTCTTCTAATAAATGTCCCAAGGAGAAAAAAGAGGGACTCCAAAGTTTCTCTCTGCCTCCCTCTGTCCTCCCTAAAGAGTCTTGCAGAGTCTCATTACAGTTTCCAGCATCTTACCAGATGATGAAATGATGAGTGGTGGCCTTGCATGTTTCAAGTTTATTTGGAAATGACTCGTCTGCTAAGATCTTTTTTCACGTTTGTTTGAGTTCAAAGATTTTGGGGATGTGGATGCCAAGGAATCTGATGTTGCTGACTCTCCTGACCGTGGAGCCGAGAGTCTGCCTCCACCGGAAATCAACACACATCTGTAATGTTGCTAACACTAAGAGGTCGTTGTCTTTACATCTGTTGACCTGTTGTTCTACCTCATCCCCTAAAGTGCTTCTTTCTCCACCACCGTGCTGCCTTGGATAATATTCCATAGAAGAAATACAAGCTATTGTTCTTGGTTCTCAAGCACGATAGTACAGTGTACTTTATTGCAGTGTCCTACATGGTTTATACAGTGTCTTAAAAGGCACTTTGAGTTTCCTCTATTCCATGTGCTCTGTGTTTGGGCATCTGTATTTGGGTCTTTTCCACGTCTGCTAAGTCCGATTGTTTTGCCATCTGTGTTCAGTCTTCAGCTCTGCTCTAGCAATATTTCACTCACTCCAGGTTTTAGTTTCTGGATTTGTGATACAATGTCACAGTCATTTAATCAAGTTTTAAGTCCTAAAATCTAGTTTTCTAATAATGGAAGAAAACCACTGACAGTGTCATGTAGAAATAAAGACATTTCTTAATTGGGAGACACAACTCTTGTCTGTTTTCCTTCTTGTTTTCTAATATTCATGATTATTACTTCCAAAAAAAGGGAACAAATCTGAAGTCATTTGGATCTGGAGAATTATATTTTAACAAAAAACATCTCCCAGACATACACAATGCTCTTCTAGTGGATTTGGAGTGGCCACTTTTATTGACTTACTACTTTTGTGCAAAGCTATGCACATTTCTGCCCTCTTTTATCTGAAGACCTTTCTGAAACTAATCAGCTTTAGGTCAGTGTTGTAAATATACGGAGATAAGGTCTCTGCTGGGCTCGATAGTCTTTTACCTCGTCTAGACTTTATCATACATCTGAATATTCAGGACACAGTGAACACTAGTCTGCTGCATGTACTACATCAATACTTAGACTTTAAATAGACAGGGAGTTGAGTTTGCAGCAACAAATGAAGACAGCAGAGAGAAAGGACTCCTGGATCTTTTCCTAGGGACTTACGCTGAGATAAAGCCTGTCTGCGTAAAAAGCTCAAACAAACCTGAGATGCAGCTGCTGACGTAATGCAGTAGAACATTAGTCTCTGGCTGAAGCTCTGGGGAGTCTCATAATCACAGATACCACCTGATCTGTCTGACATGTGTGCGGTTGTCTGATACGTGTCTGGCCTCTCATCTGACACTTTTGATGCTGTCTAATTATTTTTCCATTTTCCAGCGTGATATACATTTGTAGGTATAATATTCACTGTCTACAGTTGTCTGCCCAATGAACTTATTCTAATTTATTTAACTAAACTCTGAAAGCTGTCAATCAAAGCCTGGTGTGGATCAAACAAATGGCCCAGCAGGTGGCTCAGTCTGATTTCAACTTTGAACTTTGATTCTGTTCATTTGTGGAGTCAAATCAAAGCAGGACTAACATCGAAGAGATTTTTCTCTTCGATATTTGTAAAGCTGTGTTATAGCAAAACTACGATACAATTCATCTGCTGAGTATAATCTGGTCGGAGAGAAAAACTCTGTATGCACTGTGCAAGATCATTTATTAATTGTGGCAACACGTACTGGATGTGCATCAACAAATGAGTGGGATCAGTTTTTGCTACGCGTCTCATTTGTTCCTGTTTCTTCTCCTTTGGTTTTCTTGATATTTGAGGTCCAGTTGCAGTAATGACAGTTCTATGTGAGCTCAAAGGTTCAGTTAAGGTGAGCAAGGTATGATATTACGTCAAGTGAGTGATTGTGTGAGTAGAGATATAAATGATCTAAAGAAGTCACAGTTTCTTTGATCTCAGCCACTGAAGCTTGTAACTGCTTCCAAAGAGTCACAGGGATTTTTGTGGCCTCCCTCACTAGTCTCTCTCTAGGGCAGCGTCTATGCAGCTGTCCTACACTGAGCAACTAAGGTGGGGTTCAGGGTCTTGCTCAAAGGCACTTCGACATGTGACCGGAGAATCGAACCAACAACCCTGGAATTGGTGGATGACTGCTCTACCTCCTGCGCCAAGGAAGTTTACGAGTTGCTATGTTTAATTTATCAGTAAAGTTAAGTAAAAGTCTGAGCCAAGTATGAGCAGCTTAGAGAATGCAAACAATTGCTCCAGTTCCAGCTCCATTTTCTTAGAACTGTAATCTCTGTATATTTTAGCTGAATAAAGATCTAATCCAAGCCAAAATAATTACTGGGTGCAGTCCCAGACACACACAAAGAGAAAGACATGGGGAAGACAAACTGAGTTTAATGTTCAGAAACATAAGGTGTATGTCCTTTTTCTACTAATCATATTTTTACAACCTTTAGGGGCCTGGTGGCCCAATGGACAGAGCATCCAGTTGGAATGAAAAATTCAGTTTGATAGAATCCCACTCCACCAAGTGTGGCCCTAACCAGCCATCAAAAGCCACCTTGGTGCAGGTCCCGAGCCCAGATAAAATGGGAGGGTTGTGGCAGAAAGGGCATGCGACGTAAAAACTTAGGCCAAATCAACATGCGGAACATGTTCCATGGTGGTGATCCCTGATCGAACAAGCCGAAAGCCGATCTTTGTATATTTTTACAACCTCTCTCTAAAACGAGTCTACTGTACGTACAGTACGTGACATTAAGTGCTTAAGGCCAAAAGTAGAAGTCTACACATTTATGATTAAACCTAACCATATTTATTTAGTGCCTAAACCAAACCAAAAACTATCTTTGCTTAGCTCCAGTCCAGCATTTTCAAGCATTTAGGATGCAAACCAGTATTACTCTAATCATAATTTTGGTGCCATTGTAACAGGGAGGGAGGTGCCATTTTGGGGCGTGGTGCCAAAGGGGGGCCATTTCAATAAATGCCTCTGCGGGTTTTATGACAAACAGCCTGTGGAGGTTTCGGTTAGAGGACTACTGTGTAAACCTGGAGGTCTAAAGAACAGGGACAATTTATTAAAAGGCAGACGGCAGAAGAAGGTTTCTAGTATTTTCTGCTTTCTTCTTCTTCTTCTTCTTCTTCTTCTGTAAGCCGCTTCCTTTGGGGGTCACCACATCTCACTCTTTTTCTTTTAAATTATTGTGTATTTTTACTCTGTTTCCTATAGATTGTTGATATGATGATATGAGCTTTTCCTCCTACTAGTAGCAAAAGATTTCCATTGCCATTACAGTCAACCCTCCAAGAGTTGACAGTTTGGCCTATGTTACCAAACAGTGTTCAGCAGGATTTTCTTTGTCTTTTCACAATTTTCCGTCGTTGTTGTCCACCCACTAATCCACTGTCTATACACTCTCTTGTGGCAAGGAAGTTGAATTTATTCAAACTCACAGTGGGTGAATAGTTTTTGTTTTCTGGCTGCAGTTTGACTGACTGATCTACACTGGTTCTTTATCTCTTTATCTTAAGCTAAACCAAAGTGCATTTGTTGCCTAAACTTTAAAACAGAAACTACAGATGAAACTATGGAGACAAACTCAGGTCTGTGGAGTCACAGTCACTTGGTCAACCATCAACCCCATCTACCTCATAGCAACTGTAGTTCTAATAATAAAAGTGCTTCTTTCATTAGAAAAAGTCGTAGACATTGTCAGTGGTTACTTTTTCTAAAAGACATAGTAGTATTTTTTAATTTTGAGATACTTTATTAATCTTCATAGAGAAATTGCTTGAGAAAAAGCTGCTACCTGTAATGTGCTTGGGGTTCATTGTCTTGTCCAGGGAAACTTTGATATGTGGTCAGGAGTAACTGGGAGTTTAGCCACTGACCCTTTAGTCCAGGTACAGATCTACTGGGATGCCAGGTTACGCTGACCCAGCTTCATAACCCAAATGAGATCGCTGCCCCACAACACTGACGGGAGATTGAAAAGCTGACTAATACCTGGGAGAAAAACATAGGTCAGAGTAGTAGTTGACACATGTAGGGATGCTACAGAAATGTATGTTTACTTGCTTATCAAGTGTGTTTGGATAAAAAAAAACTGTGTTGCATTTTGGGTTTGTATAATAGGCAAAGTTATGAACATGTGTCAGTTATCACTAAAGTTAGAAGTTATATGAATGCAAATTATCAAATTATTATTGTAAGTTATATGAAGGCAAAAAAATATTGAAAAGTTTGGTTTTTAACTTACTGTGTAAGCTACTGGCTACGGCTTTACATTTAGTCATTTGACGCTTTTATCCAAAGTGATTAACAAGTGAAGTACAAGGCAGCTAAACTCTGAGTCAAGTGTGTGAACAAATAGGCTTTTTGTGCAGAAGAGTTCTGTTTTCAGCAGTGTTTTGAACACTGGGACTGAGGCTGCTGTGGTAGCTCGTTGCACCATCGTGGGATTTCTGAGCTGATGAGTTTTGCTTGGGATCTTTTATGTGGTGATGGGACCGCCAGATGGTATTCATTGGCAGAGCACAGTGGGAAGAATTGGAGACCTGAATGAGGGAGTTCAGGCAGGCAGGTGCTGTTTAATTGACCACTCTGTAGGCAAGAGACAGAGCTTTGAACAACTCGATCCTGATATCCCTCAAAGGTGAGGCATTTTTAAAGTTAGGGCAGATGTGGAGGCTAAAAATTCCAGGAAACTTAACTGTTTTGTAGTTTGAAGCAGGGTGAACAAGTAAAGTGTAGTTTCCTGGACAAACCGTTTTTACTATTTGTCCCTTTGTTTTTGCTCTTTTACACAATATGCACACAGACATGGTAAAATCTGAAAAATCCAGACTTGATGAACCCAGCACAGTAAATTTTCCTCTCCCTCATTCGAAATTTAGTTCTAGATCTGTTACTTTTAAAGGGGGCGGCTGTAGCTCAGATGGTAAGGCAGGACCACAGGGTCAGTGTTCGAAGTGTCTCTGGGCTGGACACTGAACCCCTAACCCATTCCCATCCCCAGCTGTGCAGAGCCGGTCCAAGCCCGGTAGAAATTGGGGAGCATTGCTTCAGGAAGGGAATCCGGTGTAAAAAAACTGCCAAATCAACATGCGGACAATGACCCGCTGTGCCGATAAGGGAAGCCGAAAGGACAAAAAAAACATTTTTTAATGAAAAAATAAAAAAATCTGTTACTTTTGAACCCTTGGCAGCTGCTCCCAGACAAAGTATCTTTGGATTCTTGTTCTCAAGTCAACCTCGACCAAAAGATTCACTACAGTAGTTGAACTTTCTGCTACCAGACAAGTCAAAGGCTATGAGGATAAAGGTACAAAGTGAAAATGTTTTGTTCAAGCGCTTACAATTCACCTGTTCCTGAACCAATTGAGCCACAGCCCCTCTGAGTTGAACAATTTTTAGGATAAGATAAATTATTAGTATATAACTGATAATTATTGATGGACACTGTCAGTCCATTCACAGTTGTGTGGCAGAGTGACGGGTCTGCACTCATAAATTATCTTTATGAAGTACAGACACCAGCTTTGGACCCAACAACAGCCAAGCTGATACCAATCCATAAAAGTATCCCATGATTGCTGCGTTTTAAAAATTCTCCCTGGTCACAGCTGAAATACACCATTCATAATAAAACACAGATTTAAGGATTGGGAGTTGTTTTACTGAGATGGATGACTGACCTCAAGGTTCAAACCTCTGGAACATTGATTTCATGGTTAGCTGAAGTGAGCTATGAATGACTGGCTCTGAGTGTGGACATCAATCTAAAAACTGACACCATGTTTTTGAAAACTGCAGCGATTTAGCACATGCACAGTCTGATGTTTACAGGATAAAGCCACTAATCGAGCAGCTTTATTGTGTTGCCAACCATATTCAAACGTTTTGATTAGTCTGTTGGTTTCAGTGTTGCCATTTCAAAACAGTTTCAAACCTTTGAATCTCCAGGAAATCTTAGCAGCAAAAAAAGGCCAGAATGGTAAATGTCATCCCTCCAGCGACAACATGCTGATAAAACTGATCTTAGGTCCACTAGGTCTCCAATTCTGTTCCAGATGTTTCTCCAAAGCCTTTGGATTCAGAAGTTGTACATGACTTGTGGATTATTACCCCTCCCACACTATCATAGATGGTGGTTTTTGATCTGTGTGCTGATATCAAGTATATCCTATTATTTTGAAAAGGCAAAGAGAGTAAAACAGTAAAACAGACTATAAGCTCACATTCCCTTACTGTAGATGCCATTTCAGTGTAAGGGCCTTTGTCTGCTGGTTGTCTATGTAGTGTTGTGTAGTTGACGTAGAGTGTGTCACATTGTGACTAGTGTCCATACTGTGCTTAAATGATTCAGCACATTCATTCATAGATTAGTTGCTTCTGGTGATTGATTTTAGGAAGGTGGGAAGCTTCACTTGGGGCTGCTGGTGTTGGAGTGGAGCCTCTTGTAACACCTGTAGATAGGGAGTCGAGTGAATTGACTGGTTGATTAGGATGAGAAGCAGAAATGCGAGCCGAGCTGGAGAAGTAGCCAAACCAAACTGAGATATAGTTGGTGAACCAGTATCCAGGGATGCAGATGAGCTTTCTGTACACTTAGCAAGACTTAAAGGTGCTGTTGTGCCTCTTAAAGAAGAATGAAGGAGTTCAGTGACCAGGTGAAATCAATGCAGATATTGAGTTTGGCCTATGTTTTTGAGTGTTTACAGCAAAAAACGAGTGTGAATACTGGCTACTATTTTGCCTGTATTCTAGGAAATATTATCTGCCATTTTGTTTTGTGCCTCCAAAAGCAGTGCAGTTTCAACAGATGCCTGCTTCCCTAGGTGGCTGTGCAGTTTCAACAAAGGGTTCACTGGGTCATATGAGAGGGATAGAGACAAACTATAGAGGCATTAAAGCTTTACAACAAGTGGGCTTGTGTTTGCCCATGTGTGTAGTTCAGGGTAGTTCTGTAAAAGCATGACTTTCACTGAACTTAACCATGCAGTACAATATAGGCGCAATACAACGCAGGTTTAAATTCTTCTGTTGATTAGCTAACATCCCCACATTGGTGCTGACATGCACATCATATACATGCAGGTCACCTTCTCAGCAGTTTACAATCAGCAGAAAGTTGTAGCAGTAGTTTATTTTTTGAAATAATGCTAAAGTCGCACATTTATTATGAAAATAAAAAAACCCGACAGAACGCCAACCTTGTCAGAAAGTCGCTGACATTAGCAAACGCTGTTACTATTAAGACGGTAATGGTTTGGGTTAGACAATAAGGTTTAGTGATTAGGGTTAGCGGTCAAGCTGATAAGCTCCAGAAACATTCAAAAAAACTTCTGGGACAAGTTCCAGCTGAGGAATACGTTGAACATCTTGGCAGTCTGTGATCTTTGTCTGCAACCAGAGCCTCTGACAAAAACTGCACTTCAGGTCTAGGTGTCAAATTTGCATTGGACTGATTCACTCTCGGCCTCAAGATGAAGATACTGTATACAGCAGGTCATGTTAATAGTTGCAGTTTCATGCCTGTGCAGATGTCTGATGATTAATTAATACAGTTTGATAGCTCCTAGACATGTATAGCTAAAACTTTATGCTACTGCCATGTCATCATGTTTATGGCAGTGGCCAAAATTCAACTGATCATGTCATGTGTTATTTCATGTGTACACTTTCAGTGCTAGTCACCAGTGCAATGAAAATCACTCCACATGAAACAAATGCGTAAAGACATTAGCCATTAGAAATGTTTGTGTAGGACCAGAAACCACAGGATTTTCCCAGACAGCAGTATCAGCTTTCCTCTTTCACAGCTTCTGTTTTCACACTTCAGACACTCTGCTTCGCCTCGCCAGTGTGAGTGTGTGTGTGTGTGTGTGTGTAAGTGAAATGGGACCAGCTGAATTTATGAGATGCTGTGTGTTCTGATTCCTGTGGATCCTGTCTAATCCATCCAGGCTTTTAAATATGTGTCTGTCACAACATCCAGCTATTGACAGGTTGTTTCAAAAGGCAGAGTCACTACATTTCTATTTACGCTGCATTTATTTATTTAAGTTTATATTCAAGTTAATTATTTCTACTTACATACCAGAAACCCAGGGATGCAGTAATTACTAACAAGTTTGCTGTTGAAATAAAAAGATGGGATTTGTTTGTACTTAGCTAGAACCTTTTACTAAAATGCCAGTTATTGCATTGTTCACATCTCTTTCATGTAAGCATCTACTCACTGTTTCACCTTTTGTAACACCTGCAATTAATAAACATTGCTGCCACCTTGTGCCCTTTATTAGTCACTGTACCTATTTGTAATTGTACTGATGAAATACATACTTCCATATTTATACCTTTTTAAATAGTTTATTGCATCAGTGAACTACAAAAAGGTGCAATAAACTAAAGACATTTGGGTTTAATATCAAATGATGGTTATGAGAGTTTTTGCTTTTATTTGATATACTAGATGTTTCTTTGTTATATTTCATATACCATATATTTGAAACTGCATAGAACATAGCATCAAATTATACGTGAGAAAACGGAACAAATGGTCATAGTTAGTTAAAAATAATACAATTGAATATATAATTGAATGTCCCTTGTTTATAAAAACTGCATCCAGTCTGTGATTCACTGACATCACTACATTGTTAGTTTCTTCTGATATGCTTTTCCAGGTATTTGGTTGTGTTTTGGATCATTGTTTTGGTCAAAGATAAAGTTCCTCCTAATTACATCGGATATGTTCCTCTTCAAATTCTAAATGTCTCTGCACACCTCTGAATTCATTCTGCTGCTACTATCATGAGTTCCATCATCAATAAAGCTCAGTGAGCCTGTTTCAGAAGCAGCCATGCAGCCCATGAAATGATACTATCTCAACTGTCTCACAGATGAACTTGAGCAAATTCTTTCTTCTTCCACACTTTTATCCTTCCATCACTTAATCCTTGTCTATAAAAGTACATAAAAGGTGGAACCTTGTGGTTTGCTAATTCCAGCCTCACCTTCTGATTCTTCCTGCTTTGAGGGCTTTACATCTTGTGCTATGGCCTGCGTATTTGAGCTCATGAAGATTTCTTCACATGGTGGATTGTGATACCTTTACTCCGCCTCTGTGGAGTTGTTGTTGATCTCACTGACGGTTTTTCTTCAAAGCTCCCACAAAGCTTCTGTCATCAGCTGTTATCTTCCTTTGCAGACCTGTTGTTGCTCACTTCATCAGTGGTTTCTTTCTTTTTTACAACACACTTGGGTAATTTTTGATTTAGCTTTTTAACACCTGTGCCATTGGACACAGAAGGTGATTTGTTCCATGTTGTTTAACTTATCAGATAAACCATGAAACAAAACCTGATATTGTGATATTCATAATTCTCTTAAACCCAAATAGCCAATAAAAACATTGAAATACCCTTGCTGTTCCAATACCTCTGGAGTGGACTGTATCTGTTGGAGGATGGGGTCTTTGGCAGCATGTGTTTAGTGAGATGCAATGAAGTACTTTGAAAAGACTGACTGAGAAGTAACACATTGTACATTCTTTTTCCAGTGAGTAGGTAATTCAGCCAAGCAGAGCACCCTGAGCAGCTGTCTTAGGAACACAGCTCAGTCAGAATGGATGCTTCAGTGAGACCAGAATACATTTTAATCCTGTTCCCCTGCTGTTCTGATCCCAGACACACTGACACATTTTTGGCAGGGAACAGTAACATTGTTGGCTCTCTGTCATACATGTGCTGCCCGAGTGAGTTCAACAGCAGTTGTGTACAGGCGTTCAACTACCCAGCAGAAAAAAACTAAATCGAAAACTTACCTGATGGTCCATATGCCTCACTATTATTTCTCAAATAGCATTAAGTAGTCAGGGGAGTCAGCACTGATACATTGTTGCTGGTGATCAAACCCCAGGCTTTCAGTTAGCAGCAGGAAGACACCACTGAGAGAAAGTGCTTTTTCTGCTTAGACATGAACATTTCTCAAGATTTGGACAATGAAGCTCACAAATGCTCTTCCAAAAACAAAATACATGTCAAGTTCATAAACCACAACACATCTGCAGAGGAACTGCTTATCTAACCATTCACACTCACATTCTACAGGTAATTTAGAGTGAGCAGTTAACCTACCATGCATGTCTATGGACTGTAGGGGGAAACTAGAGGAAACCTCATAGTTTATAGCTTATAGTTAGTAAGTTATGGTCGTTCTGCTGTAGGTGTAGACTGCTGGGGGACCCACCCCCCGATGCACTAAGCTCTTTTCCTCCTCTCATCCCTCTCTCCTCTCTTCTTACCCCACATTGATTTGTCAGCACTGTATGACATTTACTTTGTGTCTTCTTTATAGTCGTGACTTTATTCTATAAAGTGCCTTGAGATGAGTTTGTTGTGAATTGGTGCTATATAAAGAAAAACTCAAGAATGGGGAGAACATGCAAACTCCACGCAGAAAAACTGCAGATGACTGGGGATTAGAATTGGGGACCTTCTAGCTGTGAAGGGGCAGTACTAACCAGTGAACCACCAGGACATTAGATGTATGAGGAAAGCATCAAATGAGGATTTAATGTTTAATTGACTCTGCCAAGGAGTCTGGCTACTTCAAAATAATAAAAGGGAAATAAGAAATATTATTTCAATCTTGCAAGTTCTACAAGTGTAAAGAAGTATACTGGACAGAAAATAATGTTTCATGCAGAACAAGCAGGGCAAAATACTGATTTGTTATGACCGAAGTTACTAATGGAGAAGGGAGGGTACATAAAACGTAAGTCAATAAGAGTCACTTTCTTCTGTATGTTAATGTTTTAGTGCCAGCTACAGAGGCATGAAAGGAATTTCAGTCCAATCGCTTGTGAAAAAACCAAACCAGGCAGAGCTAAGAAGAAAAAGAAAAATCACAGTGCTACTGGGAATAAACAGCCCTAAATCGAACTTCCTGTAAGCATTAAAATAGGAGACAAAGGAATGTGACTTTAAATTAGCTGACGTGAGAGTGGTGTCCCACAAACAAACATGGCTCTAAGATGTTATGGCATCTCTGTTTTTTTCAAAATACTAAAAACTTTCTTTGCAACACCTGATTTGAATTCACCATTTTCACCCCTCCTCCCACCTGCACACCCCAAAATACAACACAGACAACAGCATAGGGTCAGAGTTTCCTGGCCAGCCAGAGTTGAGTACACTATCTGTGGAATTGTTTACACTAACAGCGGGAGTCTCTTGTGTCTTTCAGGACTCTCCTCCAAAGCCAGACATGGAGCAGAAGTTGCGTTCAGCTTCTAGTGTTGATGAACTAATGAGTCTCATCTATCCTTCGTACTGGGCCGCTCTCAAGTGCAGATCCAAACTTTCTGCTGCCAAACATTCTCAACAGCCACAAACTCGCCGACTGATGCCACTGACTGACACGGAAGGGACAACATTCGCTGCTGCCTACCTCAACCTGGATGTCCTTAAAAGTATGTTTACACTTTGTTTTAATATGAGTTATTTTCAGACTTGCAAAAATAGAAATGAAATCACGATTGCAATACTCAACAGCCTATGAAAAACACAGCGGTTGCTGTCTTTTTGAGGAAATTGTTACTTCACATCAAATTCACCCTTTTTCTTTGGTGTCAGAGTTATTTGTGAAATTATTAGGAGATGTATAAATCCGTTTAAAGGATAAGATCAGTCATTTTCTAAATGTATGGCATTTAAGCACTTCCCACACAACCATCCATACCAACCATGTCCGTACTCACAGGTTACATGTTTCGGTCTGCAGCCTGGTCTGTGTTGTAGACCTTCATTGTTTAAGAATGAATAAAAACATCTGCCAAACACACTTGACTCCAAAATGTGAATAAAAACGAATTTTTCTTTGTGCAGTGGTTTGTAATAAGCAAGTCAGCGCCACCAGATTTCCAGTGAAATTACGGATATTCAAACATATATCTCCGCTTTGTATTTTGTGTGTGCAGGTATAGAATCGGAGTGGAGAAAAACTCAGTGCACACCCAGGGAAGTGTGTGTCGACGTGGCCAGGGAGTTTGGGGCTCCCACCAACGTCTTCTATAAACCACCCTGTGTGTCCGTCTACAGATGTGGAGGATGCTGCCACTCTGAGGACAAACAATGCAGGAATATCTCCACAGGATACCTCAGCAAAAATGTAAGCACTAACACTCCAGCTTTGTGTGAAACAATAAGATTCAGTGTACAAAGGTTAAATGCATGGCTCAAATGTTTGAACTGTTTTTGAGAAGTAGTGGACAGTTGATTTTGGTTTATGTAAATAAATGTAAGAGAACCAGTTTTTTTAAATAGCAGTTGTGGTAGAATTAAGGGTTTGTCCCACATAGTACCCCTTTGCATATATGGCATATGTTGATACTGTTGAGATATATGCACTTGGAAGGAAAAATTTGAAACCACGTATGCACTTATCTAATCGTACAAGTTTAACTTGCAAATATGATTTGAGCAATTATTCAAGCCCTTGATTGGACAAAACCAACAAAAGATAATCATGTAGTTGACTAGAGATGTCGGGTATGATGTTGGATATCATGTTGTAGGAGCAAAAGAAAAACCCTACCAAGCCAGAGAACCCACTTAATCTGGCCAGTGCTCATGATTTATTGCACAAGGCACGTTATGGTGTGTCCCATGCCATAGTCCTGCCCTGCAGACAGACAAGACAGCAGCGACCAGAGCAGAACAAGTGTGTGTGTGCGTGTGTGTGTCTACTGACCTCGAGAGAACAGCTGTGGTTAAAGGGAAGGAGTTAATAGCATGTGGTCTGCTTTTTAATTGGCCTGTTATGTGGTTGACCAGATCAATGTTTGTGTTTGGTCATATTGAGCTTTTTCTGGATGGTCTCTTCCTCTGTGTGCTGTGGTCTGTTACTGAAGCTGTGCTTTTCGGTGTGGGACCATTTGATTTGTTTGTACTGTCCCCTAAAAGCTGCAGTACGTCTCACTCTGAAACAATACAATCATTTTCAAGATATTTTTAAATTCTTTTTATATAATTTTAATGTAACAAGTAGACCAGTTCTGAGAAGTAGATTTTATAGTGAAACCTGCTCAGACTCCTTTAACTACATGTTCGCTTGTTTAATCAAATAGTAAGATGCCGCTTTTTCTGATTCCCTACTACTTTATGAGGTCTGTGTGGTAAATGTGTGGTAATGTTTGGAACAGCATCAAACCACTGAGTACGTTTTATTACATGTAATGAGAGAAATATGATGATGAGACTTTTGTTGGTGAACACACGTCGAGGCATGAAACTTGAAAGGTTGAAAGGAAATGCAAATTGTAGCTCAGCAAACTTTTGCAAGAGGCTGTCTAGTCAAAGTGTTGTGTTGATTCCCAGTCACTTCGAGCCAGGTCATGTTACTGATGCACAAGCTTTGTAATAATACACAGAAAACATACAGTATGTTTATGAGCATTTAAAGACACCATTAATTTAATAATTCAGTTTAAATAAACAAATCACATGAAATGATTCTAAACTAAATGTAAGGTTGCTCTTACCTATATTATCTGAATCTTTCATATTGTTCGACTCATTGTAACTTTTTCCAAGAGCATAACCTAATACATGTATGTAGCTGGGGACAGGACACTTGAAGGCTTTGAAGAGCTGTATCCACTGTATTAAGCAAGCAGAGAGTCTTTTCACCGAAGGCGCATAAACAAAGATTTGCTTCATGTTTCAGGAGCACTGTTATAAAAGCGATAATTCACTCCACAGAGCATGAAGCTGCAGCATAAGTTGATGACGTGCTGCCTACAATAGCTGAGGCATGTGAGCCGTAGTTTGGTGTTGATGTCTTGGATGAGATGCTAATGTTTACTTTGGTGTAAGTGTAAGTGCTGCTGCTTGCTGATGACCTGGAGCAGGGTTTCATAAGGCCTTGAGAGTCGTAGAGACCACATGTTTTCTATAAACATTTACTGAAGGAGAAGATCACCGGGTATGACGTCTTCCTGCAGCTGGATGAGGAGCTGACTGCAAAACGTTAGAGCACAGTCAGGACCTGCCTCAATAGCATTAGCAAGAATCTCAGATCCCAATGAAAGAAGCACAAAACACTGTAAATGAAAAGTGTGTGTGTTTAATTTAAAACTCTTTTTAGTTGCAGTGTATTCTTGCTGTTATTGCTTCCATCTCAATCACCTGTCAGTTGGACCAAACACTGGGTAAATGGTCCCAGCTGGTTAGTTCATTTCCAGGTATAATGAACTGTCAGAGGCTGTTTGGCCTCCTTTGTTAGCTGAAATGTTAAAGCCAATCAAATCAGCCTGCTGTCGGCAGAATGTGTCTGTACAGTATGTGTTTGGCTGCAAACACCTGTTTGTGGCTGTGTATGCTCCATTTCTGAGAAAATCCATGCTAAGGCTTTGAAATCCAATATGGTAAATAGTCTGCACTTATGGAGCACTTTTCTGCCTTGTTGGTACCCAAAGTACTTTACACTGTTTATCAATCACATTTACACACATACTCAAAAACAAGTGAGGGAATGGCTATGCAGCTGGCACAACTAAGTCAGTGTCTTGCTCAAGGACACTTTGACATGTGACTGGTGGGACTGGGAATCAAACTGACTACAAGCCTGGGGTTGTTGGACGGCTGCTCTCCTCCTGATCCACAGTCACCGCTGTATCAAAACTTGAGTGAATTAATCACAGTACAGACAATAATGAAAATGTAACACTGATGTTGAAACAAATGACGGTGCCAGTTAAAATGGGAGGGTTGTGGCAGGAAGGGCCAAATAATAAGAAGACATGCCAAATAAACATGCAGGACACGTCCCCCGAAGGGACGAGCTGAAAGCCGTTGATCTTGGATTCTAGTTACACAACAGTACGTACACAAGCAGCAGAAGGCCCAAACCCAGTTCAGACTTGTTAACCCCCAGATCTTTGTGTTCTTCCTCAAAACACAGTTGCAACAGGTAGTGGTTGAGATGTGCCCGTGTTAAATGTTACAGCCCTGTACGACTCCTAAGTGTCATTAAAACCAAATGAGCTGTGTCCTGGAATGGCAAAACCAAAACACATGGACCTGCAACACCGTTTCATGTTTCTAACGGTACTGCTTGCAATCACTAGCGAAAAGCTGTTCTCCTTCTTGCTCTCCTGCATTGCTGGAGAAAGGATGCAGAAAGGATTAAGTCCAACATGGATTTCAAATACCCAGATCAGACTGAACAACCTCTAGTGAAGCCACTGAGTAACATGGACTATAACACACATGTACTAATTTGAAGGCACCATAAGGTCCACTTACTTCTTACTCAACACACTAAGCTTGTTGTAATAATTCATTAGTAATTTATAAAAAAATAGACAGCCTAAATGTGGGAACAGATTCATGCGGTTAGTGTTTGGCTGGTACATCCAACATTGTTGTTGGGGGAAAAAAATATTCTTTTCCAAAACAAAACAGACCAAAAAAGGCGGCCTTGTGTGCATTTTAAGAAGTGGACAATAAGTGTTTGAATGGTTCTTGGACAGCCACTTCTTAGCAATCTATGGGAAACAAGGTCAAAGTTAAAGCTGAAAACCTTCAGCAGTGACAATGCTATGGGTGTGGAGCCACAGTCTTTTTGAGCTTTCACAATAGATTCTATTACAATGAGTTTTTGTTTCCCAACTTTCTTAACAGTGCTTTTTTTGGCTGCCATCTCAGGCTACTGGTCGGAGATTAAATTTACATAGGCTATGTATTTCACCACCCATGGTATGGCAGACTAGGCAGACAACTGCATCGGAATTAAAATGAGTGAAAACTAGACGCATAGAAAGGTGAGTAAGAGGAGGTTGACTTTCTGTGCTTAGTTTCGTCATTCTCATAATGTTATTGTGCTCATTTTCTTTGGCAGTGTCTTGAAGTAGCTGGCGGACGTTGAGAGGTTTCAGCACTTAGCAGGTAATAGAAGCTGTGCTAAAGTGTATGATTTACTTTTTGACTGACCATACGTCTGTTTGGTGGTTCTCTATAAATGGTTTAGTTCTATACCTGCTTTGGGTTTTCAGTTAGCAGGTGCTCATGTGGCACTTTAACATAATCATTTTTTCACACATTGCCTCTAATGTGTTCTGGACTTGTCACTGTTGGCTGTGTTACCTTTAGCACACTGCATGTGATACTGTATTTTGGCAGAATTATTCTGCTCTACTAGCATCAGAGCCCAACAATAGTAATGTCAGATGGTTTGTATGTTCTTCCAATGCAGTGCTCAAAACAAGAAGTCTTGGCAACGAATGGCCAGATGGCGATGGAGATGGAAATGTCCTGCATTTATTTATGGTCGCTTCACCACAAATCCAGATGCTTTCTTTTACTGCCAATATTAGACATATGAGACCATCATAGACATCTTTGCACTGTAAAAATAACAAATTAGCGCTGTGCCACATATTCCACGATGCATCAAAATAATCCCTCTGCTTGATGAGACTTTGTTATATCACTCTATTGTCAGCGTAGCTGCGTAGTGACATGTTACTGAGCCTCTTCATTGGAGGAGTCTGAGGTACAGTAGAGTTCAATCTGAAAAAAAGACAAACTTCCTCTGTCTTTGGAAATATTCAGCAACAGGTCAGATGTGAAACATCTGCGATTTGCATGTTGTGTTAGTAACCTGTACCAATAGGGCAAATACGTAAATGGAATTTGTTCTGCAACCTTAAGCACAAACTCTACTAGTGTGAGCTGGAGGTCATGGAAGATGTTAGAACGAAACGGTAACAAAGCACTTTCATTCACAAGGATTTTGTTTGCCAGTGGTCCTTAGCAATAAAAGAAGGAAACTCTGGAAGGAACTGATCAACGTAGTGGCTCAGAGCCAAAGACACAATGCCAATCCAAACTGCTGACAATGACAAAGTCAGGTAAATTATAAAATAACAGACCCTATAAACTGCTGTGAAGGGAATATTAATTTCTATCTGTTTTTGAGCTTAGTGTAGTGTGTGGTGACGGTTAGCATTCGCCTAGATTTTGACACTGTGCTGAATTGATACTGTCTTGTATCAAATCTTGTGATATGTTATGATATCATTTTATATGTAGTGTGCATATTGAAACCCCTCAGAGGATGTGTCCTTTATATTTTCATACTTACCAACTTTTGTAGACTTATGAAATCACACTGGGCCCAAACGTTTAGCTTCGCATAAAGAATAAGATATACAAGAAAAAAAGACAAAGTACAATGACACCTTATTTTACAGCTTCTGTATTTTCCAGTACAACAGCCATATGTGATTGATAATGGAAATGGAAAACGTATAAATTGAAGTATTTTTAATGATTATTATTAATAAATACATTCATGTTTTTTTTTTCAGGAACAGAAAATGTAGTAGGCAACTGAGCTTAGTTAATAAACAGATATAAATATTCATTGATGGTTCCAGGAAAAGTACAACGGCTTTCGGCTTGTCCCTTCACGTGTCGCCACAGCAGAACGTCTTCCCCACATTGACTTGGCATGAGTTTTTTTTCCTGCCACAAGCCTCCCATTTTATCCGGGCTCAGGACCAGCATCCAAACCCAATGCTCCACCACTGAGCCACCGGGTCCCGCAAAACTCTCCCTGTCAGGGAATCGAACTCCGGTATTCCGTGTGCCAGGTGGAGATACTGGCCACTATAGTAACGAGGACTCGCCCATTGATGGTTAAGCAAGAAAAACAATAATTATTCATTTTTGATCTGATACTGTTGAAAGTGTGTCACATTGTGTCACATAGAAAAATATGATGAAAATTTCCAGAAAATGATATGTTTGCATTTACATTTACATTTAGTCATTTAGTCATTTAGCAGATGCTTTTGTCCAAAGCGACTTACAAGTGAGGTACAAGGCAGCAAAAATCTAAGTCAAGGAGAAAATATCAAAGCAAAGTCCTATCAGAGAAGTGTTTACATTTCACAAGATGCAAATATCCACTTCACCAAAAGAGCAAAGCTTTCTACCTACAGTTCCTAACACCATTAAAAAGAGACTAAATCAGCAGACTCGAGAGAAATGACAGAAACACTGCTACCTCGGAAATGGTAAATGGTCAGCACATCTCCTGTCCTAGTTTGGTGCTTGACATGGGACCAGCACAAGGAAGTGTTACCAAATTACTTATGTTAAGAAAATAGAAAATACACAAAACCAAACAGGATGAACTGGAGCCATCGAGGAGTATTTTTCCTCATGGATGTAGAAAGTTCACAGCTGCCACACACTTTATCAGCTGCCCTTGATGGAGATAATATGCTGTTTGATTGTACTGTAGCTGCACACCAGTGTATTAAAACCACCACAGTAAGATGAGAACATGTGGCTGAATGCAGAAATCATCGTAGGCTAGAACTGCTGGAATTTGCATAGCGGGATTTAAGGTTCTCATGGTTGTAATAGTTGGTTCAAATATAATGCAATTCTTTCTTTTGTCAGTGTATTTTCATGTCAGTGTTTTTGGAGGGGGCAGCATGGTGATTGGTGCTGCCACCTCATAGCTAGAAGCTTTCTGGCTCGACTGCATCCTTTCTATGTTTAGTTTGCATGTTGTCCACGTATCTGTGAGGGTTTCCTCTGGGTGCACCTGTTTTCTCCCAAACTCCAAAGACATGCATGTTAGGTTAATTAGTGACTCTAAATTATGAATCATAAACGTATGAATGTGAGTGTGAATCCTTGTCTGTCTGTGTCTGTCTCTCTGTGTTGGCCCTGAGACAGACTGGAGACCTGTCTAGTTTGGACCCTGCCTCTCACCCAGTGAAAGCTGGGACAGACTTCAAATACATAAGTACTTACAGATAATGGATGGATGGATGTTGGAGGAGAAATGTTATTAGTGCTCTGGTTGAGAGTTAAATGCTGGATGCTGCTTGGGGTTTTAAAGGAGTTGATGATTAAAACAGGTTTGAAATAGTGAACTGTGTAAAAAAAAATGTATGTCTGACATACTTTCTTGGCATTTGTGTCCTGAGGACAGAGAGAAAAGAAATGTACCTCAAATGTTCTTATCTTAATTAGACAATAATTAGTTGTCTTCCTTGGTCAGACTGACTCATATCTTTGCCTCTGGCCAATTGCTGTGGGCATTAAAACACCAGTGATCTGCAGTCTGTGAAGAGATTTAGTATTTTGTTAAATAACAATTTGGACGGGTTCCTTAGCTGGAAAATGGCCTTTAGTGCAGGAAGCCTAAGTCGGAAAAATGGAAAAATGCTCCAGTATATTGGTGCCAAAAATTTAAGGAATGAATACAGGTGAGAGTTATTACTGTGTGTGTGTGTGTGTGTGTTTTTGTTCTGTACCCATGGTGAGCACTGCACCAGGTTAGGTAAGGTCAGTTACAATGATATCCTCATTAGCATGAGAGGGCAAGAGGCAGTTTAACCTTTTTAAGGGTCTTGAACTGGAGTTATTGAGAATGTTCAAGGCTGTGATTGAAAGAATTAAGCACCTCTCAGGGTTTCTGTTCTGTTCTGTACAGTAATCTTCTTTACGGGTCCTCATCTGTGCCACATCAAAGCTGAGTACTTATATTATCTTCTTGTCCTTGAAGTGGTTATGCTCCTCATTCTCACTGTTTTTACTTTGGTGTCTTAGTGTGGATATTTGTGAGGATGCAGGATTTACAGTCCGTAAATGTGCCTATTTATTCTGTGTCTTCTGGGTCTTTGTTTTAAAGGACCCTCGTTAAAGAATGAGATGAGCCCAGAAGTGACTGATTTATTTTTGTCTATGCTGATTATTAGGGGCGATGTGAGTCATGGCATGAACTTAAAATATATGTAATTGTGTAGAACTCGAGTACTGGTAAAGAATATCAAAGTCCTAAAAACCAAACAGCCAAAATCCATACGATACTTTGTTTGTCCTTCTCACACACCTTCAGAAGCATTTGCTGAAGCAGTTCGTCCAGACAAGCAGGCAGCTACTGCAACACTACTTTTTGTCCTACACACTTGAAAACACTGCATTCCAGATTTGCAACATAGCAGTTTGGTCAGATTTGGGGATAAAAATAAACATGGCTACATTTAAGAAATCTGTACTTTCTTAAAGGAACTTCAAGGTTTTTCAACCTGGTCTTAATAGAAACTTGAGTGCTATTTCTGCATATGAAACAGTGGGCCCTCAGTTCTTACAGCGTGGTCCATTCTGGGTGGAAACATTCACACACAATGTGGAACTGTTTAACAACCAACGGCCTGTTCCATATGCAAAAATAGCAAGTTTGTATTTCTCAAAATCCCACACTATTCCTGACGTAACAAATGGTAACGTCCTTGTGGTAACAATAAAAGGAGAAATTCCCGAGTTTCCTGAATCTTGTTCAACTTTTTTCTGCTGTGAGAGTTTGTAGGAGTGAGGGATGAAGGACATGAGGAATGTAAAATACGGTGGCATTTTAAGTGACTGTAATGTTTTTGGTGCTAATAAAAGAAGAACAGTTCATTGGATGACAAGGGTGTAAAGTGGATTGATTTTGTGTTCTAGCATCTTACTTACATCTTACTTGTGATCATGTCATATCCTTTAACTGAGTTGAGGAACAGTAACATTATGGGCCACTTGATCACTTATCCTCTCGGGCCCCTGGTCTCGTCTCTGGTCGGTGCTTTCAATAATCTGTGGTTGCAATTGTGTGTAATTAAACTCTATTTAGCTGCATCCGAGGTGCAAGATGCAGAACTTGTTATTGCAAACACTGAGGTAATTGTAGAAGACTATTTCTGTGTACTATTGAGAAATACTGCTTTTCAGAAGTGGCTGATCAGGTGAATACGATCTAAAAAAGGACAGGATGCTTCAATTAGACCTCACAGTAAAGCTAGTGAATTAAGTCTGTTCACAGAACAACAATCAGTGTAAAGAAACTTAGTTTAGAAATTAAGTGGGTGTGTTGTAGATAGTAGGAAAGAGCCAATAACGAGTGCAGAGCTAAGTGCAAAGTCAGCATATTTAAATTCACCTCGTCTCTGTCTGACGCTTTGTTCCTTCTGCAGCTGTTTGAGATCACAGTGCCAATCACTCAAGGCACCAAGCCAGTGACCATCAGTGTGGCCAACCACACCCAGTGCAGCTGTCTGTCCAAACTGGACATCTACAAGCAAGTTCACAGCATCATCAGGAGAGCCCTGCCTGAGTGAGTACTCACTTACTGCATCACTCTGTGACTGTGACATACAGGACCACATAGACCACGGGGTCAGTGGTTTGACTCCCAGTCCCTCCTGGCTATGTGTCAAAGTGTCCTTGGACAAGACACTGAACCCCAAGTTGCTGCCATTTGTGTGTGTGAGTGTGCGTGTTCAGTGAGTGAATGTGAAGAGACAGTGTACAGCACTTTGGATAAAAGCACCATATAAACATAGCAATTACCACACGTGTGTTTCTCTGGTATAGAAATAGTCTCTTCCCTTTTCCAGCAGAGGTTTTCTTATAATTGTATGAGTCTGTTGTTACTTAGGCCACATCCTGTGCTGTGTGTGTATTTAGAGGTGTTACCATAGGACAGATTATCACTTGATTAACTTCGCAGTTACCTTAAGTGTGTGTATCTCTGTGTATTTGACCTTTACATAAATGCCCACACTAAAACATTTTTTTCTGTCCACGTTCACCAATATGCACACGAACAAACTAGAATAAATTTACCAAAGATTAGAGGCAAACAGTCCAGATCCTCTTTCGCTTTGACAACAACTTTCTCCACACACAGAACCACTGATACAGCTGATACCTGGTGTAGCTCACCCATCAGCAGATGTGGTTATAGCGGGTAAATTGAGGCTTCTTTCAAATGATCAAGGACCTTTGTGGTGTTCCATGCATTGTCACTACATTAGTAACTAACCTGACTACATCACCTTTTTCTGTTGTGCATCCGCCTCTTTCTGTTCTTCACTGACTTAGCGCTTGTTTCAGTACTAGTAGCAGCACCAGAGTTAAAGTAGTTTGTGCACTGAGCTTCCTTCATTCTCTCTCACTCCCAGTTCTCTCTCTCAGTACTTGGAGAAATTAACTTGCTTTTCAAGTTATCAGGGAACAGTGTTTACATGCACTTAAGAAACCCGGTTAATGGAAATCCTCGTATACATGCAGCAGCAGAGTAACCGGATTTTTCCTCCACCTCTGACTTATTTTGAAGCCGGGCTCACAGATTATAACCATACAGTGACAGAAAACACTGCTTTGTGACTTTTGTTTTTGTGTTTGGTTTGTGTTGCAGCAGAGTGACAGGTGACAAAGGTAAAAAGCGGGAGAGACACACAGCTGATCCACAATGGGAACTGTCTGAATTTTGAAATTCTGTGGAGGAAAGTGACTTACTTAGACCTTTCTGAGGCACTTTGTGATCTGTCTTTTTATTCATTCTCTTATTCAGCTGCATGTTCCTGTCTGCAGCCTTTTGTTCCGCGCATGCACAGTTGGAGAAAGCTGATTAGAAACCTTGTTACTTAAGTCCAAGTAAACACACTGGCTTCCTCTGTTGGGCTGAAATGAAGCCTGAGGGCGATAGAGAAGTGACTGCATGTGAAGTCTGTGGTGATGTCTCCCTGTTTGCTTAGAATCTGTAGCATTTAAAAACAGTTTTAGTCAGAGCTTAAATTGCAGCTGCAAGGTTTGAAAATCACATTATTTTCAACTGCGGCCATTTGTCTGCGACAATCGTTGTGCTGCATACGCTCTCAGAAATAGGAGAATAGTAAGAGTCAATTTCTGTTCCCCACGGTACAATGTACACTAAGGTCTAAACATTGAACCTCAAGCTGACTATGTGTCACTTTTATGTAAAAATATGTGCTATTTATTCAGATAAGGTACAATTTCTGGAGACAGTGGATTTGAACCTGGGACATTCTAGCTGTGAGGCAGCAGTGTTAACCACTCTACCACTGTCCCACCGCAATGAAAATATTTCTGTCTAAAAGATTTTTATTAAGATCATATTAAAAAAGTTCCGAATTTCAGCTTTGATTTGATTCAAGTTTCATCTTAATATGTTAAACAATGTGGAAAAAGGCACCTTTCGTATCGGATGACTCAAATTTTAAGGGAGCGAAATTCTCACAACACAAGTGAAATTAAAATCAGGAAATTGTTTCTTCTTCTGATATGTGTTCCCAGGCTTTTAAGGCAGCCTCCTTGAAGCTGGGGCCACACTGATGTTGTTCCAATACTTTTGGAGAGGGCAGTAACTACAGTTTGATTCTCCTCAGAGTATTTTAAGGTGCAATGTTTCTGTCTTGTTGTTGTTAGTGTATGTGAGAAAATCCATTTCATGTTAGTATGTTAGAAAGACTAGGACCACGTGTGAGGTTAGAATAATGTTGATACGTGCTGGAATTTGACGGGAAAGGCAAATGCATTGTAGAGATTTCCACACCTACAAATCTTCCAACATGCAAGAACGTGTACAAACGTAAGCATGAAGGACACGTATGTTTCACATTAGTTGTTGTGAGAGAACAGCTAGTTTTTTTTCATCTTTGTCTTTTCCACTCTATATTTTCCTTTTACTTTCCTCCCTTTCACCCCCCATCACCCTGTATGTGTGTGTATACAGTTTTTTCATGCCACTGCAGCTTGAATTGAAACCACACTGTGTCTGTTTTTATCAGTGGACTCTTTCACAACAATTTGTCCACCTGCTGTGTGTCTCTATGTCTAAGTCACTGGTTTTCTTAAACATTTTATCCTCTGAATGTGTGTGTGTGTGCATTTATACAGTATATTTGTCTTGGCTGCTTGTAGAAATCTAAACAAGGTATCTGGTTTCCAGAGTAATTCCGCCTCAGGCTGGAGTTTGTTTTCAGTAAGACGGACAATCGGTGCCTCTAATAATTGTAGAGTTGATATTAATTATCCAACAGCAATAGATTATTATAGACAATAAAGATTGTTGGGTTATATGTAGGTTGTGTTATCTATGACAGCTTACTTTACTGAAAACGATCAAGATAGACACCAGCAGTCTGTGAGAAAAAAATTAGAAAATCAGAAATTGTTCCACTTCTTCCACTAATGCTAACTTCTCTAAACCAATGGATCATATTCTGTGAGGTCATTGTGTTGAATCCTTGTCCTGTCAGAGCTAAGAAAAAACAGTTGTCTTCAGATTTTCCATCTAGCTTGGCACTTATATTTAAAAAGAATCCCTTAATCTTTATTCATGTTTAAAGTTTGTATTTAGAAATGGTTTGCAGTAATTCACCCTCTCTTTACAGAAAAGCCCTGATCCTGTTTATTGGCTTCACCAGTTTGTTCACACTGTCAGTGACAACTACCAGTCAGTGTTCGTAGAAACCCAGTGGAGCTGCTTGTGACAAAAGTGTGACAAAACTCCAGCAACACCACAGGAAAAAGTTAAAGAAAGATTAAATGTGTGCAAACATGCTGTGGCAGAGTTGGTGAAAGGCACCATTACTATTGGACGCTTCAGGAGCGCCACTATTTGACGTCCTGAGGACAACTGTGCCCGGTATTGATGCTGCAGGTGCACTTTGGCTTCAGTATTGGACTCTCAAGGAGCGTCAACTTATGACACCACAGGAAGAACTGTATATACACAAAAAACTACATTACTCGTAGGGAAAATAACTTCAGGGTACGGTTACATTAAAAAACACGGTAACCAAGGTTACCAAGGTTAGGGTTAGGCAGAAAAACGTAAAGGTTAAGTGAGAAAGATCCGACTAAAATAAAATGCTATCACTGACAACAGCACACATGTACTTCCTTACTATAATAACCACATGTACCCTGTTGGGTTTAGTTTATAGATGAAAAATCACAGACGGATGTCTCTCGCTCTTTATTTGTCTTTATAATTAGAGAGTGGCTGTATTTTCATCATTTTTTTTATTATTTTGCCATAAATATGCAGATGTGGACGAGAGTCCAAAGAAAATTTTAATAATGTTGGTGATGGCATTGATTGTTTGTAAAACTTATCAAAACATTCAGCCTCAACCCCAGTAACTTTTGGACAGTCCCTGAAATCAAATTAAAGACTCTTGTAATATGCAGTGAACACACTGTGTTTTCATGCTTTTCATAAAGCCATGTTATATTTTTACATATCCAGTAACAGAGTCATCATTACTATTGAGTCATCTAATGAGTGTATACATTAGTTTTAAATACTGATGTGTACTCTGCTGATCCTGCCTCCTGCAGGACATAGGCCCTGGTTACATGTCCTTTCACCTCCATAAAAGTGGTTTCAATAACAGAAACGACAGGGACTTATTTAGCATGTGTCTGTTTTTGCCATCACTGGGACAGAAACAATTCTAACATGCTGACATGCTTTTAAAAAATGACTCTCAGTGGATCATAAATATCTGAGGAATCTTTGAATCATTATGATTCAAAAGAGAGCAAGTTGCATTCCCAGTGACACACAGCTGCTAACTGTCAGCCCACTCATTTCCTCATACTGTTTCCTGCAGAATGATTTGAGTGACCAGAAGCATGACACAGCTTGTCTTTTCTTTGTGTGTGTGTGTGTGTGTGCATCATTTTCCCACTTTTCTATTAGCCATAAGGAGATGCTTATGACAGGCACAGATTGGAATGTCCAGTTTATTTCTATATCTGTTTTTATCAAATCATTAATTCTTACCTGTCTGCTTTCTTAAAAACATTTTACAGTAAATACTAAAACAACAATACTTTCATTTAGGAGTTCTGGACCAATGCTAAACCTAAAACTAACCCCTGAGCAGAAAGGCTGTGTGAAATCAGACAAGTGATTTACAGTGTTGAACTTAGGGGTCAGTATTCTGTCCAAAGTCACTTCAACACACACACACACACACACACACACACACACACACACACACACACACACAGCAGGGACCAGGAATCGAACCACGACCCCTAAGGTTTGAGCAATTACTTTTCCAACTAAGCTACAGACCTTTATGACAGTATACATGACTTTTAGAACCATTAACAATGGCAAACTACAGAGTTTCTGAAAAAGTTTCCATGACGTTGACCAAGTCAGTAGGGAAGAAATGGGGCAACACAAAGACTGAAAGCACAGATAAAAGGATGGAAAATGATAAAAGTAAATCAGAGCAAAAACAGCAGAAACTTAACTTGAGAAATTCATGTGGTCTTAACTTAAAAATGAGAGCTGCTGTAGCCACAGAGGGATAATTACTGTCCTTCACCTATCTGAGGGTGACTTTAGAAGTTTCAAATCTCACTGAACACACAGCAGAGCTTGTCATCCCAGCTGTGATGGAACTCATTATTTATCCTTGCAATGACTGGCTAATTAGAAGTAATTTGTTTTTTCAGCCCGCTCACCTGCTTCATTGTTGCTACCCTTTCACCAAGAAGCACAGTTTATATAATAGAAATACAAAACTTAGTCGTGGGATTTCATATCTTCGTTTTGCAACAAAAGAAGTCACAGCACTCAAATTTTGGTTGTGAAGATTCTTCTGGTTTTGCTGCATAATTTTCAGTAATGAAGCTACGACTGGAAAAATGAAAAAGTGCAATGCTTTTCTATCCTTTGGAACCACAGTTCAACCACAGTGATGATGGAGTAGGAGCCCCAAAAATGCTTAGAAACAATGCAGCAGTGAAGTGTGTTCACCAGACAGATTGCAAGTTGAGGATCAATTATGTAGCTTCAACATGTTATGTTATTAGAAGCAAAATAAAATGCAGGTAGAAAGGCTTTCTAATATCTTCTCACTGTGGCTTTTCGTTGCATACTATCGAGAAGCATCTCATTTCTCTAAAAAAATCTTTTTTTCCTTTCTTTGTTGGAGGTGCCCAATTGCCAATAGGACTTGTCCTCCTGGTCAGACTTGGAGCAGCAGGCTGTGCCGGTGTGTCAGCATGGTCACCAATGTGCACCACAGTCCTCCTCTACTACCACTACCTCCTCCAAGGCCCTCCCAACAGCACCTTGGTACGTATTTGTACACTGGCACACACAAAGGTTTATCTTATACCATGATTTTCCACTGTAGAGGAAACAGAAAAAGAAAAACAGGAAAAACTATTAGAGCTACTGATCGACATGCATAGCAAGGGAACTTCATTCCATGGCCAACAAAACCAGAACTGTTGTAGCTGTGTGTAGTGATGTAGGTGTGTTTTTAATTTTATACCTACTGTGGAACCTAAAGAGATGTATTTTATGAGGGAGCTAGTTTTATACAGTACATGTACAGTCAGAAAGCACAGCACTGACACCTTTTTTTAATAACAAATAGCTGAGTCTGTAAGGAAATTAAATAGATGGTCTATAACACTATTTAGTGATGTCATAAAACAACTAGTATGAAACATATTCAAAAAAATAAAATTGAAATTGCATTTCGATGTTAGCAAACAAGCAAACATCAAGGCTCATCAAATTCGACTTTTAATTTCAATGTCAACTGTAGACTGTCAATTGTCAGGTGTCCAACAGAAATGAACCCAAACCAGTAATCTGTGGATTTTCAGGAAAAAACTTAAATTAAACTTTAACAAAAACAAATGAGAAATAATTTCCCTAGTAAACAAAAGCGATCAGTGATTTATAATTTTGGCACATTTATAGCTGCCTCATGCTTCTGACTGCTGATTGGTCAGCTGAACATCTTACTGCCCTACTCCATCCTCCAGACACGGTCAGTTCTTGTTTTTGAAAAACAAAAGCATTGACTGAAACGATCTAAAGACACCAATCCCAACAACAATGCTAAAATATCTCCTCAGCTTCTCTTTATACATCCAGAATAACGTTCTCTAACCTTAACCAAGTGTTGTGATAGTCTTAATGCAACTATTGTCTGAATATTTTCACCCGTGAGCTACTTTATGTTCTATACCTTGCAAAACCCTCATGTACAGTATGCGCAAGTATGCAGATGATACAACAATATATGTTTTTGAACTTTTCAACAGAGGAATTCTCTAGTGCTTTGGATCAGTTATCTATACAGTAATATATGGATGAATATAAACAAAAAGTATTGCATTTGAAACAAATACTACTTAAACTCAAGTAAAATAGTTTTTAAAGGGAGTGCTTATCGATAAGGTGGAGTAAAGATTCACCTTTAGACAGCAATAGTAGACTGAGCAAACTTTTGCAGCCATGAGGAGAAGTCTGGTAGTTATTAATAGCTGCGCCAATGCATTTCTCAATTTGTTTAGTTGATCATTCCAAACTATTTGCACTGGTATCCAATAGTGTGGTTGATTTAGAAAAACTGTACAGTCACGCTACTACTAGAATGCACACAGACGTAGTCAGTGGTGAGGGACAGCATGGTTATGTCCCTCCTCTCGTTTAAAACAATATTTAATTGCCTCAAATTCCAAATTAGTGTTAGTCTGTAGGAACAGAACAACGTTTAGTAGGAACAGAATGTTTTCATTTAAAATTGAAAAACTAATGCAGGTCAACAAATTATATGAACATTTTTAAAATATAATCATTAATATGTCACGACGTATAGTAACATAGGATTAAGGAAGATTATGATGTAATGTTTACTTGTGTGGACCTCAGTAAGTGTTATTGTGGCTGGTTGCTGCATATTGATTCATTCCTAAGGCTGGTGTGAGCACATAGATACCAACCACTGAAACAAACATGCAGTGTTAGTGGACTGTTTGTGACAGGAGAATGTCCATGCATTCACAGAGAGTATTTATGGCTGCAATGTGTTTGTTGAGTCTGTATGTGTGTGTGTTTGTGAGCTCCACCGTGTGTGTTTGGCTATGATAACACTTTGGACCATGTGTAAACAAATGGGCAACAGAAGAATGTGCAGACATAAGAGTAGCACATCCAACAGACACAGTTAGTATGACTATAAACATAGCTGGAGTCAGTTTTGGCTGCTGAACTCTATGTCAAATATAAAGTTAAATATAAAACTATTAGCTGCTAATTACATTGTGTGATTCTTAAAAATAATGGATGTTTAAATTGCTTTGCAGTCACTAAAGGAGAATTTCACCATTAGTCCTGAACATCTATTTGCACCAAGATGCTAAAAAAACCTAATGGTCAAATTTTCACACTGGAGACAAAAGCCATTTATGAAATACCTGAATATTAAGAATACATTTACTGCCACATATCCCACCTATATGATTTTGAATTAAATTAATAAAAAAACAAGTACAAGCAGCACACCAAGTTAAATGAAATATCATGACTGCCACTTAAAAAGGTTTCATAACTACGTTTAGTTAAAGGGCAACTTTAGAAATTTCCAACTATGGTTAAGCGAGTGCATGTATATAAATGATGTTAAGGTCCTTCTACCTTCCATGTATGAAAATACTGTATCTGTAAAATCCCCCCCAGATGTTGTGGTCCTGATTGATCTGCTCCTTCAGATTACATAATCTCAACTGAAAAGCACATTTTAACACAGGGAAAGTAGAAGGAGGCCGTTTTTTGTTATTTATACGCATGTACTCTTTAAAGCAGAACCCTAGGAAGCAAGTTAAAAATTGGTGACGTGGCCCTTTAAGATTTAATCAAGGTCTAAAAAGATAAACTTGTGCTGACACTTGACACTTGACACTTGGATCATTATGTGGAAATTAAAGGTTAATGCACCCCCTCCAAGCTCTACACCCTTTCCTTCCTTCCAAAACATACTTCCCTCATTAATTCTGGTGCGTAAAGCAAATCAATTACATGATGGAGCGAGGACCTAAAGTGAACCCTCAAAAATTAGAACATAAAAGCATATGGCCAATAAAACAGACCTTAATATTAGGATATAATACACAAATTATTTAGTGTGGCAGAGCTCCATAAAACATGTGCTGAATTGTCTGAACAGGCTAAAAATAACCTTTACATACTCGGTGAACAAATGAAGATGGATGATCATGTCATTGTAAAAACACGTGTAAGACCTTGTAATGTTACACACACAACTACAGTTTCTGCCAGAAAGAAAATGGACATCGTGGGAGATGGTCAGGAAATAAAAACATAGTTTGTACCAGTTTCTCCTTGTGACTGTATGGGAGAGGATGTTTAGCATTTATCTGTTTCTGTCAAAGCATATACTGTAAGACATGAGTCACTTTTTGTTTTTACCTCGCAGACCTGGAAGAAAGTTCAGACATCCACAGAGAGGGAGAGTGACTGACATCCCATCACATTTTCCAACAGTAGAGTCTGAAACAAAAACCCATTTAATGTCAACCTAGTGCCTTTTTTGAGAACAAAGAGCTGTTTTAGTGAAACAAGGCCCAGAAATGAAGCTAAGAACCAATATTTGAAAAACACTATACAGCAACGCTGAGTTTTTACAGAAACAATATGTTGGCTATTCAGTATGACCCATTTGGCTGTAGACAATTCAAAGGTATTTATTTCTAATGTTGAAACGTGTATTTTCAAAATAAAAGATGTAGTGAAAGCCAAAAAGAAGGTGTATGGAGCCTATGTGGGTCTGCAGAGCACCATCTCCAACAATGGCTGTCAGGCAGAGTCGAAAACAGAACTGTCAGCTAACCCACAGTGACCACAGCACTTAGTGATCCTGTATAAGTAGAGGCCATTTTAATCTTTTCTCTCTATAGAGTTTTGGCATATCTGGCATTTTAGTGGTGAAAGGATTCAGTTAAATAAATACAGTATTTGTTTTTTTTGAATACTCTAATAGCATAATGTGAGTCTATGTTAACATTTGCATATTGAAGTGGCCCAAATCCAACCTTTTGTTAAGTGTGAACAAACAAACTGATTTTTATTTTCTTTTTTTAAGATTGGATTTGGACGACTTTTGTACAGCGTATGGTCCTATATCTGATTCATATCGAATCTCTGACTATGTGACTGCTGTTAGAAATGTCAGATTATAGATATAAATATATTCCTTCTCTGCCATTTCTGCTGTTTTTCTCCTGAATTCCTAATTTTACTAAACTGAGATCCGAACATTGACTGATATGGCACCCTAACGGGTCACAATTATCAATTATGAAAGTGATAATTGTGAGAATAGTTCTTTAGAGTGGATGGTAAAAATTGTTTAGCAAATTATACATGAATAGACTGACAGACCTAGATAAACAACAGCTGACAAATTCATTCCATCTACAGACATAATTGCTTTTGCAGACAGAAAATAAACTAAATCATAAAATAATAAATAATAGGATAAACCAAAGAAAAATATAAAGATGTAGCAGCCTCTGTGTTTTTCATTGGCTGGAGTTTTCAGACTATCATTTAGCTATTTTAGGACACAGGCTCATCAAGACACCTAAAAACTGTATAGAGGAGGCTTTGGCGTTATTATTATTATTATTATGTTTAATATTTAAAGACAAGTCGGTATTAACTAACTACTAATACTAAAAAGCAAGTTTTCTTAATACTGAGTGAAAATGTCTTACAGTTAAACCAGTGATTTATCTTGGTAAGATTCTCATGTATTAAATTAGCTATTACATTGTTTAACTTTATTTTTTTCAGGGACAATACACCGTCACATTGTCACAGCTAAACATTGTCACAGCTAATTTGCAGCCTCTTTCCCAGGCTTAGAAAAACACTTGATCTTTAGGGTGTGGAAAGATGGATTAATATTATTGTATGAAACCGTTTTGTCTGTTATGCAAAGCAGATTGTTTTAGTCAAAGTCTAATGGAGACTTTGTCCTCAGTTTGAATAACACTTGTTAAAGTCTGTGTGAGCACATGCCTTAGTACGAAGTAGTTATCTCTGTTTGATCATCTGTACACACACAAATATGCACACAAACAGTCTGAACATCCATTTTCCAGACCTTCTGTTGCTCCCTCTCCATCTGACCTTGTGTTTTTCAACTGAAGGATGTTTTGCCAGCATTGAAAGAGAACCATATGTGTTATCTCTGAGGAAAGAGAGAACACTGCTGGTCCATTTCAGGAATGTCTCAATTTCATATTTTATCCATGTTGTCAGACAGTTGTCAAGCACACAGCTCTTATACTATATGTCATTGTGTAACATTTTTTATTATAGTCAACAATGTGTCACAAAGATATCAGTTTTTCCTTTTTTAAAATTAAAAAAAGCAAATGACTAAAACCATAACCTTCACTTTTCACTTGACAACCGTGTCTTTATATGACACATGGGTGAGTTAATATACTATGCTGCATATGGCTTGTATGCGACAAAATGAAACTTACATATCAATCCAGCAGATATATTTGTATTTAGCAATGTATGTACAATTATAAAAGACAGAAAACTCATGTTTACTCAAAGAAGTTTCACTAATTCTATTAAGCAGTTTCTACTGTTTCCAATGCGTTTGTGTTCACTGACAACCAAAGCAACCGTTTATATCAATGAAATGAAAGCAACAAGTTTGTCTGGGTGGAGAACTGTGAGCACACTCCATAATATACTCCACAACACGTTGTGCGTATCACTAAACGGTTTCCTTCCAGCTACTTCTTGTGCAGTCTCCTTTAAATAACATTTTCCACCTCCATCTGTCCCTCTCCTTCTGTCTCTACAGACATATTCTCTGCAGATGCGTGTGGTCCAGATAAGGAGCTGGATGTTGAAACCTGTCAGTGTGTGTGTCGGCGCAGGGAACAAACTCAAGGCTGCGGCCCCAACCAACATGTCGACCGTAACACCTGCCAGTGTGTTTGCACCTTGCCTGCTCCCTCCTGCCCACTCAACCACATCTTCAACAAAGAAACCTGTCAGTGTGCATGTGTTAAGACGTGTCCAAAACACCAGCCCCTCAATAAAACAAAGTGTTCCTGTGAATGTAACGAATCACCAAACAAGTGCTTCCTAAAAGGACGGCGGTTCCATCAAGCTACATGCAGGTGAGGAGTGATGCAGGGGGTTCAGTTCCATCCAGTGCTGACTAATTAAAAATATTTTTTAAGCGGGAAATCACCCAGCACGTAAAAATGATAGTGCTGGGTGATGTAGGGGAAAGCTCGGCTGTTGGACAATCCCACATTATGGACCACAGTATGTTCACTGACAGGGTCATTCCTCCTGACCTCTCTGATAGGACTTTTTTGGTTTCAGTTGGTAAGCATGCCTCCACATGTGCACATGTGTCACAAGGTTTTGTTTTAGGTCCTATTCATTTGGTGGATGATATCATATCATTGCTATCCAGATGACTACCTGATCAGGTAGTTGTAAGATCATTTAATAGGCCATAGGCCAGTCTGAAAATACATTAATATGCTTACTACCAACAGACACATCATCTGAATATAGTTCAGCAGGTTCTTATCATCTACAAATTTTAGGTTTAGTTTATATGTCAAAACAGCAGGGTCAGTCTTAGAGAAACAGTGGGACTTTGGTTAAAGTGCAAACATGCACTGCTAGTTGGAAGAGGGATTTAAAATATCAACCCGAATTCCAAAAATAGTTGGGACGATGTGTAAAACACAGGTAAAAACAATGCGATGATTTGCAAAGTTCATCAACCCCTATTTGATTCACAATAGAACATAAACTGAAACATTTTACTGTTTCATGGCAAATATTAATTTGATGGTAGCAGCACATCTCAAAAAAGTTGGAAGAGTGTGATGTTCACCATTGTGTAGCATCCCCGCTTCCTTTAACAACTGTATGTAAATGTCTGGGGAGTGAGGAGACCAGATTCTGGAGGTTCAGGAGAGGAATGTTGTCCCATTCTTGTCTGATGCAGAATTCTAGCTGCTCAACAGTCCTGGGCCTTTGTTGCTGGATTGTTTTCTGTTGGTGAAAGGTCTGGAACAAGCTGGAACTGACTGCGAACTACAAGTTGGGTGGTTCCTCTCTTCTTCAGTCAAGGTTTCCAAATGATTTCACAAAGAATTTCTAATTTGGATTCATCTGACCACAGAACAGTTTTACATTTTCCTTCGTACCATTTCAGGCTCTGCCTCTCTGAAATGCTCCTATTACACACAGTCATGTTACTGACCTGTTGCCAATTAACCTAATTAGTTGTCAAATACTCCTTCATTTGATTTTGATTTGCGGCAATTACTTTTCCAGCTTTTTGTTGCTCCTCTTACAACTTTTTTGAGATGTGCTATCAAACTCAAACTGAGCTTATATTTTCCATGAAATGTGAAAATGTCTCAGTTTTAACACCTGATATGTTGTTTATGATATGGGTTGATGAGATTTGCATTTTGTTTTGATTTACTTTTACACATCTTCCCGACTTTTGTGGAATTGGGGTTGTATATGCAATTTAAAAACGGACAGCTAATCATTTTTTGCACGTTAATAATGGCTGATCTTGTTTCTAAGGTGCAGAAAACCCTCAGATGTCTTGGTTGTCACTTTCAAACATGTAAAACTAATCCTGACCTCTTTAAACCTTTTATTTCAGTGTCATAGTCCCTATTAACACACTCACACACACACACACATGTTAGTGTCTGTGTGAAGCCAGACGACAGCACAGGTCCAGCAGTAGTTGGTCGTTATTGCCATAGTGTGTAATACAAGACCTCAGTGTGCTAATGACTTCTCCTAGCTGTCACTTAACCATTTCCTCTCCCCGCACACGAGAAAACACACACACACACAAATACACACACATCCATCCATGCTGTCCAGTCATGACCCCTTGTGACCTTGTTCAAGGGTGATTTATGAGTGTAACATAGTGGTAGGAATCTAGTGTCTGGAATTTTGCACTTGTGTTAGCGTGTGTGTTTGAAAGAGAGCGGGTGTGTCCGTTTGAACTCTTCTGTGCGAGTTCATAGGTCTTTTTAAGTAACTGTGACTAAATATTCTCTCATCCATGATGTGACCAGAAAAAAAAAACAGAAAAAAAAGTAGCAATTATAGGCCTTCCCCACAACCCGTGCTGATTAAATAAGCAAGTTCCTGGGAAAAGGTGAGTCACATTAGAGAATTAGTGACTAAACACAATATTGCTGTATGATAAGTTATTCCTTGGTTTTCAAGCAACTGCAACGTGTGTTGTGTTAGTGAATTTTTAGTTTTTGACCAAATGTAGCAAACTTTCTAAATAACACATTATATAACAAGATATTGCAAATAATAATATGGTTGCTGTCAGTGCTCGAAGTGGAACAAAACGGTCCCAATATGTCTGTTTTTGGTGGTGGTAGGGGGCAGTTATAGTTCATAGTTTCCACGGATCAGTAGACTAACATAATGACACATCCTGGTAGTAAAAGCCAATAGCATGGACAGTTGCACATAACCCCACTCTGCACTAGCGCATGTGTCCTGCTAAATGTTCTGCACTTATATAGCACTTTTCTACCTATTGGCACTCAAAGCACTTAACACTGCTTCTTATTCACCCATTCACACTCACAATCACACACACACACTCACACACAGATGGGGGAGCTGCTATGACGCTGGCCAACGCTCACCGGGAGCAACTAAGTTGGGGTTCAGTGTCTTGCTCAGGGACACTTTGACAAGTAAGCCGGGGATTGTAGACCGCTCTACCTCCTGTGCCAGACATCAAAAGACCAACCTAAAGACCAACAGTTAGAGTGCCTTTAGATAGAGATAGAGAAATGTTTCATACAGTGTAACGCAGCTGTAAATCAAAAGGGGTCGACAAGATTTCTAGAGGAACAAATTCACTTTGTCCTTCTAGTCATAATGAATTTCAAGGTCAGGAAATGTTTAGCATTCCGGTTGTTTAAGCACAAAAGGATTGATTGACTCTGACATAGCAGACTGAATTTGAAACCCTGATCCTTATTCAAAGTCACATTTTGCCATAATGCCAGTAGGCAGAAAAGAAATGATTAGTCTGGAGTTTTTCCTTATCCAATTCATGGGTCAAAGAACAGAGGATGCCATACTTTGTACAGACTGTAAAGCCCATGAGGCAAAAGTGTAAAAGTGTCTAATGCAGAATGTAGTGGTGATTAGTGACACAGGACTGTTTAAATCAAATACAATTCAGTTGACAACTCATAATGTCACCTTCAAAATCAGAATCAAAACTTTAATTTTCATTAACCCATCTGGTGGTGGCCCAAGGATTCATGCTTCCCAGACTATTTTACTAGCTAACTACCTTTACATTTTGATAAGTCCCACATTTCTTACCCCTTTTCCTTCACCAAAAAGGGTAAGAAACTTTGTTCTGATGAGAAGGCTGTCGGAAATGCTTTTTAAGTTAGCAGCCTGGCTTTGGGAAATGTAATGTCAGTTAGTCTGTTTACCACTTTGGACTAGAGAAAAATATCTCAGTAGTTCTCAGACTGATTGCATTCTTTCTCTAACCGTAACCAAATGCTTTGAGGGCATAAACACAACCATCACTCCATCCATCTGTTCATTATGTGTGTATTCATAATCACTTCATTCAGTATCTCATTATCCTGTTCAGGGTTGTGGGGGGCTGGAGCCTTTTTCAGCTGTCACTGACTGAGAGGTGGGGTCCACCCTGGACAGGTCTCCAATCTATTTCAGGGCCAATACGGAGAAGCAAAGACAGACAGACAATCATTCACACTCACATTAACACCTACAGGAAATTCAGAGACACCAATTAACTAAACCTGCATGTCTTTGGACTGTGGGAGGAAACTAGTGTACTTGGGGGAAACCTCCACATAGAAAAGGTGCAGCTGGCAGGTGGATTTAAACCATTTCACCACTGTGCTACCTGAACCCACACATGACAATGTATAATAATAGTGGAGCAAAAAATGATGCACTGTCTGTCTTATTGCTATTGATATTTTGAATGTATCAGCATTTTGATGACTTACCATATATATACATTTTAAAAATGGAATCCTGTTGAAATTGGATACTTGCATTTGCAGCTTAGTTGTGTAGAACAATAACTTTCAGGTGACAAAATTCTCGTTGATTGCTCTTGATCATTCATTACCTTCACTGCCTAAACCTGTGTTTTGTTTTTTTCATTGCAGTTGTGTCAGGCCTCCTTGTGAAGTCAGGAGGCGAAGGTGTGAACCAGGTTTTTCTTTCAGTGAGGAAGTGTGTCGCTGCATACCGTCACACTGGAGAAGGCTGGACTAACCACCACTTAATAGGATGGAGTTGAGGAGCAGTTTAAAAAACTTACCAAGGAGAATTCATCACCCACCCCCAGTAGACCTGCTGGTTATAAGTATCCCAATCAGCTGTAATGGCAGCTAAATATGCATTCATGTGAACAGTGGGAACCCTAAGTGATTGGAGTGGCAGATATGGGAAACTGGAGACTTGAAGTTGGGAAATGCACTGACATGGCTATGAAGATGTTCTAATGGGAGAGTGAATGATTGAAGCCTTGGAATTGACAGAAGGACTGAAAGAGAGAGTCATCATTCAATATTTGTTTTGAGACATTGTCCAATTTTTTTTTAAATGTTTGGGAGGGGTTGTATTAATAATGTCTCTGTATTCCTATGGCAGATATTGATTATATAATTTATTAAATATTATTTTTCAACCTCTTTATTGCAGTTTCAATCTTTTCCTTGAAAATACACTGTGATCAGTATTTTTGTATCATGTAAAGTATATGTGTAAAATAAAGTATACTGGATGTGGACTATTGTTAATTTACTTTGTTAACTAATTTCTTGTGGTGCATTTTGTGTTATGTTTTTTTTTAGTTCAAATATGTATTTTCATATTTTAAAGATTAAGAAATAATAACCAGGTTTACTGAAATGAGTCTGGCCTGACACAAATTCTTTAGTTTGATCTTTGCCCTGCGTCCCATTTTACTAGTATGCCTCCTTCCTAAATTACATAGTCTAGGATCATAGAGAACAAAAGAAATGGTGCCAAGGTTATTGCAAGGGTGTTGCCCTAGAATTGAGGTTACAATGGACTGCATGTGATTTTCTGCATCATCTGGTCATAAAATGCTATTTTATCATTTAAGTTGCAGACTGGTTTGATGTTTTGCAGTTATGCCATACGCAGTCCTGAGCTTTATTTCTGAACAATTCGACCTTAAGTTTATTGGCCTGCAAGACATTTTTGCAGTAGTGTAAATGTGAAAGTGCACTTTGGGAAGCTTGGTGTGCTGGTGTGCAGTGTATCCAGAAAACAGGGGTGACTGTAGCTCAATTAGTAAGGCAGCCATAGGGTCAGAGGTTCAATCCCTGGTCCTGGCTGTATGTTGAAGCATCTCTGGGCAAGACACTGAACCCCCCCCAAGAAAGCATTCACAGTGCTTAAGCACCAATTACAACCTCAGGTGTTTTTTAGTATGATGCTACAAGCTTGACACCTATTTTTGGGCAGTTTCTCCCATTTTTCTTTGCAGTACCTCTCAAGCTCCATCAGGTGGAATGGGAAGCGTCAGTGCACAGCCATTTTCACATCTCTCCAGAATTGCTCAATTGGGTTCAAGTCTAAGCTCTGGCTGTGCCACTCAAACACATTCTCAGAGTTGTCCTGTAGCTTCTCCTATGTTATTTTGGCTGTGCACTTTCGGTCGTTGTCCTGTTGAAAGATGAACTGTCGCCCCAGGCTGAGGTTCAGAGCGCTCTGGAACAATTTTTCATCAAGGATGTCTCTGTACATTGCTACATTCATCTTTCCCCCGATCCTGACTAGTCTCCCAGTTTCTACTGCTAAAAAACATCCCCACAGCATCATGCTGCCACCACCATGCTTTACTGTAGGGACGGCATTGGCCCGGTGGTGAGTGGTGCTTGGTTTCATCCAGACATGACACTTCGCATTCAGGAGTTGAATCTTTGTTTGAACATACCAGAGAATTTTGTCTTTCATGCTCTGAGAGTCCTTCACGTGGGACTTGTGCCTCATGTGCCTTTTACTGAGAAGTGGTTTATGTCTGGCCACTCCATCATACAGGCCTGATTGGTCTCGAAGGGTATTTTCTACAGAGAAATGCTGGAGCTCTTTCAAAGTGACCATCGGGTTCTTGGTCATCTCCCTGACTAAGGCCCCTATCTCTCAATCACTCAGTTTGCCTGGCCAGCCCACTCTAGGAAAAGTCCTAGTGGTTCCAAACTTCTTTCATTTACAGATGATGAAGGCCACTGTGCTCATTGGGGCCTTCAATGCTGCAGAAATTTTTCTGTACCCTACCCCAGATCTGTGACTTGATACAATCCTGTCTCTGTCAATTCCTTGAATGTCATGGCTTGGCTTGTACTTTGGCATGCACTGTTAACTGTGGGACCTTATGTAGACCGGTGTGTGCCTTTCCAAATTATGTCCAATCAACTGATTTTTATCACAGGTGGACTACAAATCAAGTGGAAGAAATGCCTGAAGGTAAATACTTATGTAAATGTGTTTTTTGTTTTTTATTTTCAATAAATTAGCAAATATTTCTATTTCTTTATGGGGTATTGTTTGTAGAATTTTGAGGAAATTATAGAATTTGATCGCTTTTGAAATAAGGCTGTAACATAACAAAATGTGGAAAAAGTTAAGTGATTTCAATCTTTTCTGGATGCACTGTAAACACTGAAGGAAATCTATTCCAGAATGGATTTGGAAAAAAGACATCCTGAGTATATATCTGAGAGCTAATGGAATTCCTCACAGAACTGTCCATAGCTACAGAACTGTCTTGTTTGAATCCAAGGGTTCAGTTACCCGGTACGTCAGCATGTTGATTGATAGATTTCTTTATTGTTTGCGTTATTATCTTATCTTTTATCTATTATCTTTTTAAGTATTGTCTAGTTTGATTTTATTCTTTAATACTTGTATTAAAGAACCCAGCATTCCTTAGGTTTAAAAATGTGAGCAAATGTCATAGTTTGAAGATGAAAAGTGAAGCATAAATGGACGTCAATCCATTTGCCATGGTTAGTGATAAATGTTGTCATTGTACCTGCCACTGCCAAAAGACTCACTGTTGGAAGTCGGTCTTTCCCTTAGAGCACCTTAGCCTCTTCAGACCACCCCTTCAATCCAGCAACTTTGCCATAAATTCTACTGTCTATGTGTTTATTACTCAGAGTGGTCAGAGTGGGTGGGGATGCTCCATAATCCTCCTGTTGGAGGATTATATTAATATGTGGGTCTAGTGTTCTATCCACCCTATTGAAAATGAATAAGGGGGTCATACAGTACCTATTAGTTTTTATGAATTACTCTACATGTCTTGCCATCATCAATCACATGATTACTTTAATCAGTATTGTTTAAAATATACAGTTCTCCTACATTACATCTTGTACCTTTGCATTACTCCTAAAATGCAGATAATGTGCCTAATATTTTAACTTGAGTAGAAGTTTGAGTTTGTGTACTTATACTTAGAAGAAGTAGCAGTGTAAAGCACTTTGGATACCAGTAAGGTAGAAAAGTGCAATATTATATAAATCCAAATACACAAAGGCCAGTAAACCACATATACCCGCCCAGTTCTGGAGTAAGATTCTTTGGGCTGATGAAACCAAGATCCACTTGTAACAGCATGGTGAAGGAGAAAAGTATCAAGAAGGAAAAGAACAACTCCTGATCCAAAGCACCATCATCATCATCATCTGTCAGACATGATGGAGGCAGATTTATTGTATGTACTGTATGGCTGATGAGACTGAAAATAAGACTGAAGACTGAAGGCAGAAAGACCCACAAACAAGCACAAGCTGATGTAAAGACCTGGCAAAGCATCACAAGGTATGAAACTCAGCTTATGGTCATCACCATTGACTGGAAAGGTTTTTCATTCAAGCAATAAAGGCATTTTTTTATGTATGTAATCATGTTGGTTTGTACAAATATTTATTAGCCACCAAAAGTGGTTGTGTGTCTCAAAATATCTGTAATTCCAGAATGGTTAATGCCCCACTTTAGTCCAACCCCTTAAATCAAGGCTGACAGTCTCAGCGTTGATCACATGTTGAGTGTTTCATTTCAAATTCAGCTTGGCGTAGGCCAAGTACTAAACAGGATAATTGTTCCATTATTTATGAACCAACTGTACATATTGTACTGTACTACCACAGTGACAATATTTGTCCATGAGTAAAATAATTCAGTACTGTTTAAACCTCTGCCCATTGTGGAACCACATGGTTACAATGCAATCTAGATCACACCTGTATTGTATTGTACTTGTACTCATCCACATCTTTGCCCTCTCTCAAGAAATAAGTTTTGATTGATCTGTCAAATGTAGACAACAGCATTTTTGGTTTAGCAAAAAGCTTGTTTTACATGTGTGTAAAGCACAAAATGTACTTATAATGCAGTAACTACTATCACTGCTGTCATTGTAACCCGTTACATAATTCACATCTCATCACTAAAAAAAATATTCAAACAAATGTGAAACAAATGTTAAAATATTCGCCTCTCTATTTGCAACAAATGTATGTTCGAAAATCTGTTGAGTCAACTATAGAGAACAGACAAGTGTGAATTTGACTACACACACGATGTCTGACTTTGAGAGACAAATGCTACGGTCGATCCAGGCAAAGACACAAATGCACACACACACACACACACACACACACACACACAGTCATTTAACATCCAACATGAGGACAAAGAAAGGTGAGGTTTCCTCTTTCCTGCCTCCTCTTGTTCCATTATCTGCCTGTGGTTTTCAGCTTGATTCATGCTCTGCACACACACACACAGACACACACAATCCCACACACATGCATGCAAGCATCAGTCTAGCCATTCTGTCTGCCACTGCAAATGTGTGTGTGTTAGTGTTCTTGCTCTGAGTGCTGCAGTGCAGAGGTTAGTGTGTATGTGTGCGTGTGTGTGTGTACAGAGGAGGTGCTACCCCAGAGGTTACTATACTTATAATCCACCCCAGATGTTAGTTTTTGAACCACTATCACCTCTTGTCTGTATAGCTTTTGTGTGTGTGTGTGTGTGTTTGAAAAGCGACAGAGAGAGTGTACAACAGTGAGACTTCATCATTTACATTATAATTTAATAAAGTATGCACTGAAAAGCAAACTGCATTCAAAGTTAGAGTGATGGTGTATCTATGGCAACGCTCTCATTTTCTGTGTATCACAACCATATTACATAATCGTGCATACAAGAGAACAGCAAAACATTATGCATAATATATGTATCGTACAATCATGAAGCTGTAGACTTTGACAATGACAAATTTCCCTCCTCAACAGTCTCCTTGACTTGGCTGGACGTTGTAAAAGGGGTTTTTCTTCAACATGGACAGAATTTTGCAGTCATCCACTTTCTGTGGTTTTTCAGGCCTTTTGCTGTTGCTGAGCTGCCAGTTAATTCCTTCTTTTTGAGAATGTTCCAATCTGTTGTATTGGCCGCTTCCAATGTTTTTACTATCTCTCTGGTGGGTTTATTTTGTTTTTTTCAGCCTAACGATGGCCTCCTTCACTTGCATAGACACCTTCTTGAAGGTTGAGAGGTCCAGCAAACAAATGTAGATGGAACACTTATAACCACCTCCGGGTCTTTTATGTGCTTGATTAGTCTTGTAATGAGGAAATAGGCCACATTTGGCCATGCAACTGCTTTTCCGCCATTATTTATGAACCACAAAAATGTGTGTATGATAGCAATTAGTAATTCCTGAATAGAAAAGGAAATTTTTTTGAATTAAAGCTGAGAGTCTTGACTTTTCTTATGTCTTGAGTGTTTCATTTCAGATTCAGTGTGGTGGTGTAAAGAGGCCAATTGCTCATTGTTCTAATATTTATGAACCTAACTGTACAGAATTACGTGTGCAAAGATTTATTCATGTAAAGGTAAACTTCTTAAAATATAACTCGAGTGATTGTTACTTTTTTCTTACTTTCTTACTTTCCTGGGCAATGCAGGCAGTGCAGGAGCAACAATAACACACTCATTCAAAACATCCCAGTCTAGTAAAGAGGTGACATTATTTAATGTATTTAAAAGTCTCAGTTTCTCTATACTCCTACACAGCAGCAGCACATCCTCTATCAGGTCTGAGATCACATAAACACAGCAGATCACCAGATCTACACAAACAAAACATGGACCATTTGCTGCTAGCACCCTATGAACCAAGCAAGCAAAGCTACTGACTGAAAGATCAGTAGCTACACTCAAGCAGTTACAACCTAAGCTGGGGACCAGCAAAGACTGTCAAAGACTGGACAGCTCATACACCAACTATCACACAGTCTGGATAGAGCTGACTGGGAGTCACATCAGTTAGGTTGGCATTTAGTTTGTTACTCCAGTTTCTCCATCCAGACAGTCATTATCTCTACTCATCGCACGGAGCTGTGGGGGTGCTGCAGTTGATCCCAGCTGTCATTAGGCTGTATTCTAGTCTTGTTCTTCTGGACAGGTCATCAGTCTATTTCAGGACTTACTTTCACTTCACTTCTAGGGCTATTTCATGTTTATCACCTGGCATGAAATGGACACCTGACTCACTGCCATAGTGCAGGAAATGAGCACTTATTTTACTCAGTAGCAGAGACAATTGAACTTGTAATGAAATAAGATAATTATGCTTAAATACAGGTAAAGATTTTGTTTTGAAAAAATACTTAAAATATTATTTTTCTGACAAATAGGTAAGTATCCCTTTACCCTCCATACTATTGCACTGAACTCACAGAACTGCACTGTGTATACTACTGTAAAGTACTATTATTATATAGCAGTAGTTAAAGTAACAGTAGCATTTAAATTTTATGCTGAAAAATGACATCCGGGTTTTGCAGAACTATACACAACCTCCCCCTTGGAGGAAGAAAACTGCTGTTTACCTTGGAGCAGATGTTGCCGCGCTGTGTGGCCAGAGAAAAGATATAAGATGCAAAGTTGATGAGGTGATACAGCTGGGTGATTTTTTAAAATCAACTTAACATTTAATTCATATTTGGCTCGTACATGTTCATTTATCACAGTAATAAAAGTAATACAAATAATTGATTAATATTCTAAATAACTTTTTATAACTATATATATATATACCTTTCGTAACCAAGGAGACAGGATGCAGCTGCCTCCTGTTGTCATTTTATATTAAAGTATGTTCATGAAACAAATAAAAAACATGTATTTGTGTTTTATGGTGTATATGCTGACGTGACACACAAACACACACACAGTGTCTATGAATGTGAATATCTGGTATCTGAGGAGTCCGGTAAATTTACAGTAGACTTGAATTTTCCGTTTGTGGATTCGTGTTCTAATTACTAATTACCACCATAAATCACAAGTTGTGAGGTGGTTTTATTTGTGCTTTTTGAAGTATTAAGTTCATGTATTAATTTTTGTTTCCTTTACTTTGTTCTAGTATCCAGGAAGTAAGGTGGGACAGCTAAAGGGGCTCTAACAGTCGCTACACAAACACACCACACACACTCACATGCACACGCACACACACACACACACACACACACACACACGTAAACACATGTCAAGGTCCTCCATAATAGGGAAGGAAGCAACAAAGTGACCCAGGTCTGGTGATGAGAAGATAAGATGTTGGCACACAGAGAGTGAGAGAGAACAAGATGTGAAGATAAAGCTCAGTGGCATAGAAAGTAGTTCACACCATATATTACAGTGAAGTCCAGTATTAACAACCCCCTCCCTTCCTGCCATTCAAACCCTTTTTGACTTATGACCTGTCTGTGTACAAGTGTGTGCAAGTATGAGTTTGTCAGAGAGAGAAAGAGATGGAAGGAGACAGACACAAAGCAAAACATTTATATGAGGGAAATGGGGTTAATGGGTGTGTCAGCTGCTTAGATAACAAATAGAACCAGAGGCTACACACATATGTGTGTGTGTGTGTGTGAGTTACAGTTACTCTTAGTTTGGACTTCAAATGAATCTTACTTCAAACAAGTTTTACGAGACTTTTTTTCCCACAGCTTCTTTGTTTTCCATTAATTTCTATTTTGAGATTTCTATTCCCTTTCATTCATACTGGTCCAACTTAGAACAACTTCTCTATATGTCTCTTTTATAATTAGTATTTGAACATATATCAAGTGATGCTTGGAGTGGAATAAAACTCACATGAAGGAAACAGTGAAACCATATTGTATCTAACTCTGAATTGTCTGCACATATTAAAAAGAATTTACCTCCTTCACCTTTCTCTCTTTACACCATTGAATCATGGTGGATGTCAGTCCCAACACTGAGTCTATTGACACTTGATTAAAAATCACTACAGTGGCTGCTATTGAAATCATTACATTCTGATCCTTGTTAAATCAGGTGATTTTGTCTACTCAGTCAAACCTGCTACAGTCCACCTTAACAGGCTGCTGCTGGACCTGAACAACAGTATCCGATTAGTGTGGTTCCCACTGCTTTTTCAATTCTTGTGTAGGAATGTAGTCAAATTTGAAAGGTCACACTAAGCCTGTACATATAGTGCTATACATTCTCCACATCAGGTTTTTATTGAATTCTTATGAGTGTGTGTCTCCGGTGGGTCAATAGTATTCAAACTGTCTACTGGCTGTGAATAATCATGAATGAAAGCAGCAGAGATTAAAAACACCTGCTGGGGCATTCTGTGTGTGTGTGTGTGTGTGTGTGTGTGTGCGTGTGCATTTATTGCTAATCTTTACTTCCATAAGATGGTTTTAAATGTATGTGTGTTTGTCTAACAGAGGCAGATACAACAATAATGTGCAGCCACACGTCTGTTAAAATCACAAGAAAATCAGAAAACGAACTGTTTAGTTTAGCACCTCATCCTTGTGTCTCTCAGTCCATCTTAGGAAACAACATTTCCACGTTAAAGGTCAGTTTTATGCCAAACAGTCACATTTTCCAAATTGTTTTTTGTGGATGCAGGTCTGTCAGCATCACGAGAAACAGAACATATTCGCTACAAGAAAGAAAAAAAACCAACACGTTTTCATCCTACAGAGTCAGATATTGACGGCGTCAAATTGTGCTGCTTTGTACGTCCTATTATGTTACTACTGGATGATCCAGGAGCTTCAACTTATGACACCCTGGGAACAACTGGGTCAGGTATTGATGCTGCGAGTGCACTTCGGCGTCAGTATTCTATGCTCCAGGAGCGTCAACTTATGACGCCACAGGAACAACTTTATATCCACAAAAAAACTACAAAAACTTCAGGGTAACGTTATGTTAGAAGAAAAATTCCATTAAAGCAAAACGGTACAGTGACATTGACACACACGTGATTCCTTAATATAGGAACCACGTGGTGAAACAATCATTAATAAAGCACACAGCATCTCACACAACGTTTCGACAAATGTGTTGGAGCAGGAACCTATTTAACTGACGAAGAGCTACAGTTTGTGATTCCACAGATATTGTGATTCGCTGAAAATGATTTTCAGTTGGCATTTTCACATTGTTGCCCGCCCACACATCCCAAAATTAAAAAGAGCGCTGAGTAAGTGTTTTTGGTTAATTCACCTTTGAATAAAAGGTCAGTCAGACATGTATTTAATGCTGTCACAGTAGATACACATGTACACATGTATCCATCGTCTGACCTTCCTCTAACCTTTAACATGCCTGTGACATGGGATAATAACCATCAGCCAGAAATCTTTTTTATGAAACATCTTTGAAGCCCTCATGTGTGTGTGCGCATGTTACAAGGAGACAGAAACAGAGGCAGGGTTACTACTCCACTGGTTAGAAAAACACAGCAACTGCCAGCACTGGCAGACGCTTGGTCTAGCTAATATTAAATCCCTGAAAACCACACATTATTCTATATATGGTCATTCGCTCTGACATCTAAACAGAGGACAAAGGAGTCAATCACAAGAGACTTCAAATATTTAACGAACATGAACCTTTATTTATGGCAGATCACCTCTCACGTCATTGGAAGAATGTTTTCAGTGGGGTCTGTTGGAGTCCAGGGGAATGTCCAGGTTCAGGGAGGTTGTCGTATCAAATATTTGACATCTTGATTCACTTCATAAAAATGCTGTGTGCTTAGTGGAGCATTATACATTTTTAGAAAGTTAATAAAGCAACACCCATACAGACAAGGACAATAAAGAAATGTATGACACACAAGCTCATATGTTTATTTATGCAATAAAACTGGCTAAATTAGAGGTGTGAGGACAAGTCAAAACCAGAGACGGAATGGGACCTAGTGCATTAAAGTTTTAGCCACAATCTACTTTGCAGCCAGAACACGTCTGTCTTCAAACATGTGATTAACTCCAGTGCCTGTCGATCATTTTCACTAGCAGCAGTGGGATGTGATGGCCTGTGTTGGCCCTGGAGACATGTCCACGGTGGACCCCATCTCTCGTCCATTGACAGCTCGGATAGGCTCCAGCACCCCGTGACCCGGAACAGGACAAACGGTTACAGAAAATTGATGGATGGATACAATTTCAAGCCAATTGACAAATCAAGATTTTTGTGTTTATTGAATTTTAGAAAAAGTTCCAACATTTCTAGAAATATATTTAATTACAGTTACTTACCAACTCTGACATCTCGTCCCACTGAGAGAATTTTCAACTGTTCACAGGATCAGGTGAATAACTGATTTGCAGAGGAACGTGGGGACCAGGGAGGTACCTCCCTCAATAAATGTGGAAAGTGGTAGAACAACATGGAGGCAACCACAAAGTGTTGGACCGCAAGTAGTGAGAGTGACAGAAGTTACCCTGAAGGTGAACTTGAAGTGTTATCCTGCAGTTAAGGCCGAGATGAACTGTGGAAGCCAGAGTGAAGACAAAACAAAGCAGCCAGGAGTGAAGGGTGGAAACAGCTTCCATAGTGAGAGAGCTGATGAAGGAAATTAACTCCAGGTGAGAACAGGCGAGGGGAAAACCAAACAAAGGAACTGCAGACAGGGCGGCATGGTGGGGGAGTGGTTAGCGCTGATGCCTCACAGCTCAATGGTCACTGGTTCAAATCCCTGGCTGTCTGTGGGGTTTGCATGTTCTCCCTGTGCTTGTGTTGGTTTCCTGCTGGTACAGTGGTTCTCTCTCAAACACGAGCCCTGAGATAGACTAGCAACCTGTTCAGGGGGGGGCCCACCTTTTGCCAAATGACAGCTAGGATAGGCCCCAGCCCCAATCTGTGACCCTGACAGAATAAGTGGTAACAGAAAATGGATTGATGGATAAAACTTATAAAACGCAAATTGACAAATCAAGATTTTTTTTCAATGAATTTTAGAATAGTTCCAACTTGTTTGGAAATACTCTTAATAACATTACTTGTGTAAATACTCAAGTACTTACTTACAAACTCTAAATTCTCTGTCTGTCTAGAAGAAGACTCCATGGAGAAACATTTCATCTTATGAACCACAGATCTGGAACAACAGCTGTAGGTCACAAATAGTTTTTATTTATGTGCAATAGATGCTGCATATGTTCCTAGAGAACAGAGAGCATTAGTGACTCCTGATGTTGTTCTGAAGAAATACTACCAGGAGGTAATGCTCCATATCTGAATTCAAACGCAGTGATGTTGATCAAAGCTTTACAAGGTGCCAGGGGACATGAGCTGCACTAATGCTAACAAAGGCAATGAAAGCAGTTTAAAACAGTTTGAAACAGTTAAATGCTGCCATCTAGTGGCCTTATGAAAACATTACAACGGGAAAAGAGGTCTTAAGAGTCTCAGACGGATCTTTATAGCCGCCCTGCTGAGCAGGTAACTCAGTACATTTACTCAATTACTTTATTTAAATACAAATTTGTATATTACTTGACTACTACCAATTTATGATACTTTTACTACACTATAATTCAGGAGGAAATATTGTCCTTTGCCTTGACTCCATATCATCTATCCATTATCTTTCACCGCTTATCCTATTTGGGTCACGGGGCTGGAGCCTATCCCTGCTGTCATCGGGCAAAAGGCAGGGTACACCTGGGACAGGTGGTCAGTCTATCGCGGGGCCACAGAGAGACATACACAGACAGACAACCATTCAAACCCACATTCATATGAACTAGTAAAAAATTCATTTTATGGAACAATATCTGTATTCAATTATACTTAATAAGAAACTTGCAATTGAATGAGTTACTATACAAAATGTTTACGATTACAAAGCTGAATGTGTTTCTTTCTGTAAAAAGCTCTGTAAAAGAATATAACATCATCAGTTTACAACTCTTCTCCATGCAGGAGAGTCTTGCTGGTACAAATTACAATGAACAATAAGCACCTTAAAAGGAGCTGCCTGTACATCCAGTGACATCCTGTCACTCATATTATTCTCCGCCAAGCGTGATGCAACCATGTACAATCCCAATTTAAAGCTTTGTGCATATGGAGAGACTGTATCTACTCAACACATGCAATGTTAAGAACTCCTGAAAACTCTCTAAAAAACAAAAACAATAACACATGACAAGATGCATATTGAAGTGGAGAAAAATCAACAATTTCAGTAGAAAAAAGAGATGACAACATAAGTTCCATAAAGGACTATTCAGATTTAGGTGACACATCCTCAGCATCAGATGGCAGTATGGGCCTACAGACAGCTTCTGTAAGAGAAAACAAACGGTGAATGTTTGCTCCATGTGCACGTCAGTGAGAACTAGTTCTCGAAAGATGCTCAAGAAACGTAATCTGTTTTGAAGGGTCACATCAACTGGAGTGTTGTACATAGCAGAATGGTCCTCTGTGAGTTTCTGCTCCAGCTAACCTTTCAGACATCGGGAGCCCCAGGCTATCTGGACCCACCTCAGTCCTGTTTTGGATGTTGTAAAGAGGAGACCTCCTCTTATCAATTGCCTCCATGTCTTCAGTAATGGCCCAGTTATGCAATTCAAATAAAAGGGCAACTTTTACCTCGTCCCACAAGAGTCATAAAACAAAGGCTTCAGTGACATCAGCTGGAAATTCTTTGAAGCTAGTCATGGTAAAGGGGCTCCAGATGGTGTTACGAATACCCTTAAAAGATCAGCTGACAAAATTGTCCACAGTGGTGGAGATATTACCACTGCAGAGGCCATGTTCCACCAGTTAAAGAACTCCAGATGAGATCATCTATGTAAAAGAAGACACTGAGAAAGTGCAGGATGTGAATAAAGCACAGCCACTTGTGGCTGTCAAGGAGACAGTGCTCATTGTGTCTCCTGGTAAGATCAAATCCAGGGACATAACTTGCCTATGCAAGTCGGATGGAGGTGTCCCGGATTGTAAGTACTATGGGCTAAAGCAGTTCAGCTCAGGAGAAGAGAAAAAGGTGCAGTAATAACAAAAGTAATAACAAAAAGCTGAGTGAATTGTGCAACAAATCCTAATCTGCATTGTAAAATAGGACAATGAACCCTGAAGGTGAAAAAGTCAGTCAGGAATTATACAGAACTGTGCCAGCACTTCCTGGCAATGTGTTAAGACTAGGAACCAGCATGTTGATGTTGCTTTGTTACAAAAGCACAAACTGTTCATTTCTGATTTTTTTGGAGCATCACTGATTGTTTTAGAGAAATGTAACCTGACCCCTGATAAGGCAACTCCCAGGAAAACATTTAGTGCAGGAATTACATTGTTTCTTCACATTGATACTCATATGAATTATAGTCACTTTCTATGGCTGATAATTTGCCTTGTGTCATTAATTCTTTTGATACTCTCTGCCTGCACAGTGTCTACCGTTACATTTTGTCAAATATGTTACAATTAAAATGAACATTTTGATTATTTTTTTACAGAAAGATATTTAGATGAAATGGCACCAAAAAGTAGAAATGACTCCAACCGATTTGACTCAAGATATAGTAAAATGTAACAATTTCCATTTTTGCTTTATTGCTAAATACAACACAAATTAAGCCAAAAGTTGCACTTGTTTTTAATTCACTGTTTAAACCTTTGACTAATGATTCATCTATAAATCTTGTTGTGCTCATTCTAACCCTCATCATTAACCTCTTCTACAGCACACTGATAAAAGTTACTACACTGTGGGAGGGCCCAGCCTTTTGGGACTGTATTTGCTGTTAAGCAGCAGGTGGTATCCCAGTATTCACTTGCTTGGCTACCACTTTTTCATCTGACCTGCTGGGTTAATTATCAGCTGCAAATCATGTTTTGGTGTTTGTTTTAAGCTATGGGGAGTAAATGCCACATGAGAGGAATTCAGTGAAGCAGCTAAATTCACATAATGTCAGCTACACCGTTGCACTGAACCAACACTTTCCTAGAAATGTCTGAACAGCATCTGCTTCAAGTCTGCTTCTCATCGGTGTTACATCAAGCAGAGAGCCCTGATCCTTGACAACAAGGTCATTCCACATGCTTCACTGCTAAGGGGGTTACTCACTCAGGAGGTGTTTTGCTGAGGGATGATTTACAGTGATGGGAGGCGTTACTGAAATGGATGGTCAGGTCAGAGTACAGTGATCTTTAATCACCTCACCGGCACTCAACAAACACCTCCTGAAAGGCACTGAAGACCTCACATGTTGGACAAATTGGAAAAAAGAAATTGCTTTGACTCTGACTTCGGCAAGCAAGAACTCTTTTGTACTCTTTCTTTTGAATATCTTACAGCGGAGATAGACTTGGGCGTCCGTCTGCAGTACAAAACATGAAATGTCTCTGTGATTCAGATTTAACACAGAAAAAGCTGTGAGAGCTGCAAGGAAATACACAGTACAGGGATAATTGTGTTTGGGTTTGTCACTTCAAGTGACACCATTCAGCTGCACCAGGGCAAACAGTATTTATACTGTTATTGTAACAGGCGCTGAAGAACGTTTTCCCACGATTTCTTTGCTCCTGTAGAAGACAATAAAACAACCAGATAAATTGTCTTCTGGGCCCTTCTGCACATCTGACCCCCTCAACGATGCCAAGCAACACTGAGAGGGAAATGGGGTCTTTTCTCCAAAACATGAACAACAAATATCATACAAGCCTTACAATATATTCAGAGCTCTACACAGTGTGGTTGGCTTCTGGCCCTTTCGTCACATCTGACCCCCCAAAAATAATAAAGTTTACACTGAGAAATGCAGCTAAAATCCCCACAGAGTTACATTAGTCACACAGGACATGACGGTTTGCCGTACTGCGAACACACAGACTGAAACTGTCCATAAAACCTACATTAAATGGTCAAACCTCAACAGAGAAAGGCTCAATATCATAATAATATCAAAAGCAAAAGGTATAAAACTAAGGTGACAGCATAAACAACTTAATACCTGAAGATAGTAAAATAGCGCCATCTGCGTTTCTCTACACCACTTACCCTCAACGATGAGCTGCCCCACTGTGAAGGAAAAGGGGAGGAGGCACATAAAGCGCCATGTGCAGCAATATAGTTTACTCACAAAAAATAAATAAACTCACAAATACTAAATTGAATTTTAATATGATAAATTGAAAATAATAATTATAAAACAAAGTGCCTTTTTAACTCTGTTACACCCGCATCCGCCGAATTTTATCAAACTTGAGCACCGACTGCACAGTATTGTGGCGCAGGAAGGTAGAGCGGTTGTTCAACCCCTGGCTCCTCCCGTCAGTTGTCAAGCCACTGACCCCAACTGACCCCGCTGACCCCAACTTAGTTGCTCCCGGTGAGTGTTGGCCAGCTGCATAGCAGCTCTAGTGAGATGAATACGAAGCAGTGTAAAGTGTTTTGAGTAACAGGTTTGACTAGTCTAGTCTAAATCTTGATCTTACCTGTGTGTGTGTGTATTAGAAGGATGAATGTGTGAGTGAGATCTGGTGACAATGTGCAGATTGTGCTGTCTGTTTGTGTCATACTGTCAAGTGCACGGTTTGACTGTCTCACATCAGCAGCTGCATTGGTCACAGACTGACCAGTCAAAAGGTCGTCAGCTGAAATGGGGGCTTCCTGGGGGTCAGAGGTCACACTTAGTAACATCCACCTGAGACAGACTCAGCACAGACAATTGTGTAATCCATTCAAAGGCTCTCCTTTCAGCATTCACGCTGAGTTGATCTCCAAAATGGGTTTGGGTTAGATGAGCTGATTTAACTTTCATCGTTATGGGCCTTCACCACTCTCACAAACATCCTCATCTTCTCTCGCAAGCTGGGACTCTACCACCTCTCTGACATAGTTTTAAAATGATGAGTCCACATCAGACACATCTCCTACAGGAAGTAAGTTGATCACCTTCTCCCATCCTCTGTCATGATCCGACACTCCCGTTACACTTCCTCCCTTTGGACTTTTATTTTGTAGCCCCTTTTCCCCACTTCCTGTTCCTAGTTCTATTCTTTTGCTTTACCCTTCGTTATCCCTCTTTATTGTTTGCACCTGCTCCCCTCACTATTCAAGTCCAGCCTTCCCCACAGTTCCCTGTCAGATCCTCATCATCTCACTCCCAGTCAAAGCTCTGAACTCTTGGTTTACCTGATCGTAAAACTCCTGACTCCTGTATATTGGATTCTGTTTTCCTGCAATTTTTGTCCTATTTTGTTTGGTGTGTTTCTGTTTATCGGTTTCCTTAGCTGTTTTTCCAAGTGTTCTTTCAGGTTTAGTAGTTTACGTTTCACCTGCGTGTTCTACTTCATTTGGCGTGTTTCCGTTTGTTAGTTTCTTAGCCTTTTCCCGTGTGTTCATTGAGCTTTCTGTTTCACATCCTAGGCTTATTTTATTCCTGAGCCTTTTGTGCCGTTTATTTTGGTTAACTGTGTATCACTCCCGTTGTCGACATTAGTTTTGTTTGGCGTCTTGTTTTCTTAAGTTAACTTCCCAGGTGTTCTGACAAGTGGATAGTTTTGTGTTAGTCTGTTTGTCTGTTACCTGCCATGAGCCTGTTTTCTTTGTACCCTCCTGTTAGGAGCGATTTCTGTTTGTCATTAAGTTCTTATCAATAAAAGCCTTTTGTTAGTTCAGTCCCTCTCACAGTCTCCTCACTTGGGTCCGCACTCACCCTAATTGTGATGTCCACTGACTCTTTCACAGGTCCAGTATGTGTGTGTCACTGCATTCATGTACAGCACGTGTAGACAGTTGATTCCCATTTAGCAGCAAGTTTCTTTTTACCCTTTTCGTTTTTGTTGGCTAAAAGCACTTCGTTCCGGATTTGAATGTCTGACCCTTTTACTTTCCTGTTGTAGAGCTAGGTGTGTCTGTGTTGCTCCTTGGCAATCACCATAGGTTCCTTCAGGTTACTGGTGAGAGAATCCACGTATTTATCATAGCTTGTCAAAGCAGAAACACGAAGACCTTAAAAGAATATCAAAAGGTAGATGGGGGGTCCGGCCGAACATGAGTTAAGAGGGGGGGTAGCCGGTCATCTCACGGGCTCTGCAATTGTACACGAATGTTACGAATGTTAGTAATACTGCCCAGGGTCCGACTGAATCGTTCCACACTTCTGTTTCCCATCCCATTGGATGGTAGGAGGAATTGTGTGATTTCCTGACACCGGAACCTTGAGGAGCACACTTATTAGCTGACTCTCAAAATTGGCACCTTAGTCACCATGGAGGCTTTCAGGGAATCTGAAGACAAAGAAGTGCCGATCCCAGAAAACGTCCTGAACTGAACTTGATGTCCAGCCTCATCATTTACACCTTTGAGGACCTCATTCCTGAGAGAGGCAGGATAAACATATTGGGATCGCTTTGTCTGGGTTTTTAGGTACTTTGTGACTTTTTACACGCCATTGCTCACAGTAAGCTTATCCCAGTGCTTCAGTCTTGTGACCGACTCTTTCCCTCGCTCTCTTTCAGAAAGTCTCTGTTGTCTCTCAACATAATACAGGACAACAGCTCATCATGGAGGTCTCTTTCAGTGTATGCAGGTAGGGTGTCCAGACCAGGTGAAACCAACTGTGGAAGGCACAGCAATGTCTCCACTGCTCTGGTCCTTGGACCAACTTCCCATCCAAAATGCGATTGTAACAGGGAAGACACATCCTACTTTTTATTGAATGAATGCACGGGTGAAGTGTGTTGCATGTGGGGTACACGGCTCAAGGAATCAGCCACAGTGTTCCTGTGACCTGGGACATACTTGATGTCAAAGTCATAGCTCGCCAACTTGGCCACCCAGCGTTGTTCACAATAGTCCAGCTACCTCATTGATGCTACAGGCCATGAAAGCACTATCCAACATGCCACAAATTTTCCCCGTTCCACCTAGTACAACGGGTGTAAAACAGGCTGTCACTGGTGCCAACTCTGAATATTCCAGTAGACAATTTCAGTGTTACAACATGAGTCTTTTTGAGAAATGTAAACTGCACTGCCTCCCTTCAAATACAGCTCAGCTAGTTTCCCACAGACTGCAATTGAGGAGTTTTTGGCTGGGCAGGCCAGTCTGGTATGACCTGGGGCAAGAGATACCTCTCTTGTGTGTGATATTGTACTGTGGCTGGAGTCATCACAGACCTTACAAATTGTCTCATTTACAATGGAATCTTCCACCTTGGGTTGAATGAGTGTTCTGTGGCTGCATTTATTCCATCATCTCCTGACAGATGAAGACATGTGAGGAGTGTCTCCTCTGTCTGTTAAAGGTTTTCTGCCATAGCTGGTTCAGAGGTCTAGCTCAGAGTAATTGGTCTGCACTTATATAGCACTTTTCTACCTATTGGTACTCAAAGCACTTTACACTGCTTCTTATTCACCCATTCACACTCACAATCACACACACACTGTGTTCAGTGGTAATTGCAGTAGTGTGGCTCTTTATCTGTGCAGCCCCAGTGACTCTACCACTGGCACATAACTCTCTCTGATAATCTTCAGTCCGTTGTTGAACATCACGAGAGGTCCATTCATTAAGTGGCTTACATTTTAGTGTATACGATAGCTCCAGATCAGGCCAAGGTTTCAACATGAGGGCCACTTCATCAGTCATGTTCTCAGTGTCCTTTCCTTGTCCGTGCAGGCCCTCAATAGCCAGGTCTGCTGCCATATTCAGCCGTATCGAGTAGTCGAACAGATTTTTTTTTGCAACTGGGCAGCGTGGCATAAAGTTAGCAAGAGGAAGACATGAGGGAGCATCACTGAAATAGTGGTGAAGAACATCACTTTACAACATCTCTGTCTTTGCCCATTAAATGGCTCAGAACATCCTTTGCCTGGCTGTCCAAAGGACTCTCATGTCTTCAGAGGGGAATTTTAATCACGACAATCCAGTCTTGTACTGAGTATTTGTCAGTGTTTTCACCTCTGAATGTTGTGAGTTCTCCGACTTAACATGGACTGTAACATGTGTTTTACAGTCTCACTAGTGGTTGGAGTGAAAGTGTACATGTAATTGGATGATGATAGAACAGAAATTATAATAAAATATAAAAAACATACCTGCAGAAGAACCCCTAACAGCCCATTCCCTTCCCCAGCTGTTCAGTGCCGGTCCAAGCCCGGTAGAAATTGGGGAGGGTTGCGTCAGGAAGGGCATCCGGCGTAAAAACTGTGCCAAATCAACTAATCACGGGATAAGCTGAAAGGAAAAAAAAAAAATAATAAATAAAATACACAAAATAAATTTAAAATGCAATTTATAAAACAAACTGCATTTCTTACCTCTGCTACATTATAATAGTACATCATTACTTCTCGCTGAAATTCCTCGTGTCTCCAGGCAGCTTTGTCCAAAAGACAAACATCCAGCAGAGATAGAAAGCAACAAACACATTCCAACAGCCACACTATACCACATAACATAACAAACGTGAATGTATTACCATAGGGGGACGTGTAGCAGCTGTAACAAACACAGCATGGTCACCTAGTAGATATTGAACCACAGTACTTTGATCAGAAGGTTGGGTTGGATGGATGGGTCAAAAAACAACACCTCCGCTGTTCCCTTTCAGGAGTCGCCACAGTGAATCATGTGCCTCCATCTAACCCTGTCCTCTGCATCCTCTTCACTCACACCAACTAACTTAAATTTGTTTGTTGGTTTCAGAGGTAGCTGAGTTTCTGTCATTTTGCTTGAGTCTGCTGATTTAGTCTGTTTGTTTTTAAGAGAGTTAAGAACTGTAGGTAGAAAGTTTTGCTCTTCTGGTGAAGTGGATATTTGGTCTGTTGTTGGGGGTAGTTTCAGCTTAGTAATCACAGTGCGTTCACACCTTTGACCTAACAAAGGCACAAGTTAGGTTGGTTTCAACGAGGGGGCGGTTTCAGCTGTAGCCAATTAAGACCATATATAAAGGCACCTGTTGGGCTGGAGCGTCAGCGTCAGCCCTCATTATGTGAAGACTGACGGTGTAAAGACAAGCGAGTCTACCTGCGCGAGTCTGGTGACTGACGGTGTAAAGACAAGCGAGTCTACCGAGCGAGGACACTAGGTAGTTTATTTCAAACTTCTTCTACTTGTGTTTCTCTACTGTGCTTCACATTAACCCTTTCTACTCCATGAAGCCTTTTCTTTGTTTTACTATGTGTTTTCAGCAGATCCCTGTTCTCCTCCGCAGACGCAGGACATGGCGTCCTACTAGGGGACGGCATGTTTCTCACCTGCGCCCTCTCACCCAGACCACTTTGTCACCTGCTTCTTTTTCTCCTGCCCTGTGGAACTGCCAGTCCGCAGTGAACAAGGCCAACTTCATTCCAGCTTTCGCTACACAGTCAGCTGTTCACCTGCTTGCACTTACAGAAACCTGGATCATGCCACAGAACACGGCCACGCCGGCTGCACTTTCCGCCAATTTTTCATTCTTTCACACTCCTCGCTCATCAGGTCGGGGGGGTGGGACTGGACTTCTCATTAACGATACCTGGAAGTTTTCTCCGACAGCACCACTCGGCAATCTGTCTTCTCTGGAATATCATGCCGTTAGGATCACAGCACTGATTGCAGTCCAGGTGATTGTGATATATCGACCACTGGGCCAGCTGGGGAACTTTTGCGATGAACTGGACATGTTGCTGTCCCACTTCCCGGAAGATGGCACTCCTCTCATTGTCATGGGAGACCTGAACATCCACCTGGACAAACCACATGCAGCTGACGTGTTTGCTCTTCTAAACATGTTTGACCTGAGTCTAGTCTCCACTCCTCCGACCCACAAAGCTGGCAACAACCTCGACCTCATCCTCACCCGGAACTGCACCACAGACAACATCTTGGTCACTCCTCTGCATGTATCGGGTCATTTCTTCATTCAACTCAGTCTTTATCCCTAGACCTTCGCAATCTCCCACCACACTTGTAACATTCCGGCGCAACCTCAGGTCTCTCAACCCAGATCGATTCTCCTCGCTGGTCTCTGCAAATCTGCCCCAACACAGGACCTCTCCATGCACGAAGCAGATGCAGCCAAAGACATCCTTTGCAATACACTTTCATCATGTCTTGATTGTCTCTGTCCCATGTCTCCGAGACCCGCTCGTCTCTCACCTTCTAATCCGTGGCTCACTGTTGGGATCTGTGAACAACACACCACGCTCAGGAGTGCTGAGAGGAAGTGCAAATCCAAGACTCCATTTGCCCTTGCTGAGTATCAGGATCTGCTTGGACCTTTTTCTCACAGTGTCACCAGGGCACAGATATATTACTACCAGGAGAAGCTCAGCAACACCTCGGACACCAGAAAGCTGTTCTCCACTTTCAAATCACTCATCTACCCACCTTCACCTCCGCCATCTACTTCTCTCACTGCTGACGACTTTGCCGGCTTTTTTACCAACAAGGTGGCAGCCATCAGCTCACAGTTCTCTCCTCCAGATGATGACATCCGTCTAACCTCTTCCAACACTGCATTGCTCTCATCATTTGCAATTCTGACTGAGGATGACGTATCCACCCTCCTCCTCTCTAATCATCCGACCACCTGCACTCTGGATCCAATCCCTTCCACTCTTCTTCAAGCAGTTGCACCTGCACTAATGCCAGCTGTTACACAAGTCATCAACACATCTCTCAAAATAGGGACTTTTCCAACCTCTTTCAAGCAGGCCTTGATTACCCCACTGCTCAAGAAGCCTTCTCTTGATCCCTCTGTAGTGGAGAACTACAGACCTGTCTCCCTCCTTCCTTTTCTGGCCAAGACTATGGAACGAGCAGTCTTCAACCAACTCTCAGACTTCCTTTCCAAGAACAACTTCCTCGATGTCAACCAGTCTGGCTTCAAGAGGGGTCATTCCACGGAAACGGCACTCCTGACTGTTGTGGAATATCTTCAAGCTGCAAAAGCCACAGGTCAATCATCTGTCTTAATTCTACTTGATCTATCATCAGCCTTTGACACTGTGAACCATCAGATCCCCTTGTCCACACTCTCTGACTTGGGCATCTCTGGATCAGCTCTAGACTGGCTTTGTTCTTACCTATCAGGACGAAGCTTCAAGGTATCCTGGCGGAGGCATCTTTCTCACTCTCATAGCCTCTCTACCGGTGTGCCGCAGGGCTCAGTTCTTGGTCCTCTCCTCTTTTCTATCTATACTTCATCCCTAGGTGCCATCATTCACTCACATGGTCACATCTCGTCTTGATTACTGCAACGCTTTGTTGATGGGGTTACCAGTATCCACAATCAAACCCTTGCAGATGATCCAAAATGCAGCAGCTCGCCTCATTTTTAATCAGCCAAAAAAGACCCATGTCACACCACTCTTCAGATCTCTACACTGACTTCCTGTAGCTGCTTGCATCAGGTTCAATGCTCTGTCTCTTGCTCACAGGGTGGTTAACTCAACAGCTCCTGCTTACTCATTCAAGTCTTACAATCCTTCCCGCCTGCTGCGATCTGCCAACGAACGACGTCTGGTGGTCCCAGCACCGCACAGAAGACACCAAGCAAAACTGTTTAGCGCAATGATCCCACAATGGTGGAACGAGCTACCAAACTCTGCACGCTCAGCTGACTCTCTCCCAATATTCAAAAAACTGCTGAAAACAGAACTCCTATGCACTTAAATCTCTTTAAAAAAAAAAAAAATAAATCCTTTCTGCTCTTTCTCGCACTTGCATCTCGTGAACTGTGAACACTTTTCTGATAGGACTTTGCTTTGATGTTTTCTCCTTGACTTAGATTCTTGCTGCCTTGTACCTCACTTGTAAGTCGCTTTGGATAAAAGCGTCTGTTAAATGACTAAATGTAAATGTAAACTTCATGTCCTCTCTCACTACATCCATAAATCTCCTCTTTGGTCTTCCTCTAGACCTCCTGCCTGGCAGCTCCAACCTCATCATCCTTCTACCGATATATTCACAGTTTCTCCTCTGAACATGTCCAAATCACCTCAATCTGGCCTCTCTGACTTTATCTCCAACACATCTAACATGAGTTGTCCCTCTGATGTCCTCATTCCTGATCCTGTCCATCCTCGTCACTCCCAAAGAGAACCTCAACATCTTAAGCTCTGCTACCTCCAGCTCTGCCTCCTATCTTTTCTTCAGTGCCACTGTCTCTAAGCCGAACAACATCGCTGGTCTCACCACCGTCTTGAACACCTTTCCTTTCATTCTTGCTGATACTCTTTTATCACACAACACACCTGACACTTTTCTCCACCTGTTCCAACCTGCCTGCACTCGCCTCTTCACCTCTTTGCCACAATCTCCGTTGCTCTGAACCGTTGACCCTAAGTACTTAAAGTCCTGCACCTTCTTCACCTCTGCTCCCTGTAACCTCAATGTTCCACCTGGGTCCCTCTCATTGACACACATGTATTCTGTTTTACTGCGGCTAAGCTTCATTCCTCTGTTTTCCAGAGCAGACCTCCACCTCCTCTAGATTTTCCTCCACCTGCTCCCTGCTCTCACTACAAATCACAATGTCATCTGCAAACATCATAGTCCATGGAGATTCTTGTCTAACCTCATCTGTCAGCCTGTCCATCACCAGAGCAAACAAGAAGGGGCTCAGAGCTGATCCTTGATGCAGACCCACCTCCACCTTGAACTCCTCTGTCACACCTACAGCACCTCACCACGGTCTTACAGCTCTCATACATGTCCTCCACCACTCTAACATAATTATCTGCCGCTCCAGACGTCCTCATACAATACCACAGCTCCTCTCTCTGCACCCTGTCATACGCTTTTTCTAAATCTACGAAGACACAATGCAACTCCCTATGACCCTCTCTGTATTTCTCCATCAGCATCCTCAAAGCAAATACTGCATCTGTTGTCCTCTTTCTAGGCATGAAACCATATTGCTGCTCACAAATGTTCACCTCTGTCCTTAGCCGAGCTTCCACTACTCTTTCCCACAATTTCATTGTGTGGCTCATCAACTTTATTCCTCTGTAGTTGCCACAGCTCTGCACATCTCCCTTGTTCTTAAAAGTGGGCACCAGAAGGGTCAATAAACAGCACCTAACCATGTTTATTTAGTACCTAACCATTGGTCGCTGGGTAAGTTAATGTGGAGCTACAAAATAGCAGGAGTGAGACATTTTTACCCCAAAACAACTATATTTTAATGAACTTTTTTTTCCCCCAAATGCCATTTGAACTGCCACATGATAAATGTGTCTGGAATCCTAAACTTCCTCACTCCCCTATAATCAGTGTTAACACTGCTGCTAATTTGATTTTAGTAATTTTAGTAATGATGTCTGCCATCAACTGTTCTTGTTTGATTCGGACTCTGCTCCATTGGTCATTGGATTGAGTTTCTCTAGTGAGGAAGAAAGGGAAGCTTTCTGAACCACTGAACCAAAATGAACCATGTGTGAAGAAAGCAGTACGGTGTTTTGAGGCATTTGAAACAAAAAAAATCCAACATTTGCTGGATGATATGTTGAATTTGGTAAATGGTCTACACTTATATAGTGATTTTCTACCTAATGGGACTCACAATCACACACACGACGCTCACTGAGAGAAACTAAGTTGGGGTTCAGTGTCTTGCTCATGGACACTTGTGACCAGAGGAGCCACAGATCGAACCAACAACTGAGGGAATTGGTGGATGACCGCTGTACCTCCTGCACCACAGTCACTCCGTGTATATAATGTTAAAGGCAGGGTGTCACGTCACTGTGTTTACTTGCACTTAAGTAGCCAGGATACTTGAAATCCAGCAGCAGCATAATCTGATTTCTCCTCCACCACTGACTTATTTGAAGCCCGGTTCACATATTTTTACTGTAGAGTGACAGAAAACTCTTCTTTCAGTCTTTTCTTTTGTGTGTGTTTGTTTTGCAGCAGAGTGACAGCACAGAGGGACAGAAAGGAAAGAAGCACTCACTTACTCACAGTAGGGCAGGAGGGTAGAGCGGTCATCCACCAATCACGCAGTTGTTGGGTCGATCCCCGGCCCCTCCAGTGACAAGTGTCCTTGACCAAGACAGTGAACCTCAACTTAGGGTGCTCCCAGTAAGTGCTGACCAGCTCCCCCATCGGTGTGTGAGTGATCGTGACTGCGAATGGGTGAATAAGAAGCAGTGTAAAGCACTTTGTGTTTGTTAAAATGTCTCTTACTCAGCCTTTTGTTACGCACATGCACAGTTGGAGAAAGCAGATTAGAAACCTGGCTATGCGCATACAGTACATGTACATGTCAGTACTTTTTGAAACTAGCTTTCCTGTTTTGTGTTGAACAGCTAAGTTTATTTGTGCATCTCGACTAGTATCTCATACGTAGAAATGACGTAGAAATTTCCCTCAAAAATAATGTTTTGGACAAACGCTTATGCAACTAGGGACAGTGATTTAAGGACCAGAGTTTTACAAAAACTCGGGGGGAGGCTTGATAAGGGGAATATGGGGTTAAAGAAGTACAAGATTTTTATTTAAAAACTAAATCACAATTCGGCTTCAGTCTGCCTTCTTCTTGCGCACTGCCTCACCAGCTTTGGAGAAGAGCCTTTTGCAATCATGTGAAGCTTGAAAATATTTTGCTATATTGCTGCCTTTATGGAGCATTAATTTAGTGGGTCTTCTCCTCTACAGAGACAGGGCTCTGTCAAATACTGCCATTTTTGCACTGTTTGGGTTGTACCTTCAGGGAATCAAAACCCACTGGTGTAACTGACCAATTCAGATGTTCAAAGGTTCCCACCAGGTGCTTCTTCTGTTGTGGTTGACTAACAACTGCAAATAGTGTAGTTTATGGAGCCTCAAGAAAGATAACATCAGGAGAAGGCTATTACAGTACCGGTGCACAGGTACCACGTGGAAGCGGCACAGTCTGGCCAGTTACTCTGGTAACTGGGCAGGACCTGAATTTGTTCAATGCTAAAGCTTGTCATCAGGTGGTGCTACAGGTTTTGGGTCAGAAGTACTGCACAGGGAAGAAACAAAGATGTGGATTTTGTGTTGAATCAAAGTCATGACCTTTGAGACAGACACATTTTTCTTCTCAGAGCTGTGTTGGGCACTTTGTGATAGCTTCATAGTCAGCATAGCGTAGTGGCACCACAGCTGTATGAACGATACTACTGCTGCTCCGACTGACTCCTGCTGCTTATGTAGATGTTTTAACATGAAACATGTTGAATTCCGTCTTGTTTCTAACTCCTGAATTGTTTGTGGAGGTTTGTCCAGCTGCTTCAGGATTTCTGTTTTTCCTTTTGCTTTTGTGCAGGTTTTGAAAAAGAGAAGGGAAACTTCTTTTTAAATAATTGTGCAGATTTGCTGTTGCCTCCAGTGCCTTTTTAACTACCGGCTTTAAACTATGGGCAAAGCAAGGTACATGTTCCCTGGGACGTTTAACACAAGCCACCATATTTGCAGCATTGTCAGTATTCAGACAATGGATCTGATTTTTAAGGCCCCATTCACTGATTAGATGTTTGTTTGTTTGAAGACATTTTTTTATTTCTTAACAGGACAGTTGACAGCTTTAGTTCCTCATTTATACAACGAGAGGTGACTCCAAGGACCACATCATTATTCACAGATGTCCATGTGTCTCCCATCAGACTGACGGGCTCCAGATTTCTCGGCTCAGCTATGTCTTTCTCTATGGCTTCTGTGCATTTTTTTCTCCACCGTGACTCTCAATGCTTGTCTTGCAAATAGGACAAGTGTTGAATCTAACGTGTTCACAAAAGCTTTGAAAAGCCTTTATCTTCCACTATAGAAAAATGGCCGACAGTCTTCAACAATCATATTTATCAAGGCCTCATCCAGTTCAGCTTGTCATCCTTCAAAGAAGAAGGTATGGAAAAATATGCACATGTATTTTAAATATTTTCTATGTATATCATATATGTACACATACCGTACAGTAAAATTATTCAACTTCATGTATTGTTTTATTTAACAAGAAACCTACATGGCAGTAATAAGAGGCTTTACCTTGTCCAGTAGGAGCAGGAGCAGCTAGATTGGTTCTAGTCTCTGTGTGTCTTGAGCAGATGCTCCCCACAATTGGGGACACATTGCTGATATAGGCCAGCTCCAAGCACAGAGCTGGCCCACAAACACTTGACATTTCATTCGAGCATTAAGGTCAAAGTGGTCGTACAAAGATGATCGTGCTCTTTCTGGTGGCATTGCCTTCAATCTCCCTCTTTCTCTCTTCCTCCCTCTTTCAGATACTCACTATTCAACCTTTACCACACAGATACTAATTGTCTTACATTTACAATTCACTAATCTACCCGTTCATATGTATATTTGTGTGTAAATGTGTATGTGTAAGTATGTCCATCTATGTGTATATGCTTGTGTAATATTGTGTGCCAGTGTCTCAATGTATAGCGCTAATTTGACCTTAATCTCACTTTCCCTGGTTGTCAATCCAATGCCAAGTGATCTTAAATAACAAATACAAAATTTGTCCCCAAGGGATTGTGCCCACTTATATGGACTGTGAGAGTTTGACATCCTCACCACAAGTTCAAAACCAGTGTGACAGGACTCTGATATGAGACATAAAAAAGCTTCATTTGTGGTCACTTGTTTAGGTTCACTTATGCTTCCGAAGGTCCTCATGTGTCGAGGAGTCTGCTTTGATCTTAACATCACAAGGGTGTTTCTTTATTTTCAGACTTGTATTTCCCACGTTTTTCATGGTCTGTCTCTTTGGGTTAGGGGTTCTTTTCTTGCCAGGTTCAGCAGCTGTCAGGTAGGTCTGGCCTTGGTCTATTACACACACCTGGGTTAAGTTGGTAATCAAAGTCTTGCACACTAGCAGCTAGTCCTGTGTCATTTTGCCTCCCTATTTGCCCCTGTTGGACTGGAGAGAGTCCTAAATAAAACACAGAATAAGTTTGAAAATGAAATTCTAAAATAAAACTTGGTTCTGCTGTTTACGATGTGTTGGCTTTTTTGTTCATATAATGAGCATATTTACTAGAAACTGCCGCCCTCCTTTTCCATTTGGATCCTCCTTAAAAACCAAAGGTGACAGAAAGAACAGGCCACCATGGTTCCAGTGGAGGCAGTGCTGTTTTTGGTGTAGTTAAAGCCATAGGCAGCAGAGTAGTTTTATTAATTTTACAATTTTGATTCTTATAGCCCAGGTCACATAGTCAGAGGCATATTTTATTTCAAAGCCCTATGTTGTGGACATAATTAAGCCAACATTTCTAAACCTCATCCAGACAGTGCAGTACAGACTGGAGACAGTTGAACCCCAACATAAGCCAAAATAGGAGTAAGTTTAGCATGTGCTAGCATTGGCATGACAACAGCCAACCTGAGCCTTCTTGGGCCAAATCTGAATAAAAATAAGACCATTGTCTAAAAGTGAGCCAGAACACAAAGACATCTGCCAACCTGTTAAATTTTCAAACATGAGCAACAGGAAGCTGGCAGAAGCTGGAGTCCAAGGAGGCATGGAAGAGTGTTCATGGCATCATGGCTGACAGTGATCTGGCAGATGTGTGCCTTAGGAAAAATAAATCAAGAAAATAAATCTTGTTTCTGGAACAAGTCTTATTTTCCTTCTAAAGAAAAATGATCTTGCCAAGCATGTTTTTCATTACTAAAACGCCTTAATTTATGAACCCTTTTAAGTTTAGGAGGGAGAGGAGAGGAAGGTAGTGGACCCAGAGAACAACTCAGACACCAAATGTTTAAATCATTCAACTGATTTAAGAGAATCAAGATCAAGATGGGGGAAATGGGTGGATGGAGACCCACCAGATGGGCTTGGGAGTATTGGGTTCCAGGAGCAGCCACTCAGGTAGGTGACGGTAGAGGGCAACGGACCAGGTCTGGTAAACCGGTTGAACAGTGGACAGCAGAGGTACAGATGAGTATTGCCCAGGTAAGGATAAGAATGGCAAGGTGTTATGGTTTTAGTTATTGTGGTAAGACTGGGCCAGAATCCAAAGGCAATATCCAAATTTCACAGTAGATCCAACATTAAAACTAATCCAGGAAATCCCCAATCCAATATCCCATCCAATCACAGCCCAAATTAGCAGGTCAGGAACACAGGCAGATCAAAAGCAGAAAGCAGAAAGTGGCAGAAAGTAGTTTCCAACACCGGTTTGCTTGCTGCTGGTGAGATATCAGCTGCAGCAGCTGGAAGCTGTAGGTAAAGACTAAGGGCTGGGAGACACCAAGCTAACCAATGCATCGGGCTATTGGTTGTGACCTTTGGCCTAGTCTTTGCGGCATGTCCTGCACGTCCAATGACGACTGGGATAGGTTCCAGACCCCTGTGGGTAATGCATGGATGGAATTAAAGCAATTAATTTTGCAAGGATACTGTTAGGATACTTTCTGTAGCAGTGTTGAAAGTAATGTTAAAAGTTTTATTAAAGCAATATAGCACAGACACACTCAATTTGAAGACTGTTTGAGATTCTGAACCGAGCAGTTGTCTGGTGTCGTTTTAAAGCAGTGGTGGATCGATCTATCTGTCTGTCAGAGTTTGTGTAAAACCAGAGAAGCGAGTCGTGTTTTCCAGCTTCCTCAACATTCCCATCCCGGAAGTTTTTGATTGATCTGGAGCACTGTCAGATCGGAAGCTCAGCGTGCAGATGGGAATGAGAGGCACCTCGTCACGGCCTGTCACTCACACCCTTCCACACACACACACACACACATGCAAACTCTGAGCAGCTTACACACTTCATAGACTTGCCTTTTCCCTACGGGAGAATAACCACAAGAATATTTAGTTCCCCCACATTACCAACCACCCACAGACACACATGCATACACACACACAGACGAAAGCTTCGTCATGTGGCCGATTTTTCTCCATTCTTCTAGTCTCTTTTTTCTCTCATGTGGTAAATCTTTGCGGTTTTTGACAGAAACACAAGTTGTTGTTGTTTTCAGAGTTTCATCACCTCTTGCTGATCATGCTTTGAAAACATGACAGCACACTGATATGAGATGTCTTCTGCTAACGTAACAGTGATGGAAAGCTATGACCATGTCTTAAACTTATGGGGAAAGGAGACACATCTGACAGGCATTTTACTTTTCTTCGACTTAGGCAGTGGATGAAGTTCCAACAGTTCATTTTTCATTAATTTATGCACATTCAACTGAACTCTATAATTTTTTTTGTTAAAGTTAAGTACGGACAGTGATCAAATTCTGTAATCACCGGTTTGGTAATCTGCAAGATGACTAGACATTTTGGTAGAATTTTGGATCCAAGAACAGCATATTATATAATTAATTGGGCTTTTTTTTTTTTACTAGCATCTTTATAAAAGTGGGGAGTGTAAAGTTATAAAGAACATATTAGCTGCTGCAAATTATGTTTTATAGAGCATTGATTTAACTTCTCTTCTTGCTGCAGTGATATTGAGGTGTACTTCAGGGTGAGTCAGCACACTGATATCACTGTTGCAACAGATGCTGTATTCCTGTTATCCATTAATATTTAGTCATTTTTGCTGATGCTCTTATCAAACGTGATTTACAAAGGAGGTACAATGGAAGCAAAACAATCTAAGTCTCAAGTGCAAGACAGGACAGAAAGATTTTTTAAAGATGTTTTACTGTAGTTGGGCAGCACGGAGATGAAGTGGGTACTGCAGTGCTGAGGCCTCACAGCCAGAAGGTCTCCGGTTCACATCTGTCTACTGGTTGCAGCCTTCCTGTGTGGAGTTTGCATGTTCTCCCTGTGTTTGTGTATGTGTGCAGCCACACTCAAAAGTCATGCATGTTAGGTTAATTGGTGACTCTAAAATGGTTACAGATTATAGATGGCCAACCAAATTTTCTCATCTGGTCATGCTGCTTGCTATTAGTATATTGATTATTATCATTGAGCACATACATTTTTCCCATAAACTTGATGATGAAATTCAGTTCCTGCATTTAACTCATATCTGCCCTTGGGAGCAGTGTGCTGCCACAGGGTGCACCCAGAGCTGGCTGTGGGTATATCACTCAAGGACAGGGGTAGGCTGGGATCTGATCCTGCAGGTTTCTGCATGCTGGCCTGATGCACTATTCACTGAGCTACAAGGTCACATAGCACCTCTTACATCAAATTGAAACCAACATCATGCAGAGTGGGTTTTATAGTGCATCTAATCAGACCGAGACAATAATGCCATCTGTAAATGACTAGTAGAGTTGGTACGTTCCTGTCACTGCTTGTTCTCTGCAGAAAAAAGAAAACTCACAGGCTGTGTGTAAAACACAGACTGTAAAAGCAGCTACAGACAGTGGAAGACAGACATTCTTTGAAACCCCAGCACGTTAGAGATTACAACATTTTTAAGAAACCCAGTGTTTGACAGCAGATTAGCACTGCCTTGACTCATCCTAATAAGCCTTCAAGTGACCATCATGCAAGCAAATGTTGTAGGAGAGCTGGACTATACTCTCTGTGATCTCTCCTCTTTCCGTTTCATGCACCCTCATGGATCTTCATTTCTTTCTCCAGCTTAGTTTAAACTATGGGTTTTTTTATAAATATATGTTGGACTGTGGAGGAAACCTATACAAGTATGGGGAGAACATCTAAAGTCCACACAGAGACAGCTGGCAGGTGGATTCAAACCAGGGACCTTTTAGCTGCGAAGCAGCAGTGCTAAACAAACCACCACTGTGATGCCCGGAAACTAACAACGATCACCAGAAAAGAGAAACTTTCTATCTACATTTCAGAATATTCTAAAAATAGACGAAATGAGACTGAAGAAGACTCAAGAGCAATGATAGAAAATCAGCTACCTCTGAAACAAACAAAGTGTATTTTCTGTCCTGACAGTGTTCTGGGTGAGGTTTCCCTGTTTATTTCTAAATGAATATCATTGATTGATTGACATGATTTTCTGTTGAAATGTTTCTCCCTCTGAATGTGCTACTAGTAACTGGATTGAACACAATCCTCAACATTACCTTGACCAAATATGATAACTACAAGATAACTACATAACTTTACACCCAGTTTTGTCCTTGGATTTCTGGGGGTCATTAGTTCTGTGGATCCTGACCTTATTTCAATCATGTTGTATTCTTGCAATGCAAATCCTGCTGTAGGCAATTACTATTGCGATGGGGTGTTTTAACATGAGTAGTGCAGAAATAAAACTGAAAACAGCTTTCGATCAAATGCTCAGTGGCCACTTCATTACATCCACCTGTACAATCTAATACAATCCAACTGCCAAGATGCTGCTGACCTTGCGCTGACAGAAGAACACAGAGGCTACTTGGTGTGTGTGTGTGTGTGTGTGTGTTGTGCTGACAGTTTAGGATAGCCCCTCCCACACACAATAACCCAAACATATAAATATTCACAACCTTTGCTGTAGCAGTGAAAGGTGGTTAGATTTATCCTTTTTGCTTTAATTTTACTAGAGAAAAAATGTGTCCAGAATCTGACTGCCATCTAAACATATGTCCAGAGAATGTCGAGAGAATTTGGTCTGGACATTCTCTGGAGTTGCTCCTTCACACATGTAGCATAACAGCCCCTTCTCATTCCCGAGGTGTCAGAAAGCTTTGTCTCTCTGCGTTATTTGCTGATGCCTAGTGTACCCGTTCGCATTGGAGAGCGATGCCTGGAGCTTCCAGTGTACTTCAATAGAAACACTGATGCTTCAATATTTGATGCTTATAGCAATAACATAGAATATAAAATAAAAAGGTGTCACAGGCAGGTGGACAAGGTGGTGAATGGTACAACAAGACACAGGACTTTTCCACAGGAGACCAGGATTTAATTCTAGTGCGAGGTGTTTTGTGGTTTATTGGTAATCGTTACACAATGTGAAGCACGTGGTTACTATATTAAGGAAGTATGTGCTGTTGTCACTGTTTGTAGTGCTTTGTTTTTAAGTAATGTATCTTCTAACTTAACCTTAACCTGAAGTTTTTGTGTGTATATAAAGTCATTCCGGTAGAGCCCGGAGTGTCCAGTATCGATGCCAACTAGGGTTCCTGTGGTGTCAATATAATACACCAAAGAATTTCCAAAGCTGCACAATTTGACGCCTTAGGAAGCATCGATATCTAACGCTGTCAGATGAGATCGTGTTGAGCATACAACATGTGACAGTCAGTTCAATCTGGTCAAAGGGTGGTGCCTGGATAAAAAGTGCAGGGGGCAGGGCAGGATGCAAAATCAGTGTTTTGGCCACAAAGTCTGTGGTGGGGGCCACTATGGCACAGTAGAGCGATCCTCCACCAACACCACACTGAACCCCAACTTAGTTGCTCCTGGGTGAATAAGAAGCAGTGTAAAGCCCTTTGACTGCCAATAGGTAGAAATACGCTATATAAATGCAGACCATTTACAATAAGTCACGTGCGGTTCCCTGAGTTCACTTTACAATTTGAATGTCTGCCATTACCAACAGAAGTTTACAAATGTCATCGAGTCTCAAAGTAGCCATTGTTGTTATCATCTTTGCACTGCTGGGAATTTCTATTTGACCCCTTTTGTGGCTATCGCAAAATACAGAGGATACCAACACACCTCATTGCTTTAGGTGAATTTTCTGGATTATTACTTATCCATATTATGCAGACTGTGTAATACCCCTGGTGGGGTAAAATCCGCATAATGTCCAGGGCAACTGACCTGGACATTTGCATTCTCACATACAGCTCCTACGGATTGCATGTAGATATACTCAGGATTCCAGTCTATGTCTGAGAGGAGCTTAAGAGAGCCTCACATTTCCTCTGTAAAGATGGGAGATTCTGCCAGAAGGACAAACAGCTCAGAAATGGTCCATCACTCGTTTTTCTGACCTGTTAGATGTTTAGACCTGGACACTGTCATCTGATCGGTTTCGCCCTTCCCGCTCTTCTGCCTTCTACATTTGGCCTCCGCTTCCATCTGTTCCCCTTTCAGACTGTGATCATTATCATTAAAGCTCTGTGTATGTCCCCCTGCTTGCCTCCTGATCACGTCTGTGAATACTCCTGCCTGTTTGTCACCACCTGAATTCAGAATAAGCCTGTGTGTGTCTGTGTGTGTTTGTCTGTGTGTGTCCCAGTGAAGTCCTGCCTGTCTGTCCTCTGTAAATCATACGCCCCAGACAGAACGGTCTGGCCAATATGTATTGTACAATCTCTGGCTCAGCCTGCAATTCTCCTCAGAGGATTTCAGTGTCCCCCAATAGCTTACTACCTGGGACACTATTGGTTATACTCCTTCTGCTGTCACCATGCAAGAGCTTTATCTTACTCACACAGTTAACTATTTTGTTTTGTCCTCCATGTAACCACTAACTGTAAATGCATTTGGTGACATAAGTCACGTGCTGTAGGCAACTAGCTGGGTGAAACATTTGGTAGAGAATGACTGCTGGTTGGTGGTTTTCATACTGTCTGGTAATTGTTGGTAATGCAAAAATTCAGGAATCCAATGCAAACAGTGGTCATTGATCATTTGAGTCTGTGTGAAGACCTGCTCAAACATAACATCAGTTTCCTTTGCAAGTAAAAGTTTGCGAAGAGTAACAAAGTGTGTGATTATCACGCTTTTTAAAGAAGCTGTAAGGTCCATTATTTCACCCTTAAATGCAGAAACCCATCGAGGCTTGGTGAAAAGTTTTGGCTTGAGTTCATACACATTTGATATACAATGATTAGGAAGAGCACAAGAGTTATTGCTCACTTGGTGGGAGTGGCTCCCTGGTGGCCTGCTAGTAATGTAAATGGTAAATGTTCTACACTTATATAGCGCTTTTCTACCTATTGGCACTCAAAGCACTTTACACTGCTTCTTATTGACCCATTCACACTCACAATCACACACCGATGGTGGAGCTGCTATGCAGCTGGCCAACGCTCACCGAGAGCAACTAAGTTGGGTTTCAGTGTCTTGCTCAAGGACACTTCAACATGTGACCGGAGGAGCCGGGGATTGAACCAACAACTGTGAGATTGGCGGACAACCGCTCTACCTTCCTGCACAGTAGTAGGGGGTGCTTCTTTTTTTTTCCAAGTTAGGAGAAATTTTCACTCTGGTCTGGTTAAAATCCATTTCGATTTTTGTTATGCTCAAAAATGCACTCATGCTTAAAGACATAAACCGAATGGAAGGTTGCTGTGTTAAGATACGTTGATCGATTCACCGTGTCAACTTATTCACTGCGTAACAATTTGTTTCACCTTAAAAGCTGCAGGTAACAGTTCCCAGCTAATGTTTTTTATTATTTAAAGAAATAACGTGCTACATTTTCATAGACAAGCATGACTTTTGCCTGCACTGCAACTTTTCCTAAAAATGAATGATTCTATTGCTCTGTGCAAATAAGTTAAATTATTTAAATACAAAGTACTTGTTTATCTTTACATTGTGATAAAAAACACATCTTATTTTCACTGTAATTTGGATTTGGCTGAAAGCCCAAAGAAGAAATGTTAGAGAAGTGAGCGTGTGACCGACTTGGCCTCTTCTAATCAGAACCACTGTCCTGCACCTGATCAAGGCCTTAAGCCCATTTGTTCTAGTGCAGTTGCTTAGTTGCAAACAGTTCTAATAAACTAGAATTGTCTGTCAGTTGTATGTCTCTGCCAACCAATCAACTGCAGTTTACATGTATGTTTTTCCAGACTCATTCTAATCACTTTCAGTAGTCCCTTTGAGACAGTCCTTAGATGGGAATGGTGAGAGTTACCTTGACGTTTCACCTTCAAAATCTAAATTCATTTGAGTTCAAATGGATATTTGTATTTATTTTGAAAAAAAAAATCCTTCAAGGTGCTTCCAGCTACAGCTGTCACAGGCTCAGAAGCATTGAAATAACATTTTCTATACATTTTCTCTAACTTTTTTGTGAAATTCCTCAACACTTTAAAACTGCACCTTAAGGATTTTATTGACAAATTTGTGATCAACCAATTGCACCACATCTATGAATCATAAAGATTTGCTGCAGCAGATCCAGTTCAACATATTCATCAAGTCTCGCATTGTCATACAAAAAAACATGTTTCCTAAAAAACAAAAACAACATTAACATCAGGTACACAAAAATTAAAAGGCATACCAGCAATTGATAGACTCAAATCATAAAACCGTAAAAGGGTTGGACAGGTAAAACATCTACAACCAGATGACTCTTATTCTAAGAGAGTTCAGTTTTAAAAGAAGACTTAATTTAAAATAAAATCCCAGTTTCAGTTTTAACCTTTTTACAAACTCTTGAATATGTAAAGGAGAGTTTCAATTAAAATTCCAAGGTATAGAATTTTTAGAAACATATTTGTTCCCTTTAAAAGTGATAGAAGGCAGATTCTGATTCTAAATTTGAGGAAGGCATAACCTTTGCCTTAAAAGATTTAATACAAGTTTTAAAACTTTTATTTAGATTTAGAACATAGTTAAACGCTTGTTGTAGTCAGGAGAGTGCCTGGTCTGGTGTTCATCAAATGCAGTACAGTGTGTCAGCATAGAAATGACATTTTGCATGTTGATGTAAATAATGAACAAAAGTGAGCCTCAAACTGATCCTTGGAGCACACCCTTAATCATAGTCCAGAAAGTCTTTGTTCAGCACTCAATAAAAAGGGCTCCATGATGCTGCCTTTTATCATACGTTAATTAAAAGCAGATGAAGAAATAAAGAATAAAATGGAGAAAAAAAAAAAAAGAATCTTACATGTCTTCCTGGTTATTATCATCCCATTCTGTCTCAACCAGAAAATATCAAAAGAAACTACATGGCAAAAGTATGTGGATACACGGACATTGTGATCATATGAGACTAACTAAAAGCCAGAATCAAACAAGTTTGCACTTGACTGAACAGAAAGGATACAGAGCAAACCATGAATCACAGTCCTAAACTATGATGTGCAAAAGTATGTGGATAGGAATAATATGGGGAAGAAATGGTGGCATTAACATTTCAGGTGGTACTGAAGAATTTTTACAGGCAGGATTAAAAAAAAAAAAAAAAAAAAAGTGCAGCCAGTGTTGGATATTCTAGGGACCTTCCAGTCTGCTCCCTGCTTACCTGACTACTATACATTAGCCCACAATGGAAATGCACCTTTCAGGCAATAAGTTAAACAAAAATGTATTACTTCACTGATTTTAGGTATTCAAACAATTATGCCATTAGCATATTTATAGACTCATGTCCAACAAAACCAAAAGTGTGGTTGTTCTGTCTTGGAAAAATGTCTTTTTGATTTGCATTTTAAGATTTCTCCCCTTCTTTGTTGACCTCAACAATGTTTAGGTTTTTCTTCTATACTTATAGTTTCCTACTTTGTTTTTCTGACTCATTTAGCCACCAACATTTGATCATATGAATCTTTAGGTTGAATATTTGTCCCTGCATAAAGTCAGCAGCTGTAAACAAGTAGGCCTGAATTCTATACATGCAGTATAAATGGATTTATTTACCCCCAACTGTTTGTAGTTGTATAGAAGACCCTGTTATGCCTCCACCCCAAAATGGACCACAATTAGTGGTCACATTTAGCACAAGACAACCAAAAGATGTTAAAAATACCTGGGCAGAACAGAAGGCTGGCTGACTAAGCCACTAACAGACTCCATTTGTAACATACAATGAGGCACCAACCTCTTAACTCAGTGTATCTAACAAGGTCTTTTCTATGTGTTGCACATGTGCAGGGTACAGGCACCTTACCTACATCCAGCCTCCCACCACATCCTAATAACTTAAAAAATACAGCGCAATGCACAGGCAAGAAGCTCCCAAAAAGAACAAACAGCAAGCAAAGGAGCTGCCCCCTTTTGTAAAGATCCTAGGCAGATTGGGTCAGGGCAACCAATGGGTGCGGACCAATTAGGTTCAAATATACCAATCAGTGAAGCCTCAGCGCCTGGAAAGAAGACAAGAGAGAAAGAAATAAGAGACAGATAAACAAATTTGTCACAAAAAAGCATGAAGATAATTCCTGCACAGGATGAATGATTATTTGAAGTTATAGGGTTAATTATTGATACTGTTTCATATCACTATACCGTTTTGGAATCAAACATTTTGCACATTATGTAGTAAACAAACATCATTATTCATTTCATTATTAATAATGTGCACTTTATATTCTCCCGAAAGCAGGGATTTAAATTTTAATTTCACACCTTTTACTTATTAAAATCTCGACCTACCCCTGCATATGATACTAAAATGTGTTATTTTATAAAACACAGCTAGTAGCCTTTTAAAAAAGTACATATTTCAATAAACAAACACAGCCTTGTAGCCCTTTGACTCATGCAAATGTTTGCGCATGAGTCTACACTGTGTTGACACACAGGACACAGTGGAAGTTTGCTGAGGATTAAAGTCACAGACAAGTTTTTCCATGTGGTTTAGCAAGCTGCTCAGCCATCAAGCCAAGCACACAGACAGCCATCCAAACAGCTTGCCAGGCATAAACCAACTGTCCTTCCAGCTCCTAGCACATACACAGACTCAAAGAAAGAAAGTGTTAGTCTTTGAAAGAGACACATACTCCCAAGAAGCAGGGTTAATGAACTGCTCAGCTGTCCACTACTGTAACTTTAAATAGGACACACTAGTATTGGACTGTTACTTGAAATACATGGATGGTGTCTAGTCAGTGTTTTACAGACCAATTAGTTCAATTAACTTTTTTTCGCTGCACATTTCTCTTTTAGATTATCTACCTGATTTGTACTATTGTGCACTTTGTTATGGTACTACTAAGTAACATTGCACAGTGTAGTCACCATATCGGCTTTGCCAGTCTGGAACACATGGCTTAAAACATTTGTAATGGTTGTTATTGGTTGCAGTTACTGACAACTAACAGACTTAAACTCATAGCAAATGTAATAGAAAAGAATCAATGAAATCAAAAATAAACTATATAACAAAGCTGCTACTACTGTATTATAATTTAAAAATATATTAAATTTAATAAAATGCCTCTTGTGAATAGCAGAATATTTGGTGCAGGTGAGAGATAAGAGAGTCTGTTAAGTTTGTTTAAAGTGCAGTGTTGCAGTCTGGCCTGGTTCATGTGTCCACTCAGTTAAAGATATGGACAATATGGACTAAATTTCCATATTTAACTTATTGGTTTTTAAGATCATTGTTCACTATGCTTATGCTCTGGGTTAAAAACTGTTCAGAAATCGTGTAGTGCATGTTTTAATGGATCTATATCGTTTACCTGAGGGCAGCAGTTCAAAAAAGTGATGGGTAGGATGGAAAGAGTCTCGGACGATGCTGTGGGTTTTCTGCAAACAGCGGGAAGTGAACATTTCATTCCGGGCTGGGAACTGGGATCTAGTGATGTTCTGTGCAGTCTTAATGATTTTCTGCACACCCTTTTTGTCTGCTGCCGAACTGCTCCCATACCACGCCAGGATACCGTGTGTCAACACGCTCTCAATGGTGCTGTGATAGCAGGACCCAAGCAGATGCTGTGAGAGATTTACCTTCCCGAGGATAAACTCTTTTGAGCCTTTTGACCAGCATATTTGTATCGATAGTCCATGAGAGGTCCTCTGTGATGTGGATACCCAGGAATTTAAAGCATTGCTACCCTCTCCACTTACTCGTCACTGATGTGCAGTGTGGTGCATGTACATCCTTCTTTTTCCTAGAGTCAATTATTACTTCTTTGGTCTTTTTGATATTAAGTGTAAGATTTTTATATTTGCACCACTGTCGTGTCATCTGCAATTTTGATGACAGCATTGGTGTTATGTGAAGGGGTGTGGTCTTGTGTGTACAAGAAGTAAAGTAGGGGCTGAGCACACAACCTGAAGAAGTGTTTGATATGCTCTGCTAACGAGTCACTGCTGCAGATCCGACTCCAGATCTAGTTATAGCTGGTGATGTGTTGCAGACCTTGCCGTGCCCTGCGGGGATCCTAGCTTTAAAAAATGGTACTCCACCTCTACATTAGGTGGATAATAGAAGAGGTGAGAACTCTAAAGACCCTTAATATCCTAGGCTGGGATTGGTAGGTGTGGTCTTCTTGGTGGATGTGTGAAATGGTCTTAATGATTCCGTCCTAGGTGTTTAAGGGTGTTTAGGATTTTAAACATTACATCTCTAGGCCAAGACCTAGTCTGGAGGATAGAACTGGGTCCCTCTGGCCACTGTTCTCTCAGACTGAAGAAGCTGCTTCAATAAGTTGTGAAACATTTCCAACCAAAAAGAAATAATTCCGGTTCACATGACTCAACCTTCGGATAAGCAAACCTGGATGACTGGGAACCTTCACAGACATGACGCTGATTACCTGAAGAAAGCCATGATCTTGAATTGACCTGCAGATAATCAGGGTCTCTGTACCTTCAGTTGCATGAGTGTGCAGCTTACACCACTTAACACCTCATAGTAAACTCCCTCCTAATTTATCACTCATTACAGCTCGAAACGTGTTGATTTAGATCATGTTCTCCTCCTCTTCTCCTTCTTTATAGAACTAGTTCACAAATGTGTTTGATCCCAAGCTGTGTGTGCTTTAACCAAACTTGAATCATTAGCTGGCGATTGCTTCTAAACATTTTACATACATTGTTGACCCTCTACCAGCTGAACTTAAAGATCTGTGGCCAGTGGTCAATGCTTCAGGCCAACACAGACACCATTCGAATTAGTTAACAGTGACTCTTCACAGCTGTGTGATTCATCAGAGCTTGACAGCCAAGGATCTTAGTGTCACTTTTCATCCAGCTTTTCTTTGAACAGGACATTAAGGACGTCACCCAGAGTTCTGTCTTTTACTTAAATAACATACTTAGCTAAAATTTGATCTTCTCTTTCCATGACAGATTCACGCCTTTGTGTCATTCACATTGGATTATTGTAATGTTTTGTTTTCAGGCCTGCCACAGAATTAGAACTGGTCAAATGGCTCAGAAAACTACAAGTAGAACTTAACTTTACCCCGAAAGTTTGACTACATTGTCCGTACAAAGGTTTCCTTTTATTGACTTCATATTCCCGTCAAATCAAATTTGAAGGCGTCTTCAAGGACATTTAAGATTTTTAAATGTGCTTCTCTGATCTCCCTAAATCTTATACATGTGTTCTCCTCTCTCAGAATGCAGGGCACATGCTCATCCCCAATACACACATAAATGAGTAAATTCTCTACATCATTTAAGTGCATAAAGACAAAAAATGCCCAACTTAGCATCGACAGTGTATCACAACAACATATTGCATATTATGGGCATGAGCTTTTGCCAAATCGTAGCGAGGAATAAAAGCAAGTGAGTGGGCATGTTTAATACGTTTCTATCACTCAATTGTTGTGGTAATCAAGTGACAAAACCTTTTTTATTAGAATCACAGCTCGGATGTGCTCTTAACAAAACATTGTATCCCACAACTCAAGTTTTATGTCATGTTGTGCCTCCTGTGTGCACTAATCATTTGTACGTGAAAATCGAGACAGACCTTCACACATGAGGACAGTTCTTACTCGGGTGATCTCCCACCCTGTGTTACGTGTGAAACGCCACTCTGGACAATTTCTGAAGCTAAATTGTTTTAAAATTGTCTGGAGTTCATATCTGAAACAGGGTTAACATCAGAATATAGGGATATTCAAACTTTTATGCTGGCTATACATGTAACCACTGAACCACACGTAAAAATGCATAAGAAGCTTAAGTTGAACCAGAATAAATTCTTGAGGGGAAGCACATGTGATATTATACAACTACAGTAGTGCTACTGCTAATGTGTTATAGGTAAATTGCCACAATTTGAGAATATACAGCAAGTCACTGCAAATTACATATTATATTGATGTAAATTATAGTAACCAATTATAATATGGTATTATGCTGTCTAATGTGTTTGTCTTATGACCCTATTGATTCAGTTTTTAAACCTAGGGGATCAGAGTTTTCATTAAACTTATGATGGTTTAAACAAACTCTTACTCCAGGTGAGTTAAGATGGTGAACTGATGTTTATCTCAGCTTTTCCACCAAGCCAGTTCAAGGGCTAGTTAGAAGCTATTCCTACTTTAGAACCAGTTCTAGGTGTTTTGACAATGAAACAACTGTCAGGAAAACTGGTTCCAGAGCGTGTCAACTCTTTACTGGTTCAGAGCTAAGACCCGCTTTTATCAGGGGCTTATTGTGACCAAGCATTGCAGAAAAAAATGTCTTTCTAACCCACGAAAAAGCAAAGTGTTTCTCACGAGGTCTGCAAATTGAACTAGTTCTGAATCAGCACCACACTAACACCTAGTTTGTGGAATGCAAACTGATCGTTTCAGGTTGTTTGTTACTTGAATGCTGAATGTATGGTGTTTGCAGGTTCCTGTAAGACTTAAGTTTTGCTTTGGTTTCATCCAAATCATTCAACTTGTGGGCAGAATTTCTGCGTCGTTGAATAAAGTGCTGGTTCCGTTGCTTGCTGCAAGACTTAAATGATAAATGATCTGCACTTATATAACACTTTTCTACCCATTCACCCATTCATACTCATAATTACACACTGCTATGCAGCTGGCCAAGACTCACCAGGAGCAACTAAGTTGGGGTTCAGAGTCTTGCTCAAGGACACTGTGACATGTGACTTGTGTGTCACATGTCACAGCCAGGGATCAAACCAAGGACTGTGGGATTGGTGGATGACTGCTCTAACTTCCTGCGCCACAGTCGCCTTAAGACGACTGTTCTTGTACATTTGATTATGTATTGCTTCAGTGGTTTTGTTGGGTTGTTATATATCTGGAACTGTATCACATTGATACAAGGGGTGTTTTAGAAATACCTTGCAGTAAAGTGTAATGCAAATGAGCAATCGCATGGAAAAAAGTGAACATGTTGGGAAGGCAAATTTACCCAGCTTGTGTCCTCAGGCCTAAAATCAGTTTTCTTGTTGAAGATAACAGTAAACCTCAGCTGAGACCCTAAATGGCCTTTGCTCTGCTGGGTCCCCAGCACATCAGCCAACAGTGGTGTTTGTATGTGTTCATGTGTCATCATCAACTCCCCAGACAACAGTCTAAACTTGCTCAGCTCTGCTGTGAGGAAGAGGGAGTTCAGAAGAGTGAGTGATTCTCTGTCACTGCAGAAAACCTCACAAAGAGCTTCAAATGTTTTGCAGTTAACTGGCCCTTTGCTTTTAGACTCCTTATTAGACATCACATCAGAGACTCCAGACTTATTCAGCTGTGTCACTCCCACTAGGGATGCCACTTATCCTGTCACCCCTCCCCGCCCCACCCAGTGGACATGGCAGGACCCTTATTAACAGGCAAAGCTCCAGTGGGTCGTACCAAAACCCCACGGGGGGGTGGGGGGGTGGGGTGGTCATCAACACTGTGCTACTGCGCTGCTGAGTGACAGCTAAACGGCTCTAAATGTCACTCTGAATGAAAAGCAGGCAACAAACGGACTCATGCAGGGCTTCACACACACATGTGCATACACTGCCTTCATATTCCCTCCCCCCTCCGCTGCCTCTCTCTGTCACACACACATGCACACTCAAAGCCATACATACCAGAGTGTAGTGTATGTTTGAGAGATGACATTTGTATTTCTGTAGGTGGTTGGCCATAAATGTCCTTATTTATTGATTGTAAAAATTAGAAGAAATAAGTGTGAAACTAAAGCCTTAGCTGAAAAAGAAAGGGAGAGGGAGATTTTTAAAGATTTTGTCTTCAGACACAATGACAGAAATCCTTATAGTACACCAGACCTCTAAAAGTCATTTACTGTATTTTTGCAAGACCCAGGACTTTTTTAAGGGTCATTGACACATTTGACGCTAATCAATCTTTGATGGGAGTGATTCTACCAAGCAGCTTTGCTACTACATATCCTGGGTGTCTTTCTGTCTGTCTTTGTTACTGCACAGCTGACCAAAAAGTGATCTAAGCCTGTTCAGCTGAGGCGGAGACTTGCACTGTCATCTTACCATTATCTATAACAAGTCTAGGTGTTTTTTCCACTTCACTGTGGCATTTCAGTATTTCAAAGTGTCAGGCAGCTTCTAGGCTGGACACAACTTAAATTTTATGCTGCTATTCTTATCTTTACATGGTGTATGTAGTGTGGAGAGTGTGGCCTTATCAAAGCAGCCAGTCTCCTCTGACATTTGATTCTTTATTTATGGTCTACCCACCTCCAGGTGACATTTTTCTCCTCAGAGCAAAGGAAAAAGGGATGCTCATTTTATAGGTCACACGCATGCATTCTGACATAAGAAGGAGCAACAAGACGAATATATGTCATAGCATATTTATCCTATGTAGAAATAAAGTTAAAGGTAATCAAATCCAAACTCCATTTCCAGAAAAGACATGCCGCTGTGTAAAATAGAGAATTTAGAGGCTTACGGTACTGTGAAAAAGTCTTATGCCACCATTGAAATGATGAAAACCTATATTTATCTCAGAATGTCTATATACAGTATTAACAAAAAGAACAGCTTTTATAAGTTATAGTTACAAGTCTTAGTGCAGCATGTCTTGAACGCTCTCTCTTTGAAAAACCTAAGGAGTCAAGCATTTAAAATCAAGTTATATATCAGCCTGCTGTTTCACCTTTTCATAGAGTGCTGGGATGCATTTATATTGAAAAGCTGTAGATTTTGTACATTAGCAGTGTTTGTCAAAATCTTAGATCTCAACACATGAAATTTGGATCAAGAGTGAAGCAATGAGAAACTCAGAAAAATGGCTATGTGATGTACTGTAACATATTCTTGTTCAGAAGGCAAAGAAGACTCTTTGTTAGCAAGTGTACAGTCAAACACAAGGGTAACCAGTAACTGGTAAGGTGATTCTAGGAGCTGTAAAAAAGTCCCCTTTGGCCACTAGTCCCATTGTTCCCCACCCAGACCAATAATCAATGGTTGGATGCCTTCAACCCACGTGTTGGAGCAGTTGTTGATGAGTAGAGGCACCAGTTAGAGAAGGCAGTGTAACTGTTCCTGACAGATCACGTGACCCTTAAGCCTATCAGATCTAAAATTACTTAAAATTACCTGGGTAGTTGTAGCTCATTTGGTGGAGCAGTCATCCACAAACCACAGGGTCAGTGTTTCAGTTCCCAGTCTCTCCTGGGTTTATGTTGGTGTTGTTAGGAAACCCATTAAATCCCCAGTTGCTCCTTGTGGGTCAGATGACCACCTTGTTGCATGGCAGCTGCAGTCTTTTGAGTGTGTGTGTGTGTGTGTGTGTGAATGGGTGAATGAGTAAAGGACTTGGATAAAAACACTATACTGGCAGATTATTTACTTGAGAAATGAGTTTTACTTGGTTCCTTAATTGCATGTACTTTATTGTACTGTCAGGGACAAACTGCTGATGAGTAATTATGTAGGGAATTAAAGGGGTGTTATGTAAGATACTGAATTTAAAAATACAGGTGCCGTTTTCTGTAACATTAAATATCAATCAAGACAAAATTAGCAGGACTCTATGTTCTAAACCTAAACTACTGCATCAGGGCTGTGCAAGTGTGGTTTGATAAACTGACTCAGCTGGTCATAATTCCAAAGACCTGCAAGCTGATTTGAATGACTCCACCTTCCACTAAGACTTCACTAATAAACACACAGTAGAATGAGCATCGTTCTGACAGTTTTAGGTTACTACTTACAGCTTATCTGAATTATAATCTTGCAAAAGTTTAATTCATTGCAGAGCTGCTGTTTTGGATTGCATTCAAATGTATAAGTGTACTTAATGAAGTGGCCAGTGAGTATAATTGTACAATAGCCTTATGCAATAGGCTATGAATCTATAGTTATGCCAAGTTTGAATTGTTAATTTGGACTATAGGCTTCATTGGAATAGCTCTATGTCTGTGCTAATGAGGCCTACAGTATATAGTTTCAAAGTGATCAGGTCAGTGAGCTCTTCATCTGTGGTGAACTGCACAGGGGCTTTATGATAATCCTCTTATGGACAGAGTGGGCAGGACTGGCTCTTCCTCTCTCATCTCCATCACTTTCTCTCTCTTTCTCTCAGTTGTCTCATCTTTACCGAAATCTTTTCTTGACCTAAACTACCTGGCTTTTGATAACGTGATCTTTTCATTTTCATCTGTAGGCCCAGTCAACACAGAGTTTAACTTAATATTAACTTAAAAATAACAAACTTCAATCCTTTACACAAACTAAAAGTGCAAAACAGCTTTTTCATTTTGGAACCACTGTGTTCAGGTTTTGTAGTAAGGATGAGATCATTCAATCTGTTGCCAATCACATGGTTATTCTGGCATTGAACAATTTGTCTGTATTACCAAAGTAGTTACTTTTATACCAAGATCTGGACTTCGAGGACCTTAATGGTGGGTACAGCCATGTTCTCATGTAGTTAAATCATTAAGTGAAATTCTCTTACATAGGAGTCTTCATCTGTATACATCTGTATAGTATATGGGAGAGAGCATTGTACGATTCCATGCATGTCCATTAAGGTTGTATTTGGAACAGAAGTGTGTTTAGGTTTTTTGCTGTGTCTGTAGAGCAGCTTTCAGCGTTTTCTCCCTGTGTTGATTGGAAAGGCTTTGCCTGCAGTGAGCCCTGGGGCTGTATCTAGAAAACCTTGTTAAATCCCCCACAGAGACCCAGCTATGGAAATCTTAGGCTCTAAAACACCGACTAATGCCCGTTTCAATGTGTCAGCAAGATTGTGTCGTTATATTCATAGCTGTTATTTTTATTTTACAGTTGGATTTTACACTAAACATGATGACATTACACGTTCAATTGTGAATCCTTTACATCGATATTTGTGGTTCTCCAGTGATGCAAAATCAGTGAAACCAAGTGAAGTGCTAGTTGCTAGTTGCCTTCCAATGACCTATTTCCATGTTGAATCTTAGAAAAGGTGTGGCTCACCTGTAATTATCTAAACGTCAAATTAAAACATTATGCACTCTATTGGCTTAGAGCCAAAAGTGATAGTTATTTGGTTGGATGCACACAAATAATTCCCCAAGTTATTTCTGTGACACTTTCATTTTTGGAGTCAATAGCAAATCCTGGAGGCTACCTCAGATTTCTTTTTCTCCTTTAGATTAATTCCCAAGCATTGCAAGTCAAAGCTAAGCAATTTCCCCTCAGGAAAGATTCAAGTATTTCTGATTCAGATTCTAAGACAAAGACCCTAAAAACTGGGTGGGAGGCATATGTTACAATGAGTGCCTACCGATTAACAAGGAACTTTGTCATACATACAGTATGACAGCAGCCGAACTGGAACTAACCAAACCATCACCCCAGCGCGACTAATGCCACAATTACTTTTGCACAAGTTTGATAAACAAAAAAAAATCGCTTACCATAGAACAATTCTGCCTAAGTGAATTTTAGTATTTTTACATGCTGTAGTGTTAGTTTTTAGAGTATTTTCACATGCCATACATCCTTACAACCCCTCAATTTGAATTTTTTTCTGCAAAATTTGATTTAACAAGTGGTGAAAACAAAAATAATACAAAACACAGTATATTTTGACGCTTGAACCTACATGAAGGCACAGAGTACATGAAACATAAAAACAACAATCCTAGCTGTGTGTAACAGAGAAAGAAATGGTGGGAGGACGAGAAACCAAATGGACGAATATCAAACCAAATATTGTTGTCATAATGAGTAGCAAGGTGAAATGTCGTGGTTTGATGACGTAATCATATGTGACAACGATATGTACACATAATTTGATGACGTATAAGCATCATAATAGGAAGTAAAAGAACAAAAAGATCTATAGACCATCTTTGCGAAGATCCACGATGGGTTTTAGTGGCTTTTAGTTAAAGCATGTTTTTGCAATTTGTGCAAAAGTATTACAGGGTGATAACAACACCACAGGAACAAGTTGGAGGCTGGATTTGAACATAGGACATCTCTAATGTCCTATGTAATAAAAGAATTATTACATAATGTCATTTTGTTTTTGGAACTTCACTGTACTTCCCACTAGGGGATAATAGACAAAGATATTACTGGTACACAGATAAGCAGTAAAATAAATGTTCAAACAGGTCTTCAGATAAGTGACAACAGTTCACAGTGGCCCCAAGTCCAGGCAAGCTAATGCCCCAGGTATGGAAACTGCTGGAGGTGTTCTGGGGTGGGGTCTGGAGTTTGAGGGAGGTAGGCAGACTCAGGGGCTTGTGCAGGCTGGGCACTAGCTTAGGTACTGTAGTATTAGGAGAACTAGTCAGGTGAATATTCCCCATTCTAAACACCTGCGGGATGTTTAGCTGCACTGACCTGAGTCTGCTGAGTCTAACTGAGCCAGCATGATGGTAATGAATGGTTGCTAAGTTGTTCTGTAGTGTGTGTGAATGGAGGACTCAGTTGCAGCAGAGTTTACAGGTTAATTTGAAACTCCCCACAGCGGGATGCAAGTGAGAATGTACATAAATGAAAGGTAAATATGTAGATAAGCAGCTGAGTAAATGTACAAGTCTTAAGTCAATCCAGGCAGTCTTGCTAGAGGTTATTGGTTAAAGGCTTTACACAGGTAACTTATTAAAGCTTTACACCATAAGTGCAAAAAATAGGGACTCAAAATATATTTTAGGAATCTGTGCCAGTAAAAAAGAGACTAACAGACAAAACCGACAGCAAGAGATAAAGGGCAAGTTGAAATATCAGTCCAACGGGTCCAAAAAAGTCACTGAGCATGGAGCAAACAGGAGAGCTAAAATGTCACACAACTGGTCACAGTGAACAACCTGCGTGCCCGATGGCTGAATGCTCTTGTAAAACGTGGAGAGTTGCAGGTAAGTTTGGGCAGAGTGGGAGGCAAAGGCAGAACTAAAGAACAAAAGGACGGCAGACTGGAAGGGCAGAGTCTCATTTTCCCTGGAGTTTGGTCTCTACCGTCCTGTACAGACCTGCCAGTACACATGCTTTGGCACTTAAAGCTGCACTTACAAATGCCAAGTGTCATTTGCAATGCCATTCATAAACACCTGTTGGCAAAAAAGGAAATGCTTCTGTGTATATAAGTGCTTCACACACAAAATGCACTGTATCATCTCTGTAACCTAAAACCACATGTGCCAGCATTGCTTGCTAGAAAAACGTGATAAGTAATGGGTTCTTTCTGCTCCATTGATCAGGTGAAACTGGGAATGTAAGCTATTATGACAAACATCCTGATGTAGGTCTGTGTGATAAAAAGGCAGAAAGAGTCTGTATCCTGTCTTTGTATATACAGACACTTTATAACGGTATGAAACATTCAGTGTGAACCTCTATAAAGCATGTGTGCATGGATGCAACTTTTTATCTGTGTGCTCACATGCGGACTTTTTCATGAAAAGGGCCTGAACCCGCCAAGTCAAGCAATCAATCACATTTCCTGTGAAATGGGAAACAAAGAGCTCAATCTATCAGTGTCTTGTAAATCTATCTCCTCCTGTAAAGCACAAACTTTAAATGCTGCCCCGACATCCCCATGATTTACATTCATGTTTACATCACATCCATTGTTTCTTACGGGCTCATCACTCCCTCCAATATGCAATCACATACTCATTTGGGTTTGCGTACTTACCTCCACATGTGCGTGTACACACATACACACACACACACACACACACACACAGAAAGAGAGAGAGAGAGTAATAGAGCGAGAAGGATGCTGCCAAGTAACACACAGAGGCAATAGAAAGCCAGATGTTTAAACAATGAGCAGCGCCCCCTCAGGGTGCAGAAGAATGGGGTGGAGCTATACTTACACCAACGATACAAATTTGTCGCTCTGCTCCGTGTAGCACGGGCACAAATGTGAGCCCAGCAATTAGTGTGACAATGCTGTACACACACAGATTTGTATGACTTCACCTTAGAGGACATGTGCACGTAGTGTAAGTAGGAAGCCGAGCAACAGTGAATGGCACATAAAGAGAGTCAATTATGACCCAGATGTTTTGACAAAGAGAAAGAAAGCCACAGGGGATTTATATTGTTAAACAGATGGCTGTTACACAATTAAATATATTACAATACAAGTGCTGTCATTTGGTAAAATAATGGAGCAGCAGAAAGTGGCTTATTCACAGCAACATACAGCTGAGTATTCAGTATTAACTAATAATATGACTTTATATTGAGTTAACTGGGGTTAGAATCATGAAACTAAACCTTCCAAATACTGTGTTAACACTTGTCGTGCTCCCCTTTTCACATCTAAACAAAAGGAGTCGATTGTTTTTCATTCACTAAGGACATTTTCCTTCCTTGATAGCTGCGGCTAACCTCTAGCATTCACCTCCCGTCGAATAAGGCCGTATCCTGTGTCTGTCCATGCGGACAGACACATAAGATGAACAGCTTATTTTTACAAATCTCATTCTGTCCTTCTACAAACACATTATTCAGCCAAATACGCTACATTTTTTTCTCTAAGTCTTTAGGTCCAGTCTCAAGTCTTTGGGGGTCGAGTCCAAGTCAGGTTTACAGTCTCTTGTGTTGTTATCAGCATTCTCTGATTCAGTGCCGTCCAACGAGCACATACTGCTTATACGTCATTCAAAGCACATACTGCATTGTCATCATTGTCTCCTTTCTTTACTAACATACAGTATCAGCATTAATAACACATTCTGAATTTCGTTCCTGTAAAAATACTCAAATACATGGAAAAGCTCTGCCTGTGTAAAAATATTTTACTTATTACAACATACAACTTATTATTATGAAATATATAAGATAAAAAATAATATATAAGATAAAAAGCACATTTGATTAGTATTACTTGTGCTTTAATTCAAAAAACGGAATTTTAGTGTTGAAGTTGAGTGAGGTGGAGCTCCCGATTCTTTATCTAACTGCCACCAATAATTATTTTTATCACGGAATTTATATCAGCATTCAAATGGAACGAGTGAAACATGGAGTCACCAGTGCTCTAAACTGGTATTAACATCGATGCCAGTTTACTGTAAGTGACATCTTGTCATCATTACTTGAAGATGGGCAAACTTATTTGTTGCATTCCTTCCTTTGGCAGTAACTCTGCCTCCACAAACTGAACATCTGTCCTTGAGGAAAAACCCTGGTTTGTTTACGGAACATCCAAAGTAGCCCTATGCTGCTGATTTTATTTTCTCTGGGGGTGGAGATCAGTGAAATTGGCCCATCGTCTCTGCCATTTACTCAACTGCATGTGTGCGTGTGGCTCTAGTTTGACGGGACATGGTCAGGTGAGATTTTTCATTCATTTTCTGATACTGGAAACAATAATTCAGCTCATTAGATATTTTCTTATTGTCCAGGTCAAAATCTCTTTTGAGAAGTCTCAGTGTGTGCGACTCAAGTACGACTCTAGTCCAAGTTGCAAACTCGAGTTCCCATCTCTGCTACAGCGTCAACTGCTCCGTGGAAACGCTTAACACACCATCCTTCACTTTCCAGTCCAATCATCACTGACAATCTCTTTGGCAAATTGCTACAGCTGCAGGTGCCGTGCTTCATCAACAAGCAGACTACAGACTTCCTGATACAATACAAAGGTGGAGTAGGTTCTTCTAATAAGTGAATAAGGTCTTCTGTGCCACCATAACTACCAACTTGAAATGATAGATTAACTCATCATTCATCATCAATACAACTCATCAGAAAATGCACATTAATGTTTCTTCAAATCTGCATCCTGCTAATCACAATCATCTGCACTTCATCCATCAGTGTGTGGTCCCCCTCACTCTCTGCCCAACCACAACGACAGGCAACCAGCAGAGTCACAGGTGTCCACAAAAATACTGCTTCATGCCAGAGCCAGGAACAGGGTAAAAAAAAGATCGTGCTGGGCCACACACCCCCTGCTCATCGCGTTTTCAAGAAACCTTCATCTGCTCTGTACCATCTGTACCAGGGCCACCTGCTTAACTTTATCCCACTACAACTACCTTGAATCCCAAAAGCTGCATATTGTAGCTTTAAGTTATACTTTTAGTTCTACTTTTCTAGTGGTTTTTATTTGGTTTAATTCTCAAAACTTTTAAGTTCAAATTCATGTGTATATCTTATGCTGGGTGAGCTCAGCGTTTTAACAAGTGCTGTCCTGTGGGAAACATTCATGCACATTACATAGAATGTGAAGTTGGAGTCGGGATGTGTGAATGTTGAGATTCTCCTGCTTTTCTGATGAGTGCTGCTTAACCTTTGCCATTAAATCTTTCAAATGTGAATGATTTAAAAAAAAATTATAAACCAAAACAATAATGTTTTGCACATGTCTTACATGTGGTGTATGATGAGATGATATAATGTCAAGGAATAGTGACTCTTGACTGAAACACGTAGGCTTTATCAATTGCAGATGACAAGTTCTGCAGGTTCTTGCTGCCCGATATGCCACAGTATGTTAGGACATGACAGATCTTCTGATGAGATGGAGAGAGGAGGCTGCTGACTTTCACAACTCTGTGCCTAGTTTGGTGTTGATTGATTTGTGGAGAATTTGAGGTATGAACCTAAAAAAGGTTGCTTTTATGGGCTTTGACAGATTTGTCACACCACTTGTTTTCCTGAGGATTGAGCTTTGTACATTGAGTGTACATGCAAGTGCATGTTTCCATATGTATGACAAGTCTATTTCTTCTCCACAAGGTCCTTATTTCACAAAGTATATCTCACTTGCTCTCTTTAGTTTCTGATGACTTCCTAAAGTCAGGGTCAAGTACATGAGAGTCTCATTAGCCTGACCTTGGTCTGACCTCCTTGCCTCCTTGAAAAAATGTTTCAAATATACAGTAAGGCAATGATGACAGCAAACCAACTTTCCCTGAGTCTGATCACACTGAAATAGGATATGGCTCATCATCATGACAAGTGCTGACACCTGGGGGGCTGCATATTGCTTTGAAATTGTGTTTCAATAAGGAAAAAAACCACATGCTCTAATGGAGATTTATTTTAAACGAGCAAAATCATAGCACTGTAGATTTCTCACTCATTTTCAGAAGCACCATATCTGTGCAGTGATCTGTAAGCTGATTGACAAAGAAATGATTTTTTTAATTGGTGTAAATGAATCCTTTAACAAGTAAGCTTAAATAAATTCATGTGAACTTACGTTGTCAAAGGAAATGGAAACCAACAGTATTTTATTTTATCAGTGTTTTATCAATACAAATGACATTAAAATTAAAATCTGAAGAAATAATCGCCCACTTTGCAGCGTAATAAACTAATCAAATTCTCCCACTCCTGTCCTATCTACAGTAAAATGATGTGTAATCATTGTACTGAGAATGTGCGTAATTGACCTTTTCTGGTGGACTAAGTGCTCTTCTGATTTCCCTTTGTGTCATTTAGAGCTTGTGACAGAAGACGGGCGAGTGGCATTTAAAGACATTTTGTCACGGCTGTGACGCTAGCTTTTGTTGCGCTGGTGATCATCACTATCTCTCCCCTCCGCTCTGATGTCTCCCTGTCTCTCCCTCGTTGCAGTGCTGCCTAATCAGTGCCAACTCTCTACACCCATCTCCTCCCCTTTATATGCCCTGGTTACCTCCTCCTCTCTGCCAGATTGTCTCCTTATTCTCTGTGATCCAGGATCCAAGGTCTCGCCTGGCCGCTGGACCCGAATCTACCCGGAGAATTCTGCTCTGCTCTGCCTGCCTGCATTTCATCATTGTATGAGACTTTTTATGCAACTTTGCACTTGTGGGTTTAGTGTACTTTGGACTATAAATTAGAATCGGATTTTACGCAAGACCGAAGACTGAAGTATTCCTTTAATTTCTTTTCTCTTCGGACACTTTTAGTTGCTACTTTCTATCTTGGTTGATACTTTGAATTAAGTTGTTACTTTGTGGTTGCCTTTGCTTGATAGTTTCAGCCGCCCTTAGTTCTCCCTTTTTCCCTGTCCCCTCACCTGTATCAGCTCCCTTCCCTCCCATTCCTCAGATTTAACCACCACTTGTTCCCTCGTAAGAATTCTGTCATCATAATTTACTGCTCTTACTTTTAAGCTGTCACTCACGTTCTCATGCCTTAGATCATCCATGCCAGTACTTGCTCCTTCGGTCCACTTGTCCCATCACTACACTTATATAAAATAAACTATACCTTATACTATACCTACCTAGTCTTTCGCTTGTCCTGCACCTTCCTGGGTCCAATTATCAAGATATTAAAACATAATAGTGCGATCTGGCCACCATGGACCCAGCAGGCTCGAAGGACTGGAAGACACCAATCTGGGAAAGATCTAGGCTGATCTCAACACAATCAACCAATTGCTTAGTTAGGTGTTACTGGGCCCTTCTCCTCCTCCTCCGCTGCCTGTAGCTGCAGCCTCTGCCCCTTCTCTGGATCTGGTGAATTCTTTCTCTAATAGCTACAATTTTATTCCTAAAGAAAGTCATGAAGTCATTGCTGCTCAGAGTTAAGGGAAAACTAGGCTCAACAGAACTATGGCTCTTAGTCAGCCTGGCTACAGTGCTGAACAGAAACCGGGGGTTGTTCTTGTTTTCTTCTATTAATGATGAATTTCGTGTTGCCTGTTTTAAGTTGCATGTGGAGCTGGTGTGTAGGGTACGGCCGAGTAGGAACAAGGATCCAGATCTACCACAACATTCGAAATATTTGCTGAAGAACTTCTTAGAGACTTTGGTTCCATAAAGTCTGAGGAGGACACATCTTGCCGCCTCTCCAGACTCTTGACAGGGAAATGGGACCATTGCTAATTATGCAATTAAGTTTAAAACCATAGGATTGTTCTTGAAATGAATCTGCACTAGTGGATAGATTCTTATCAGGGGTTGTTCGAAACTTTAAAAGATTAACTTGCCTTCCGGGAACTCCCTGACTCCCCGACCCGTAAAATGACCTGAACACATGTGCAGTGTTCACAAAATTAGACCTCAGGTCTAACGCCTATCACCTGATCCGCATCTGGGAGGGAAGTGGAAGAACGCTTTTAACACACTGGCCAGTCACTTTAAATACCTGGTCATGCTCTTTGCTCTAACTAATGCTCCGGCTGTATTCCAGAACTTGGTCTGTAGTGTGTTGGGTGACATGCTGAGTAAGTTTGTTTTCGTTTACCTAGACGATATCCTCATCTTCTCCTGCTTGGAGACTGAGCACGTGAGACTTTGTGAATATCTTCCGTCTCCTTCTTGGTGTTCATTATCTCCTCGGGAGATAATGAGGTGGACCCCGAGAAGGTAGCAGCTGCAGGTTCGGTAATTTCTATAGGCGATTCATTTGGGGCAAAAGCACTATTGCCGCACCTCTCCATCAACTTACCTCCAGTATTTTCCTGGTCTCCTGAAGCTGATCGGGTCTTCTCTCACCTCAAGGATGCGTTCTCCTCAGCTCCTATCCTCACTCTTCCTTATCCCAGTAAACTATTTATGGAGATGTGGGGGTGGGGGCTGTTATGTCTCAGAGTGCCGGGGAGGATTCTAAGGTTCACCCATGTGCCTTCTTTTCTCGCCATCTCTCTGAGGCAGAACGTAACTATGATGCTGGTAATCGAGAACTCCTCGCAGTCAAATTGCCATTGGAGGAGTGGAGGCATTGGTTGGAGGGGGAAGAGCATCCCTTTGAGGTCCTCATGGACCCAAAAATGCCTAAAATATCTCAAAACCGCTAAGAGGCTCAACTCTCATCCGGCTCAATGGGCCCTCTTCTTCAAATGGTTTCAGTTCACCCTAGCCTACCGCCCTGGTCACAAGAACTCCCAAAGCTGACGCTCTGTCCCATGTATTTGACCAGACTTCATTTCACCATCCTCCGTCTGTTTAGATCTCACCAGGTTAGAAATTGAAACTACTAAAACTATATATTTACATGTTGATATTTTATAGATCAGATAAATGAAGTAACATTTGAAGAAGTTAAAAGTTCAACCTCTCATGTGGAAATCCTGAACCAGGATAGCAGCTGTAACAACGGAAGAGAGAAGACATGACTGAAATGAAATTAGTTTCATCTGGAATTACTTGTTCTTACAAATACTGTATAATATAATAAATAAAAAAATGACCAGTGGTGGTCTTTGTCTATTAATCTGTAAATCACTCACTCATGGGGTGGGACAATTTGCCATGGAGACTGTCAGCCTTTGTGATACAGGTCAGGCCTGAATGTCCATCGTCTAAAACTGAGCTCTCAAAGAATTCAGATACAGTTACGTTTTCGCCCCATAACCACAAGAATGCAAAAGTGCTGGACTGCTAGGGAATAAAAAGCCTTAGAAGACAGACTTAAAGCCATGTTTCCATGGAGACTTGAAGAACTCATGTGTTTCCATGGACATGTATTGAATTTCCTGACCCTGCAACTCAATTCAATTAAATTCAAAGGATTTTTTAAATGGTTCTTAGCACAGTGTTAAAACAGTTAGCATTGCTGCCACACAGCTAGAATGTCCCAGGTTCGAATACTGGCTGGCATTGGAGTTTACATGTTCTCCCCCTGCTTTTGTTGGTTTCCTCCCACAGTCCAAAGACACACACATTAGGTTAATTGGTGGCTCTAAATTCGCTGTATGTGTAAATATGAATGGTTGTTTGTCTTTGCATGTCTGTCTGTGTTGGCCCTAAAACAGACTAGAGACGTGTCCAGGGTGGACCCCACCTGTCACCCAATGAAAGCAGGAATAGGGTCCAGCCTCCAATAGGCCTGAACAGGATCATGTGTGAAGGCTAATATATGGCTGGATGTATACGTGATATTTGCGTGATATAATACTCCTAAACAGATTGGTCACACTATTTTGCTAATATGGGACATTATACAATGTACTGTACATATCTGAGCTCCACAACAGTTCCAGTTTCTCATGTAGGCTTTTGGTATTTAATATGAGCTTCTAGTAAAAAATAGCTCTGCAGGTGCCCATGGCCACAAGACTGTACAACAGGATCTGTGCAGCATATGAACAATAATACACATTACATAAAAAAAACACATTTCAAAAATGATGGAATTTTATTATAATTTTATATTATTATTATTATTATTATTATGTTATATTGTACTTTTCCTAGTTTCTTTATTACCTTAATGTTTTTATTGTGTTTCTATTGTGTTTACCATTCTCCTGTGACACGGAATGTTAGAAACCTATTATCACTTTTAAATTAACGCTGTAATCACAGACATTTTACAATAATGGCCTTTTTAAATCAGCATATTAGTAGAACTGTGCTATTAGCTTCCCTGATGACTGTAATCATAGTCGTCATCACAAATGTAATAGACCCTGGAGTCCTGCCAGTGTTATTACAGTTACAGTACACAGAGGCCGGAGGATTTGGCTTAACTGAATCATGATGCTAGTAACTTAGTCCTCACACACTGGAAACTGGAGTAGCCAGCTTACACTAGTAGTAACTTGGTTAGTTTTTTTAGAATCTGCCAGCGACTCCAAATGTCCCGCTTTTTTTTTCTCCATCTCCTCTTTTTTCACTCTGCCTCTGTAAATTGTCAGTCATACAGCTCAGTATTATGACAGACATCAAATGGTCTCTGATTTTTCAAGTACACTGGTGGTAGATGAATCCCAGCGCTGATAGGATTTTGTGTCCGAGTGTCATATGAATCATTCACTCTAGTTGAGACATTTCATCTCACTTGGACGCGTCACTGTTTCCGCCCTCTGGCTCATCAAGCTGTCATGTGTTCTGTTTTCCCTGTCACGCAGCAGGTATCAGGAGGCGGAACTAATCACAGAGGTTGAAGGCACCTTTGCCCACTGTTTTCCTATAAAGTCCCACCCTTCCTCAGTCTGCTGGAGCTCTCCTCTCCCCCCGTCCACCTTTGGTTTGCTTTGTGCTTTACATGTTGCTTTCATTGATGCACACACACACACTCATGACTGATTGAACTCATTAACACACCTCGTGGCATTTTGTGTTTTCTTTATGCATTGATGAATTGTTTATTTTGCCTTCAGATTGTTCTCCTCTTTTTTTTTTTGTCATGGCCTGAAGAAGGCCAAGGCCAATGTGCTGTTTAGAAATTCATGTCTGTTAGTGTGGTTTTATTGCATTTGCATTCAATTTTATCACCTTTAAACTTTCTGTGCATTCTGTGTGGAAAAAACTGTTTAATTTTCTCTTTCAGTTTTGTTTTGGTATTTACCACCATAAGCCAAAATGCCTTGCTGCCTTCACTGGCCAATTTGCCAATTTGACTTTAGACTTAACGTGTATTGGCTAGATTTATTGTAAACCTAAGATTTGTAATTTATTACTATTATTTATTAGAGACTGACTCATGCATTGTTCAGTCATCAATGTAATGGGATTTCTTAGTTATGAATAAACTACAAATATGTGAAAAAGTTCCTAGAGGGTGTAAAAAAAAAAAAAGACAGAAATGAGAATAATTTAGAATTTTTGTACATACAGACACACACACGCACACAAACCTTTATTTTTCCCATTTAATTTTTCTTTTGAATCTTGTGATAATTAGGTGGACAGCTGATGCACACACATACACACAAATATGTCAACATACAAAACAAAGCACGTGCGTGGACATATTCGTGTCCCTCAGGATTCCTTGTCCAAAACAACTCAGTCATCCCAAAGACAAATTGGACTTTGTGTGTGCTTGTGTGTATGTGTGTGCACAGTTCATACACAGTATCCCATGTGGAGTTGTGTGGTTGAGGGTGAGGTTCATGTGTGTGCACGCATGTGTGTGTAAACTAGGTGAATGTGTGTGAATAATAACAATGTGTTTTTCTCCTGAGGGCCTCCACCGAGCCTGAAGAAATAAAATATTAATGATCAATCACTGGTTTGGGACCACACACACACACACACACACACACCCACACACACAGAGAAGGACAGACAGCCACACAGACTTGATATTGTTACAGTATATTTGCGAGGAGTCCCTTGACAATATTCTCCCTCTAAGCAGCCATAAGCAGATGCTGTTAGCCTGGAACTTAGAGAAGCAGTTTGGTGAGTGGAAGGTTGTGAGCTGAAACCCAGTGCTGAAGAAAAGAAGAAAAGATAGTGATTAACTAGTCACGAGTCACTCGTGAGTGGTTGGTGCAGTCAGTCTTTCTGGTCCACAGTCGTGTGGTTTATCAACCCTGTGCAGTGTGTTAATTTTTTTTTTTACATGAAGCTGTTTACAACAGCCTTCTCACAAATATGATGCTGTCTTCAAAAACTGTTGGATGTTTTTTTGTGTGTGTGTTACTAATGCAAAGAGGAACACTAGCACGTAAATGATGCTCGTAAATGAATGACGGAAACTCGAGCTCAACTCCACAGTCCCGGTTAAGAAATTAAAAGATGCTGTCTGTGAAATGTTTGCTGTGAGTCTAAGCCAACTATAAAAAGTGTAATAAGGTTATAGTCTGACAAACTGCATTTTGTACTGCAAGATCAGATATTTTGGATGACAAAATTATTTGTTATGGGTATGTACGATACAACTTTAACATATTTGCAACTTCTCATTTACATTATTTTTAATTATATCCTTATCATGGCAATACAAAATGTAAATTAAATACAATTCCGTTCCCTACAAGACTTATTTTTTTAGTGTTCTTCAGACCATGGAACTACTTAGACTGCAGACAGTTAAACAGAATCCTGACCAGCTAGAAATCACTATTGGAAAAGATTAAGATTCATGAAGTACAGGCCTCACAGGCCGTACAGGCAGAGTTGACACAAACAGCCGGTGAGACACCAAGAAAAAGAGGCAGCTCAGCTCTCATAGAGGGACCTGTGGCAGCTGAGAACTCTACACACACACTAACAATCATATGCCGTTTGACAGGCCAGACCACATCTTCACCTTCATCCTCATCTTCATCTATGGGATCCAAGAAAAAGGAAGACGGAAATTCCCCCCCCCCAAAAAATGGACAGGGGAAAAACATGGCTCGGTGGTGTTTCTAGCTTGCATGATGCCCTGGGTGCTCTTCCTTTCAGCACCTCACCAACCACAAAAATGTAATCGTTCGATTTTATTCAGACATTTGGCATAAAAACAGCATTATATTTATCAATATACATGTACAAGTGTATACTGTATGTCAATAAAAGACGGATAATAGACAATGGAAACAAATTACATATACAATTTTGAATACATTTGAAGACATTTGACTCCTTATTTAATTACCCTTTTATTTATTTAAAAGAATAATACACCTATAAAACATTCTTATACAAATCACCTACATATTTGTAGTTTAAATTTCACACACATCTGCAAAACAGACCACACCAAATATCCTCTCCTCATCCGCAATCCCCCACACCCCCCTCACCCTTGTTACTGACCCAGACTTCTTCTGAGTGGGAGACCTTCCCAGGCAGCAGCCTATAGCTCATGAACTAGAACCAGCGCACTCACTGATAAAAGGGTGTGTTCCCCACTTGTAAGTGGCTTTGTAAGCATCTGCTAAATGACTAAATGTAAATGTAAGTGTGAATGACCCACATATTGAAATGATATCATTCAACTGAGCAATAGTAAACTTGTTGTAAATGCAAATGCACTGTGCCACCCATGACAAGATGCCACTTGCTCATATCGCCATGACCTTAATCTGTGTCTGTGATAGTGAGTCTGAGAAGCCTAAGAAGATCTTTTGAAAACCACATACATGTTCATGTCAAACCCAAAATACCAGACACCGAAACATAAAATGAGTAAATCAGTGTACGCAGCACTATTGGGGATGGGAGGAGCAATACCAGTTGTTGGGACTAGTGGTCTGAGGGGTTGTAGGAGTAACAGCTATTACAACTCTCCCCCACTCTCATCCTTTCTATAGTCCACCCAACAAAGCAGGTGAAATTTTAATCCACTGTGCAGAATAAATTTCAGGATTTCGTAGCCAACTTTCCTCAAACTCAAGAAGTTACTTGTGGAGAAAGTAGAGAAACCTTTCAAACAGACAAAAAGCCCAGTTGCCATGACTCCACTTTCAGATAACGGTACAAGACCAATATCATCCATTTACCTGCTGCAGTTTCATGCTTGTTATCACGAGCATCATTGACAACAAGATTATTATCATCAACATCATATTCGCCATTATAGCTCATTCCCAATATTCCCACAAGGGCAAGCCAAGGCCCTTAGGCAAGCAAGCATGTGTGCCACACACATACACACACACACGCAGATACACGCACGCACACACACACACACACACACAGAGTAAAACAAGACCGAGTGGAGCTCACCTATCACCACCATTATTACCCCTTCACTGCTGTCCCCTTTGGGGAATGGACCAGTCCCTTGTCACCAACTGACATTCCTCCCATGGGTCTCTAATGGTCCACACACACACACACACACACACACACACACACACCTAATTCTGTAAAGAAAATTCCCAGGGAGCTGTCAGATTATCCATGGCCAAAGACCAGAGGTATCCATGAGTGAGTACTAATGTGTGTGCACATTTATTGTGAGTGTGTGTGTGTATGTGTGTGTCTAAATGTTGTCTAAATGTGAGACAGCACCACTTTTGACATTTCTTGATCCCTCTGACACGTTCTTAGAGACAGTGGACAGTTGTTTTTTTTGGTAAAGAAACGAAAATAAATAAAACTAAAAACACACATTTCCTATTGTCTTTGGCCTGCTGCTGATTGATTGGCAGAAATCCTCAGGGGCAGAGAAAAAAGTCTCAACTAACCCCCTGTTTGGGCTGTGTGAAGGAGACGTGATGGACACGTCTCCTCAAGGCATTATTGACACTTACAGTCGTAATGATGTGAATTTAACCAAAAGAAAAATGTCACAACCCTTAAACTAACTTAATTTTGGTCACAGTTACTCTCTGAGTTATATCAAGCTTCCTGTAGCAAACTTTCTCTCCATATTTTCAAATTAAGTTGAACTTTTTTGAGTTTTACAGCTGCAGTTTTACATGAATTTAGTTTGAACTAAGAGAAAATACATTTACTCATATGATCTATCAAGATCCTCAACTTGAAATGATGTGATCTCATATGAAATAGAAATATTTCACTTATAATACTTATATTTTGATTTTATTTTTTAAAATATATATTACATACACAATATATATGACACAATTAGTAATATTACCATATGCAAACATTCTGTATAAAATGCAGAATTTCAAATTATGTGACAAGCCCTTATTATTAGGAGATAAAAATCTGTAAATATAAGATGCAGATTTCAGAAATAAAATAAAGAAATCTGAAAATTTGGTTTGAGTACAAAAAAAAAATGTACACACCAAATATCATATTATAACACACGATTTAAATCTACTTTATGGATGAAGGGTTGTTTTTTTATTATTGTTTCTTATGGGTTTCCTTACACTTTTAGATTTACAAATATACTAAACATTAAACAAATCATATTTGCCGGCTTTTGTCTCATAATTCCAATCACAGTGCAATCTCAGAATAAGAAGACTGATGTTTTGAAGTACAATATATAATTCTTTTAATTAGTAGATAGAAATTGCCCAAAGATATTTACTAATTATGCAAGATATTAAAAGATATTAAAATCTTAGAAATGTAATAATTAAGATTTGATTTAATAATAATATGACCTAAAAATGATGATATATATATTTTATTATTACAAAACACAAATCGTATTTAAAAATTAAATGATACAGACTTTAACTTAAATTCTGAAATGGCAGGATCACATTAACACACCGTATATTAAAATCATTGTGTGCTGTTCTTCTATGTTGTTCTACTTATGTTTGTTACAATTCCTGCTACTACAGCAACATGCTGCCAAATCTCACCAGCTACCACGGGGGTCATCAGAAAATTTGCCCAAATATTTTTTGTTTAGTAAACTTTATAGCATTGAATGAGAAACAAAGCTACAGCTTCTTTCACACTTGAGCCAATCATTTTACAAGCAGCTACTGTGTAACCACTGCTTTACTCATAGAGACACAGGCGAAAGGGGAAATAATAAAGCTCGAGCACAACTGGAACAAGTCAACACAAAGCAATTGAGGTCCCACTGTATAACACACAGACACACGCACATAAATGCAAGTTGTCCAACTATCTGTATCTAATCCATGTTGCAGACAGGCTGTGTTTGCTGAGGATGAGGCAGTCTGCTGACTGGCCTGTGGGATATTGATACCAGCTCAATTGCTTTCCCCACTTCCACCTCTCTTTCCCCGTCTCCGTCTTTATCTCTCACTACCTTTCTAGCCTGCATCTCCCTCGGTTTCTCTGTTTACACACTCTACCAGGAAGAAGCGAGAGAGGGAGATAAAATGGGGAAGAAAGAGCCACAGTGAAGGGAAACAAATGATTGGGAGGTAGAAACGGTGGAGAATGGACAGGGGATGCTTTCTGCTGCTTTTCTTTGTTTTTGTCTCAGTTGTTGCTTTTGTTTGTGGAATGCTTTGCTCTGGCGATGTTAAAGCTAACTCTTGGTCAGTTGTTGTAGCCCGGAGGTATGCCTGGTGTTCCAGCGTAAATGTCTTATCTAAAGGAAAAAACAAAAACATCTAACATCAAGCAAATCCATCAGCATCCAGAGGTGGCACAGCTGGGATTGTTTGAAGAAAACAAACAGAAAATCAGATGTGATTGATGAATGTTTTGATGAACGTGAAAGATCTAAGTTACAAATGTAACATGATGTCGCGATTTTTCAAGTCCATCTATAAAAATATTCAGCTCTATATTTTTTTCTTTCTTTCGGCTTATCCCTCATTTTCAGGGTCACCACTGCAGATCCTGTGGTCCTCTTCTGATCAGACACAGGTTTTTATGATACCAACCTCCTCAGTTTTACTGGAGCAGCACTCACAGTGCACTGGCTTGCACCACCTTAGCAGCTGGGGTTGGGCAGATTGTGGCACAGTGTCTTGCCCAGGGACACAGACATGTGGCCAGGGGAAGTGTGGTTGATGGGCAGTCACTTTACTAAATGAGCCACTGCTGCCCCCACATATATTCTAGGTTTTATCACACTCACAGTGAACCTCCTAAAAATCCAAAACAGAATAATTATTAAAAGAGAAGAAACAGGTCTTCTTAAAGATTATTCTTCATATTAATCTCTACTGCACTTCTCCATAGGAAGCATTAAAGAATCTATATGTAAAGAAACCTGATGGCCTGGATAATTTACATTAAACTTCGCAGTCTTTTCTATCACACATATTTCTAATCTCACCCTACATCCATCCTTGTGAGACACGATGTTATTCAGGCTCCTCTTTGAATGCAGTTTGTGAAGGTTTTAAAGTCAGGTGCTGAAGAATCTCCAAAGCAGGGCTTCAGATGGACAGACATGAATGTTAATGTGCTGTTTACCTTCCTAAAGTGAATTTGAAAGGTGGGCCCACTGTGCAGCCATGACTGCAGGCACAAAGTGTCAGGCACGTGGACAAGGAATTAGGCAGTGGATATCAGTGTAGTGTTGGATAGTTGCTCCCAAATACTCTGGAGGCGAGAAACTCCTGCAAGATTTCTGTGAAGGTGTAAGAAGACACAGAGCTTTAAAGTGTTTTTTTTTTCTGTTTTGTTCACCTTCTGCCAGTGTCTTCACAAAATGTTCAGACGACACCAGGCACAGACAGTAACAATGGACAGAAACTGTTCTGAGTTAAACTCTAGAAAGGATGAGCTGCTTTCACTCCTGCTTTACATACTTTAGGGGGAAGTGTGTAGTGTAAGCAGAGTAAGACAGGTGCAGTATAACTTTCTGAATGAATTAATGAATTTTTTAGTTTTGGCTCATACCATCCAAATGATCCGTCCCATATTTTATGATGATATAATCATATTTTATGATTATCTGACACACAAAACAGAAACACCTTCCAGTGGATCAGAATATTAAGGTAAATAAATATACAGAGAAGACCAAGCATTGTCTAAATGCTCAGAAAAAAGAAATGTATCCTTCTTAAAAAGAATTTGTCCACCTTCCATACTATAGTAATCTTCTTTTGTTTTTCCAAATAATACACTCCAGTATTTAGAATACAAAGGACAATATAGAACAACATGCATTTAATTTACTATTTCTTTTAACCAATAAAGCTGACAGATCCTTTCATGTTCTTCAATACATAAACATAATGTCTACTTTCCAAATGTTAAGGTAAAATGCACCATAGCTGGGCAGCCAGAGATCTTTTCCATTTTATTTCACAAAGCTTTCAGTAGCAATATCTGTCTTAACTAAGCCCTGCATTCTGAATTTTGGCTTATTCACAATTTCAAGTAGAATTATTGTTAGTAATTACTTTTACTATTTACTGTACTGCTCATATAAACAAACAAACAAATTAACAAACAAACAAACAAACAAACAAACAAACAAACACATTTAAAAAAAACAAAACAGAGTCACTGCTAAAAAAGTCCAATAGCAAACTGGGAGCATCTGATTCCTTGTTACACAGTTCACCTGCTTTTGATGCCACCCCAGCAATAACTGTCTGTTACCTGTTGCTATCAGCACCATAGCTATAGGCCAGTAGGTACCTTCTCTATGTGCTTGCTGGCTAAAGAGGCCGTGATCATGCAATATTATGCCTTGCTGTGTCATTTGGTTTCCATCGCTGAAAGGTTTGAGTTGAGGTTGCTTTAAGTTAAAATATAGAAGAAAGAATCTGTTGGCTCTCACTTCAAAATCATGTCTTTTGTTACCTTCCCATCCACCCTGACCTGTCAGTTTCCCAAACATCTCACCAATTCTAAGTCTGCCAGTAAGTAGAAAGTGACCAAGTAAACCATAATTAGGCCCATTCGTTACACTGGTTGTTACAGAATCAATCCTATAAAATTGTTTTAATTTTAGTTGATACCTTGAATAACTATTGCGAGCATTCAAATGAATTTTACGCAACAACATAACATGAGGCATTTATGAACTGTGGGAAAAGGATTGTTAATTCAATGAAATCAATTACAGCAGTCTTTTATTAACCTGCTTGTTGTCTCCCACACAAACAGTTCATCTGCATATTGTTATTCTCTTCACTTATTTTTATGGCGAGTGGATGTTCATTTTCTCATTACAGGCATGAACCCAGGGTTTGTATGTGCAAAACTCCCAATTACCACTCAGCCACACGATCACTGTCACTGTATGCTTGTCACATCTGGTTCTATGGGGGAATAACAGTGAGAAACACACACTCATCACTCGTCTTTAAGGACGATAATTTTCCAACCCTTGTCTTTGGGTTATGAACAAAAAAACATGTTCTCATGCAAATAAACTACAAAAATGAAATGAAATGAAAGGGAACCCAACTAGACAAATGAGACCCAAATGTATCTGTCTCTTTATTTATTTATTGTAAAAAGTTTCCAGTGGTTGAAGTACAAGTACTTCATTATTGTATTTAAGTACATTTTTTCATATATCTGTAACTTACTTAAGTAAGCACTGACGCCCATATCTACTGTATACGTGTTTTAACGTTGGAGGACAGATTGGACAACACATTTTCATCCCACAGCGTCAGATATTGACTCTTCCTGAGGCGTCAAATTGCGACGCTTTGTACGTCCGTTGGCATATCGTATTAACGCCACAGGTACCCTTTACAAGAAAAATGACATTAAAACAAAACAAAAACTACAAACACTGACGGCAAACGCGTACTTAACTACACAGGAAGCTCCGGGCATCAATCCACTTTGATGGATTGGAACGATACATTTTCCTTTAGAATTTGCTTGTACACCTCAGCATCTGCTCTCGGGGAGAGTGATATGGTGTTAAATGTTCTCTATTTCTACAAGATTTGCCAGACAATCCACTGGTGAAGTCCAAACTTTTGTAACCCTTTCCAGCCTGGTTGAACATCATTATCATCGTCTTCTTGACAGGTCTTGTTGCTGTTGTAGTTTGAGCCATGACACACTTCTCCAAACCTAAACATTAAACCATTTTTAGGACTTTAAAAATGATAACCCAGATGTCCTGTTTTTAAATAAGGCAGGGTCTTGCAAGCCTAGCAGACTCTAAATTTCCTTTCAAATCAACTGGTAATCCTAAGGTTCACATACTTTTGTCGCACAAAAATGAGAGTGGATTATGAGCAAAGATTCTTTTTTAGTTTTGCCTAATTTGATCGATGGGGTTCCCTTTAGTTTCTTTGCACTGTTAGACTCAAACAAACATAATGAAATATAAATAATAATATTTTAAAAATATTGCACATTAAAAAGTAAACTACTTTAAGTATAACTTATTATGTCACATGGAGAAATTGAAAAGAAAGCAATATTTAACAGTGTAGCACATCAAATCAAAACAATTAGTTGAGGACCTACTTGTATTGATAATTCCCAATAGTGGACATGTGATTGTTTGTAGTGACAAAGGGGGAAAGTGAAGATGTCTCAGCAGGGAAGAGGAGACGACAGAGTGGGGAGAAAAACAGGGGCAAAGTTTCAAACATTGGCTGATGACTGAATGGGAAACAATTATAGCAGAGATTTGGGTTGAGTGGCGGAGAGGCGATCCTATTAGGGCTTTCAGGAGAAACATGTCATTTCATCGACAGTGACAGTGACACCAGATGTCATTTTAATTGACACTGTGCCATACGAGAGGAGAGAAAGAGAGGGGGTGGGGAGAGAGAGAGGCAGCCAGAGCTAGAGTTCCATTTCCCCCAGGGCGATCTTAATTGGTAAAGTTAGGAATATAAGCTATGAAATATTTAATGTATAAAAGTAGTATATATTCGCTCTGCACTGGGAGCAGTTTTACTCAACAGGAGCTTTTGTACAGTAGAGCAACTAATAAGCAAAGTTGGTAAACACTTTGTGAAAAAAGACCCCACTGCACTGTATAATCACAAATATGTAGGTCTTGCTGCTGTGCACCCAGCTCATACAGGAAGTGTGCGGCTCCACACAGAGTTTCCATGGTGGCACTGGCAGTGAACAATATTTTTAAGACTTTCTTTGACTATTTTACCAATTTAGACAACGTTCATCTAATACTTATTCTGTACTGTAACTGTATTTAGTGATGGTTGTAACTGTTGTTCTGGTGGTGATGTCATCCTCCGTGTCATGACACTCGGTCACAGCTTAGAAGAAACTCGGAAATGCAAAAATTTCAACATTGCCATTTAAAAGTGCCTTTCCCACCTTGAGCAGTCCCATCCATCGCTGACTTTTTATCAGCGATGGATGGTACAACTAAACACACAACAGTGAAACTGTGCTTGATCACCTCAGATCGTGTCTTTCAATTGACTGTGACATTTTCTACAGGAGAAACTTGAGAAGACAAGAGACATAGTTTCAACTTGACAAGTAACAATATTCAGTGATGGTTATAAAAACATATGATCCTGCTAAGTTAAACTGATCTGGCAAAAAAAGTGCACATTGTCAAACTCTCATCCCCAACCTAAAGGATCTTGTGCTTTGAAGCTGCTCTGCAGCAGAATGAAACATGTTGGCTCTTCGCCTGAGCTCAGAGTAACAAATAGAAAAGTAGTTGACAGCACTGAAGGCTTTCAACAGTGTGAAGGAATCTCACTCTACTCTGCTGCCCTGTTTGTAATGCAAGAGAACAAGGTAAAGGCATCTAGAGCGCCTCCAGCTGGAACATGTCCTCAGATGGTGAAAAGATCTGGCACAGACCAGATATAAAATATCAAGTGTGGCTATTTCACACCTCAGATAGCTTTTCTCAGACCAACTGCCGCAGGTTGTGCGTGACAGCAAATGACCTTACAGAGGTGCAGTGTGGGAGAAGGGTGTGCAGGAAGTGCAATATTGATGTGATGCTAGTCTCTAGTTCAGTGTAAAAGCATTCATTTCACCACACTAATTACTAATTACGATTCAGTAATTACATTAATAATTTGCAAACGTTCATGAAAGCAACAAAGAATAAAATAAAGAGGATGAAATAAGAAACCCATTCAAAGTACTCACCCTCTTAGGGAGTTTATGGCTGTTCATTGGCTACCTGCTAAACACTGACAGGGAAAAAACTTTATATAAAAACTAAATATAGGACAGACAGTAAGTATCCCCCTAAAGTGACAGACTTAATGATCATAGGTGCAGCCCACTGGTTTTAACACAATTTAGCTGGCACTACTGTGAGGGAAGCAGTAGGGGGAGCGAGTGGATGGACAACTGGTTGCATGGACAATTGACTATACGTCAATAGGCAACAATACGTCAGAACTGTGTGTCCGAGGTGTTAGTCTGCAGGACTGTGGCCCCTCAGAGTGTGGTCCTCTCACTGTTCCTCTGTACTCTTATACTTCGGACTTTACATACAACACCAGCAGTTGCCATCTCCAGAAGTTTTCAGCCATTGTTGGCTGTGTGTCTAAGGGGAATGAGGCGGAGCACATGTCAGTCATCGTGGAATCTGAGTTTACGGGACTGGTCTCACAACACCGACGCCCTGTACAAGAAGGGTCAAAGTCACCTCCACCATCTGACTAGACTAAGGTCCTTTGGAGTGTGCAAAACTCTGTCCACTACACTGCTGCCCGCACCCGGGACAGGAAGAGACTGAACGAGCTGGGAAGGAGGGCCAGCTCTGTCCTGGGCTGCCGGCTGGACTCTGTGGAGGAGGTGGGTGAGAGGAGAACGTTTGCCAAGCTGCATCTGGCAGTGGAGGCTCTGTGCAGCAGCAGCAGACTGATACATCCCTTTCACTCCCTCTTAACAGTTCAGTTGAATATCTCTGGTCATTCTTGATCACTGTAAATTCTGTTGGCTGTTTGTTTGTTTGTTTTAAAAACCCGATTCCAAAAAAGTTGGCACACTGTACAAATTGTGAATGAAAAAAAAATGCAATAATTTACAAATCTCATAAACTTATATTTTATTCAGAATACAACATACATGACATATCAAATGTTTAAACTGAGAAATGTATCATTTTAAGGGAAAAATAAGTTGATTTTAAATTTCATGGCATCAACACGTCAAAAAAGTTGGGACAAGGCCATGTTTACCACTGTGTGGCATCCCCTCTTCTTTTTATAACAGTCTGCAAACGTCTGGGGACTGAGGAGACAAGTTCCTCAAGTTTAGGAATAGGGCTGTTGTCCCATTCTTGTCTAATACATGGTTCTAATTGCTCAACTGTCTTAGGTCTCCTTTGTCGCATCTTCCTCTTTATGATGTGCCAAATGTTTTCTCTGGGTGAAAGATGTGGACTGCAGGCTGGACATTTCAATACCCAGATCCTTCTTCTACGCAGCCATGATGTTGATGATTAATTGATGCAGTATGTGGTCTGACATTGTCATGTTGGAAAATGCAAGGTCTTCCCTGAAAGCGACGACGTCTGGATGGGAGCATATGTTGTTCTAGAACTTGGATGTACCTTTCAGCATTGATGGTGCCTTTCCAGATGTGTAAGCTGCCCATCCCACACGCACTCATGCAACCTCATTTACATTTACATTTAGTCATTTAGCAGATGCTTTTATCCAAAGCGACTTACAAGTGAGGTACAAGACAGCAAAAATCTAAGTCAAAGAGAAAACATCAAAGCAAAGTCCTATCAGAAAAGTTTTCACAGTTTACGAGATGCAAGTGCGAGAAAGAGTAGAAAGGAATTTTTTTTTTAAGTGCATAGGAAGATGTGGAAGAGTTCTGTTTTCAGCAGCTTTTTGAATATTGGGAGTGAGTTTGCTGAGCATGCAGAGTTTCGTAGCTCGTTCCACCATCGTGGGATCATTGCGCTAAAAAGTTTTGCTTGGTGTCTTCTATGCGGTGCTGGGACCACCAGATGTCGTTCGTTGGCAGACCACAGCGGGCGGGAAGGATCGTAGACTTGAATGAGTGAGTTGAGGTAAGCGGGAGCTGTCGAGTTAACCACCCTGTGAGCATACCATCAGAGATGCAAGCTTCTGAACTGAGCGCTGATGACAACTTGGGTTGTCTTTGTCCTCTTTAGTCCGGATGACATGGCGTCCCAGTTTTCCAAAAAGAACTTCAAATTTGGATTCGTCTGACCACAGAACAGTTTTCCACTTTGCCACAGTCCATTTTTAATGAGCTTTGGCTCAGAGAAAACGCCTGCGCTTCTGGATCATGTTTAGATATGGCTTCTTTTTTGACCTATAGAGTTTTAGCCGGCAACAGCAAATGTCACGGTGGATTGTGTTCACCGACAATGTTTTCTGGAAGTATTCCTCAGCCCATGTTGTGATTTCCATTCCAGTAGCATTCCTGTATGTGATGCAGTGCCGTCTAAGGGCCCGAAGATCACGGGCATCCAATATGGTTTTCCGGCCTTGACCCTTACGCACAGAGATTGTTCCAGATTCTCTGAATCTTTGGATGATATTATGCACTGTAGATGATGATAACTTCAAACTCTTTGCAATTTTTCCCTGAGAAGCTCCTTTGTGACATTGCTCCGCTATTTTTCACCGCAGCATTGGGGGAATTAGTGATCCTCTGCCCATCTTGACTTCTGAGACACACTGCCACTCTGAGAGGCTCTTTTTATACCCAGTCATGTTGCCAATTGACCTAATAAGGTGCAAATTGCTCCTCCAGCTGTTCCTTATATGCACATTTAACTTTTCTGGCCTCTTATTGCTACCTGTCCCAACTTTTTTGGAATGTGTAGCTCTCATGAAATCCAAAATGAGCCAGTATTTGGCAAGACATTTCAAAATTTCTCACTTTCAACATTTGATATGTTATCTATATTCTATTGTGAATAAATTATAAGTTTATGAGATTTGTAACTTATTGCATTCCTGTTTTTATTCACAATTTGTACAGTGTGCCAACTTTTTTGGAATCGGGAGTTTGTAGTTATAAATGCTTTTGGATATATACTGTATATTCCACTTTTCAATTTTTTTGTAAATACTTTGAAAAATGCCTTTTTGCACACACATTATTTATTTTCTAAAGAATCTACACTCAGTACCCTACAATGCGAAAAGTGAATTTTAGAAATGTCTGTACATTTATAAAAAAAATTAAAAACGGAAACGTCACATGTACGTAAGTATTCAGACCCTTTGCACCAACATTTAAAATTTAGCTTAAGAGCCTCCCATTTCTCTTGACTGTAGTCCACCTGTGCTAAATTAAATTGGGCAATAATGTGAAAGGCACACACCTCTCTATAGAAAGCCTCACAGCTGACAATGCAGACTGTATCAGAACAAAAGCCGTGAGATCAAAGGACCTGCCTGCAGAGCTCAGAAACAGGAATATTGGAAAGTACAGATCTGGGTTTGGCTACAAAACAACTTCTGCTGCACTGCAGGTTCCAAGAACACAGTGGCCTCTATAATTCTCAAGCGGAAGAAGTGTGGTACAACCAAGACTCTTCCAAGAGCAGGTCACCTGGCCAAATTGAGCAACTAGGGAAGAAGGGCCTTAGCAAGAGAGGTGACCCGTCAGAGTGACCATTGAGTTCAAAGGTCACTCTGACTGAGCTACAGAGATCCTGTGTGAAGATGGGTCAAAGTTCCAGAAGGAAAACCATCACTGCAGCCCACCACTGCAGGCACAGTGGATAGATGAAAGCCTCCCCTCAGTTCAAACCCACTTGGAGTTTGCAAAAATGCACCTGAAGGACTCTCACACTCTGAGGAACAAGGTCTAATGAAACCAAGATCGAACTCTTTGGCTTCAGTTCTAAATATTATGTCGAGAAGAAACCAGGCATAACTCATAACCTGCTCACTACCATAAAATCTGAATGGAGTAGAACACAGAGATATCCTCAATTCCTTTAATTGGGCAAATTAGGATGCAAAGTCCCTCGTGGTACATCTGCTGACATCAAACTCAGCAAAAACACCAGATCAATGTGTTATCACGCTATGTCAAAATCTAAAAATTACTGTCACACAGGTGAGGTTCAGCTGAAGAAAGTACACCAGCTATTGACATGGTAAGTATTCATTAGATATACTGTACTCTAGACTCCAGAGGGTTAGGGACAACTCTGTGAATGTCCTAGAGTGGCCCACCAAGATCGCTGACTTGAACCCTATTGAACATCTCTGACTGAGTTTGAGAGGATTTGCCAGAAAATCCCCCATTCCAGGTTTTCAAAAAATGTTTTGTCATACCCAAAAAGACCTGAGGCTGTAAATGCTGCCAAAGGTCCTTCATCAAAGTACTGAGCAAAAGATTAGAATTACATGTGATATTTCAGTATTTTATTAAATTTACAAAACAAATTTAAAAGTCTATTTTCACTATGTCATTATAGGGTATGGAGTGTAGATTAATGAGAAAAAAAATGGATTTGAATAACTCTTGTATCAGGCTGCAGCAAAACAGAATTGGAAAAAGTGAAGGGGGGGACGATGAAAATACAATGAATCTGTTTAAAAACAAATCCCCAAAGTTATTCTTGTATACTGTCCCTTTAAAGTAATATAATTTTGGAATGGATTCAATATCCATATTTACAGCTTTGTCCTCTTAAAGGTTACAATGATTCTAAGACGAATCCCAGCTGTCTCTGGATGAGAGGCAGGATTCACTCTTCACAGTCGCATCCAGACCCAAGTACTAACCACTTTACCACCACGGTGACCTTAACTAGTAGTAAATTTCATAAAGAGACATGAATTTCTCTTCATAAACACATCATAAACCACTTTTTTCCCAAGATGTTGATGATGGCAGTAGGCATCACAAAGTAGTGAAAAAAAAAACAGCTCTGCTGCTCACACACATTGGGTCCAACTGAAACTCGTGTGTAGGTGTGTTTTTTCAATCCTGCACCCTCAGCTCCTGACAGATGTCCGATCGCTTCCACTCGCTCCCGCAGACGTGTCATGTCACTCCAACCTGCTTCAATGGAGATCCTGATCACAAATGCCTGCAACAGATCGATCATATCCTCCACAAAAATAAAATGTGTGTAGCCCTAGATTTTTTCTTTTCCTTCATAGAAATTTGGATATAGATGCTCAACTTTTGAAGTTGAGAAGACATGAACATAGGTCTAATCAAAAACCAAAACTTTGTGCATTATGAACTAAATGAGAGCAAATACAAAAGATCATCTCTCAGTTGATGTTGTTTCCCATAGCAACAGAAAGAAACAAGATCCAAGATTCTGATTTAATTAGGCATGGATGTCTCTGTTTAAAATTAAATATATGTTTAAGTTGCCCAAAACCGATAGCAGCAGAAAAACTCTGGCATCTCTAACAACAGCCAAGTAAAATTTGATCCTGTACCTGTTCAGTGACTGCATGCACGTGCCTGATCTGCAGGATTCCAGTCTTAACACCGTATATATACAGGTAGATATAGTGCATTTGTCTGTCTGTTGAGAATGTTGTGGATGATAGGGTGGGTTTATTTTTAAGTAATAGCAATTTTTTTTTCTTACGCAATCATCCTGAAGACAGTGTACTTTATGCCAGGATTAGACATGATCATGCTTTTGGCTTTACTAAATTGTCATGTGAAAGACTATATATATATATATATATATATATATATATATATATATATATATATATATATATATATATATATATATATATATATATATATATATAAGAAAGAATAAAGGACATTAAGAAAGAAGTGACAAATAACAAAAATCTGTATCTACATCAGCTATTGGCCAAATTATTAGTTTTAATTCATATCAGCCAAGAAATACACACTCTGTTCATGCATGTATCTGCTCTGGTCGCCGGGCTGCCTTTCCCAGCTGCCACGTTTTAGAATCAGTAATAATCTAGTACTTGTTTTGTCGTTCACAGTTACTGTTGTAATATTTGACATTTAAATACACAATAATAATTTCTGTGTTCTACTTAAACACACAGTGTTTCTCCCCTTTTCTGTAACTTCCTACCCTTTTGTACATGATTGTCCTAGTACTGGTACCTAGTGCGTATTTTAATACCTCATACCCACTAAACCATTAAATACACATTACACCAACCTACTGCAGCTTTAGGCAGTAATGTGATCATATTTAATGGCATGCTATTTGATCTCTGATCTCTCAGATAATGGCAGACGAGTGCCTAATGCATGTCCTCAAGCAGATTTTGAATTGTCAGCACAGTAGTGCTCGAGCAATGTGATGTTTTAAGGCTGCTCCTGGAAATCCCCCTGCGTGCGGTTCAAAGTTTGTTTTTAGCGTAACTGCAAAGAAACAGGAAACATTGTTTTGCAGCATCTGATCAGCATGAGCCTAGAAAGTTCCTAATTGTGCCAATCAAAAGATAAAAGAACACTGCAGCGACTTGGCCGAAGCCCAAATGAAGTTCGTGTGTTTACAGGGAAATAGGACATCACTGAATTTCCAAGAAAGTCAGAATGTCAACTTCTTATTAGAGGCAGATTTATTTCCTAGTATAATTACTTAAGGCCAATTAGGGCTTGCAGCCAATTAGCCTGTCTGGCTTTGACAATAAAGAAGTGTGATCACTGAAGCTGCTTACGGCAGATGTTCGCTAATAATTACTCAGAGCATTTGTTTCAGCTTTACTACCTCTAGATGTGGGCTTTGTACTATGGCATTTTTTGTGAAGCATGGTTCAACAATGAACTAGTGTGGAGTTTTTACAGAATGCAGCTTTCCTCTTTTTTAGCTGACATACGTATCATATCATGTATCATGTATTATAATGTATATTTATTGTATTGGCTCCTGCTCACACATCATATACCATCATATTTATCCTCTTCTTTGAAGGTTCTGATGATTAGTCATTCCCATTAGTGTTTGTGTGTGTTTCCTAACATGCATGGTGCATTGTGTGACTATAACAGCCAGAGTGCTGCTGACTGTTCTGTATTTATGAATGGAAAGAATTCTGTTTAACGTGAACCCCGCCAGGTGCACACACATACGCTCAAAGAGTTTTATACAAACAAAATGAGGAAGAAAATTAGAGCAATAGATCAAAACAGCACAGTACCGTTATTCAGAATGTGAGGGTCTCCAGTGAGTTGTGATGGATGATTGATTCCATGTGTGGCTGTAAATTGAATCAGTACTGCTCTGTTTGCCTGTGGGAAACACTGTCATTGTCCTCTGATGGGCCAAATGCTTTTGGAGAAGCTTTTTCACTCTGACAGGAAAAAATGCTCAAGTTAAGTAAATTTACTGACTTAAATATTGCGGACTTTTTGTTATACTGCACTTCTGGAGTTTCCTTTAATGTACAGTCTCACAAGGTCAAACAAAAGAAGGTCATATTTTGGAGGTAAACTGTTACTGAGGTATAATGTTTATATTAACACGAATTATGAATTTCCACTTTACTTTTCACTGGCCTTTCATGTGAAAGGGTTTGCTAACACTGAACAACTCACTGAGAAACCACACTCAACACTGCAGCTATATTTTTGTGCCTCTGTTGGCTCAGCGAGTTAGTTTTACAGAACACACTGTGCTGCATTGTTCAATTTCACCTTTGAGCCAGGTTCAAACAGCACGCAGCTGTTTTCAGCACAAGAGGTTTGATGAACCCACTGTACATTTCCTACCAAGCACCAAATCACAGACACATTTAGTGCCTAGCTGGCAAAGGCATTTAAACTCCTACTCTAGCAGCTATGGAGCAAAATAATTCTGGTACTGTGGAGACCAACAAGTCAAAAGGAGCTAAAATGTCTGAGCAGTTAAAAGCAAAGGGAAAATGGGATTTGCCAGGTGGCCATTAACACAACTCTAACTCAGTGCTAATGATGCTCCATGTTGGACATACGGTTTAGCCATAACTTGTTTAGAGTCTGTCCCATTTAGAGCCAGCTGACTTTATGTTGGCTCTCTGCACACAAGGGTGGAAATAAAATAAAACCATACACGTCTTCCAGGCACACAATGTTACTGGACAGCAAGATCACACTCACCTATGAGAAAGAGTGAGTTTGTAATGCTAAGAAGGTCACATCGCTTTTCCAGCCATGTAAAAAAGGTTATTAATTGAAACAATCCCAAACAAATAAGAGCAGCGTGGCTCAGCAGTAACAGTCCATGTTTTACGCTGACCTTGTTGCAGTCCAGACCTGTCGTCCCTCCAGGAATTTGCAGTGTTCTATCAATCTCAACAATGAATTCAACCAAAAAAAAGGAATGTAGACTAAATATCCATTTAATAAACTGCATATACTAGGTGGGTATTCAGATTTCCACTTGACTAGTATTTATTTTATTGTGGCTAAGATTGATATATTTCTTTTCAAAGCTGTAAGAATTGCTTGTACTAAATAAACCAATAAATAATAACACAGTCTAAGCCTAGAGAGCTCATATTAATAACCGAGCAGCAGAAGGTTCATACAGTAACATGCATGACTACTGCTTTTTATAGCACCAGCATAAATATCCATGTCAGAGTTGAAGTCTTTCTGGTGTTTAATATACTCTGAGTATCATTTGATACTAGAAAAGTTTTTGTTTGTATTGTAGCAGTACTCTATACACAGCATTAGCAGTTACAGATAATCGATGAATGAATTGTGGTGGTTGTATTATTGTCCTCATGTTATTGCACGTAGGTTGTTTGGATGATGTCTGACTGATTATCTGAGTTATAACGTGTGGGAGAAAACTGTTTTTGTGTCTGCTTTTTTTTTTTCGGTAGCAGCGACCGGAGGGAAGGAGCGAAGGAAACCGATTTTTCCAGGGTGTGACGGGTCTGCAGAGGTTCTTCCCAATCAAATATAGGTTTTAAACCATTTGCTAATCATTATATTCTCCATTCATTCACATTTAACACAATTTCCCACTGGGAACCTGGTTATAACTTTTCTTTATCTTTGTCCACACAAAGTTTCCAGAGTACACTGTAATTTCTACATAACAGATTCCCAAATTCTTTCAAAAGCTTCAGGCCTGAGATCTTAGAATCAGTTGAAATCCGCCATCATTGCCATTTTCCTACCATCAATCTATCCATTTCTTCAATTTTATTTCTGTTTGCTTAGTGTTTTCCCCCACTTTTCTCCGCCATTACTTGCCTATTATCCATGCTGTCCATCTGTCTGTGCCTTCTATGATCTTTCTATGTGTCCAGCCATCTGTCTTTCACATCATCCATCCATTGCACCTCATGTCAGTTCCTCTTCTCTCTGTCTATCCATCTGTCAGTCCTTCTATTATCTATTCATCTCTCCTTTCTTGAGGCTTTTTAGTCGTTTTCCTGCTCTCAGAAATCATGGCCTTGATCCCTATGGGGAAATTTGTCCTGATAAAATGTCACTCACGCGCACTCACATGCAAACGTAGTCTACTCATACACACTCAGGCACACACACACACACACACACACACACAGAAATACACACATGCACGTATCCAAAAAGCCTGTATTTGTCCTAATAAAACGTCAAGCCGGCAGCAAAATGAACTGTAATGACTTTCAGGCTGTACTAATGGCCAATAAATCCTGGATTAGGAAGCTTGCACACACTCCCTCTCTCTCTCTTACACACACACACACACAGGGTCATGTTTCATCGCGTGCTGTGCTGGGTTCATTCAGGAGTCAGATGGGTAAAGTTTTAAGCTGTTTTCTGCTGTTAATGACTGTTGTGCTGACTTTTATAATAACAGCATGGAAAGGAATCAGCAGGAATTAGCATGCTAGGATCATTTAAACCAATGATTCATGATGACTGGGGCTGGAAGCCATAGACACACACACACACACACACACACATGCAGAGAGATACTGTGTTCACACACACTAGAGCTTCTATCAGAGAATTTCACTTTATGACAGTTCAGAGTCATTTTCCGGCTAAATGTACAAAATAAAATCCCGGAAGCAGTGTCTCTGTCGTCTTTCATTATCAGCTGCGTGATGGATGCATTTCATCGCTTTATTTTGGAAATGTTTGGGAAATGCCTGCTGTATGTAAAGGAGAATGATCATTGAGGTTACACAGAGAGAAATGATGTGGCAGCAAGGGTCATAAGTCTGGAAACTAAAATTCTTTGGCTTAAATGAAAAATAACTACCATTACTATAAGTTTATTCCTGAATTCTAAATCAAATATGATGAAGCAACATTACATTATGCAGAGCATGTAAAGATGACCTTTATCTTATAAAAAAAAAAAAAAAATAGAAATGTGATCATTGGACAGTTGCTGTTGATGCCTCCCATGAAGCCAGACCCATTAAACAGCACCGCTTCAGTTAAGCATTCTTATCAGAACCTGAATCAGAATGGGCAAACTGTCTTTGCCAAGTAGGTTTGAAAATGCCAGGAATTTGTTTCGGAGAGTTGACGCACAAAGCCGGAAGGTGCTGAGGGAAGACCAACTGCTCTGTCGGCTCACGTTGCCTTTATCTGACCCAACAAAACTAGTTCTAAGTGAGTCTGTTGCCAAGTTACAACCACAGTATAACTTGTACTGTTGATACTGCAGTCTTCTCACGCACTGATTTGTTAAGCTCTTCAAACAGTGATGGTCTAGGGTGGGAGGGATTGGTCATAAACTTGCTTGCACATTTCAGACTCCTGGAGACATGAATGTCCTGGAGCAATGGCAGATTGCAGCCAATTACCCTCTTCCATGATTCAGTACCTAGAGTCTGCTCCTGTCTTTGGCAGTTAAGGCAGTTAGGCAGAAAAAGGGCAGGTGAGAATGGACTCAGCGATGACAGTTCATCATTATTCACTTCTTCAGGTTGAATCTTCATCCTCTGTTGTGCGTTCATTTTTAAGTCCTGGGTGATTGTGGTGCACAGGAAGCAAAGGAAATCCACTAACATCTCTACTGTTTATTCAAGCATTAAGATCTAATTTGTTGCAAATTGGTTTAAATTCCCAGCTGTTCTGGGACATCATGTGGTCAATCTCCCACCTGGATGCAAAGTCAAAAACTTGGGATATGAGACAAAGTAAATGTTCTGCACTTATATAGCACTTTTCTGCCTATTGGCACTCAAAGTGCTCTACACTGCTTCTTATTCACCCATTCGCACACACACTCACACACACACTCACACACCAATGAGGGAGCTGTTATGCAGCTGACCAACACTCACCAGGAGCAACTAAGTGGCTGTTCAGTGTCTTGCTCAAGGACACTTCGTCATGTGACCAGAGGAGCCGGGGATTGAACCACTTTGAACAACTGTGAGATTTGTGGACAACCTCCCTACCCCCCCACACTCAACCTGGTGTCTGGTGTCATCTGCAAATTTCAGGAGCTTGACAGACTCTGGACCTGATGTGTATGTCATGATTTACTAGCTTTATTTTATCTTCATGGTTCTTATTTATTCCAAGTCCCTCAGTACCACTTCCTGTTCCATAGTCATGTGTGCCACTTTACCATGGTTATCAGTCTTGATTACTTTTACCTGTGCCTACCTTGGTCCAATACAAGCTTCCGTGTTTGCTGCAAGATTCTCTGCTTTACTACAGAGACTCTCCAGCTTTTCCAGATTGTGTTGCCTGATGATATTGAAACTGTTCTCTCTGCCGAATCTGCCTTCGCTAACTCTACCCCGTGAGTCGTGAGTTATTGCCTGGCCATCTGACTCTCTGAAACACAGACTATATTGGAGACCCTGGACTCTGAGCTCGGTTTCTGGCCCCTGGATCCTGTGTTTATGTATCTCTGGATCTGTCTCTATCTGCCTTCTAACCCTCTATAAACCCTCTGGCTTTTTGGATTTGGATTCTGTGTTATTCAGGAAGACACAATACATACCACAATATGAACATGTGGACTCCGTGTTCTGAACGACTGGAATTGGATCCTGAGTGATTGGATTTGGACAATGTATTATGTATGGTTTAAGGATTTTGGACACATTGAGATCTCTCCTGGCCTCTCTCTCTGTGTTAGGGAGCTAGAGTGGACCTTGTTAATATATTTTGGTTTCTGTGAAAGCGTTACCCTGAAACCTCTTGTCCTTCTGCTCATCTCAGTTCACATGTCGTTTCCCATGTCAACGACCATGTGGAGGATGCCAACACTGGATGTGGCCATCTTGCTCTGATGCCATCTTGGTTACTCCTATCCATCTGCCTGCTTCTCTACCTCAATGCAGTTCAAGAAGTCCAGACCTCATCCACACACCTTTTGGGCTCTGTTCAGGGTGTCATGAAAATTAGTTACCCTCAAATTCTGATTAGTAATACAGGCCTGTAATTTCTCTCACTGATTAGTTGCATTTGGTCTCTTCTGTAGATCCGGGCAACAGTGCCACCTAGTGAGCTGGAGGAACCCCTGCGAGTTCTCTTACCACATATATCTAATTAATTGCTTGTCAACATATACTCATTAATCCTTTTATACACTGAACAAATTACAAATCCTTACAGTGCAGTGGTTGGTGTACAGAGAAATGAAGGACCCAACACAGCATTGTGGGAGGCTGGTGATCATGGTTAGTGGGTCAGAGGTCTGTTTGCTCAACTTCATGTGCTGCTTCCTGTCAGTGAGGATGTCTGTGATCCACCTACAGTCACAATCAGCGGGAGCATGCTGAAGTTATAGATCCATCATTGTGATGCAACAATAATTATACTAACCCTTATTTACATGTTGCTGTGTATATTGACCAGCACCAGCAAAAAGATAAAAATTACATTCTGAATTTCTACAGTGAATGAGAAACTAGGAGATTAGACCATAATGTGCCATATGAACAAGTCTGTAATACCAACATTCAGCTGTGCAGCAACCTCTGCTCTTCTGCCAAGCATTACTGATGCTCCATCACATGCAAAGGCCCAAAACACATATCTGTGAACATATGCCAGCAATGTCTCTGTGACATCATTTGCTGTGGTCCAAAAAAAAATATGTGTGTGGACAACTCTATTGCATTTGGCTGATAACATACATAATTTTCATCTGTTTTTTGATTGTCATTGGCCATGTTTTGTTTACCTTTGATATTTAGCAAGTATCTTGCCTGAGTGAAAAACTTACCCCATGTTTACTCCATCTACCTCTTGGACACATCCTCAATGCCCATGCTTGACTACAGTATTTGTAGGCTACCTCACCCGCCTAGACTCAGCAAATGGTTTGTTTTCAGCCCTCTGCATGTGTCTCCTCTTAAGCTATTTACCTGATTCCATTTTATCAATCTCTGCTGCTTTGAACTGAGATCTGGAGTCTGTCTCCCTTGATTTTCACAATGATTGACTCTGGTACTGACAAGGCGAGACAACAACGGAGATTAAACACTCACTCCGCTCCTGTTTATCAGTGTAACATGGTAAATGGTCGGCACTTATATAGCGCTTCTTTACCTTATTGGTAACCAAAGCACTTTAAACGTTTTACTTACTCTTTTGCCCTCACACACAGTGTCTTGCTCAAGGACACTTTGGCACGTGATGGAGAAGGAGCTGGGGTCAAACCAACACATTTTTTCAAGGGGGAACACTTTTTATAGGTAATATAACAAAACATTTAAAACTATTTTCATATGAGTATCTCGATCAATCTAAACTTTGTAGTATATAGATATTTGCAGTAACTTAAAAATTTTAAAAAAGCTGTTTTGTGAATACTATCATAAAATGACATAAATCTTACTGCAGCACATTTTAATTATGGTGGAAAAAAATAAATTAATCACTTAAGGTACTAAGAATGTACAGCCTTTTATAAATAAAGGGATGTGAGAAAGCAGTAACAGGAGAAACAGCAAAGATCCACAGGGTTAACGCGGCTGCTTGATTGGATACAAGAGACTGCGAGTTCTCCTCCTAATCTGATTGCTACTTAGCTTTTATCTCAGCTCTATCTGCGCCCAAACTGAAAAGGTCGTCCTTTCGAGTGTGAAAATGACCATCTAAGTTTGGCTACAATAGAATGTTTTCAAGCTACCTGCTTATGAGCATCCTGGAAGCTTAGTAGCGGCAGCAGAGGAGGAGGATGCACACAGTAAACCTGCAGATTAGCTTTGTTAAAATTAGAAACTTCCTTGGTCTTAACTGAGTACATCTACATATTACAATGACTCAGTATTTAACTCATCCCCCTGGGGGGAGCAGTGGGCAGCCCCAAGCACTGGCTTAAAGTCACACCTGGCGCGTGGGCATAAAGACGTCTGTGTCCCAGCCTGGTGCTCTACCCCCTGAGCCTCCAGGCAGCTGTTGCACATCCATGTTTCCTGTCTGCTAATACAAAGTGGACAGAAATCATTGGAACAAGTTGGTAAAACCCAATAAACATTATATTACGGTATGTAGCACATCAGTATGTTTTACTGATTAGTAGGTTAGAATCACACATTACCCTCAAAGTTCTAAGACCTTAAAAGAGCAACGGTAAAACTAGAAGGAAAAAAACAAAAACAAACAAAAAGATATATCAAAAATAATATGATGAAAGCATGAGATAAAATAAAAAGAACAAGCAGACATTAGGATTCATGAATTCAGCTAACTGTACTGCTCGGTGGTCATAATATCAAAGTGCCTGCATGTCACTTTGTTGAACGCTGAAAAGGACATCCACGGCTTTCCAGTTCCATTTGCATTACATTACAGTACACCCAGTTTCCTATTAGTTGCAGTGTAACCATGGCAGCCTCTTTGTGCCTTTACTAAATGGCTGAAATCAGTGCACACACACTCAAACAGAGGGGGGAAAGTAAGGCTTTTCACTCATCTTAACAGTTAGTGTAAATGTAGGTGGATTTGCAGAAATCTGTTCCATTTATTTATGGTTAGCCTTTGGACCTTAGCACTTCACACAATACTGTAGGAGTTTTTTCCCTTCCAGAAGCAAAGAGAATTTCTGACAGGATTGCTGAGGCAGCCTTAGACAAAGAGGTATGGGATGATGTGGAGGAATCATTTGTGGCAGAGAAGGCTAGAGCGAGCCCAGAGAAGCGCCTTAAGCTGAGGGAGAGGAGAATGCTCTTCACTGTCACCCAGTGTGGGGAAAAATATAACGTAAGAATGCAAGGAGCAAAAAGTAAAAAGCGAAATATGACCATGGAACAGAAATTACAGGAATCTTTAAGATGTTTTGATTTACTATAGTTGAGATGATTGTTCTTGCTGAACATAAAAATGTAACTGTCCATAGACATATTTTACAGATTAAAATATCACAGATGAAGAGGAAAGTGTACTTCAGATATGGTGCTGTGATTCAAATTACAACATTGATATAACATTCAAATTATAATAAACATTGTCGCTCACTTAAAACAAGGCTGCAAAGTGATGAATAAAATTATTAGTTGATGTTGAACCTCCAAATAAAACACATGAAGTCTGGCTGCTTCATAATTTGCACTAAAATCCAGAGAAATCCGATTTATGAAATACACTGATTAGTCATAACAATAACGTAGTGGTCGATAGGGGTCAGCGGGGAAAAATGTGATGCTCATTCCCTGTTTTCCCAAAGTCAACCTGGTTTCCAACCGGAAGTAGAACATTAAAATAACCTCACGTAAAACAGTCCACTTTGTACTGTACTGACCTGGTTTTCCAGGGAAGAAACTCCTCAGTGTTTCACAGCCACTTGGGGCCGCCAGCATGCAAAACTGTGTATCATGTAAGTTACACCTCGCGTAGGTGCTATTCATGGCTGTTTTTGTTGAATTTCTCAAACATTAGGTTTGAGTCAGTTTAAAAGCTTCTCAGATGCAACCAGTACATTATTGAACACTTTTATGATAAATAAGTCATCAGTCTGCATTGCATCAGCAGTGAACCACGCCTAAGGGACCACAGAAGAATACTGACCTTTCTTATTTATACTGTATATAAAACCCTGTTTGTACTGCATGTTTGCCTGTACATGAATAATTCCAGCCACAAACACAGTATAGGTGGAGAAGAAGAACTCTGAAGCCTGGCTCAGATTCACACTGTAGAGAAACTCTCCTGACACAAACGTACCCACAGGTATCGTATAGGAAGAGAGAAAAGAGCAGTGATAAAATAATCACACTTCCCACTTTGGATATTTTCTGTAATTTCTCTGCCAATATTGATTTTACTATTTAAAATTCAATTTAACATTTGAAAGTTTCCAGTTTGTCAGATTAGGATGTAGGTTTTAATTTCTTAAAATTTTTTAATCTACTCTTTTAAATCACATTTTAGTTTCACAGTTACATCCTTTTTTATTACTGTATTTATTATGTAAGTCTTGACTATTACCATATTTTAAGCCTATACTTCAACAGATATCCACTATAATTAATGTTTACTAGACCTAATCAGCTTTATGCTTAGATCGATTATTATATTTTACTTTCAGGCATGTCATCATGTCTAAAAATGATTACGGAAAAAAATGTTTTACTTTCTAGTAATAATTAAACACATATGAAGGCAGACATTAAAAGTAGGAACTGTACTGCTTGGTGGTCATGATATAAAAGTGCTGTTGCTGGACACTGAAAAGAACATCCACGGTTTTCCAGTTCCATTTGCATTACACTACAGTACACCCAGTTTCCCATTAGCAGCAGTGTAACCATGGCAGCCTCATTGTGCCTGTAAATAAAGGGCTGGAATCAGTGCGCACACACTCAAAGAATGTTTATTTTTCTATATTTTACTTTTAGGCATGACATGATTTTTAAATCAGGGACAAATAAATAGTGCATGTGATTTTTGTAAAATAAAAAAAACACAATCATTTATTTGTTGAATGATGAATCCTGATGAATCATTATATATTTTTTTATGATTGTTATTGTCCACATTTACCATCCACTACTGACGTTGAGTGTCTGTCAGGCTGCATCTTGAATTAATTTATTTAAAAAATACAAATAAAACAAATTCCTCAAGTGGAACTATGAATTGTAACCTCTGGTGAACGTAAATATTTTTTGGAATATTATATATTCTTCTCACATCCTGTTTGGCTTAATAGAAAGTGAACTGGCCTTCACAGTGATCTGGTCAGGACAGTGTGTTTATCACTAGATGACCTTTTACAGAATACCAGAGCACGTGCACACACACACACACACACACACACACGCATGCATACAGAGCCAAACAAACAGCCAGGTTCATTCTCGAGAGCGGTGCAGGAAGGAGATGTGTCGTTATTGGAGCATATCACTAGATGGACTGATCAGCACTATTACTTCACATACACACACATACACACACATCGGTAATTTTCATGACCAGTGAACCCTGGCTGACAAGCTGTCAGCAGAGCGAGAGAAAAGAAGAGGTCTTGCAATGCAGCAGTGTGAGTGTTAGAACAGGGCCCGTGTACACAAGCGCTGCAACAAAGACATGATTCCTTCTCAAATCTCCACCCGAGAAGCATCGTACAGTAGGTGTGTGTGCGCCTGCATAAGCCTTCTCCACAACAGAAACACACACACTTTCATTGTCTAAAAGCTGGTGGGGCGAAGTTCCTTGGATGCATGAGCAACTGCAAAGTGCTTATTTTCCATTTTTCCACTATGCTTCCTGCCGAGTGCTTCATCACCTCTGGGAAAACGAACTCCACAACTTTTTCTGTCCCATTGCTTTTATGCTTGTTTGCTCGGTCTCCTCTCTCTCTGTCCATCTCACCACTAATATGCTATATATGAAAGAAATCTCATTCAGTCAATCTGAAAAGAACAGTGTTGAGTTCTCATTCCAAACTTTTGATGTTTGGTCGCCTGAGTTTATTAAAAATGTCCTAGACAGTGTAGCAGGAAGGTGTAACTGATTCAGAAAAGCTGTAAAGTATCGTTGCTAAAGCTGATGTGATGGGGTACATGCAGGGTGGATGTGTAGGAAAGATGAGTCCAAACTAAAAACAAACTTGACAAGAGACTATGTGTCGGGAGATGTGCAAAACTTTACTCACATATTGTATATCACATATTTGCTTACTACCAATGAAACTCACTTACAAGGTTGTTCTTACAACCTATCCCCCCACTGGGGTGAGTTGTAATGTTAGCGGAGGAAATGTAACAACAGGAGGTCAACTTATTGAAAAATAAGGAATACGCAGTTACTAATACAGTGAATAACTTAAAGAGATTGAAAAAACATGTATTTCCCCCAAAAAAATAAATTTGGCACATAAACGATTGTATTTGTGTGTGTGTGTGTGTGTGTGTGTGTGTGTGTGTGTGTGTGTGCAGTAAATCTCTCCTGCAGCTGTGATTCACACTCTCACAGTCACTGAGTGTTTGTGGTGGATGTGTGTTCACGGGCAGCGGCTGTTCAGTTGACCAGTCAGCAGCCAGAAAGACATGTGAATTAGCTGTCAATGGACTGAACCCATTAGCATGATATCTGTAGGTACAATGGTGGAACAACCTATATAGGTGTGACAGTCCCTGTAAATCCAAATCTGATTTCTTTTTAAACATATTATACAATAAACATGTGATTGCTCAAAATATACAAAGTCTATGAACGATTTAGTTCTGCATTGTAAAGTTTGACAGTTTCTCATCACTTAGTCAAGATTTTCTTTGGGTGTGGCTGAAAAATGGCTCAGTGGCGTGAAATTCTCCCACTGCTCAGCCTTGGAACACAGCATCAACAGTACTTAGTGTTAAAATAAAACAATCTTTAGGATTTTTTTGTTCACTTTCTTATTTTAAAATTTAATTTTTTTTTTTTTTTTGTCCATAAAATTGACAGTATTGATCAGAGTGAAACAGTTTTGAAAGTGGCACAGTTTTACACCTCTCGTTCGCCCTGCATACATTTCACTGAAACTCTGAAGCTTGGAAACGTTTTAAAGACTGGACTGAAGTTTCTCATAGGTTAATTTAGCTTCATATCAAACCAAAGATGACAGATACATAAGCCAACTCAAAAAAACTCTGATTTTGGTCATCACCCGTTGTTGATTTACGTATTGCAGGTGTGATTTCATCACATATGCACATTTCAGTACAGGTGATTAAACAAATAGCGGTGAGCTCCAGTCTCCCCTGTCCATTCTGTGTGCAGCCGTGTTCACGGCATCCACTTCATATCTGGGCACATTCAGTAGTTAAAATGCTGATTGTTGCGTTAACAGTTGCTGCATCCTCTTAAATTTTGTTTGATTGTATCACTGTATCACATCCGGTTTCCACGGGAACAATATTGATATTGATAATTAAGAATGCGTTACAGTGACAATTTACTTGTCGAGTTGTGTGCAAAGTCTCAGGCTTGTTGTGATGTAAAATATGTGTGATTGTTTTTTGTATATGCCTTTCCTGTCCTGTGTGTGCACACACTGTAAAGCCCAACATGTGTGTGTGAGTGTGCACATTAAACAGAATTGTGAGAAACAACAAAACAGGATGGCAAAAGCTTTAAGCTAATTAGAAAGTAAACTGAAGGGGAAGAGAGATGGAGAGAGGGTTTGTGAATCCTGCCATGGAGAGTAGTTTCATCCTTAGGTGTTTGTGTGTGTGCATATCAAATTTCACTTGTATTTGTCTAATCCACAGGGACATAACGCACCACCCACTGGAACCTTCTCTCACTGTGACAGTTTCAGCTTACTGATTGACATGGGTTGTGTGTGTAAGGGTCTGACTACATATGTATGTGTTATTGTATCCATAATGACTTATCTCTTTCTATTCTCATGCGGCACTACTGTGTCTTTTCTGTTTGAAGGATTCAACATGTGTGCTTCAATAGTCAATTGTGCTCACACACAAAAGGGGAGAGAGAAAGAAAATGTTATTTTTGTTACGCTTAGAAACAAAAGTTTACCCTCGTTATGTTTTTGATGAGTCTATGTAAACTTTCATTTGCAACTGTAAATGAACTTAATGACAACCACTGCTACCCAAACTCCTAAACTTAACCTACACACCTTAGACACACACACACACACACACAGCCTCTCCCCTCATTCTTTGCCATCTCTTCTTTTTGTCTTACTCTCTGTTGTTTCTATTCTATATTTCGATCACTCTCACAGCTCGGAAACTTTAGGTTTACTTTACAGACATGCAGTTTCAGGTCATGCCCTCTCTTCTACCTGACCTCCTCTAAACTTGCAGGTGGCAACTCTCCCCCTACACTAGGGCCTGAGGGAGGAAAGGGGCAGGTGCTACCACATCAATGCACACATTCCAAACTGTTTAGAAGAGTTTTGCGTACTTCATCTTTTTTATATTCCTTGCTTTGTAGAAATTTTCTTTGCATTTTAAACATTATTCTTGTAACAGTTTATATAGCTGGGCCATCCCTTGGGACCCCAAGCAGCCCCCTGCCTTGCCTCCTGGCATGGAGCGCCTTTGCCCATTGGCATCGGTGATTGACTTTCAGGGAAGTTAATTAGAAATCTTGGCACTGCAATATTTGACGCCAAAATAGATCTCTGTCATAAGGAGGAGGACGGGGGCGGTGGATGATACAAGACACAGGGGGAACGGGCTTTAACTCGAGATGTTGCTCGTTTTATTGATGATTGTTTCGCAACGTGGCACACGTGGTTACTAAATTAAGGAAGCAAATGTGTGCCATTATCATTTTTGTAGCGTTTTGTTTTTAACTAATTTCTAACTTAACCTTACCCTGAAGCTTCTGTGCATAACCCAAACCATAGCTGTTTATTAGCGTAACGTTGCCCTGAAGTTGTTTCCTAAGACTAAAGTTGTTGGTTTTTTTATGTTTAAAAAGTCATTTCTGTCACGTGAAAAGACGATGGTCCTGGAGCGTCCAATGCCGATGCCAAAGTGAACCTGCAGCGCCAATACCGGACGCAATTGTTTGCAGTGCGTCAAACAGTGATGCTCCTGGAGCGTCCAATGGTAACGCCAAACTTCATATAATACACTAAAGAATGTACAAAGTGGCACTAATTGATGCCTCAGGAAGGGTCATCATCTGACGCTGCGGGATGAGAAAGTGCTGACTGGGCAGCACAGTGGTGTAGTTGTTAGCACTGTTACTTTATAGCTGGAAGGTCCCCAGTTCAAATCTTCCTGCTCCCTGGTCTTTCTGTGTTCTCCCAGTGCTTGTTTCCTCCAGCTACTCCGCTTTCATATAGTTGTGGATGTTCATATAATTACTGTGTTGACTACATTACAATAACAAAAATTTACGGGAACTAAAACTATGATTAATGTGAAGATTCAAAATTTAAATTAATTAACGGGCCACAGACAAATGCACAAATACAACTGAACAGACAAAAGGCTCTGTAAAAACATTATTACTTTTTTATAACACTTTCAGGTCATGCATAAAAAAAGAGAGAAACAGGGATGTAATACTTCTACCTAATTTCAGGTTGATAAGCCGTTAAACCAAACACCAAGGCCTATAGTAATTACCTAGAAACAGCAAGCATTCACATTTCATTTATCAGCCTCTTTTTACCAAGTACAAATTCTCCAAACATCTTTAAATTCCTTGTAGTCCTCAGAAGATGATCTTGTTCTGCTGGGGTGAAAAAAATGCCTGCTCTCTCTCTCTCTCTCTCTCTCTCTCTTTCTTTTGGTATTAGGAAATTAGGTATTAGGAAACAAAAGCAGTTATGGCAGATGATTAAATCCAGCTTTTTGTAATTCACTTCCAAATTGAAGAAATGGGTTGAAGAACTGACATAAACTAACCTTAACTAGGGTTATAAAATCCAGCATCCCTCATTTGCTTTTGCATCAGTTAGGTGCTGTAGGACAGGACCCTACTTAAATACCATTTTTAATTTCACATTTTTAAACAGTGTGATTTATTTTCATTTTACTAATATTGAAAAACAGAAAGATAAACATTCCAGTTTTCTGGAATATTCTGGAATAAGTACAACACACATAGGTGGCATAAAATGCATGTCAAAACATCTGTCATCGCTGTCAGCCAAGTCCTTAATGCGAAACAGCTTCACTGCTTCTTCTTAAGAAGAAACTCAATATTTATTTATATATTGTAGTTGCTGCTGGCCATATTATACTTACTTATAATGTAAATTTCAAATTTTTACCGTTATTATATTTTTATCCTACAGTACAGTAATAACTGACTCTTGGCACAGTTCAGTCTTGAATGTCAAAGTGGTCACAGAACGGGGTCTCTTTTACCACCAGTGTGATGATTTATGTCTGTTTTAATCCACTTCTGTAACATCAGTAACTTTTTCTACACTCTGTTAGAAAAGGCTTTCTGCTTTTATTAATGCAGCTTCATTTGGCTTCATAGTCCTGATGCTTTGTGTTTGTTCTGTCCCCTGCCATGTCCTCCTCTAATTAACAGATGCTGTCACACTCTCTGTGTTGCCCCCTGTTCCCACCCTTGTACCTTTTCCTACTCTTTGGACTTTGTGGACATCATTAATCAACAAACAGCACACCCCCATGGATTTTTCATCATTGCCTGACTTGTGCAGATTTAAAGACTGTTCTGCCAAAATAGCTGGATACAAGAGGGCATTCAAGTTGCTGCTGTTAATGTAAAGTCAAGCAACCAGTGTGCACTTTTTATTAGTTGTGTATGATGTGTTAACTCACACTGCACGTTTTAATGGGCATGTCTGCTCAGTCAGAGCCTTTGACTGTTTGAGTTAATGCAGCCGGAATGAGGAGTCCATACCATAGGTTTCCATGTAACCTCCGGCCAGATTTGCACAATGACAAATCCATAAAATGTAGTCACATGCTACTGCTGACAAAAAGAGAGAAATGGAGGCTTTACTTAAAAGGAGAACAAGAACCATATGGAGCTGACTTAAGTAAAAATTGTAGTAACCCTTCTGTAGTCTCCCTTTGTTGTTACATCATCAGATGTCGATTGCATTGTTAAATTTTAAACATGTTTCAAAAAAAAAAACATGAGAACTTTGAGATTGAGAACAACTGGCAGCAACTGGGTCTTAAAAATAAAGACTAGAATCTTCACACAGCACACTCAACGATTTTCTCTGCAGACTGTCAGCGCCGACCAGAACCAAGCAGGTACCAGGAGTCATCATGACCAAATCACATGCTAGTGAGTCTTACATGCTGTTAACTGCCTGCTGACCTTTAGCCATCTCCAGTAACATTAAATGGTAAATTGTAAATAGCTTATTTACAAAGATGTTTCTGTTTCATCCATACACACACACACACACACACACACACACACTGATGACATGACCGCCATGCAAGATGCTCAATTGACCCACCTGGAGTAACTTGAATTTAGGTGTCACTTTGACATATAGCTAGGAGGGACTGGGAATTGAACCACTGACCCTGTGGTTTGTGAACGACTCAATAAAAATAGCTCATTCCTGTTTATAAAATATCTTTTGACTTCTTCCAGGGATTTTGAAATGGCGAACCGCTAAGGCCACAAGACAGCCGACCAAAGTTTCAGACATACAAGAAATCTAACCGACCTTTTGGGAGCAGGATGGTTGGTCGAGCAGGTGTTTAAATGGACACCAGGTGAAAGCAAATCCGGCATAAATCCGAAAATATGGACACACTGGTGTTTGTAGTTTTGCTCGTGTCGTTTGATGTTTTGCTCACAGCGTTGCCTGCATTTCATTTCTGCATGATATATAAGCAAAAATGAAAGTGAATCGAAATAAAAGACCAACTACTAATTGAAGGATAAATTTCCAAGTCCCACAAATGAAACACAGCTGTCCTACAGTCACATTTTAATCCTGGTGGTCTGATTCCGCTTCAGTCGCACAGAGAATGTCTCAGACAGTTTTCATATCACACTTCATCACTCCACTGTGCCAAATGGGAACCACAACATGTTTATGTCTCTCAGCAGCTCCTATAGAATGACGTCCAGTGTTAATTAAACACAATGCTGTTGAATTCCACCATGACCAATTTAATGCGTCCTGTCTAGATGTAAGGTAAAACCGGTTTGTCAGATGGGAACTGTCTGTCTAAAGGCATGGTGTCCAGGGGGACCACGGTGGTAGACGGACTGGCTAAGAATAGCAGAGTCAGACTGACAGTATGGGGGATAGAGGAAAAATTCACGCCTGAGCTGATGAGAAAACAGAGGCGAAAAATGTTCTGCCATCTTTTCTCCTGTTTGAAGACTTTAGCTGCAGATTAAATGTTTAGCAAATATTGTTATTAAAGTTATTTAAATTTGATTAGTTTGTTTCCTTGATAATGTTCTACCAATCAGCACCTGCAATTTTGCAGCATTGCGCCAAATCTTGTGGTACAAAAATGATGTGATACTGACTGCATACAGTGCATTCAATTAATACTGATTTAACTAAAGACCCACCATGGAAGAATGTGGTAAGTGGTTAATATCAAACAAAACATCGTAGCTACAGTATCTTCAGAGACAATCCTGACCCCTTCACTTTTCAATCAACTGCCACCCTATTCTCATGTCCTGCTCAGGAGCAGATTTTCTTAATCAGACTTCATTGAATTTGGGTGCATTCATCAACTCCTATGTTTGGCAAGTCTTCCTGGTGATGAGAAACACCACCATGATGCTGCAAGACTGGGTATGTATTAGCCAGGTAGGCATCACCTGTGTGTCTGGTGTTAGGTTCTGCCCAAAGTTTAGATAAGAGAAATGTTTCCCTCTCAGAGTTTGCCATCCTCAATTTAAAGCACTTTGATAGGCTGTGGCTTCTACCTAATCGCTCTACTATAAAGGCCTAAACTGAATGCTGCTGGGATGGTCATCCTCAGGTTCTCCCATCTCTGCAGGGGCTTATGGTCACTGCTGATTCTGTAGAAACAGTCCTGCTGTTCTAAGAGTCACTTGGCTTAAATTATGACCATCCAATTGATAGGTGGGCTCCAATCTAGGACCAGGACAGAGGAGGATGTGTCTCTGAATCATGACCAAATGCAGTTACAACATAGAAATTTGACACCTTCCACAATAATGAGTAAGTAACTCTTTCCTAACTGTAGAAGCCTTCTATAATCAGAATTCAGTCCCCCACCTCCCACCTCCCCTGCAGAAGTCAAAATGTTAGTTAAATGGAGATAACCTGAATGCTGTGAATGTATTTAAATGAGTGTAATATACAGCTGATTGAAAAAGTTTGCATCCCCAAATGGAATTCAATTCAATTCAACTTTATTTATATAGCGCCAATTCACAACAAAGTCATCTCAAGGCACTTTACATAACCAAGATTATAAAGATGTATAAAGAGAACCCAACAATTCCCCCTTGAACAAGCCATAGGCAACAGTGGAGAGGAAAAACTCCCTGTAACTGCAAAGGTTTGCATACCCCTAAATAGACCTTCTAGGTAATTTCAATTCAATTCAACTTTATTTATATAGCGCCAATTCACAACAAAGTCATCTCAAGGCACTTTACATAACCAAGATTATAAAGATGTATAGAGAGAACCCAACAATTCCCCCTTGAACAAGCCATAGGTAACAGTGGAGAGGAAAAACTCCCTTTAACTGAAGAAACCTCCAGCAGAACATGGACACACATGGAACAAAAAAATTAACTGAGGCACTAGGAAACTTGCTCAAGAGCTAAGTAAGAATCTTAAATGAGCAGCAGGGGACCTGGTCGTCCACATCTCCACAGTCCAGCGTAATCTGCACAAGTCTGGACTGTTAGGAGAAAAACTTGCAAGAAGCCATGGCTCAGTTCTAGACATATGTAATATGCTTATAAGGCTTGAACAAAGCAAATTATTATTGGAACAAGAAAATGTATAATGATGAGCCCAATGTTTAATTATTTGGTCAGAATTTACCCAGTGCAACAAATATTTACACGGTATTAAAACCTGTGGCTTCTCATAGATAGATGCACACTTTCATGACAACATATAAAGCAGGACTTGGCCTTTTCTTGGAGAGCCTCACTCAAAAACCTTCAGAAGCAGGTATGTCTCCACTACTGCCAGTGCTCTTTGTGAGTCTGTTATTAAGCCATTAAGACCTGAGGGGCCTTTAAAACTGCTTCCTTTTCAAAACAACCTTCTCAAATGTGGGACTTTTCTGAACAACTCTGACTAACACCTGTATTTCTCACCCTGAAATAAAAACCAAATGAAAACCTAAACATCGGGCTTAAAGTAATGTTTATTAATTTTTTATTCAATGCACAATTAGAAAGGATAGAAATTAATATGTGGTATTGTAAGAAAAGTGACATTATTATTATTATTATTATTATTATTATTATTATTATTATTATTATTATTATTATCGATCATTGCAAATTTTTCCGTCATCACGGCTTTTGGGAAAACTGAAAAATGATTTTTAGAAGGTAAATAAACCACAATTCCCACACTGCATCTCACCTCCCTTGCTTTTAATTTAGCGAATCACTGTCTATTGGAATATAAATTATGGCATAATCTAATACACACACATCACATTTGGATTTAAAGATGTGCATAAACATTGGCCCCAATCTTAAAGTGGCACACATGCAAATGCTGCATGGATTGTTAATTGCTCATGAAACGTATATGTAGCAAAAAATATTCAAAAATATTTCATAAAAATAAGATGATGAACAGAATAAAGCACACGTATAAATCTGCCTCTGTGCTGGAAGGGGACAAGTGAAAGAGGCCTTCAAGACACTCGTCTGATGGAGTTTCACGGTTTCACAGCAGAGATGGGAGGACTGTAAAGACAAAAACTACTGTGCAGACCTTTAGCGGCCGAAGCTTTATGGGAGAGTCGCAAAGATACAAAAGCTTGTAAATCTCCACGAGAATTTGGTAGAAGGATGTCAGAGACTGAGTTCTATGCAGAAGTACTGCACTTAATTTTATTTTATTTTTAGATTTACACCACTACGTTTTAGATGGTTATATTGTACTTTTTACTCATTTCTATCATTTATATTTACCTTTTTACTTACTAGTTACTTTTTGAAGAATAGAGTATAATTAATTATTAAATACTGATGTATCAGGATGGATGAAGGATTTGTCGGAACATAAAGTGATTCAAATCAAATCAGCTCCTCCAGCTGCTGTTTTTTCTTTCACACCAAATATTGTAACACAAATTTTCCATTTTCTAAGAACTACTTAGTTTGTTAAACTAATATGGGCTGCACATGCAGAACTCTGTTGCGTTATCAACAACAGCTAATTTAATACTATTTATAATGTATTGTTTACTCAGTGGATTATTTGTATTTCTGTTCAAGATTATGTGCTTTGTTTTTTACACTTGACTAAATTATTTGAAGTTGAAGTTTTTATTAGTGGTAGAATATTTGTTTGATGCAAGTACTTGAATTCTTATTAAGTTTTTATATGACTACGTTTGGTTCTATGATCTGATGAGACCAAAACTGAATTCAATATCTTGAGCATGACATGATAGTGATGTCCAAAGTTCTGGACAAACCCAAAGCTGTTGATCTTTAACTGTCATGCAAGTCAAAAGACCAGTGAGATGTTTGTCTAGAATCGGTACTTAAACTAATTATGTGGGTACATTAACCCTATGAACTTTGAAAGGTAATGTGTCAATATTGCAGTGTGTCCTCATGCAGCCAGACAATGAAAATCAACATAAAAGTCTGTTAATGCAGCTTCAAGGGTTGATTTTTATTTTGTCTAAACTTGTAATGTGGAAGCAATGATATATAATTTATATGCTTCCGTTTCTCTATGAGATAGAGAAGAATATGTTGTTTGCTGAAGATGAACTATTAAGTGTTCAGCTTGCTTAATGTGTAAACTGGCAGTGTGCTACTGAGATGGGGAGCTAATATTGGCACAGTAGTCAAATAATCTTCAGGCTCTCTCCATCCTTTATCATTTCCTCAGCACTATGGGATTCATAACAGCCTGTGTGTGTGCGTGTGCACGTGTGTGTGTGTGTGTGTGTGTGTGTGTGTGTGGCGAGGGAGTGGAAAAAAATGGAATTTGCGTGTTAGCATAAGTGCATAAGAAAGTGCGTGTATTTTTGTTGGTTGCTTAGTGTGTGTGTGTGTGTGTGTGTGGTGGAAAGTGAGCGTGCATGCAGCCTTTAAATCACATCACACGGCTATTGTAGATGTTAAATTGAATCGGCTGCTGCATCATTTGTCTGGTGAATCGTTACTGGTAATATGTCTGTCATATTAGCAAAGCATTTCTCATCTGGACAGTAACATCTCTTCCCTGTACTCCCTGGAATGGCTGTGCTTAAGTGGTTGCATTTTTTCATTTGTGTTTTCCATTTGTGCAATCTCACAAACAAGACAAATGTCATGCTCACACAATTTATGGTGCCTCCCAATACATTTTGGATTTAGTCCAGTATTACACAGTAGGTGGGGTGAACCTTATGCACATAAATAATATACTAAAGTAGTATATTCTGCACAATATTTAGTTAAATACAAAAATCATACAAAAAAACCTGCTTTGGTTCTTTGTACATATCGTGAAAAGTGGCAATAAAAAACACAGAACAGCTGGGAAAAGAAGACAAATCATGAACTCTTTGGCTTTGCATACTACAGTCTACAGTGTCTGCTAATAAGGCTACATATATAAAAGACTAAAATATGACTATGCAAAGATTACCAAATTATACTACTCAAAACTGTCACCTAGTACCTAAGTACCTGCCTAAGGATGAGGGCGGCCGGTTGGGTCAACAAGTCCAGTTTGAAATAACTACTTCATTATAACTAGTCACATTTCGTATCTCATGAGACATCGAGAAAACCATTATTTGTTTTTATTCAGACCACCTCTTTTTTCTAACCCTGTTTATTTAGTGCCTAAACCAATCTCTGATATCTCGGTGCCAAACCCGATCCACACCTCCGTACTTGCACATATGTATACTGGTGTGTTTGACTCTTTAATGCTGACATGGTTGTGCCATTGTCAGAGACAGCAGCCACTATTTTGGTGCCAAAATAGATATATGTCAACAGATATCTGCATGCTGATGTGGGGGAACTCTTTCCACGAAAGCCAGGGTCTAATGCAGACTTCAATAAAACATGTCAGAATTAATCTTCACTTCATTATGAAAGAGTTACGAAACAAAGACATACTGACTGCATTTACATGCACTAACCAGGTTACTCGGAGAAATCCGCTTTTTCAGGCAATCAGGGAACAACGTTTATACGCACTTAAGAAACCTGATTACTGGAAATCCATGTATATAGGAAGCAGCAGAGTAACCTGATTTCTCCTGCACCTCTCACATATTTGGAAACCTAGCGCACCGTTTTTCACTGTATAGTGACATAAAATGCTGCTTTCTGTTTGTGTGTATGTGTGTGTGTGTGTTGTGTTTAAGTGACAGCATAGGGGGAGACAAAAGGGAAAAAAGGGGAGACACACACAGCTGATCCACAACAGGAACTATCTAAATTTAAAAAGCCCACAGGGGAAAGTGAGGCTTTTTTTAAACATATATGCAGTTGGAGAAAACTGATTAGAAACCTGGTTATGCGTTGCCGTTCTCTGACAGTAATCTACAAGAAGAAACCAGGTTTCCCTAATCCCCTCCTCTGATATCCAAAACCAGCTTTCCCGTTTAGATGACAGTTATAAAATCAGCTTTCCTGAGAGAGTCAACTGTAACCAAGTTACTTAAGTCCATGTAAACGCACTGATTGAGTGCGTATAGTGGTTTTCTGGTCGGTTGGTGCAGTTGGTGGTTGCTGTAAGTCATGATCACAGGTGTGGAAAAGACCCCTGTAAGTGAATAAGGCAACAGCTGGCGGACGCCCTGATTAAATCCTCAAATGCATGAAGGAGCAGGCATATTATGCCACTTACAGCACTGCCGGACACCAGAGACTGTGACTTGGATTGGAGTGGAGGTTGTCAGCAAGCAAAGCTTCTGTGTCAAGCTGCTGGAAGTGTCACAGGGTGACTTTGGCTTGGGATGACAGGTTTAAGTGGTGCTGCATCAACACTGATGAACCCTTGAATGTAGGAGAGACAGGTGGCTCCACTGGCCCAAAGGGACTCTGCGACAAGATCAAGTCCTTGGGCAGAGATAAGGTACTTTAACCAGCTTACTGCCAAAGACCAGGCACCATAACTAAAGAGCTGGAGTGTTGCGTACCTGGGCTTGACTCCGGGCTGGTGCCATAGAGCCTCTGACAGTCACCGAACCGTATCTTATATTTACTTCATTTAGTTATTTAACGGGTTCTACAAAACTGGTTGAAAAATAAGACAATAAATAATTGTAACAGCATGTTATTTACTGTATATAACTTTACCATGATATTTAAATGATACACTGCAGTCAAATATCAAATAGCCTGGACTATTAAGTTAAAATGTTTATTTCATGCACTTAACAAATGGAACAGTTGAGCAATTTAATAAACTGAGTTGCATGTTTTAGGATTTCTATTGTATTATTGCATGTTTGACTGAACTGTGCTCTCTTTGTTTTTAATAATAATAATAAAACAAATGTATGTGACTCGAACATATTTCAGCTTAGAAATTGTCAAGCAAACGTGAAATCCTTGCTATGACCAGTTTATTATCCCTCTCTGTAAACATTTGTACACTGAACATGTGTTATAGCTGAATGTACATTGTTTTTGTACCAGGTTTAGGGTTTGCATCCCTGGAGAGCACATAACCTGAAAGCTAACAAACAATGTTTCACCATCAGAAATAACAAAACTGATAAAGGAAAGTATATAAAAATGTAATAGTAAAATACTGAAAATTTAAAAGTGCAAAAGTTTGCATCCCACATGATATTTTAAGATGAGATATTTTCAGACGAGAAGGCTTTATAATACCTAATTGTGCACTAAAAATATGTTGAAGTCTTTTTGGTATTTGAAATTAAAGGGGTAGCAACTAATGTTTGCACATGACTGTAAGACAAGAGGATTTGTCAACCATTTCATTTACATGTTTTGCGGAGATGAAGCCAAAACCACGTTATGGGCATTTATTAAGCCGCTATTTAAACCCTCTACAGATTTTTGAGTTACTCATAATTATGCTTCTTTATGAAGCCTTGGTGTTATGCTTTGCTTATTGTCTTTGTTTTCAGGCAAGAAACATTTCACCTTTTTTTTTTTACCCTCACCAATTTGCACCTTTCAAAATAATGAAAGCCACATGAACAGAGACAGAAGCCAAGAGAGAGAGAGAGAGAGAGGTAAAAGACAGTTTTCTCATTGTTTAGAGCAAATGTTAAACCCATAGGATCTGGGTTTCACTAGGGACATGAAGGTTGACAGTGGAGGGACTGAGGTGATGTAGGAATGCAGGGATGTGTCAGTTTGAATAGGAAGCACCTGTGAACTGCCAACTTCAGGTCTCTTCACAAATCTTCTTTGAGGCTAAAGTCTGGACATTGGCTGGACAACTAGAGGACAGTAAGATATTCTGCTGTGTGGCAGTCATTGTTATTGTCATACTGAAAAGTGAACCACTGCCCCAGACTCTGGAGCAGGTTTTCATATCCATTCAGCTGAAAGTATCTAAAATCATATTTTCATCTTAGCTTTGAAAGGACACTGTACATAAAAAAAAAAGAAAAACTGAGGTTGTTGGTCCTAGTGATTGAGGAGAGGTAGAGATTCACTTCTTTTAGAAGCCATTTAGCTGCATATTATGGGAGAAGGGATCATGCTGCTAGAGGAATGTAACCTGTGTTTCATTCAATCAGTTGTCTTTTGTTATCTGGACCTCAGCTATTGAGACGACCATAGTAGTTGTGATTATCACTCGTGCATACACACAGGTTTTTATATCTGTTATTGTTACGACATAATGTATTTGAAGAAATCAGAGAGCTTTGGTTTCTGTCATTGAAAGAGCTTTAGGATTCATTCATGGTCAGTACGAACAGAAAGCAAAACTTAATTTTTGATGAGTTTCGTGAATACCCAGCTGTAGTCTTTGCCAGAATTGATTGACACGTATCCCAACCAAAGCCAGAACCTTGCCCAAGAGTGGTTACATTTTTTTTTACAGCCATATGCAGAGGCATTACATCATTCTTGGGAGCACAATATCTCCAGAAACAGCTTAAAGGAATTCCTTTAGATTTGCTAAGAATGTCTAAGTGGGCTCAAGGCATATCTGATTACATTTTGGTAGTCAGAGGTCAAAGGTCACTGTGTCTTGTCCATCCATTCTTCTTAATGTTTTATGTCAACAACAGCTTACAGGAACTGAAGCATCCACTTTGACTCAATGTTTATCAATGAACCAATCATTTGATTTGATCACACTGGCTCGATCATAGACTCCTCATTAATTGTAATTTCTTGAAATTTGGCACGATAATCCACCGGGTCCCACGATTAACTGATTAGTTTTTGGTTGTCAAAGTTTAGGGAAACTGTGACATCATGTCCCTTTGCCATTCTTATAATCGCTGTATCTTCAAAACGCTTTGACAGAATTTCCATTACCGCTGGCACAAACATCCATGGCTAATGAATGAACCTTATTTATAATTATTATATGAGTTTGAAGAGAGGTGCATTTCAAATGCAACTTGACCCTTTTGTGGAGGCATATGTTCATGATAGGTAATTGTAGTGTTAATTGCGTGTCGAGCTGAGCCTCCTGAACTTGGTGCCATTTGTTTTAATTGTAACAGTAAAAGAACGAGTGTTGAATTATTGCAGCGCTTTTCTTTGCAAATTGCCAACATCATACCAAGCTTCCACTGCCCCAGAACTGAAAACTAGATCATTTAAGTTAATTTAGTTGAAATAAAATGCAATTATTATTTACTTTAAGTTGAAGATAAGCCATTATTTGATTTGACAAAATGTTTGTGTAATGATAACAGTGTATAGTGCCAGAACAGCATTTGGAAGATGTGGAGGAATTGATGCTGACACAACTGAGGAGTCAGCTCTTCAAATACTCTCTCGTGGACTTTTTAGCTGGTGAAGTAGGTCAAGATGAAGGCAAGAATTAACTTGATTGGAACACAAGTAGCTGGTTGAAGTGGGCATGTTGATGTGGAGGGAGATCGTTAACTAACAACTAATTTACAAAGGATGTACTGTACACATAGAATTAAACACATAATTAAAAAAGAAAAATAATAGAAAGTAAACAGCACAAATATGAAAATCATATATGGCCACTTTGACAGTGCTGTGTATATGTTTGTGTGTGTGTGTGTGTGTGAGAGAGAGAGAGAGAGGAGACAGTGGCACTGACATGTACAGTAAACATGAACTGTGACTTAATATGTAGGCAAACATACAGTCATCATATTTTCTTGCATGACTCTCTGTATGTTTGTGCATGTGTGTGTCTGTGTGTGAATCGGTGAAAGCAGTTAGTGATGGATAGTCTTGACAATTCAAAGATGGCAGCTGAATAAAGTATGCTAATGCTATTCTCTGCTCAGCATCCAAACACAGCAATATATTCCAGGCTGTGGCTAGAGCACTGATAATTAGCTGTTTGTGTGTGTGTGTGTGTGTGTGTGTGTGTTTGCACCTACCTGTTTTTCTGCAGACTAAACCAGGTGATGATTATTGTAAGTACATTGGAGATTTATTAATATTTTTTAATTATTTGCACACTTGCTGTTCCTTCTTCTTGTGTTTGTGCTGGTACGGATATTGTTCCATCTCTTTTGCTATCGAATTGCGAAAGGTTCGATCACTAATTATAATCTTGAGGAAAATGCCACCTCTTTCTTTATTTCTTGTTAGGGCGACACCTTGCAGAGTAGCTTGCTGCTATAGAATATCGTGTGTGAATGGATAAATAAGATGCACATTTGAAAAAGTTTAATATAAAAGCAAAAATAACGTTCATTTCATTTTTAAAAGTAAAACATCAAGAAACACAAAATCAAGTGGGCAATTTAAATTTGGAGCTTTAGGCAGCTACTAATGAAAGTTGATCTGCTCATGTAACATGACACTGCTGAACAAAGTTCTTTCGAAATATTTTATGTGCAAATTCAGGAGGCTCATTTAACCAAAGTCGCTATAGAGACGTATTATGAGGAGAAGCAGAATCAAATCAGTCAGTCAATCTGACCCTGTTTATTCTGTCCTAACACGGATGTGGGAGGTAAATGTTTAAATCACATTAGGTCGTAAAATTGTTGCCGTCCACCCTGAATTCGGTTTTCTAATGACTGGTTAATGGCACTGACAGTTTAAGCTGGTGTGCAGGGCCTCCGGGCTTCAGACTGTGGCTTTGTTTCTAATTATATTTCTACTTTGAAATCACTTCTTTTCATACCATCCTGCTACAGTACATGCTACATCCAGTGTGACGGCCTCCTCCTCCCACTCACTGGCTGCCTATTGTGTCTGCAGAAGCACATAAGCAGGCCTTCTGCTTCCCCTGCTCTCTGCTCAGGACAGCCTCAGTCAAGTCCTCTCATGCTGTAGCAGCCGGGCGCGTCACTCTGACAGCTCTGACAGCAGGCTAACAGTCTGCTGATGTCTTTTCTTCAACAAGAAGAGGAGGCTAAGGTGCCAACCACCAGGCTGCAAAGTTTGCAGGCAGACAGTGCCGGGAGGAAAGCCACATTTGACATACACTCTTTTCCCTGCAAGAAAAATATAAAACACTTCAAAATTTAATAATACTGAATAGAATAGTAGATGGTCTTTTAGATAAATAATTCAGAAGGTCAAATAGATTCCGGCATTGTGAGAGCAAACTGAGAAACTGATTATGTGTGTGAGATTAAACAAATAATAAATAATGAAAATGTATCAAGGAGTAAACATTAGCAGTAAACTAGCTGCTGAACTTCACATCTTTGCTGTACACTAAAGGGGACGTCCAGGAAAAGTCAGAGAGCTTTAAGTTTCAAGAGTTTCACTCTGGAAATATTACAAAAGTTAGATTTATTCAGTAGCTGTTCTGGAGCTTTCAATGAAATCCCATCAGCAGATCACAATTCTAAAGTCTGTCTACTGATGACAGAATACAACGGCAAACGTCTGAGCAATGACATGGAACTTTATGTGTACTTCATGTAAATGATGGTGAATGTGTTTCGTTTAAGGCTGAGCTAATGCCACATCAAGGTCCATATTTATGTTGTGTTAAAATTAAAAACCTTTTACTTCCCACGTGTTCACACATTTACCATTCAAAGCTACTTCTAAAACCTCCTTTGACTTAAAAGTACTGATCAATTTAATAGAGCTTCAAAGGGATTTAAAGTCAATTCGGAGTAGATTCAAGATCTGAGAACATCTTTGTTTTCTGTCTGGTAATAATATACAACTTGTCAAACAGCAGCACAATGTTTCACAAAATAATACATTTTTATCTTAGCTTATGTATTATTTCATCAATATATACTCATTGATACGTTAGCAGTATATTAGTAATTTTATCATGTTAAATATTCCAGGAAATTAAAAAAAAATAATAAAAATAAATCAAATCTATATTATATATAATCTATATTATCATAACCATCAATTACTTAACACTATTATTTAAATGAATGCACATGTTTTTTGTCAGTCTGTATCTCTTTCTTTCTGAGTTTTTGTTTTAAGACTTGTATAATTTGGCAATGTTAGTATCCCCTTTTTCAGAAATGTTGAAAAGAGTAAAATATTTTTTTCTATCAACATATTTAATGCACAGTAAAAATGTTCCTTCAGAATTTCATTAAAGTTGATTTTTGTTGCTTCTAATGATAGAACATGGTCAAAGAATGTATGAAGTTATAGTAAAATAATTTACAGTTTACAACCTTTGATGGGTCAGAGGTTCGATCCCCGGTCCCGGCTATATGTCGAAGTGTCTCTGAGGAAGACACTGAACCCCCAACAGCCCATTCCCCTCCTCAGCTGTGCAGTGCTGGTCCAAGCCCGGTAGAAAGTGGGGAGGGTTGCGTCAGGAAGGGCATCCGGTGTAAAAACTGCCAAATCAACATGCGGACAATGATCCGCTGTGGCGACACTGAACTCACGGGATAAACCGAAAGGACAAAAACAAAATAACATAAAAATAAAGGAATGCAAACTTTTGCACACATTTATTTGTTTTTCTACAGTTTCCAATACTGTACTTCTCTGTACTGAACTTACTTTTGACACTGTGGGTTTTTTTTTAATTAATTTAAGTTTTATAAGATGTTTTTCTGTCACTCACTTTGAAAGTGGAGTTCCTGTGTGATGCTGGCCAACATTAAAGCTAATTTAAAAAAAACAACTTATTTGTAGCTGAAAATAAACATGGAAATAATCTAAGTTGATTTGAAATCCTGTTGTGTTTGTGTGTGTTGTCATCATGGTGATCGAGCTGCTCTCTAAAGTAATATTTCTTACTTCCACTACTTTCCAACTTTTATTATAACCACTTTATATTCTACTTTAAATTTGCTGAGCCGCCTAATGCACAAAACAAAACAAGAATACACGGAGTCGATTCCTGATGAAAATCTTAGCTGTCAGTCAAACTCATCGACTGCCCAGCTCTGCCACTTGCAGACATGCAGACATGCACTGCCGAGACTTACTGAAAAAAGGAAAAGACAAAAATCCCTCAGTGGTTCGTTACAGCTTCTCTGTCACATTCTCTCTTTTTTTTTTCTCACACTCTCTATTGCACTTTCTGTGTTATTCGGCACTGCACATCTGCTTTACCAGCTTTTTTTATAACCAAAAATAAATGTTTTGTATTAATTTAGTTTTCAACATTAAAAACATTAAGGCAGTGGCAAACCACGATAGCACGAAGAAACTGTAATGATGCTGAATCAGAAGTAAGTGTGAAGTGAATTGTATGAGAAATAATTACATTGCCAACAAACAAAAAGGACAAAGAGCAGGACTATTAATACTAAAAATTATATTGCACATTCATTTTATGGAGTAGAATTTACAATTTGTCAAAATGTATCAAGCTGCATAAACTAACTACACTATAATTTAAAATGCATAAAGAACAAGTCTTTCTATACTTTTCTAACATTATAACTGCAAATTATACTTGTATAATCATAGCTGATAAAACAGTATATAATAGTATATAATGTATTTTGGGGCAACATTTATCATGTAGAATGTAACGGATTATAACTAATGCATGTTTTTAAATATTACAATTACTGAGCAGTGTGAAGTGACGCAGGCCTCATATGGGCCCAAGTTTGCATTGCTATACTGAACAAATCACAACAGGCTGACAAGTCCTGTCTCAGTCCGAATACTCCAAACCCAGCTGTGACAGACAGAGGCACTGCACAAAAACCCAGTGCCTTTAAATGTGTATGTGTTTAAAACACTCACTCTCACACCACTGCAAAAAACAAAAGCAATCTGCAAATGTTATTAGGGTGATAAAGTAGTTGATAAAATGTTTAGAATGCATTTAAGAAAATCGTCAAAAAACTGGAATTACTGTAGTTTTTACCGTAAGGTTTCAGAATGTTGAGAATACATGTTGACATGTCTCTGGTAAGACAAAGCTGCAAAGACAACTGACTCTGGACCGTACACAAAGTAAGGAACTTACAAGACCTCAGTGGACTCATGTTTTATTTGCAGAATTCAGAATAATTAATTTCCAAAAAATGCTGACCCAGTGTATTATATCTTAGAAAAGAAACCCCATTATTATGAATGAAAAGCTCTTACAGGTTATGTTATGTTATGTTAAATTATCGCTCAGTCTGCGTATCTTTATAAGGCTTTATGAAGCAGCTCCTCTTGTCTGACTGCCTCAGTAAAATACTAAAAAAAATGTGAACTTGCAGCTAATGCAGTTTCTGTCACATGTGCAAAATGATCCTTTGCTCAAGTTCCTTGTCAGAGAAAAAGTTTTAAGTTTTAAACTAGTCTCTCTCCACAGGACAGATGTGATATCTGTGAAGTCTGTTGGGCTTCAGTTGGATATTCGACGAATTGATTGACCTGTGGCAAGAAAACTACACCTGACCTGACTCAACTTCATGGATCTCTAATTCACTTATCAGATCTTTTTATTATTAATCTTATTATTAGATCCAGTTTGTGATTTATTGAATGAAGAGAAACACTGCTGTAATGTTTGGTGGACTGTTTAAAAGCCAGATGTGTACAGGTACAAAGTATTGTTGGGCGGTTTCTGGTCTGGTGCAACGAAGTTGAGTCTTTCTTATTTTTAGTGAAAATGATCTGTGCAACTAGTACTTATGTCACCAGAAAAACAACTTCGATGTTCAGACATATTGATTTTAACATTTGCAGGAACTTCAGACCAAGTCACCCCATACTCTTCCTGTCTCTGCATATTTGGGTTTAAATATAATCATTTAATGTCTCATTCTTTCACCTAAAAATCTTAAAGTCAGATTACTGCTTGTGGGGACATTTTTCAGACATCTAAACCAGCAGAAGGAGACAGGCATGGCCGTGTCCGTCACTGAGGCCCTGAACTGGCTGTTCATCATGATGCAGGTGTCACTGGGCCTACAGCTATTAGTGTTTAACATTATTGTACTAAACACATTTCTCCTACATTTAACTGTGTGAGACACATTTCTATAAGCCAATGTGCTGAGACTGAAGTCAAATATTCTTAGACATAAAATAACATTTCATTTGCCAAACTGTTGAGTCTTGTGTTACAACATTTAGACCACAGTGTTAATACAGCACTTCACAACACTCTGGCTCAGAAAAGGAAAAAACTTCCAGTTCAAGTTTGCAGGACAGGAAAGAAACAATGTTGACAGTTGGTGTCTTTAGAGAAAAAGGTTTCCAAACAGGAAGCAATCTGAATCGATGATTGTAGTATTTATTGAGGAAATCATAGCATCTAAATAACTATTCCCTTATACAAAGACAACTGTTTGAAAAACATGGAAATACTGGTTCCTGTACAGAATGCTAATACCAAAAATGCCATGAGGACATGAAGTTAAAAGCAAACAGATCCTTTAAAAATGACTTAGAAACTTCACTATTCTTCAATAGCAATCAGATGGGACAACTTTCGAGTCCCTATGTATATTGTTCCATGAAGAATGGACAGCGTGTTTTGATACTGAGCTCTGCTTTTTGCATATATTTCCTGCTGGGACTGAAGCTTTGGAAGAACCAGAGCTGTGGTGCAGGAAGGTAGAGCGGTTGTCCACCCATCTCTCAGTTGTTGGTTCAATCCCCACCTCCTCCAGTCATATGTTGAAGTGTCCTTGAGCAAGACACTGAACCCCAACTTAGTTGCTCCTGGTGAGCGTTGGCCAGCTGCATAGCAGCTCCTCCATCGGTTTGTGAGTGTGAATGGGTGAATAAGAAGCAGTGTAAAGCGCTTTGAGTGCCAATAGGTAGAAAAGCGCTATATAAGTGCATTTACCATTTAGCTGTGTGTCACCTGTGCAACACTGAAAGCTGATGCTGATGTTGTGTCAACTGCTCCCCAACAGGGCTGAGTTCTCAAAGATCATAGTGCACAGCCTACTGTACTTTAAACAGGAAGTCTTGATATGTCCACTGCTGCCCCAGCTGTAGTGCATCTCACTGCTACTACGGTTGTCCCACAGCTAGCATTTCCAACTTCCCGCTGAACTCAACCAAAGTATGCCACAACTTCCAGAGAGGAGACGCTTTCACAAACGGAGGACTATTTAGCATAGGGTGACATGGAGGAAGGGGTAGGGGGGGGGTCGGGTTGACAATTTGACTGGGCGGGACAGGAGAGAGGGCTAATGGAACTGCAGGGAGGGACACTGTGGCAGGAGAGTTGGCCTATACAGAACTTGACACACAATTAGAATGTACATGGCACATCTATACACACTTATGGAGTGTATGCACGTGTGTGTGTGTGTGCGTGTGTGTGTGTGGGAGACAGAGCATTCGAACACACATTAACTGGCACGAGATATGGTCTGGCCTTTAATACATCCTGTTATCTCTCTCTCTTGCTCTCTCACTCTATCCCTCAGTCACACACACTCACACACACTCACACACCTGTCACAGCTAATGCAAGAGGGGCTGGAAGGGGGGCATGGAGCAAGTTGTCAGCACTGTCATCAGACAGGCAATGAACTGCAGGAACCAGAAAAGTAATGTGTGTGTGTGTGTCTTTGGAAGAGAGAGAGAAATGGAGAGGGGAGGTCAAGTAAAGAAAGTATCTGAGATAGAAGAAAGTTCCAGCTCTGCGCTCTGCTTGTGTTTCTCCTCACAGCTTTGTGCCTGCTCCTCTGTCAAACAATCTGTTGTTCAAACATCAAACAGGCAGCTGGCCAGAGGTGACACACACCTGAAGCTCAGAAATTTTCTCTTTGCCTCATACTTTCTCATCCCCGGACAGACTTATCAAGACATTCTGTCAAACGTTAATTCTGAGGGCTTGTTTCCTTAATACTGACACCCCATTGTAATTACCACAGGACTCCCTCACCATCAGAGGGGAGAAGTCCCAAATATGACAGATAATTTCCGGGAAAATATAAGAAGAGTTACTTTATATTTTTCTCAATGTTAGTCGCTTTTTATCTGTTCATTTAATTCTAAATAATATATATATATATATATATATATATATATATATATATGTAAAACATTCATGATTCAGAGGAATTTCTATTCTCTACTATTCTTACTATATATATATATATATATATATATATATAATGTAAATATCATTAGCTGGTAATTAATAAGAATCATCATAAAACATTAACAGCTAAACACAAGCTATTTTTATAACACTTATATGTTTTCTAAAACCTATTCAGAAATTAGAAAATTTGAAAATGTATTTTATATTTTTTGTATAATTAGTATTTTTGTTTTTTATTTTCTAATAATCACCAATGTCTGATGCCTTCAGAAATACACCCGCTGTTGTGATAACAGATGTTTTATTAGATTAAGAATTCAGTGGTGATGCAACCTCTTTTTTGGGCCTGGATTATGGATCTAAACTGTGATGTATTTGATGATAAAGACAAAAGCTTATACATTTAGCATTTTAGCGAAATGTTTGGGCTCAAAGAAAATCAATGTTGTTTCAAAATCTTTTGAAACCTTAAATCCCTTTTTTATGATTCCATATGTATACAGGGATTTTTGTATATTTAGTTAGTGTTTTGTTTAAAAATATTTGTTTTTTAAAATGTATGTAAATATATGAACAACATAACAACATAACATATATTATTAATGTAACAGTGAGTGAGTTCTTTAAATCAACAATTCATGGTATCAGAGTTCAGGATTATTTATTTTCCTGTTGGTAAAATATTTTTACATTTTGTTAATAAGTGTTGAGGGGTTGTGATTCACTTTTTTTTTTGCACTTTTTAGCTACTTCATTTTAAAATTGATATTAAAATATGTTTTTAAACATAACAGATATAACAATATATATTGTGCAATTTATGCATATCAAAAATGTTTTAAATGCACAAAATACAGCCACATTTTACCTCCAGGTGTTTACAGGTAAGTATTGTTTTATTAAATAAAAGTTAACATAAAAAAATGTGTGAAACGGTTTAGCTCATCTAATCCATTAGTGGGGCAAGATTTTATAATAAGATTACAGTAATCCCATTATATAGTGTGTGCTGTGTTAACATAGGACACACATGCACACATGCAGGCGCACACCAACATAAAACACACACATTGTTACACACACAGAGTTGAGTGACAGGTTGGAGTAAGGTGCAGGATAAATCTAGAAGCGCCAACCTAGTTTCATGTAATTTTAATGATTATTCCCTGGGTTCAGGATAGAACACACATACACACACACACACACACACACACACTAACATACTCATTAAGACTTTCTGTGCCTGACAGTGAAAAAAGTTGCAAACTGTAAAAACAAACTTCTCACAAAGAGTCGACGCTCCTGGACTCACAGCCATGAACTGATTGTTTGCGAGAAGCTACAACTTCTTCCTTCAAATCCTGCAGCAAGAATTCAATAAAAACAATAAATTCCCTCCTGTGTGAAAAAAGATAAACGAAGCATTTTAAGACAAATCTCGGCCTTCTCCTTGTTTAATGCTGTTTACATCTCTCATCACTGTATGAGAGTGTCTGGCCAAAGTGGTAAATAAATCTTTACCACTCAAAGACACGGTGTAGGACAGTCTCAGTCGGAGCTTTAGCCCCAGGTGTAGAGCCAGGTAGGTATCAGTTATAATCAGATGTTGCTTCAGTGTCAGTTTGTTGTTTGTGGTGTAAAATATACATCTGTTCATTTATAGATTTGTACAGTGTTTTTATGAAACAGAAGTGAAAGGATTTAATTGAATTTTGTTTTGTATATATCTGCTGATTTTTTCTTTAAACGTAACAGTATTTTTATAATCTTATTTAAAATTACAGTTGGATTTTTACACTATTTTGTTTGAATTGTTTGCAGTTTGAATGTTTTGAACGACTTTTGGCCATTTTAATGGCATGAAACACTAAAAGCCTCACTGTAAATTAAAACTACACAGTCCCTGTCAACTGACTGCATATTGTCCAAATTTTTAAGTATGATTCTGCGTTTTTTAAACCAGACATAAGAGAAAGCAGGGAAAGGTTGAGCTTCTCACAAAATGTTGAAAAATAGAGAAAAAATCATGGTTTTCATGTATTTCTACTTGTAAAAATTTGTTCTTAACTGATACAAGAAGAGACAAATCTGAAGGTTGGATTGTCAAGTAAAGTGAACTCACTTTTACACTTCACATCCCAATAATCGATGATGGCACACGTTGATTATATTTTTTACTTCATGCTGTGTTTCTAAAAAGCTCAGTGGTTAACATGAGCAAGCTGTTGAGTAAACATAAATAGAGCATGTAGACCGGTTTTTTTTTTTTTTTTTTTTTAACATTTCCTGTACATGAAATTTGGTTTTAATATTTAATGGAAAAATCTCAACCCATTTTTTTTTTGGTGGTATCAGTTAATACATGCATGGTTTAAAATACTGGAGTTGTGAAAGTTGTATTATCAGTAAGCTATTCAGACTGTCTGGACAGCTTGGAACAAACATAGGCTCCTGCAAAAAATAAAAAAGCAAAAAAAACAAACAAAAAACTTGGGGTCATAAGGCAAAATGCTACAGCCCTGCTCACATCTCTTTCTGCCTCACCGATGTCTTGTCTCCATGGTGAACGTGTAGAGCCATCAGACGAAGTGAGGAGAGCTGCTGGTTGCCATGGGGAGTTGACAGCACAGCTGCACCTGTTCTTCCTCCAGGTACCGAAGCCCCCGCATCTGAGAAACTGTCTGAAAACTGAGGAATATGAGAAGATTGGTGATGCTAAAGCCAGCAGTGTTCAGCCAAACCTGCCGGACCCAACATACTAGCAGAACTCACAACACCCTCAGTGAGAATTTATGACCTGACGTACAATTCAAAATACAAAGTGAAGGCGTTGCCATGAGAAAAACTCCTAATCGGTTTAAAAGAGAGGACAACTGATACTGATGTGACCTGATTGGAAGAATATTTTAAAATTGTCCATGTTGTACACAGGGGTGTAGGTCAGACCAGGACAGGGATACAGTAATGAAGAAGACAGCCAACACAGACAGGACAGCATGATGACACAAAGCCTGGTGCAGCCCAGGAGTTGCTTGGAAAAGAAAGTGAAGAGAAATTCAAGTGAACTGCTAAATATGCACTATAGCCACTAAAACTACAACAACAAATGTCAGTGAATTTTTTAAAAGACAACAAAATGTTGACTGTTTTTGTCACCTCGAAAAAAAAAAAAATGTTATTTTGTTGCCTTTGCTTTGTGCAACATGTCTAACTTGTATTTAAGAGGTCCTTTACATGATAAGACAATATATTTTTAATGTTTTTTTTAAGGTGTCAACATGTTGCCCCAGTAAATGCTACTGAGCTTTTACCTCTGTGTTTAGACTCATTGAAAAAATTAAAAACCATTCACATGTCATTTGTGCAGCAGGATGTCAGTTAAGATGCCAACATATATGTTATGGGCGAGAATCCTTCTCCCGCATGCAGAGGAGGCCTCAGACGTAACTGAGCAACTTACATAATTCGGGTTACTGGAAATCTGCATATACATGCAGCAGACAAGGATGTGATTACTCCCCGACTTCTGACTTATTGTGGCAGCATTGCTTTTTAACTGTACATTGACAGAAAAGGCTGCTTTCTGACTTTTTTATTTTCGTGCTCACATCTCTGCAGAGTGGAGAGGCAGAGTGGCACAGGGAGAGAGAGCAAAAGAGAGGAGGGAGGCACAGCTGATCCACAGCACAAACTATCTGAATAAAACTAGAATATAAAAATGTATTTAGACATCTACGAGTCGTTTTGATGATGATGCGAGGCATCATCACCCTGTTAATGATTTCTCCTTTCATTCAAACATTCACCAAGCTTCTTTTCCCCTCAGTCTTTCTGCTGTGACTAGAAACCTGTGATGGTTATGTGTTTATATGTCTAAGAAAGTGGCCGCATGACGGGGTCCAGATATTCATGCGGCAGGTCATTAGGACCAACATATCATAGCTACATTACCTCTAGCAGCAATAGATGTTATGGGACAAGCAGCAGAGACAGTTGTTGATGTGAGCAGAAAACACAGAAGTTTCCCACAGGAGACAAACATGACTGTCCAGAAAGTTATGACCACTCCACAATGTTACCACAAGTTTTTTCTAATGGTGACCAAAACTAACAATGTCTCTTTTGTGCTTTGGTCCCATAATCGTGTTTATGATTGTTTCCATGACCCCAAAGGCCCAGTATGATACTGAATCAGTGCTGAAGACTTGGTGTGAGTGACGCATTCAAATGCTGAATGCATGTGACTCACATGTGTTGACTTAACTGTGATATGTATTTGTAAGTCGCTTTGGCTAAAAGCGTCTGCTAAATGACTAATGTAAATGTAAATGTGCTGAATTTGAATGGTAATGCCTAGGAAAGCTTAGCCTAGGAAGAAATTTGTTATTATAGTGAAATTGATTTGTAACGACACTGACATTTGACCTTGCTGTATTTTTAAACCAACTGTACTGTCAAAAACAATGGGAAATATTCAGTGGTTGAGCAAATTATATTCATTAAAAACTTGCATCTATGATGATCTATTATTGATTATTATCAAGCTAAATGATTGTTTTATCGGAAAAGCGTCATAAAATAAAATATCAAGTACATTCTGCACATTGTACATTGTAATTACATTACGTTGTAATATGCTTTGATGTATTTCGCTACACAATCAAAGAAAAAGATCTCAAATGGAAACTCCGAAGTGAACATGCCATCAAAGAACAGATGATCATAAATACCAGGCTCTCTAAACACTATTCCTCCATGTGGAGAAATGGATTCTTTGTGAAGTCAGCCATTATTCTCCAGCAGTGCCAGAGCAGTTACTGTGCATCATTACCCCTGGTCATAACACCACATAATGACAGCATTTCACTATTCCTACCAATGTTAGGCCTTAAATGACATGCACACAGACGCTATATTTTCCGCCCTGCTTAACAAAAGGAATGAAAATAAGAATCTAAATAAGAAATAGCAGGGATATCTTCCTCAAAGACGAGCGTTACAGAGATATGTGCCTATTAGATTTCATAAAGCAACGCAGGAATAGGCCGTTTACTGAGAATTTGTTTCTAAGGCATTTTATACATGTAGCAGGAAATGGATTGGAGAGAGGAGGGGTGTGTGTGTGTGTGTGTGTGTGTTTGCACTTTCTTCTTGCCTATGTCCAAATGCAGTTTTCATCCTATACTTTCCGATCAAAATGTCCTCTGTCATCTTTAAAGGACCAGCCTTTTGTTGATGAACATTAAAGCCCATCACTGGAAGCTGTGCATGCAAACCCATTGTGTGACAGGGGGAAACATTGCAGGAATGCTGCTGTTCACTGAGATAGTTGTGCTTAGACCTTCACCTTAGAGGATTTTATGTAAATGTATTTTGGCCTGAAGCAACTGAAAAATAGTTTTTTCCCCATCTACAGGATGTCACTGCTGCCTCGCCTAAACTGTTATTTACTTCTCCGATGTGGTTCTTTCATATCTTTTCATCCATGTGTCCTTCTGCCTTAATAGGCGACGTGTAAATGTAGTATAGTGCATTTTGTAATTGCTGCTTGGTAAACAACACTGCAGACTGCTCCAGGGTGATCTTTTTCGGGGGGCATTCCTAGTGCAATGTTGGTGGTGTTTACTTGGTGTGCCTGCAGTGTGTCGTTTCCTGATACCACAGACACAATACCCAGCATCACAACCGCCCTGCAGCCATCTGTTGTCACAGTTGTAGTCCTCATTAGCTGATACATTTTGATATTTCCAGACATGATTCTGACTCCAACTTATTTCACTGGATGGGTCATCGCAGAGCCTGGAGCCCTGGCTGGTCCGGCAGGCTGTAACGCTAGCTGCAAAAAAAAAAAAAAAAAAAAAAAAATGTTACACTGAAAAAATAAAACAAAGTTATTTTACAGACAGAAACTTTAATAATGCTGCCAGGATGTTACCAGTTTAAACTGCCTACACTACAAAAACTGTCTGCACCAAATTGCATGGCAAGCCAATAGTTTGCCAATAAAGGAATGGGCTTCATTGAAGACGTCATCATAAATGTCCAGCATTTAATAGACATCCATCCAATTAGTCGTGCTGGATTTCAGTCATTGATGAACTGACTGAATAACACTGCTAGAGCAAGAGTGACTAAATCTTTACCATGTGAGTCACACAGTCTATATCCAGTCTCTCCATTACTGGCTAAGTGAAAAGACTTTTTCAATGAGTGGACGTCTTACATTGCATACGTCTTTAAATTTAAAAAAATAAATAAATCATTTCATCTGACTTCACTGGTCCAAGGATAATTGTATTTTAACACAAAGAATCAGTTCAAATCAGGTCATCATCTACTGAGAGTTTATTGGATCTTTGGTATATGCTTATATTTAGGGGCTTCACTAAGGGCAGGTTCCCCCAAATTATCAATCCATAAAACCTTTTGGTATATGGCCATGTACAGTAGATTGATTCCATTTGAGATGTTTCTGAAAGGTGTTTAAACTCACAATATATTGAAAATGGAATTTAGTTTGTTGTACAGCGTTTCATTGTTAACAATCTGCAAAAAAACTGGAGACAGTCTGCTCATCCACACACAAGGCCCTACACTTTGTAATCATGCCTGGAATACTTTCCTTTATCCTATGGCTGAGGTTCCTAGAACAGCCAGACTAGCCCTGCTGACCAGTATCTGTGAAAACCCAGATGAACGTAAGGACTTGAGAAAAAACATTTATTTCATTGGGGTCAACATGCTTGTGTCATTTGAGTTTTGTGTCACCAATGAGGATACTTTAGGTGCAGTCACCTCAGGGAGATGGCATTTTTGTGACAGGCAAAGAAGTTTCTACTTGGACAACAGGGATTCAGTCTCTCTCTCCATGGGTGTACTGGCATTGCAGTGATACGCAAGAGTCACCATGTGGCTAATCTGAGTCTGGCTGACCGTAGCTGTATTTAGTCATTTTCCAGCTATTATCTGTGTGACCTGACAAATAATGGATGAGATTCTATGAATCTAAAACATGCAAGTATTTCTTCAGAAAATAAAACATATCAGGTAAACACTGATCCAGTTTTATAAAAAATATTTACAATATCTCAGTGTTTTTATAGCTAATATTTTTAGCTAATATCAAACCAAATCCCCATTTGCCCACCCATGCCCACCTGTCCATTTGTCTAAAGAATGCTAATATATATATATATATATATATATATATATATATATATATATATATATATATATATATATATAAAGAGAGAGACAGAGATGTGAAAATGTAAACAAAAACATTGGGGTAAAATATCATAGAGTAATAACACACTGGAAATCTGCCTTGTAAAAGTCTACTGCTCTTTGCTCCTTCCTAATGGTTTTCCTTTTCGGGCTTTCAGGTAAAACCACCAATCTCAGGGATGATAGAATCCCATTTAAAGTCTAAAAAAATACTCCAAGTCCTATGGAATGTTTTAAAGGGCCCCTGTATTGCCAACCTTATTTTTCTACCTCTACGCATTCTAGATCTGTCATAGACTAGAGGTTAGGCATGGTTCCATTTGAGCTAAATGCTGGCCCAAATCCAATGACTGCAGTAAACCCAATTACTCTCTGCATTGAAGCAGCCATATGTGGAGATTGGGGAAGACCAAACTGCTTTAAAAGGGTTAGAGCCATAGGTTATTTCATGTAACTGATTCAGTTTTTCTGACTATGTCAGACCAATAGGTGTGTAGGGAGGACATGTCCAGAACATATGTAAGTGCTTGGCTGGAGACTGCAGGCAGCTTTTTAGTCCTTTCAGGAAATAATGCAAAAGGCAATGCCTAGTCCATGTATCTAGACCAGGCCCAAGTGCATGTGACTGAGATGGCAGCCCCCAGGTCCTGCTCCCACGAGTCTCTAAGGGGTGAAATGGAACTTGGGTTTAGAGAGTTAATTAGGCTCTAACCTTTGAAAATTACTTTTTTTTTTTTTTGGTTAACCTCAAGGGCAATAAAAGTGGTCAACTTCAGATTCTGGTGGGTGGTTGGGGAAAGAGGGGAATTACTTTAGTATAAAATATCTACTAGTGAAAGAGGTGGCTGTTGTAGATTGTATCCTCATACAGGTCATTAATTCCTACAAGACCATTAGACAACCAGAACTGAAACACCATCTGAACAAGATGGTGGAAATAAATGATTATTTAGAATTGGAATGTGGATTGAAACTCTATGTAAACAAATGTGAGCCAGACCATAATAATGTTTCTAATAACTTGATTGGAAATGGTGTTGATTAGGGAAAGTGAATATTTTGCAAAAGAAGCTTTATGGCGAACCAAAAAAAAAGGGCTTTATTCAAGTTACAGGCCTGGTAACAGCGACAGAAATCTGCTCCTCCTTCAGATTTTGGAAGCTAAATGACTCTTTAAAGACAGACAGGTTTGTTGCTCCAAGGAAATGGTAAGAGAGTTAGACACCCTTGGACAGGTCTTCAGTCTATTTCTGTGTTTTACAACATGGTAAAAAGCACCATTGTCCACTGACTTATATAACTGTCAGTCACTCTCAAATTTAGAAGTTTGATTAGGCAGAAGTTTGAATCTCAATCTGGACTAGTGATAGGGGTAACGCTACCCTATTTTATTTCATAAGTTTCCCATGTATTCCCTGTCCATAGAGCCCCAGGTTAGTCATTAATGATTGTGTTTAGGGGCATTATTTCAGTCAGAATTAAAACAAGAAATAGCCTGAGGCTTCTTTTTTTTAAAGAAAACACATTTCAACAGAAATGTTCATTGTATAAACATTTCTGTTGAAATGTGTTTTCTTTCTCGTAATATGGATGAGGTCTATTAAGTTTGCTATCTTTGCTAATCTTATTTTTAAATATATTTTGCCAAGCTCACACATAAGTGCCATAAGTGTCGCATGGACCTTTTAATACCTGAACACAGGGACGTAGTGAAGGGATGTTTACAAACCACACAGTTCTTTTAAATAGCTCGTAGGTGGATTATGGAAACGATTCTTTTTGATGCTGTGGCCAAATGTCACTGCGTTTCCTCCATCAAGTCCTCTTTACATGAACAGAGAAAAACAGCCATTTAAAACATTGTCGACCTAGTTTCTTTAAGGTGAATATCATTTGTCCATTACTGTCCCTAAACGCAGCATTCATCTGTCCTCCCTGGTTCAGTGAGAGCGAGAGCAGCGGTGATAGAGTGTGGGTGAGTAAAGACCTTTTAACTTTACTACTACTACTCTCCTTTCAGCTTATCCCATGAGTTCAGTGTCACCACAGCGGATCATTGTCCGCATGTTGATTTGGCACAGTTTTTACGCCGGATGCCCTTCCTGACGCAACCTGCCCAATTTCTACCGGGCTTGGACCGGCACTGCACAGCTGGGGAGGGGAATGGGCCGTTAGGGGTTCAGTGTCTTGGCCAGGGACACTTTGACATATAGCCACGGCCAGGGATGGAACTGCTCACCCTGTGGTCCGTGGACAACTGCCTTTACCCCCTTTTAACTTAACAATTGTAACAAATTTAACTTAATTTGTGCATAAAAAGACAAAAGATAAAAAAAGGTTCAAGTATCATGAATATAAGGGGCCATAGAGCCTGCGGGGAGAAATTAAGGTAAAATAACTTCAAAATAAAACCTTCAGGTAAAGCTGTAGACACTGTAGGTCTGCCTCAGTTGTGATGTCATTGTTTGCCAAGAAAATCTTTGTGTGAACAGAAACTGGGTCTTTAAACTAAAGACTAGAATCTTTACACAGAACAGATTGTCTCTGCTAACTGTCAGCGCTGCTGATTGTCAGCGCCGACTAGGCCGGACTGGCACTGACCAGGACCAACTAGGTCCAACCAGTTGCCACAACCAAATGACATTCAACATTGGCTCTGTTGGCCACAGTTGTTAAGTGTGTCCAGAAATTAACTGTCAATTGTCTTAGTGATTATTTAGATAAACACAGTAACACCCCACGAATATAAAAACATAAAAAATGCACAATGGAGGTAACATTTTCTATCATCAATGTCTTTCCCATTATTTTTTTCTCGACCGTGGCGCAGAAGGAAGAGCGGTCGTCCGCCCAGCTCCTCCGGTCACATGTCAAAGTGTCTTTGAGCAAGACACCGAACCCCAAGTTAGTTGCTCCTGGTGAGAGTTGGCCAAATGCACAACAGCTCCCCCATTGTAAGTGTGAATGGGTGAATGAGGAGCAGAGTAAAGCAATAGGTAGAAAGCAGACCATTTACAAAGCACAACAAAGGTGCACTTGAATGCAAATGTTCACACACAATACACACAAATACATGCGTGTGTACAAACAAAACACACATACATATGCAATGATACCAACTGTATAACTTACCTTCAAACATTCATAAACAACCTAGATATAAGTTGGAGTCAAGTATGTGCTAATGGCAAGTTTTGCCTGTGTGTCAAAAGTTCGCTTTCTGATAATAAATTTAGGAGTTTGCACCTTAACTGTTTCCAGTGTAGTCATTTAGCTGATGCTCTCACCCTAGCTAATGGCTGTGAGAGCAGAAGTTAAACAAGTCAGCACATTTCTCGGTATGAGGTGGTGGAAGTTTGGAGCGGGGGTGAGGGGCAGCTGGCATAGCTGCCAAAACAAACAAAAAACGGAAAAATGAAAATGCAAATCCAAGAAATGATTTGGAGATCTTGCGATATGTAAAACACACCACTAAATAAATAATAATATGGTAAATATTGTGGTGAATATGAAGTTAGGCAGATGCAAGCACAAACACATCATGAAGTCATCCAACCTTTGTGTTGACGTCTTAAGGAGAAAAAGTGAAGGACTGAAAGATGAAGTAAAAGTGGGTGGGAAAGAGGGCAAAAAGAAAAGGAGGTTAGGTAAGTGATGCAAAGACAGATGTGATGCAGAGTAAAATAAAAGTTAAAACAGTGAGTGAGAAGTGGAGGGAGAGAGAAACAAACAAGATTCGGTTAAAGAAATGAGAGGAGTGAGAAAAAAGGTGGGGAGGTAGATGGAGAGTGAGAGAAAGAGAAAGCAGAACAATATCCAGCAGGGAGACAAGCGGAAACGTCTACTGAATGGAGAGAGGTGGCACTTCACAACTCCATAGTTGCTATCTCACTACTGAAATGAGCTCATTTCCATAGAGGCAAGAATATGCTGTAGACTACACACACACACACATCTCATTTGGAGAGGAAGTGCACTTCTTTTCTTCCACTCACAATCTCTGTGTTTCACACTGTTTTCATCTTCCAATGCATAGCAATTCCAGCTATTTACATAGCGACTATAGTAGTGTGTGTGTGAATATAGGGACACGATCTGCAGGTCCAGGAGCAACATTAAGAATGATTCTTTAGGGTGTCACACACACACACACACACACACACACACACACACACACACAGGTGCCTCAGAAGGGAGACATGCATCTGGCTTCAGGTCCCTTGTTTCACTTTTGTTGTGTCCACTACCTGAGTATTACACTCTTGAGTCATGACCAGCTGGGGGATGTCAAAATAAACGCGTCCAACATACCATCATGTAACTTATTGTAGAGAACAGGGGAACAGGGCCATGTTGATGTCCTGGGCCTCAATAAAGTCACACTTTTCTCTACAGCAGGGGTAGTGAGTTATTAAGGAGGTCCAGATCCTCATGTACAGGTCCACAGCATCATCACGTTTCAGTTGCATTACAATTTAGTCACAATTAATTTAGAAATTATAAAATCTGCACTGTGTGAAGGCAATGACTCCAATCAAATGAAGATTCTTTTCTGTGAAACTCTGGACTCTGGATTTTATTTTTTGTCTATTTGGCTTATCCTGTGAGTTCAGCGCTGCCACAGCGAATCATTTGTCGGCATGTTGCTTTGGAAGAGTTTTTACAGCAGATGCAACCCTCCCCAATTTCTGCTGGGTCTGGGACCAGCACTGCAGGGCTGGGGATGAGGATGGGCTGTAGGGGCTTCAGTGTCTTGCCTAGAGACACTTTGACATGCAGTCGGGAAGAGCTGGGCGTGAGCCTCCGGCCCTATGGTCGGCAGGCAGCCACTCTACCAAGTGAGTCACTGCTGCCCCTTTACTTTCGTAGTAATAATAATAACAATAATAACACATTTTAACATTTCAAGTTAAACAAAGAGTTGGCCGCATAAAAAATGTAATTCAATAAAATTAAATAAAAAATAAAAACTGTACACAACCGAACGGGCTTAATCAGTTTAACAGTAAATTTCAACATCTTTAAATACCTGGGTGTTAGATTTCAGACTAAACGTAGTGGGTAATTTTTTGCTTTTGGCATTTCACATTCCACGTTTATTTATCTCTATGGAAACTAGTTGTTGGACAGCTGCACATGTTTGATGGTGCTACTCCAGGGGTTTCAGTGTGTTGTCCAGGGATGCTTTGACTACAGAAAGTGGAAATGGTCTCATGGACCACTACTCTATCAAGTGAGGCCCGTCTGCCCCATTAATATTCCAGTTTCTTGCAAGCCTTTTGAAAAGCATGTGATTTAGTACACCACAGGGTTTAAACTACTTTGAACTTCTGGTTTTGATATGAGAGGTGCAAATGAATCCAGGAGACTGTGCTTCAGTAACTATCTAACAAAAGTACAAAGAAAACATTTCCAGTTTTTTCACTGACCATCTTAAATACATTTAAATACATTTAACTTAATGTATTATTTAAGTGTTCAACATTCTAGATGATTCCAAAAAAACTGACTAATTGGTAACAGGTGAGAGTCAATCAGCTGAAAACAAATAGTTCTATGCAAAACAAGATTAAAAATAATTTAGTTTTTTCACCATTTACAGTACATCATGTTGTAAAAGTGCCAAAAAGTTGCCAGAGGAAAATCATCCAGTGAGCTGCATTAAAGAACTACTGTAAGCATGCTGAGATGCTGCTCCCTCACTTGTCATTTAATTAGTCCTGTTTTAATTTGGCACAACTTAATAATTGTAATAGTTGAGTAATTTTACCTTTTAAAAATGTATTATTTTAACCCTCACCAATGAAGACTTAATTTAGAATTTGCATAGTGGGTCAAATAAAATAGCTCTTAAACTGCAGCAATCAAACTCACAAACCAAACTCTTGAGGTAACAGTAGTTCAAACCTCAGCAGCAGCTGTCATCTTTGCACCCTGATATGAGGTCAGACTGAGTTCAGTTTTAAATTATGGTTCAGGACGTGATGCCAGTAATTGAAGACAGACATCCTGAAATTGCTTCACTTTTGTTTTTGTTGAAGTGCAGGTAAAAACTTTTGTTTTGTTTTCTAAATAGATGCAGCAGCAACTTCTTTCTTTTTTTAAAGCATTTGATCATGATGTTAAATGTTAGGTCATGGATGTCTCCAGATATTTTTCAAATAGGATAAAGTGTGTTAAAAAGTGGGTCCCTGCTGTAGCAGCTCACCAAAGGTTAAATGAATCCTACATACATTTGATAACTTGATCAGTAAAATTTGAGTGGTCACTTGGCAAACCAGGTTACATGCATAACGAATTGAATTCACGTGTCACGCCCCCTTCTTACACAAAAGGATTATTTGTGTAAGAAGATTGTTCGTGTAATTAGTTGTCAATCAAACAGTAGGGGGCGGCTTGTAGCTCAGTTAGTAAGGCAGTTGTCCATGGACCACAGGGTCAGTGTTTGAATTGCAGTGCCGGTACAAGTCTGGTAGAAATTGGGGAGTGTTGTTTCAGGGGAGAGGACCTGGCGTAAAAACTGTGCCAAATAAACATGTGGACAATGATCCGCTGTGGCGACTCTGAACTCACAAGCCAGACTTTTTCTGGTGTTATTGGAGACTTTAGACACTCTGATGTATGGTACCCATACAAGCAAAAATTAGAAAATTCGACAACTGGACACCAACATTGTGTAAAAGTTCAGGAAAACAGCTTATCAGTTCACTTAGGTTGAAATAAGCTTTGAGAAAAACATATTAGAACATATCTTTAGATATTGTTATTTGGCATTAGGGGCTCTTTGCTGTCCCTGCTCCATAGTTTATCATCAGCCAGTGGAGTCAGTGCATTAAATTTGTTAATTTGTGAAATGAAAAGTTTACTGTTTTTACATGCTCTGTTTGTTTATCCAAAGTGAAATTCTATTCTATTCTTATGCTAAGTGCCCAGTTTTTTTTCTGTTTATGGCTTGGAACCATCTGTTTGTGTCATCGGGGCTCTCAGAGTCCAACCTGTCCCTGAACCTTAATGCCTACATACAGATCGTTTGTCCCCAAGCTCTCATATGACCCGGTGAACCATTTGTACAAAGTAGCACCATCACCCCTTTTGGCACCAGGCAGCAGCTTAGCAGAAACCGCTGCTTACAACGGAGCCCGAATGGGAGCCAGTTTTACATTTGAAAATTTGAGGATTTAAACTTTGAAACCACAGCAGTTTGCTTAGGGTTAGTAAAACAGTCACAGTTTGCCTTAAAAAATTGTACTTCCTTAATGTCACATCACATGTCACACGATGTGCACGACATGTATCACATGAGGGTCTCACATTTAAACTCGTGCTCAAACTCTGTTCCACAGTGTCTATGTCCTTCTGTAGGTTAACTACAGCCACTAGTTTTCACAAATGGTTAAACATTTATATTGTCTGGTACAGACAACCTATTTGGTTTTTTAAAGGAGGACAGTCTCACAGAGTCACAGAGTTTTTGTTTGGTTCTTTTTTTCTCTTACTTTCGAGCAAAACTCTTATTTTCAAACCAAACATCTCTTCCAAAGCTCCATCATGGTTCAAGCTGATAAAGGCCTATGGAAAAATGTTCTTGTGGTATATGGAACATTTTTGTTAATAGTGCTTTTTGGGTGTAGTCCCTCCGCCTTGTGCATATTCCCTCTGAGTACAAATTGGCTGAATGTGTCGGTAAGTGGTGCGTTGAATTGTCTATTCCAGGTCCACCCAGGCGGTCTCTGCAGAGTGCTTGTTTTACATCTCATCCAGTTTGCTTTTACAGATCATTGTTTGCGAATGGAATGAACCCCCTCCTGTGTTCTTGTCATTTGTGCCATGAAAAGCACTTATCAGGTGCCCAGCAAGAGTGTAGAAATACAGACAATCACTGGCAAGAGAAAGAGAGTTCAAAGCAAAGCAGAGCACAGGGGAGATGAAAAAGAGAAAGACAGAGGAGTCTACTTAAACATAAGTGGAGGGGTTGACAATTGACAGAGAAGGAGCAGAGAAGAAAGGGAAAGGCATCGTTTTGCAGTGGCATCAACTTTAGAGGGAAAGAGTGTTGATGAAAGAAAAGTAGAAAGAGGGGATGTCACTGAGATGAGGGTGAAAAGATACAGATAAAACACTGGGATGGAAAGGAGACAGCTGATGTCAAAGCGACGGAAGAGGCAAAAGAGACTATACGGTTTACCTAAAAACACGTCGATCAGGTGTGAGTTGGGTTTACTGCGAGTTTCCCAGATGTGAGCATTTATAAAAAGAAGGGCTCAAATGTCAACAACAGTCCATCTAACAAGAGCATTTTAAACACCTCAGCTTTCGGGTCACAACAGATCCTTATGGGACTGTCCACCTGTAAGAAAAAACAAGGCCTTCCTCTGCTGCCCATCACATACTTTCCAATTACGCCCCTATGTCAGATCCACTTTCATAGTAACCCAGGCTGTTAAAGGCAGGTCCATTAAGCTGTAAGAATGATTTACGTTCAATGTCATTGTGTCAATCCTACACTTTAGCAACTGAAATATTGCAGCTAGCATCGTATAAGGATCACATGTGCATGTGTATAGGGATCTGTGGTTTGTTACAACAGACAATAATTAACAGACCTACCTTCCTGGTATCTGTGGCATTCAAGTTACCGAATGATTACTTTGAGCATTTTTCCACCAAAAAAAAAAAAAAACTGGCTCAACATTACTCAAATACTCAATTTTGGTCCCAGGTATTTTGTTTCCATTGGAGATATGTTACCCCGGCTTAAAGTAGCTAATTGTCATAATGGTCAGTGCAGACTGTTTGACACAAAAAAAGATAAGTGTGTGAAGAGGCTAAGGCAGCAAGACCAAACACTGACAAAAGAAGGAGTTTGGGAAATAATTATTTAAAACTCAGCCAAAAGGACAACTGCATTACCGCTCAGCTGTCTGACCACTCGTTTGTAGCCTTATCACTTTACTTTCGCTATCGCCTCAGCTTGTTTGGAACTTCAGAGGGGACTGAAAAAAAGAGTGAGCGGTGCCATCCATAACTTCGGCTTGATGGAAAAATGAAAAAAGACCAGTTAAGTCAAGATTAGCTGGCAGCTTGGAAAAGCCTATTAGGTTACAGGAAAGTTTAACTGGCTGAAGACGGGCTTTGGAAATTGGTTAAAATGAGTAATAGTAGCTCACAACACTAAACCATCAAACAGTGTCAGATATTGACTCTTCCTAAGGTGCTAAATTGCAGCACTTTCTACATCATTTTGATGCCACAGATACACTTTGTTGTTACTATTGGATGCTCCAGTGCCACCATCTGACATTGTATGGCATCTGATAGGAGCACCACTATTTATATACACACAAAAACTGTGTTAGGGTTAGAGAAACCAACTTCAGGGTAAAGTTACATTGAGAGAAGGTTAGACACAAAAACTTTAGTATAAGGTTAATCTACAAGTGAAATGCAACTGTGACTACAGCACACACCAACTCCCTTGTAGTAACCACAAGGTTTCGAACTAGAGTCAAAGCCTTGTCTCCAGTTGAAAAGTCCTGTGTCTTGTACCATCCACCATGCTGTCTTCCTCCCTATGAGACTTTTTCACTTTATATACTATGTCACTGGGAATAAGAATGTGAAGTGAAGTGGAGCTGGCACTGCTTCTAAATATACTGTACTCACACACATATTAACAGGAAGATTAAGACAGACACACTATAACATATAGAGAGACAAATAGTTACTGAGATACACGCTTATGCATTCAGAAGAGACTAGTAGACAAATACTACTTATACACCAGTACAAACATCAACACACGCGCTGTGCACAGAAATAATTCAGCAGTAAGTTGCCCATGTCTGATAACCAAATGCTGTGTGTGTCATAGCTGCTGGAGATTCTCACTGATCCTGACACTGATCCCACATTTTGACTGGGACCTGCCTCTCTCACTGACACAAAGCAGACAAACAGAGCACATCTGATTCCACATAACAAGAGTAATCCCGTCACTCTCAAACACACACACACACAGCAATGGCATTTACTATGAGTGGCATTTGATTCCATCAGGATGTTAATAGAAGAAAATACACTGGACAAACAAAAGTAAGAATGTGCTTTAATGTTTGATCTTTATTTTGTACTGATATTTATGAAGCAATGTGGTCAATTAGGACCAACGTATGCTGTAATATGTGTGGGCATGAAAATGAATCCTAAATATCACAACATTAGTAAAGATCCCATTTGATATTATTTTGGGCTGATGATGACAACAACAATAGCTTAAAATCCATAAAGAAAAGTATCTGCTGTGAGCCTGAGTTGGGACAATAGGGAACTCAACAGAATTTCATATTGTTACAAACCAAGCAGAGAAGCCCAACAGAGCATAATGCTTCCACTACTTTAGTGATGATAGATGATATTGTCCAGATAAAGGACAGAGATCAGTGTTCAACAATGCTTTAACTGTGACTCTGTGGGTAGTGGGAAAAATGACAGAAAAGATTGTTTCTACTAGCTTTTGAAAATGAACAACATCAAGCAGCTGTGTTCAAAGTTACAGCATCACATAGTTCTTAGACTGTCCAACCTTTACAAGGAGGCCGGTCAGGGTGGTGGGTGGGTCGCAAAACACAGGGCTTTCACACAGGAGACCAGATTTGGTCTCCACTCGGAAGCAATTGTTGTTGCAACAGTCAAATGACACATGTCATGTGACATGTGACATTAACAAAATGGCCACTATTTTGGCTCCATTTTAAGGCGTTGCTTAAAATTCATTTTGCTGTGTGATGATGATCTTAATTATAGTATGAGTTCATGTAATTAATATAAATTTTAACTGATTTAACCAAACTAAATTTTGAAAAAACAATAATTTGCACAATATTCAATATCATAGCCCTCCGGCAGGCACTTCAGGAGCCTTGGGACTAAAGCCACAAGACTCAGGAACTGTTTCTCATTTGCACCTACTGCTTAAATGTTGGCGGGATGTTGGTGATATACATGTTACTTTGCAGGATTAAAGAGCGTTGCACTTTGATTGTTTCTCTGTGTCTGCACGGTCACAGGAACACACAGGGGCAACCTTGGGCAAGAGACAAAGTGCACCCTGGGCAGGTCTCCAGCCTATCTCAGGGCCAACACAGAGAGACACGCTCCCAAAAATCAGCTATATTGCGGAAAGAGACTGCAATACAAATGTAACAAATTGTGATTAAACAAAGAGCTCAAAGTTTAACCTGAGGTGCTGCTGCTCCACAGCTGATAAAATACATTCACCTCATCAAATACACCTGTACGATGTTTGGCCACCTAATGTAAAATCAGTGATGTGGTCAAAACATTAGAACCACTTCTTAATATTTTGTACTCAAAACAAAATGCCACCCCCATGACCTCAATAATAAACACACAGTAGATTATGATTTATTTATTTTTTTGGATAGTTTCAATTAAAAAAATGAGAAATAAAGTAGCCAAAAATGGTCATAGATGCAGTTATCTTTTTTATGCCGGTACCTTGTGATAACTGGAGAATTATTTCATTATTTCAGGAAACCCCCAGGTCCAACTAAAAATCCATTTTATATCTTTTTTCTTAAATTTATGTCTCTCCTATTTTGAACTCCTGGAAGATTTTCATCAATCTGATATTTTATGTTCTGGCCCCCCGGTCTGTGGACAGCGCCAGTCTCCTGCATACATTGATGTGTTCATAATGTGCCGCACAGAAAAGCACACTGAAGTTGACTATTCACCATGTACCTTAATACCCTGATTAAATCAGGTGCAAATGATACCAGACTGCAACGATTCAAGCACACGCCTCAACACACATAACCCGGTTTGATGTCTGTTATTTCAAATAGACAGAATTACAGAAGCATATTAATTTCATACCTCCAGAACCTTCTTTCTTTGCAGTTTTTCAGCAATTCATGTTTTATTCGAAAAAGCCTTTACTGTACTTTTGACAGCATGATATTACAACACGAGAGAGTAGAAGACCAATAAACCACTGGATTGATTAATTATTAATAATTAAGGTTATTATTAAACAACAGCACTAATTTTTTGGTGATGCAGAGACTTATTATCTCCACACAGTTATATCACCTTTAGGGTATCTGCTGCCTCTAATACGACAAATTTTTAAAATTCATATATCACTATGTGGAAAAAGGTTTTGAGGCTGCTGATGAAGGAGAAGATGGAAGTAAGCTGCAAGCAAACTCAACATATTTTCCTTTCCTGAAGTTTGTCTATTGAACGTGTGACAAGACTTTAAAATAAGAAAGATGTAAGTATAAGAAAACAGATGCAAAATGCCTTTCAAGCGCTGTTTATACCAGCAATATAATAACTTATGCACTATAACTTTATGAAAATGTGGGAAATGAAATTTGCCCATATTCATTGTTGAACCATAACAAGACACATTTGTATTACACAAACTATTAGTTGTGATCTATAGAAGCCATAGACAGTCATTTGCATCAAACAAGTAAAAAATATCTCGTTATCACCAGAAAATTAAGTTGTTTTCGCGAGATAGCATGAAAATTATCTTGTTATGATGAGATAATGGCGTAAAAAAGATTCTGCATGAACTGCACTCATGGCCATTGTTTTAAGCTTCTGTGGAGAAATTGTAATCGTTGAATTCATGGCAAAGCTGCTGTTATTGGATTAGACTGTACAGTGCAGCTAATGAAGTGGCCAATGAGTGTATGTATAAGAAAAAACTAATATCAATCATATCACATTTGTTTATGTGAAATGAGTCATCATGCATAGATTACTTACAATGTTTGTACTTTTCTGAAGTAATAATACACTTGTAATAAAGTATTGTTACACTAATATTGCTACTTCGACTTAAGCACATAATCCAAGTACCTTATCCACCAATGCTGACATGAGGACTCCTGCTCCTGCTGCTCATTTTGGTCTGCTGGTTTCACTTTGTCCATCAGATTATTTTTGACTTTAAACATTTTATAATAATTTCTAAAAACATGCTTTCACTCTCACAATAAAACCTACAATTAAACTGTGTAAAATAAAATTAAGAGCCCTGAATACTTACTGAACTCGGAAGGCCAAGTAGGCACAGAGGAAATATATCTAACTTTGGGGCCAAAGTTGATGCTAAGAAAAAAAACATCCACACAAGGCTGGTTGTTTAGTTTCCATTCAGAAATTATTCAGGGCCGACATTCAGCCCTGAATAATTTCTGCACATGCAGTAATTTACTTTGTGTCTGGCAGAGTGAAAAAAAGCATAGAACAAAAAAAATAGGTATTTTTAATATAATAATAGTTAATATTATTATTGTTGTTACTATAATTACCATAAAAAATAGTAAACATAAACATAAACATTTTAAATACATAAACATTTCTTTTGTGTTTTATGTATTTATCTGTTAACTTCTAGTGTTGTAACAAAACTTTATTTTAAGTAATTTGGAAACCACACATTTTACATCCTGAATATTTTTTATATAATGCTTATAATCCATTCTGTTCATAAAATCTTTTGAAGCAATAAGTAATAATATTTTGGCACCAGATAATAATAATAATATTACTACTACTACTACTACTACTATTATTATTAATAATAATGATAATAATAATAATAATAGTGAAACAAATGAATTGAGAACGGTGATTTTATATAGAGTAACTAATCTTTAGCTGAATCCTGATTTGTAAAAAGCTCAAACTGACTTGCTGGAGGCCAGAGAAAAAGTTCTGCTTGTTTGTTGTCAGTAAAAACTCCTCTGCTCTCTGGCTCCTTTTAGGATATCTAGTCCCATCTTACTGGTATATGCATGATGGGACTCATTTACACACACACACCTACACACACACACACACACACATGCTCGCCTGTCTACAGAAGCATTATATTATTGATAGAGAAGCAGTTGGAGGGCCATGTTTTGCACTGCAGCTGAATAAATCAACAGCATGAATAAATCACCAAATCAAACCATATTTACAACCAGGGAGAGGCCATCAACCTTATCCCGCATCACTCACTAAGTCTCACTCTCTTGTCCTCTTCTTCTCTTTTTAATTAGCTCTCACAGCTTCTCAAGCCAGTCTTTTTGTTTTTATTCAGCACTATTTTTCGATTTCATTCCTGCTCTTCTGTCTTTAGCTTTGTCTTCCATGTTATTGGCGACGCTCTCTTCAGACACTGTTATCAACTAGTATGTGGTAATAAACAATTCATTTCTTTTCAGCTCCTATTATTTTTTACATTTTAAAGATGAATTTGAAGGAAGCAAAGTTGTTTGGAAAAAGAAAATGTGCGTATCAAAGGGGAACCTGTTTTTAGAACACAAAACTGTCGGTAAGCCAATATCTTTATGCATTTTGCAAATAATATAATGACCCTGCACACCGTGCTTGTCTTTAATCTGTGGGAGTACACAGAGAAAACCCACGCGGGCACAGAGATAATATGAAAAATCCACACAGAAAGGTTCGAGCTTCTGAAGCTTCTAGATAGTTGTTGTTGATGCTGACAACCACAGTTACTGTTTCTACATCCACAATCCTAATGTCTAACCCAGACTACTTTACACCTGCTGGTAGGAAGAGTTTTCCTAAAGCAGGTGCAGAACATATGTGCTATTTGGCCTTTGGCTGTTGTCGTCGCAGTGTGTTAAGTTGCCCCTTTTTGGCCCAGTTAAAGGTGACAGGCAGCAAAGCCTCACATGGCCTTTGTTGCAGCTGCCTCTTTGACGTTGCCTTTGTGTGTATCTGCCATTACAATGCAGTCTTGTCCTTTTCCATGTGTGGTCCTAGTTACACAAATAATGACTGAGTGAAACAATTCTCACAACCCTCAAAATGTTGTAGACTATCTGACTCCACTAAGGTTAAATACTTAGAAGTTAAGTGCTGCCAATTAGTCATTTCAAACTAAAAAATAATTTTACATGTGAGGCGGAACCTCAAGTAAGTCACAGTACAGCAAAATGAGGCTATAACGAAATCTTAACTAAACTTTATTTTGACTGAAACTATACTTTGAATATAACTAAAACAAATTCAAAATTAGGTGCCAAACCCAGCATGCACACCAGCAGCTTTCATTTAAAACAGTGCAATTTGTAGCCAAAGAGGCTGCGGCCAACAGCCTAAAGAGGTCAAAGGTGAGTGGTTTCCCAGTTCCTAACGGGCCAAAGTCTATACTGAGACACAAGTTGCTAAATTGCCTGATCAGTCCATTATTGACATTTTAGGCACTGGAGGAGTAATTCTGCCTCCCCTCGCACAGCTTGAGAGGATAATAAAATTTATTATTAACTGTTACTATCAGTCCATTTTAGTTAGAGTGAGAGGAAATTTAACTGTATGAGAATCATGATGGAATTGTCAGGAGGGCAATAACCTTTGACTGCTTATCTTTAGCGGCAATATATCATGGCCAAGTCATTCTGTACAGACAAATATTTCATTATTTGAAAATCCTCCTGATTTCTCTCAATCATATGTAATTACTGAGAACATTCAGCATACTGTATATTATTACTTATATATAAAAAAAGATACATTTTCTAGCATATTCTTACTTTATAATAAATGGCAAGAGAGCAGATCCTAAATGCCAATAACCTTTTACTGCTTACTAAAAGGCAATACAGTATGACAGACACATATTAGACAGACACATATTAAAGAAGGACAGAGTCAATATAATGAGTGCAAAGAGATTCAAAAGGACATTAGAAGAGAATTCAGCTGTTGTGCAGTAGCCTTTAATTTCACATCTAGCTATTCTTAACTATCCCTAGAAATCAGTCACCACACACTCATTGATACTAAAAATGACTTGTTGTTTTAATAGTAATCTAGCTAGAAATGGACTTGTAAGCTCCCCAGCCTTGTTGGTACGTACGACACCTTAACATCCAGCGCTGTCGACCTCACAAGCATGGAAAAGTGAATTTTGATGGGCAACTTCAAATAGTTTGTGATTGTTCGAACCCTGCTCCTATACATGGGCTTAAAACCAACTATGTGTCCTAAGAAACACATTTCTAGTCAACTAAATACAACCACAGTTATTTTTTAAGGTACATTATCTATTGGTGGTGTCACATTTTACAATTTTGCTATGTTACAGCCTGATACTGAAATTGTTCAAATTATTATTTTTTTTCTCGTAAATCCACGCTCCGTACCCCATAATGACAAAGTCAAAACAGAATTTTAGAAATGTCTGTAAATGTATTAAAAAGCAAAAACAAAATATCATTTGTACATAAGTATTCAGGCTCTTTGTAACAACTCTTGACATTTAGCTCAGGTGCCTCCCAGTTTGAGTACAGTGTAAAAATACTTTTATTGTTTTTGCAGTTTAACAGATGCCCTTGTTCTTCCTTTATGGTAGTATTTTAACAAATGGCTCAGTGGTTTGTATGAGAGGGTAGGGACAAAACCCATATGGCCATACACAGTTTGCAATGAACATTCTTTTTCTTCTTCTCTGGGATTAATGCCAGGTCACCTAAACATGTTTAGATGCATACAGCCACCTAATGTACTAAATTATGTAAAATCAGGATTTCAAGTACTTCAGGTGAAAAAAAAAAAACTGAAGAAAACTCACTGTATGTTACGTTCTAATCCTGTGTTTCTAAGTAAACAAACTCTATTCTAAAGTAAAAGGGGCTGTTTTTAACAGCTAACTACCTCCTTTGAAATTTATGTAGTGAAGTAAAAGTACAATACTTTCCTCTGAATAGTAGAGGAGTAAAAGTACTGTATAACTGTACAAAAGTACAGTATGAGTAACTTGGTTACTTGCCACCTCTGCATATCAGGTCAGATGGGCCTTTCTGAATTATATTTATTGCTCTGACATACAACATGATCCGCATTTATCTTTTGTTCTTAAAAAAAATTGGATTGCCCTTTTGAAAGGCTTCACCTTAACTGACATTTTTATGTCTTCATAGTGTCCTGACATGAATATGTGATTGTTGGTTACAGGGGGTTGCACCAATTGTCGGTCCACCCAGTCCTTCCAGTTCAAATGTTCAAACCAGAGCACCGCTTGACTCCACATTTGCATCCACAAATGTAAGTTAAAACTCTACCATGCAAAGAAACAACAAAATAAAAAGACAAGATCCAGACCATCACAGATAGTGATGTGTGTGTGTGGGGGGGGGCAGTGCACACAGGATTGAAAGCTTGCACCTCTGTGAAGGCTCCATTATTGATGAAGAATGTGTACAGGTTTTGCAGCAACATATCCGGCCATAGATAACGTCTTTTTTAGGAAAGTTAGCAAGACCCATTATGCAGGAATTACAATAGCGACCTTAAAGCTGTTGTGGAGCAAAAATCCTTTTCAAAGCCACAATAGTAAAAAATGCTTTCAAAATTGGTCTCCTCACTTCCAAATCATCTACAGAGGTTTGTTAAAGGAAGTGTTAAATATGCCCCTGTTCTCACCTTTTAGGGAGTTTGGCATTAAATTCAGAGTAAGGAAATTCAAAAATCTAAATTTATAACTTCCAACATTTGATAACTGAAGGTTGTTGTGTTTGTTGACCAACACTCACCAGGAGCAACTAAGTTGGGGATCAGTGTCTTGTTCAAGGACACTTTGACATGTGACCGGAGGAGCCAGGGATCGAAACAACGACTGTGAGTCTACTGTACTGTATTGTAATAGGACTTACTCTTAATCAGAGAGTTTTATTGATGCTCAAAATTGGAATGAAGAGCTCCACAGCTCCACTAGTCAGTCTGACAGATGGCTAATAGTGGATGGTAGAGATGAAGCCGAAAAGACGAAGAACTAAAATTAACAGCTTTATCTGAAAAAATGTGAAAGCTGCTTTAAAACACAAAATAAAGGCTGACAGTAAAATGTAAGGCTTAAAAAGTTGCACAGTAAAAGTAATGTGCAAGTAGAAGGTGGCTTCCCAACAGCAGATACAGTTCTCAGTGCTTTTTCAGATTGGTGGACAAAGTTGCTAAGTGTGTTGCCACCAATTTACTCAGTTGTCAGGTGTGTGTTACATGCAGGCTCTTGGAGACTAGTTAGTTAGTTAGTTGCCTTCAGTGAGTGGAGGCTGGCTGCATCGCAGCTCCCCAGTGTGTGAGTCTGTGTGATTGTGAGTGTGAATGGATGAATAGAGAAGCAGTGTAATACACTTTCAGTGCTGATAAGGTGGAAAAGTGCAGAACATTCACTGCCTACTTGTCCCATAGATCTTGTAATGCTGTGGGTTTGTCATGGTCTTGTTGATCCTGCCTTGTTTCTCTGTTGTCAAAGCATGTGGGATGAGAGAAAACATGGTCTTTAGAGACATGGTGGCTTGACATGTTACCATTCCAGTGTCAGGATTCCAAAGACTTGCTGTTGGTTCACCTTTTGAGTTTTACACTCCCAAAATCAGCAACTCAATGTGCGCTAGCAGTTTGGTCCCATCCAAGTCTTTCCACTTGTTCCCATACACACCGCTCTTCCCTAAATTTGTCATCTAAATCAGTAGTGTTCTGAAGAGCTCAAATGCAGATTTTATGTCTTGGACATTCCTGTAGCTATGAATGGATCCTGCACGAAGTTCAGGAGAAATTCTGGACCATTTCCCTTCACTGTACTTCACCACCCTTTTCACACCATACACTGCATGTTCTTCACAAACAATTGTAACTTTATTTTTATCAGTCTGCAAAACCTTTTCCCAGCAGCCTTGTTTGGCAAAGTCACGTGGGCTCCAGTGCTCTGAGATCGAGAGAAAATGCAGCACTACGCATAGGTGGAATAAGGTCAAAGGTCATAGCATACTAACAATTCTAGTTCCTGTTTAAGTTATTTCGATTGTAGATTTACATGTAGATTTAAAACCTAGTTTTCAGCTATGTTAAGGGTAAAAATCTACTTCAGTATACTCAGTTCATGGCAATGAGACTGATTAAAACGCACCAGGCAGCATGTAGTAATCACACACCAAGGTAAATGATAATTCTGTTTCTAGTAGTTGTATATTTTGTTGCCTTACGACCAGTGTGAAAAAGCACTGAGAACTGTATCTGCTGTTGGGAAGCCACCTTCTACGTACACATTACTTTTTCTGTGCACTTTTTAAGCCTTACATTTTACTGTCAGCCTTTATTTAGTGTTTTAAAGCAGCTTTAACATTTTTTCAGTTAAAGCTGTTAATTTTAGTTCTTCGTCTTTTCGGCTTCATCTCTACCATCCACTATTAGCCATCTGTCAGAGTGACTAGTGGAGCTGTGGAGCTCTTCACTCCAATTATGAGCATCAATAAAACTCTCTAATTAAGAGTAAGTCCTATTACAATACAGTACAGTACACTGTAGAATTGGCTGGATGGATAAATAGGTATTGGAACAAAAAATGTATATACATTTTGAATCATTGTGAAATATTCATTAGTCCCTCTGTTTTTTCAGAAAAGAAAAGCTCTGACCTATTCACCGCCTTTTACTTTAACTACAAAAAAGTGGAATCAGGAAAAGCTGCTAACTAACAGATTTTATTTTTTATATTTAGGTATTATTTGTGCCATGATTCTTGCAGCGTACGTAACAAAATCAAAGTTGTTCTGCATGACATTATCTTAGCTAAACAAAGCAAAATACACTAGTCTAAACAATTACAAAATGTGCATAATCATTCAAAAATTAAACAAGAATGACAACATTCCTTACAGTAAACTAAGAAGCAAGAAAAGGTCCCAAGTCTTTCCCCTTGAACAATCTAAAAATAAACAATCTCAAAGAACAGATGACAAAGATATGAAAGCAAGTGAAAGAGTGACGGAGAGAATGGTGGACAGGGATTTGAAAATACCAGGGAATGAGTGATGAAGTCTGAAGATGGAGTCAGCAAGGGAGTAAAAGATGAAGCTGAGAAGTCAGTAAGGGGAGAAAGAAGGATCGGATGAGGGCAGGACTGAATATTTGAGAAGGGAAAAGATTCATGAGGGCTTCAATAAAAAGCTTCAGTGAACACAGCAAAAACAGACAGGTCTGATGGCCACACACACACACACACACACTCACACACACAGCAGGGTGAGTTGAAATCAACCATGTTTATTCAAACTCTTCCTGCTCATCACAGAATCCCATCATGCATTTCACTCCAACGGTCTCGCCCTGTCAGAGTATAATAAGCCCTGCTCACCACGCAGCAACCCAGACACACTCACATGCAAACACAGACACATACAGTTTATTCACCCTGAATACACAGTGGTTTTATGTAGGAGACACAACCAATTGTAAGATTTGAGTTTTTTGTTGATTATATATATATATAATCAGATATTTAAAAAAAATAAAATAAAAATACCTGCAATACCTTAGCTAAAACAAAAATAGTAAGACATGTCATTGTGTCAACATATTTCTATTTTATGTACAATTACACATAAACACTGACGCTTTGGACAAGAGGACTTGATGAATAAAATATCTGTGTTGAAAAAACTAATTCCATTGATTCTTGTGTAGAATAAAAACAGTGGTAGAGCTACAGAAAAAGAAACCTGATGCAGTCTGCAAGAGAACTGCATTGGATTTGTTCGCAGCAAGAAAATGACTAAACATACAGTACAAGCCAAAGCCAAACAGGCAAGATTCAAACACGAATTAACTGAAAATGTTTGGCTGGATTTGAAAAGGACTCCTTGCGTACCATCTCGGTGCAACCTGACAGAGCTGCAGCATGTTTACTAGGAAAAACTGTAGTGTCCAGATGTTTCCCGCTGACCGAGAGCCATCCACAAAGACTCAAAGCTGGAACTGCTGCCGAAGGCGCATAAACTAAACACTGACTTGAAAGAGGTGAATAATTTTGCAATCACCTATTTTAAGTTGTATATTTTTATTACATTAAAAAAGATTTATTATTTAAGCTTTTGTTTAACAAAAATGTGTTAAACACACATTTCCCAGGGGGACGTTTCTCAGTGATGGTGTGTATTGTGTGTGCTGTGCAGCCGAGTGTGCTGGTGTAAGTGCTGTGGTGATAGATCTGAATGCAGGTAATGGACATGCACTTTGTCATTAACAAGCTACTATTCTGCTTCATTCTGCTTCATCAAGAGGGCACAGCAACTGTTGTGCTCCCCCTTCTTCTCAAATTAACTATTTCTTTTTCTAGTTGTGTAACTCCCTTCTGGTTGCTGCAGCAACACCGTGTGCTGTCACAGAACCTTAGGTACAACGTACACAACACTTTGTCTCCGACAACCCCATGAACATTTGACTTGTACATCAGCTCCTATTTCAAAGTCCCTGGAATAATATATCTTAATACAAACTGTCTGTACTCTTCCCATCATCAGCGAGAAAGGGCAGCTGTAGACAGGGGGTTGAAGACTGGGTGTGAGATTGTTAAACTGCAGTGTGCCATTAAATCAAGTGCTTTATTGTGTATGATTTTTTTTTTTTATGTATGAAATATCTGAAACTGCAATCTCTTATTTACAAAAGTTTCCACATCCTTAATTTAGGAAGTTTCTTTTGCAGTAATTACAGCTCTGAATCTTAATGGGTTATTCGGGTTTTTACACCTGCAAATGAGTGCATCTGCAGGTCTTTCCACAGATGTTCTGTGGGATTTGGCTAAGTCACTAAAGACAGAATCAGAAACTTGTCCTGATTCAATCCCGTCTCTTATAAATGAAACACACAATGCAAATGAACTGTGAACATGATTTTTTGAAAGCACCATCTCTTTTGAATGAATATTTAGTTATTAAAAGCATCCAAGCATTAGTGGTTCGATCTCCGGTCCCGGCTATATGTTAACATGTCTCTGGGCAAGACACTGAACCCCTAACAGCCCATTCCCATCCTCAGCTGTGCAGTGCCGGTCAAAGCCCGGCAGAAATTGGGGAGGGTTGCGTCAGGAAGGGCATCCGGAGTAAAAACTGTGCCAAATCAACGTGCGGACAATGATCCGCTACGGTGACCCTGAACTCACGGGATAAGTGACACATAAATTCTTTAAACCAGACCCCAAACTTAACCAAGTGCTGCATGTGCCTAAAAACAACCATAAAAAATAAAGAGTTGTTGTATTATTTGATAACATATCCTATATTATGTAAACAGAACATTACATTTACATTTACATTTACATTTACATTTAGTCATTTAGCAGATGCTTTTATCCAAAGCGACTTACAAGTGAATTACAAGGCAGCAGAAATCTAAGTCAAATTATTTGATTACAATTACAATATTCCCCCCCAAAAAACATTTTTGTTTAAAGTTTAATTTGATTGTATTAATATCATTTTAAGGTGACAGGGTTTCCACCAGCATTGGATTAAACTCACACGTAAAGATCAACCATCACCCCACTGCTCGGCCTCATGCACTTTCAAGCAGGTTTTCTTCTTGGGCTGCTCTGGGTTTTACTTTATTTGTTTCATCTTCCTGTTTCTGCTGCTGCACATAGAATGATGCTGCCATGACTGTACCATGCTGTTCTGTAGATGTAGTTTTAGCAACGTAGCACCTAAAGGAGTTTAATTATTTCTCATCAGACCACAGAACCTTCATTCTCTTTAAATTCTTTAAAGACTGTTTGATAAAATCTAAGTGGAATGTGGTTTCACTCTAACCACAAAGGTCTGATTGATGGGATATTGCTAAGTTCTTTGTTCTTCTAGCAGGCTCTCCTATCTCTGCAGAAATTCTGGACCTGATAAAGGTCCTAGGAAAAGTCCTGGTGGTTCCCGACCTATTCATTTCTCTGCTATTGAGACAGCTTTGTTTTGGAAACACTCAAAATGTACAAATGATAAACTCGTCATGATCAGTTTAATGCCACAAAATGTGGCTGTGAAGATTCTCAGTGATCCAGGTTTGGTTATCCGGAGGGTGAGTTATGTCAACTGGACTTCTTTCTTCTTGATTTGAAATGTTTTGCTACTTATCTTGCTACTTAGTCTTCAGTGTGATGGAAAATAAGCCAGGGGACCCAGTGATATCCTCCAGAGTAGGCTTTGTACTCACCTGGACTGAAGGCTAGTTAGGTGGATAATAAGAACAAATGAGAACAGGGCAGACACATAGGGATGTAATATTTACAACTCTAAACACCCTCAATCTCGTACGAAGACATCGTTAGGTGTGTGAAATGCTCTTAATCTTCCTGGGGATGGATGAAACCCGAGGCCTCCTCCTTTGCTCAGTGAAGGATTCTCCATGTGAACATACAATCTGTCTCCCATTTTCCATGCTGCCTTTCCGAAAGATCAAGACCACACATCCAACATCCACCAAGGAGTCCCCACCTAACGAGCCCATCCTGGGGGATTAAAGGTGTTTGGAGTCGTAAACATGACATCTATAGCCCCTTTCAGATATGCACTGGAATTCTGACACACTGCTGACTTTATCCTTGTAGACTTCGGACAATGTCAGAGGCTGAATTCTCCTAACGTTGTCCACAGTTCATGTGTGAAACAGGCATATGACTCTGTCTTATGCTCACCTCCCCTGTTATCCAACCATAACAAGCCTATTCAGGCCAGGTGAGAAACCAGGTCCAAGGATAGAACTGAGTCCCTGTAGCCAACTTTTCTCAGACTGAAGAAGCTGCTTGGATGTGTTGCAAAACATTTCCAACCAAGAAAAAGACAGTTGACAGTTGATTCAACATGAGGGTCACAAAATGTTTTTGTGAAATTCTACAGTGAAATTATTCTTCTTAGTATTTGTTGTATAATGCAGTGTGAATTATGATAGTTTATGTAAACAATTGTCAATGTAAGCTATGTTCAATAATTATATATAATTCTAGACACACTTTAAGGAAAATTAAGCCTAATGAAACATGATAAACCTAATCAAAAATAGAGGCACAGCATAAGCTATGAATGATCTTGTAACAGAAATCATTTTAAATTCTATTAAAAATGCAAAGATTGTTAAAAACATGCTTTTACATCTGTCATTGTGTGTAATACATAAAGGTGATAAAACTTTTTGAAGTGAAGTTATTTGTGTTTTGTTTCAGCCTTTTACTTAATGAAACTGAAGCCATGTGCCTTAAACTTAAACTTAATAAAAAAATTACCAATGTTAAAAACAAAAAAATGCATATTTATTTATCCTAATGACAAAGAAAGAAATGTTTAAAAAAAATGATAAAATACATTTGTACATGCATTTTTAAAAAATAATGTAAAATTTGTTATACAATAATTATATTGTGTAGAATAAACTGTACTATTATCACTCAGTACAGGCACTTTTTAACCGTGGCCCCTAATATCAGCTCAAGACCACATTTGCTCCAAAATGTTGAGCTGGTGTGAATAATGTATTCCATGAGAGCCAGGGGAACTCTTTCCTGAGTAGAAAAAAAGAATCGGATTATTCTGTTTTTTTCCCACCAAATGCCATTTAAAGTTTGACATAACTTCCAGAGTTATTTTTACAGATTTGAATTGTTACCGTTCTGCCATCCATACAGTAATAGTCAACGCGTTAATTTAACTAAGTGTCTCATTGATATGGAATTATTCACAGTTCTGAGCTCCGCTGAAAGGTTGTGGATTTTGGTTGGCTGAAACTGGCTTTTAGTGTTTGTGTGTCTGTGTGAGCAAGAGAGAGAGAGAGCAGAGGGGGAGAATGTAAATGTTTGTTAAATCAGATATCATTTTCTGACACGGTGTTCTAGACACAATTAGGAAGGAGAGGTGATGTTTGTGGAACACAATTCAAATGTTTGTTAGGCCAAGAAGCATCACCTGACATCTTGTCCTCAGTGTAATTAGTCTAGATGATATGAACTCGCTCTATGTGTGCAAAATGCTGTAATGTGTGTGTCTATCACATACTCACACACACACCTACACACACACACACACACACACAGGTGTGTTCGGGTTAATAGGTGTTTACAGGGATTTGTAGGCAGCACAGGAAACTATCAGGAACTGCCAAGAACTGACGCAGGGGTTAAAACTCTGGCAGACCCTCACCCACCTCAAAATCTTTGATTCAAATTACTTTGGATAAACTGTCTCAGTGTGGAAGAAAACGAAAGCCTGTTTCACATATGAAATCCGGACAATGTCAGGAGAAATAAGCCTCTGACATTGTCCAAAGTTGTGTCTCACACATGAAACAAACAGTGGTGGATTGTCTAAGTCAGATGAGTCCTCATGAGAAATGATTGCTTTCAATGAGGGGTCACCATGTGCAGGAAGCACAACACGATGCATCGCTTCAAATCTTCCCAACTATTCGGGACACACCAGCATGCTGCACGCACGGGCTTATGATCATTATACTGAGTTTGTAACGGGAGGCTCGCAGGAGTTTCGTTGCACACGTGTCACCCAGCGCGACATCTCATGAGTGAGAAGTATCCTCACGGGAGAAACTGTGCTCGACTTCAGTGCACGTTCAGTGCACACGGTGAAGGGCCAACGTTGTAGGAAACACTGTTTTGTTTACAGCACATCAGAGCCAGCATCTAAAAAAGGTATTATCACACTGCTACAATGGCAGATGACTGATAGAAACATCATCAATAAGCCCGATCATTCACTTTTAATCCTCCTGACAACACAGGACAGAGAAGCATGCTGCACACACCAGCTCACACACATAATATGGGCATTGTTCTAGGAAGGACTGAGTGCGGATCATGTCAGGAGCATCTCACTCGTCTCACTTCCACGTCTTGTGTGAAAGAGGCTTAAGACGGAAAGATTGGAGCACAATCCAAAAATCATTATAAGAATCTATTCTGAGACTTTTGTATTATCAGTAAATGATAATACAAATCCTTATTAAAGCTGAAAACGTGGAGCAAGAGAGAGTGGGAGTCCGAGAAAAGCTCTTACTAACTGCTAATGTAACCTGCAGATCTGTGGAAACAGCTGTGGGATGAGGGAGGAAGTTGCAGGGGAGCTACAAGTGCTTGAGCCAAAGTTTGTTCTTATAGATGGTTCTGCCTGGTTGCGTTTCATTCGGTAAATGGTAAATGTTCTGCACTCAAAGCACTTTACACTGCCTCTTATTCACCCATTCACACTCACAATCACACACACACTCACACACTAAGTTGGTGTTCAGTGTCTTGCTCAAGGACACTTTGACATGTGAGCGGAGGAGCAGGGGATTAGTCTTCAGCTCTTCACAACTCTGAAGCAAACTGTGGGCACTAGAAACTTGAGCAAGAGTAAGATTTTTTTTTTTTTTAAGTTTCATCTACTGTTTAAATCGTAAATAAAGCCTACCCCCATTTTTATGCTTTTTATGTCCAGTAATAATTTTTATTTTGTGCTAAAACTGTGATTATGTGTAATATAGTAATTACATATGATCGACTTAATCAACGTCACCATTGACAGCATCATATTGAGCTACTTTAGTAGCATAGTATTTAATAGCATAATTTGGTGTAGTATTGTTTATATAGTAATGCACGTTCATACAATATGGGGGGAGGGGCGTGGTTAACAAACCATGACTGAAGACAATGTGACCAAAGTAGAACATTTTGTATGACAGACGTTTTGTGTACTGAAGTAATTTTTACTTGATCTTTTTAAGGCAATGAGTTTGTGCGGTATTAGCAGGTAAATCAGACATTGTACATCAGACAAAGTTGTTGGGCAAACATAAAAAAAAGTTTCTATTTGAAAGACAGCACACAGTGCACTCAACTCGAAATGACTTTGTTTGAAAAAATAACTTCGAGTTATGAGTACACCATAAGTAAACTGAGTACTGTACACTGTTGTTTTAGTTGTGTACATTAAGTTGTAAGTGAAATACAATTGGTTTTTACTTTACTTGTTTTTTTCAAGACAATCAGATTAAGTAAGGTTAACTAATCAGAATTCACAGCGTGGAGTTAATCCAGAAAATCTAACTGGTGCATTGTGGTGTGAGTCTACGTAAAAAAAAAGGCATTTTAAACTATATTAATTACCATTACCAATTACCATATTCATTTATTATTTAGTTTGAATGTAGATTATAACAGTTTCTATTCTGGAAAAAGTAAACAGTGAAAATATAGTGACTGAAGACTCCTCATTCTGCTTTTCAGTCAAACTAAAAGTGAATTTCTCTAGAATTTCTGAGTTTGTCTTCTTCTCTTATGACATTGTGTGACACCTCTTTTCTTGGCCACTGGAAGATGAGTCTGTCTGAGTGGTGTTTGAATGTTTTAAAGACTTTCTGTGAAATAGGACATAGACATCATTCAAATAGATCCAGTTAGTATTATTGGAAGGGAAAAGGGTGATTGCAGCCATTGTGCATCTAAATCATGTTTTTTTTTCCTTTTAATCCTCTCATACATTTCTTATTAGACTTGTTAAATTGTTGTATTTACACATCCTTTGACCTATTTTTTATTTTGTGTCTGTAATTCTGTGTGTATAATTTCAACAATGTTACATTCCCATGCAAATGTGTGTTGCGAGTGCAAAATTGACTACCAGCTTGACATTAACCTTTTTGCTCAACTGCCCCTGTGGCCGTATTTTTTAAAAGTGACCAGCCACTTACCCATTTCTCTGGCCACAATTCTGATGGGCACTGTCCCTGAACCTCCTGACCATTCTGCACAGAGCCACTTTCTGGTGAAGCACTGATGACCTACTCTTTGTAACTGTTGTCCCTGAATGCACCTCAGCTGCAGACCTGCAGATGTTGTGGAAAAAGTGTTTTTCTTTAATGTAAACTACAAGCACAGAAGGAAATGATCCGGTCACAGTCCAGTTACAAGGAGAATATAACATCCAGTTTGAGTTTGTTGTCAGTAATGGAAATGCAAGGCAATAGGCTTCACAATGGATCAATGAGTAAATGCTGTGTCCAGGTGGTGTTTATGGGAATTCTTTAACTAGAATTCAAAAATATAAAATTCAACCTGGCAAAGAGTCACTGTGTTACCCCCACCGCTGAAAACCATCCGCATTTGCCAGGTAAGTGGGTGCGGATGCTAAGCTCTTCATTCAACACACATGAATGAGTGAATCTGAGTCAGATTTATGTAGAAAATGTATTTATTATGGCATGAGTCCCATTCTATGATTGTGCTTTGTTACATTGTGTCCCCTTCATCGTGCTTTCTTGTCAGTTTATGTGACAAAACACAAACACAAGTCTTTAAAACTTTATTTTATTTTATTGTGGCACAACTGTTTGCCCGCTGCGCTTTTATACTATATGAAACGTTTCTCCAGTTCACTGCAGCAGGAAACATGTTGAATAACAGGCTGCAGCCTTTGATTTCAGAAGTCTTGTGCCAGAGCGCAGTATCATTATGCCCGACCACCCACCGTGTTTTTCTTTATTAAATCATGTGCAAATGACAGCGGGTTTTTTTTAAAAGACAACCACACACACCTCACATTGGTTAGGACTCGGTATGCTGCCTGTAATACCAGAGAGGTTAAGCTACAGGGGTCCATTTAAATCTGTGTGAAATCCCAGATATTTCTTTACAACTGTATTTCAGTTTTGTCTTTGATATGTCTCATAATTCTCTCTAATGTTGTAGCATCATATCACCACAGCAGTATTTCAACTAAGCCTGAAAAGCATTGGACGCATGCAACAAGCAGCTTTGTCAAACCTGACCAAACAATTATTGGGATAATGTGGGAATCTCTTGGTCGTTCCACTGAGCTCTAGTAGTCTAACACATATGTTTATCACACACTCATATAATTGATTCTCAGCAGCTCATTGTTGGTTACAATACTTTTTAGTTGCTCTAGAAGAACCGCAAACATGAAGTGCAATGTGCGAGTGTTGCAGCTGCAGGAGAAATTCATTTCTTTTTCTTTTCTTTTCTTCTTTCATTCCACCAATAAATGAATAATCGAGTAATTGATCATGTTTTACGGCATCGTCTTCCTCTACATTACAGTATTTTGCAGGTAGATCACTTTAAGACTTGCTTCCTACATTTCAGAGATGTGGCAGATTTATGAACTTGTTTTCAAAATGAGCATCTTGATACTAAAAACGATTGTTTTGTTGCAATCCATAACTTGTCAGTATTATATTATCATATGGCACAATTCCTCTGTGAGTTCTAAAAGCCCACTTAGCAGAACAAGCTTTCTAGCATCATTGTGACTGAACATGATCCTTAGTCTTATAGGCTTAGTCAAGCTGTAGATCCAAATATTAGAACAGAAATCAAAACATTGTGTGTTTTCTTATATTTCTTGCACATCTTGAATAAGGGGCACTTACACAAAATTTAAATGTAAGATTTCGAGGTCTTTAATTGATGCGGTGACAACGATAATGACAGTCACCAGGGAAGCTTGTAGCAGAAAATGGTCAAAAGAGCCATGACAGCAGCATGTGCACATCTGTTGCTCCACTCTTCTGATCACTTTTTAAAATATTTTTATATAATAGATAGAATAGAGCTCCTTAAATTCTGATATGTACCAAAACTGTGACAAAAACCTTCAACTTTTATTTGGTAGGGACCATGTATAGAATCATTAAACACAAAATATTATTGATTTGATTATATTATTGTATTATTGTATTGATTATATCAAGGATCGGCTCTGAGCCCCTTCTTGTTTGCTCTGGTGATGGACAGGCTGACAGATGAGGTTAGACAGGAATCTCCATGGACTATGATGTTTGCAGATGACATTGTTATTTGTAGTGAGAGCAGGGAGCAGGTGGAGGAAAATCTAGAGAATGGAATGAAGCTTGGCCACACTAAGACAGAATACATGTGTGGGACCCAAGTGGAACGGTGAGGTTACAGGGAGCAGAGGTGAAGAAGGTGCAGGACTTTAAGTACTTAGGGTCAACGCTTCAGAGCAACGGAGAGTGTGGAAAAGAGGTGAAGAGGTGAGTGCAGGCAGGTTGGAACGGGTGGAGAAAAGTGTCAGGTGTGTTGTGTGATAAGAGTATCAGCAAGAATGAAAGGAAAGATGTTCAAGACGGTGGTGAGACCAGAGATGTTGTTCAGCTTAGAGACAGTGGCACTGAAGAAAAGACAGGAGGCAGAGCTGGAGGTAGCAGAGCTTAAGATGTTGAGGTTCTCTTTGGGAGTGACGAGGATGGACAGGATCAGGAATGAGGACATCAGAGGGACAGCTCATGTTGGATGTTTTGGAGATAAAGTCAGAGAGGACAGATTGAGGTGGTTTGGACATGTTCAGAGAAGAAACTGTGAATATATCGGTAGAAGGATGCTGAGGTTGGAGCTGCCAGGCAGGAGGTCTAGAGGAACAACAAAGAGGAGATTTATGGATGTAGTGAGGGAGGACATGAAGTTAGTTGGTGTGAGTGAAGAGGATGCAGAGGACAGGGTCAGATGGAGGCAGATGATTCGCTGTGACGACACCTGAAAGGGAACAGCCCAAAGGAAAAGAAGATTATAGCTATGTAGCTAATTTTGATCTGTAGTCAACATGCAAAGTGCTTAACACAAAAGTTCTCAAGTTCTCTTTATAGTAAGTAAGTGTAGTATGTTAAGTCAGGTAAAGTGGTCTTCCACCAATCCTGCAGTTGTTGGTTCGATCCCCGGCTCCTCTGATTACGCGTGGAAGTGTGCTTGAGCAAGACACTGAAGCCCAATTTAGTTGCTCCCGGTAAATGTTGGCCAGCTGCATAGCAGCTCCCCCATCGGTGTGTATGTGATTGTGAGGGCCAGTAGGTGAATGAGAAGCAGTCTAGAGCGCTTTGAGTGCCAATTGGTGGAAAAACACTATATAAATGCAGACCATTTACCGTGAATTTATGATGTTGGAGCCAGAAAACATGGGCATGTGTATGGATTTAAGTGACTTTGACAGGGGTTAAATTGCAATGGTTACCAACTGGGTCAGAGTGACCCCAAACTCCAGCTCCTGTGAGATTAAGGGATGTTCTATATCTGCAGTGGTCAGGACCTACCAACATTGGTTCAAGAAAGGAAAAAACTGTGAATCTATGAGAGGGTCATGGGCGGCTGAGACTTATTAATGCACATGACAAGCGAAGGCTGGCCTGCGCAGTCCAATCCACTAGAAGACCTACTTTAGCTTAAATTGCTGAAACGGTTAATGCTGGTTCTAACAGAAAGGTGCCAAAACACACAGTGCATCTTAGTTTGTGGTTTATGTGATAGAAGAGGGTGCAGAGGACAGGGTTAGAGGGAGGCACATGATTGTGATGAGGCGACCCCTGAAAGGGAACAGCCGAGAGGAAAAGCAGAAGATAGCCACAGCACAGTCAGTGTGCTCATGCTGACCCGTGGACATGTGAGCATCTGAACTGGACTGTGACACAGTGGAAGAAGGTGGCCTTGTGATTCACGTTCTTTTATATAAAGTGGGTGCCTTGGTGCGTTATTGGAATGGCCAGACTGGGAACCTGCTCATGACTGGGGCGCAGGAAGGTAGAGCAATCCTCCACCAATCCCGCAGTTGTTGGTTCAATCCCCAGCTCCCCCACTCACAATGTGAAAGTGTCCTTGAGCAAGACAACCTCTCTACTTCTAAGTCTAGGCTTAAAACCTTCCTCTTTGATAAAGCCTATAGTTAGTCATAGTCATGCTGCTATAGGCTTAGACTGCTGGGGGACCCACCTCCCAATGCACTGAGCTGCTTTCCTCCTCTTGTCCCTCTCTCCTCCCGTCAAACCCCACAACTGTAGTTAAATCTTGATAGCTAAAGGCTCTGCCTCCCATTCTACCTTTGGAAATTCTGGGAACCACAAGTAGGCCTGCATTCTGAGATCGAAGTGGTCTACTGGGATGATATGGTGCTATGAGGTCTTCTATATATGATGGAGTCTGACCATTCAGAGCTTTATATGTAAGAAGCAGGGTTTTAAATTCTAATCTAGATTTAATGGGAAGCCAATGGAGAGAAGCTAGTGAAGGTGAAATATGATCTCTCTTGCTAGTTCCAGTCAGCACTCTTGCTTAAAGTTGGTTCTTATGGTTCTAGATTGGGTAGCATGTACATAAATGCCATTAAACTTCCCATTGACTTCCCTGTATTAAAATATCTCTCTATTTTAGCTGAAAAATGCCTCCAGATGACATCACTTGGAGGAAGCTTCAGTTCAGATCTTGTTCTTCTTGTTGCTCATTGTGATGGCCACAGCCTCGGCCACACCCTGAGTTTGTTTGGTAATGTTCTCACTTACCTTTTTCCTTAAGTTTGGTTTCTTGTTATTAAGTTTAAGTTGTATTATTTTAATTTCTCTTTTTCTCGAGTTATCATTCTGCTGGTCCATCCAAATAAAAGATTGGATTGAGGCCTTTATCAACTTTAAATACTTCCTACTGGGCCTGGACTGTACCAAGTACCTTGTTTGATGCAGGGAGGGGAAAATATGGGGAACATGTTTCTTTAGATGTTATAGGTTATTAAACTTTATTTGGTTCATTATTTTGTTATTGCTTTTTCATATTTGAGTAATGGGATGATGTTGGCAAACTGTTTGTCTAGAGTTTGTTTATAATTTGTCTAGTTACAGTAGTGTCTACCCCTTGTGTGTCATATTGGTTTGGCCAGCCAGTATATATGTTTCCCCTTGTGTGTCACTCAGGTGAGGTCAGTTTTGTCTCTGTTGTGGTTAGAACTTATGTTGTAATTTCAGTTTGATAGTTTAAGTTTAGCTGTCTTTTGTTGACCTCTTTTAGGGCCCACATTGTATTAATGCATTGAAATTTCTTTGTATTTGTTACATTTGGGTAAATAAAACCCATTTTCTTCTGTGACTTTACTCCTGTGTCCTACCTGCTCGGTCCCTGACACTAATACAATGTTTGGAGATAACCGTACGCTCTGTGACTGAGCGAAAAATGCAATTAGTCCAACAATTTGTCAATTTCCGTACCTGCAATGTGCAATATATGTTCCAGTTTCTACAGTATTACAGCTAATTTCTGCTCGGTTAGTTTTAGCAGATTTTCAAAAGCAACTTCTGACAATAATTTTTAACTATACTCCCAATCTACTATACATAAGGTGTAAACAAACGGAGCATGGGGACAGCTTTACGTTATAACAAAGAAAAAAATAAGATTATAAAGTTATTCAACTGCCATTTTACCCTGGTATAAAACAGTGCATTTGGGAATTGTTGGGTTCTCTCTGTACATCTTTATAGTCTTGATTTTGCTTTGAGATGAGTTTGTTGTGGATTGGTGCTATATAAATAAAGTTGAATTGAATTGAATTGCATACTTCATAACTTTTATTGACATTCATTAAAACATCTCAAACACCACCCCCACACACAAGACGGGAGCTTCCGTGTTACCTGAAATGTCATTAAACCATTCACAGAGTCTCTAAACAACCTATGATCAAGAAGTGGTGAGAAGTGAAATTTAACAGTGACTTAAAACTAATATCTGGCTTTTTGTATCTAAGCTTCATCACTCTACTCAGAATTAATTATTAAATACAATCGTAGATGTATTAAGCTGTTAAAAAAGGTGAGGCTGTATCCCATTTCCTCAAGTGCTTATCATGTTTTTAAGGCTTAACTCCAGCCCTATAATGTCTGACCCAAGAAATAATGCACAGGAAATTCACATTTTATAAACTTTATTTGGCCCTTTAACAAAATGTAAAAAATAAGTAAATAACCTGTAGGATAATCTGCACATATGTTTTTTTGTTTGTATCATATTTGATACATACTGTAAGATAAGATGAGTTTAGATAAGGTAAGATCAAACTTTATTGATCCCACAGCAGGAAATTAATTAATTATTAATAATTAAGTCAGTAGCGTTATGCACTGCAGGGAATCAGTCAATAACAAAAACGTTTCTCTTTGTCCATCTGTGACATCAGCGTCTTTATTTAAATAGCTACCTTTTTAAATCCTTTTCTTTAATTTTTTCAAGTTGTAAGGGGGAAAACAGTTCCTGACATTTTTAGGCAGAGGTGGCATTTTGCACAGAACACATGGGAAAAGTGAGGAGTTTCTTTGCAGTGCTTGCACCTTTGTCATTGTGCCCAGTTTGGGAAGTGGATGACCCCATCTCTCCTCACATCTGGAGGGACACTCCGCGATGGCCTCTTCCGTGGTCGTGTTGGTGTTTGTGGTGGGGAGGAGTGTGGCAAAGAGGATAGTGGTGGAGAGGACAATAATGGTTTGCTGATCCTGACTTTGCCTTTTCCTGCATTTATCAGGCAAGAGCAAACTGAGGCCTGAGACCTGGTCATGGTATTAGCTCCAGTGCGCTCGTGTCTCTTCAGTACTAATTGATTAGTTCCATTTTGACACTTTGCCCCCAAATATACCAAAGTACCACGTTCTGGTTTTGAAGCTGAGCATATCCACAAGATCAACACCACCCATGAATCTGTTGTAGGTTTCCACAATGCCTGGTCAGGGAACCATGACATGTGTCTTGGTCTTCTGATCCAAGTGGCCTTGGGGAGTCCTGCTGACAAAAGAAGACACCAGGTTGACAGCTTTGCTGTCACACCATTGTACAATTATCACATTGTTTTGGTTGACTCCATGATCCATAGACCCTCTTTCCTGTTTCTTCAGGTCTTTTTCCTCCTGGCAGTCGCATACCCTGTGCATTCTGGTGGTGCCCTGGTAGTATATCCCTCTCTCCTGTGGATGTTCCAACAATGGGAGTGATGTAAAATAGTTGTCAGTGAACACCTATTCTTTTGGCCTGTGCCGCTGTTGGATTCTCTTCTTCTGTGGTCGTCTGGTCAATACTTTCATCAAATTCAGCAGCTGTGTGCGTCTTTCTACTCTTCTCTTTACTTTTCACTTTGCCTCTTTCACACTGCTTTGTTGCCTGTCTCACTGTTGGACCCTCTTCTTCCTCTTCAATACTTTTATCTTCCTCATGGCTACTATTAGTGCTTTCTTCATCATGGCCTTCTTTGGGGGTTCAATCTTCCACTTCATCATTTGTCACCATGAGTTTCTCCATGTTGCTCAAATTATTGAGTCCAATAATTTGTTCTGAACATAACATTTCAATCTCTAATATGTGTAATTGATTTATCAAACACTGTATTATGCACTATGTGGACATGATGAACACACGGGAAAAGACTAAGGAAACTAACAAACAGAAACACACCAAACCTCAGACCAAAGGTTGCTTGGGACTAGAGTCCAATTCACAGGAGCCAGGATTACTCAGGTCAGGTCAATAAAGAGTTCAGTGTGTTGGCAAGGGGAGAGATGACGATCTGGCAGGGAACTGTGGGGAAAGCTGGACTTAGTGAGGGGAACAGGTGCAAACAATGAGGGATAATAAACGGTAAAGCTAAATGAAAGGAATAGGAACAGGAAGCGGGGCTACAAAATAAAAGTCCAAAGGGAGGAAGTGTAACTGAGGGCCATTGACATTGTCCGAATTAAATCACCTAAACTCTTTTGAATTTTATAGTTGTGGTCCCATCTAAAGTGTAACCACTAATTTACAATTAATGTTTTGTGTGTGTTTTTTAGGGAACAGCAGTGAGTGACACAGTCATCAAAAGCTGAATAAGCCTCAGTGTTGACTGGTCTTGACAGTGTAGTAAGATGAACTCTAACGTGGCTGTTGTTGCCATGACACAGACTGTTTTTACTCTCCCTTTTCAAATTATATCATTGCTAACTGACTTAAATAAAAATGTTTTGAACTTATTTTACATTCACTCTTATAATTAGTTCACAATGAAATTACATCACGACGGACAGTGGTTTTTTTTTTTCTTCTTTACTTCATAATGTATTTTAATGTCTTACTATGACCAATCGTTTTTTTGTGTTTTATATAAAAAATGTGTCATTCACTTAATTTATTGCATATTGATGTGTATATTCTATTCCCTACACACAAAATGTAATCTATTTTGAAGTGCATCTGTGTATTAATAATTAATGAATCTATAATTGTATCATTAATAACAGCAGCAGCAGAAGGCTGAGTTGTATCATTGATTCCTTGGCTTGGCTTTATTAAAATGATATTTAAATTTAATGATGTGGCCCATAATGAATTCTATGGATTGGGAAGCTGGTTGAAGAGGGAAAGGGCTATAAAAAAAACAAAAAAACATAGACATTGTTGAAATAATTTAGCAAAAGTAGTGATTTTAGGACAGTTAAAGTGGATTATAAAATACATGCACTTACATTACTGTTCTTATTAGCATGATGTGAAGGGAGGCTGCAATCTAATAATCAATTGGTCAAAGTGAAAATACAATAGGCTTCTTCTAGACTCCAAAAGTGACTGTCAGAGGTTGTTTTTATATAAAACACACACACACACACACACACACAATAAATAAGGCTGTCCAACCAGAACTAACAAAGGCCCACTACAGACAATGCTGTCAGCACAGCCAGGGAGAGATTTTCTGGTGTGTGCATGTGTGCGTGCATGCATGTTTATATGTAAGTATGTATATATATATATATATATATATATATATATATATATATGATGTCTTTGTGTGTGTGTGAATAATAATTGTCTCCACTGAATGTTTCTTCTTCTTGTCATAAGCTACGCTCATTTACACTCAAAATATTGGTCTGTGTGTGTGTGTGTTTGTGTGTGTGTATGAGAAAGAGAGTGTGTGTGAGTAACACAACACGGGGAGGAGACAAAGACAATGTGTGTCATAAGCTATGCTCATTTACTCTCAAAATATTGGTCTGTGAATATGTAAGTGCATGTGTCACATATACATGATTTGTGTGTGTGTGTGTGTGTGTGTGTCAAAAGCTCATGCATTTTCAGTTAAAACATCAAGAGCACATCTGTGTGCTATACTCACACATGCGCCACACTCATTTAGCCTCAGTAGCAGTAGAATGGGGAATTCCAATAATAATCATAAACCCTACTTTATTTTCCCTGTTTGAGGTGAGACGACTGCCTTTTCCCCTTGCCACCACTTTCCAACCCGCTCATCCAATCAAATCTCACACACACGTGTGTGTACACGCACACACATCCACAAAGCCTCCTGCGTGCAGTTCTGCAAGCCAGGGGATTGTCAGAGTTATTACATGGAGTGTTGTCTGCCTTGTTACATTTTCACTTTATGAGCTGAGAGCCGTCCACAGTCCCTCAATACTTAGCATAGACAGCAACTTAGGCACTCTGTGTGTGTGTGTGTGTGTGTGTGTGCCTGTGTGTGTGTGGCTACTCTTTTCTTTTTATCAGCAGACTGGGTCCCTTACTACTTAGCAACCCAACTATTTAATAAGCACAGCAGGAAAACGTGTGTGTGTGTATGTGCATGTGCATGCATGTGTGTTTCTAAGAGAGATGAACAGGAAAAAAGGGAATGACAGACAGACAGACAGAGAGAAAAATAGACAGTATAATTATTTCTCTGTGATCATAAAGAGCAGATATATATTAATGTTATGTAGATTTCATAAATACGCTGGGGTATAACTTTAGCTTTCTATGAGACAACTGAAAACCTGATCCCTGACACATCCTATTGATTTCAGCATGAGTCTTGAATGCATCATGGCTATGAAGGGGAGAAAATAAGGTCTTTAAGGCTTTCAAAGACAAAAAAGCCACATTAGACACTCAGGTAGCTGTTTTTTTTTTAATCAAAATGCCAAAATATCTCACTTTTGTTACACTACTTGCATGTCAGTCTGTGAAACATCCAATCATCATTTACTTAAAATGTAATGTTTTAAGTTATGAACTTTACTCAAGAAACATAAGCCAATGCTAAAGGAAAGCAATGACTAAAATGTGTTGGGTTTAGTTATGGCATAAAAACGTATGAGTTGATATAATCCATTTATGTAGTATATATAAACTAATAAAATTCTATACATACTTCATATCCAGACTAAAATTATCCATCCATCCATTATCTTCCGCTTATCCTGAGTCGGGTCATGGCGGCAGCAGGTTTTGCAACAATTTTCAGCTCCTCTGGAGGGATTCTCAGGAATCCCAAAGGTCAAGTATCCTCACATGGCCCATTCACCAGGTCAAACAAAATGTGAAGACTTGGGTTTTTCTGCACAACTGGGACACATGTGACTTTGAGCAACAAATGTATTGTTATGCAATTCACCCATATCATAGCATTGTTACATGCCACTTTCTATTAAACATGCCAACACTGAAAGTCATATACCATCTAATAGTGTTTTCTCAGAACCTTAGTGTCCCACTCTCTTCAGACAGGGGTTGGTAACCATGGCCCTTAAAATCCTCAACATGCATTGCCACAGCAGTTCCTCCGGTGACATGTCAAAGTGCTCTTGAGTAAGACACTGAACCCCAACTTAGTTGAGTGTTGGCCAGCTGCATAGCAGCTCCCCCATCAGTGTGTGTGTGTGAGAAGCAGTGTAAAGCGCTTCGATTACCAATAGGTAGAAAAGCCGTTTACTGTATACTGTTAAAATATAATGTTTGACCAAAGCTCTAAGAATTAGGTACCACAGCTTCTGGTGCTACAGTAGTTGACCTTTTATTTGGGCATCTTTGAGATAGATACACACTAATCAGACACATCATTATGACCACTTGTGCAATTTAATGCAATTTAATCCAAACCAGTGGCTCTGCCATGAATTCTACTATTACAATGTAATAATGTGTCTTAGTTTTTAAGTTTGTTCTTTCAGAAAGGTGATAATTCTACTCTCTGTTTATTATTGAGGTCAAAGTGGGGAGTGGAGTCATTGTAAGAAGAGGTGGTTCTAAAATGTTGGCCACCTTATTTAAATATGATGAGGGAGGCAAAACTTTAGGGTTGGGACTTCTAACAGAAACTTATTCTGATGAAGCTGTGCAGTTTTTGGGGACAGCTTGGCAAAGCCCAGCTCTACAGGACTCTGGAACACATAAACCTGTACCTGAGCTCTTTTACAGGCAAGATCCACTGAGGTCTAAACCAAAAAGCTCTGGCTCATCTGAAATCTATGTGTCAAGAATCAGGGGCGAGTGGAAAAAATAGGAAAATGCAGTTAAATTAAAATTTGATGATTTAAGTTATAAAAATCAACAGTTGATTGGGTAATGTGACAATAAATGTTTCTTTAGGCTCTTTTGAAAATACAATTCGACCGGTAAATGTGTATATTATAGCAAACTATTACTCATTTTCATTCCTCTTTACATATTATTGGTTCTGTATATCCCTGCCTCCATCACTCATGTTGTATATATGCCTATGTGTGTTTTTTTTAAATATCCTGTTTGCCTGCACTGAAATTCCAACGTTTGCATAAAAAATGAACTTAACCAATATAACAAAATCCACGAAATTAATATAATAAGGTTTTGATTCATTTGGAAGATTTTATATTTTTTACAAATTATGCAGCTCTTTGATTTACTATACAAATATATATATATAAAAAGACCCTAAGGGCACAGTGTGTAAGATTTAGTGGCAGCAGTGAGGTTCCAGTATTATGAACACCCCTCTATTTCCAAGCATGAGAGAGACCACTGCAACATCAAGTAGCAAAACTATATGTCATGCTATAACGTTACTTCACATAGCCATATTTTTAGAAATTAACTTTTCATGCATTGTGGTAGCATTTAGCTTGGTTTGTCGGTGGCCTCCATAAAAGGGCATCAGGCCTGTATGAAAAAACAAAAACAAAATTGGCATTCATTAACACAAATTAAATAAAACTACAATTCTTATTTTCAGGTTTCAGCAGGTTTCACTAATATCCCCTACATCATTTAGCAGTGCACGTACAACATTGTTACTGACAGTAGAGCATCACAGCATCCTAAACGGGACTAAACAGGAATCTATCATTTAGACCATCACAGGACGCAAACACTCTCCACTGAAACCAGACCCAGTCTTGGCCTGGCAGGTTTCTGAATTAAATTCTCCTGCACCAGCCTGTAGTGATTTCTCAGGTCAGATATCATGCAATATTCCTAATAATAATGAAATCATATTGAATGCCTGCGGTCAGGGAGGAACTTCCATTACATCAAAGATGGAACGCAGTGATCACAGACCGATATCAAGTCAATGGGTCAGTCTGTTCATTTTGAGAAGGTATTTCTTGATTTCTGTTTGTTCAGTGTGTAAAGACTTTGTGTGTGTCTCTCCCTATCTGTGTCAGTGTGAGCAATAACCTAATGAGTATAATAGGGCTGTTATATTTTTAATAAACACAGCAGGCAGCTGTAGTCTGCTGAGGCTCGTAGCTAAATGGATAGAGAGACTGTCAATGACTCACCTTGGTACACTTACTGCTGATTACAGAAAGGCAGCGCTTGCTGTGCATATGGACTCTGCCTGTGTGTGCACGTGTGCGCTTGCACGCCAGACCTTTTATTTCTGCAAGAAAACTACTGTGTGTGTCTGCATTGTGCGTCTACTTATGAGTTACAGTTTTTCATTAACACACAATAATAACTGTGCGTCTGCATGCATATACACAGATGCTTTCTCACCCACAACTTCAACATTGTGTGCACAGTCAGATGTGTGTGTGTGTGTGTGTGTGTGTATCCCATTACTTTCCCTGTCTCTGTTGACTAAATGAAACCCCATCCTGGCAGTTTCTCATCCTCAGCACCCATTCACTCTCCCAGTGCTCCCCACACAATATTAAAACTCTCCCTTACTCCCAACACGCCGGGCAAAGCTCACCGGTTCACACGCCTCAGTATCTGCTTTTTCCAGTCTGCGAGACGTCTTTATGTCTGTCAAACAATATCAGGTGGAATCTCAAGTGGAAAATAGGATCAAAACATTGTAATTGGGCAGTTTTTTTAATCTCTATTGTCTTCCAGCAGGGGCAGATTATGAAGATGAACCAGAGGCATAAAGATTAGTCGTTGTTTTTTTCAGTTATAATAAAATCTTAAATTTATACTGCAAGGATTTTAATTATTAGGTTACAACCACCTACATACTTCACCCTTTTGTCATTCTGAAGAAATTCAATGTGCTTTTCATTACAAGACATAAAAACACCACAAAAGGAAAAAAATACAGTTATAAAATCTACAAATGACATTGATTGAAATGGGATATATCATATTGCATCCATATGGTATTTTATTAATATATACTACAAAAATGTTCAAAATCTGTGCATCCAAACAGAAAGATGCCTGCATTGGATTTTTGTCTTGTCTTCTAAAAGTTCAAAAATCAAATATTGGTTATAATAAAAATATAAAATCTGTTTATCGTATTCCTAATGATTGATTACTATTTTCACTCACATTTGTTAACATTTATTTATGTTACATTTATTTGCAACAAAAAAGAACCATGTCCTATAAAAATGCTACTACTACTACTCCAAGATATCTCATCCACTGACTGCGCTAATAATAAAAATGCCATTATCATTTCATTTCTGTCAGCTTCTTTTTTAATGTAACATTATATTTTAAATCTCAGTGCAAACTGAAGTCAATTATTTAGTTTGAGAACATAGAAAATTACAATATCTATAAAGTAATTATTATTTTCTTTTCTTTAATAGTAAAACTACTTACTAAATAATAGCACAATTTATTAATTAGTCTTATTGTATCTCACAACTGTACACAATTACAATTATATGTAATTAATATAGAAGTTAAACATGCTTCTTTGTTTTCAGCAGAATACCCATGAGAGGATCACATATCATTTAATCCCACAGAAATCTAGATATAAAGCCATTAATACTGGTGAGCAATGTATTATCATTTTATCATATTATCATTTGGCCCTGTGACCCGAGGATCATAAAGAAACAACACTTTATTCCTCTCGGTCTCCGAGCTTGATCAGCCCAGCTCCTCGTTTTATTTAATTTCCAGTGCTGTGATGGACCTATCAGTTTTAGTCCAATCGTAATGAACAAATAGCTTTTGACTTTGACTTATTAGAATAAATGAACGCAGGCTCACCTCAACACTGCATTCCAATATTTAAGTCTTTTAAGCACACACATCTCCCCTCAGCCTCCCCCTTTTTTTATAGTAATGAGCTGGTTGAATCTTAACAAAGTAGAATTCATTGCCAAAGCAGATGCAAAAACAATATTTAACCAATTTTCACACGTATAGATTTCTCTCAGAGGGGCAATAATGAGGGTAACAGGGGTCTAAATCTTTATTAAAAGAGGGTCCAAACATTCATTTTTCCTGTGTGAAAGTAGCTTTATTTATTTTTTTATTAATTTCTGTTAAACTAAGGACATGTACAAGTTGGACTGTAAAATGTATGTAGTGATATCAGCTTTTTACTTAAATTACATCATGAATAGATTTTAATGTAAACCTATAAAATTGTCCAATTCAAGTTTGAGCAAAACATTTCAAAATCGATGTCTTGCAAAGTCCACAGCATCTGCGTTAGACTCATTTCATATTTATTAAGCCAATGTTTACTGGAAAGGTTGCATTGCATTTCATCTGCTTTAAGTAAAGATCAGATATCAGTTACAGCACTTATCTGGCTTCAGTGTATCTACATGCAGTCTGACAGACTGTTGAGGCAGCAGTGCCAACCACAGAAAACTGCTGTACAAGTTTGGACTGGATCGAGTTTGACAATACAAGGCATTCAAGATGCAATCAAACAGTAAGTCAACATCTGAATCACAAGACAGTAAGAGAACCGACATCAATGTTTTACGTTAGAAATGTGTGAGAGCAGCTGCTTCCAAATGTTTTGGCATTAAAGGAACCATCCATCCAGGTATCATATAGATTTTTTCTATAGCAGACAGACTTATTTTGAAAGTCTATCTATCTGAACTCTGTTTCTTCCTAATTCTAGAAACCAAATTAACATATACACTTAATTTTTCTGTCCTTTGTTGCTGTCAAAACACATTGTGCTTCCCAGAATTTGCCTCTTTTTTTCTTTGTTTCTTTTGATAATCCAAATAATTCTGACCACACATTTCCTAAATGGATTGATTTCTTCATCTTCCAAATGAGTGGACAAACACCACTTAGGACTAGTGAGCCGACACAAATTAACCAGAGAGCTTCACATTAGCCCAAACCCTGCATCAGTGAGGAGAAGTCTTCAGTATGGCGAATTCTCATTATGCTAATCTGATAAATGAATAAAGTACAGCAGAGTGTCGACAAGCCATTCACAAGCTTAATGAATACAACATATAAAACCTAAGACAAAAAAGTTATTTCGCTTTGAAACATTTTGTGCACCGCGTTAAATCTTTTTTTTTTTTTATCCTGACGCTTGACACCTCTTTGCTACATTTCACAGAGTCTGCAAACGTTCCAATTCAAAGTTAAAAAAGAAAGAACCTAAATGAGGCTTTTTTTTTTTTTTTTATCTCTTTAAAAGGCAAAATCCCCCAGTTGGTTTTTATACAGGCTTCTTTTACCTTTGGATGGTGTTGCTGGGAGCCAGCACACATGTTTATCACCGCTGCCCCAGTCACTGAATTGCCCAACCAACATCAGAACTGAACAATAATAACCAGAATGTCTGTAAAATACAGTGGAGGAACCTCTATCAGCTTTTACTCTTTACCTCAGTGGAGGGATAAATGCAATGTCTAGTCCAGATGTGTTCCACATGTGACTCGCGAATAAGGTTTCTGCAGAAATCTATAATGTTTAGGTTTTGTTAAATTTTTATTTATATAAAGATTTAAGGAAAGAACTATTTCAAAAACCTGATTTCTGACTATTTTTTTGTGAAAAATCATCAACATTCATTTGATTACCTTTATTTAGTACTTAACCCTTTGAGTGAAACCATTTTTTTAAAAAGAAGGAAATGTTTTTCTAAATGTGTTGTGGCTATTTTTTTATTTTTTTTTTCAATTGTCACGTTTTTTCACAAGAAACATATCAATTTTGGATGCTATCAAATTGTTCCACACCATGTCTGTGGTGTGGAACAAAAAGAGCAGAAGGTGAAAGGGGAGCTGACTACTTCAGCCATAATAATACTGTAAACAAGTATTTATTGCTACGACGTGCTCTGTTCTAACAGTTTGAACCTGCTTTTCTGGAGCTGTCATTTACATGGAGAGGAGGAAAAAGTACACATATCCCTCTGATTTATAGTAGAGTTAAAGTAAGACGAATTGGAAAAACTCCAGTAAAGTACAAGTACCTCTAAACTGCACTAACTCACTGTTGTAATTACAGTAAATAAAGGCACTTGACAGTCACTGTGAGGGAGGAAGTGTGACTGTAGGTTGGCTCAGCTCCATAAACCAAGTGAAGTTCCATAAAATACTGTATTTGTGGTCAGTAATGAGCTTTTTAAGGCCACAAAGGTGAACAAATATTCAGAACCATTAACTCCACATATAAGACTGATACTAGTGATTAACCAATTATAAAACACAATACTTCACAGTGGATTGATTTTGAAATTGACATTCCACCATAGATCTTCTACACTCTACCAGTTGTCATTTGAGTTGTTTCTGAGAGTCACTTTGAAGGCACCGACAAATGGAGACACTGATGAAAACAGCTTCTTCTTCCTCACTCTGGAAATGTAAGAATCCAATAAAGCTGTTTGGTTCACAGGCTGACAATATTAATGTGTGTTTGTGTCTCTCCACTGAAAACTGCCTCCATATATAGAAACACATCTACATCTTTCTCCCTTTACTTTGTATGTAGGGTTGTGTTTCTTGCCAGATCTCATTATGCAAAAAATATGTTGCTGCTGCTTTGAAAATTAATAAATAATTTAAAAAATCATTAGTAATCAATATTCATTTTGCCATATTTACAACAATATGATAAACATATTTCTTTTGTGTGGCTCACAAACACTAATACACACGAATTAGTTACACTGAAATCCTGATTTTTTTCTTTTCCTAACACATGTTTTATGTATAAAAATGAACATTTATTACAAGTGGAGAGAAAGGCTGCAAATGGACTGAGAGAAACAGCGAATAAAAGGAGAGAGGAAGCTGAAAGGAAACGAAGGGAAGTTTTTATATGTAAAGAAAATAATAATGCAAAATAATGTGAAATAACCAGTAGAGTAAAAATACACAGGAGTCATGTAAAAGTGTTGGCAGGAGAAAACAAGGAGGAAAAAAAAGGGACAGAAGGTGTCAGCAGAGATAATTAAGAGGAATAATTCAGTTTTAAATTAAAGCTCAAGTGTCTTTAGTTCTGACATACGCTGGTGTACATTAATACTGTTGTGCAAAATAGGCAGGTTTTTTTTTTTTTTTTTTTGTTTGGGTTTTTTTTTTTTTTTTTTTGTTCTCTGGCTGAGACAAACACATACAGCAACACTGTCAAAGATGAGATGACTAGTGGAGCCGGTGCTGTCCCGGTCAGCTGTCTCTCGTCTGCGGTTCAACAAGGGTTAAAGAGAGCAAGCGGAGCCTTCATAACGACGCCACCCTCCCTCTCCTCAGACTACATACAGATACAGACAAGCTCGCGCTCCCCCGATAACACACACATACACTCAGACTCATACACAGTCTGCCTTTTGCCCTCTCTTCTCGTACACACACGCTGTGTCTCTCTCTCTCTCTCTCACACACACACACACACACACCTGCTGGCGGAGGAGAAGAAGACTAGCGCGCGGCGGATCACGGGGCGCAGCAGAGCATCTGGTCTCCTGTTGAAGTGGAGAAACGGAGGAGAGGAGCAACCGGCGCTCCGCTGCTCACGGTAAGCACTTTATGGAGATGAATGGCCTCAGCTGGCTGCTCCCCCCGGGGGTCCTGGAGATGTTTAGTCTGAGTGTGCGCGTGCGTGAAGGAGAAGTTGTCCACTGAGTCTGGATGTGGAGGCACCAAAGGTTTAATTACAGTTGGCGAGAGTGGATGTTCGCTGGTTATTGGCTGCTGTTAATTAGAAAAGGTCCACGTTGAAGCCTTTTTGGAGTTGAAAGGTTGGTGCAGTCAGCTGTGCAGACTGACACAGCTGATTGAGGACTGGGTCATTCAGCAGAGCAGGTGGTTGCAAAAGGTGTGAAGAAGTAAACTCAAGTATGTGGCACTTTCTAGGTGAGACACCACACAGGGTTTCCAAAAAATGTATAGAGGAAGAGAAAGCGAAAAGAGGCAGAAAGATAACAAGACAGAGACAGGATGCTGAGACAAGTCTCCTCAGCACCCTCAGGGACAGACTTCTAGAGTTTAGGAGAAACTTCAAAAGAACAGCTGCTTTTGTTCAGAGTGTGAAAAGCAGGACCAGCCAGAGAACCCAGATCAGAGGAGCTCAGATCTGTGGAAAGGTGCCTGACCGTGAGGAGTTTGGTGGGGGGCATATTGTCCAACACTATTCTCTATGAAGACATGTGAGGTGGAGCTGTTCCGTAATGGTGAAATAAGAGTTGATGAAGCTATAAATGGATCATTCCAGTTCCACTGCTGGTGAAGAAAGTGTGATTGCAAACTGATTTGCCCACAGAACGTCTGCTTAGGGAACATTACTCATGACTGCTAGAGTTTCTCAGACTTAAACTGACTAAACTTCAGTTTTGTGTTTTCCAAACTCTCTTTTCTCACCCCCTCACCAAAAACAAAGTTCCCTCTTTAACACCAGACATTCTCCTAGATTCCAGCACTATATAAAACCAATTGCAGAAAATGTGTAGAATTAAAAATCTGCTTATTCGAACTCAAATATGCTGTAGGTCCATCTGCCCCAAATACATTCTGCACTATGTGGTGAAAATTATTTTTTTTTTTTAATCAAACTATTTATTACACAATGTACCTAACTTCTGAATAAGCTTTGGAACAGTTTTTTTTTTCCAACCTAAATCTTAAAATAAAATCCTAAACTTGGTTATGGGTTCACAAAAGCAGCAAAGCCGTGCGTAGGTCTGGGGGTTCAGACAGACGACACTGTAGAATCACAATAAGGCAACGGAATAGAGGAAAAGCAAAAGAGTCCAATAACCAACTGCCTAATTTCAAATCTCACCTTGCTTATCTCATCATTCACCCATTCTGCCCCCAGTGAACCTGCTATAGGCACAGATGGTAACAAAGTTAACAGCACACACACACACACACACACACACACACACGCTCACAGATTATATATCGTTTTTTTCTCTCTTTCTGTTATACAGAGTTGTACAGTGGCAGAGAAGACGTCCTTTAATTTTACTTTGACACTGCTAACCTGGATTTTATTGTTGGATTTTAAAAATACTTTTCTTAGCTTATTTTTTAGAGTTACTAATATTCTGAATTAATGAGTGAGGGTGTAATTAAGTTATTTAAAGTCATTTATCACTGCTTTTCTTGGTTTGACTCTATTTTTATCCAAACTATTCTTTTCACTCTGGTGACGCAGAAAAATAACACTGGTGCTTAGAAACAGGATTTTTCTCTCAGAAAATAAATAAATACAAATTGAAATAGTTTCCAGGTGTTTTCTGTAAGTGACATTACACTGTAGCAACACTTAAGTTAGTTAAGAAAAAAAAAAAAGTGATGTGCATTAATTTGGAATTTGGCCTTGGGAAGGAGTCTACAGATGATTCCAGCCTGAATATGAACTGAAACCACTCCTGCAGCCCATGTGTTCACAGGCTGATTACAGCCCACATTACAAACTCAGCAATTAAAAAGAAAGTGTGTCTGTTGGTTTCTCTGGGACCTTCTCAAATTTCATTTTTAATAAGGATGCTCCAAAAGGTGGTCATAGAGGAAAATATTTTCAGCAACATTATTTTATGCTTTATACTTTCATTAAATTCTACTGTTGCAAGGTTCAGACCAGTGATCATGTTATGAATTTTATGTGGCTGTTTGGATTCACAAGCTGTGCTTCAGCCCCTTCAGCTTGAGTTGTTTTGCTGATTTAAAGAGGTAAATATTAATGCTTATTTTCCATTTTATATTCGTAACTGATTTAGATGACTTTGTAGAAATCTGTTTTTGGGTTTTTTTTATTGTTTTTTTTTTTTTTTGGAAACCAAACTAAATTGTAAATGAGTAACTAAATGATTTAATGTTACAAAGGTGAAAAATTCCAAAGTGACGTGGATTTTTTTTTTTGCAGTCCTTCATTGTTAAACTTGAATTTCTTCACCGTGCCAGATGCTGTGACTTAAACAATATTACCACAGCACAATAATGTGTGAGACATTTTAAAAGAAATTGTTACAATAATTGATTAAAAACAACAACAACAAAAAAAGAATCATCTTTCACTCTGTCCGACAGTGAGGCTGCGCTGTGTTTGCCAGCATGACTAACCCAACACCTTATAATGGTGGAAGTGTCTTCCTTTACTTAGTCATGCATAGTGCAACACAGTCTCCTTGGAATGTATTAGTAGACCGTGGAATTAGTGACATTTGATATAGAATAGTGTAAAGCAGTGTAAATGAAAGATGTTTGGTTAGTTGTCAGCCAGCAGCCTGGATTAGGTTGTTCAACTGTGGCATATTCTTCTATTGTTGTCGAAAACGTATTAAAAACACATCAGCCAGACACATCGCTGCACTGGGTGACACATTTCTTCTAAAAGTGGTGACCCTTCAATTTTTAACAAATGTTGCCCCGCACTCTCTGTTTCGGCGTTTCCTTCGACATTTATGGTAAAATTATGCTGTCTCGTGTCAGTTTCGGCAAATTTTAGAACGATCAAGATGTGCGTTAAACTTATTTTGGACAGCAACGGAGAAATATAGTACAGGTGGACGTGCTAATCCAGCCTGTAGGCTGACAGCTAGTAGAGTGTTCGGTGTTTGTCTGTGTGATAACATGATTAATTTAGAAAATGACAAAAATGATCGTTTAAATGTTTTACTTGTCTTTATGTGTCAGGAAAAACACACACTTGCCTATGGAGTGAGAGCGACCTATATATGGATGATGCCGCTATGTGTTGTGTACGTCAGCCATTAGCTTGGTGGAATTCCATTCTGCAGATATATATGGATGACAAATTAAAGGAAAACCTGAATAAATTTGTGGAGAAGCACAACAATCCATACAGAACAAAAAGTTTTAAAACTTTTTATGAATATGACTTAGAAATACTGTGTTATGGCTTTTGCACTCTCCAGATCTGAATCCATCGTATTTAGACCAACATGTTAGACTGCGGTCTCCACCACCATCATCAAAACACCAGTGAGGGAATATCTTGTAGTATAGTGTTCTATTCCTTCAGTAGAGACAATCAATGGCAAGGTTGATTGTTCTGGTAGCATGTGATGATCCAACAACTATCCATTCATCTATTATATGTAACCCTTTATCCTGTGTGGGGTCATAGGGGGCTGGAGTCTATCGTGTATAGGTCTTCAGTCTATCTCAGGGACGGGGACCCAACGCAACCCAAAATAAAAAACAACATTGCTTTTCCTTTAATTTGTCGTCTGTTTATAGCTTAAGCCAAGATAATATATCTTAATGTCCACTTTTGGAGAGTTTGGAGTCATTTTCATTTTGGAAAGTGTTATAGACATTTTTCTCACACACAGGCTACACAACTATTGTAATAAATGAATTGAGAAATGTTTAGCTTGACTTTATGTCTATTGTGAAGCTACATAATCACTGTGGGTTTTATGTAGCACACACAGAATGTACTTAAATGGATTTTTAAAGATTATAGTTTGTTACCCTGTTGACTTTCTCAATAAAGCTAAAATAATTATTATTACACAAATGTGATGAGCAAGTTTCACCACTTACCAGTTGATTTTTATTCTGTTGACTTGTTTTCCTCATATCATCTCTTTTAAGTAGTTTTACATAATAGTCATCATTGATTGTTGTTGTTGCTACACCCAATAATTTCTCACCCAAAGGTCCAGACTGTCTCGTGTGTTCTGTCCCATGAGAACACTTTTCACATTCCTGAGGAAAAAGACGTGTTCACCAATCAATGGCTGAGACTTTAAGAAGAAAGCAGGTGTGAATGGTTTCTGATGAGGAGGAAATGTGCGACACTAGGGGCAAATCTGCACTGCTCAATAGTGCATTACCAAGGCAAACAACACATTATTCTCCCCCACATTTACTGAACTCAGTTTCTTCGTTTGTGTCATTTTCCAACTGTCCTTTAATTTTTACTTAATTTTTTTTTTTTGGTTGTAAAAAAAAAAAAAAAAGAAAAAGAAATGTAATCATTGAATGTCAATACGCTCCCAGAGCTTTCTCTCTGGGACATCAACATCTGTGATGCAAAAAACACATTTCAAATGAATGAGAGATGGCTGCTGTGATTTGTGAATACTGATAAAGTTGTTAATATAAATGCAAGAGCACTATCCTATTCATTTCCTGTTGTAGAAAGGATTTAGGCTGTGAACCCTGAGGCCACGAGGCAGTGACACCACTGAGGAATGCAGACACAAAGACTGCAGGGAAGCAAAAAGTGACACCTGTCCATGTAAAACGCTGGTCATCCAGGCTCCAGGGTGTTGCCCTTTATAGTATGTACTCTGAAGTGTGTATAGCACAGATGAAATCATAATCTAATAATCATCATAATAATTCCAAAAATGAGAGTTTTGTTTTCCTTCTCGGGTGTAACTGGATTCAGCTTCTTCACGTTGTTTTGATAGTATAATGCTCAATTTTTTTTTTTTTTTTTCCTCATTGTACTATTTGGAAAAATAGAAACTAATAATTCATATTTAATAAAGCATTCAGGACTGTGCTGTAAATGAGACAGCTTACGATGTCCTATGTTGACATCTTATTCATTAATTTTATGGTATTTTCCAGGGACAATAACGTTAAAAAATTTCACACACAAGCAGCTAATGCTGGATATACAGGGCATCCAGGGCAAAGCTACATTGCAGCTTCCAGTCCTTGTCACGGTTAAAACATTTAAAACATTCAAACAAACAGTAGAGCGGTTGTCCACCAATCTCACAGTTGTTGGTTCAATCCCTGGCTCCTCCAGTCACATGTCAAAGTGTCCTTGAGCAAGACACTGAACCCCGACTTAGTTGCTCCCGGTGAGCGTTGGCCAGCTGCATAGCAGCTCCCCCATCGGTGTGTGAGTATGAGTGTGTGTGTGATTGTGAGTGTGAATGGGTGAATAAGAAGCAGTGTAAAGTGCTTTGTGCCAAAAGGTAGAAAAACACTATATAAGTGCAGAACATTTACCATTTAACATGCTGAGATTCCCTCAGTTTCTGATCGACAACCTTTAAGGTTTGTTTGTATAATGACATTATAGGGTTGATCATTCGAAGGCCTGGGCCCCTTTTTTTAATCCACATAATATTAAATGCTTATTTATATTTCACATAATATACAGTATAAACTTATCTAGATAGTCTTTGGCATTTTCTTTAAGAATAAGTCATTGGTCAATTTCTAAATTATTCACATTATCCACACTCACTAAACACACACTTAAGTAAACACACCTCTGCTCATATTTTGTTATTTGTCAGCCTGCAGCTTGGATTCGCCTATTTGTTTGGATGATATGATTCTTCATTTTGAAAACCAAGACCATTGTAAACATTGTCCACACTCTTCGGAGTCTGTATAATTCCACCTTAAATGCCGCACATGCGCGGTTCACTGTGTAAAATACCAGGAAGTGTGAAAATAATAAGGTCACCAGTTTTGGAATGAAGCAACATGTTATTCAGTGGAGCGGCATTTGTGGCTGATGTGTTTTTATATGGACAGCTACCAAGGTCTATGGTGCCAACAAATAAGTGAATCTAGGCTGCGGTGTGAAAACTAACCAAATGTGGGTAAAGAAGATTCAGGGCCTCTTTTATTATCTGCATGGAGACTGTTGACAATATGATTGATTTTAAAAATGACTGCAATAATCCATTAAAATCCTTTAATTGAACTTGAGCCTGGAGACCAAAATTTCACCTAGTTATACATTCAATTTTTTTTCAACATCAATTCGAAATTTATCCAGTGATTTTGCATAATTAAAAACAAATGTTGACCTGCCCTCACTGGGAGACAATGACCAGCTACCCAGTTAACTCTGCAGCCTGAAAAGGACATTCTCCTTTTTATATGATCAAGCAAAAGAGCAAAGGCCCCAGTATTGAACCTTGTGGTGTACCTATTGCATATTTCATAGAATTTTACAACACACCTGCAGCCCAGATATAATTTAAACCATCGTCAAGTTTGTTGATGCAATTAAGTGGTTCTGATTTATTACTAGTGTTTCATGGTTCATTTTTGAGTAGTTTATTGAAAGTATTGAAAATAATCTTCACATAAATCTGTCATTGAAGACTTTTGTATATGACCTCTAGAAAACAGGGCTGTTGTTGTTGTTTTTATAAGTTATTATAGGATATTATAGTTCTTCAGCTGGTCAAGCCACAGTCAACAGTGACTTTCTGCCCCTACAAAGTCAACCCAGTACACATGTATAGCACCTATGATGAGAGGCTGCAGATAGATGTTGGTGTTAAAGGGTCACAGATGGACGTCCTACTACAATAAAGCAGTGATTGAAACACTTGTTGATCTCTCATGTTTCTCTAGGCTCAACAAATAAAGTTGACCATGAGTGAAGTGGTTTAGTAAAATCAATAATGACTCAGAGCTTCCACCTGGATTCAGCTGCTCCGTTTCACAAATTGAGCAGATGGTACTGCATGAATACTAAACACTCTCACATGGAGAGCACAGACGGGAGAGTAAAGAGTTATAACCAAACAGCTATATCAGGAACAGGAATCAAATATGCATATATCCATGTGTACTGAAAAATATTCAATAACTTAAATTATCAGTGTAATTTAGACAATACAGCAGAACCTTCAGTCAGTCACTGATGTCTGAAGATAAACGAGAACAACTGTACAATCTACCACCATCCAGTACAGCAGCTTCTCCATAAATTTTAGTTTTCAAGTGATAATTCTACAACGTGTGTATTATTGAGATTATAGTGGGTGGTAGAGTTTTTCTGTAGTGGATTATATTAAGAGGTGGTTCTGATATTTTATTCTTTATAATTTTTTATTTTTAACATTTTTTGTCCTTTCAGCTTATTCTGTGAGATCAGAGTCGCCACAGCTGATTATTTTGTCCGCATGTTGGTTTGGCACAGTTTTTATTCCGGATGCCCTTCCTAACCCTCCCTGGTTTCCTCTGAGCTTGGGACCTTAGCTGAGCGGCTGGGGATGGGCTGTTGGGGGCTCAGTGTCTTTCCCAGGGACACATGTGATTGGGAAGAGCGAGGTGCAAACCCTTGTCCCTGTGGTCGGTAGGCTGCCACTCCACCCACTTAGCCACTATTCATTTTAAACATGGCGTTCAAAACATTAGAACTACCTCTTAAGATAATGCACAGTAGTCAACAGTTTCACCTTAAAAACTGAAAAATGATAACCTAAAAGAACTAGAATTTATGGCAGAGCTGTTAGAATCATAGGTTTAATGTTGTAGTTCTTAAAACTTGCCACCACTGGTGTGAGACTCGAGATCAGTCTGCTCTGCCCAGCGCTTCTCTTCGCTGCTCCGCTATGTGCTACATTCTGCCACAGTCTGCACAGCTTTTTCAGTCTCAGTCTTTATCAAATTGCAATAAACACAAATGCTGCAAATATGCCTCCAGCAGTTAACACAGTATGACTTCACATTTTTATTGTATTTCTTTATCTGATTTATTTTGAAATTTTCTTTTACTTTTTCTTTCTTTTTTTTTTTTAAATTATTGGAAAAAGTCAAATTTTTTGCATCAATTTGCACTTTGCTAAACTTGATTTTTATAATATTAAATCAGAAGAGAAATAATCTACAGTGTCAACACTCAATTATCTAAATTGTATTCTCCAGTCGCTTTAAATCCTATTGCGACACAAAGACGTGCTCCTGTCCCTACTCACACATAGTGCTTTGATTTTGTTAAAAAAAGGTGGTTGAGTATTGTTGTGGTTTCCAGTGGGATTATTAGTTGTCCATACTCTAATATGTTATTGTGAGCTAATTGTAGGCAATATGGTGCATTTTCAGTAGTAATTCTGAATAGCGCTGTTGGCGCCTTTGGTTAAGTTGGGAGCCAGCTCTGATATCCAAAGCTCTGCTGGTCAGAGCTCAGTCTACTTCAGCATCACAGCTTTGGCACTGTCACTGTGTTGTCATGAACATCATGGCTTTCTGAATATGTCTCAGTCTGACTAATGCAGAGTTTAGTTCTTAGCCTTTCACTTTATTCAATAGGCTCGTTCTGGTCGTTACTCTGCAGCAGGATTGTGTGTCTCCAAATTGAAAGAGTGGCTGTGTGCAACTAACTTCATTAAATATTCAAATCTTCTGTGTCTGTGGCAGACTTACTAAATGCCTTTCTGCACAGGAATCTGGTATTCTGCAGTGAAGTTATGATGAGCTCAAAAGATAAGCAACATTAAAGAATTATAGTACCTTTTTTTCTGATGCTACAAATCGATTTCGAGGTGATCATCAACAACATTTTTCAGAAAAAAATCCTCATGTATATACAAACTCAATTATAGAAAAAAGATGACGACATATCATAAACATAAACCTGTAACAGACAGTCTTTGGAAACATAACGAAAACTAATGCTGCAGTTTAATAAGAAAAGGTGTGTCCAGTCATCAGAAAATAAATGATCTCTTTATTAAGAATTTGCATTTCGCCAGTGTTTATAGTATATCCACTGTTACAGAATAATATAAATGATGAAGAGACAGAAATGAAAAATGTAAGACTATAGAGGAGGGATGAGAACACGAAATGTGTTGGTGTATCCTGAGAGAATTCATTCAGAGTGAGGGAGAGCGAAGGAAAAGGTCCTGGCAGCCATGTCTTATTTATTGTCAGGTTACTGGCATAGGGACCCACACTGCTGAATTATGAAGAACACAGTGATGGAATAGGACAAGACATACACACACACACACACACACACACATTACATATCTGCTAAATGTTATTAAGCCTAATGTTTACAAATTCACCTATAATTTATTTTCTAGTGTGGGTCTGTCTCAGTCAGCTGACAGAGAGCTGTTAAAAGCTGTGTCCACCGAGGACAAGCTGCACGCCCTGTCTCTGAAGGGTTATTTTCATGGATCAGCATGTCGCAAACATCATGATCACTGGTCAACAGCTCTTTATTACAATTGGATCAGCCCGCTTTTACTGCTAACCGACATCTCCGGATGCAAGTAAATAGTTTGCAGTAATTTGTAGTTGATTTCTCTTGACATGAAAAGTGACATCACAGTGACATCACACAAATACTTTAAATAGCAACATGAAATTGATGTATCATTCTATAAAAGCCATTCTGAAATAAATACTGACGTTTGCCGAAGTGCATTTAGAAACTAATCGTTGATATAAAAGCAAACATCTTTAAACTGAAAATGAAATAATAAATCTATCGCTGTGATCATATATTAATAACATGTCTTCTTTTCATAATGAACACTTTGTCTCACTGCCTCTCTGTCCTAGTCTGAACACACTTGCACGCAGGCATGGACGCACGCACACGCACAGACACAAACGCATCCCCCATGACCAAATTCTTGTCTGTCTTACAATAGAACATTAGCAGCTCCTCCAGGCTAGTTATTGATTTCCATCCTTGCCCCCCCACCCCCACCCCCACCCCCACCCCCACCCCACACACACACACACACACACACACGCACACACACAGACAATGGGGATTCACGTCTCACCTCCCCAACATGAGCTAGAAATCCTCACTAGACGTGGTTTGAAAATTTCAGGTGAGCCTCCGGGGCCGTTTGGTCGAAAACAACTCTAAAGTTAGAGAAAACTTCTGACATCTCTGCCACGATATTTGACATGTTGGTTTGCATTACTTCATATTCCCTTGAGTCAAGTCATTCTAGTCAGGCTGAGGAGACATTAGCTCAGCACCTCATGTTTTTTTTTTTTTTCACAATCCTCTTTGCTGTGTTGGTGCACTTAGGATATTTTGACATTTTGGTGAATGTTTAACTTGCAACCATTTATATTAAACTCATAAAATATTCAGAAAAACCCCTAATCGATGCTTAGTACTATCCTTATTATTTTATGTATTTGTATAAATGTTTTCTCCTAAACCTCATAGTCCCTTAATATTTAGTCATTTTATTGATACAGCTGCACACTGCAGAGTTTGTGAACAATAAAATTAGTAAAGCAAACAAGATGAGATCAGCAGCTCCGAATAAAACAAGTACACTCATCTACTACATTAAGTTTGTGAGAAATGACCTAATTATCAGTTTTAGTTATTGGTGTAGTTATTAGTGATTGTTAAATCACTGAATACGTTGTAGGTAGTTTTCATGAGATTCTGTGGACTAACAAAGTAAATGAATTTGTAAAGTTTCGTAGCGACTGCTCAGGTACTGAGGGGTACTGCTGAGTACTGTTTGCAGCTTTGGTCAGTATATTGTACCAGCTTGAATAAAAGTTTAGTTTACACCTTAGTAAATTCCACCTTTGAAATGAGTTTGAAGACACAGATGTGTGAATATGAGTTAAAATTTTTGTCATGTGCTTTAAAAACGTGAGTGTGAACCGGAGTGTGGCGTAAAATATGAGCGTGAAAGGAATGAAAGTGTGCTTAGTGGAGAGGTTCACGGCCCCGAGACCTCTGCTGACAGAGGAAAATTGCTTTCTTATTGAATAGATTCATCATTAGAATGTGCTTCTTTGTTTACTCAGAGAAAAAGAGACGGAGCAAAAAACTGCTGTGTATGTGTGTGTGTACTATGATGCTGTACATCATCCTACACTGATGAAAACAGCAGGTGAACAACGATTGTGAGTGTTGTAAGTACAGCTGGGGCACTTTGTCCCAAAGCAGAATAATGAGTGGTATTTAGAGATGTGCTCAAGCAGTAAATTAGAATTATTTCCTCAGTCATATGAAAGCTCAGATGGATTTGTGTTACAGTGGCGTCTGTTCCTTCGGCCAAACCTGTTCAGGAGTGAGATAAAAGTGGCTAAGCCCAACTGACAGACTCTGTTGTTACTGCAGGTTGCCATCAGAAATGATGGAGGCCATGTTCAGCAAGACATCAGCAGCGCATTAAAAAAAAAAAAATCTTACTGATGTCAACGCAGCGTTTTGTAGAAAACAAGTTCAACATGGCTCAACATTTGATGCAATGCAACATCTTCTATTAGACACAATCCTGATGGATGAATGTCAGTCTAACAGAGCAAAACAGAGGTTCCCACACTTTTCACATCAAACCAAACCAAAATTGCCACTTTCCACTGCAGATACCAAAAAAAGGGATAAGTTCACGCATGACAAGTACTGCTAATACTACTAATATCACTAGTACTCAGGCCCAGCACAAGGATAAAGTGATTTTTTTCTAAATGTTTTTAAATAGATATTTTACAAGCCAAAAAAAGTCTTGAGCTAATCATTAAAAAAACACGTGAGGCTACTTTGTCAAAGTACAAAACAAACAAAATAGTTTCCCTCCAATGTAGCAGTTTTTTGTGGTTCCAGTCTCTTCCTCTCTTGGTGACTGTCCTCTCTGTTTCCTCTCTGCCTGTGGATTACGACAGTGGGAGGAATAGAACGTGTTGTCCATGGTTCTGAAACAAGCAAACACCACTAGTTGTGCATCTCAGTTGTTAGGTCATGTCCCCATATGTGGCTACACACAGGAAGTTTTCTAAACCCTTCAAACAATTATCAGCTTATTGTTCTTGAACCAACTTTATTGTTGTGTGTTGTAGAAAATACCCATTAAAAAAAAAAAAAGTTATAAAAAGTGCAGCTGTGATTCCCACCAGTGATGTGAAAACAGTGACTGTAGCATTCAATGAATGCAAACCCAGGAATTTAGCAAGATTTAGGAAGCTGTCATTAGATACAGTTGCTTTCTCTCAACTGTTTTAACTTTAATTGATTTCAAGCATCTCTGACTGTGCAGCGCTGGTGTCTGATAAACCTTCAAGCTCATAACTGGCACTGAAACTGTCCATGATTATATTTTATTACAGTATCTCAGCATCTACAGCAACTGACATAACAACATCGAAAAAATTCTTTAAAGTAATTTAAATTAGTATCATGCCATTGTGTGTCCTGTGGCGCAGGAAGCAGTCATCCACCAGTCCCTCAGTTGCTGTTTTGATCCCCGGCTCCTCCGGTCACATGTCGAAGTGTCCTTGAGCAAGACACTGAACGCCAACTTAGTTGCTCCCGGTGAGTGTTGGCCAGCTGCATAGCAGCTCCCCCATCGGTGTGTGAGTGTGTGTGTGATTGTGAGTGTGAATGGGTGAATGAGAAGCAGTGTAAAGTGCTTTGAGTGCCAACATGTAGAAAAGCTATATATGAGTGCAGCCCATTTACCATTTACCATTTAAACATACAGTTCACATTATAACACACTGATATTCAATTCAATTCAACTAAACTCTATTTGTATAGCGCCAATTCAGAATGTAATCTCAAGGTACTTTACATAATGAAGTCAAGACTATAAAGATGTATAGAGAAACGCCAACAAGCCCTAGGTAACAGTGAAGAGGAGAAACTCCCTTTAACAGAAGAAACCTCCAGCAGAACCAGGCTCAGGGTGGGCAGCCATCTGCCTTGACCGGTTGGGGTGAGTGGAAAGTGGAGAGAGAGAAAAGAAAAGAGCAACAAAAGCAAAAACCGAACATCAGGCAGGTTGGTAGGACCAGTAGCTGCACACTAGAAAGCACACAGCTCCAAAGTCGGGGACACCTGCAGAAAGGGACAAAGGGAGACAGACAAGGACAAAGAAGAAACAAAGTTAATGTCATACAATGGTGACAAATAAATGTGCATTAGGGGGTGGGTCCCCCAGCAGTCTAAGTCTATACCAGCATGACTAAAACTATAAGCTTTATCAAAGAGGAAGGTTTTAGGCCTAGACTTAAAAGTAGAGAGAGGGTTTCTGTCTCCCGAATCTGAACTAAGACCTAGTTCCACAGGAGAGGAGCTTGATAGCTAAAGGTTCTGCCTCCCATTCTACCTTTGGAAATTCTGGGAACCACAAGTAGACCTGCATTCTAAGATGATATGGTGCTATGAGGTCTTTTATATACGATGGAGCTTCACCATTTAGAGCTTTATATGTAAGAAGCAGAGTTTTAAATTCTATTTTAGATTTAAGTGGGAAGCTAATGGAGAGAAGCTAATGGAAGAGAAATATGATCTTACTAATTCCAGTCAGTACTCTTGTTGCAGCATTTTGGATTAATTGCACTATATCTGATATATGTTGCCTACTACAGTAAAATCATACTTTCAATTGAAAGTTATACAGAAACGTGAATAATGACAACCCAATGAAATGTTTTTGCTTGCTGGTATGTTTAAAATATTATCCAAGCATGTAATTACCATGGAGGCACAGGATCACACCCCCAAACCAATATATAAAAATGCAAATGTATTCGCCGAATATACAGCATGAAATCCATTCATCCATCCATCTATTATCTGTGAGTCGATCACTCCCCCAATATCTGTAATAAAAGCTTATCATCAAATCAAAACTAATGAAAATGTCCTGAATGTAAACTGAACTTCCTCTGCCTCATGCTGGTTTACATGTCCAACAGCAGCTGTTAACACAACAGTCGTTTTGGCAGTTTGGCATCATCCACACGTGTACAGTCTGCTTGAATCACAAAGTCACTGTTTTACTGCCGTTGCTGAATAACTCTGGCTTCAGCACTTTTGTTTATTGAATAATGGCCTTCAAGTTGATTGATCTCTAAGTGTTGCTGTGAACTGACCAGGTTTTTATTACTTCATCGGCACGTGCATGCTCAGGTGTGAAATGTGACACTACTGTATGTTCTCTCTTTTAATTGAACATCTGGCGAACAGCTGCTGGTTTAAGAGTCATTGCTGGAAATACTGTATCTCTCTAGGTATCTATACACAGTATGTTATAGATAGACAGGGACTGCACACTGCTGGATCTGCTTGGTGATGTGGTTTCTCACAAATCAGCCTTTGAGAGGTTTCCTCTTTTATTTGTATTTTTTCCTGAGTGTGTATGAGAGTGCAAATAGTGACGAGTGTGTCTAAACATCTAACATCTAAAGGATGTTTTATTGTTTAAATGTACATAATGACTGTTTATTAAAAAGTGTTTGTTACCCTTTAACTGCATTAACCATATTCGAAGTCTGTGTTTGTGCAACACATTCTTATCCCACAGCGTCAGATATTGACACTTTCTACGGTGTCAAATTTGGACAATTTTGTACATCCTTTGGCATTTCACAGTGACACAACAGGTTCCCATATATGAACAATCATATCCAGTATTGACGCTACAGGCCAATACTGGCACTTTGGTGTCGGATCTGGGTTTCCCCCGACCTACACTGACAGGTCAGAGCATCAATCACCAACGCAAATGGGTAATGCTGAAGGGACAGGACAAAGTGGTGCTTTCGACGCCTTGGGAATGAAAACATGCTGGTTTGTGAGAAACCAAATCACCAAGCAGATCCATCGGTGTGGAGTCCCACTAGTTTCCAAACTGAATCAGTCCTGCTTCTCTCACCTGTGTTTGAAATGATAGACAGACAGCAATGTCCCATTGTTCTTTATCATATTCTGGACAAAAAACACACTTCTTTACCAATAGTGGGGTTCCACAGATGGGAGCAAAGGAATTTATTGTGACCTCAGGCTTTATTGATACAGTTATGCCACATTTCATGCCCTTTAATGTGACACGTTTGTTTTTATACTGGCAGATGCACTCTAGGCATGGGTGACCTACCGTGAGGCTGTGGCTTGGCAGATAGTTGGTCATCCACTTATTTGATGGGGTTGTCAGTATAAGGCCCAGCTCTGGTGCTGGTGTCTTGTGTCTGAATAGGTGAATAAAAAGCAACACAGTATAGTGTTTTGGGTACTGATAAGGTAGGGATGCCCTAATGAAGTGCTGAGCATCGACTCGGTAGACGCACACAGAGCACTGGAGCTGCTCTTATAAAGTGCTGCTCACACATCCCATTCTATGTAGACATGTTGTTAGCATGTTTGCAGTGATCCGTTCTCCTCAGTCCTGCATCCACAGCTGGTTTATTACCTCAGTGATGAAACACTGCGGTACGAACAAATCTTTAAGCAAACATATTTAAAAATTCAAAACCCTGAGTTGTTTTCCAGACAAGCACGAGAGGATTGCTTTCACAAATGCTTATTTTTCATAAAACCTTTGTTTAACTGGATGAGTCTATTCAGAACCAAACATATTGTTCTGATGGCTCGGTGGGGAGAGCACAGAGCTCATGGTCTGAGAATGAAAACCACACGCGTTTGTGTGCACACACTGCTCAGCTCTCAATGGAGGATTCAAGTCTTATCAGTTGTCAACATGAAATAACCTTTAGGGTGGGAGCTTTGAGTGAAACTTTAAATGTGTGTGCGTGTGTGTGTCTGTGTGTGTGTGCATGTGTGCGTGACCTCTGGGCATTGTGCTGATTAAAGAGAAGGCATTTTAGTCTGATGTCTCATTAGCACTTCAAGTTATTACAATAAAGTCCAGTAGCATCATTTTGGTCAGTCTGAGAATCAGTGCTACAACATGAAGGGACACATCATACAAACTGAAATAAAACGCTACAAAAGCAGAAAATGAGGGAGCAGCAGAACAATGGTAAAAACTCAATGGCAAGATAATGAATCATCTGACACACCAAAGTCCACTGTTCACTTTCCTTTGAGTCCAGTTTGGTCTTTGCCCACTACAGAATGAGAAGTCAATGCCCCATTATGTTAAATTAATCTCCAACAAAGCAGCTCTTCAGTTCTTCTCCACAGAGCTGAGAAGAACTGTAGACAGGTGAATATCCTCTGTGGGTTCATCACAACGAGTGACACCTTTTGTTCGATTCATGGGGAATATACGCAACTTTAAACAACTTTAAGAGCATCAGCATTAATTTAGACTCGTGTTTAAAGCCACCACATTGAATGCTCAACAGAGACTGACATGACTAAACCCTGCTTGTCTCACAGATTTGTAACCTGACATTCATATGTACACAACAAGTATTTGGCCCTAGCTGGACTCTGATGAAGCGGCAGTTCTGGAGGTGTGTTGTGCAGAGCCTATTTACATGAGCTTATCCTGTGAGTTCAGAGTCGCCACAGAGGATCATTAGTCCGCATGCTGATGTGGCACAGTTTTTACGCTGGATGCCCTTCCTGATGCAACCCTCCCCAATTTCTACCGGGCTTGGGATTGGCACTCCGTGGCTGGGGATGGGGATGGGATGCCAGACTCAAAAAATGGTGGAAAATTATTTGTAAACGCATTTCTTTTTTGTATTTCCACTACTGTATATGTATGTTAAATAGCATGTGAAACATTATTATTAATTGAGTAATAAATTAACAGAAAGCAAATTTGCATAAAGTTGAGCACTATAATCCTAACAATGAATGGGCAGATGTAGCTGGTGATATACATTAACACTACGCTATAAATTTATTTATAAAGCCGCGATTCACAACATAGTCATGTCAAGGCTGACAGATAAATATGGGTCTAATGTTGGTCCATGGCATGTACCAGTCCCATTACATTTTAGATTAAATAGGTATAATATAAGTATAATATATAAAATATATATGAGTTGCAGGCTCAGAACCCTAAGAGAAGACTGTTTGGGTAAATATTGTCAAGAAGTAAATTTGGACAAAACTTGTTTTTCTTCTTCTTCTTCACATTTGCAGAGTGTGTGTCTAGTCTTGTAGGATTAGCAAAAGATGATTTTCATTCATTTGCAGCAAGTTCAGCAAAAAGAACAAGGGCCAGGTTCAGATAGAGACATTCAATCCATTGGTAATATGAGCATATTGGTGGGTGTGGCTCTGAAATACTATTAATATTTAAATGTGTCATTTTTTTTTATCTCTTTGGTACTTTATTACAACTCCTTTTTGTCATTTGACATATTTTTCTAGGTTTTGCCGTTGCGGTTGCTCCTCAGTCAGTCACTGTTCTCTTTTCATGGCTTCTACCCGTCACATTTTCAAAAAGATTTTTCGGGTTCACCGATGCATTGGTGTTAATGTTTAATTACATACTTTATGTCTTAAGTCAAATAAGTAAGAGCAAACCTCACTTGTCTCATCTGAAAGGGAGTTACAGCGTTTTTACATTTCACTGCAGTGGACTGAGGATAGTTTCTGCTGTTACTCATTTTATCCCATTTATTCCTTTTTCCTCTCTGTCAGCACCTTCTCTCCCTCCTCCTGTCACTCATTTATCCTTATTTTTATATACACTTCATTTTTGAAAACCTTGGAATTAAAAAAAATAATAATAATGCAATAAAAACTAAACTCTCTGATTGCTTTAATCACTTGAAGCTTTGGCATTTGTACTTTACATGATTTTAAGATGTCACATCCCAGCTCCCGTCTGCAGTGTTGCATTTTGTTGCATCTCAGTGTTCCAGGAGAAATAATCAAACATATAGGAAAGTGTGAGGAAGGTTCGCAAGCAAGCACATAAATAAACCGTATTATTTCAGAGCTATTTCTGAACGAACCACTTATTATAAAAGCATTTGTGTTTTGCCCTCAATCACAGACTTATCACACTGGTGCCTAAGGTTGGTTCAAGCACTTCTGCTGCTCTACACACACACACAAAAAGAAACGGTATAATATACAGGACTTTCACAGATCCATATACAATCAATACACCAAACAGGACTGCATAATAACTCCAATAACCTACTTCGACATTCTGCACAGCAGAGTCATGGTGGCACAGCTATTTTATAATAATACCAGTGCAAATCTCTCCTATAGCTACACTACTTTTTCACGTGCATAAAACTTTTGCATGCACACAGACATTATAACTAAAATTATATAATACTAATTTCATCTGCTTCTTCTGCACAAGCTGGCTCTTCCGCTTCTTTCTGTCTTTTAATTGCAGATTTCTCTTCCTGACCCTGTTTTGCTGCTTTAGATTGCAGCCTGAAAATATTAGAAACAACTGGAATTTTAATGGAGGCAAAAATCTAATAAATGTATTTATTTATTTTGCTAATATCTCTGGTCCACGCTGTTGCCTCCTCAGGACGAGCCTTTTTGAGTCAATTATATTGTGAATTGTAGCAGGCCGTCTTAACTGAATGACTTTATGGGGGACGTTGTGGAGGGAGGACGTTGCAGTCATGGACTGATTAACACATTCTTCAACAATTCATATAGTTTCTGAAGAGTTGGACCCACATTTTACTGCCTTGCCAAACTCTAATTCGCCTTTGCGCACACGCTATCAGCAACATTTCAGTGACCAGCAAACGCTGCCATTCATTTTCAGTAAAACCCGGCCCAGTCGCTCCGTACACCGCACTGTGTAAGACAGAGACAAAAGGAACCTTGCAACGTATCAGGAAAAGGCTCGATTTTATGCAAATACTCAGGGACAGCTGGACAAGAGCCAATCAGTCTCACTTTTCTGATTATTTAGTAGACTTTCTGTAGCATAACTTACTAGGTCAGAGAAAAGCAACAGTCAGCAGTGTTACAATCAGTGTCCTGTTGACGATCCTTTGTCTGTTTACAGAGACACTGTGACCAAACTTCATCCAATACTTTGTGATGCATTGAGAAACAGAAGCCATACTTTGTACAATGTATTATTTAAAGCTGGCATCGGGTTTGTTTTTGCCCTGCTAGCAGAGCGGCCTTCAGTGCGTCCATTTGTCCGTCCAGCAGCCTAAGGCAAGAAAACAACTGCTGGCCCACAAGTGAAACAAAGTTGGATTCCAGGGCTGTACATAAAGTTGCACTTCTCAATATTTCTATATGAAATATACTCTATGGATTTCGTTTGTGAACAAACAAAAGTCAGGTTTACAGTCCCCAAGTGCCAATAAATGCTTTGACTGCATTTCCATCCTTATAAAACATTTGCAAAGTCCAGCATTGTTTACCTCCATGTTTACTACCTCCCAGTCATGTTTTCCTCTGCTTTTGTTCACAAATTGCTAAATATGTTCAGAGAATAGTTTGCAGCTGCTGGCAGTAATCTAACCCTACTACATGCATGTTTGTCTGAACGCCTCTGAGATTTCTAACAGGAGGACATACTCATAGACCGAAAGCTCCACAGGGAACATTTTACAAATCAGAGAACTATGTTTATATGAAATGTGACAGTGATGAACTACTCTATGTACAGGAAATAAGGTTTCTTTTTCTCCACTACATGCTTTGAAAACTATACTGGTGCAAACATGAATTTTTAAACAATATTTTAGAACCTGCACAATATTTCATAAATAGTTAAAGCTACAATAGGCAACTTAAGCTAACACCAGCACAAGACTGGATATCAATCCACTTTGTTCTGCTCAGGCCTCCCATGCTCCACCGTGCTCTGCCTAGCACATGGGTAGAAAGTGCAGGAGGCAGAGGATGATGCAAAAAGTATGCAGTAGAAATCAGAGTTATGATTACATCACATCAAAAAAGATGGACAAAGCTAGCGATTAATCTCTAACCATGAGTGGATAAGCTGATATCAATACTACATGTGTTTAGACATATCTGTAATATCAGTGAAAGAGTGGAAAGTGAGACACAGGCACTAGAAACAACTATGAAGCAGCTACAGATACACCAGAGCAACGTCATTGACTTGCCCACTTGCTGTATATTTTCCGATAACAATCATATTCATGCAGCGTTTTGCACATTACAGAAGCTTTTTGCAAGTTTATCTCCACTCACACTAAACTTTAAGAACAGAAAGTAGCCAGAATACTTTCATCTTAAGCCATTTACACATTATCAATGAAAATGACCTTTTGGATATGTCTTGTCATTGTAGCGCATGTGTTTTATTGCACTGACTCTGTGTGGACCTCAGCACTGTGCTGACGAGAATGGAGCAAACTGAAAGTTTTTTTTTATGTTTGACCTTTAACTCACACTGTACTAACCTTTGTGAGGTCATCCCACGGTGCTGTCAATCAGTGCTGACCACTGCTTTCTGAATTTCCCATAATGGTTGGTCTCAATATGGTGATAATGTCACTGGGGTCAAATTGTACATGTTGGCCACCATTGCAGAGCGGCAACAAGTACATTCACGTCATTGGTTTCTAACTTTTTTAAAGTAGTCATTGTACAAATTCTGAGTCATCCCATTGGAAATGTAAGGGCATAGTCAAGACGCCTCAAGTTATTAAGTCCTGACACAGAGTATTGCAGCTTCTTGACCACTTAAGTCTGATTTAAATACCAACAGATTGCAAAAAGCACAATAATCGCTAGTCGAAGGCTTTATTTTGGAAGTCTTATCTTCTGCTGCATCGCACTTTAATTAAACTCAGCTGAGATTGAACATTTTAGAAAAGTTTAGTTAGTTACATTTGTTCCTGCTTTTTTACTTTTTTTGCTGACAGTTGCCCAGTCGCACACACCAGAGACTATTCTACCAAACCACTACAGGACAGTCTTAGAGTGATACACTGTCAAATAATCCGTGGCAAAAATTGGGGCTTTCTAGGCAGACTTTTTTTAGCATCTAGCAGCCATTAGTGGGACTTCAGCTGCTGGCCTTGGTGGTGGCCGTTGCATTCGAGCAGTGAGTAGATAATGACTGAATTTTATATTTTTGAACACTATATATTATACACACTCCCTTTACACCTGCCATTAAGTCATCATATTTGGATTGTTAACAACGGATGTTATTCAGCCGCACTTTTCAATCTTCCATCTAATGTGTGTCCGGCAGAACAGATACACTTTAGTCTAAATCAAAACAACTGTCTAGACTGGCTACATTATAGCACACTTTGACTGTTCCACGCTGGAACTTTTACACTTCAGGTTCTTTGGAATTAAATGCATTGCATTGATTGTGTATTGAGCTGTGACGGCTGCCAAAGTGTCTCTCAGTGCACAACTAAACAGTAGCTGAACACAACAAGTGCAAAAACTGACGGAAAGCATCAGTTGCTTTTGCTACTCAGCTGCTGCAGACAAGGTTTAATGTAGTTTGACAAATTTCAGCATACACATTAAAATCTTTCTCATTTCCTGAACAGACAGTCTCGTGGAACATCATCTCCTCGTGTAATATACAAATAGATTAACACTGATCAAAACATTCTGACTTCTTACTTTGTGTTTGTTACTGTAACCACGATGAGGAAGGTTAATGTGGTACAAACCAACTTTTCCAGGATTTAATTTTTTTTGACTAAACCTGCTCAAATTGTGATGGCAAAAACTTTTATTAATTTTGACCATTTCAGAAGTTACAAAATATTTGTGTTATGCTGTGTAATGACAGATCTCCTTAACAAATCCATATCTTGTTCATGACCATTTTCAGCGATGAATTGCTAAGAGTAAATAAAGGACACACTTCTTGGTGCAGTAATTCCTATTCAATATTTCATTTAGCAGACGCTTTTATCCAAAGTGACTTACAAGTGAGGTACAAGGCAACAAGAATCTAAGTCAAGGAGAAAACATCAGAGCAAAGTCTTTTTTTATTTTTATTTTTTATTTTAATAGATTCAAGTGCATTGGAAGATGTGGAAGAGTTTTGTTTTCAGCAGTTTCTTGAATATTGGGAGTGAGTTTGCATTCTACAGTGGCAGCAGATATCCTAACTTTTTGGCAGGTCTGTGACAGGGCCTTGGGTGGTCTTTGGAAGGTCGGCACTGTGCCCTTGCTCTGCATGTAACTGTTATGTTGCTCCCATTGATGACATGGCGACTGCAGTGCTGCCTCATTATCGTCCCTAAGCACCGGATGTGGAAGCCTGTGCTGGCGTATATATCCACCAGGAGAGGCAGTAATTTGTTTTACTGCAGAGAAAAAGTGATATTCTAGATATTCTGTCAAAGTCCAGAATGGAAAAAAATGGAATGACGCGTTAGCATGAGGCTGATGATGACCTAGGTCAACTGGCTGAAAATGGCTGTCCATTAAATATGACAGCATTGCAGCAGACACAGATTAATAAAGCTCATGAAAAATGACCATTAAACACACATTAATATGGGTTTCGTCTGAATTAAGTTGAGCTTTATTTGTGTTTGCTGCTCAAAGGTTTATTTAATAACTATACTATCAAGAGAATTGTCACCAATGCATGAGTTCCCTTGTAAGTGTATGTATTAGGCAGCTTAGATCATTTTCTCAGGTTACAATAAATCCTAGACTCCATCTGATTGTAAGGACATACTGTATTAATGAATTCATTTGCATTTATGCATTTATTGCATTTATTATGATGCATTTATTATTATAAGTTTCTATCATGTAAAGTTTATTATTATAGGACAATTTCATTTTAGTTCTTGATATGCAATTATAGCAGGTAACATTGGTAAAAGAGGGTTTTAAAAGAAGGTAATGTGCTGTCAGGAGGTGCAGTCCAGTCTACTAACAATTCCTGATGTGACATCAAATTCATGCATTATAATTAAGCACTGTAACATAATATGATGCACAACTATAAGACATGATAAATAAAAAAAAAACAAAAAAAAAACACTGCATACATGCCTGTTCAGATATAATACAAGTGTTATTGACAACAGATATCAGGCCTAGAGCAGAGCCGCACTCATATTCTTAAAACAACCAACAGCAAGACATTGGATTTTAATCAGAGGCTTCCTGATGGGAACACACTGATAGTTATTTTGCCTATTTCTGTATAGCAGTGCCAACCACTTTACGCACATGTACAGAAAGGAGAAATGGATCACTCAGCTACCAGGGTTCATTTGGATGAAGCAATTCAACACAGGTTGGTATTATTTCTCTGACGTTTTTCAGAGATGGCTGCACTAGATCGTCACTGAATTAAATCCCCTCTGACTTTACAGTGATAAAGAAGCGATGCCGAACATGTAACACGGGCAGTTATGGCTTAGTTGGTAGCATTTTTGTCCATAAAGCCGGGAGTTGGTTCAATATGTCCTCGGACAACTGAAACCACTGTAGTAATGGCATTATGTGCCTGCAGCTGTGCAGCTTCACACTGGGATTTATAAATGTATATCAAAACAAATCAAAGCAGATACTCTGAGCTGCTCCTTTCAGGCAACTGAAGAGTGGTTGAAACTGACTGACCAATTCTTCAGGCTGGTCGGTCAGTTTTTCAGTGGCTGGGAACTGACTGGCAGCTCAATGGCTACTGGCAGGGAGAAGAAATTCTAATCTGACTGTTTGAATCAGGTGCTTTAAAAAGACCTGGACAACAAACGAAAAGCAAACTTGGTGGTGGGAAAAAAAGAGCTACAAACAGTAATAATGAGGAATTATTCGAATACAGTTTTTTCTCTCTCAACAAACCCCAGTGCAAGTAATGCTGTTCCCTTGATTACACTGTGTCCAGCAGTAGGTTTAACCTTTGAAAGTGTGGCCATTGAGTGTTCTATCTTTAAATCTGCTCTTCATCCCCTCCAGATTAAATGACTCTTGTTGTTGCTGTGTGCAGTCTATGTGGAGCCGCTATGACAACCTAGCCTTCCAAACAACAACAAGCAGAAATCAATAACCCCATTGCCCTGCTCATCCCTCTGCTGACTAGCTAACTATGTGTGTGTGTGTCCAGAATCTCTAAGAACAAACAGACTTTGACCAGACAGTCCTTGGTGTGTTGCTTTTTCACCACTGTTTCTTTCTGTGCCCTGGCCTCGGTAGAATTATAAAAAGCCAACTACAGGATTCTAAGCAGTCTAGGATTTATAAAGGTGTCTGAGACAGGGCTTTTTTTTAACTCTTGAGGGAGTTGTTCTGATATTTTTATGGTTGTCTAACCAGAGAGATGTTGATTGTTACACACAGAAGTGTATACAGCAGTGGTAAAAAGATACTCACATACTTATTCAAGATTTCTCCCCCTTCACTTAATGAAGCTGCCACATTTCATGTTGCCCAGTGCACCAACGTGACTTCGTAGTGTCACAGTCCCTGCTGGGATGTTTTATGCTACCAGAGAGCAAAGGGGCACAAGAGGGATAGGGGTGAAGGTGCAGTGCGAATTCTGTGAGAAGAGATAGTTCTCTAATGAGCTTTCTGGGTTTTTTGTTTCTGACAAAATGTGGATGACCTACAATTTGTAGTGTCCCTAAATGCACCTCGCCTGGAAGCTGCAGCAAACCCCAAGCTTTTGAGGGAAGCAGATACCATGTGGTGCTTCTTTAAAGTAACCCCCCCACACACACACACACACACAGACCCACACACACATACAAAGGGAAATTATCCAGTCACAGTCCAGTTTCAACAAAAAGTGAGGAAATGTTTTATTAGCTATAAAGAACAACAACAAAAAAAAAAAGAGCAGTGGGAGAGAGAGAAGAACAAACACAGGAGAAAGAAGACACAAAGTTAATGTTGTACAGCGGCGACATATAAATGCATGCATAAAGAGGAGAGGCGAGGAGCTCAGTGCATCATGGGGGTCCCGCAGCAGTCTATAGTCTATAACAACATAAGTAAGAGCAGGTTCAAAGTCAGCTGAGCCAGCTCTCACTTTAAACTTTATCAAAAAGAGATGGTGTAGAAACTGGGAGCTGATTCCACAAGAGAGGAGCTTGATATATAAAAGCTTTGCCTCGATTCTACTTTTGAAAATTTCTTGAAAATTCCCAGCAGTACTTAATATCTGTATCGAACAAAGGGGGGCTTCAATAAAGAGTGTTTACTGCCATAATGGCAATTTATAAAATAAAGAAAAGAGATGACATATAGCAGCATTACTTTGAAATTCTGGCTCTTTGTAGTAAGACGGTCAGTTGGCTTTTTCAGCTTTCAAAATGCTCTTTATGTAGTACAACTTTTATAAATTTGGCTTTTCAAATTTCAGTCAAATTTAGCAATGAAGTGAACCTTGACTGGCATGTGTGCATGCATATTAAATAAATTATTCAATATATTTATTTAAACCTGATATTTTTTACATTAAGGTTCTTATCGGGTATAAAAACATTAATAAAAAACCATCCACCCCTATTACTGGAACATTTTATTTACATTGGACATTGTAAATTAGTGTTTCGGACAGTGAATCTAGTCCTAGTGCTTAAATATATGTAAACTACATTTTATTGCTACTATATTGTCCACATCAAATAAAATAAATATCATAATAATAAACAGTCTATAACCCATAACCTTAGTCCGTCATTTTCAACCAGATGGTATAATCCTTGTCTGTCATAAAGCCCTGATTGGTTAACATCAGGCACATCAACTCAACATTCATTAAGTTCACAGAGCGCCTTCTTACAGAGCTGTCCCTCTGATGTCCTCATTCCTGATCCTGTCCATCCTCGTGACTCCCAAAGAGAACCTCAACATCTTAAGCTCTGCTACCTCCAGCTCTGCCTCCTGTCTTTTCTTCAGTGCCACTGTCTCTAAGCCGAACAACATCTCTGGTCTCACCACCGTCTTGAACATCTTTCCTTTCATTCTTGCTGATACTCTTTTATCACACAACACACCTGACGCTTTTCTCCACCTGTTCCAACCTGCCTGCACTCGTCTCTTCACCTCTTTTCCACACTCTCCGTTGCTCTGAACCGTTGACCCTAAGTACTTAAAGTCCTGCACTTTCTTCACCTCTGCTCCCTGTAACCTCACCTTTCCACTTGGGTCCCTCTCATTCACACATGTATTCTGTTTTACTGCGGCTAAGCTTCATTCCTCTGTTTTCCAGAGCAGACCTCCACCTCTCTAGATTTTCCTCCACCTGTATGTAGGTCAGATTGGGTGTGAAAGTCATGATTTGCATGTTTAATTTGGCATGTGTTGTACATCAGCCGCCCTCCCTATCACAATGTAGTTGCATTATATTCTATTTCTAATATATATTATATGTAGTAATATATAGTAATGTATATAATACCAACTATATAGTTAAAGTGCCAAATACAATAACTTCAGTCTAGTTTAGGTTTAGAAATACAATAGTAGTATATTACTAGTGTAGTAGTGGCTACTTCACTAGGAGTAGTTCTTTCCTAATCATGGCTCAAAATGTAATCACGGACATTAGCAAATGAAACAAACACTTATTGGCAGAGATTTTTGGGGACATGGTGTGCAGCCCTACTTATACTTCAGTTTGAAGTGAGACTCATCTTCTTTTGGACAGCGGGGTTTTGTCAAACAGTCAAGTGAGGAAACTATAATATTATTTAGTTGAACTAGACATTTTCCAGTTTTTCACCACAGAAAATATTCACATACATGTACATCTCTTTACATTTTCCAATGTGACAATGTGTTTACACATTCACACATATGAGTAGATAAACAGACAACTTGACAAATTTGTGAATGATTTAGCTATAATCTTATAGTCATATGGTCTTACATACTGAATATGCACACGCACACATTCACACACACATGCAGTCATAACATAAGGTGAATTGAGTGTCTGCACTAGCTTTCTTCTCTAGTTGCTTATTAAGAAACAGAAAAGAGCAGCAGTTTTTTTTTTTTTTTCAGTTTCATTTTTTGTGCATAGTATGAAAAAACTATTTGCCATCCTACACCAACATTTCACATTTGCCAGTAAAGACTACTGTGCCATACTGACAGTGGAAACAGATCCCAAAGAAAAGGTACTTATTATGCTAAAACTAAGAGTGAGATCCCACTGAGACTCAAGTACAAGTCTAGATGATCAATATCCATGTTTACAGTAAACTCACTCCAACTTGATACCAACTGTTCTGGATGAAATGTGTCCAGCTGGTAATTATCAAAGTAACTGCTGCCTGGTGTTTGACCAGCTGTGCATCCTAATATGACTGATGAACATCTATTTAATTTGTCAAACCACGTGAAGAATTTTTACAAAAAATGTAACTATATTGTTAAAATAAAAAAAAACATTACTGACACGGTAAGTTGTTTAGGTATTAGCAGTATTTACTGTGTGAACTTGTAAAAAGCAACATATCGAGTAGAGAGGGAACAATTGTTTAATGATAGACCAGTGTGTCCACTGGATTTAAAAAAAAAGAAAAAGAAACGCATCAGTTCTCCAAGGACAGGATTTGATGTGACATATCTGACATGATGGAGAAGACTGTCAGATCAGAAACGACTATGCTGTATGAATCAGGTCATGGCTGTTACTGCTGCAGTGAGCAATGGAATGGATTCTAAAATGTGTATTTTATAAAATGACAAATTATTTAGCATTATGAAATACACTGAAGCTACTCACTGAATCAAAACACAGCATTTCTACATCTTGCAAATAGAACTTTAAACCCCTTAAATTTTACGTCTCTCCCTTTTTTTTTTTATAAACTTCTTCCCACGCTGTGAAATGTCAGGTGCTAGATCAGACCAAGAGTGAAAATTAAGTGGTCACACAGTGATAATTGACTCCTAGTCACTCAGTATGTCTACATAGGTGTCTGTCCTATGTGATAATTGCCTCAAAGTCATATATAGACTTGAATGTGATTTTGCATTGATTCATAGACGGTGGCTTTCAGCACACACACTCACATCAACACACGTAAGTACATAGACAAGCAGCTGCTGTCCCCTGTGTGAGGAAATAAAGACAGGTGCTAACAATGTGTCTGACACTCATTTCTCTCTGGTGATCTCCACAGGTTACAGAGCAGTCACGCACTCATTCCTCATTTCCTACTGTTGGTTTTAGTGAAAGGTTAACTGTACTTAAGGGTTGTGAGTTTTATTCTTCAGGGCAAAAAGCATCAACACTACCAGAGTCAAACTATGTACTGTTTTCCATATTTGCGATGCAGTGCATATTATTTCAATGTCAGCATAACATTGTCAAATTGATAGACACATTGATGTTGTTCAACAAAGTCACAAAAGCATATTTTCTCACCTACTTTATCCCTAGTGGTATCCAGCCATGCAGGTAGTTTTGGTTTTATTTGCCAACTTTTATAACATATCTGACTTTTGCAGCAATCCCAGTTCAACAAAGGTGAATTGAATTCAGTTTTTTTTTTTTTTTCAGTACTTTGCCAACATTAATCTGTTCACCCCCATTACACCAGCTGAGAGCGTCAGCAGGTAAAACCTAATAATCCTCTATGCATGGAAAACAACTTATGGTTGGATTAACCCAGAGCTCCATCTCCATAAGTCTAGTTTTTTTTGATGAGATCAGCTGACATGTGGGACCCACAATGGCTGGTGATGGCATTTGTGCCTCATGTAAAGTTTTCCATCTGCTCCATATGGGCCCCATGTGTGTCTGCTCCATGTTGGTGATTAACGGGGACAAGGTGAGGTACAAATGGAACCCATGTGAGCAGCTACCCTCCGGGGCCCTTTATTGTGTCCAACTGCTCTATATAGAATAATAACTGTGGTGGTCTGTAGGTTAGTCACTTAACATGTTTGAGAACTTCAGCAGCTACATACACAAGCATTAGCGTTAACAGGAACGTGATAATGTAGAAAATGAAAGTTTGAGAAATGAATTTGTTGTTCAGATTTACTTATGTATTATGCCCAAACTAATACATGTAGTGCTGTACCAAAATACATACACTAGTATGTGTATATAAAACAAAAAACATCTATCTATCTATCTAACAGACTCCGATTTGTTCATGTTAATGATGAATTCTTTAGGTAACATTATTAAAAAACACTCCATAAATTCCCATTGCTATGCTGATGATACCCAGCTGTATCTATCTATGGAACCAGTTGAAAAAAATCTGTCAGTCAAGTTTCAAGCCTACAAGACATAAAGACCTGGATGTCTGGAGTTTCTTACTTCTAAACTCAGACAAAACTGAAGTCATAGTATTTGGGCCAAAAAATTTCAAAAATATGTTGTCCAACCATATTGTTACTCTAGATGGCATAAGTCTGGCCTCCAGTACTACTGCAAGGAACCTTGGAGTTATTTTTGACCAGGATTTGTCCTTTACCTCACATATAAAACAAATCTCTAGAACAGCCTTCTTCCACCTACGGAACATTGCCAAAATTAGGAGCATCCTGTCTCAGTGATGCCGAAAAACTGGTCCATGCATTTGTTACCTCTAGGTTACTACTGTAATTCCCTACTTTCAGGACGCCCCAGTAACTCCCTAAAGATCCTGCAATTAATGCAAAATGCTGCAGCAAGAGTGCTGACTGGAACTAGCAAGAGAGATCATATTTCACCTTCACTAGCTTCTCTCCATTGGCTTCCCATTAAATCTAGAATAGAATTTAAAAACCTGCTTCTTACATGTAAAGCTCTGAACAGTCAGGCTCCATCATATATAAAATACTTCATAGTTCCATATCAGCCCAGTAGACAACTTTGACTTCAGAGTGCAGGTCTACTTGTGGTTCCCAAAATTTCCAAAGGTAGAATGGGAGGCAGAGCCTTTAGCTGTCAAGCTCCTCTCATGTGGAACCAGCTCCCAGTTCAGATTCGGGAAGTCTAGGCTTAAAACCTTCCTCTTTGATAAAGCTTATAGTTAGCTATAGTCATGCTGCTATAGGCTTAGACTGCTGGGGGACCCAGCCCCCAATGCACTGAGCTCCTTTCCTCCTCTCATCTCTCTCTCCTCTCCTCTCACCTCACATTTGTCACCACTGTATGACATTAACTCTGTTTTCTCCCATAGTTGTCTTTCTCCTCCCCTGTCTTCCTCACCCTGTGCCTTTCGGTAGGTGTCAGGTAGGTGTTTGGAGCTGTGTGTTTTCTAGTGTAAAACTACTGGTCCTACCAACCTGCCCGATGTTTTGCTGTTGCTTTTTGTATCTCTTTTCTTTTCTCTCTCCACTTTCCACTCACTCCAACCAGTCAAGGCAGATGGTCGCCCACCCTGAGCCTGGTTCTGCTGGAGGTTTCTTCCGTTAAAGGGAGTTTTTCCTCTCCACTGTTGCCTATGGCTTGCTCCAGGGGAATTGTTGGGTTCTCTTTATACATCTTTATAGTCTTGACTTTATTCTGTAAAGTGCCTTGAGATGACTTAAATAAAGTTGAATTGAATAGAATTGAATTGAATTTGAATTTCTTCTCCCACACAATGCTGAGGTATTTCTACACCTTGACTAGAATCCACCTGTGTTAAATGAAACTGATTAGCCATGATTTGCCAAGGCACATGCTCTATAGAAGGCCTCACAGCTGACATACTATATCACAACAAAAGCCATAAGGTTAAATAAACCTCAGAAAAACTTACATGCACGGATATGGGGAAGGCTACAAAATGTTTCTGCATTTCAGGTTCCCAAGAGCAAGAGCATTCTTAATTTTCAAATGGAAAACGTTTGGCACAACCAGAACTCTTCCAAGAGCTGGTCACCCAGCCAAACTGAGCAATAGGGGGAGAAGAGCCTTAGTAAGAGAGGTGACTAAGAACCCAATGGTCACTCTGACTGAGCTACAGGGATCCTGTGTGCAGATGGGATAACATATTAAATGCTTATTCTAATAAATGTAATTCTTTTGGATTTGATATACGCTCATTTTAAATTTGATGCCAGCAACACAACCCAAACATGTTTTGACATTGTGTAACTGGGTTGCATCACCTATGCTTTAATAAACACTGTTTGGGAACAAAGGTGATCAAATGTTTTAGATTTAAAAGGAACAATGTTTCCCCCCATTTTTGCTTGATGTTGGATTTTAGCTGCTTAAAAGTTTGTGGAATCTCGCAGAGAAACCACTCTCTGTCAATATGTGTGGAGAGTGGTTTGACACTGTTTTGCCAAAATAAGCATGTATAGAAATGTGAAGAGCAGCATACAGTGCATTCAAAAAATGTTTCAATTTATTGATGATAATACAGTTGTTTAAATTCTTTTTTCTTTTCATTAATCTACACTTAATAAAAAAGTGAAAACAGAATTTAAGAAATGCCTGTAAATGTATTTTAAAAAAATAAATATAACATAGATATTCAGACCCTTTTCTCAGTTGTCGAACCACCTTTGTCAGTCATTACAGTATTACATTACAGTTTTTTTTGGAATAAAGCAACAAATGGTCTGCACTCATATTGCATTTTTCTACCTATTTGTACCCAAAACGCTTTACACTGCTTCTCATTCACCCGTTGATACTCACAATCACACACACATTGCTGGGGAAGCTGCTATGGAGCTGGCCTATACTCACTGGGAGCAACTAAGTTGGGGTTCAGTGTCTTGCTCATGGACACTTCACAGGAGGAGCTGGGAATCAAACCAACAACCCTTCAATTGGCTCTATCTCCTGAGCCACAGTTGCCTCAAAAATCTGCACACCTGGGTTTTCTGCCATTCTTCTTTGCAAACCCTTTAAAAATTATTCAGGACAGCCATTTTCAGGTGTTTCCAGATATGTTCAATAGGGTTCATGTCAGAGCTCTGGCTGGGGCTTTCTGTTCACTACAGTCATTTCCATCCTCTTTGCAAAGTCTACCATCATCTGTCCTTCTGTGTTCCTGTCCTGAAGACCAAACCTGCCCATCACATTTTCATAACCTCTGTTCCCTTAAACTACATGTCCCCTGAAATCTGCACCAATCACCACTCTCTCAACTCTGGGGATGGTCTGAATCACTTCCTCTATCTTACTCCAGAATTTCTCCTTCTCTTCTAACTCACATCTTACCTGTGTGGCATAACCACTAACAACATTGAACACCACGCCTTCAGTTTCCAGTTTCAGACTCATCAACCTATCTGATACTATTTTCACCCCTAGAACATTCCTCACAAACTCCTTTTTCAGGATAACTCCTACTCCATTTCTTTTGATAAAACTTGAACCCTGCTCCTTGGCTTCTGCCCTCGCTACCTTAACACCTGGTAACAGATTTTCATTAAGGATATCTCTGTGCTTAACTCCATTCAGTTTTACGTCAACCCTGACCAGTCTCCCAGTCCCTGCTGCTAAAAACAACGGTGCCATCACCATGCTTCACTGTAGGGATGGTATTGGGCAGGTGATGGGTTGGTGCCTGGTTTCCATAAAATTAAGAACTGAGGGCAAAAAGTTCAATCGTTGTTTCATCAGACCAGAAGATCTTGTTCCTCACAAAGTGAGAGGTCTTTAAGTGATGTTTTGTGAACACCATGTGTTTGGACTGAGAAGACCCTTCCGTCTAGCCACACTGCCATAAAGCCCAGATCGTTGAAGGGTCCTGAGTTAAAGAGTCCTGGTTGTGTCAAACGTCTTCCATTTGAGAATAATGGAGGCCACTGTGCTCTTGGGAACCTGCAGTGCAGTGGAAAATTTTTGTATCTTTCCCCAGGTCTGTGCTTAACAGATACTTTTATTTCATGGATTTTGTTCTGGTACAGTATGCATTTTCAGCTTTGAGGTGTGTGCCTTTCCAAATCATGTCCAATCAGTTTCATTTACCCCTTATGGACTGCAGTTAAGGTGTAGAAATGTCTCAGCAATTAAAAAGAGAAATTGGAGGCCCTGAGCTAAATTTCAAATGTTATTGAAAAGGGTCTGAATACTTATGCACATGTGAGATTTTAGTTTAGTTTTTTTTTTTTTATTACCTTTACAGCATTTCACAAAGTTATTTAGCTCATCCCATCCAAGATGATCTCTGATGCTCTTTTGTTTTCCTGTTCCAACATTTTTGAGACACACTGATGGCATTAAAGTCCATATTGCACAATATTGTCAACATTTTCAGCAGCACACAACATGTGAGAATCATAACACGCAAGACAAGATTAGACATGAATTAGCTAAATCAACACAACAACACCATAATGATAAGACAAGCTTTATAAAATAAAAATAAAAAACCTACATACAAAACAGACACACAAGGACATAAGGCTTTTTAGAATTTTACAAGTTGTCTTTGGGCTATTTGCATTCAAACCAAAGCGGCTGAAGCTGAATAATTTCTTTTGTTAAACCCACATGCACACAGTAGTCATACTATAATGGGACTGCTTCATGGAAACAGGTGGAACAATTTCCCATAGCACCCTAGTACACATCACATGCGAGTACTGTATTAGGAAATATTTATAAAGTAGAAAATCTCATATTTCAAGTAGTTGTATGAAATAAAAATAAAGTTTTCCCAGCATTATTTGAAAGCAGGACAATCTAGAAAAAGATTGTGCACTGTCAGCAAACCTTCCCTGTGTAATAATAATATGGAAACTACAAACCTCATGTCTGGCCCCAGGGAACACCTTCAGCTTCACAGACAGTGGCCAGTCATGCATTGTGGGCAAAAGAAGATGATAAATGAAGGCATGTATTACTTAGCTGATTTGTAAGTACACGTGGGAATACAGACACAACAATATCTGCAGTCCTTCATGTTCATTGTCCTACTTTTAGCACATAAAGCAAAAACAACCACCGGGGCCTCAACACGTCCCAACAATTTTTTTACCCAAACTATTCTTACCCCACAGGACACTCATAGTTATACAGTTCACTGTTATCCAGCTGAGGTTAAAATGTTGAACTCAACTTCACCTTGAATGTTGGGGTCCATGTGTAAAATTGTAATCTTATAAAGAAGTAAGAGGAACATGTCTGAAAGTCCTCCAACATTAACATTCACACAGATGTTTTTAAAGTGTCAGCGTCTGCTGCTTGACTTCTCGTTGTTTGTACTACAGCATGGCTTCAGTACCATACTATTAGAAACCCCGGCATGCAACCCGATTTCTTTATGACAGACATTCAGGGTAAATAATCCTAAAAATGGCTTTATACTGTACATCATGTCTTTGGGTGGCCATCTCTCTGTCACTGTGCTCTGCAGTAAAATTAGACTGTCACTGCTGTCAATCACTGCAATCATTTCTCATATAATGTTGTTGTTGATATGTGTTTTCTTTGCCATCCATCCATGAGTATTACTTCTACAAATGTAAATTTGACATTTCCGGCATTGAGCCCCTTGTCCAAAGCAGCACTCAGCCTGCAGCACGTTTAGTGTTGAGCTCAGCAATTTTTCAGTAGGAAACATCGCTGTAGGCAGATAGAGGCTATGCCAATATAGGCCATTCTGCTGTTATTAACAACATATTTACTTCTAGGGGACTTATGTCACAGTCAGTAACAATACCAAGGAATGTCTGTCCGTCCTTTCAAAATTCTGGTCCAGAGCCAGACAGCTATTGCTCAGGTTCCTGTGGCATTTTGTATGGCTACACACTTCCTGTCATATTTGATATCACTACTATCATCACTCACAGGTAGAGGCAGCGTTTGTGCCTAGATTCTACCTCCAATTTACAAACCCCATTTCTAGAAAAGTTGGGACATCCATCCAGTATCTGGATCTCAGTATCTTATCCCGTTTGGAATTGCCGGGGTGCTGAAGTTGAAAGATATTTGATATGTTGTCTAAGTACTTTTGGCAGTCAAAAATCATTTTCACATGATTTGAAAAAAAGGTCACAACTTATCTGAACTGGGGGTTTGTATCTCCTGCACCCAAAACTGTCAGTGAGCATTTAAAAGCAGATAATAATAATAACAAGAAGAAGTATGTTGATGTCCTAAACTTTAACTGACAAAGAAGCACAGCTAAGTCCAAAATTACTTCCACATGATTCATCCACCATTAGTATGGGTGAGTTTCCATTTAACTGAAAGAATAACTCAGTTCAATTTAACTTTATTTATATAGCGCCAATTCACAACAATGTCATCTCAAGGCACTTTGCATAATAAAGTCAAGAGTATAAAGATATATAGAGCAAACCGTGCCCCTTGAGCATGCCCTAGGCAACAGTGCATATGAAAAACTCCCTTTAATGGAAGAACGCTCCAGCAGAGCTTAAAGAGAAAAGAATAGAGCAACAAAAAGCAACAACAAAACATTGAGCAGGTTGGTAGGACTTGTAGCTGTGCACTGGACAACACACAGCTCCAAACCTGGAAACACCTGCACAAAGGGAAAGAGAGAGGGAGACAAAGGAGGCGAAAGACAACTACAGGAGAAAGAAGACACAAAGTTAATGTCATACAGAGGTGACAAATAAATGTGGGATGAAAGGAGAGGAGAGAGGGATGAGTGAAGTAAATGACTATAGCAGCATGACTATACTATCTATAAGCTTTATCAAAGAGGAAGGTTTTAAGCCTAGACTTAAAAGTAGAGAGGGTGTCTGCTTCCCGAATCTGAACTGGGAGGTGGTTCCACAGGAGAGGAGCTTGATAGCTAAAGGCTCTACCTCCCATTCTACCTTTGGAAATTCTGGGAACCACAAGTAGGCCTGCATTCTGAGAGCGAAGTGGTCTACTGGGATGATATGGCACTATGAGGTTTTTTAGATATGATGAAGATTGATGATTCAGAGCTTTATATTTAAGAAGCAGGGGTTTAAATTCGATTCTAGCTTTTATGGGAAGCCAATGGAGAGAAGCTAGTGAAGGCAAAATATGACCTATCTTGCTAATTCCAATCAGCACTATTGCTGCAGGATTTTTGATTAATTGCAGCATTTTTTTGGAATAATAACCTGAGCTCTCTTTTATTGTGAAACTATTGTTTCTATTGTGAAACTATTGTTTCACTTATGAAGTAAAACTATTGTTTCACTTTTTGTTCTTTATTTCAATAGATTCAACCAAGTAAACTTCAGGCCTTTATCTTTGGGCCCTTGTGTGTAGTGCACTTAATTAAAATACATAGACTCTGAATGTAAAGCAAGGTCAGCAGTTTTCAGCTCAGAACACTATCTGGAACTTTCAAGTTAAAGACTCACTCACAGAAGTTTCTCATTTGAGGTAAAACCTTTTTCTTACTAAGAGGGAGGTTTTGTCACGATATGACTTTGTATTGCTTCACAAAGCCAATGATTCAGTGTTTGGCTATAATGAAAAGTATGTCATGATGCTATTTCAATTAGGTTCAATTTAGAGGCATGCAATGAATAGTACTGATGGATTTTACATTTTTATCAACTCATAAATGCAAGCAAAATGTAATTACATTTTTTGTGAGCTTCTCTCTCCACAAAAGTGCCGTTTAAGGCACTGACTCACACAAACTTGGCAAGTCTCAGAACATACAATCATTTTATGAAATTCATGATATCCCAATGTTTCAAATGAAGTTTTACCACAATGATGTTAAGAAGTCTACTTGCAAATGAATATTTCCCCTACAGTGCCTGAGCTTATTCATGCTACCCAGAGTCAGAGAGGAAAATATTTCCATAACCCCCATAGCCATCAGTCCAACCTCAATGAAAAGGTGTTCATTTGTACAATTCAGCACCTGTTCAGTATATTGAACACAGCAGCTTTCAGGGGTTGCAAAGGGACTTTTAGTCTTGTTGTTTTAGAAGGTAGATACCAACAATTTGACCATTTTGCAGGGATTCTTTCCATAATAGGTGTGTTCACTGTTGTAAATAAAGCATGTCTAACACATGGAAAGTGTAACAGATGTATCCATCTGTTTAAAACGACAGCTTCCTAATATTCAAGTGTGTGTTTCCTTCTATACAGGCATTTTTAAGCACAGCAGGGCTACAGCAGATACAGCTCCATGTTTCCACCATATTACACATGATGTGTAAAATGGAGCAGTAGGACTAGGACAGAACTCAATCAAGAAATGTTTTTTCCAAAGGATAATGAAGGATGGGCAGGAGGGTGAGTTACCTCAGTTTATAAACCATGTCAACCCCGTAATACATTTTTTCATCATGTATGAGGAAAGATAATAAATACTGGCACCTATTGACATCTGACAACTACCAGGCAAAAGAACTGAAGGTGTTGACATGTGAAGGTTTAAATTGCATATTCAAACTGTAAGGAGTAAAACTTAACGAAGTGTCTGGTTTAAATGCTGATCAACTCCAACTTACATTTGCTTCAGTCACTGCATTTGATAATTGGACATCATTAAAATGACTTTATGTGATTACTTTTTGTATAAGAAATTAATAAAATAAATATCACATTAACATATTTATTTATGAAAGTCTAAAGGATGCACTTTTAATTTAATATTAATTTCTGTATTTAATGTTTAACCTTGTGCTGCTGAAGCCTTTACTAATTCTAAACAACTTTTTTTCTTTTTTACAAAGACTGGCTTGGAGAATGGATAATTGATAATTTAATAAATAAAACTAGAGATAATATGTAGAGCATATGATGAAAAGCATGTCTGAAAGCGACTAACTTCTCAGCAGCTGTTATAAAAAGAAGACACCTACACTACAGTTTTAATGTGATTCGGCAGCATCGCTCTCTTCAGTGGACCTGCTAAGTCATCTCAAAGTCTAAATGATGCCTGCAGATTTGTATGATGGCCAGAAAAATCTTTTAGAAAAGCATTTAAAACATAATCAACAATACATCATAGATTACAGCTAATAGCATTATTTTAATAACAGGAAAGCACTGAGCAGCATGCAAACACACACACACACACACACAAATATCTGCAGAAGAAATTCCCATAATAATGAGTGTCATGGAGAAGGCATTTGTCTTAGGTTAGACTTGTACTGTCAGTTTTTAATTCACATGGCTCTCATCAGCAAAGCCCTAAAGGTTCTCATCATCATCTCCACTCAAATATATTATTCACTCGATCTAACCCCAAAAACACATGCATGAACACACGCACACACACACACACACACACACACAGTCTATGTGCCTAAGCATGCACTTTTGCATAGAGCCTGCTCAAACATTTGACAAAAACAAAAAAATCACATACCAACACATTTGCGTGCACACACAAAAACACAAACAGTACTTGCTTATAGCGGCATCCACACAAACGCAGACATACATTGCAACACACAGGCACATTTTCTCTCTCTCTCCCTCCTTATGGTATTATTGCGTTGCTCCATCTGACTGTGACTAAGTGAAGAGCTGTCTTCATTTGTTTCAATCTGAACCACTAATGTTGCTACCAGTGCCGTAAGCTAGCACCATAGTTCACACACATTTGTCTGACTGCCCTTGTGTGTGTGTGTGTGTGTGTGTGTGAGAGAGAGAGAGTGAGACAGATAGAGAAGCAGAACTAAAGCTTAAATCAGAGAACAAGCTTAGCTCTTCCTACTATTCTCTTGCAGAACATCTAACATAGTGCTGTGCTGTGTAAACGATGCCACAGTTTAATCATGTCATGAATACACTTAACTGCTATTGCTGCAGAAACATCTACTGACGCACAGTGGCAGCATCTGTCAGAAGGTGCTGAACTTAAAAGGACAACATAACACAACTGTTTAAAGATTTGCATGTTGTCAGTAGAGAAGCTTTAAGTCTGGGAAAATAACTGACATTACAGTGAGTTTAATAGATTCATCTCGTGCACTTATCCATCTTGAACACTGTCAGCGGTATATTCATAACACAACCACAAAAACTATCATAACACTAATGGCAGATTACATTAACATATGAGTGATCACATTGCATATGGCCATTAATGGCTGATTCTAATAGTTTAGCATTGCAGAAAGAAGCCCAAGAGACATAACACCCCCAGTGGTACTGCTAGATTGGATTATTTTATCATGTTGTTTACATAATGATGCTAGTCCTGTAGCTTTAACTGTGAGTGTTATGTCACAAAATGAGGAGTTTGTTCTCAGAGTGATGTTAGAGATAAGAGCACATAGGGTTACTAACTTTGCTTTGTGGCTTGGTCACACCAGAATTTGAAAAGAACAATTTTGCTGCCAAGTCATTATTTTAACTAAATTGTTGTGATCTTTGTATTATCTTGTTAATGTGGAACACTTGGTGGTTCTGACTCTCTGTACCTTGATTGGTAGCTGATACTCTAGCTTGGTTGCCTACTTTCATCTGCAGAATGGTAGGTTCATCATCTGAGGAGAGTGGAATGGTTAGGACCAGACTCCTACAGCGCATCCTGTAGTCATCTCTTCCCCAGGTGAATGATGTACCTGACCATGGAAAAAAACAAACATGATTCATCAGACCAGGCCCCCCTCTAATGTCCCATGGTCAAGTCATGTTACGAAGTTGCTCATTGTAGATGCTTTTTGTTGTGGACAGCGCTATAGGCCATCGAACTGGTGTGCAGCTATGAAGATCTATACGTAACAAATGTTTACGCACTATGTCTGACAGCCATCCATCATAGCCACCATTGTATTTCTTTTCACGGGTTGTCCTTCCTTGCACTTTGTTATTGTAACATGTGTGTGTAACATGCTTATACTGACAATGTGAAATACAATGTCAAAATAAGCATGTTGGCTCTGTCACCACAATTATAACTCAAATCCACACTTGCAGATGCATGCCATGCATGTTTTGCACATAAAGCGTATATACAAATGATATAACTCATACATGACTAAAAAATCTGATCAAACTCAACAAACCCCACAACAAAAGTTGTGGTAGGAAATTTTTCAATTCAACTTTATTTATATAGTGCCAACACTATAAAGATGTATAGAGAGAACCCAACAATTCCCCTTTGAGCAAGCCCTAGGCAACAGTGGAGAGGAAAAACGTATAGAAACCTCCAGTAGAACCAGGCTCAGAGTGGGCGGCCATCTGCCTTGACCGGTTGGGGTGAGTGGAAAGTGAAGATAGAAAAGAGAAGAGCAACATAAGCAGCAACAAAACATCGGGCAGGTTGGTAGGACCAGTAGCTGCACACTGGAAGACACACAGCTTCAAAGCCGAGGGGACACCTGCAGATTGGGACAGAGAGAGGGGGATAGAGAAGGAGAAAGACAACTACGGGGGAAAACACACAGAGTTAATGTCATAGAGTAGTGACAATTGTGGGATGAGAGGAGAGGAGAGAGGGATAACAGAAGGGGGGTTCCCCAGCAGTCTAAGCCTATAGCAGCATAACTATAACTAACTATATGCTTTTTTAAAGAGGAAGGTTTTAAGCCTAGACTTAAAAGTAGAGAGGGTGTCTGCTTCCCGAATCTGAACTGGGAGCTGGTTCTACAGGAGAGGAGCTTGATAGCTAAAGGCTCTACCTCCCATTCTACCTTTGGAAATACTGGGAACCACAAGTAGGCCTGCATTCTGAGAGCGAAGTGGTCTACTGGGTCATCCCAGTAGATCACTACTATGAAGTCTTCTATACATGATGTAGCCTGACTGTTCAGAGCTTTATATGTAAGAAGCAGGTTTTAAATTCTAATCTAGATTTATGGGGAAGCCAATAGAGAGAAGCTAGTGAAAGTGAAATATGATCTTTCTTGCTAGTTCCAGTCAGCACTCTTGCTGCAGCATTTTGGATTAATTGTTGTCTAACAAATGTTTAAATGTTTGAATTATTGTTAACAAATGCATGGACCAGTTTTTCGGCATCACTTTGAGGCAGGATGCTCCTAATTTTGGCAATGTTCCATGGGTGGAAGAAGGCTGTTCTAGAGATTTGTTTTATATGTGAGGTAAAGGACAAATCCTGGTCAATAATAACTCCAAGCTTTCTTACAGTAATACTGGAGGCCAGACTTATGCCATCTAGAGTAACAATATGGTTGGACAACATATTACTGAGATCTTTGGGCCCAAATACTATGACTTCAGTTTTGTCCGAGTTTAAAAGTAAAACATTGTGGGACATCCAGGCCTTTATGTCTTGTAGGCTTGAAGCTTGATTAACTGATTTATTTCATCTGGTTCCATAGATAGATATAGGTGGGTATCATCAGCATAACAGTGGAAATTTATGGAGTGTTTTCTAATAATGTTGCCTAAAGGAGACATATATAAAGTAAAAAGTATTGGTCCTAACACAGAGCCTTGTGGAACTCCATAGCTAACCTTTGTGTGCATGGAAGATTCATCATTAACATGAACAAATTGAAATCTATCAGATAGATAAGATTTAAACCAACCTAGTTCAGTTCCTTTAATCTCAATTTCATGTTCTAGTCTCTGTAATAAAATGTTGTGATCAATGGTATCAAATGCAGCACTATGATTTAACAGAACAAATATAGAGATGAGTCCATTATCTGATGCCATGAGAAGATGGTTGGTGACTTTTACCAGTGCTGTTTCTGTACTATGATGAACTCTAAATCCTGACTGAAAGTCTTCATACAAATTATTCCTATGAAGGTGATCACATAATTGTTTTGCAGCTACTTTTTCAAGTATTTTAGAAATAAAGGGGAGATTAGATATTGGTCTGTAATTGGCTAAAACACCTGGGTCAAGACAGGGTTTTTTAAGTAGTGGTTTTATTACAGCTACCTTATAGGCCTGTGGTACATAGCCTGTTTCTAAAGATAGATTGATGATATCTAATATGAACGTATCTATTAAGGGTAAAGCTTCATTGAGCAGCTTAGTTGGAATAGGGTCTAGCAGACAGGTTGTTGGTTTAGATGAGATAATAATTGAAGTTAGCTCAGAGAGATCTATGGGTAAAAAGCAGTCTGAGAGGGATTGGTGCCTTATCGATGATTCTAGCTCTGCTGTACGTGAAGATCTATCTGTAATATTTGGGGGGAGGATCTGGTGATTTTTTTCTCTAATGGCTACAATTGTTTTCATAAAGAAAGTTAGAATTGCAGAATTGTCATCAGGATAATTAACTTGTGCAGGAGTAACATTAAGGTGGCTACTTTCCATTGTATTAACATATGGTGAAGCAAATGATGAAAGAATATTTTCTTTAAATTTGTTTTATAGCTTTTTCACTTAAGCATCTGCTGTAGTGGATTTTTTCCCCTAACTGCTGTATAGTCTATTATTCTGAATTCAAATTTTATTAGAAAATGGTCGGACAGAAGAGAGTTGAGAGGACATATTGATAAATTATCCATATCAATTCCTTACGTAAGGTGTGAGCTGTGACTTGGGGTGACTGTGGCGCAGGAAGGTAGAGTGGTTGTTCAACAATCTCACAGTTGTTGGTTCAATCCCTGGCTCCTCTGGTCACATGTCAAAGTGTCCTTGAGGAAGACCCTGAACATGAACTTAGTTGCTCCAGATGAGCGTTGGCCAGCTGCATAGCAGTTCCCCCATCGGTGTGTGTGAATAAGAAGCAGTGTAAAGTGCTTTGAGTGCCAATAGAAAAGTGCTATATAAGTGCAGACCCTTACTAAAACAGTGAGTGGGTTTATTTACATTTTGGGAAAAACCAATTAAATCTAATAATGAATTAAACACAATGCTCAGACAGTTACTGTCAGTATCTACATGAATGTTAAAGTCACCCACTATAATGACTTTATCTGTACTAAGCACTAAATCGGTAGAAAATCAGAAAATTCAATCAAATATTCTGAATAAGTGACTGGAGGACGGTACACGATAACAAATAATAGTGGTTTTTGAGTTTTCCAGTTTGGGTGTGAAAGGCTAAGAATAAGGCTTTCAAATGAGTTATAACTATGTTTAGGTCTAGGGATTGTTCATAAACTAGAATGGAAGATTGCTGCAACTCCTCCACCTCGGCCTGTGCTTCAAGGAACTAATATGACTCATTTACACTTACATATTCTTCCTGCTGCAACCAAGTTTCAGTGAGACAAAATAAATCATTTACTAACAGAGATTTAGACGAGAGAGATGTGATATTTAATAATCCACAATTAATAGTTTGGGGGTTTTGTTCTGTAAGAGGAGTAGTCTTAACTTTTATTAGGTTATCGTGACTGACTTCTCTTGTGGTTGTTTTTGGTTTATGTAATTTAGTTGGTCGGGGAAGAGACACAGTCTCTGTAGGTATTTGGGAGTTGTGGGGATGTTTATATTGAGCTTGTCCAGATCCTTCCAAGTGTGTCGTTTTTTGTTGTTTTTTTGTGTTTTTGGTATGGAAGGATATGAAAACCATTATGCCCCAGAAGTTAAGTACACTCTCACCCTTTACAGTTCAGATTCAGTGAGCTTTGTATGCCAATGTAAGACAACTGAAGTGAGCTTTAAACATTAACAACATGTTGGATGTAGTTTTAAAACACAGGGTGCTTATCTGCCTTGACCGGTTTGGGAAATATGGAGGTGGTGGGAGAAAGGAAATGCAACTAGAAGCAAAAAACAAAACATAGGGCAGGTTAATAAAGCCAACGACTGCTCATTGGAAACAGTCAACTCCAAAACCAGGGATACCTGCAAGATGCAGGGAGAGAAGAGGAGCTCAGAGTGTAAGGGGTTAATCAAGGAGAAATATGATCTGTCCTAATCATAATAATATAATAATTCCTGCCAGTACTGTTGCTGCAGCATTTTGGATTGATTGAAGGCTTTGATTGATTGATTGAAGTTATTGGGACATCGAAATAGTGGGGACTTACACAAAACCTGTCTCTAACTGACAAATACTGTACATGGACCAGTTTGGGGCTTGATTCTGTTGTTGTTTCATGTGTGGGATAAAAGTATATATTCTGGTCAATAATATCTCCAGAAAATGTCAGAACAACCAGGTAGAATTATCCATCCTGCCTCATTAATAAAATACCAATTGCAGGACTCTTCTTTGAATTACCCTCAACAATAATTGATAGAGAGACTTTGAGACAAAAACAGTAGTTAACCGATCTTAGAGCAAAGCAAACCGATATCCTTGATAGTCAGAGCAGCCTGTTGTATATTGAAGCAGGAACCAATGAGTTTAGTCAACTAACATCTGATTGAAAACATGAGTGTAGACTGAACCCCCCCCCCCCCCCAAAAAAGCATTTAAAGAACTGTGTTTTTAACTTAACTGCAAACTGATCATTGTTACAATTAAAAATGAATGTGTCTAATTGGGAATTGTTAACTGTAACAATGACTGATTTGATTCCTGGTTCCCATGAAATATAAACCAAATTCCTGGAAGACAGGAAAGATGAAAGAATCTCCTGAAAGACCTCTATTGCTCTGTGTAATTAAGTTGGGAGGATCTTTGTGTCATTCGAACATTTTACTTGCAGCACCGTGCCTCTGGTCTCCTGCATGAAAATCACTTTTACATGTCCGTGCACCACAGCGACCTCCAAACTCACATTTTCAAACTAATTCCCATCCCCATGCTGAGCATTTTAAGAGATTAAGAATTGTCCTATCTGAATGTAATTGCCATGATTCTGGGCTGAGCAACATTACTTGGCTGCCGTGTGCCATATAAATGTTAGTATTATAGGGTCACGGAATGTAAACAAGAGATTTTTAATAGCTGATTCAGTTTATCTGTTAGAGGCAATAATTGAGCTTGGCAGTCATTAAAACATCGAAACAACCAGGTTATAAACTTCATGAATTAAAAACTTAACATTTATCAGTGGGCACTTAACAGGCCACTGATAAATGGTAAATGCTGACAGAGAAATTACATGTTGTGCATATGTATGTCATACATTTTATTCTGGTCCATTGGCATAAGTAGTAACTGTGAAACTGTATAATAACTCTGAGAGAAATATAGATCATTTGTACATTATCTGTGCAATTATATACTCAGCTGATCCAGACACTCTGCCAGTCTAATGTCGGCTCTGATGAAACCTGGATGTATGAAGTAGAAAACAGAGGATCAGATGTCTAATTTAATTCCTCTACCATGTGCCACCATTTTATTTTTCTGGCATCAATCATGTCAGAATATTTTCATGTGACATGCTTGAAAAATATAATTATGCCCAATTTAATGACTCACAGCAAAGACTACCACCACTTTTATCGCGTATATTTCTCCTGTACACAGATTGATTACTGTTGTGAGCAATAGTTTGTGTAGAAGTGTGTAACTGGGGGCGGCTGTAGCTCAGTTGGTAAGGCAGTTGGTGAGGCGGTGTTCTTGGGCAAGACACTAAACCCCACATTGCTCCCCGTGACTCAGGTGAGCACCTTGCATGGCAGCCACCACCATCGGTGTGTGTTTGAATGGGTGAATGGGAATTAACATTGTAAAGCACTTTGGCTAAAAGTGCCATATAAGTGGCCATTTACCATTTAGCATGTGACGCTCACTAGCTTTAAATTACAGGCTAGGTTGGTTAGCTTTCAAATTAGAGGCAACAAAACCGGAAGAATGTGAAAATGGGTTCAAATTCTGCCATGGAAGCCATTTAAATTACATCACAGCTAATTTTATGCACAATTTATGTTAATCTTTCTTACCTGCGGTGGATGGGAAACATAATCGTGGTCCAGTTCAAACGCATCCGTGGCAGGTTTGTCTCACTTTATTGCCTGCACCCATCTTTTTTATTTTTATTTTGGAACTGTCTGTTTTTTTGCACTGAACACGAACTTTCAGGTTTGCTACAAAAGTTCAAGATTTTAGATTCTGCAACTGATCCTATGTAATGACTTACAATGGAAGTTAAGCAGCCTGTTCTGTGTGAAAAAGGTCTAGGTTTTCTTAAAGGTTTATACAATAACATGAACAAAACACACCACACGCTTGACTGACACACACACACACACTCTGTTGCATAAAGTAGTCGCAGATGTAGCAAAAATAGGGGAAGTTAATTCGTTAACAGTTAGCTAACCTGTTTCTACAGCATTATGCTACCTTACATGTACCGTGGAAAATGAAGGACAAGTCTTCAGATGCACGGCTTAAATTATTGCATCATGCCCCTAAATACATCCATGACAGCTACATCTAACATTAATGACTGAACGTGAACGAATGAATAGGTTTAGTGGCCATTTACTCTATAACTGCAAATCTATGATGTTGGTGTTGTTAAAAGAGCTGTTAGATTTGTTGAGGTTACAACAAGCACCCTGCTCATCTAAGTCTTACAAATACACAGAGCTTCATGGCCAAATGTGATGTTTGTAATTTATACCACCAACAACAGTAACATAAGCTATTTAAATATTTTATATTATTCCTCTAATATCCATGATATTACTGGAGTCAAAATATATACTATTACATCTTCATGTCATCAAACTGTGCAGTAACAAATCATATACAGTAATAAACAAAGACTTGTAACTTGTAAATGAATACTACGCTCCACACCTCCTCCTTCTTCTCCTCATGATGACAAGACTGAGGAGAAAGCTTTAAGCTTCCTTTTGTTATTCTGAACATCTCTACAAATCCATCCAGTGTATCTCTCTCTCTCACACACACACACACACACACACACTAAAAATATACACTGTTACAACACCACGGCTGTAATGGAATCCACATTCAATGTAATTACCGGAGATATTGAGAGTTTTGTAGTTCTTTTCTCTCAAGTCTTTCTGATGACACTCACCTTGTGTTTGTTCTGTCTGACACCTGAGCAAACAGCCCACACACTCTCACCAGTGCTTTTAGCAGGAACGGATCTGCTGGAGGTTTGAATACTTGATCAATAATTTCCCTCTTTCTCCAACTTTGCTGCCACACCCATCACATGCTTTCATGGTTGGTCTTTAATTCTGATTCTCTCTCTCTGGGTATCTTTTGCTTTTTGTCTTGTTTTTTTTTTTCCCTAGTTGTTTTTCATCTCGTTCTTTTTCTTTTTTTTTTTTTTTTTTTTTGCAGTTGCAGTTGCAGTTGCTCTCTGTGATAGATGATTAATCCATGGCTGCTTCTGAATATTTCATGCATGTCTTATTTTTCTTGCTGAATCTACCTCTTGCTGTTTTCTATAACTAAATCAATACTGTTATTTGTGTTTGTGTGTGTGTGCGTGTGCATGTGCGTGTGTTTGTGTGTGTTCAAATCAGGGATATGCGGTAATACTACTGCAGATAGATCAAGCAAACGCATTCAACCTTTGCCTCAGTCTGGACATGTTAATGTTTGGCACTATGGATAATTAATTATTTACTGCTTGTCTGCTTCAGTAACTCGTTCAGTCATTTTGGTTTTTATTAAAATGTACTTACAGGCATGTGTTCACACAAAAGATATCAAGTACTTAGCAATGTGACCATTACAAAAACTGTCCAGTGCATGATAACTAACCACTGCGGTGATGGAATATGGTTCTATTAACCCATAGCTATGGTCCTGATAACAACTGATAAATGGCCTTTAAACTGTCTGGGAACATTTGAACAGGGTGATAATGTGGTCAGTGTAAACCAGTGGCCATCGCTTCCAGTGCTTTCTACTGATAGAGATGGCTTGTTTTGCTCTGCTTCACCTCCCCGTGCTGATATTGGCTCTGCTCTCTCTGAGCTGGAAATCTTCCTGGCCTCTGAGAATGCGACAAGGCCTAATGGCTCCAATGGGAGTGACACCAAACTGTCTTTGATAAATTGTTTTTAAATTACAACATAATTTCATTTAGGCAGCAATTTCCACAAGACTCCTACAGAGAAGTGATTCAGGCTACGCTGGGATTGGCTTACAAACACACACATGCACATGCAAATTTGCACATACACATAAACCCAGAATCATTTGCTTTCGCAAAGATATTGTTACATGACCTGCAGCCCGGAGGCTAACTAAATTATCGCCTCCAAACTACTAAAGTGGTCATTAAGGACATTCACTCTCTCGCTGCCTCTTTGTCTTTTACTCTCACTCACACACTCTTCACACTGTTTTTTTTATCATCATCTCAGACAGTTTTCTCTAATTTTTCTTAATCATTTCTTAATCATCTGTTTATTCTACTTTTTTATGTTTTCACCTGTCTCTTTTCTCCATTTTAGACCCACTTTTTTTCATCTGTCATGTTTTCTGAATGATGATCTCATCTCTCCATTTGGTTTACACTTTTTCCTCCCTTATTTTCTCAATCTTTGCTGTTGAAAGCTGATTGTTGCCTGTCTCATAGGCAAAAGAAAGCACAGACATACACACAAAGTGCACATTACGTTACCAACATTACCAGTCTGGATTACATGGGTATTATGGAGCAAGGCTAAAACACACTCATGCACACACACATACACAAACACATTCTATGTAATACCAGTGATGAATGACTATAATGATCCAAAACCCCAAACCTTGTTAGCTTTGCCCCACCCTGGAAAAACAAGACACGCACACACACACACTCACAAACAAAAGACTGGAAAGGTTAAAGCTCACTTTAAGAGCTACATTTCTAAAAAATAAACAAAAGCAAAACTTCCCACTTTCAAATTGTTAAAGCAGCACGTTACTGTACATAGTTTGTTTTGCAACATCTCAGAAATATATTACATTTAAATATTTTGAAAATTACCATAAAAGCACAATGTTGCAGTCACCATAAAATTCCTAACATGCTTATTTCCCTGCCTTCATTCATCTCCAAATCTAGAGCTCTATAGTGAGGCTTTTAGTGTACATGTCACAAATCACAGTTGGTTTAGCAGCTTTACTGGATACAAAGTTCACTCACTGTATGAAATACACTACATCATATAGTTGTTTTCTTCTGTGCTCTGAAAGCAGGTTGTCCTCTTTTACCACTGACAGAAGACAATGATAAGTCAATTCAATGATTTCCAAATGTGATGATCAAGCTAAATCCTTTTGAGCACCTTTAATTAGCTGATTAATATTTACTGATTTTATTTTTCTCCACTCCAGACTTCCTCATACAAAACCAAACCAATATTTAACTGTCTTATGTAATAAAAGATACAACTTACTGTTTCTAATCTTGTTAATAATACAGCTGGTGATTGTAATTGTGATTTAAATATTATTCAGATCCACCAGGCAAGCGGGGTACTGACACAGGAATCTTCTAGTACTACTACTACAATTCATCAATCTTGACATTGATCAAATAACCAATGATCCAATGTCATCGATGCAAAACATTAACAATAATGTACATACAATTTTGAAGATGAATTTTTATTTTGACATCCTCATGTCAGTCTCATCCATATGCACTTCTATCAAATTGTATGCTTGTTGTCTGATTGTTTCACAGTGGTTACATTGTAAAACACCAATAAACACGGTCATGTAAAGGATTTCGTGTAAATGCAACTAATAATCCTGTCTGCTCCTTGCTTTTAATGTACCGATGAACATAGATTGTTGGCTAAGAGAGCGATACAAGATCATATCATGACAAAACAGAATTCACACTGCTATTTACTACATACTGTATTTCAAAAATATGCATTTGAAAAAAAATCATTATCTATACTGCTTATACTGCTTAACAGCAAAAAGCATGGAAACTATACACAGAGCTGTTAGCTGTGAGGCAGCAGCACTGATCACTAACACCATGCTGACACAAGCCCACACAACACATTTTACTGTATCATATCATGAATATCCGTAAAAAAGATCTTTGATGTTTTGCACAGTGCACTTAACAATACGTTAAGTATACAGTGGCAATACTAGACTCTGGAAGGCTGCAGGTAAAAAAGCCCTTTTTTTCCCTTCTTTTTTGTTTCTTGTAACCACAGATGCTTTTTATGCTTTTTCCATTGTGCTGACAGTTTTCCCTTGAAAATGTGCCAGTGCCATTAATAATTGCCATTTACCAGTATGTGTGGCCATCCTAGGGCCCTTTCCCAAATATTTTGGGGTCCAGATTCCTTCTTCTGGTGGTATAGGTCTGCTTATAAGGACAAATGGATAATCAATCATTGTGAAAATACACACCCATCGAACAGTTGAAAGGAACAATTGAAAATATTAACGTAAAATTTCAAAATTGCCTTAACTTAAAGTACTATACTTTAAAAACACCATAGCAGGGCAAAGTTATAGTCTATCATCAAAAACACTCAAGCAACCTGTGACTTTATAAATCAGAAAATAAACTAATAACCAGTTACAACAGCATTTTAAAACTTAAAATTCATTATTCAAGTCTAAATATAACCCTGGAGAGTATTATGTTGGCTTAGAAAATGTTTGCTTTTAATATACCACATAAAAAAATGCTTTCCAGTCAGTCACAAGACCTCAGGGTTGAACTCTCTGTCATCTGCTTTTAGTGGTTAGTTCACTATATTTTGTGCAATTAAGACTTAAAGTAGTAGTAGTTTAGTTTTAAAAACGTAAAATGTTCAGTTGAGAGTTTTTTTTTTCGTGTGATGTTGTGGAGATAAACTAAACTGACATTTTTCATTTTTCAGTCTTCATTATATTTTATTTAATTAATTAATTAGTTTATTTATTGAATGACTTGTTTGGATATCAGCTGCTCAGAATTAAAGTAAGACAGCAACTGAAAAAAATCAGCAGACACATACATATACTGTTTGGTAAAATTTACTGTAGCAGCTGTAATGAACTTGAATCCTCACATACTAATTAGACCCTTCAAAGCTTGTCAGGAGAGGGTTGGTTATGTTGGGGAGGTCAAGTAGGTCACAAAACAAATGTCTTTTCCACAGGAGACCAAGTTTAAAGGTGAGAAACTACTGCTGTTACTGTTTGTATTTGTTTCCAATCTTTTGTTTTTGTTTATGGAAATAAAAGCATGACATTTGCTATTTTGGGATCATTGTACAGGAAGTGATGGCTTTTACCATTTTGTTTCCTGGCATCAAAGGCGATGCAATTTAATTTGTCTTCCTCCCTACATGCTGGTGCTGTTCCAACAAATGACACTATGAGAAGTTAGGGACAAAAATTCTATTTGGGTGTTAAAGTTGGAGGATTTGTTGGTAGATATAGATGCAGACTGGAAGCTGGGAGGGGCCTCAATACAGTACTGAGGTTGAGATGTGTATACTTTTGTAAATGAGGCATTTGATTTATGTTACATTTGCAACAACAACACAAAAAATAATAATAATTTAAATTAATTTAATATGCTTGGAGTGGCTTGGCCACTCCAAGCCACTCCAAGCATATTTAAACTACTCAGACAGTATTAGGCATTGGAAACCTTTTTAGCTCCTGTAAAAAAGGAAATCAGTCATGACTGTTATCAAGGAAATGTGCCTTCGTGCCAGACACTAACTTCTAACATCTTGTATTTGGTTAAATTTTAACAAAGCAAAATAAAACCAAAAAAATAGAGAAAAGTGACATTTTCAGCACAGTTTCCTGGATTACATCACACATTACACATCTCACACAGGGGCGACTGTGGCGCAGGAAGGTAGAGCGGTCGTCCACCAATCTAGCAGTTGTTGTTTCAATCCCCAGCTCCTCCGGTCACATGTCGAAGTGTCCTTGAGCAAGACACTGAACCCCAACTTAGTTGCACCCGATGAGCGTTGGCCAGTTGCATAGCAGCTCCCCCATGAGTATGAGTATGTATGAGTGTGATTGTGGGTGAATGAGAAGCAGTGTGAAGTGCTTTGAGTGCAATTAGGTAGAAAATCACTATATAAGTGCAGAGCATTTACATCACATCACATACATTTTCCTATGTGACACAAGTACATATGAATTAGCATCAAGTTACAGTGATCATCTGAACCCATTCATCTCTCAACCCAACAAGATCAGGTTAGCTTGAACACCCCAGTGAATTCCTTAGACTTACAAGTGGAGCACTTGTAAACGGGATGAACACTTTGCCCTGGAAATTCCGATATTGTATTTAAATAAGGTACACAAACATAAAGCAGCTGTAGGCTACAGCCAGGTCATTAAATGCGTTTTAAATGTAGTTTACAACTGTGGCGGATAAAGAAATGGAATGTAAGAGGTTTGTAAAAGGCACAGATCACCACAATTCCTTTGAAGGGTTAAAACCAAACTTTACAAGCAATAGAAATGTAACATTTGACATCTCCACTGTACTGTACTATACATCACAAGTTCTTTCATCATCTTATCTTTAATCACACTAACCTGCTGCACATCCTTCCCATCTCTGTCTCTTTGTCTGGCCAACCTGTACAAATCCACCTCTCCCTCTTTAGTGTCCAACCTAGCATACAAGTCCTCATATGCTCTTTGTTTGACCTTTGCCACCTCTACCTTCACCTTACGCTGCATCTCCCTGTACTCCTGTCTACTCTCTTCAGTCCTCTCAGTGTCCGTCTTCTTCTTAGCTAACCTCTTTCTCTGTATACACTTCTTTGCTCCACCACCAAGTCTCCTTGTCCACTTTCCTCTTTTGCGATGACACACCGAGTACCCTCCTACCTGTCTCCCTGATCCCATTAGCTGTACTGGTCCAGTCATCTGGAAGCTCCTCCTGTCCAGCCAGAGCCTGTCTCAACTTCCACCATTTTGTTTTCTGCTTTGCCTTAGTCCTCGTCATCTTCCTCACCACTAGAGTTATTTTGCACGCCACCCCCCCTCTGTTGTCTGGCTACACTCCCCCCTACTAATGCTTTGCACTCACCTACCTGTGGGACATAACCACTAACAACACTGAACATCATGCCTTCAATTTCCAGCTTCAGACTCATCAGAATCATCACCCTGTCTCATCCCGTCAACAGCACCGGTCAACAGCGGTTGTTATCACGAGCCACAACCAATAAGATATGGAAGTCAGATTCGGTGTTAAACTCATGATTTGAATGTTTAATTTGGCATGTGTTAAATGTCCTCTACATTTACCGAGACTTGGGACTGGTACAAGAAGAAACTGGTTTGTGCCCCCTTGTGGTTGCATTGGATTCATTGATGTGTTACTGTTTAATCTTTGCTATGATGATAAAGCAGTAACTAATGTACAAATGTGCACAATGCATCATTTTCACCGAGAGAGGCTGTGGCTGCTGTTCTCCCCTCACACTTAATCACAATTGCCAACAAGCTATTGTCACAATAGTGCCAAAAGACAAATATTAGAGGACCAAATGAAAGAATTTAAATATTTTCCATTTAATTTTACTGTATTAGTTCAGCCTATATATACACAAAAATTTACTATTAGATCCTATTTTAGACTTGGTGTTATAACATATGCTCGTCCTGCCTCCTCACAATTTTTATGTTTAGATTTATTAATGTGTTTATACAGCTTTAGGTAATTTTTGAATCAGCATTTAAAGTAATACAGTATATTGCAGCTTTAATCCTTGGTGAGAAACTGTTGTTTGATCTTTTTATAGATTTTTCTGAGTTTATCTTTTAATTAAATGCTCTTTTTTTCCCACCCAAGATAAGAAACTCCCCAAACTGATGGGAACCAGTGGCTTATTTAGACAAAATGGAAAGAAAGGGGTAGAAAAACACTAAAGAAGAAGAGAATTATTAATATTTGTCTTTTCCTTTTAATATTTTCAGTCTTTGTCTTGCCCTCTTTTTGTGTCTTCTCCCCTCTGAGGAACAACCACTAAAGTTGACTCCCACTGCGTGTGTTTGTGTGTGACGGGTTGACATGCTGAACAAAATGACCTCTCCTGGGGCACTAGCTGCTGTTCTTGCTTTATGATTTGTCATAAAAGTCCCATCTGTGCGTGTGAACACACACACACACACACACACAAGTAAAAAAACAGGATACCATAGTGGCCTTTACAGTGTAAAAGATTTACTGAATACATGGCCCCATGTGTGTATATATGTGCATTCAAAAACAAACCTTTGTTTCTTCTTCCTGTTTGCACAGTTTAAACTGAAATGTGCCTTGACCAGCAGCCAGACACACACAAATTCAGCAGCAGATGATACATTAAGATACAAAAAGATACAAAAGGATATAAGCTGACCTGTGGACAATATAAATGTGATAGGTGGCTATGGCACCAAATTTTGTATTTTTGTCAAGATTCAAACCACTTTAGAACAACAACACAGGAAAGTGGTTCTCTGGTTTAAAACAAAAACCACAGCAACACAAAAGCAAAAGCCCTCTTATAATTATCAGGAGGAGCAAATAAAATTAAAAGATAAATTAAATAAAGTTTACAATAGACAGTGGTGGTATACAGCGCAATGAATGAATTAACAGTGATGACAGAACAACATAAACAATGGTTATGGTGATGCTCAAAAGTTAGATATGAGGATATGATAACATAATTATCAGTTAAGAAACAGTACTATTTTTGATACATGGCAAATTTTTCTTTCATTCACTCTTTTTTTCTCTTTCTTTCATTCTTTAAGTTGCATTAATGAGCTTCCACAGATTCTCAGTTCTCCTTCCTGAGGTTTCTGGCATGTATTTATATTGTCAGCATCATTGTATAGTTTGTCTAGTCACCACTTATGCAACATGGAGTCACACACCAAAAAAGACCACTGCTGTAGGCATTGATAATATATATTTTATTTAAGTTTCAGGACTGAGTTTTTGGATTGAGATGTCACAAAGTAATGAGCACATGAATAAATTCATTTCTATATGGCCACATATACTATTATTTTTAAGTTCCAGCTGCCTCTCATTTTCTTTTCTTTTTCTTTCTTTTTTTTTTTTTTTTTTGCTTCCAACTGTCATTTTAATGAATAACAATGAGAGTAATATAATACATCAAAAAGAAGCACAAGCACAACGTGGGCATAAAGTCGAGCTGAAGATTAGTATTCCCTCTAATGAAGATACTGAAGTACTGATTGATCTGTCCCCCACAGCATGCATTAAAGACAAATGAGAACAAGGGAGAAATCAGGATGGAACACACATTTTAAGAAAAGGGACATGGGAGCAAGGGATGGGAAGAATATCACTTCATATGGGCAATGTAAGGAGAGGTGATGATGACAGACAGGGAAAGTGGAAAGAAATAGACGGTAGAAAGAGAAAAGTGAGAGCCAGGGTGGCAAAAAAAGAAGGGAAGGATTGAAGATGACAGAAGTGGTATATGCAACATACATATGAAGGACAGGAAGCATCAAAGGAACAGAAATAAGGTTTCGAGAAAAGGTTGCTGTGAGGACACTCATTAGCATAATTAATTCCTTAGACCCTTAACCTGACATCATCCATTACTGACAAACAGTGGTGATCCTAGAGTCTGTTGGGGCTCTAGGCAAAATTGTATTCATCTCAAAACTGCTGTGTTTAAGATCTTGAATAATACAATAAAATACACACTACATAGCACAATAACTTACAGTAATACACTGTAGTGATTTTATAGAACAAATTTCCTTGCGCCATAACTTACCATTCATAGCTTGACAGTTAGCTTAGTTGTACACAGATTTCATCAGTTTACAACAGAAGAAGTCATGTCCAAATTAGCTGATTATTTGCAGCCTGCTAGCTAAGGTAACACGTTGACTTCTGGTGTCCTGACTCTAGCTCCAGAGAAGCTGGACTCATTGGGCTGCTCTGCTAACTTAGTTAGCTAAGATAATTAATAATTAATGTTAAAGGTCAAAGTAAACAAAAGAAACAATTTGATACCAGTGAAAGTTCTCTTCACCACAATTACAGCTACACTAGCAGCATTTAAAATCGTCATTATCTCCTCGGCTCCACTTACCAATATCATACTTTTTGCACGTGTTCTTAATTTTTTGCTCCCAGAATGAAAACGCCAACTCACAACAAAGTCATCTCAAGGCACTTTACAGAATAAAGTCAAGATTATAAAGATGTATAGAGAGAACCCAACAATTCCCCCTTGAGCAAGAACTAGGCAAAAGTGGAGAGGAAAAACTCCCTTTAATTTAAGAAACCTCCAGCAGAACCAGGCTCAGGGTGGACGGCCATCTGCCTTGACCGGTTGGTGTTAGTGGAAAGTGGAGATAGAAAAGAAAAGAGCAACAAATGCAAAAACAAAACATCGGGCAGGGTGGTAGGACCAGTTGGACGCTGGAAAACACACAGCTCCAAAGCCGGGGACACCTGCAGAAAGGGAAAGAGAAGGAGAAAGATAACTGCTGACTGCTGACAACTGCTTCCAGAATCAGAACTGGGAGCTGGTTCCACAGGAGAGGAGCTTGATAGCTAAAGGCTCTACCTCCCATTCTACCTTTGGAAATTCTGGGAACCACAAGTAGGCCTGCATTCTGAGAGCGAAGTGGTCTACTGGGATGATATGGTGCTATGAGGTCTTCTATATATGATGGAGCCTGACCATTCAGAGCTTTATATGTAAGAAGCAGGGTTTTAAATTCTATTCTAGATTTAATGGGAAGCCAATGGAGAGAAGCTAGTGAAGGTGAAATATGATCTCTCTTGCTAGTTCCAGTCAGCACTCTTGCTGCAGCATTTTGGATTAATTGCTGGCCTGGGGTTCCAAGCAGTTTCCTGCCTTGCCTGCTAGCACAGAGCACCTCTGCTGACAAAGGTCTAACCCTGAGCCTGACCTTAACCCTACCTAAAACCTAATTCCTTAAAGATGTGATGTCCCTCAATACGATTGTATTGAACTAAATTTTGTCCAGATATATTACCTAACTACACTGACACATGCACACACAAACACACACACACACAAACACCTTGTGACATGATAGAGACACTAATAGAAAGCCAATATGAGTAGAAGAAAGAACAGAGCTCGGGGAAATGAGAGCCTGGACTAACACTCGATTTTCTCTTCCAGCGTTGTCCCCACTGTGGCCTATTGATTTCAGAAATAGATGAAAGAGTGGAGGCGCTGAGCAATACAGTTGCTTGAGTGCCTGAGAAGAAAATACTCAAAAATGCATGAGTAAATATGCCTAACATACAGTGTGAGGTTCTTGAAGCCACTGCACTTAAACTGAACTTTTTAGATGCAAAAGCCCTTAAGTCTCCACATTTGTTCACTCACAACACAAAGCTGTGATTGGCCATTGCTCTTTGATGCATTTCTGAAACACAGTTGAGTTGCTCTAAACTTTCAATACTTTATATTTTGAGTTTAAATAAGGTAAATTAGAGTTGTTGAATTGCTGAATGAGTATGGTCCTGATAGGGAGGATAAATTCCATATAAACAAATACTACAAACAGTGACAATGGCACACACATTGTTCCTTACTGTAGTAACCACATGCTCCACATTGTGTTACGATCATCATTAAAGCACACAGTGTTAAACCCTGGTCTCCTGTGGAAAAGTCCAGTCTTGTTATCTGATCCACCAGCTTGTCCACCACCCTCTGAGACTTTTTCACATTATATTCTATATCATTGCTGTAGGTTTCAAACATTAAAGCATCTGGTTTTCCATTGTACTACACTGAAAGCCGTTGACCACTGACAAAAACGGTGTCAGGATCTCAGTGCACTTCCTGTTCCTGGACCTTTATTTTGTGGCCCTTCTCACTACTTCCGGTGCCTTGGCTCTTTTGCCCAGCTTTACCCTCGTTGTCACTAATTGTTTACACCTGTTCCCCCCTCTATTTAAGTTCAGTATTCCCTTCACTCCCCTGCCAGGTCTCTGCTGTCATTATTACCCTCACCAACCCCACAGTGGACTCTGGACTCTAGGTAAAGCTGAATGTGTTTTTCATGGACTCTGGTTTCTTTTTGGACTTGTATTCTGGTCCCCGTGCAGCTTTCCGCTTTGGTCTGAGGTTTGCTTTTGGTTCTCAATCAGTGTTTCTTGTTTTAGTCCTGTTTTCCCTGCCTGTTGCTCCTGGGTCTTTGTGTTTTAGGTTTACCTACTGTTGACTTGTGTGTAGGTTTAATCTTCAGTTTTCTCTGCTAGTCTGGTCCTGGGTTTTGGTGTTTTTGGTATGCTTGCATTCTTCAGTTTATCAGAGCCTTTATGTTCAACTTATTCATGTCTGCCTCCCCTAAAGTTCATGTTCCATTTTTCCCTTAGTAGTTATTGTAATACCATGTCATTTGTTTTTAGTTTATCTCTCCTGTTTATTAGTTATCTTTCTCTTACTGAGTTAACCCCCCTCACATTCTGGGTCTCTGGTTAGTTTTGTCTGAATCTGTTTCTGAGCCTGTTTTCTGTACCCTCCTGTTAGGAGCGATTTTCCGTTTTGCCATTTTCAAGTCTCTGTCAATAAAATCCCCTTGTTGTTTTTTTATCACTCGCACTTTCTCCTCTTTTGGGTCCATCCTCTAACCAAAACCGTGACAAACGGGTACCCTAAGCATGAGCATGTAATGCTGAAGTTACTGGACAAGGCAGGTATTTCTGACACATCAGGAAGGAGACTGGGCGGACGAGACAGGAAATTTGTGCAGAAACTGAAGAGATTTGTACATAGGGCAGTTTAAAGCATTTTGGGACGTTCCAGAGAAAGTTTCTGAGACATATTTTGGCACTTTGGTCTAGTTAAATATAGAACTCATCACAACCATTAAGTAACTTAACTAAAAATACAAAAAGATGCAAAAAATGGCCACTGGTGACATTAGGAAAAACTGAGTCATTATTAAATTAATCTATATCAATGAAAAACTACCTTGATGATGTAAATTATTAATACAATGTATTATTGTAAATTGTTAAATGAGTCATATTATTTAAAAATGTATTTCATTTTCCTAAGAAATTTTGGTGCTTTGCATGTTACTTTAGACTACAAAACTTCTTGACCTGCCAGTGTGACTGGTGCAGCTTCTCTGCACAGTCATCTAAGGTAAATTAATCTACATAAATTATTAATGCCACAGGATATTGTGTTAAACCCTGTAATTATCCTTTAAGAGAAGGAGTTAAGTATAGATTTGCTCAGGAGAGGATAAGTGAGAGTTTGTAGAGAATAAAGAGGGGAGTAGACGTGAAGATTTTGCTTTAACTGTTGTAAATATAAGAATTTTTAATTGGAGGGAAATCTGTTTGCTGTACTGTAGTTCTTTACATTTTCCTATTGAGTGACTGACAAAGAAATGGTAAATACATTACGATAATTATAGCCCAAAATATCTTGTACTTATTTGAAACTCTCTGAAAGCGTCTTTCTTTAATATTTCCCATCTGGTGTGGCTAAAAAGAGCTTTGGACCCATGCACCATCAATATCAGCACTGCACTGCTCAATCAGGAAAAAAAAGTTTGAATTTGGAAGCAATCATAACAAAATCCAAACCAATTACAAAAAACTGCAAGGGCACATGGCTAATAGGCAACATGGGAATGAGCCAAAAGAGTCCTCGACAGCTAACCAATAAAAACAAAGTCATAATTGATGCTCATATTTAGTTGCTGTCTCATGGGGAAAAAAGTTATACTTCTTCACTTATTCAACAAATTGTCATTTGTGACTCAAAGATAAACAAGAAATCATACATGAGAAACTTTTTTATAACTTGAAACTCAGAATCAGTTTACTCTTCTGTGCCCAGACCTTCCTGTCCTGGCACTAAAACAACTTTGCGTCTTTATGTGTGACAATTAAACTTAATGAAATGAACAGAAGTCATTTTTTTATGATTTCACAATGGTGAGCTTCACTCAGAAACCTTTAAAAGCAAATGTCTTGGGCCTGTTACAAGTGGTGTTCTGTAAGTGTGGGTTTCAGGGGGCATTGTAAGCACCTCACTACATTAAGATAAGTCATTAAAAATACTTGAACATTTTTCATATTGTAGTTTAAACCACATACTGTATTGACATATATCTTATCTGCTGTGTAGGTCAGAATAGATTTAAGAATAGATTCGTTTCAAGCTCTTCCTGACCCATATGGAAAATCCTGACAGTTTCTCTGCTGGTCGAAAATGAAATCAGTAACAACGAGACATTGTATAATAAAGCAGAACTTGGGCGACTGTACAAAAAAACCTGGACCATGGCTCACAGCAATGTTTACAGTGAGACAGGTGGCATCACTCTGTCAGCTAAAGCAGCAATCTGAACAGAATAAATACACCTGTGCTGCTGCAATGAGACACCATAACACAATTCCCTATGAATGACTCTATTTCTCCTAACTTATATCTCTCTATCTGCCTCAGTCCTACATGTCCTTCCACACTTTCTATCAGAATTGTAGCAGTTCGACTTACAGGAATGTGCAAGCAAAACAAAATGCTAGCGATATCAGGTTATTGGCTTGTTGTTATTCCACGGGGAAACTCCACTTTCTGTGCCTTGCATATAAAAGATCCTATTGATCTTTAAATTTTAATTTGAAAGTTTTCCAGCAGTAGAGGGATTTATACATTCCCCTCCAAAAATGTTTGAATGACAAGGCCAATTAATTTTTTCTTTCTGTATGACATTTGGGCTTAAAATGAAACTGTGGATATAAAACAAATTCATGTTCAGAATATCAGCTTTTATTGGATTATATTTGGACCTCAATATGTGCGCAAAACTACTGGAAAAATACACTAACTGCCAATTGCTTCTTGTTGCCCAGGTCTGTTCTCAGATATTGATTGTTAACATAATACACAACTTAACAAGAATACTGTTGGGTCATACCTGTGAAGACTGTATGACATACGTAATGTGTTAAAAAAAAAAAAAAAAAAAAAGACAAATCAACATAAAAACCAGGGAACTGTCAATGGGAAAAGCTCAAGTTTATTTGAATCTCAGAAAAAATTTGAAAAAACAATCAGGGCCACTGCAATATTGGGCATAACAATAATGTAACAATTTGAAATGTCCTGAAAGAGAAAGAAGCCACTGGTGTATTGAGCAATATTAATAAAAACTGGTCATCAAAGGAAGCAATGACAGCTGATGACAGATGCACTGTGAGAGCTGTAAAGGAAAATGCAAAAATGACAGTGACATCACCAGCAGCTCCACAGATCAGAGCTAAAACTTCAATTTAATTCCATTCAACTTCATTTAAATGTGACTAATTCACAACAAAGTAATCTCAAGGCGCTTTTTTAATGTCTTAAATTTTTTATTTTTTTTTCATGTGGTTAAATCCAGTTGCTACCATGCACACAGGGAAACTACTTTTACTACTAGAGATTTTTTAGGGTTTTGTGAACTTTTGGGAATGTTCGGGGGATTCCTTCAGCTTCAGACAGTGCTCCTTTCTTTACACAAAGGACCAGCTTTTAGCTCTACATGGTCCTGCATGTCTCTAAGCTGAGAAGCCAGAGACTCCAGCTGAACTACAGAGGAAAAGAAAAGGCTGCAGAGTGGGATGGAAGATCCAGGAGAGAAAACAGAGGTATAGACCATATTTACCCTCAGTTATTATGGGAAACGTTTGTGTCCTCTCCAGTAAGATCGCCAAGCTTTACGCGCTGGTCCGGCTGCAACTGGGGTATAGATTGCAGCCTCATGTGTAAGGGAGACGTGGCTGACTGAAGTGACACCAGACTTAAGTAAGGGGATTTGAACTTGTGTGAGTGGACAGGAGATTAAAAGAGTGCAGTAAAAAGAAAGGAGAGGGACTCGCTGTGTTTATTAAAGAGAGATGGTACCAAGGTGGTCGAGATGGATTACCGAGGTGCCACTGAGTGCATGTCTCTGTTGAGGAACAACTCTGCACTAAGGACATTGAGGCACTCACTATTGGTATAACACCCTATTACATCCCGAGGAAGAACTACTGCTTGCAGCGGTGACTCGTATGGTGACTCGTATGCAGACTCAACACCCACAGTCCCTCCTTCTGATCATTGGGGACTCACAACTCACTCTTTTCCACTCTCCCTACTTTCACTCAGTATGTGAAGTGCCATGCCAGGAAGGCCAAGATGCTGAGCTTGCTGTATGCTAATGTCAAAGACATCACTGCCCCCATACCCCAACTTGGTCACTGATCACAATCTGGTACATTTGCTCCCTGAATACACATCCAGGGTAAGAAGAGGGCCAGCACAGAAGAAGTCTGAGAAAGTGTGGACTGATGAAGCCACTGAGAGACTTAGAGATTGTTTCCAGACCACAGACTGGGAAACACAGTGCAGCTCTCATGGTGATGATATCAACAGCCTGACTGAAGGAATCACCGACTATGTTAACTTCTCTGTGGAGATCACTGTGCCAACATGGAGGGTACAGTGTTTCTCCAATAACAAACCCTGTGTGATCCCTGAGTTTAAAGCCCTACTGAACAAGAAGATCTCGTTCACCTTCACCTCCCTCCACCCCCCACAGAAGTTCTCTAATGACTCAGCCATTGTTGGCTGTGTGTCTGAGGGGAATGAGCTGAAGTACAGGTCAGTCATCGTGGACTTTGTGAAATAGTGTGAGCACAACCACCTGTGCTTAAACACCAGTAAGACAAAGGTGATGGTGATAGACTTCCAGAGAAGGATGCTACCTCAAACACCCGAGAACATCCATGTCTTGGATAGTGGCCAATTTTAAGTAGATTTGTGCCCTTTACATGAAGGGCCAAAGTCACCTCCACCTTTTGAGGAGACTGATGTCCTTTGGAGTGTGCAGACCTCTGCTAAAGACATTCTATGACTCTGTGGTAACTTCAGCTATCCACTACGCTGTTGTCACTGAGTGGGACAGGAAGAGACTGAAGCTGGTAAGGAGGGAAAACTCTGTCCTGGGCTGGGAGTCTGTGGAGGAGGTGGATCAGAGCAGGATGTTAGTCAAGCTGCATCTGACAGTGGAGGCTCTGTGCAGCTCCCTCAACAGATACACAGATACATCCTGAGTGTAGGAAGAGCAGTACCGCAACTCTTTCATTCCCACTGCTGTAAGGCTGCACAACAGTTCATCTGAATGTTTCTGGTCATCCTTGATTACTGCAAATTCTCTTTGTTTTGGATTTTTGTTACGTTGTAAATGCTTTTGCGTACATAGTGCCTATTTTATTTTTTAAATTTTTGGAAAAAAACTGCTTTTTTCACAGTACATATCCCTGTGAGCTTCTTAACAAGTGAATTTCCCTGCTGTGGGATCAATGAAGTTTGATCTTATCTAATCTTATCTCATACAGTGATGACAAATATATGTGAGGTGGGAGGAAAGAGGGACGAGAGGAGGAAAAGAGCTTGGTGCATCGGGGGTGGGTCCCCCAGCAGTCTAAGCCTATAGCAGCATGACTATAATTAACTATAAGCTTCATCAAAAAGGAAGGTTTTAAGCCTTTAAGTAGAGAGGGTGTCAGCTTCCTCAATCTGAACTGGGAGTTGGTTTCACAGGAGAGGAGCTTGGTAATTAAAGGCTCCGCCTCACACTCTACCTTTGGAAATTCTGGGAACCACAAGTAGGCCTGCATTCTGAGATTGAAGTGGTCTTTCGGGATAATGTGGAAATCTGAGGTCTTTTAGATATGATGGAGCCTGACCGTTAAGAAGCAGGGTTTTATATTCCATTCTAGATTTTATGGGAAGTCAATGGAGAGAAGCTAGAAATACGAAAAGAAAATAGAAATATGATCCATCTTGCTAATTTCAGTCAGCACTCTTGGTGCAGCATTTTGGATTAATTGCAGGCTTTTTAGGAAGCTATGGGGCATCCTGAATGGTTAAGATTTGAAAAACTAACTTAGAGAGTGAGTCAATGGGGAAAAAAAACGCTATTGAACATGTTCAATTCTGAAATGTAATGTTCCTCTTTCTACTGAATAAGTGGGGAAAATGAATTAACATGTTAATCAACATTAAAGAAGGAGGTAAGACGCTCATTTATTTTAATTTCATCACTTTTGGACGTATACATAAGTGTTTTGGTGCAGACAGTTTTCAGATAGTATAGTTTGGTTTGTGTGTGGCTCTAATGTTAAATGATAAAGATCTCCTTCTTCAACATACAGTACTTCAGCATACATGTATTTCTTGTACAAATAAAGGTTGAATAGTTAAACTAGTGACCACACAATAAACATATCAGTAAATTGTCAAGGAGACCGATTTTTGTTTCACAAACGATAACATCTATAACTATAACTTCCTGTCCACTAAATTACTCACATTTCAAGTGAAAATAAAATGCAGAGTATCAATCATTATTCCCTGTACCGGTTAAACAGTGGGTCATCATGACCAAACCTGACTTATGGGCACAACACAATTCAACCTGCCAAAGTGGCTAGTGTGAGTGTCTGCGTTAGAACCTGGCTCCATTTACATCTCAGCCTTTCCTGTCCTTGGTCTTCTCTTGAGGTCCTATTCAGCCGTGCAGTCTACTTGTGATGCCACTTCTATGTCCCCTTCATCACCTCTCACCGCCAACAGTATCTAGACTCCAGGGGGGATATCTATACTCTTACTGAAGCTAAATTCCCTATATATTATTGAGCCACGGTATTTCTAATTTTAGTGAGATTTCCAAGTGTCCTTATTCTCTTGTGCACATTATTTTCATAAAACATAATAATAATAATAATAATAATAATAATAATAATAATAATAATAATAATAATAATAAACTATAAAAAAAACAAACTATTAAAATTTACAATAATATATGCTTTTGTGTCTCTGCTGATTAAAATTACTTTATCAGAGGGAGAGAATATAAGGTTTCAGAATGGCTAAGTTGATCACCAGTGCTTAATCCACCTGAACATAAGAAGAAAGATGGCAGTAAGTCACAGGCTTGGTGCAGTTATTGCAAACAAGGGATTTGCATTGTATACTTTATCCTCCATCTTTTAAGGAGCTTCCTTGTCAGTGGTCTCTATCTCCTCTTTTGACAGTTCATTATGCCAGCAGGGTATCTGATGACGTGTTGATAGCCTGGACCTTGGTCTTCCCATTCAGCTGCCTTCTCAGAACTTACTTTACTCTCTGTGGGTATTTGGCAGTTGCTGCTTTTCAAGAGGCCTCTTCATGGTTTCCATTTGCCTGTGGGCACCTTCTGGTAGTACAATTCCATCATATGTACACCTCCCCCCTCTTGTTTTCCATCTACTACACTTATGCAGCTCAAATATCATTCTTGTCCTGGCTGTAGATCTCAGTGACGTGGATCAGAAGGGAGTCAACTGCTAATAGTTGCTCCCTTCCACAGTCAGCATCAGGTTTCAGTATATTAAATCATTTTTGTAAATTGTCTCACAAATTTGACTCATGCATACGTAGTTTTCAAGGAGAGTGAAAAATACAATAGTTGTGTCTTAAATTCTTTGGCATTTCACATTAAACTAAAGTGTGATTCTGAGTGGAAACTGAATGCAACAGACATGGGGATGACTCACCAGTGAGGGATGACTCAGGTGGATAGTCAAAGTAAAAAAAAAAGTCCGACTTTGCTCAGTTTTAAACTGGATCATGGCCTTCATTTCCTGTGGAAACACAGTTGTGTGAAAGTGTTTACTATGTTTAGTTTCCCACACCAACCTTGCATCAGAAAAACATATAATTAAACTGCAAACATGATTAGGTTTTTTAAGGAAAAGTAATCAGTGGATGATTATGTATTCATGCAAAATATTGTTTGAAAATGCAATCTGGTTGCAGTAATGTTTTCCACATAAGCATAAAGTGCATATGGTTGCACTTTAGTTATATAGAAAAGTAATTTTTAGGAGTCAGAGTTGCCCACATACTAAGTTTCTTCAGGTATAGTTCAGTTATCGTTGCAACGATGTCTGGAAATGTATGTTTACGGGACGACTGTGGTGCAGTCGTCCACCAACCCCAGGGTTGTTGGTTCAATCCCTGGCTCCTCCGTGCTTTGGGCACCAGTAAAATAGAAAATGGCTATATAGGTGCGGATAGCTGTGGATAAGTCAGAGTAGTTGTTACATACATGCATTAGCTGGACTGCTCAACCCTTAATTTCCAGCACTGAAATGTGTTGCTTTGCCACAACATGGGCTTTCCTTTGGGTGGTCACTGGTCATAGCCATGGAGTGGAAAGACAAACAGAATAGAGACAGTGGAAAACAGTATCATTCTTACTAACAAATGAATGGAGCCTATCAAGACATGCAGGCAGCTCCTTTTAAGCCTTAAACTACCCACCTTGTGCAACAATCCGCCAAGAGATGAACAGCAGAAGAATCAATGTTATATTCTTTAAACATCTCTTGCAAAATAAATCACTAGCATTTTATCAGTATTTGTACACTACATATTGTCCTTATTAACTGTAACTGATTACAATTAGATTTTGTAATTGAATTAATCCCAGTAACGCATGTCAGACCTAATTTCCTCTGCTGCACTGTCTCTCTGCGGTGATAAATTAGAGTAGCAATTGGTATAAATTCCCTCCTTTTTTTTGTGTGTGTGTGTGTGTGCTGCTAACCAAAAGCACATTTTAGTGTTTAGTAAATCTGAAATATTAAATTCGATGTTTGTGCTATAAGCACAAGAGTATCCCCAGTGTGTGATTGTTGCCATGAAAGCACCATGCCATTATCTTTTGTGCTTTGCATTGGTCAAAGGAACAACAAAAAACTTTTCTTTTCTTTTCCGTTACTGAATCTCACTGACCTTGAAAACAAAGAGACAGAAGAAAAACAACAAGAGTCGTCTAAATTTCTTTTTTAATACCATACAGAGCAGGTCATACATATTCACAGCCAGCAGTGATAAGGGCTACGCTCCAAACATTACTATCCCCAGGGAAACTATGAACCACAATGAGACAGTTCCTCCCTCCTGTTGTTAGGCAGTTTTATTCAGTGATACTACTCTCCAGGCATGCATATTGCATGGCTTAGAAATACTTCTCTATATCATTAGTGTTGCCTCCAATATTGTGTGTGTGTGTGTTTTGAATGTGCATAAATGTCTGTTGGTATGTATGCAAAATATGTGCAAAGGTGTGGCCTTTGATACAGGTCTTGCTTTGTGTGTGTGTGTGTGTGTACTTCTATCCAGGTGGATGTAAAGTTGTGGCATTATAAGCACGTTGTTGCCACTAAGTAATTGCATGAAGAAGCCTTGAGGAGCTGACAACATATTAAAAACTATAAAAAAAACACATCAGGATGTTCAATAAAACAGACCCCTGATGCATTATGCATAACACATGACTCTTGCTCATACAGTTTTTCCTCGTTTTTGCTCTGATAATTCCCCCACCATTCAATGTTTTTATTTTTGCGGCACTACAAAACTGCATTCTTTGTTAATATTTTAGTTGGATTTTATATTCATATTTTTCCTCATCTTTATTGTTCATCAATACTGTGTTTATTAACAGAATCATTCTATGACAATCAGGTGAATGGGATTTATGTATGTGTACAGATTTGAAGAAGCAGTATCATGTACTTTTCACCAACACTGGCAGTGTTGTTGTCATTGTTCCAAAGAGTTTTAAATCATTTACAATATTAGATTTTTTTTTTTTTACACCACAAGCAGTTGTGCCAAATAGGGCAGTGTACTACCCCAATTAAAAAAAAAAAAAAATGGGACAAAATAAAAACAGAATGCAATGATTAGCAAATCTCATCAACCCATATTTTATTCACAATAGAACATAAACAACATATCAGATGATGAAACTGAGAAATTTTAGCATTTGATGGAAAATATTAGTTCGCTTTGAATTTGATGGCAACACATCTCAAAAAAGTTGGAAGAGAGTGATGTTTACCATTGTGTAGCATCTCCTCTTTTAAAAATGATGTGTAAACATCTGATAAGTGAGGAGGCCAGTTGCGCTTTAGGAGAGGAATGTTGTCCCATTCTTGTCTGATGCAGGATTCTAACTGCTCAACAGTCCTGGGATGTTGTTGTATGACATTTTGTTTTATGATGTGCCAAACGTTTTCTGTTGGTGAAAGGTCTGGAAAGGGCAGTTCAGACTCCTGCTAAGCCACGCTGTTGTGATGGATGCAGTATTTGGTTTAGCATTGTCTTGCTGAAATATGCAAGGCCTCCTTTGAAAGAGACGTTGTCTGTATGGGAGCATATGTTGCTCTAAAACCCCTATGTGCTTTTGAGCATTGATGGAGCCTTTCCAGATGTGTAAGCTGCCCACACCATCAGAGATGCAGACTTTTAAACTGTCTGCTAATAACAAGCTGGATGGTCCCTGTCCTCTTTAGTCCACAGGACACGGTGTCCATGGTTTCCGAAAAGAATATCAAGTTTTGATTCACACAATTCACCACAGAACAGTTTTTTTTTTTATTTTGCCTCAGACCATTTTCAATGAGCTTTGGCCCAGAGAACATGGCAGTGTTTCTGAATCGTGTTCACATATGGCTTCTTCTTTGCATGATACAGCTTTAACCTACACTTGTGGATTGCACGGTGCACTGTGTTCACAGACTTCTGTTACAACTTTTTGGAGATGTGTTGCTCTCATCAAATTCAAAATTAGCTAAAACTCTCCATGAAATGTCAAAATCTCTCAGTTTTAACATCTGATATGTTATTTATGTTCTATTAATAATAAAATAAGGGTTGACGTGGTTTGCAAATCATTGCATTCCGTTTTTATTTATATGTTACACATCATCCCAACTTGTTTTGAATTGGGGTTGTACTTTACAGCATCCGATTCACCTCATTCCTAAACCATGGGCATGAATGTGCTGCTTTACCAGTTTCTAGGGTTTGGTCCTGCATTGCAGCGTAGCAGAGGCTATGCCAGTTCAGTGAACTACAGACAGTTCACTGAACATTTATACGTGTGAGTTGGTGTGTTTGTTGTAAACTGATAGTTGTTGGTGGGCTTTCTGTACCATTGTGGTGAAGTTTTTTTTTGTGTGTGTTCAACCAACAATAGAGCAAATCACATTGGAGCTGGAGCTAAAAGATGTTTAACAGCAGTTCAGCAGAGAATGTGGGTTGGAGATGGTCCACATGACCACTGAACTGAGACTGAGTGAATCAATCACAGTGGTTATGGTTACATATGTTACATTTCTAAGTAGGTACAGGTTACACTTTAGGGGTCTGCATAGGGTCTGAGGCTAGATGGTACCTACACAAGATCTACAACATAGACTTAAAGATTTTTCAAGTTTAAAGGTGGTGTTGACAAAAAAGAAGATTGATGTTGCATCTGGTGACCTGTCCTCCACTAATCAACAACTAATGTAACTGAGAACACGCAGGGGTGAGTTGACAGCAGATTCAAGGATTCTGCTTAACTTCTTCATGAAGAGAGAATGTGCAAAATTGTTACTGAAGTGAAGAGTGGCTAAATGTATTCCGCTTTTCTTTGATCACTAGAGAATTTTAGTCTTTAGTATTAATCTATAATCTAGATAAATGCTGGAAACACAGAAAAGCCATTAAATGAATACGTGGGGCCCTTTTTTCTTAGTTTTATTTAATTTTTTATTTGATACAGAAAAAGTGAGTAGATGTTTGTACTTCAGTATTGAAACCAAATTATGACCTTCCCCCAACTCTAACATTTGAGATTGTGGTATCTACACCTAAACAGATTATAATTCCATGGTAATTTTATAACTCCAACAAGTGTCAGGTGCATCGTCACACATGGTAAGAACTTACTGAACTTTCCCAGTTAATAACTTCACTGCCAAATGGTAAATAGCCACTTGTAAAGCATTTTTATCCAAAGCACTTTACAATGTTGATTCCCATTCACACTCACACACCGATGGCAGTTGCTGCCATGCAAAGTGCTCACCTGACCCACCAGGAGCAACTTGGGGTTCAGTGTCTTTCCCAAGGACACTTCAACGTATAGCCAGGAACAGGGATCAAACCACTGACCCTGTTGTCCGTGGACAATTGCATGACCAACTGAGCGATATTTATCCTCACGGAACAGGTGCACGTACAGTACAGTACACATTCAGCTAATCATGTTGTGCAAAACTTCTTTTTTAAATCATATCGTTCACTGCTCACTGTTTCTCTTGTATACGTTTACTCTTGTATACGTTTTTTTTTTTGCCCCAGTGGTTAAAAAAGTATGAAATTAAATATATATAAAGATTTACTTACTCTGGATTTGTTGCTGTCTTTTCTTTCCAACTTTTATCCCCATAAGAAAGTTTCCTGACCTGTCATTATTTCTGCCCTCAGTTGTCAAGGATCTCTATCTCTCTCCTTCTGTCTTCTGCTTCCAATCCAAGATTCTTTTGTTGTAATTCCCCATCTCCAGTCAAATTCTGTTTTCTTGAAGCAGTCGCTATGTATTGTTCTTCTGTCTCTTAGTTCTGTTGTTTTTAAATAGATTATGCTTTACCAGTCTTTAGTCTCCAGCCTTTCTTTCCTGCAGAATGTATGTTGCCTTGTATTGTTCATGCTTTTTGTTCTTCTGTTGCCAATGTTATGTTCACACTCTCCTTTCCTTTTCATTCATAAGTGAAATGTTTGCAGCCTTTTTAATTGAGCACTTTCAAATTATACAAATCATATACATATACACAAGTATAATTTATGGTTCAGGGCATAGTCATCAATTAATGATTAATAGAAATGTAAGATTGCCTTTGTAGTACTGATCCTTGTTTTCCTGTTAACTGAGGAGATTTCAGACTGTTTCCTTATTCACTTTGAGGGTCTGATGACACAGGTTGTCATGTTGTTGTGTAAAAGTCCTTTTGTTTTACTTTTTTTTTTTCACAATTTGTCATGTTGGTTGTGTGTGTGTGTGTGTGTGTGTGTGTGTGTGTTTGTGCACACAAACTGAAAGGAGAGAGGAAGAAGAGATAAATAATGCAAATAGTGGAGAAGAGAAAAACTACAAGAGAAATTTTGCCTGCTTGACTTTGAATCACTAATTTGTTTTACTAACAAGACAGAGTGGGCAAAACAACCTTAACGCAATCTCTCTAATCATAAACACACACATTCTGTATCTGTGTATTTCTATCTAGATTTTCAAGGATGTTTGTATGAATGTATAATCATTAGATAAATACACCATTAATTTCTGGCTCTGCATTTTGCATTATACATCCACATTTTGAACACACATGCACTTACACTCTCTCATACACATGCCCTGCACATGCATATCTGTCTTTCAAATAGTCCACGCTTAGACACTGTACTAGCACTAGGTAAGTGATGTGTGATGCACAAACTCACACACACAGGGCAACTGTGGCGCAGGAAAGTAGATTGTCCACCAATCTCTGAGTTGTTGGGTCAGTCCCTGGCTTGAACATGCGGTAGCGTCCTTGAGCAAGACACTGTGAGTGTGAATGGGTGAATAAGAAGCAGTGTAAAGCGCTTTGAGTGCCAATAGGTAAAAAAACTTTATACAAAATTATGGCCACATAATTATGAGAAAAAGAACCCGTCATAATTATGATAAGGGATGTTAAAAAAGACACACACGAATCAAATCCATTGAAGACTTTTCTGCTAGTGTATTTTTAGTCACACTGTGTTCAATATGTTGAAACCCTTTCTCAGTCTGTTTGGACACACTGTGCATAAGTGACGTTATTCCACTTAATTTAGGAGTTGCAGGTAATAAGCTTATTGGATTGTAAGAACAGGGCCAGTGAGTCTGAAGTCATGTTTAATCAGACCCCCAGGTCAAAATCCCTCTCTCTGACCATAAAGCTGGCTAAAGTTCACAAACACAATCATGCCTGGAGATGAACACTGGAGCTAAGTGAGTAACATATTGGCAGGCTGATAACTCAACATCATTTGAGGGGGTACAGCCGAGAAAGTCCAAATACACCAAAAGCAACCTGGAGGTGTCTAAACACTGCTAATGAGACTCTCTCTGCAGGAAGGGGATTTTCTATGTTTAGTCAACTTAATTATAATGGCAAAGAAGAACTAATGGACAGCTCCAATGAAAACTATTAGTTTTTCGCAGTTTTGCATCAGAAAAGATCACAGTCCTTTAATGCTTCATGCAAGAGAACACAACACGCATTTGCACTTGTCACAATAAATCAGATCATTGTCTCTCCCTTTGGCTCGGTCTAGAGTCCATCTCAACCAGTCAGGAGTGTTACAGGCGATCTACCGTTCTTTATCTTAGAGTTTATGAGCGTTCTGGGAATATCTCACAAATTGCAACTGTCAACCCTATTTTTAAAGCATTGCCACAATTATATCTAAATTTAATTCAACGTCCGGCAAATTTGATATTTCTTCTTCTAAAGTCAAATATGGCAACATTTTTTATTTGACTGATGAATCCCGGGGCTTTGTCATTAACCTATTGTTACGCTGTACAGTGCAGTAAATTTTAAGTTTGAGTTACTCGAGTAGGATCCTGATTGTAGGTGTGTTTGTGCCACTGACTGTGTGTTGCAGTGAGGATACAGCAGCCTTGTCAGACTCGACTGTCCTGTTTCCTCATTTCACACTACACTGGCCAGAGAGGGAGAGGGAGTAAGTGTTAAGTGTAAGAGGAAAGCTGGTTGGTTTGAAAGGCAGAGAGAACCTAGAAATTGACTGCTGCAGGTCATTTTATACTGTATCTGGCTGAGCGTATGGTTGTGTCTCCATAAGTTGAGACATGACTTGTTTGTGATCCTCTATAAAATGTGTATGTGCGCACATGTGTATCTTTGACCTATTTTACTTACATGTCTGGTTCCTGTAACTAAATCAATACTATAACTAAATCAATACTGTTATTTGTGTTTGTGTGTGCTGTGCGTGTGCGTGTACGTGTGTGTGTGTATGTGTGTGGCTATGCAATGTCAGGTTGTTTTGACTGTTATACTGTCCCATAGAGGTGAGGACATTATTGACAGTGTGTGTGTGTGTGTGTGTGTGTGTGTTGTGGATGTGAATGCAGCCGCTCAATCAGAACAGGTAATGAATGCAGGCACAAGCTTTGGACAGAAAAACATTGGCAATCTCTTCTGGATGAAACTGCCATAACACAGGCACGCACACACGCACACACGCGCACACACACACACACACACACAAATGCACACGCTTGGTCAGCCACATTCAGCTGCTTGTTATATCCATAAACCCAGAAAGAGAGCAAGAGAGAAAGCTGTAGGCGATACCTTGTGTCCAGGATATCACACTCTGAATGACTGCAGGCATCAGTGATACCAGAAAACTGTGTTAGTACGTCTGCGAGTGAGTGTGTGTGTGTGTGCGCGCGCGCACGCTTCACTGCATCCTGTATCAGGCTGTTATGTGCCTATTTCTCATGGATGTGATTAGCTGCAGACAGGAGCCCTCCAGTCTAACACTGTAATGTCTAAGAACAGCATGAGATCCACACTTTGCTTCAGCCAATGGACAAAGTCAAACCAACTTCCATCCAACTTCATATATTTTCAGAATTGCATTACTTTTTGGCATTTGGGGCAGAAAAGAAGAAAAAGGAATCTACAGTCAAAACTTCATATGTATTCTGTATTTGTGGCAACCAATCTTCAAAGGGCAACTACAGGGGTGCAGACTATCGCTTTAAAAAGTATTCATAACCCAATAACTTTCTGGACATTTTACTAAAACATTTTGAAGCAGAAAATACAGCATTTGTTTTCCCTCTACACACAATTACCCTTAAGAAACACATTTTATAAAGTATTGCATATTATTAAAAATCTCAACTGAAATAATTTACAATTATTTACTTCATAATTATCAATGCAGATCTGTGTAGGAGCCCCTCAGGAAGTAATCACAGCTTCAGATGTTTTTCGGTAAATCTCTACAAGGTTTCCAAACTTGGATTTGAGCAGCTCACCTCTAAACAGTCTCTCGGTTCCTGCAGCCGAGATGCAAACCTATGGCATGAAGCTGCCCTCACCATGCTTCAACGTGGGAATGGCGTCATAAAGGTCTAATTAATTGAAAATTACTGAGCTTTTTGTCAACATCTGAAGCTTAGTCAGAATGACCTTTGGGTTCACCTGCCTGACAGAGGTCCTTTTTACTCATTTACTCAGTTTAGTTGGACAAGCAACTCTTGGAAGAGTCTTGGTGGCTTCAGACTACAAAAAGTGACAGCGTTACACACGTGCTCCACTTTGTGTTACAGTCATCATTAAAAAGCAAAAGAGTCGAATCCTGGTCTCCTGTAGAAAAGTTTCGTCTTTTTATGTACCATCCACCAGCCCATCCACCTATCTCTGAGATTTCCACTTTATATACTGCGTAATTGTTTTACAAATGAAATACTGAAGCCTCCGATTTTCCATTGAACTATACTGAAAGCCCAGAACATCTATCACGAAGCAAATGGGAACCTTGCTAGCATTTCAGCATGTAACACAAAGGGACTGGTGCTTTTTGATCCTTGGGGATGAAACTGGGCTTTCTTAAAGTGATTACATTTTTTTTGTTCGTTTGTAGCATGTAGATTGATGTAAAAATGTAGAAACGCAAAAAGGTGTAAATAGTTTGCAAAGCAACCTAATTTAAACAAACCCCAATAGTTTGGTTTCAACACACGACGCTCGTGGGTTGCTGGCATCGAAATTAGAAATAAGCCTATATCTAAAAGTGGGAGCCCTCCCAACAGCCAGAAGGTCCCTGGTTTAAATGCATGTGCTGCCAGTGGCCTTTCTTTGCTTGCATTAGCTTCCTTCTGTTATTCCTGTCTCTATCTACTGTCCAAAACCATGCAGTTGGGTTAATTGGTGACTCATATGTGTGAATGTGAATGGTTGTCTCTGAGTGTGGCCCTGTGGTAGACTGGTGATCTGTTCAGGGTGTATCTCGCTTCTCATTCACTGACTGCAACCCTTAACGGCTTGAGTGCTATGGATAATGGATGGACGATTTGCAAATACCTGCATTCTGTTTTTGATTTACATTTTACACAGCGTCCCAGCTTTTTTTCTTTTTAATATGGTTGTTTTTAATATTACTCACATTTATAGTACCTGCTGTGTTCTGGATAAGCCGATTTTGTGGGTTATTCTCATCCCCCTCAGTACCTAAACACACTTCTGTGAGTAATACAAAAACAGTAAATAGTTGTCCAGGCTCAGAGAGCCATGTGGAAAAATTATATTTATCTTAGTGAAGGAGACCCCAATTCATCCTCCAGGAGCTGTCTGGATAAAGCAGAGCAGCCCTAAGACTCAATTTGTTCTGACTGTAAGGTACAACACTGGTTTTATTACAACCTGAGAAAGTCTCACTCAGTTCTTTCTGTCATTATTGCTCTAACCACTTAAGGGCAGCAGCTAAATGCAACAAGTTCAGGCCTTTTCTCTGCCGAGACGTGTTAAAAGTAATTCTGGGAAATGATGAGATTTAGGATTAGACAGGGCCAGCTGAGAGAAAGCAGACCGAGGTCGTAATTCAAGAAAAATGTCAATCTTCACACTCCATCGAAAAATAAATGTCTGAAAGCGCTGTGAATCACTGATCAATAAGATCTAAAACTAGAAAAGTCTCCATGGGGGGGATTTCTGTCCTTTCATAATTTGAAATATTTTAGTTCAAACTCTACGGTTCAGTCTCTTGAGACATTGACATTTAATGGGACAACAGTTTACAACTGACAGCTTTCTTGGTAAGACTGGACTAAAACATATCTACAAATTGTTATAATCGTTTTGTCAACTACAAATAAGCCTAATTACCATCTCCATTAGCCATATAATCTAATCTCAGTTTTTGTTTTTCAGCATTTCAGGTTCCACCGACTTGCTACCACTCTACAGCAACTACCTTAATTTAAGGCACGTAGAATGTAAAAAAAGCCTTCTAAACAAATTACGATGAGATGTAATAATATTAATAAATCATATTAACTAAGATTGGACTGTGACCTGTGACTGGTCCCATGGCTTATCTGAGAAGGAAGCGCTCACTATGATGCAGCACAATGGGGACACTAATAACACCTGATTAATACTAAAAGCACAGATGAATGAGCACGACAATGAATTAGATAATTAATTGTGCCGTCTCAGAAATTAACAGTAGCAAATATCAGCGACGGCACAAACTGCTTCAATAGTGACGTAATAAATTACCTCAGCTTTCAATTATATACGAGCTGTCAAATTGGTTGAGGGAAGGAAATCCTGTTTGTCGAATTTGGGCCATTGCAGCTAATAGCCTAACACAGCTGCAACATTTGGCCAGTGGCTGGAACTCATTTTCTTTACTGTTTTCTGAACTGAGGATCCCAAAGCCCTGGCAGCAGGACTCCTCCATCTTTAATCAGTTAGGCAGCATAACGGCAAACTTGATTCTATAGTATATTCAAAACAGTTAGTATTTATGTTTCATTCCCAACAAAGCCTCCAACTTTAACACAGCTAAGATCGGGGTTGCTATGACGATAGAGGCAAAAGTTTTAAGTTTGGTTTTTCTGCCTTAAACATTTGGAAAATCGATTTAAAACTGTGCAAAGACAGTATGTTTGGTTATTGCTCAGCACAAATATATTAGGGATAGGTACTAAATTGACACAATAGTTGTCAAAATGTTGTGTTTTTACTTTATTATTGACATACAGTAATCCACATCATGTGAGTTGCTACAAAACTTTGGTGTCTTTTGAAAAAGTCCCCTTTTTTTTTGTTGACCCATCTAACCATCCCAACCTCTTCCTAGCAAGCTTTTCTGTTTCTTAATACGAGCGGTTGGGCTTTACCCTACAAAAATAAGTTTATGATTATGTTGTTGTTTACCCCTGCTTATACAAATTACCTACCTAGATATGTTTTACACAATATTGCCTTCACTCTGCATTTAAAACGTGTAGATAATAAATCAAACACAATAACAAAATCCTAAAACTAAAAAATCTTTAAATTAATCTCTCTTTGTGGTTTTGGTCTCTTTGTATATTTTTCTATATTTTATATTTTATATAGGCTGACTTGACTAGGCCTTATGCAAAACAAGGCCAAGTCAAGCTATACAGAACAAAATTAGGTTTAAAAGCTAAACACCTAGCTGTCATCATTGACACAAGTGAGTTGGGGCCGTGTGTAACATGCGTGAGCAGTCCAGCCCTGACAATGAAAACACATTCGCTTTTTTGATTTTAATTTCTAACATCAGTATGTTAACATGTTAACAATTGCATTGTTTTGCAGTATACATAGTGTAGAAAGAATATTAAAAACAAAACCACTTTAAAATCCTTTTTCTAAACTTCAATAGATTGTGTCACTTTTAAAGCCTTTGCCCAGTGGGCTCCAATAATGGCTGCTTTTGGTCAAATTTCTTTGTTTTGTCAAAAAGATGTAATGAACATAATTGATATCCAGTCTTTTATCCTTACAAACATTGCATTATTTTTAGGTTTAGACAGTGTCTCGGGAAGCAAAGTGACATGTCAGTGTAGTGCAGTGCATTATGTAGAAAATCATATAATTACAATATTCATGTTCACTTATGGAAACACAATAAAAACCTAACAAATAACCACAATTTTCTCCATGACAAGTGTAATTGCAGCCTTGGCTGTTTTCCACTGGAGACAAAGTGATTCAAGAAATAACTGCCTATTCTCCCACCTCTCTGCATTAGAGAACGTCCAATACAACCTCCAGCAGCCCAAAGGAAAACGAGAGTCAGACAAAATGAATTTGCGATACCATGCATAATACACACACCAAATTACACTATCATTTCATAAATAAGAATGCAAATCAATAAGACTCTTTAGTGCCGCTGTATGTGTGGCTGTGTATAGCACTGGGGGACATTTAGCGGTTGACATTGCAGATGAACAGTGCTGTTAATTTCACTGTGTGGCTTTCTTCCCCTGTTCATCTGCTACTCAAAACATTACACACATCATATCGAGAAAAAGACATGACTCCAATTCTGAGGTGATTTTTCTCAAACATTAATTCTGCAATCATTTTTTAGTTAAAGGCTACAATGATTTCATTCTGACTTGCTAAAGTCACTCAGTAATAAGCTACAATTATTAATCATTAGTATAGTACTGTTATCTGATGTCTGGTTTGTTTCAGGGATCACTATAAAAGCGCTAAATAATTTAAAATATTAAATGAAACATGAGTTGTGTCGTGTGTAAACATCGCTAATCAATGCAAAATAGGGCTGCTTATTTCAAAAATCATAATCATGAATTATTATTTTTGGTCAATATTATTACCATGATACCTTAACGTAATTACTCCCTGGCTTTGGAAACATCATGCATTGCACCAAAAGCACACTGCGGCAAGATGGAAATGTAATTACTGCCCCAATGCAAAAAATCAATACGCTCTTCATTCATTCATTAAATTATCATCAATGATCGAAAGATAGATACTTTATTCATCCCAACGGGAAATTCACAAAAGCATACATACATTACAATAATACCTCATCTACTCCCCCTTCCTAATTGACCATATACGTTTTCTGTTCCTACACTCATATGACAAACGGAAGCATTTGCTGAAAGAGTGCTCCCCTGGCAGGTCCCATATTTTGGATTAAATCTTGCCAACCATAGAGGTTGGGTTAGGTCAGGCGCCGAGACATAAAGATGTGGCTCAGATACAATACAGACATCCATCCACCCATCCATCAATTATCCGTAACTGCTTATCCTGTTCGGGGTCGGGGCCTGTTCAGGCTGGAGTCTAACACAGCTGGCACAGGGCCAAAAGTTTGTGCATCCATATACAAAGTCTACATGGCATGTTGTGCTCATGCCTCAATCTGGTAAGTCACATTCTCTGTGTGTGGGACTCTTTTTAGTGTTTCTGTCTGTGATTTCTGACAGAATCTCTAAATGCACCATTGTATCAGACTGTAGCTGAGCTAGGGACTGAAGCTTTCTACATATCAGTTCATTTATATGTAAATGCTCAGGGGTCATGGACTCAAAGGGACAACATTCGTTTTTCTTCACATGGTGTCTGCAGAGTGAAGGAGTTTCTTAAAGTCCACAGAGCAGAACTTCTGCTTGGCCTTTAAAAAACAAACAGCGGAAACAGATAGCTCAGGCTCAGGCTGTATGCTTTCTTGTAAAATGGTGTTTCAGACAAGTCCAACTGGGAGGGCACCCTAATGCAGACCAGTGGTGAAGGGATCACTCCCAGCTGAGCTAAATGGCTAGTGAAACACTGGCTGCTATACAGAGAGAGGGAGGGAGACAGAGAAAAAGAGAGATGGGAAGTTAAATTTAACATCAACATAATCAGTGAATTGATTATATTTCGATGTGAGTGATTTTTTTTAAATAAATAAAAAGGTGCATTTGTTAACAGAGATGAAATGCAATAAATGTGGTTGGGGTGAATGGTGGGTGTACTGTCACACCACAGACCCAAGTTAATCTCCACAGTGTTGTATGTGGCTTATTTTAGGCAACACAAGCATATTGGTTATGGTTAGATCTCAGTGTTTCTCAAACCTTTACCAAGTCATGTGAATCTAAGCACAATCATAAAAATTTTTAAAATAATATAAACATGCTAATGCTGTAATCAGACTAACTGGATGTCGTACTCATATTTTAGTAGATTAAAATAATAAAATGTGTGGGGACCTTTTATCGATGTGTTCAGTATTAATATGTTTGCGCCTCGCAGTTCATGAAATTTGCAATCATATCTTCATTTTTCCAATAGGAAATTACTGAATATGTATTTGTGGTTGCAGTTTAGTTGTATAGAATCCAGGCAGGACAGGATAAATTTATCAGGAGTCAGTAAAGCATTATATACTGTCACCTTCTTTACTGTGACTGTGAAAAACAATGCGCACATAACTAGTTTTACCGTTATATTTGGTCAGATGCCTTTATCCAAAGTGAATTAAATGGCCATCTTGGAAATTTAGTTGTTGGCCCTACAAATACTGGACAACTTTCTCTACTGTGTGACCACAAAATTCTTGAACTGTAACCTCATTAAAAAATGAATCTGCTGTTTAAATGAAAAGAGAATATAATTTTACTGACTCATTTAAAACACATTTTGTTAAAAAAAAAAAAAAAAAAGGGACCGAATACTGGATACTGACTTTATGTACGTTAGTCACATGCAAATTTTCCTTGTAATTTAATAACATAAATTCAGTGTAAGGGGTCACGTTTAAAGCAGTGGTTTTCCATCATGCTGAGTTGATGTCAATAAATTACATAACTTTACCAAACGTATTTGATTTGTTTAGATGATTACATGTATTGTTTTAATACCTAACCATATTTAAATGAATGAATAAACATTTTTTAGTATACATTCACATTTGACCTAAAAACGTTATTTAGGGCCACAAATCATTTTTTGAGTCTAAAAAGCATGTGTAAAGGGGGTTAATCCTGTTATGAGCAGGCCATTTGAAAAGAAACCACTTGCAAGGGAGGGCGGTCGCTCTCCTTGTAAGACACAGAAAAGAAGGTGTGAGGGAAACTAACAAGATTGTTTGGTCACAGTTGGTGGAGTTGTTGGATTTAGAGGCCATGAAAATTGAGCAGACAGCAAGGGACAACATTTTGTACCTACTGAAAACAGTGGACTGGTGCTTTTTCTCCTTTTCAGTTAGACGGTGAGGTTTAGTCTTTTTGTGATGACAGTTAAGGTTGGGGTTTGGTAGAATGAAATGGAATGGAATGTCCTCATTACAATTTGATATTGAATGTGCGAACACACTCCATGGATGTGTGTGTCTGCAGCATTTGTCCAAGGGAATTTCATACCTCCCTGTCTTTACTTTTTATCCAGACAGCCAGGATTCATCACTTGTTCAATTCCTCTTGCACTCTAATTGTTAGTTACCTTTAAAGTAGATGAATTTGATCAACTAGATAGTTAGATAGATACTAGATAGATTATTAATCTCCAGAGGGGATAATATCACCAATAAGCATGTCCTCTTTCTCAATGGGTAAGACCATTTTCTCTTTCCTATTTTTAGACCCCAGTTGCTTTAACAATCTCAACTCTCCTCATATTAGGTTGAGCAATTCATATTATTATTGTGATTATATAAAACTATAGCAAATTTATTAAAAATAAAAACCGAAATCTCTCATTTGTACAAGTAGTCAGACCCTAAAGTTAATGCTTTGTAAATGCGCTTTTGACAGGGGAGTCTGGAAATTATAAACTGTTATCTTCAGGTCTACTCGCAGATATTCTGTCGGGTGTAAGTCTGGGATTTAGTTATAAGGATAGTCAGACTTGAAGGCTCTCCAACCTTGTATGTATGCGTTGGAGCATGGTCATACTGAAAGGTAAACCATCACCCCCAATCTCCAATCACAGGTCAGATGAGCATTCTTAAAACATGCTGAATTTGCCAAACTGTCATGTTGTGATGCATGATCATGCATGGGCTCACATGCATCAGTTACCAATCAAGATGCTGCGGGTGCTTTGGTGGTTGTTTTGGGAAACGAAGGCGATCCAGGGCAGGCCTGGCCCTAAATGCCCACCCATAACACCTGCTCTGCACTGCTACTCCAAGCCGTATTTGTAATATTCGGTTAAATTGGTTAATTTGGTCAAAATGAATGTGGGAATTAATGTAAGCAGTATATTATGACCAAGGAAGCAGGATTTGCACGTTGTCAGTCTGTAGAATCTGTCACTGCAAATGTCCCACAGAACTAAATGGGATAATGTTTCTTACTAATGCTCAAATAGCTGGCTCCATATTCGACTGATGTAGAAATCCACTGATAGCAGAAACGTGAAATGTGCTCTCTGTGTGATTTTAAGGGCGGGTAGTTTTTTTTGGAATATTTTGCCACAGTTTGGAGTTGCTGGTTACTGAGAGCACTTTCTATATTTTTTCAATCAGTGCAGGGCTGTGAGGCACTGTACCTTTAGCTCTCTGGAGATGACTCACACACACTCACGCAAACACAGGCATAGCTCTTTAGAAACATGTGGTCACTTCATCTACTTTGTTCCCTCGCCTGCTTCTCTATTTCTATCTGTTCCCCGGACAACCATTCATCTTGGACATACCAGAGTTGATTACTGATCCTGTCAACTCAGTGTGTGTGTCTCTCTCTGTGTGTTTCTGACTGTGTGTGTGGGTGTATTTGAGCTGTCACCATCAGTCAACAAAAATGAAGGAACATCAGTTATCCTCTATTTTTTTTTCAGTAGACTCAAAGTTTTCATTTTCTGCAGTTTTTCATTTGTAAAGTGTCTGAGGTGTGGAGGTGGTCATGGTCAGGGTAGGACAGTAACAGTAACCAACCACCAGATTTCCAGTGCTGAGGCTCTCTTGTTCACTCAGATGCTCCTGTTTAAAGTACCCTTTGACCTCAACACTATTATTATTTACTAACTTGTATGAAACTATAAAAATTAATAAAAAATAAAAAAAAACATTGTTTAGAATTGGTTGCATTTTCACAGTATCTGTGGAAAGTACTAACTGTCCTGAGGATGTGCCACATGGTGTACGTCACTGGGAGAACATTGGAAGTTTTAGACATGAAATTGGTTTGAAATCCAACCTGTTCTCATTTCTGTGGTGTCAGATTTTGCCACTTTGTCACAACCCTTTGGTATGAGATGCACAGGGTGTCAAATTGTTGACCTACTCGTGGCAGCATTTGTTGCCCAGATTTATTTTTCCTGCTAGATCCAGTTGCAGCAATATTGGACACTTTGAGGCTACAGGACATACAACATCTTGTAACAGCAAGTTTATAGGAAGCTGTCGCACAAGATATCTACAGATTTTACAATCTCTTTACAGAGATTTTAATATGGTACAAATACAATAATAACTGTGTCTGGCAAAACTGCAGAGGGACAGCAAGAGAGTGGAGCTACTAAAAATGTGGCAGTGAAGATAAGCATCTTGGTAAATACCTCACTCGCAATATTTTAAAATAAGGCTTTGAATTAGGCAGTTGCTAACAAGGGAGACTACAGGTTGTCAGAATACTAAACTTCATCATGTCAATCACAGAGACTAATTTACTCACTAATCCACGTTTACAGCCTCACTGAATGTATTACTTGCAGTCAATAACTATATCAGGTCACTAAGTAAAAAGACTTTTTTAGAAGGTAAATGTGCTAAATCATAGTCCAACAACAGCTTTTCTTATGTGGCAAGTGTGTTTAAAACAGCCACTGAGGCTGCACAAGGCAGTGCACTTTTAGTCCGAAGCCCAGATAAATGGGAAACATTGGGTCAGGAATGGCATCCAGCGTAAAATCTCCAGATCAAATGCAGAGAATAAATCAGATTTCTACACCAGATTGGTCGAGGTCTGGTTCACCGATGACCACCAATGGTAGTGTTAACCCGCAGGGATCCAGTGGAAAATATGCTACTGTTGGGCAATGGAGGAAAAAGAGAGGGGGAAAGGATAAGTGGAGGAAGAAGGAGAGCAGAAACCAATGGAGGTGAGAGTAGGAACCTTTCATCTTGCCTTTGATAAGTAAAGGGAGAGAGCTGGCTGTAATAATGGAGAGAGTACAAATGGAAGGACAGTAAAGCCGACAAGATTGGAGGTGGGTTAAAACTGTTCTACCAAGTAGAAAGACAAATGGTGTAGAGATAATTTTGAAGGTGTATTGGAAGTGAGGAGAATGTCTGATCATGAGTGAATCCTGAGTGTTAAACTAGAAATCAAAAGAGTAATGCTAAATGCCATCAGTGCATATGTGCCACAAGATGGGTGATGAATAAGAAAGAAGAATTCTGGAGCAAGTTAGGTGAAGTGTTGGAGGGCATGGCAAGGAAGAACGAGTATTGATTGGAGCAGACTTCAATGGACATGTTGGTGAAGAGAACAGAAGTAATGAGGAGGTGATGGATAGGTATGTTGTCAAGGAGATGAATGTGGAAAGGCTGATGGATGAAAGGATGAAAATGACGCTGGTGAATATTTATTTTAAGAAGAAGGAGGAGCACAGATTGACTTATAAGGTTGGTGGACATATCAGAGACTATAGGGTCTGACTTTGGAGGTCAGACAGGAACTTTCGTGGGCTATGATGTTTGCAGATGACATTGTGTTATGTAGTGAAAGTAGGGAACATGCTGAGATGAACCTGGATAAGTGGAGATATGCACTGGAGATAAGAGCAATGTCAGGTGGTGGAATGGCGCCGTTGCAAGGGACAGAGGTGGTAAAGTAAAGGTGGATGAGTTTAAACACTGGCAAAGAAGTAAAGAAGAGAGATTGCAGTCACGGTGAAGTGGATGGGGTCAGAATTGCAATGTTACAGTAGGCTATGTGCAAGAAAAACAAACCTTTACAAAATGCTAGTGAGACCAGCCATGTTGTACAGCCTAGAGACGGTGATACTAACAAAAAGACAAAGAGGTGGAGCTGGAGGTGGCAGAGTTTAAGATGCAGTGATTTTCACTGGAAATGAACAGGATTATGAATGACTATGGGGGGGACAGTGCAGAGGGAGGGACATGCAGGTCAGTTTGAAGACAAAGGGAGAGAAGCAAGACTGACTGAGAGTAGGAATACATGGTATGTCAGGATAAGAGTGCTGAGGATGGAGGTCCTGAAATGGAGAAGCGGAAGGCAAAGAAAAGGTTCATAGGTGAAGTGAAAGAGGACAAGAAGCTGGTTCAACAGACGAAGATGGACAGAGTCAACTGGAAAAAGATGATCTGCTGTGGCAAATTGACTTTTTTTTGAGGGAACCAGTAAGATGCTAATTTCTGGCTGGGCCTTAATAAAAAAGCATCTCTACGGCAGTTTACTGTGCCAGAATATGACAACATAATTTTCCATATTTTACATATAGGGGGGAGCAAAGCTGTGGCGTGGACAGTGCTGCCACCTCACAGTTAAAAGGACACATGCTGGTTGCGGCCTGTCTCTGAAATTAGTCTAATAGAAACAATAAAATAGTTCACATTTTTTATGGCAAATTTACTTCAGACACCATTAAATGAGTTGCCAATAAATTAACTACAATTAAAATCCATCAAGTAGCAACTAAGACAGGTAACTGGTGGAGTAATAATTACAGCATTTCCCTCCTTTTTTAATGGAGTATAAAGTACCGTAGTCTACTTGAGTGAATGTATGTTGTTATATTCTACCCCTTGTGGTAGGTTCAGATATTGATCAGTACTGCAAAATTGCTTGGTGTACTGTGACTATGATGGGCCTGTGTGGCCAAAAGTCCAGGAATGATTTTTAATCCTAGTCCAGCCATGGCCACCATCCATCACAACCATCTCCTTTTGCTTCTTTAATTTAAAAAAATGCGGCATCGCAATATGATTGCAACAGCACATATCTGCACATTTAGTATTTAAAAAATGAAGAAACTGAAAGAAACAAAAAAACTATGTGCAGATTATTTTGAAAACATAACATTTTAGAACTTTTGGAGTCTTTCTGTTGTAGTGTGAAAAGTTGAATGCTGAGTATTGCAGACACTGCTGGTTCGATGTCTCATGTCCTTCAAGGTGAAATCTTAAGACTTCTTGAAACTTCTGACAGGCTTCATTATGTGATGGATGTGAGCACAATGCCTCCTAGGTAGAAACCAAACCTGTCATCCCCCCCCCCCCCCCCCTCCCTGTAAGTGCCTGGGACTTTGATATTGGCAGCCTGAAGCACATCTGGCACTAGTGATGAGCTTCTTGGTGCCCTGGAGGATTTATCAAGCTGGCTGCTGGTACTTTACAACCACGGGAGCTACACCCACAAGTGAGGTCATTGAATCCAGAGGTACATCCAAGCCAATATCTCTTATAAAGTTGTGTCAAAGTAAAGCCTTGAGACTATGTTCTTTGGCCTCATTATTATAGGAAGAAGAAAAAAAAAATCAGGAATCATCTTTTAATCACAGGGTTGAAATATGTTCATAATTACCCAGGGGAAATGTATTCACACTAATGACTGGGAGGGCTATTCAGCCATCACAGACTTCATTATAATTAGCAAATTTCATCTTATTATTAATAGGTGTGTGTGTGTGTGTGAGACTGTGTGCACTAGTGTGCATGTGTATCCATGTAGCCATCCATGGTGAGTACATACTGTATTGCAGACGCGTTGGTTTTCGTACTTATATGTGTACACGGCATGTGTGTTTTGTATACCTAATAATTATGAACTCCATTAGCATTTAAATGGAGGATGTATGTAATAATACTTATATAATGGGCCCTGAGTTTTATTACCATGACCCCTGGCACCACTTTGATGGAAAGAGGAAGGGAGGGATAGATGGATAGATGTGTGATGGATGGATGTTTGGGGAAAAAAAGGATAATATGAGTTTAGATGAATGATACAGATGTGGAAAGTTGTAATTGATGCCCTGGGAGTATTTAAAGTATAAATGTAATGAGAACAAGGGCGTAACAGTAACTCAAGAGCATAATGACCAGCATGACCATAACTGTACTCTGAACATATACAAATGATGTAAGTATCTGATTTTTAGGCTGAACATTTAGTTTTACAAGTAGTTAAACCTTTCGTTTGTCCACATTTAAAACTGGACCAGAGACCAGAATCATTTTCACTTGCTGTTGGCAAAACGTCTCCAAAAGAAGCCAGAAGTGAAGACAGTGGAGGTAAAGCCCTGGCAGAGAATCCTAGAATCTGGTGATGTCAGTGGGGTCCAGACTTCACGCTTTGGCTTTAGTATATCTGCAACCAAGTACTAAAAGTACAAATAGAATTATTTGAAGATGTCCAACTAGGAAAATGGCTGTAGTTCCAACATGACACAGCCAATATTAAAAAAAAAAAAAAGTGACAACTTTGTTTCATTTTAATATATTTTTATGGCAAATGACCAAAAGCAATGAAAGTTATTATATATTTTGACAATGACAGAATATGTTAACCTAACTGTAAATTGGAAGTTAAGATAAGAAAACTTCACCCAATCACATCAGTGATCTCACAGATGTGTCAATCAAAAGCCCCAATTTTAAGCACATTGAACAAACATAAGCAATAGTAAAAATAACATAATCATCACTATGTAACTCTATGTTTGTCTGTATCTTCTAACAACAAAATGTGACAAAACTCCAAGACAGTCAGAGTCATTTGACTGTTTTCACTGTTGCATGCTGGGAAATCTTAAGAGGGGCACATTTGTACAAAGTGTTCAAAAACGTTGATTTATGTCTTCATATTCATATTCATGTCCTCATACTATACTTTTGAGAAAGCAATTATAAAATGGGAGTTTGGACATTTTCTAAGGAATATTTTTAAAAACACATAAAGTCGGCTAACATTAAATCTTGGATCTCATCAGAAATTGTAAATAATTAATGGAGGTGTCCTTGCTGTGCCAGCAGTGTGCAAAGTAAGCAGGACTCTGGAGAGCTGTGTGGACAGAAGGATAAACAAGGAAACATAATCAAATAATAAAGATTGGGACTCCCTCCGCATTCACTACAAGTCTTTTCTTTTCTTTTTTAAACTTTTGTATTTTCAGGATTATATTGCATTCTTAGTCGAGTCTTCATATGTAGTTTATTTAAGTGTATTTTAGAAAAGCCTTAATGTACCATCAGTCATTGTGTTTTAAATGTATTAACATTTTAAATGTATTGCCACAAACCACAGCCTCCAAAGTTACCACATGGTTGAATCAACCCCTTTTTAATATCATGTCAACAAAACTAAAATTTGGACGATCACAACCTTTAGCTCCTGCTTGATGCATAAACTAGATTAGGGTGGAGATTAGGCTGATGGACCATCTGACATTTGAGATTTTTCCCTGAATGGGCTGCTCAGCAACAACCTTGTAAACACAGTAAAATGGCCAAATGATGGACACTGAGAAGCAGCTTGAGGAGGAAGAACAGTTACAATAAGCAGGTTTGCAGTTTATGGTGAGAAAGCAGTCAGATAAAACAAACAAGGGGCAAGTAAGGAACAAAGCAACGAAGGCTGAAACCTAATGGCCAACAAGCTGTTTTAGTAGAATAATGGCCTTTTGGCACCTGTGGTGCCTCGACCTCTAATGATAAGAATAACACATAACCTGTCCGTCTAATTTCAAGCTACATAATAATGTAAATTACACGAGTGACGGTGCATGCGTGTAAGATGCAGAGAGAGCACTGAAGGGGAAAGCGGCAGGGCAGAAACCTGGTGAGGTAATGCTTTGCCCTGTCTGGTTTTGCTCTTTGCCTGATGAGGGCTGCCTGTGGAGCCATACAAAACTCCAGTTGCACTGCAGCCCATTTAAAGAGCATTAGAGAAGAGGAAAATGTCAGGGCCAGCCCACACTGGGTCACACACCACAGAGAGTGAGTGACTTTGTGTGTGTGTGTGTGTGTGTGTGAGAGAGCGAGGGGGGACAGGCAGCTGCAGCTTCTTCTTTGGTTTAAGTATTGTCAGTGACAAAGGAGAAAAACAAGGCAGAGGAACGAAGAGCTCTTTTCACTGTTCAGGCAACTATAAAGGAGCCACTAATGATGAGAGCTGGTCTGGGTTAAATGCCACCATTTTTCTGAGCTTCTATTAGAAGCAAACAGATGCAGACGTGGCTGCTCACTGCTGTTTCACTATTATACTTCCTCACAGGGGTTTACTCACTCAGCTGCTGAGTAAACCCACTTAAACACTTACCGCAGTATTATATACTGCATACAGAGGTAAATCTACTGTCAAAAGTGTACGTCATTAAAAAAAACACTCGGCCCGTTTAATTGATTACTTATGTTCAGAAATGGCATTTTATATCTGTAATAAAACTGGCAATAAAAATCATTACGGCAGGTTGACGGTACTGAAACAGACTAGATGGACCAGATTATTATTATTATTATTATTAACAGATGACAAATTTATCAGTGACACATTTAGTGACACATCCATAGCTTGGGCTAAGTTTTAAAGGGGCAGCATCAGCTAAAACAAAGCTGATCAAACAATGACCCTGTTTTTTGCTGAACAGCATATTCAGTGTGCACAAAGCATGTGGGTGACGGTAGGTGTAGTCGAATGCACTAAACTCAGATTGTCATGATCAAAAGCAGTATAACATGCCCACAGTTTGTTCCATTGCACTTCATGGTTACAATGACAAACCTTGTTTGTCACAAATAATCTGTCTTAATTTTTAATTTTCTATTCTGAGTTTGGCAGTAATATTATATCTCTCTGATACACTAAAACACACACGCTAATTATGACAATGCTGTTAGTGACTGAAGGCCCATCTGATGCCTAAATCACTCCCATGGCCAAAATGAGACCCTTCTAATCCCGTTCCCAATGTTGGCTTAATCCACATCCTAGTAATTACCACAGTAGATGACCTGTGGGAGATGTGAGATGAGAGTCATTTCCATGTGGGGTTAAATGAGGTGGGTGGGGGTTAGTGATTAAGGATATCACAAATTCACAAATGATTACAAAGTGGTGTGGAGATAAGATAAAGAAAGGGGTTGAGTGGAAAAGAGAGTTGTAGAAATAATATGTGCACAGCAATTAGCTGGTTATGGTACAATTTGTGATTTTAGCATTGCTGAACAGAAATCTTGCTTTTACTCATTGCTCAATTGGCATGTTATACTATCTGACCAGTAGCTCATTAGAAATAGTAAAGAGTTGATTGTCAGGGAAATTTGTTTTGTTTTCATTGTTACGAGTTTGAAAAGCACTGCAAAAAGTGTCGTTTCATGTTTGTGACAGTAAAATAACAGATACATGTTTAACATAAGTTCATCTCATCATGTTTTTGTATAGGAAACACTGTAGGAATTATATGTCATGAAGCTTTTTGATTTTATTAAAGTGCCTCTTAATGTGCTTTTTCATTTTGCACCTAGTGTGAATTGTCACTACTTGAGGCCCAGTTTCACAAAGGCTTCTTAAGGTTGTTTGTATAATCTAGAGACTTCTTAAGCTAAAGAGGTGTTTTCCGAAAGCAAGAAAACAAGTCATTGTAAATTAGTGTTTCATCATCAATTTGGAAATATAAAAATGAAGACTCAAATACAGTGTTTCAAATAGTACGGGGAGCTTGGTGGCACAGTGGTTAGCACTGTTGTCTCAAAGCAAGAAGGTTCTGAATTGAAACCTGTCAGCTGGATCCTGTCAGTGTGGAGCTTGTGGTTTTTTTGTACAGTCCAAAGGCAGCATTTATGTTGATTATTGTGTGTCTGTGTCAGCCCTGTGATAAACCAGTGACCCATGCAAGGTGTAGTTATTAGAGGCGTTGCAGTCCACACCACCTTGTAGTCAGTGCCTGTGCTCCAGTCTGCTCCCTTCAGTAGCTGAGTTAGCTAAACAGAGTAAATCACAAGCACGTTCACAAACGGCTTCATCAAACAAGTTTCTCAAAGTATGGCTGAACTCACAGAACTCGGTAAGAAACCGTGTGTTTATACAATAACCCACAAACATCATGACTATTGTTCTGTGGTGTTCTCTCTTCTTTCTTCTTGTGCCAGAGTTTATCAGCACCAACACACCGTAGGAGATCAGTCTTTACCACTGTCTCGCTCACTGTCTCACATTCCTGGAGAAGACAGACCTTGGTTATGGGTCTACCGAACTCGTTGGTCCTCGTCTTGATACGAACCTGACGGACTAGAGCTCGATCATCCTTTATTGTGTGGATGATCCTGCCAATCACCCAGGAGTTACGAGGCGCTGACTTATCAACAATCAACACCAATGTCCCCAGGAACAAAATTTCGGTTTGCATGTGTCCATTTTTGCCGCCTTTGGAGCTCAGTACTCTTTAGCCCAAGGTTTCCAAAAGAGATCTGCCATATACTGGACCATTCTCCATCTACGGCGGGCGTAAAGATCATCTTTCTGGAAAACTCCAAGAGGTATCAAAGGCTGGGTTGACAAGAGAAGAAGGTGATTTTGAGTCCAAGCCTCCAAGTCATTTGGATCGTTGGAAGATGTAGTTATTGGCGACTATTTATGATGGCTTCCACCTCACAGAGTAATTTCTGCAGACCCTCTTTATCCAAACATTGATCTTTCAATTTACTGTAGCTCCGAGTACCTTCCTAACAGATCGAATTAAACGCTCCCATACCCCTCCATAATGAGAAGCAGATGGAGGATTAAACATCCACCTGATGCCACGCTGAGTCAGCGTATTTTCTATTTTGGACGTGTTCCATTCTTCCTTTTGAGCTCTCACTCAGCACCAATGAAGTTTGTTCCATTATCTGAGCGTATTTCTACAACCTGACCTCTTCTTGTAATAAAGCGTCGCAGTCCATTAATTAATTAATCCGTGTCCAGTGATGCTGTCACCTCTATATGAACAGTTGGGTAGTCATACATTATAATTTTTTTGCAGTTGTTCTTCCCTGCTTAATTTTAAAGGGACCAAAGCAATCGACACTTGCTCTAATAAATGGAGGTTCATAAGGTAAAACTCTACTATGTTGGAGGTCTGACATTTGTTGCTGCCCGGTTGCTCCATGTAATCTTTGACAGGTGTGACACCTAGATAAAATCTCTCTGATTGCTGAGATTGCATTTGGCATCCAGTATCTCTGACGCAATGTAGACAAGCAGAAGAAGCTGAGATACTTGATGATCTTTAGCCAGAATAGCAGGGTGCTTGGATTCCTCAGGCATGGCAGCTTGGCTGAGCCGTCAGCCTGCACAAAGAATTCCATCCTGAAGCGTTGTAGCATCACAGGTGCAAACGTTCCCAATAGCTCAAACACTGAGCTCAACATGAATAAAATCTCTCTTCTGGTGGGGGGCTTACTTCAACGACCCTGAACTTGATCTGACTGAATGCACCATTGCACGCTTAATACCCTTTCCATTGGAAGTGCATTTTGATCCAGATCTAGATCAATTATTTCTATTCCCTTAACCTCCTCTGAATGGCTGCTAACACCATACGACCGTTGCTGATCCATTTGTTTAACCTGAAGCCACCCATCTGACATACAGTCTTCAAACTGTGGTAAAGAGCCTTTTCAACAGTGTCAACCGATTTTAGACAGTCGTCTATATAAAGTTTCACAGCACCGTACTTGCTGTGCAGGCATCACACAGAGGAGTGTTTTCTTTTGCGCATCGCCTGAGTGCATAGCTAGCCCAACTGGGCGATGAAGTTGCTCCAAACAGATGCACCTCCATCCTGTATTCTGCCATCGAATGACTAACGTCACCATTTTGCCACCATAAGAATCTGAGTAGGTCAGCGTTGGCTGACGAGACCTTCGCCTGGTGGAACATAGCCTCCACATCTGCCACTAATGCCACAGGCTCTTGACGAAACCTTGTCAGAACTGCAATTATTGTGCTAGTCAGATTTGGTCCTTGAAAGAGCTGCTCATTTAATGAGGTTTCCTGATAAGTCAAACCACAGTCAAACACCACACGAAGCTTAAGCTTTTTAACTTCCTCTGCTCCATCAACTCGGCAACTTTAGTTCCAATCAACAGCCCTATGTCTGCATTGATGAGACCAGGTTACTGGTCACAACTTTGTTTTCACCCATGGTTGTAAGGACAAGGCTAACCTTTTTCCCATGCAGATTCAGCTCATCAAGAAGTTTAACTGTACAAAACGTAGCCGTTCTGCCAGTATCCAAGAAAGCATACTGAGACCAGAACCATGGCAAGAATGCCCTCGATGCTCCCAGACTCGGCATCCAAGTTATACTTACATCTCCCGTTCATAAATCCACTGTTCATTGTTTGTTGATCAGCATCCACGGACTGCCTATCCTTCTTGATCTTCAGGTGCAGCAAAGTAGTGTGTGTCCCTGAGCAGAACTGACAGTTTAACTCCTCCTGACTGTGCTTGCTCATGTGTCCTGGTGTGTCTTCAGCTTTTTACAGTGCTCAAAAGTATGCCCCTCATGGCAAAAACTACAAGACTCAGGTGAGGCTTTGATGGTACTGGAAGACTTGGGTGAGGCTTTGGTGGTACTGGAAGACTTGGGTGAGGCTTTGGTGGTACTGGAAGGGCCTGTCTTACTAAAGCCAGGCTCTACACTCACATCCTTCTGACGTTCCAGCAAAACTTCACTCCGGAGATCGTTGTATGACGAACATTGAACATTTATGGTACTTGCTTCTCAACTTAGCCGATGACGGATCAATTGTACATACAAGTTTAAGTACAGTAATCTCACAAGCATGGTACAGCGGTAGAAGGTAGAGCGAAGCAGCATGTGAAAAACCAACATAAGAGAAAACTTACAAAATGCTCTCAGATCATTATTCACATTTTCAAAATAACAGAAGGTGGTAAGGTATAATTTATATTTTAGACATAAGGCAATGTATACGTATAACATGAATTAAAAAAAAAAAGTCAAGCTTCTTTCCCCACTTAACACCTACCTAATGAGTATAATAACATGACATTACACCTGGGATGTAGATAATCCACACAGGATTGGCTTTGACCCTGTTTAAAGAAAGATAGACAGACAAGAAGCCAATGTATTTTACTTTTCTGTAATCAGGAAAGGGGATTAGGGAAGCCTGGTCTCTCCAGGTGGATTTTTTTCTGGAGAATGGTGATTTCACACACACACACACACACACACACACACACACACACACACACACACAGATCCAAAAAAGAGATTATTCATCTGTTGCATGTATTTATTGATTTTCAGTAACTGGGTGTATGTTATTTTCTTAAATTCCCTTTATGTGCATTGTAAACCAAAGCTGCAGCATGATTTGAGATTTGAATAAATTGTTTATTGAAGAATGAGATGTGTGAGTAGATGGCAGAGGGTAGTAACAATAGGGTGTCATGTGGACCCATGTGTAGTACAGGAGGAAGGCTGCCATGTTAAATCAGGACGTTATTTCTGACTACAAACATGTCTGTTGTCTACGTATTTGATATTTGTTTCTGAAAAGAACACATGGATGCTCTGCATTTGATCTCTGACTCAGGTTTGCAGCATTATTAATGCAGCCACTGAATCGCCATCTTAACCCCAGAACCCTTTGCACACTCTACAGTTAGGAGTTGAAAATCTCCATCACATATTTGAGGGCATTTATACAAACAAATTATATAAATATAACTATATATAACTATATACTATATAGTAGAAGGGCAAACTCCACAGGATACTGTCAGGGCAGAAAAGCACATGAGGTAAGAGATAATAAAAAATAATAAACTCAATTCATTAATTAAGTTTTCATTTTGGAAATTCTTGTTGTTTATAGAGATTAACTTTCTTACCCGAACCTCCATCTTTCTTGCCCACTTGCTGCTCTTAAAGGGGATGAAAGGAACTCATGTGATGGGCCATTTCTGAACGACTGCACCTGAACATAATGCATTCCAATAAAAATGTATTACGTGTTCATGAAAATTGCGAAAAGATGTTTCAATTGCTTGTTTGATTGCTTATTTTTCTGTTCGGGTAGTTAGTGTTTAAAGATCACTTCCAACACCTTGCTGTGCCTGGCTGCAATACAAACCCTGTCTACAAAAGTACACAAACTTTGTAGACCTCCTTACATCCCTCAGCATAACTGTGGACAGAGGTTAGGTTATTGTACTTGATTTCACAATCCAGTGTGACATCACCTGGGAGCAGTACCAACACTATTTATGCTCCAGGCAGTATATTCACAATTGTAGACAACTTTAAAACATCACAGAGATAAGATTGTACCACCCATATCCACGTTTTCATGAATTTCTAGATGGAAGTGTACAGTATCTATCCTTGTCACGCTGGGCAACTGTGGTGCAGGAGGTAGAGCACTCATCCACCAGTCCATGGGTTTGATCCCTGGCTCCTCCGGTCACATGTTGAAGAGTCCTTGAACAAGACAGTGAACCCCAGCTTAGTTGCTTCTGGTGAGCTTAGGTCAATGTTTTAAAAATGTTTTTAAAAGGAAATGCATAAGCTCTGGATAGAAAAAGGTGATTGTACGCATTTCATGCAATAATCTAGTAATGCAGACAAAAAGTGTACTGCTAGCTTTTAAATCACTCTAGACTCACTCTCCTACTGCTACAACCACCTCAGCCCTTATTAGGTCACTAATGAACCATACAGTATTTCAAAGTTAAACACACATTACTCACAAAAACATGTACATATTAGCTTCTTATAAGATGAACTGTGCCTATTTATATTTAGCATACATGTAAACGGTGATTTGGTTATCACAGCATTACCATAACCGAGCAGGAGAAGAAACGGGGCCTTTTGAAGACATGAAGACATGATGCGTGTGACGGGAGATTCAAAAAGTTAAGGGAGCTTTTCCGATTTTTTTTTTTTTTTACATTTTTATTGATTTTATTAATGTTTTTATTCTAGTTTGCTATATGGCCAGGTGAGATATTAGGGCACATCAGATGTTTCTTTGCCATCTCACTTAAAGTGACATGTATGTATCAGAAACAGAAAGTACAGGTGGTTAAAATAGTGAAAAAAAATGACAGACAGTCCAAGAGGCAGACAGACGTGCTAGGCCAGGTGGCCAAGCAGAGATAATGTGAACGTCTCCATAGAAATCCTTTTGTCAATGATCACTTATTACTGCTTCTCCCCTGAGAAATTAAGCAGAGTCATTACACAGTGCTCAGGCAGAGGGAGAGCGAGAGGAATCATGTGGATTATCAGGAACAAATCATTCTTACGCCATGACTCCATTGTCTCTCTCTCATGCGTCCTTGTGGGATACGTATGGAGTCATTGACACCCGCAGAGACAGGAAGAGGGGGAGTGGGGGGAAATTTGTGCTATTTTTCATCAAAAGTGAATTATGAGTTCTTTGCATTGAGCAGAAATGATCATTATGGAATAGTGTTTCAAAGAGGAAACACGTTTATTAGATGCTTCATCTGGAGTGGGTTCATGTGAGTTCACTGGAGTTTATAAATGGAGCTTCTTGTATGTTGCACACTCTGATGGCTTACTGTGTAAGGTTCTCAGGATGAATACAATTTACTAATGCTTTTGTGTTTGGTTCATTTTCATCTTGTATTACCCAGCTTATGATTACCGTAATTTACTGACGCCCTTACAAAGATGAGAATGCCCTTTGTGTTTGTGTGCCTCTAGGTGGCAGTGTTATCACAACCACCACAGGCCAAAAGTCCAACGTCAGTCTGCACTCCTGCTCTGTCTGTTGTTCTCCAATTAGAAAGGCAGTTTTAGTCTCCAGTGACGGTGTCTTTACAACAAGAATATACTTTTTGAATTTTTTTTTTTTTTTTTAGTGAGAAAACCGCCTTTCTTCCACAGTAACCGCCTACACGCCCACGGTAATAACACGATCATTGTTTCACAAGCATTTTATTCCTTCATCTCTCAATTAAAATGATTCATTACATGCAACAGCTGAAGCATAAGATGATAAAACTACCAGACAAAAACACAGAATATCACATTGTATTGATCCAGTGCCAGTGACTTCTTCGAGGTAGCTGATTAACCAGATGAACTGGTTAATCTGACCAAACACATCACCTTAGCACAGCTGTTTTAAGTCAGATGGACCAATATAGGTTTTTTTAAAGGCCAGTAATAATAGCTTTTGGTCTAGACATTTTTACATAATTACCTCCAGATATATTCAATAATCCCGTGATTTGAATCTAAGGGTGAGACACTTTTAAAACTAAATGTCTAATAAGCTCACCACTGAGAGCCAAATTAATGACATCATTTAAATGCTGATTAGAATCTGCGTGCTATTGTTTTTGACCTTTATAATGAAAACATAAACCAGAATATGTTTTATATGCTTATAACAAATTTTATTAATGGGTTAGTTGATGGCTTAAATATATTTCACATGGAACAATATGATGTTATTAGATTAGAATAATCTTTGCATTATTGCATTTGCTGGAATACAGAAGTAGTGGAGTAACTTATATTGTTACAAAATTTGCCTCAGAAGTATTTGAAGTAGCAGAAAATCGAAAAACACAAGTGCAAGGGTACAATACTTAAGTAAGTGTATGTAGTTACTTTCCACCACTGCATAAATGTGCTTCAGAAAGTACATATCATCAATACGTGTTACATTTGGGCAGCCATTAGTAGCTGTAGTACTTTTGAGGGAAGCAATAGTCGATTGGGACAATAAATAAATAAACCAAAAAATCTGCTCGCTATGCCGTAAGACAGTATGTTAGAACAAGATATTGCTCAATTTGAAAGTTTCTCGTTATTATGAGACTCAGCAGCTTCTTGCAAGATATTTGTTATTACAGCAGCATATTGGCCGACCACTGACAAAATATACACACAATGGTTCCCACAACCCTAAAACACTACTTTTAGATCATTATGTCATATATCGAACCAGCAATAACCGACTTCTTTTCCATATTTTGCTTGTACTGTTAAGGGTGGCTGAGGCTGGAGCCCACTGACACTGGGTGAGCTGCGAGGTGTGTTATACGTACAAAAACATGCCATAACTGCGTGTGTTTTTGTGATAAAGTGATGTAGTTATAATGTGTCTTTTAACAATAGGCCACCACAATCACTGATATGTGTATTTTTCATATTGTAGGATTGAATATAAATGTGAATGGTTGTCTCCTCCTGTCAGTCCTGTGATAGGCAGGTGATGAGTCCAGCCTGTCGCTGGGCAATGCTCCAAGTTGCAGGGAGGTGGTTGTGGAGGGTTGGTGTGCGTATGTAGGGCATGACTGTCATACAGACCAGAGTTTGTCTCATGAGTCCTATGGTTGTGTTTAAGTTTAGACACCCTTAGCACTTTGGTTAAGGTTTAAGAAAGATTATGCTCAGAGCAGATAGTGGGTAAGGTGACTGTTTATTCTATCAGCCCAGGCCGCAGTTTTTCTCTAACCTCAACCAACTTCCTGCTGTGGTGCAGGAAGGTTGTCCACCAAGCTTGCAGATGTTGGTTCAGTCCCCGGCTCCTCCGGTCAAATGTCGAAGTGTCCTTGAGCAAGACACTGAACCCCAACTTAGTTGCTCCCGGTGAGTGTTGGCCAGCTGCATAGCAGCTCCCCCATCGGTGTGTGAGTGTGTGTGTGATTGTGAGGGTGAATGGGTGAATGAGAAGCAGTGTAACGTGCTTTGAGTCCCAATAGGTAGAAAACAGAACATTTTCAATCATAACAAATGTAATAACACTGTAATCAGACAGACTGGATGTTGTTCTACAAGATCTCATATTTTAATATTAATAGGAAAAAAACATTGTCAAGAGACATTTCATTGATGTGTTCAGGATCCACCCTCTTCTAACTGGAGATCTCAATATATAATTATGTTAAAAGAAAACATAGTCCCAAAAAATATCCATATTTATTTCATATTTATTATATTTATTTCATATTTGGAAGTAGAAAGAGATGAGGTTGCTGCTTTTGTGCCTTAACCTGACTGTGGATTTTCATGTCTAAACCTAATAAAACCCATGTTGTGCCCACATTTGGTGCACTCCCCCTTTATTATTGTAACAATGATGACAAAGGTCCAATGCGTGAGAGCTGTGAACTCGGTGACAATCTCTGCTCACTGAACAGGGTGACAGCAGTCTAAGATACTATTTACTGCCAAATTGGGTCTCTCTCGCCTCCTGCATTAAATTCATAATGTGATATATGCCTATCTACCACCCTCATCTCTAGACCTTTACTTTCTCTCTCTCTACATGAAGAACATACCACTTGATGCATTGATATTGAACATTGGCAATGAAGATAAATCAAGTGCTGCACAGTCATCCAATATGGAAGTAATTCCTATGATATTGGTTTGGAAAAAGGGTCTGAGCGGAGGACGTACCAACATCATGAGGGAGGTTTCATTGCAGAATGTCGAGTACAAACCTTCCACAGCGCAACGGGATGATTTCTGCTTTTTTTTTTTCTTCCCCCCCTTTGCTCTGATATCTGATATAAAAATAATAAGAAAGAAACCGCTATATGTGGTCAGCCAGGAACCTCCATCATATCAGAGACGACCACATCGGCTGGACCCAAACAGATTTTTTATCAAAGGCCAATATCAGACCAAAGCTTCAAGCTAACACTACTTTAAGCCCTCTGCTCCCTTTCAGAAACGTCTCTCAGCAGGGAGGAAAAGCCGGTGCCAGGGGCTTTCTTCGTCTGTGGTATTTCTTGGACAGAGGTTTTATATGTGACAGTGGTTCCAGTCAAGTCTTGTAAGAGGAGGTCAACTATGCTTCAACTTGCTTCCGTGTTTAAATTCAAACACAGAAAACCACAGGGATTAAACTTCTGTCACCGCAACCTTGTCCCGCTCTGAGGGACTCTCTCTCTCTCTCTCTCTCTCTCTCTCTCTCTCTCTCTCTCGCACGCACGCACGCACACACACACACACACTAAACCAACTTTTGCCAGTACAATGTGTTTTTCTCGAAGGAACTAAAACTCATGGAGTGCTTTTACAATGTGCTTGACAGGAGGTGGCAGTCCCATGTGTGTGTTTGTGTGTGTGTGTGTGTGTGTGTGTAATAAAAAACTTTCTTTTGGCTCATGCTCCGCACTCCTGCACCAGTTTAGCGGAGTGGAACTGAGAACAACTCCTGACTCTCTGTCTGTAGTTTTGATGCTTGTAGAGCAGTGGGAGTAAAGGGCTCGCTCCACACCATTAGGCCTGGGTTGAGGTGAGGGGAGCTGGGAGAAGCTCCCTAAACCCTGCCCCATGCCTCTGTACAAACTTTAGATCCCCCACCCTCTTAGGATATTGGGGATCTAGCTAAGGGGCCTGTCCACTGAGCTGTCACCTGCCAACAGGAGGAAGACTCTGGAAGACTGGAATTATAGAAAAAGGCAAAGGAGGTGGAAGCCAGTTGCCCAATCTTGGCCTTATGTGTACTTTGATTTTTCCTTTAAAGAGAAAGTCTTGCAGCACCTAGAAAGAGCAGGGATGCAATGACCAGCTCTTCACTCAATTCGAACAAGTCTATTCATTATTTGATTGTATTCATTCAAGTTCTTTGTCATTTGTAAGAACCTACACACAAATTCCAAGAACTGCGCATCAAGATTATATTCGAATTGTTTTAAATGTCTGGCAACTAATGTCCCCTGACTTTCTAGACAGTCTCGAATCTAGATATGATGACTGGACTGAAATGTTGATGCACTCATAAGCTATTATAAATGATCACGTATTACTACAATGAAAAAAGTCGGGGCAGCAGCTTGGTTAGCTTTTAATGTCGTGAGCTTCTCCTCTGTTTTAAATGTCAGTTCCTGGTGGTTCATCATTGAAAAATAAGTCACCAGTGCCAGCTGGACATGTATTTCATTTACAAAATAACATTTCATTTCATTTACAAAATTTGATATTCATTTATTAGGATGCTGGAATTTGAATACCAGGTTTAATTTTCTATCAGTGAAAAACTAGCAGAAAATAGCCACAAATAAACCTTTCAACAAAAACACTTAATTTATTTTCTTATTTGCTAAGCACTGCAGCACTAATGACACACCAAAGTAAAACCAGTATAATTCGCCTATGCTACTTAATGTACACTACTTCCCGGAGCTGGCTCTGTCTTGTTATGTTGACGACTGTGCTGAGTGTTTTCCATGTCAGTGCTTACTCTGCCTTGTCCTCTGTGAGCACCTGCAGCCATCTCCACTTGGACAGGTGATTGATGACTGGCCCGATTCTCTCTCATTCTGCTGCAGGAGATTCACAAAACAAATGACAGGCAACAAATGATCAGCTCAGGAAACATACAGCCAGCTTGTTGCACCTTTTCAAATGCTGTGAATATTTTCCTTTGGCAGTATTTCTAGTATTATTTCTGAGTAACTACACAAATGTTTCATGTACATGTGTTGTAATCTTTCTCGTGGATTAACCACACAAACAGCTCATTATTTACTCCTGGATTTGCACCACTTCCACGAAACTCTCCTCTAGCATTAGGGAAAAAAATCAATAGTTTACTAAAAATGATACAGTAGACTCCGAGCTGCTGAAGAATATAATATTTATTGTCATGTGATCTTTCTGCTTAGTCTGTGTATAGGACGTGGAGTTTAGCTGATTTAACAGATTCCAATCATTTCCGATATCAATTACCTATCCAAACCTATCGATATCAGTTATCACCAATATCTGTGGACATGCACTGCAACCTGCTGCAAAATGCTGTGTTTGCCAATTTCAATGTGAAGTGCAGTAGTAGTTAAGTAAAGAGTTGAATTTAAAGAAATCTGACAATATGTTCATCATATATCATATCTAATGAGACTGAAGCCCAGTTGACACGCTGCAGCTTTTGCTGCTCGCAGCAATAACAATGATTACTGTAAGATAAAGTCAAGCCAAGTCAATTTTATTTATGCAGCCCACAATTAAAATATGTCGCTAAGGGCTTTACAATTTGTATAACACAAGACGCCCTGATTCAGATAAGAAAAACAAACCTTCGCAAGGAGCAGCAGAGGAACATTGCCCATGAAGTTGTAATAAAATATTTTTTTTTACCTCTTCTCATTAAATTATTGCGACAATGTGATTTCTTTTTCATAGATAAAGTGTGTATTTCCTCAAATCTCTTTCAAACACATCCCAGTGAAAATTAAACCACAATTAACCTTTGCATAAAAGAGGAATACGTATGAAAACAGGATTATTCCACATTTATGGGAAACAGGAAGAGTGTTTGGGAGGAGCGCAATGAATGAATCAATTATAATAATTTAAGGCCAAATGTGGCTGAACAAATAATAAAAAGTTAAATCGTACTCACATTACTCTGGGTTCGAATTTTCATCAGGAAACTTTACCGAGAGCCGTTTGCTGTCTGCATCGTTGTCTCGGTGTGGCCACTCTCTTCACACTCACAGACAAAAAATAATAAGTTAACAATAAACTGGAAGCTCTGGGATACTTTGCATGTGTGTTAAAGAGAGAGACGCTGGAACACAATTCATCTTTACATGACCCTGAAGAGAGATGATTAAATAATTGAAAACATTTGACAATTGAATATCTGATTTTCACCACCAAAAAATGTGTTTATACAGTTGGATTAACAATTTCCAATTTATTTTTATTTATTTTTTACTTTAATTTAATTGCTTAAATTTTGGTTTAAATTTGTAACAAATTAAATCATTTAAAACATTTTGATTAAATAAGCATGGTCTTTATAATATTCACATACTGCAAAACTGCTGTCCCCCTCATTTTACTCTGTTCCTGTTTGTGTGCATTAATACATATTTAGATTTTTAATAAAACAGCCAAAGTAATTGGGCTAAAAGAAAGGGTAAAAAAAAAAAAAAAAACGAGAGTATTTTAAGTAAGAAGAAAATTTCAGAATGTCAAAATAAAACGTGTGTGTGTGTGTGTGTGTGTGTGTGCATTTTTCCTGTGATTAGGCTACTTAATGCAAATTCTATAATACACTGGTCATTTTGTAAAATTGGCATTTTTCCTTTTTCTCAAATTGTTATAACTCCTAATGACACTTTCATCTAAATCTTTTTCTCTCTTCTTCTTTCCTAAACTCACATTTTATGTTCAGTGTATGAAATTACTTACTGAAAATGTTTAATACATTATTATGTTTATTTTATTTTTAGTTAAATTTTGACACTTTGTTATATATATATATATATTGTAAATTATACAATTCTTTATATCACACGATGCAAATGTCACCGCAGTATTAACTGGTCTTACTGGGAGCCTGCTCCCTTGCTGTTATTCCTAGCATGTATCAGTATCAGGGTCAGTAGAGGGCGCTAGAGAGCTGCTATTGGTAAGACAGTCAACATTACTGTACAACACACACAAACACACACAAAATTATGCATAATATGTGTCATAATATGCACTTATAAAGTGTGAGCTGAGAGCTCATGAGAGCATCAGGTTAAGATGATAAACATTTATGATCTCTGTGTGTGTGTGTGTGTGTGTAAGACAGAGCTGTACTGTGTCACTGCTGGCTGGACACACAAATATTTTGTATATCTGAGAAAGTTTGTCTTTTTTAAACATTTCAGCTGCTGAATCATCATTTTCTGTCATCCCTCAATCGCTCATTACATAAAAAATACAGTTCAATTAATAAATCATGAAGATCGTCTTGTATATTGGGGCATTTTAGCAATTTGAACTAACGTTTCCTGAACATTTCCTTGAAATGTGTTTCTTGAAAGATGGGTGACCTCTCTCTCCTTTGCTTTTCACCCCTACAGCAACCTCCATCCACACTTCTGAACTACATAAGTGAAAACCAGCAAATGTAAGTCAGTTTGGTTTTATTCCTCTATCTATTGCTTTTTATTCCATCTCTCCCCCCTTTGGTTCCCTTTTCCTTTCTATCCTTCTTTCCCTATGCTACCATTTTCTTTGTTTGTAGTTATTTTTTTTAATCTTCCTTGGAATATTTCCTTTTTTACACTCCATTTTTCTTCTTCCTTTTTGTTTACTTTCCATGTTATATTCTTCCTTCTTCCTTTCATCTTTGTTCTCTACTCTGATTATTCCATATTGCATGTTTTGCCATTCTTCCTTTATGCTGTCTTTTTTTGTCTCCATCCTTCCTCACCTTTTCCACCTTTCATCCTTCCACCATCTTTTTCACCCTTTAATTCCTTACTTTCACCCTCTTTATCTTTTTTGTTCCTCTCTCATTCACATGTTCCTCTTTTTTCCCTCTTGCATCATGCTGCTATCCCATAATCCAAAGCTCCACAGAGGGGTCCAGCTTCCTACCCACTGTAACCGCCCTCCTAATGACAGCATCAAGGACCGTGTGTGTGTTCACGTGTGTGGCACTGTGTGTATGTGTGTGTGTTAGCTTGTGTGCATATGTGTGTGCTTGCCAGTGTGTGTGTGTTTATGTACAAGCTTCCAGCAGTGGATATTGTTGTTTAGTACCATACAATGTCATGATTATTTCCCTCTGAGATGTGTGTGTGTGTTTGTGTGTGTGAAGATACAAAAGTCTTTGTTTGTATGAGCAGAGGGTTTAAACTTGTGTGTTTAAGGGTGTATTAGTTTGTAGTGGATGATTTGTAACTTGATTACAGTAATATGATTGCAGGCATCCATTATAAGATTAAAGTGTGTTTCCCATACTGGTTGTCAGTGACGACAAAATTTTTTTTATAAAAACAGAAAAAAAAAGAGGTTAAATGTGTCCACACATAGAAGAACAAATGTGACTGTGGTAAAGGAGGTAGAGCAGTCGTCTACCAATTTGATCCCCTACTCCTCCGGTTACATGTCAAAGTTTCCTTGCGCAAGACAGTAAACCCCAACTTTGTTGCTCCCGGTGAGTGTTGCATAGCAACTCCACCGTGTAAGCGTGCATGTTTGATTTTGTGTGTGAATGGGTGAAGGAGAAGCACTGTAAAGCGCTTTGAATACCAAAAGGTAGGAAACACTCTATAGGTGCCGACCATTTACCATATTGGATGAGAAAATGAAGTTACCACCATCCTAAATCGGTGGGGCTGTGTCAGAAACCACTGCAGGCTGATCACACTCGGTCAGTGTTCTATTTTATTTAAGTGCCAACATTCTCAGTGTGACATTAATAAACACCACAATGCCTTGAGAAATTCACAAAATCACACTGCAACAATTACAACAACAACAACAACAACAACAAAAAAAAAACAGTCCCTAGAGTCTAGGTCCAAAATCCCAAGTTACATCTAAGGGTAAACTACATCATCAATACTAGAGAACTGTGAATAAATGACTAAATGATTGGACCAGCTCAAAGTGTAGAGAGCCCAAACCTGCAAACCCAAACCTCAGCTTAACTAGAATAAAAACTTAGTTAGTTATGGTGTAATTCACGTAAAATTGCAAAGGAACTGCAAATATAATTCTGAATGTGGAAATCTGTGGTAGTTTATTGTCGCTATTAGTTGTGTGTGTGAGGAACAGTGGGGGCATTCATGTAGAGGGAGGGAGCAGAGAAAGTGTGTGTGTGTGTGTGTGTGTGCCAGTCACCCAAGGGTGAGGGGATTAAGTGTGAGCCAATGCAGTAAAGGTTAGCGCTTGGTCTCTCACTGAGGCCTCTATCACACACAGATCTCTGAAAAGACGGCAGTAGAGAGAGGCAGCGAGAGATGACATTATTATAAGCCCACAGCCCCCACTACCCGAGGGATGAGTTTTTACAAAGCTCATCAAGTCGCCAAGGAAATCTGATAAAATCACCACATAACTCCTCAAGACAGAGACTAATTGAACTAAACAGTAGATGAGAAATATTAAGGGGAACTTTCTTAAACATATGCCAGCTCTTGAAATTTTAGTTTCTCACTTCCTTGTGGAGTATGTGCTTTGGTTTTAGTTTTGTTGACTTCATTTTGCATGGCGGACATTTTAGGATATTTTTGCTCCTCTTCTGAGGTCTCATAAAATGGCGGATTGGAGAATTGCAGCGGGACGAACCATTTAAAAGGTATGAGCAACATTACAGTAACTGTGTGTGTGTGTGTGTGTGTGTGCGCGTGTGTGTGTGGTCGTGTAAAATAATGATGCATTGTTGGAAACATTTTGGGGCAGCTGGCTGCAAATCTAGTTGTGACAATGGATATTTTATTTAGATGGCACAGCTGTCTTTGTTTTGTTTTTAATTTTTTATTAAAAACATATTTAGCAATTTCTGTATTTGGGTAAACACCAGCAAAACCCTCTTCTCACCATTTTGTGTCACTTGCATAAACCAAATAGTATGTATATATTTTTTTCATTATTCTCTTTGTGCTTTATGTGTAAAAAAACCTGGAATATGTAAAGACATGTAATGAACGTTTACATCAGTGAAAGATGTAAAACACAATAGAATCCACAAGATAATAATTCAGGTTAATAATAATGGATAATAACTAAAATGCTTTCTCGTTAGGTGGACACTGAGTACTCTTACACTGCAGCTTTTATTCATGCTTTATTTAACCTGAGACGCTTTTCTGTACAGGATCCCTTTGTCTCCACAGCTTCAGTCTCTCCCCACACCATCATTCTTACTTTACATCTTATTCACATCTTTGTTTCATAGGCAATGTCCATCTTCTGACAGGTATCTCACTAATGCTAATTCTAAATCAAACCATTTTTTTAGTTGCAGATACTTAGGCAAACCTGAAAAAAGTGGAGCCATTTGAGCAGGCATTTGTCACTGAAAGCTTGAAAATGTAAACCATCTCTGACATTTGAAATTCTAATTCACTTTTGCAATACTGTTTGCTTCTTGGAGCTGGAAAGTAGAACACTGGGCTATTTATTCCTATTCTGTTGCATCTCAGAGAATGTGAAAAGGGAATCACCATTGGGTGGTGTGTGTTTTTTTTTTAATCAAAACTACCATGTTTCAGCTAACAGCAAAGTGTGTGTGCGTATGCGTTTTGCTTCTTGTATCACTTTAAGCGATAGTCATTGTAGACCAAATGTCTTGGACCCTCTGCAACTTCGGACACCAGACTCATGACCAAAGACCAGCCAATGTACCAGAGACTGCATCTGGATCCTAGGTAATTTAGTCTGAGGGTTCCACCCACATCCCCCCAAAGCTTTATATTTATGAGCAACATCGGGCTCATATTTTGTTTTCTGGTTGTAGCCACAGCTGGACAGCTACCTGTCAGATCACTGTTATTAACTTTAGGCACAGTTCCCCAACCTGCAGTAGAACATTTTATGATGATTCAGAAAGGATACATTCCATGATAAGAAGAAAACAAAAAAAACGTTAAGAGAAACTGTTTGTATGCATTTACACAGGAAGACTCTTCCAAGAAGTGGAAGAGCAAGAAAAAAAAGAATGGATTGAGGCCCTAGGAAATTTGCCTAAGAGCTATGTAAGAATCTAAAACGAGCAGCAGTGGACCTGAACAACTCCTTGGAAGCAACTATAACAGTTCACATCTTCGCAGTCAAATGTAATCTGTACAAATGGGAATAGTTAAGAGAAAAGGGCACAAGAAACCATTGCTTACACCTAGAGATGAGGCAGCACACTTGGAGTAGCTAAATAGCATCTGAACATACTAATGAGTTTGGGAACAAAATTCTGTGGTCTGATGAGACCAAAATTGAAATTACTTGGACATTGGGTGGAAGCAAACTGATGTTCACGGCATCAACCACTGAAGTGGAAGGGAGAAGGAATGCAGCACAATATCAAATGATTTTAGAGCAAAGCCTTCTGCCATAAGTCCAAAAAGCTAAAAATCAATATGGAGTGGGTCTTTCAACAAGACAATGATCCAAAGCCCAAAGCAAAGTGAACTCAGGAATGGTTTTAAAAAAGAAGGTAATTGTTTTACCATGATCTTTCCGCTCTCCAGTCTTAAATATCATTGAAAACCCGTGGATGGATTTAAAGAAGGCTGTATGTGGCAGACTAGGAACAATTAAGCCATGAAGAATGGGCTAAAATGAAACCTGAAAGGATACAAATGCTGCTCAGAGGGAACCTAAGAGGTTGGAGGAGGTTAGAAAAGGCAAAGAAGAGGCCAGAGAAAGTATGAGAGAACACTTTATAAAGGGGCAGACAAACTTTGGTTCTAAAAGAACTTTCATTATTTTACTTCACTTTCTTTTGAAACACTTGTGAATATTAAATATAATATAGATGAAAAAAACATCTTAGTTTTACTCTTTTTAACGTTTCAATTTGTTTCAATCTTGAAATTGACCTGTAAATTATAACTGCACCTTGATTTTTAAAGAAACACTGTATGGGCCATTTATGCCACTACACTGTACTACACATTTCCCCAGAATTGTTAGTCAGTGTGTAAATGCTTCTGAAGCGGCGTTTAAGCAGTTATTGTATCCTAAAACTATTCCTGTGAAGTAGTTCAAAGTGACAGAAGCTCCAGAAGGCAGAGTGAGTCAGATTTTATTGCAGGTTTTACAGACTGTTATAGGAAATCCCGTCTCACTATCCTGGGATGATTCAGATATCATGATATAAAGGCAAATCTATATATAAAAAATTTCATTTGCTGTGATCAAGATTGTCCTCCATCAAATATGTGTCCAAGATATCAGTGTAAACTTTGAGCACAGGAAAAGCTTCTGCATCTTAACAAATACACATAGACATGTAGATAGACATATGTTGTTTATTCCAATTTTTCTTAAGGGAATACACCTTGCAGGTTGAGATGTTACATTAAAAATGGTAGGAGCTTGTTGAGTTCAGTTTGGAGACAATGTTCCTTTTTTTCTTTTTCTCTTTCTTTTTGATGGCCTTTAAAGCAAAAACAGGGAAAGGTGTGGACATTTGACAGGCCATACTTGGAACTTGTAATTAAGGTATAAGTGGCTGTGCACTGTCCATCACAATATCAACACGACCACATGGTACTAACGTTCTGGCTAATTGTCTTCATTGCTCTGGAAATGTTATTCTTAGGTGAGAAAACTAACTGTTATGAAAGAGTATTACCATGGGTCAGTCCAGTAAGAACTTTCAATATGTCGCTATGGAGACCAAACTGCAGACTTACTGCTTTTTGAATGTAAAACAGAATAATGAGTAATCATTAAGGTCGAATAGAAGAGAAAAGACTTAAAATCCTTCCACTCTTTCAATCACCACTGGAAATGGCAAAGGCCAGATGGGAGTAAGGGAGAGAAGATGAGTTTTTTTTTTTTTTCTTTTTTTTCCTCAAAGTAAATGAGATCCACTTATAATTTGAGCTGTGTTCTTAATTTTACATATCTATGTTTTTTACACAAAGTACAATTAAATTATTTTGTTGTGGCTACGATGGAAATTATAAGCAAGAAAAACCTGCGTATTACAAAGTGACTTATACTTTTTAAGATTATGAAAAATCAATTTTGTTTATGGCAACTTATTAAAATTTGCATACACAGCGCGTCAGTTTTCCCAAGTCGAGTCCTCCGGTATGTTAATTATTTACACTTAGTCACCGTCTGACTGGCTGACAGGAATCCCACACAGTTTGCACTTGAGTGTTCAAGACCAGGGGGATGTCGCAAGCTGCTGGTTACACGTGTTGGGTATGTGCATGTGTGAGTGTGTGTGTGTGTGTGTGTGTGTGTGCGTTATTGTGTGTTCACCTGACCATGTATCCTTGACCACAGTGTAAGGGAGCCAACGGGGGAGTGTCTCAAAGCCAAAAGGCCACTTTGCTCCACACATTCAATTCCCTCTTCATTAGCAGTCACATTACTTTAGATTAGCTGAAAGTGGACATTTACAGGCAACACTGACGCCTGTAATTAAAATTAATTTAAAAAGAAAGACACAAAGAGAAGTAATTACTAAGTGTTAAAGGTTTTCTCCCTGGCAACTTCTCTTATCGTTTTATTGCTCCGTTCTTACTGAAGGAAATAAAAATGCAAAAGAGAGAGTGGACTTAGTGGGGAGAGAAATTAAGCGCTAGCGGTCGCTCATTAATGACTTCACTGATTATTGGGAATGGGAAGTCGTCCGTAAAGGTTGAGTAGTTTACAATGAAATTTTTTAATTAGAGTGGATTTGGTCTAAATGAAATGAAATATAAATGGCTTCTTAAATAGTTTATCACAACCTTAGAGACTTGTCAAGCTCCCTCCACTGGCTAAAAAGTTTTCTGTGACAAACAAGGAGCTGGATTTTCTGGAAAAAGGATTTTGAAAATTTGGTGGCTGTCTGTGTCTGTCCTTAGATCCTTATGCTGGTGACTGCTTACAACAACAGGAAATCAACTCTTCTAGTATTTATCAACATGTGACTGAAAGAGAGGTCAGAGGTCACACTCTCAAACAGAACAGCAGGCCTGGAGCTGCTCGGGTTCCTGTGTCTTTATAGCTTAAGGCCATTTAAATAATTCGGATGGAAGCCTGGACAGGGACTTGACCTGTCTACTTGATGATAATAGCGTCATGGCAGAGCATCCGCAGGGAAGTTTGACTCACAGCGTTAATTGGAGGGGGTCAGCTTTGATGGGGGAGGGCTAACTGTTAAGTTACTTTAGTTACACTACAGCTCCTGTATTTATCTGGATGAAGCAGTTGTCAGTACATAAAGTGGTGAAAGTCAGCTCCACATTTACCTGCTGCTGTTTTTGTTCTTCACTAAGTCTCTAAATGTGTCTGTAGTTTTTATTGCTTACCAGAATAAAAATAAAATAAAAACTAATAAAAACTTTTTTTTGGGGGGGGGCGGCGGGTGTACAAAGGACTCGTAAGCCACATACCCAAGAACAGTTCCAGAGTCCTGTATCTGCTTAGATTCAGGCAACAAAACCACTAACATTAGAGTTAGAGAAAGATTGTAGAGGTGTGTAAAAGCAATCGGACACATTTTGTGTAAAATGAGTTACATTTTACTTTATCACACCTGCCCTCGATCTTCTTCTGACCCTAACCAGCTGCTGTAACTGCCTCAACACAGCTATTAAATGCTGTAATATAGCCGTAGTCGCACAAACTGGACATTGTACTAAAGGGTGAAATATTTCAGCATAAAGTTGAACAGTAGGTTTTACTGCAAGATCAGATATAAGATAAAAAAATATCTGGCAACATGTTATTCATATGTTCAGTATCAACGTATCTGTACCTCGCCATTAACATGACATATCAACATATATGAGCTGGATTTTATTTCTATCGTTTTAATTTTGTGTGTGCATGTGTGTATGTGTGTTCGTGCAGGATACAAATTTCAATCATGTTCTATTTGGAGTTAGATGTTAACATGTGTCTTCTTGTGCAGAAATAACTTGAATAAGTAGGTATAAGAAATGCAATATTCAAGAACCTTGTATTAATTGTGTTGTTTACCCACTGTATGAATGTGCTGTCGAATTATTTGTGCTTCTTAATACTAAGTGTTCAACAGGATTTTAAACTTTTGGTTTTTATCAAGTGCCCTTTATAAAAGGAGCTTTGTGTCCTTATTATTATTATTATTATTATTATTAATATTATTGTATTCTTAAGTTTTGAAATTCATGGTTACACTAAGGACACAGTTCAATTTAAGTAGTTTTTGAAACTTAGCAAAATGTGACCCAAAAGCATATAATTCACATTGATTTGGTCTTTCGGAATGATTTTTTTTTTTTATAATACAAAAAATACTATCTCAAAACTTTTCTTTATATAAAGAATTATGTTCTTTTTCTATTATTCAATCATTTTGATTTCTTGTTGAGATCTGTTTTTACCTTGACATAGGTTTTCAAAAGAGTCAATTTAAATCAATAATGATTCAAAGTTGTAAAAAAGGTGAAAACATCCGAGAGGAATTAAGTTTTTTATACTGTATAAACATATAAAAATGTACACAGGGATAAAATCTGGACTGGTGGGAAAAAAAAAACAACAACAAAAAAAAACATAAAACACAATTAAATAATTGTTTTTATCTACAGAAAACTGAGATCTCAACAGACAAAGACCTGTCTTTGGAATTTACAATGTCTAGCGCTAATTACAATTGATTGATACAGTTGTGACCTTGCAACTTAAAAAATCATAAAAAAAAACCCATCATGCATCATAATGTAGGGGCGACAATCCCACAGTTGTTCGACTCTTGGCTCCTCCGGTCACATGTCGAAGTGTCCTTGAGCAAGACACTGAACCCCGACTTAGTTGCTCCCAGTGAGCGTTGGCCAGCTGCATAGCAGCTCCCCCATCAGTCTGTGAGTGTGTTTGTGATTGTGTGTGCGAATGGGTGAATGAGAAGCAGTGTAAAGTGTAAAGACCATTTACAGTATTTTTAGAATAGCTGTTGCAAGATTAGACATTTTAGGCCACAACCATCAACAAAATCCTGGAGGGACATGCACATGCTGTACATCCCCACAGATTCTGTTGGCGTGAATCTTTATTTGAGAAACTACATAAGGCCCTAAATAGACAGAATGTCTCTTAGCAGCAATTGTTTTCAATGAGAATCAAGTGTTTAGTGTGCTGCTCTTGCATTGCGAAGCACATCGCATCTCTCAGCTCTACACACCTCATGTTTGTTCAGGACACTTGTCAATTTTTTATGCCGATGTTTAGAGAAATGGTGAATGCTTATAAAAGTATTTCCAGATATTTTGCTAACTAGCACTAATTACTTAGTAGGTAGGCCAAAGTCAATAATTATCTAGTTGCCTAGTAACAATTAAAACGTTCCGGCAAGCTGCTTTTTAAAATTGTGTTGGTTTCAAAAAAGAAGGCAGTGCAGTAGAACCTGAAAACACGTTCTGTCTGATTAAGCCCCAAAGCTCCAAAAGCTGCTTTTTTATTTATTTTTTTTTTATCTTATTTTTTTTGCAGTTTCCCTTTAAGCTGTGGCACCTGGCACAAATTCCTACCCGATAAAAATCTGTTTAGTGCCAATGCTTTTTAAGACAAGCCACTCAGCTCTCACTGTGTGCCACATCTTAACTGAACTCCGCCTCCCTCCCCAAAAATGTCTCCCTCTATGAGGTGTAAACACCACGATATTTTGTGTGTGTGTGTGTGTGTGTTTGTAATTGATGAGTCTGTCTTCTGAGAAAAACGTTGTCCAAACCCTGTTGTCCAAAATCCACTGTTCTTGCCACTATATCTGCTACACACACACAGCTACTGACTGTGCAGCCTGCTCTGTGTAGATAAGCGCTTGAGCTGTGTAGTCAGTGAAGTATACCTACAACAGGACAGAGAGAAAGAGAGAGAGAGGGATTGATACAGTGAAAAAAACATACATATTTACTGTGAGAGAAGAAAGAGAGGGACGAGCAAGGGAGAAAGAGGCAAAGGAAAGAGAGAAAAGTGCTTATGATGTTATCTCTAAGTGAATGTTTACTGCTCAGTGTGAAATATTCACCTGCTGCTTCTCAGTGTGACAACACACACACGCACACACACACACACACACACACACACACACACACACACACACGCACACACACACACACACACAGCGCTCTAACTGCCAGGAGCTGCTTGTATGTCTATTTACAGTTGATTTGTAGTTGATTTTCAGTTGAGTTCCTAACCTTTCTTTATTAATCAAAGTCACATTTAATCCTGGTAGACATTCTAATCTAATGTACAGGGTTGGTGCAGTGTGACAACATTAGTAAAAGATTAGTTTTTCATCAGGAAAGTGATCAAACATGAAGCAGAGCCTTTGTAGATGAAGCAGATGAAGCCACAGGTAAAAATCAGCCTTTGGCAGGAGCAGTTTTAGCAGTGATCACTATTTCACTTTAAGGGAGATAGGTGAACAAAGAGACTGCTGACTGAGACCGCAAATATCTGCCTTAAAAGAAATCCTCTGACTCACTTCCTGGAGATTTTCTGCACACTGGGCTGACATTCACTCTGTCAAATCTGAGCAAATATATTACCTCCCCAATTCACCATGGGCTTAAAACTTTTTTGTATTAAACTACTTTTTTGTACAAGAAATAAATCACTGAATGAACACGGTTTTATCTGAAGTGTGTAAGTGTATTGCTGTTGTCTAAAGAATTTCCTGAAAGTCTCTTGACTGTTGTCATTTTATATTTCCATGTTACAGATGGAAATATTTGTCTGAACATTCAAACAAAAGATGTTAATAAGTGTCAACATTATAACTGTAACGCTTCAGTCATTAAAAAACAAAACAATCATGCATCAGAACATAATCTATTCAGATTGAACAGGGTTGCTCTGTTGCACTGGAAGCTGCTTGATTACCATAAACATACACACACGTGCATTTTTGTTCAACTCAGCTAAAATGCATAACTTTACAAAGAACCTATGATTTTGAAAAAAAAAAAGCCAAATAATTAAAAGTAAAACCAAAGTAAAAAGCTTTGGTGTCTGCAGTGATGTCAAACAATAAAGAAATGATATTGACACTATAGGTAGCTGTCAGCACAGGAGCATCACCATTTGACGCCGCAGGAACGACTTTATACACATACACTGGGGTTAAGGGAAAACAACTTTAGGGTAATGTTACGTTAAGAGACAACAACAGAATGAATTACACGTGCGCCACATTGTGTCACGATCACCTTTGAAGCACACAACATCTCACACTATAGTTGAACCCTGGTCTCCAAAGTCCTGTCTTTTACCATCCACCACCCCGTCCACCTCCGTATGAGACTTTTTCACTTTTTATTGTACATCATTCCTTTAGGTGTCAAATATTGAAGCATTGGTATTTACATTGAACAACACTGAAAGGTCAGAGCTTTGATTGCCGCTCTTAAGTACCCTAAGAATCAGCATGTAATGCATCTGTTATGTAAATGCATTCTTGGACAATTGAGCCCCATGTTGAGATGGAGGGAGTGGTTAAAAAAAAAAAAAAGATTTCTATTCGTTCTCACCTGAATAGCTCCAACCAAAACACCAGACATCTGTCATTAACGTTTCCCCAAGTCATCTCCAGCTTCGAATGATCAAACAGCCCCTCTAGCATAATACATTTCCTTTGGAAAACATCCGAAATGGACATTGGTGAATGGTCGAATATTAGCAGGTCTCCTTTAGGAAACTACAAGCATGTAAAACATCAGGAAAAAGAACTGTGTAATCCATCAGTGTAATACATGTTTGTTTTTACATAACTAACTACAAATACAGGCCACTTCATCAGAATAATGCATTTAGAAGACCATCCCTGAAAAATACTGGTATTCTCATAGTGATTGGAAAATTGGATTCAATTCAGTTTGAGAAAGATTAGTTATTATAAGCCAAAGAACTCAGGGCAGCAGTAAAATGTTTTGGTCAAAAATATGTTATATAATCGCCGGGAAAGAAACACAATTACAAATGTTTACCAAGTCAATCTTTACTTTCAGCTTTAAAAGATCAAACTTTCTTCACTTTTTTCTTAACCACTTCTATTTGTGAAGGTTGGAAGGAAAACAACTTCTGCTGTTGGTTTGACATTGAAGAAAAAAAAAACTGATTATTTTCACTAGATAATAGTTGGAAAGCTGCTATTACAACTTGGAGACTGTCGCTAACAAAGACAACTCATTAAAGAATGTGGAGAAAGTGTAGATTCCTCATTTCTTTTTCTTTATTGTTGCAGATTGAAGCAATTTTTGAAAAATAACAGTTCAATTCAGTCAATTCTTATATTTCTCAAATGTGTCCTTGCTACCAGACACTGTGTTTAAATGATAAATGAAGAAATAAGAAGCTGTTATGTAAAATTAACCATAAAGATATGTTTCAATAACAGTTCAGACGTCAGGCATCTCTGCTGCTGCTGGTGATGTCACACCTTCCTGTAAGTTAGATGTAGAGTAAGATGAACTGGAAAGCCTGTCTTGAGAGAACTGTCATGAAGGATGAATTGCCTGACAGTTATAGAAGTCGGCTTTAATATTCCAAGTCTTGCAGCTTTTTAAGAGCCGATGGAAACGTTTGGTTTTTTTGCAGTTTTCTAGTGACAGCACACATTGTTGAGATAGGGAAATCACACACTACTCGCCACTGGAATATGATAAAGTGGATACAGCAAAGTTGTCAGCGAAGCTAGGTTCACCTTAGAAAGTCTGACATCTCCTAGGAATCTGCCATTTTTGTCTTTTCCATGGAAAATTGCTTGATCATTCATTTGAACCAAATGGTTTTGACATGCCTTGATGAACATGTGGCAGACAGATCCCAGGGCCCCAAAAAGAAAACTTCAATGCCTTTTCAACAGGAATTTTAATAAGTTTGCAGCCTGTTTATATTTGGTTTTTTCGGGGACTTTAATTCAAAAACACATAATATGTCACTGAGGTCACGGTTAAACTAATAATGAAGTGGCCTGAGTGATTAGGAGTGATTTCACTCCATGACAGATTCACAGAACAGTGTCGACATATTGCTTTTTAAAGGTTTCCGAGTGAGGTTCAGCCTTCTAACCATGCATAAAAGACCAAACCCTTCTCTGCACCCCTTTGTTGAGAAGCTGGTTTAGGGAAATTCACCAACAAAGGAGGAAACTATTGCTTATTATTATAAGGCATAAAGTGTCAAAGTGTCAAAGCCGGTGTGCCACATGATGTTCATCTAGAAATCAAGACCTGACATGTGCACTGAGATTTAGGGAGGAAATCTTAATCACAAAAGATTAACCACCACACTGGCAGGTAAATGTTTGTGCTGTAGCTGCGCGAAGAGATTTTACGTTCAATATACGGACATGCTGCCTCTGTTCTACATATGTGTCAGAGTTCGACACAAACACAGACGGTGGTACTGGTGGTACGTACAAACACATGCTGACAATAAATCATTATTATCCATTTATTTTGTATGAATATGTTTGTGGACTGGGGGTGCTCACTATTTCACAGATACAAGTAGCGTGTTCTTATCCCACACAGATAATCCCGTTTCCCAAGGCATCAAATATTGTTGCTTTTTACATCTTTTGGCATCTTGTTTTGATGCTGTTTGGTGTCACTATTGGACGCTTCAGGAACACCACTATTTGATGCCTGCCTCTCACCATGACAGGTTCTGTGAAACACCACAGTTTGGTTGACTTTACACACAGATGGTCGCAGGGAGGGGATACATGGAATGCCATAACCAAGTGGCTGGGATAGTGTGCAGAAACACCTGTGCCCAGTACAGGCTGGAAGTCCCAAAGTCAAAATAGGACACACCTCCGAAGGTGGTTAAGAATGTTGATCTTCCAGTGAGCAAAGATACACACTGACAAACGGACAATAGCCATCCAACCAGACATAGTAGTGTCGGACCAAAAAGAACTATTGATCAATTATAAAACATGCTTTCTCTTTGACGTATTTAATCAACGGAAAATTAAATCCATGATTTAATACTGTTCTTGTTAGTATGTTATGGAGTGACTGTGGCGCAGGAGTTAGAGCAGTCTTTCACCATTTACATGTACATTTAGTCATTTAGCAGACACATTTATCCAAAGCGACTTACAAGTGAGGTACAAGGCAGCAAGAATCTAAGTCGAGGAGAAAACGTCACAGCAAAGTCCTATCAGAAAAGTGTTTACATTTCACGAGATGCAAGTGCAAAAAAGAGCAGAAAGGAAGGTTTTTTTTTTTGTTTGTTTTGTTTTTTTTATAGATTTAAGTGCATAGGAAGATGCGGAAGAGTTCTGTTTTCAGCAGTTTTTTGATTATTGGGAGTGAGTTTGCTGAGCGTGCAGAGTTTGGTAGCTCGTTCCACCATCGTAGGATCATTGAGGTGAAGCGTTTTGCTTTGTGTCTTCTGTGCGGTGATGGGACCACCAGACGTCGTTCGTTGGTATGCACAGGAAGGCTTGTAGACCTGGATGAGGGAGTTGGGGTAGGCAGGAGCTGTTGAGGTGATCACCCTGTAGGCATAAGACAGAGCTTTAAACCTGATGTGAGCAGCTACAGGAAGCCAGTGTAGAGATCTGAAGAGTGGTGTGACATGAGGGCTTTTCGGCTGATAAAAAAATTAGTCGTGCTGCCGCATTTTGGATCATCTGCAAGGGTTTGATTGTGGACCACCAACCCCAGGGTTGTTGGTTGAACTGTCCTTGAGCAAGACACTGAACCCCAACTTAGTTGCTCCTGGTGAGTGTTGGCCAGCTGCATAGCAGCTCCCCCATCGACTGTGTGTGTGATTGTCAGTGTGAATCAGAAGCAGTGTAAAGTACCAATAGGTAGAAAAAGTGCTATATAAATTCAAACCATTTATCTTGTACTTTGCTCTCATGTGTTTACGTGTTGTTGCACCACTTGTAGAAATATATACATATACAAATGATTCACCATCATATAAGTGGATATACAATTGTGGCCAATCATTACCACGTATTTCTTTAAAATACGTGGTAAAGACATTTAATTTCTGAGACACTTTTTGTCTCCATCTTCCTGCATTTTGGATTATTTTGCAGAGTTACATAGTAACAGTTGAAATCTAAACAGCCTCCAGCAGAATCTCTTATCTGCCAGTGTGAAAAACACTCTTTTCCCTCTCTCACTCCATCTTCCTTTGTCAGCCGTTTCTGTCTTTCATCATGGGCATGTAGCCAATGGGAAACCTACTGATATTGGTTTTGAGTTTTGATATACAGTCAGATTTATAAATTTAGGAAAAATAATGAATTGTTTTGGCATTTGGCCTCTGTACTCAACCACACTGACGTTGAAATGAAAAACAGCAAAGTAAAGACTCTAACATAGTTACAAACATAATTACTGCCCATAATACTTGGATGGAAATCCTTTGCAGTCAATAGCTGCCTGAAGTCTGGAATCCATGGCCATGACCAAAAGCTGAGTTTCATATCTTGTGATGCTTTTCCGTGTCTTTACTGCAGCTGCCGTCAGCTTGTGCTTGTTTGTGGGTCTTTCTGCCTTTAGTCTTCAGACTTGTCCTAAGTCTTGTCCTCAGTCTTGTCTTTAGTGAGTGAAAAGCTGCTCTGTTGGGTTGAGATCAAGTGACTGACTTGGCCAGTGAAGAATATCCCATTTGTTTGCCTTGAGAAACATTTGGGTAGCTTTGGCTCTATGCTTTGGGTCCTTATCCACTTGCAATATAAAGCAGGGACTTATCAGTTTTGCCACAGTTGGATGAATCTGAGCAGAGGGTAAAGCCCTGTAGACTTCAGGATTCATTCTGCTACTTGTATGAGCAGTCAGGCCATGTCAATAAACATTGGTGACTTGGTTCCTTTGGCAGCCATACATGCCCATGTCATCACCACTTCCTCCACCATGTCTGACAGATGATGTGATGATGCTTCCCATTATTCTACTACAAGTTCATTAGTCCACAAATATATTCCAGAGCTGGGCAGGCTTTTGTAGGTGTTTTCTGGCAAAGTCTAATCTGACATTTGAGTTCTTGAGCATCACCAGTGCTTTGCACCTTGTTGCCTCTGTATTTACATTCTTAAAGACTTGAAAATAACATATCTACTTCCTGAAGAATCTTCTCGCCTTGGGAAGGATTCTCATTCAGCATCGACAGAATTCTGTGCTCATCTAGTTTTCTACCATGGTCTTCTTGGCCGCTTGCTATTACTGAGCTGCCATTTAATTCTTTCTTTTTAGGAATGTTCCTAAAAAGAAAGTTCTATTGGCCACTCCCAGGGTTTTTGGTATGTTTGCAGTGGGTTTATTTTGTTTTTTTCAGCCTCTTTCACTTGCACAAGCTTCTTTAACATATGTACTCCTTACAGTGTTGAGTGTTTCAGTAAACAGCTACCAAATACAAATGTAAACTATTCCAGGCCTTTTATCTGCTTGATTAGTCATGGAGTAACAAGGAAATATGTCACATATAATAATTATAAACCACTAAAAATGTGTGTGTGTATGAAAATGGCTGTTATTCCTGAATGGTGCCACAGTTTTGTCAAATCCCTTAAATTAAAGCTGAAAGTCTTGACTTAACTCACGTATTGAGTGTTTGCTCTCAGATTTGATGTGGTGGCACATAGAAGCCAAACGCCCAAAACCATTTATTACCTAGTTGTATATGGTCTTGCTGCTAAGAGAGTGCATAGTTACCTCACATAACTAAATCCTGCTTTTGTAGCGTTGGTTTGTTTAGAGAACCAGTATAACCAATTACCTACAACATGATCCTGAATCTGCATAGTAATGTATGTATAGTAATACAGAGCTCTGGTTGACAGTGTTTATAATTGTAACCATGACAACAACAGTCTGTTTATTGGTAACAACTTACATAATCGTTACATTATCGGCTCGATAATGTTTAAAGCCGGTTTCATAAATAATGAATCCTTCCACACTGACAACCTTTCCCTTTGTCTGTGGGGCAAAATATAATATTCCATAGAATGGAAAGATGCTAGTGATAATAAACTAGGCAGCAATTTGTGCATTGAGTAATGTCTTGAAATTTTTACAAACTTGTATTATTATTTATAAAGGGTTATTATTATTATATTATGGTCACCATCACTTCCATCATCATCATCACCAGCAGCAGCAGCAGCACTGTGTGTCAAATGACACAATGCTGCAGGTACAAAATATTTCTCAAGGTCAATCACGTTAAACAGGAGGAAGAGAAAAGTGCTGATGCATCATTCTGAAGTGCTGGGAACAGGGCAACTATAATGCTGCTTTTTGTTTACATAGGTTTTGATTAAAATTCATGAAAACAAACAAAGAGACAAGGAGCAGGCTTTGAACAGCACAAGCAGCTAAGCCCTTTCTCCCACAGCTCCAATATCCTGAGCACCGCCAAAGATAATAGACCTGATTTTAGATGCATTTTATGATGTTGTCTCTGTGTGTGTGTGTGTGTGTTGTTGGATGCCTTTGCTCAAAGCAGTGTTATTATGTGCTTATGTGTGTGTGTCAGACAAATTTGATACATCTATATTATGGTGTAGGCGCTAAGTGAATAATGCCTCCACTCCCAGGCTGATGCTGTAATAGACTTTTTTTGTTTAATCTAATGTCCCTGTCTTTCTAAACAGGTCAGGACTTTGTGAGCACTGCATGTCATGTATGTTGTCTGTACATCATTGCAACCTTATTTTTGGTTCGACAACCATGGAGTACTAAAAAAGTTATACACGCTATATATTTTATGTTTATATTGATAAAACTCTTGTCTGTGGTGGATGAGATGGTCTGTGATTCTGGTATGTGACTGAAGATGAGAGTCTATAGAGCTAAAATCACCATGCTGACCTTAGGAAGAGACTAAACGTGCTCAGAGAAAAGCTGAACATTCTTAAATTTAAAAGAAACGCATCCAGTAAATTTAAGACAGATGTCTGAAAAATCAAAACCATCCAGTCGAATCCAGGGACATAACTATCAGCAAACTCTTTTGTTGTGTGGATGTGTGAAACACGCCCATGTTCTTATCCCCAATTGTGAAATCTGTGTGTCTATATTGTAAGTACAGGTCTGTCAGAGGGCCAGGAAGTATGAATTGGCTTACATTGTTAAAGGCTGCAGAGACTGTACATCTGGAATTTAAACTGGAGTTTGTGTGTAGGTATTACTACTTTAGATTAATAAAACTACAAATGCTGTCATCACGTGAAGGTGATCTTCTGTACCTAGAGTTAGGTTTGAACAAAACACTTTTTAAGTTGCAGGTTCTAAAACTTCATGTGTTTTGAGTTGGTGACCAGATGGCGTAACGCTTTCTCTCAATTTTTGGATTTTATAGGTACTTTGAGTTTTTGTTTCTCAGTGTATGTGAGCGTGAATGTATGAGCTGCAGACCAAAGTCCAAGAGTTTGACCAGTTTCTACTTTTTTGAACTTTGTTTATATTCATGTTCCGAACTCCTATTCACAACCATGGACCTATTGTTTACATCAGGGATCGGCTGTTAGCATTCCAAAACTCAGTGGTGCTGATCCGTGAAAGACCTGGACTAATGCCCCTTGTATGCAGGCAACCAGTGGTCTTCTGCACAGTGAGGACATGGTCTGATGAGACCAAAGAGGGTCTGAAGGGCTGTTTTGAAACAACTGTGTGGAAGGAATTTGTGCAATCCACATGCGAAGGATATTGAGAGTTTAACAGATTCTATAACGGACTTCAACTTCTGTGTGGAGATCACTCTACCCACCAGGACTGTACGACGCTTCTCTAACAGCAAGCCATGATAAACCCTGATATAAAAGCAATCCTTAAGGAGAAAAAGAGAGCTTTTAAATCAGGAAACAAGTTGAGAGTTGAAAAGGAATATCAGGAAAGGAAAAACACACCAGTACTCACCAGCTCCCACTCCACCCATCTTGTACTGCCACTTACAGAAGCCCAGGTAAGGAGGGAGCTGAGAAGGACCAAGGCGAGGGAAGCTACGGGCTGAGACTGCATCGGCTCCAAGCTCCTTAAGTCCTTTGCAGACCAGTTGTTTGGCATAATGCTGCACATGTTTGTCTGAGCTGGAAGCTCGGGAAAGTGCCACAGCAGTGGAAGACATCCTGTGTGGTACCAGTACCAAAGACGACCTCATTGAGCTGACCTCACATCTGATGGAGATGCTGTTGAGCCCAACAATGGACCCACTTCAGTTTGCCTACCAACCAGGCCCCGTAGTTAAAGGTGCTGACATCCTCCTCCTGAACAGGCCTCTCTCTCACCTGAAGAACACTGGGAACATTTTTAAATTTTCTAGTGCTTTTCATACCATCCAGCCTGCGCTTCCGAGGATATCTCTCAAAATTTTGAGATGTCAATATAAATGGTAAAGTGTCTGCACTTATGTAGCACTTTTCTACCTGTTGACACTCAAAGTGCTTTACACTGCTACTTATTCACCCATTTGCACTCACAATCACACACCGATGGTGGGGCTGCTATGCAGCTGGCCAGGAGCAACTAAGTTGGGGTTCAATGTCTTGCTTAAGGACACTTTGATATGTGACTGGAGGAGCTGGCGATTTAACCAACACCTGTAAGATTGGTGGACGACAGCTCTACCTTCCTGCGCCACAGTCGCCCCAATATACTGTAGTGTGTTGCAATATACAGTGTTAGTAAATACTGACATATTATTTATAGAGCATATCACTCAGCCCTAACACTGTCAATATCAGTATTATTTACCTCCCTCTTTTTTTTCCATGTGTTATTTTATGTCTTATTTCTTCAATCCCTTCATCGTTTTTCTCCTCACTGCGCTCTAATCTTCTTCCTGAAGTAAATTCCAGTCTGTCAGGGCTGAATCAGTCGATTACAGTAAAGGACAGGGGTGGCTGCTCATCATATCAACATTACTTACGGTATATTCAGTCATCTCAGTTACATCCCAGTTTACTTAGTCTACCTACCCCTACTTTTTTAACATGTAAACTCATTCTTTAAAAATCAATTTAGATGTCTGTATTTTTGAACATTCTCATAAGGATTTATGGAAATAAATTCAATACAAAACACAACTGTCAGTTGTATATTTATATCAGCAACAAATATCTGTAAATGGTCCGCACTGCACTTATATAGCGCTTTACACTGCACACACACTCATACACCGATGGGGGAGCTGCTATGCAGCTGGCCAACACTCACTGGGAGCAACTAAGTTGGGGCTCAGTATCTTGCTGAAGGACACTTTGACATGTGACCGGAGGAGCCGGGGACTGAACCAACAACTGTGAGATTGGTTGACAACCGCTCTACCTTTGTGCGTGACAGTCACCTCAATATAGTGTTGTATGTTGCAATATAGAGTGCTGCTGTATAGTAAGTAATTTTAGGCATCTTTAATTTATAACACTGGAAACCTTCCTGAAAAATTGGACTTGGAGCTGACTAAGTGGCAGACAATGATCTACAGACAATAAATACTAATACTATGATGAAAAGAAGCTTTTGCTATCAGAAGATATAAACCTTCCTTTAACTTGATCAGTTAAGTTAAACTGATAGCAAGATGTATTTACTGTTTATAGAAATTACACAAAGCCTATGAAAAATCTTGGCTTATTCTATGTAAATCTAAAATCAAAAGGAGGTCATACAGGCTTTAATATTATTAAGGTTAGACTACGGCAATTTTCTGTATTCAAGCTTGGACCAGATAATTATCTCACAACTTCAGTTTGTACAAAAAACTGCTGCTCAGCTTTTCACAAATACCAGAAGACAAGGTCAAATTACTTCTGTTTTATCGTCTCTTCACTGGCTGCAAGTCAATTTCAGAAGTGATTTCAAAAGTTTTCTGATCACATTTAGGTGCTTTCTGATCTGTTGGTCAGCTACAAGCCAGAGCATGTTCGTAGATCTGGCTGGTCTGGACACTTAAAGCTGTTTTTGAGACCTAGCTCAAAATAAAAAGGACTAGGCTTTTAAGTCCGGGCCTTTCAACTTTTCACTTATCCCATTTTAATTAGGACTGTGATGCAATTGTTGTCATTGTCATATTGTTTGTATTTGTTTTTACTTTTTTCACACCCCATCGTTGCTCCAGTACTGTGATGCTTGTAATTTTTGGCATCTACAATCTACAAAGACCTCAAACAGGATGCCATTGTCAACACAATCTTCAACAATGTCCAGCAACTCTGAAGCCCAAGTTGCTCCCGCTAGGTCAGATAAGCACCTTGGTAAAGTTCACGCAATACAAAACATAACAACATAACAGTATGATATACTATAAAATACAAGACAAGTGTTACCTGTGTATAGTGCGTGTTTTCTTATGAAGGTGCATCGGGATTGGAGGATTGAGGTGGGGTAGGAAATGAAAACTTATCAGAAAACTGATAATAAATTCAGATGAATTAGCTAAAACAGAACAAAGAGGGAAAAAAACATTTTTTCTCTGTATATTTTTTTCTCTATCTAATATATTTATATACATATTAAAAACAACTAAAGTCTACAATGAAAACCATAAGAAACAAAACAAATCAAGCTAATTAAAAATAATTAATTTTAAAAACTTTGCCTCATGAATAAACCCAACCCAAAAACTGTAAGTTGCCAAAAATGGTTATCATAAAAGCTTGTTGGACAGTGCCCTAATGCTCTCTGGTGTATAGTTTTTTTAATTACCAGGCCAGAAACACATAGAAAAAAGAGATCAGAGCGGTAAAAAGAAGCTATTCTGAAAACCTGAAAAGTAAATTCTCAGATAATGACCCAGAACCAGCGTGGAGAGGTTTGCAACACGTCACCAGCTACAGGAAACTATCCCCACACTGTGGAGACCGATCAACTGAGTGACAATCTAAATGTGTTTTACTGCAGCTTTGATAAACCCACCTTCACATCCCTCACCCACACAATCTCAGACATCAAACAACAAATTGCAAAATTTCCCCAGTAATCCCCCAACTCCATTAAGGATCTGTGTGTCAGCTATTTCAGAGACAGTAACCCAGGAAGGTTTTGGGCCCAGACAATGTGTCACCTCCTGTTTGAAATTCTGTATGAACAAGCTGAACAGACAATGTCAGGCGCAACTTTTTAACAACTCTCCAGGGACTACAGAGGGGAAAAAAAGCTTTTTGGGGACATTTACAGAAATGTTCAATGGGGTGCACTTTCCCTGTCAAATAAACTAATAAACTAAACCAGCTGGTTCCCATCTTGGCACAGATCTTCAAAAACAGTGTGATGCCCCCTTTCTATTTAAATACTTCACATTCATCCTGATTCCTAAAAAAAATCTAGTTTTTTTTTTTTCAAGTTACAAAAAAAAAAAACAGCCTCAAGGGGCTTAAAGTCTGAATGAACTTCTTTTAGAGAGTAGTTCTGGACCACCTGAAGGTCATAACAAACCCTGTATTAGACCAACTGTAGTTTGCATTCAGGGTAAATAGGTCAGTGAGTGATGCAACAGCGTTGGACAGCACTACATCCTCACAACACCTCGGCTCCCCAGGGACATATGAAAGGATCCTGCATTCAGCACCATCATACCTGAAATCCTGTTCCAAACTCAGCCTGCCTGCATGTGTCACTGGATTGTGAAGTTCCTGACAGACATAAAGCAGCAGGTTTGGCTGGAGAAAATCCCAGTGAGCCCTGATGTTCTCTTTCTACACGACAACTGCACGTCAGTGGACCCGTCTTTCCAACTCCCAAAATTTACAGAGAGCAGAGTCATTAGCCTCATCAGAGATGCTGATGAGTCTGCACACTAACGGGGTGGTCAGTAGCTGGTTGTCCGGGGCATCAAACAACCTGTACAACCTGAATATGCTGAAAGCCACGGAAAAAGCAGTGGACTTATGGAAGAACACCCCATCATTGCTTCAGTACTGTGATGGTTGTATAGTCAGTGGATTTTTTTGGGATCCACAATATCCCAAGACCTCAAACCGGAGTCCATCTTCAACACAATCGTCAACAATGTCCAACACCACTAAACCCCAAGTCACTCCCCCTAGGTCAGATGAGACCCTTGCATGGTAGCTACCGCCAGCAGTCTGTAAGTGTGTGTGTTAATAATTAAATATCAAGCAACATTTCAACACATGGTTCCATGGGTCCCATAAAAGGATATGGACAAATGACCTCTATGGGCTTTAGGGTTGAAGGACTAGTTGACAGTCATTGACTTCTCCGCTTCACTGTCTATGCAGTGAAGGATATACAGTATATGTATGTATGTACAGTATAACACTACTTACAATTTTACCCATTGGATTGTTTTGTATCTCTCATATTTACATAACATTCCCATGTTTTTCTTTGATAGGTGTGTTTACCTCAGATACTTGATGTGAAATCATTTCTGACATATGGTGTTTGTATTTCTTCTAATTATCTGCATGCACAAGCAGCCACTGCATTGTTGTATATTCCAACCCTGGAATACTTGATAAATGCATTCAGCTTCCAATTTCAGTAGTTGGAGTGTTGCTTAAATTATTCTGAGATGAAAGTATTAGTATGCATGCAGATGTGCTCACTGACCTACCTCTGTGATTGAGGCTGCCGTTCCTGATGAGCTTGGATTGACATCAGGTGTGATGGCTGATGAGCTCCAGCTGTAGGCAGATTGTTTCAGTGATGTCTTCTTCCCCCGACTCAGTTGTGGCTCTGTTATGTTGTGGAGCAGGACTCACTGTCCAGTCTGATCACACAATATTTCAAAATACACAGGGGGTTATGCAACTGTAATTGAAACTTTAAGAGATCTCGATGTTAATTTTTAATGTTCAAAATTCTTAGTTTGGCTATATTTGACTACATTCTTTTTTTAGTGTGCAAAGTAAAATAAAAGTCCATCATGTGACTTTGTTCACCCTGACGTGCAGGGCAAGTGGCTTTGGCAGCCCCCGAGATTATTAATTATGCAAACGTTCATTTATTAATTTATATATTTACATTTTCATTTATGAGAGTGAGTTATTTATGAGTTATTTTATTTTTATGATGTTATATTTGTATTTTATGATACCATGCCTTGATGCGAGTAAATGAACAATTTACTAGATGGTGTTAACACTGGAGTTAATACTTCCTCATTAAGACAGGTTAGACATACTTTGTGTCGTGTAGAAATTATATGCAGCATTACTTTGCTTCAGTTCACCACATCCCATCTTCAACATGTTCAAGGCTGTTGAGATAACATGGCAGGGACAGAGCTGAGCACTCAAACTGTAAAGCTTTTGATCTGATCTCCATGTTTTGCAGAGCCAGTCACTGCTCTGTCATCTTATCCAAATTAATGCCACTCTACTAAGTAACTAGTAATTTGTCCCTTTTAAAGGTTTTTTTTTCTTTGACTGTGATACATTAAATGCTGAATTGAATTAAATTTGAGAACACCTTGATGCAGTGTATTTTATTTTTTTACATTCCTATAACAGTGGTTTAAAGCAATAACAACGACTGTGACTGCCAGTCGTTTTCCAGTGCATGTGGCTAGATTGTATACTTTCTTTACATTTTCAATATCATTGTTCTAGCAAAGCAGTCTTTTACCTTCAGGAGGAGGACAAATGTCCCACTTGGGAATAGTTGTGTGGTTTTGGATGAGTGCTAGTGTACATCCTGGGCAAGTTGCCAGTCTATCTCAGGGAACAGAATTGACACCTAGAAAAACATCCATTCAAATCTACGGGCAATTTAGAGTGATTAATAAACCCAACTGCAAGTCTACGACTGTGGGAAGAGAACATGCAAACTCTGTATGAGGTTGCCTCCCGTAACCTTCTAGTTTTGATGTGGGCCTGCTACCCGCTCCACCACTGAAACCAACATTGGCCTCTTAGACCCCAAATCCTTTATCAATTGGGCTAAACCTTTTTTAAAGTTTAAAACACATGCTTAATGAAGGATGATTTTTGTAAACCTTAAGAAGGTTAAGAGTTTGATTTTGTATTTGTTTATTTCTGGTTTTAACTGGTTATTTTGAAGCTTTAGTTGAAAGTTAAATGTAAGTTTTGGCTGAAGGATCATTGGAAACCTGAAGATTAATGGAGGTTAGAGTGGTTGGTGATCTGGTAAAGTTGTGGAAGAATTGTTATATGATTGATTATAGTGCTATGGTTCACTAAGGGAGTCTAAATTGAATTGAACTGAATTCTACCTAAATCTGCGGCTAAACTATACTAGATTACTACATAAGATATAGGACAAAATGCTTTCCGTAAAATCCCCTTTTAAATAGTGATACAGAGTATATATTTACTAGGAAGTTCATTTTCAACGCATCATATTTCCACATCATCGCCCTTGGTTGAAATGGACCAAGTCTTCAGACTTAGATTCAGAATGAATGGACTTTATCCTACTTCTCTTTCTGTTTATAATCGTACTGTCATATGGAACAAACCTGTCTGGAAGACATTTTTATACTGTACAGTGCCTTGCAAATGTAATCATACACCAACCACAAACGTAAATGTCTTTTATTGGGATTTTATGTGACAGACCGACACAAAGTGGGGCATAATTGTGAAGTGAAAGGAAAACGATAAATGATAAATGCTTCAACCCGTCAAGCATCAGTGAGAGACACCACTCTGAATGGTTGTTCAATCTGCTGAAAAACCAACAAAATGTTCGACTTGTACCAAAAGTGCTGGTCACACTGCAACAACTAGTGACACTTACCAATGGCCTGACACTTGCACCTTTTCACATGCTTGTAGAAACTTCATTCAGCGTACCATATGTCACTCTTTCTTTGTTCCTCTTCCAGTGTTCTATTAGTGTCAGCTCAAGTTTTCAATATCCTGATGCAGCACTGATGCTACACCAAACTTGGGACACATGTTAAATTGTATATGCAGACCTTTCATGTCTCTGTCTGCGAGCACATGTGTTTCCAACACACACCTGACAATGTTACAGGAATGTGTGTGTTTTATTTTAAACCAGCAGTCTTACTGTATCAATATTAGTTCTAGATGATGGCAGGACAGCTGCAGATTGGGTGTGTTGACTTTTTTACAACACTAATCTAATGCAAATGCAATGCTAATGTGGCAGCAGTAGTGAGCCTGGAGGGAGTTAGGAGATTTGATGCTGTCATGGTTTTAAAAAAGTGCCAGTTTGTGGGATGTTGCTCATGCTCTTATTTGAATTAAATTAATGTAGCCTACATGATCCATTAGAGTTTGTGCTGAATATTTCATGTCAAGATAAAAATGTATTTTAAAACACCTTCAGAAATTGTTTTGAACTTGTCTAAGAAAAACATTTGCAGGTCTCCCCTTATTATACTACATATTAATTTAATTTCTGTACTTTTTCACAAAATGAACACCTCACTTTAATCAACAAACTTAATCTTTGATACATGTGCTCATGTCTACGTAAAGTAGAAAAAGTAGAAAATAAAAACATGTTTGCACTTTTCTTGATTTTTGCATTGCATTGATTTGCATTTGAAATCATCAGCGCTTTGTAAGGAAAGGATTGGGGTTGGCACACACATTTACTAATTATTCACATACAGATGTGCTAATTATAAGTGCTTTTAGCAATACCACTATCAGAGAATTAGCATAATGTCATCCTGGTGGCCATTTTTAAAATGGCTGCCAAAACTACTGCAGGGTTGGAGCAGTCTAGTTTAAAATGAATGAAATTAATCTTCATGGCAAGTATTTACCATGATGGATTTGAACATGGGACTGTATAGACAAAACAAAATCTAACTACTTGTGATGCAGAATTATTCAGAGCTGAGCTGTCATGTCAAACACACAGCAACACTCATTGTGTAGCCATCTTTAGGCTGAGGAATGCGATAAATAGGATTGGGTTATTAAAAGTGTGTGTTTTTTTTTTTTTACATTAATAACTGATTAAACATAACTTCATTAAAGCGTGCATTTAAATTTTTGACCATTTAGTACTAAAGGGTTTTAGGCTAATTTAAGCCAAAAATTTGAAGGCAATTATAGAACTCTGGAGCAATTAGCATTTAATTTAAATTTCCCTCTCTTATATGAATCTAGGCAATTCTGGATATTTTATGGAATAATTATCCGAACCAGTGATAATTATTGAAACACTGAATTATTCATGAGAGGAGAAATTTGACTTTAGGGTCAGTGCTTCTGGACAATCAGTCAAAACCCTGATTCTCTGATATCTGTATGGTAAGAACCAGTTAGCATTTACATATTATACATAGAAACATGGCAGATGCAAAGCAGGACATCTGGCAGTAGCAGTTGCTTATATATGTAAAATCTATTTTGGTAATTGTCTTCATCACAGTTTTGAGTTACACTGCCTGGCCAAAGGAAAAAAATCCTACACTCTATTATTGCATTAGATCGCCTTTAGCTTTGATTTCAGCATGCATTTTCAATTAACATTTATTTTCATCCAGGACTGCATTCATTTTTCATTCAAGATCTTGTAGTGATGAGATGACTACTGCATAAAGTGCTCTCCATCACATCCTGAAGACTCACAGTGGGGTTTAGGCCTGGATCCTGTGGTAGCCAATCAATGTGTGAAAATCTTGTCTCTGGCTTCCTGAATTTGAGCCTGGTGAATCCTTGAACTGTCATCTTAAAATATATCTGTGCCATTTCGGGAGAAAAAAATTAATTGATGGAAAAACCTTGTCACTCGTTGTATTCAGGTACTCAGCTGCTCATTACATCAGTTAGGGTTGAATAACATGTTGCTGGAAAGCTCCTACCTTTTTGCTTCGTAAAGTAGATGAGTAGGTGATTACTTTTTTTTGCCAGACAATGTTCATTGTGCAAGCAATTTGAAAAGTCTATTCAGAGACTCTTGGAAAAAATAACTGTAACCAGTAACTCCTCTCTTCAAATCTCACAGTCCCTCTGCTATCATTAACCTGGACTTTTGATCATTTTATATAACAATGGCAAGATTAAATTAAGAAGTTTGCAGCAATGGACACGCTCCCTCCCTGTAAACCTGTAATCCTTGTTGTGCCTTCTTCAAAAAGATGTTTTTTGTTGGTGCTGATGCTGTAGCTGAGGTCAAATTGAATGGATGAATGCAAATACACAGGTGGAAGATCCATTTATCATTTTGGGTATAAATATTGGTGAAATTCTTTGTGAAATTTGAAACTGTTCAATTGACATTCATGGGCTTCTCCCAGCTTTCTCCCACAAGCTAAAAAAGACATACTTGTTGGGTTCAATTGCAACTGAAACTGTGCTTTTTTTTAATAATTGGAAACTGACTTAAACTTCTGCAATAATGCAATGATGATGTCATTGGTTGCCTATAGTGGAATCGCCATGTTCATCTCTCAGCTGAAGATCACACTGCATCACTTAGGATAAAGTTGAATGAAGCTGAGCTTTCCCTAAATTTCTCCTTTTTGCTGAGCTCCTGTTGAGCGTAGTGCTCTGGGAGGAGTACATTACTGCAAAGCATTGACAAAAATCGATTGCTGTCGCTGGCCCATCAATGCTCCATTAAAATCAAAAGCAAAATCCCACTATTTTTTAAAATACAACCAAAAGAGACTAATGTAAAAATAAGTCAGCATAATAAGTATGTCAAGTACATTTTAGTAATGCGGGAAGCGAACCACTTCTTCAGGCAGCTGTTTCTCTCTCACAGATGTCAACTCATATAGTGGAGAGTTCATGTTGCTTTTTTTTTGTCTTTGCTTGCTGCAATTGTAGCATCAACTCAGTAGAAGAAGCATCTCACATGAAATAATTTGTAGTTAAAATAATAACAACCCAGTTAACAAAACACACTCACTGGCCACTTCATTAGGTACACCTGCACAATCTAATGCATTCTAATACAGCAGATCTGCCATGAATTCTATTTTTACAAGGTTATACTTCATTATAGTTGAAGCTGTCAGAAAGGTGATATTTCTACTATCCATTCATTCATCCACCCATTATCAGTAACCACTTAGCCTGTGAAGGGGCTGGAGAGGTGGGGTCCTAGGGTGAGAGGTGGGGTCCACCCTGGACAGATCTCTAGTCTATGTCAGGGCCAGGACAGAGAGACTTACACAGACAGACAACCATTCACACTCACATTCACACCAGTTAACCTATCATGCATGTCTTTGGACTGGGGGAGGAAACCAGAGTACCCGGAGGAAACAAGCACGGGGAGTATAATTCTGTTAAGAGTTTATTATTGAGGTGAATTGATTGCATTAGATTGTAAGTGGACAGTGAGTGTAATTTTTATACTGCTTTTCTAAAATGTCTTCCATTTGTATTTAAATTCTGACAAAAACTTGTCAGAATTTTGTCAGAATAAAAGTAACAGATCTTCAAACAAATAAAACAAAAAAGCAACTGACTTTTTTTAATGTAAATATCCAAATTACCTAGATACCGTGAAGAAGATTATTAGCCCAGTTTCACCAGCAGATAATGACGGTGTGAAATCAAAGAGCTGGTTAATGGAATGAAGGTGCACGAGATGTGTATCATCATACCTAAGAAAACGTTTGCACTCAGCCAAGTATTCAGGGCCAAAATAATTACCCCCAAACACCAAAGTAGAAAGTTTAACTTCCTCCCTTCAGGATCTGCTATAATGACTACATGATATGGTAATTAAAAGATGATTAAAGATTAGGAGTTTCAGTAATTACACCTTTAACTGAGCTAATGGAGCAATCAGAGAATTTTTGAGATTGTGAGGCTTTTTTTTTTTTTTTTGCTTCACTATTTTAGCTCCCAGGCAGTATATTTAATATCAGTTTTAGTGAGGGTTTTATTACTATCATTTCTGCATGTTGTGAAAAAAAAAAAAGAGGCAGAAAGAATCTGTGTAATTAGAGGTGAAATTCAGCCAAATCCTTTATACAGCACTTCACTTTTTTTTTTGCACATGCAAATTTTCAAGTGAAAATTTGAATAATCTTATGTTATTTTTCTAAAACTTTACCCAGATACGCACACTTGCAAAAAGACCCTCACTTCTCGAAAGCCAGAATGAACACTGGATCAGGCTTTAGTTGGATGTCAATCTCTCAAGCACACAGTTACTGTAGTACACGTTCTCTGGATGGGGATTAGGCCTTGTTCGTTTTAACCTTATAAAGCTCCATGACAGGCTGCTAAAGGCTTTATGTCAGAGTCTGGCCGGTAAAACTCTACTTGACAACCCTCACACCCCCACACACACAGAGTCGTGTCTTTCTATAGTTGTGTGATAAAATGCTCATTGCTCATTGATAAAATGCCTTCCCCTTACTCTAACTTCAACAATCACAGCTAAATGCGTAACCCAAACCTTCACCCTCACTGTTACCTAAATGTGGCCTAAACTGTGAAAGAAACGCTGAAGTTGTGAGGCCTTTGCACGATGTAAAAAGGATGTGCACACACACGTATACACAGAGGCCAAGAGGCATGTACACAAAGACACACAAAGACACTAATTACCATACCTAAGACGCAGTCTCACACACATACACATTTACACACAGACTGGCAGGTTTTTAAGGTTGCTGGGATTATGTGATGGGGCACTGGCGAGTGCAAATTTGAGACCAGTTTTGCAGAAGCAGTCGGGGCCTTAGGAACTGTGAAAAAATTATGTTTGAAGTTTTTAACTAATGCTGGAAACTTTGATGCAAAATTTTAATAGAGTTTAGACAGTGACAACTAAAGACTGGAACACTTGTGTACTTGTATAATCCTTAGAAATTTAATTAAAGTAATCTGGAGGAATATCTCATAAGAAATTAGGTCAATTGGTAACAGGTCAGTATGATGATTGGACACAAAAAGATGGGGTGGTCATCTTTATTGACCATGCATAGTTCTACTTTGTGGGAATGCAATGATTTACAGACATGATGGTTTGGTGCTGGAGTGGTTAGAGCTGCTGCCTTACAGCTAGAAGTTCCCCAGTTCAAATCCCTGGTGTGCTGTCGCCTTTCTTTGCATGTTCTGCCTGTTCTTGTGTGAGCTTCCTCTGGTTTCCCCCCACAGTCCAGGTGTACATTTTTTGTAAGGTTGTTTTGGCCCTGAGACAGACTGGACCAGAACAGGCTCCAGCCGCATTCCGACCCTGAAAAAATAAGTGGTTACAGATAATGGATGGAATTTATGGACAAAGTTTCTCAACATGACACTGCAAATAATCTGGGGATTTTATCATCTATGATACATTAATAAAAGTTTCAGAGAATTTGAAGAAATATCAGTACACAATAGGTTCAGGATTTTTTTTTGGGCCATCAGGCAGCACTTCATCCAGAAATGAAGGTTAAAACTCTACCATGCACAGAAACACAGAAATCCCTTCTCTGAGCTGTAGCTCAAATGGACAGAGAGGAAAACTGTCCTGTCGTCTGATGAGTCAAAATCAGAAATACTTCTTAGAAATCTTGGATATTGCATTGTTAAATTAAAGAGGAGAAAGGCAAGGACAAGGTTGTTTTTAAAAAATGCCAAACTACATTTTGCATGTATTCCAACAGAAACACTTCATAGTAAAAGCGTCTGGGCTGTAAACTGGCCTGCCAGTAGTCCAGACGTATGACCCATTCAAAACATGTGAAGCAAAGATTATAACAGAGGAGACCCTGAACTGTTGATCAGCTTAAGTAAGAATGGGGGGAAAAGTTCTGCTTTCAAAACCAAAGCACTTGTTGTCCTTAGGTCCCAAACGCTTTACAGTGGTTAAAAGCAGAGGTGATGTAACACAGTGGTAAACATGCCCCAGTCACAACGTTTGTGAGAAGTGTTGCTGGCATCAAATTCAAAGTGAGCACATGCTTCTTGTAGATTACATTATATTAGGAGCTGTGTGGATTGTCAACATAACACAACATCACTCTGACTCTCATATCTTTCCAGAGTTATGGCTTCCTCTCTAACAGTAGTATAAACCACTGTGTTGTGTTTTGACATCTGATTAGGTCAGGTTACGAGGAAGCATGTGAAAACTCATACTCCTGATTTATTCTAGTTGGAAGGCAGTGACTGAACCCCGAACATAAATCTCTCTGAAGCCAGGAGGTTAAAAGCAGGTAATGAACTGACCGTCTCCAATTGCCCGGTGTTGTGGTGCTGTGCACAAACTGTATGACACACAAGTCTCCATAGCCCCACAGAAAGACACAAGTAAACTATTTCTTCTTCCTTCTTATAAACTATGCTTTTAAATATTTGTAAAAATGCATTTTTTTCCCAGATTTTCTATGTGGTATCAGACGTTAGGACTCTGTGATGTCTGTTATGTATGTGAAGTATGTGATGTTCCAAGATGGTTGAAGCTCTCTAATTGATGGAGAATTATCAAACCCACATGCTGAACACACATGCAGCAATTACAGTTATCATACACAAACTCAGAGTCTGATTGATAATCACCTTTCTGCTGGCTCTAAAACGTTGGTGATATGCCCCTGGGACCCTCTGGTCCCAGAAGGCAGCTTTAACTTTTGAATAATTTTAACTATTTGCTGATGGGATGTAATATACCTCGTGGGCCTTTCCATTTAATATACACTGCAGCTTGTAATCACTTGTGATCCCTAGCTGGCCAAACTTTTAGGATCCAATTGAATTTTGGAACCACAAGTTAGACACAAGTTACAGTTTTGTTTTATTGAGGTTAAGTTTATAATTAGTTTTCTCATAAAACATTTTCATCTTTTCTAAAACCAGTTCTTTTTTAATTTTAAATGTCTTTAAATTTAGCTAAACATTTAAAGAATTGATAATGATTTGCTGCTTGAATCCAAAACTAAAGAACACAGTAACATCAGTACATTTTTATTTACTTTTTTTGCATTTTGCAAAAAGACACTTCCGTTTTTTTTTTTTTTTTTTTAATTTAATGGTTTTCAATTTTAATAACATCACTTGTAAGTCACTTTGAATAAAAGGGCCAAATGCCTAAATGTAAATGTGAAACACAATTTTATGCAGTACTGATTTCTGTGTCATTTTCAAGCACCACAACTTATGGCACAATGAATAAACTCTTTCCGATCCACGAGGAGAAAATTAGCCTGGACTCAGCACTACAATTTCTCTATGAATTTAAAAAAATAAACATCACAGAGCAACATTAAAAGCAAATCAAGAATTCACATAACATGAAATTACAGATCTGAAGAAAACGAGCTTTTTCAAGATGTAACATTTTTACCCCTAAAATTTGTAATTTGCAGAAAGAGCAGCTATACGAGGATTTTTTTTTTTTTTCATGCACGGATGGATTACAAACTGAGCATACTAGACACATGTCATACATGACACAAGAGGTCAGGGGTTATCTGGGCAAAGGGCCTCTCTATGAAGTTACTTCTGATTTCTTGTTTGAAAGCTATAGAGCTTATCGCCAAGACACAATGATCACAAGAAGAGGCAAAGAAAAACATCACAGACTACAAGACTGTAAGAGTATGATGAGATATGCAAAATACTACAAAGAGACTCAAAACAATCACAAAAAAAGGCTGCAAAGAAATTCAAAGCAAGCACTAAAGGAACATAAAGACTAGACAGAGACAAAACAACAAAAAATGACTAAAGAGACCTACAGTGACTACAAAAACTCAAAATAAGAGCAAAGACAAATAAAACAAATATTAAAAACACTCAGAAACTCAAAAAACTACAAAGAGATCAAAACCAGTCCTATACATTTTAAACACATATTCTGCTTTTTCTGTAGCAAGTTGACTATTTAAATCATGGGAGTTCAGCATGTGATCAGGTCTTGTGAGAGTGAGAAATTACATTTTATAATTAACTCAGTATTAAAAATATTAAAGTTCTAGGTTTAGAACTTTACCATGTAGTAATGGGTACTTTCCTCGTCTAATTTGGAAGTTACAGGTTACAAGAAGTTACAAGATTTTGATCGCACACAATCAGATAATGACACTTAATGGTCTACAATTTTAATCCTTTGTGCAAACATCTAATAAATTCTCAGGTGGTACACAAAAAACCCAATATGAACCATTATGTTCCATCATTGTCCCATGCTGGCTTCCACAAAACTGAAAAACAAACACTGGGAGCATCCCCACTATCTCACACTTCAAAATATGGTTAAAATGGCAATGAAGCATTATTATATAGCGCTCTCTGACAAAGCAAGGTGTTGACCTGACCCAACAGGAGCAATTAATGGCTCGTAACAGCAACCAGAAAGCAGGCACCTGACAAGCTCTTATTTTGTCATTACTTGCTCTTTAGTCATGGCTGAAAATGGAAAAGAGAATGAGATGTCCCATCAATCCATCCATTATCTGTAACCACTTCTCCTCGTCAGGGTCACAGAGGGCTGGGGCCAATCCCATTCACAATAACATTTACACCCACCGGCATGTCTTTAGACTGTGGGAGGGAAGCAGAGTACCCAGAGGAAACTCACGAAAGCATGCGGAGAACATGCAAACGCCCCAAATGTCAAAGATCAATCAAAGATCGGCCCTGCCCACCTGCAAAGAGAGGTATGAGAGGCTGACTGTAAATGTGAACCGTGTGGATCTTGTACGCTCCTCATCAACATGTCGAATATGAGGACGCTAATCCACAAGAACAGAAAATGTGCCAATGAGACCTTCCGTTTGTACAGACGTGTCTGTCTGATTGAGACGTATATTTGTGATGGTTTTTAGCTGTACAAATATTGGGACCTAATGAGTGGTGTGTGCAGATAGCTATTTGGCTGGGAGAACATATGTGCTGGAGGTCTGTCATGGTCTCTCTTGGGTCCGACAACCGCTTCTTTTTGAACGGCAGACCCTCCTTAAAATACACCGGTCTTCTGTTAATGTGCCTTCTTTCTCAAAGCAACACTGCTTCGCACACCATGCTGACTGATGAATTGGACTTGTTATGGATACACAGCATAATGCCGATGTTTGGAAAGTGAATACTTGTTTCGTACGTTGTGATGTTGGATTCAGAGACAGCCCAGCACAGACGGGATGGTGCGTGTCAGAGGTGACGAGTCATTTAGCCATTGTCTCTGTGTGTCCTGATACATTCCCTAACTATAACAGTGTATGGTCACACTATTTGTAGGGCATGATGAGCATGAAATTACAAATAGACATTTCACCATCATTAAATTGTGCTTATAACAGGTCACAAAATTTGCTCTCGTCCTATATATTTCTCCAGAGAGATTTCTAGAGTAGCTCAGCAAGGAAAGGTATAGTCTGCTGGGTCAGCATCATATTATTTATCATGAGTTTGATTTATTTTGGTTGTTATGACAGATGTTCAGCTTTCACTCAGCCGCTGGACAATAACAGGAAGGAGCTGACCCATTCCATGCTCCCTTCCTGATTATTAGAGGTTATCACAAGAGAAAATATCTTTTCTTCATCCTAAAAGTTAAAAATAGAAAAGCTTAAGTGAAAAAAATGGAAATTGGAACTTGAAAGATTATTTTACAATGCATATGAAACCTAGACAGAACTGATATAACATTTGTTTCTTCATTCCTCACGGCCTTTCTTTAAACCGTGTTGTCTGCTTCACAGCTTCTATGTCTTTATTATCTGATAACTGAATGTCTGGGCTTTTTTTGTAGTCATTACAATGATGTAAAATAACAACAGTTTAAATAAGACATGAGCCAGTGACAAATTCATTTTCAATTCATAACTTCGACCTATCAAGTCAATATTTCCTGAACAATTTCCAGTTTTTCCATGCAACACAAATATTCAGGATCCATAAAATATTTTAAAACCCTCATTGCGTACAACTGTTGTGGCCCTTTGTCGTGTGAATAAATAATGAAAAGAGATATTAAGGGAAAAAAACAACAGCCATCATTATGATACGCCAAAGCAATTTGACGCTGGGGATGCTGCCAGTGTTTTTTTCTATTTTCTGGAAGCCAGCATGTTTAAACTGTACATTTTGTCGATCAGTGGGACAATGATGGAACATAATGATTCATATTTTTTTGTGTACCACCTGAGAATTTATTAGATGTTTGTATAAAGGATGAAGTTATTAAAATTTTAGACCATTAAGTGTCATTATCTGATTGTGTGCGATCAAAATCTTGTAACTTCTTGTAACCTGTAACTTCGTAATTAGACGAGGAAAGTACCCATTACTACATGGTAAAGTTCTAAATCTAGACTTCTAATACTTTTAATACTGAGTTAATTCTAAAATGTAATTTCTCACTCTCACAAGACCTGATCACATGCTGAACTCCCATGATTTAAATAGTCAACTTGGTACAGCATAAGCAGAATACGTGTTTAAAATGTATAGGACTGGTTTTGATCTCTTTGTAGTTTTTTTGAGTGGTTTTTTAGTTGTTTTGTGTCTGTCTAGTCTTTATGTTCCTTTAGTGCTTGCTTTGAATTTCTTTACAGCTTTTCTTTGTGATTGTTTTTAATCTCTTTGTAGTATTTGCATATCTCAGTCTTGAAGTCTGTGATGTTTTCCAGATAACCCCTGACCTCTTGTGTCATGTATGACATGTGTCTAGTATGCTCAGTTTGTAATCCATCCGTGCATGAAAAAAATACAAAATATCCTCGTATAGCTGCTCTTTCTGCAGATTACAAATTTTTAGGGGTAAAAATGTTACATCTTGAAAAAGCTTGTTTTCTTCAGATCTGTAATTTCATGTTATGTGAATTCTTGATTTGCTTTTAATGTGGCTCTGTGAGGTTTATTTTTTAAATTCATAGAGAAACTGTAGCGCTGAGTCCAGGCTAATTTTAATTTTCTCCTCGTGGATCGGAAAGAGTTTATTCATTGTGCCATAAGTTGTGGTGCTTGAAAATGACACAGAAATCAGTACTGCATAAAATTGTGTTTCACATTTACATTTAGGCATTTGGCCCTTTTATTCAAAGTGACTTACAAGTGAGGTACAAAACAAGCTAAAAGTCTAGTCTAAGTCAAGGAGAAGCATTAAAGCAAAGTGTTTCTGTTTCATGGGAAAGTGCAAGAAAGAACGGTTATGATTTTATTTCTGTGTGTATGTATGTATTAGTTTAGTGTAAGTATATAGAGAGTCAGTTTTTTTTCTTTCATAAAATCAGGTTTTCATATGATGTTTGGCTTTCCTCAGCCTCCTCTTTCTAATAGCCACCAGCTATGGCATAACTAGCAGAGCGTTCAAATGCCAGTTATAAACCTGAGGAGCATTACAGGATCTAGGTGCGGGAGGGTCACACTCAATCTCTAAAAACCGGGCCCCTGTCTAACATGCGTAGAGCCTCTCAGCTGGCAAAAAATAAATAAAGAGGAGCTAACCTCATTAAGTACACTTGATCAATTCAAAGACTTAAGTGTAATCTAGTAATACAGAGGTAATACACCTTGACAACAGGTTGCAAACAGAATCTGCAAACTCCTTCAGTGAAGCCAATTGGAATTCAATTGAGTCTATTTTATATTCAGACTTTATTTTAACCTGCCACAACTGGCTGGATACACTCGCTGTTGACTTCCTATACTCAGATTGATGCAGCCGAGTGAGGAAACCAATTCAACCACAATGCAAGATTGAATTTCATGTTTTAGCACACTGCAGCAGATGCTTGTTGTACAGCCTACAGGTAGAAGTGCAAATGAGCTCCTGTTGTCAGCAATTCCTTTCTGTTCACCTGCTTGCAGAAAAGCATTGTTAAGCAACATAAATGAAAACAATTTGGAATAAATTTGTTCCATGATTGAAATATGTGAGCATATTTTCTATCTGGCGATGGATGAGGAACATATGTGCTGTGGTCCAAATCTCTAACAAATAACAATGAATGATTTTGGGCTGGTGCAGCTCTTGAGGGCCTCTTTACATTATCAATTTGGGTATAAGTGTGCGCGTGTGTTTGTCTGTGTGTGTGGTCACCTTTGAGTTTTTAATTTCTCAATTCCCCCTCACCTCTTGCAGGTGTATGTGTGTTTGTGTGTGTGAGCTCTGACCACCAGGGAAATGTGCGTTAACAGGTTCTAAAGAGTGTTGATCCCCAGCTAAAGCATTAATGTGAGAACTTAATTAAGGCGACAGTAAGGAAAGCTATTACAGGAAAGCTGTTAGAAATGAACCAGTCAATCTCAGGGCATCTAAATTGAATTTTTGCTGAAGCGTCCAGCATTTGACTCATCAAATCTCATCTCCTCTTGCTACTCCTGACCCCCTGGGTTCAATTTAGGTGTGAGTCCATATGTGTGCATGCCAGCGTGTGTGTTAGCACAACACAACATAAAGATGTACACTTTTATATTAGCAAGAATACAGAACTCAATTAAGAAAGTGCTTTAGCAATCCAATTAAAAGTCTTTGGACAATTCCTGCTCTTCCCTCCCCTACCACCTCCTCTCCTAATAATGAAATAACACACACATATCCTCTCTGGCTTTCTCCACCTTGTCTTAATAATGAAACAACTTAAAAACACACTAGGGTTTTAAATGAAGTCTTTAAAAGGTTGCAGCGTGCTTTTCTCCCTCTCCCTCTCCCTCTCGTTCTCTATTGCTCTTTTCTCTGACTTTATTTTCCCTCTCTGCACCTGAAAGGCCAAACAATTGATTGAGTGTGTTGACTTGTGGATTGAAATGAAGCAGATTCTATTTGAACAGGTGTCAGAGACAAAGCAGAGTTTTGTCTGCTGTTAATCTTACAATTCAATTACAGACTAAATTAGCCAAAGTGTCCCTTCAGTAGTGCGTTTGTGTGTGTGGAGGGTGTTGTTAGTGGACACCTCATTAATGCGCTCGTTTGCCTTCTGTTTCCACAGCCACAGGAGACACTTGGTGATGGCCATCCATCTCCCATGGCAACCCCTGAGCATGCTCAGATCAATTCCATATCCCATAATAACATGTGCGGGCCAGGCTGTGGGTGTAATTACCTGGTGTGTCTCCGTGGTAACATAGAAAAGGCTTTTATTAAATTAGCCCAGTGGGTCGGCATTTATAGAGAATTGTCTGGAGAGGCAGAGAGGCTGGTTATACAGTAGAGCACAGGGACAACTTAGCCAGCATTCATCATCCAGCATGTAGTGGAGGCTCAGTGAATTAGCTGAGTGTCAGTGCTCATGGAGAAAATTTCACAGATGGACAAAGTTTTCTTCATGCAACACAAACTCGTGAACTTCATGAACTGAGAAGGCAGTGAGTCAGAATTAAATTCCTGCAAACTAAAGTGTAATGTAACAATACGACAAGGGCATGTAAATGCTGCATTACAGTTTTGTTGTTATTGTTTACTAGGAAATTGTTAAGATTAGGTTAGTACAGTACAGTAAATATTCCCTGTAGGTTTTTTCACTTTTTATTTGAAAAAAAGAAAAAACATTTCGTTTTTAAAATCTTTTTCCTCCATATCCATTCACCTATCACTTCAGGTGCTTATCTAGTCCAGGGTCCTGGAGAGCTGGAACCTATCTCAACTATCACTGAGCAAGAAACAAGGGACACCCTGGACAGGTCTCCAGTCTTGGGGACAATACAGAGAGAGACATTCACAAAAAGACATTCACACCTAAGAGCAATGTAGAGTCACTAAGTAACCTAACACGCATGTCTTTGGAATGTAGGAGGAAACTCACACAAACACGGGGCGAACATGCAAACTAGACATAGAAAGCCCATCGTCAGCCAGGGATTTGAACCAGCGACCTTAACCACTCCACCACCATCTTCTGTTTTACACTTAAGTGTCATTTATTGTATATATTTATTGCAGGAATATTGTTGTTATATATTGTTCCAGTCAGGTGTTAGATGTGTTTTCACTTTCACATGAGAGAAAGCATTTGTGTATTTGTTTAATATAAAAGAAAAAATACAAAGTCTACGATAACGCTTAAGATTTCTGTATGTTCATATAGTGGGTAAATTATTAGTATATTGAAATAAACAGTTCTCCCCTGAGCCCTCTCTCCAATGTCATTGTAGTGCTGCAAGAGCAGCAGGTGGCAGGACGAACTTTGAGAACATTCATCAAGATCACTTATTTTCCTAATTAGATTTTATTGGTAAATCGAGGAACACGTCCATCCAGTTCACTTTCTGGCCCCACATGGCTTGTAGACGGCGCCAGTGTCCTGCACACATTGATGTTTGTACAATGGGCAACGCAGACAGTATACTGAAGGTATGCGTGTCCATCCACTGTGTACCTTGATTAAATAGCTTGCAAATGATACCAGGCTGCAACAAAACAACCATAACTCGGTGTAATGTCTGTTATACCTAAGCAACACTTTACTGAGTCTTAATGTAGTAATTCTGTCCCTCTAGACCCTTATTTCTTTCTTTGCAGTTATTCAGCAATTCATGTTTTATTTTGAAAATGGTAGTTTTGATGATGCGTGACTTTACAGCATGAGAGCATAGAAGACTGTTAAGTATTGGATTGATATAGGCTAATAATAAAAAATAAAAATCACCAGATATTTATTGGTGAAGAGTTATTTTGTCAGCTATCACTTTCATAGCACCTTTGGGCCATCGGCTGCCTGTAATATGACAATAAAAAATTATATATTTATTTATCTCTATGTGGAAAAAGATGAAGGAGAGGCTGGAACTGAGCTGCACACCAATGGTCACCTACTGTACTCTCCTCTCTTGGAAGAATAATTGTAGCAACGCTCCAGCACAGCAACACATCCTCTGACAGAACGATACTGGAGCTCTTCTGTTTTGCATGGACAAAGCAAACCAAGGTATCAAAAACCTGGCTGGTTGATAGATGTGAGGTGTCTAATGAAGAGACGTGTTCACGGAGTTCAGAATAAGACACATGAAAAGGAACCGGGTATTGAACAATCCACTCTGAAGTTCATAGGCAGCGGCTTAAACAGGTGATCTACATTTTATACTGTACCTCATATTTTAAAGTATTTTTCCCTTTGCCTAATAAAAGCACACAAAGAAAAACTGTGATATTCATATATTAACAATTTAATTTTGAGCACAAGCAAATTACTGTTAATGTGTTGTTAACAAAACCACCACAGGTTTTCATTTCAGTTGGGAACAATCAGCAGCAAGTGATATTTGCCAAAATAATTTAAGCTAAACCCAAGCTGCAGTATAAGTTGCTAGAAGCATTTAAATTAATTAGGATGATGTTTATTCATGCGTATTCTTTATCCCACCTGCTACAAAACAACTGTCGGCGGACAACTCTTGTTTATGTGAATCACTGAACAAATTGGAGATGTGGGTGGTGGTAGAAACTTTAGGGATTAGGCTAAGTCTTTACATATGTACTGATTAAAGTTAAAGGAGCAGTAATTAATTTTGGGCCACATGGGGGCAGTAAAACAAAATGAAAGAGATAAACAAACTTTGGAATAGCAACTTTAAAAGGTGAGAATATGTCTAGACATTAGCAGTTAAATGCTTCACTGTGTTGTCGGTCCTTCAGCGTTGAATTCATATATACTTACTATAGTGTTATCAGAGGTTTGATGCTGCAGACAGCTAGAAATTGTTTTGAAATTTTATTCAATATTCAACATACAATTTGATGCATTCTACCAGAACTGGCCTAGAGCTAATTTTAATTCTGCATTCTCATTGACAGGTCAAATGTAAACAGTCACAATGACAGAACAATAGTAGATAAACTGACAAACAATACCAATAACACACTGAGCATAAATAACAATAAATATAGTTGTTTCTTAATGTAACGCTACCCTGAAGTTGTTTCCCCTAAGATGTATTCAAATAGTAGTGCTCCTGGATTGTCCAAAGGTAACACCAATGGGTCCAATAGTAATGTCAAAGGAAGCCTTTGTGGTACCAACAAAGCAGCACAGTTTGACACCTTAGGAAGCATCAATATCTGACGCTATGGGATGAGAACTTGTTGCTGCTACTTGGCCCTTAGCTGTCGTTTTCATGGTGTGTTCATGTGCTCTTTTATCGCCCAATTGAAGGTCACATGAGCAGGTTGGCCTTTGTCAGTCACCTCGGTGTGTCTCCACCTTAGGGCGGATGGTCTTTTTTGGCCGAAAGCAGAGAGGAAAACAGTTACAGTATCTCTTCTTTTTCTTCTGTTTTATTGTAAGACGAGTCATAAACACATTTTTGATGGAAAGTTTACATATTTTGCATATTGTTTTTGGCTCTTTATGTTGTGGTAGTGTAGATTGCTCAGGTTTTGGCTGTACATTGCTTAACCAACAGCTCTACATATTTCTCTACCATTGTATCTCTAGCTAACTTTTATCTATATGTGAAAATTATGCTAATAAATTTGTGTATAATACCATCACTATTCATTTAGATGGAGCCACTTGAAATGTAATTAGAAAGGTAATTGCAGGTAAATCAACAAGCCACATGGAGTAGTAACTCCACTTGCTTTCCTTTCATATTTTATATGTTAATTTGTACTGTGGAGCTTAGATTATTGGCAAAGTTATGGTGGAAATGAAGCTTTTTAAAGATTTTAAACAAGACAGTATCACATTAACAGCAGCCAGGCAGTTTTGTTGGCAGTTAAGTCAGGTAATGTGAAAATTAAACATTGTGATTCAAAAAGCTGGTCAAATTAAACTGGAAATGTGGGTCTGGTAGCCAGGGGATGGGGCCAACAATGAAGGCATGAACTGGAGCATGAGGACAATTTCTTCACTCGTTTGAAGACTGTTTTTCCTGTTCTGCTTCATTCGACACAATATGTTGTGTCTGTGCTAAAAATGACAATAAGAGGGAAGATGGGAGGGGGGAAGAAAAAATGTGCACACAGCTTATATACAGTAGTAAAATAGTATATTCTTTCTCAGCTTTTCCAAATTCACATGTATGAGTGTAATCATCACTTCAGAAGTGTGATTTGGATGGGATTTGGATCATAGCTGGTGGAAATTTGAAAGTTTTTTTTTTTTTTTTTTCCCAGGAAAAGGAAGTACACAACCGAGACTTGACAGTGAATAGGAAATTAAAATTTAAAATAAATTTAAAAGGATTTGTGTCATCATGTTTTTTTTTTTGTTTTTTTTGACATGATAATTAATCTGTCCAGAAGTGATGAGCTAGTCACTATCCGCTGTATTTTATTCAAGAACACTTGCAAAGTGGTTTTACCAAGCTTTGAATTTAACCATAGTGCTTTTCTTAAGCCTGACCACAGATGGAACTGTGGAGTCAAAATGCGACTCCCACCATTAACCCCAACCACCTTCTTTGACTCTATTGCTACTAATAAAGGCAGTGCTTTCTTCACTGAAAAGCATTGTGCATCGAAATATAATCTGCCCACTAATTACATTTTCTATAAAATTTAAATGCATTTTCAGTTTCGTTATAGTCATATTTTTAGGAAAAATATCAATTCACTAATTTTTTTTAAAGGGGCATTTCATCAGATTAGCAGTGAGTGAGCTTGTTTCTTTTTTTTAGATGGTGGAGATAAATGATTAAGATGTACTTGAACTCATTTTCGTAACCCTGAATTTTAAATGAGAAATTCTTGCTTAGTTTGTGGATTGAATAGTTTTCAATGTATAGAGCTGGACTTAATGGATTCTGGGACAAACAGAGACTCTAAAGACTGAAGTCATAGAGCTATCAGAAAGGAGACAGAGAGAGACAGTTTGTGTGTGTGAATGTGAATGTTTGTAATTGTAGTGAGTTTATCTGTGTGTTCTTTCTGCACTACAACAATAGATCAACAGCCTTGACCGAGTCAATTTGCTCTGCTCTCCTGACAATTTATCTGTTTCATTATGGCATGCAGGTAATTCACTCTGACAACTCCGAGTTGTCAGAGTGTGTGCGTGTGTGTGTGTGTGTGTACTTGTGCTTGTGTGTGTGCCTGTAGCCTTGCACTTTAGTCAATGTGTGATGTGTGATGAGTGTAATGGGCCATGCAAGTTATTTACATGCATTGCTGTCAGCAATTGAGACGTACAAATGGACTCTGTGTTGATTTTTAACCAGCCGGCACTCCAGCCACCCGTTCATTGCCTTGATTAAGGTTGTCACGTCTACTGGCTGACTGATTAACGCTGTCACCAGTCCTCAACGCACAGCACCCTTCTACTCTCTGACTAATGCTGTCTCACACCATCACAGGTGATTAGCATGAGGAAACCACATCATGATGCTATCAAGTGCTGTTTCTCATGCTGAAAAGGAGTGATTTTGGAGAGATTTTGATTTTTTAAGAAGCCTTTGCTAATTAGGTTTTGTGGTGTTTATGATGCCTATTCTGCTAACTTTTTCTTTCCAGTGCAATTTACAACTTTGATTGGTAAGTTTCTGCTAACTGTACAGTTAGCAGTTAACAGTTGTTGCACATGTAGCAGTAATTGTGCCATAGTGCTGTGAAAAACTATTGGACCCCCTCCTGGTTTTTTCTTTTTTTATATACTGTGTCTCATACTGTCTCAGATCTTCAAACTAAGTCTAACATAAAGCAAATACAACCTGAGCAAACGGTTATACTTCTTTGAGCAGTTCATGTACTTTGTACTTTTCATGTACTCATGGGCTTTGGGCAGATCATCCCAAAACCTTTCTTCTTTTTGAGACATTTTGAGGTTGAATTACAGTTCTCTCATGCTTGGAATTATTGTTTTTTTTGTAATTATTTTAAGTTAGTAGGTAAATAACTAAGAACGTTTTTTTATATAGCACTTTTCACAGATAAAATCACTTTATAAGGTGCTTTACACGGTGCACTGATACAGTATAAAATAACACAGAAACCAAATAAAATAGGTAAAACCTAAAAGCTCAGTCTAAATAAGAGTGTCTTCAGCTGCTTTTTTAAACAATCAACAGATTCAGCCATATGCAGTGACAGGGGGAGGTAGTTCCAGCGTCTGGGGGCTACGGCTTGAAACGACAGGTCCCCCCCAGTTTTCAAATGGGTTTTAGGAACCATCAGAATGGTTTGACTTGAGGAACGGAGAGCAGTCGTTAAAGAGTATAGGGTCAAGAAGTCTGCAACGTACTGAGGAGCCTGTCTGTGTAGTGCTCTAAATGTTAGCACAAAAAGTTTAAAATACATGCTGGACTTGACAGGCAACCAGTGAAGTGAAAATAAAACCAGAGAAGTCAATCTAAAGAAGTATGAAGTCAATCTAAAGTTGACTTATTTCAACAAGTAAAAACAGAAATACAATAATCAAGATGAGAAGAAATCGAAGTATTAAAATAATCGTTTCCAGATCGGCTGTTGATAACGTTTTCCTCAGTTTAGCGATGTTCCTCAAATAGGAAAACAAGTCTTGACTAACTTTCTTGAGTGACAATCAAGAGACATAGACAGGTCAAACACTGTGGTGCAGGAGGTAGAGCTGTCGTCCACCAATCCCCCAGCTGGGGTCACATGTCGAAGAGTCCTTGAGCAAGACACTGAACCCCAGCTTAGTTGTTGTGAGTTTTGGCCAGCTGCATAGCAGCTCCGCCATCGGTGTGTGTGATTGTGAGTGTCAATGTGTAAACGAGAAGCGGTGTAAAGCGCTTTGAGTACCAATAGGTAGAAAAGCATTATATAAGTGCAGACCATTTACCGTTTACCATTTACAACATTTAGATTTCTGAGGATTGACTGGACAGAGGAACCCAGTAGACCAAAGTGGTATTTGTTTAAAGCAATCTTTTTGTCCTGTGCAATGATCAGAGTTTCAGTCTTGTTAGAGTTTAATGTGGAGCCAGGTCTTGATGGATGGCCAGCACTCTAACAACACTGATAAAAAATGAAACTCTGAATCTTTAAAGGTGCAATAAAGTTGAACATGATTTGCACAAAATGATAAGACACATTCTTAAAACAACAAATAATCTGGCTAAGAGGAAATAGGTACAACAAGAATAAAACTGAGCCCTGTGGGACTCCACATGACAGAACAGCCACTTCAGACATGATGTTGTTAATAGCAACATTGAAAGTTCAATCATTGGGGTAAGAAGAAAACCACTGGAGTTTTCAGTGGGTTTCACCTCGTTTCTTTCCATGATACTATTTCCACCCAGTGTTTTTCTACGGTGACCCTTAGGGAAAAAGCATGTACAAATATTAAAGCGCATGCAAAAAGAAAATGCGCTACAACACAGAAATGCAGCAAATGAGAAAACACCTGCAAAAGACAAAAACTTTGCAAATATATTTTCCTAGACTTAGGGGCAGTGATGAGTTTGTGCCAACCCAACATGTTCTTATCCTACAGCATCAGATAATGGCATCAAATTGCAAGGCTTTTTACGTTCTTTGACTTATCACATTGACACCACAGGTTACTACTGGCATTACTATTGGGAGCCCCAAAACCATTATCATTTGATATCAATTGACCTTTATTATGCTTGCCCATCAATTTTCCACGGGTCTTTTGTGACTTCCTGAAAGTGCTGCCACTATCCTTTGATATCCTGAAACCACGTTTAGATGGCCACTCAATTCATAGCAAGAACACTTACACCCACATCATGTGTAGAAGCCAACACACTAGCAACATCTTGAATGAAACATAAAAATGAATGAAACATAAAACACGAATCCTTCAGTAAATGGGATAAGGTTTTAGATTGCAGCCGGCAAATTACTGTGTAATTAAACCACATTAATGAGGTATAGTTTGTAATAATGGTGTAGCTTTACTGTGCTTACAAATACACAAATGTAGACATGTGGTAACATTCAGAGTTTTGCAAATAAGGGGATAACAACTTTGGAGCTTGAAATAACTTAGTTACTATATTACTATAAAGTTGCTTTACATTTTTGTAACAAAGGGATATCTATCCAACGAGACCTCCAGCTATCCACGATCTAAACTGCTTCTCTTCTTAGAATAGTCAGCGCTAAAGATTATTTATGTACGTTGAATTTTATGATTAAAAAAGTAGTTTCAAGTTTTAGGTTAGATTTAAATTAATATTTTTGTTAACAACATGGTCTGAAGGAAAAAGCCTGTATAACTGCTGCCAAGTCTTCTCACCAGCACTTACCTTACAAACCCTTTTACCACCACTGGTCATGAAGAGATACTTAAACTCTTCGACTTTGATTGAGCAGTCCAACATAGCTAAGAGTAAGGTCGAACAGATTCCAATCAAAGTTCAACAGAGCCAAAATAAAAGTCATTACATTTATTGCAGCAAAAATAATCAAAACCTCAAAAAAGATTCTGGGTAGTACAACAACCTAAATCTTTCATTCATTTACAGTATGTACACATTTAGTTTATACCACTCTGGTATTGTTTCATTTCTAATTTATTGTGGCTGCTTTGTCTCAGTTTCAATTCAATTCAATTCAACTTTATTTATATAGCGCCAATTCACAACAAAATAATCTCAAGGCAATTTACAGAATAAAGTCAAGACAATAAATATGCATAGGAAGAACCCAACAATTCCCCCTTGGCAACAGTGGAGAGAAAAAACTCCCTTTATCAGAAGAAACCTCCAACAGAACCAGGTGCAGGGTGGGCAGCCATCTTCCTTGACCAGTTGTGGTGAGTGAAAAGTGGAGACAAAAAAGAAAAGAGCAACAAAAGCAAAAACAAATTATTGGGCAGGTTGGTTTGACCAGTAGCTGCACACTGGAAAACACACAGCTCCAAAGCCGAGGGGACACCTGCAGAAAGGGACAGAGAGAGGGAGACAGAGAAGGCAAAAGACAACTATGGAAGAAAACACACAGAGTTAATGTCATACAATGGTGACAATTGTGGGGTGAGAGGAGAGGAGAGAGGGACAAGAGGAGGAAAGAAGCTCAGTGTATTGGGGGATGGGCCCCCTAAAAGTCTAAACCTATAGCAGCATGACTATAACTAACTATATGCTTTATCTAAGAGGAAGGTTTTAAGCCTAGACTTAAAAGTAGAGACTGTGTCTGCTTCCTGAATCTGAACTGGGAGCTGGTTCCACAGGAGAGGAGCTTGATAGCTAAAGGCTCTACCTCCCATTCTACCTTTGGAAATTCTGGGAACCACAAGTAGGCCTTCAGTTTACTGTTTCTGTACTATGATGAACTCTAAATCCTGACTGAAAGTCTTCATACTAATTATTCCTGTAAAGGTGGTCACATAATTGTTTTGCAGCTACTTTTTCAAGGATTTTAGAGATAAAGGGAAGATTGGATATTGGTCTGTAATTGGCTAAAACACCTGGGTCAAGACAGGTTTTTGGTAAGTAGCAGTCTAGTTGGAATAGGGCCTAGCAGACAGGTTGTTGGTTTAGATGAGGCAATAATTAAAGTTAGCTCAGCAAAATCCATGGGTCAAAAGCATTCTAAGAGGGATAGGGGCCTTATTGATGATTCTAGCACTTTCCTTCAGTTTACCCTATCACATCACACCTCTCAGCTTCACCAGTGGTTGACTGACATCAGAGAACTAGGACACTATAGATATTTTTACTCTGTGAAAATGTGTTTTATAAGATCATGTTTCAGGGTGAAGTAATCCGCTGGGTGTCAATCACCATTTACTGTTATAGCAATCTCCTGTTATAACTGGTTGGCACCTGGGTTAACACTGATACCCTTAATACAGACACTATAGGGGTTTTGGATGTGATCAGATTAGACCATTTGATAGTTCTACAGGTATCAGATGACAGATCATTCTGCTGGGCCTTTGCTCTCTGATGGAAATCTTGTTCAATAACATAAGTGGGTGTACAACCTCTTAGCAAGCAATTAGAAAATCTGGCAACATGTTGGCTGTAGTGGTTACTTTGATTGTGAGTTTACATGCCACAGATAAGTAACCAGATTTTAAGGCGAGGGTTCCTTTTATAACCTTATATATTAAGAACAAGAATGAAACCATCACACATTGATAAACATATTAATAGCTTCTGTTCCCCTGTTCCTGCCACAGGACTTTGTCAACTTACTCTGTGTAAAGGACGTGTTCAGTATTGATATTTTTTTATTAACTTATTTAAAAAAAGCACACACTTAATTTTTCTTTCTGTTTTCAGTCCTTGTAAGCACAGTCAGTGAGCCAGAAGTGCAACATGAAAAGGAACAAACACTTACTTGACAATGCTGGGAAACAAGCGATTGTCATGGAGGAATTACATGAATTCTATCAACAATTATTCAAATTACTCTTCAACAGGGATCAGAATGCAATAGCAGAAGTGTCTCTAAAATATGGAAAATTCTCGCACACCTTTCACTAGTCACTACACCTGCTCAGTACTTAGCACTTGTTGTTAATATTAGTTACAAAGGTCACAAAGGTACGGCTGAAACCTGAGTTAAGGTTGACATTTACGTTCAATCTGCACAGCAATGGCACAGTATTTGCTAGTATCAGCAGTATTGATGGTTGTTGTTTCTTTATGTTTGCATAATTGCCATATTGATAAATTGACTGCTACCATGTGCACTGCATGGAACTAGAAAAATAAAGCACATTCTCAAAGACAGAAGAGAAAGTGCTTTGAAGAAGTGGCCCAGGTGACCACATTACTACATACAGTTTTCCATATTCAGGCAGAGAAGGTTGAATGGGTCAATTAGCTGTAAGGAAAGTCAAAAACATTGTCATAGAATTTATTGTGTGGTGATCGGCTATTTTTGGAAAAAAATTATCACCCACCTCCCAGATACACAGTAGCCAATCACACAACAAGAGTTTTAGGATAGGTCGCTATGGCCCAGACTTACACTGCTCTCTCTCTCTCTCTCTAAAAACACACAAAAACACAAACACTTACAGTATATTAACTTCTATTTGCAGATTAATCTACATCATCTTTTATTATACAGTACAATAAAGATGCTAGTGTGTGACAGGATATGTGTGTGTGTGTGTCTGCTTATGGTTGTGTAGGCACATTTTTCTTCAGTACCACTGGCATTTGGAGGACATGTTGGCTGGTCCTCACATGTCTGTGACAGACAGAGTAATATAAATTGACTTGCACTCTTCCAAATTAGAGTATCTTTATCTAGTACTGTACAGCTCTGTTGATACTACACTGGGTGTTTGCAAAGACAGATGCATTTGCACATTCCACACAGACCACACAAACAGTCTTCACTTCACAGCATATGTCATAGTTTGGACTGCATGTGACCACACGTAGCACATAACTAAATTAGGGTCACATCAGCCCTTTCAGATACGCCTTTTGTTGTTGGTGAGGATTTGTAGCAAATAGTACTAAAATCCACTTTATTTAGAATGACAAATGTTCATATCTCACTGACATTAAAGTCAGTTCCTTTTTTAACAGACTTGGCTGAAAGGATGACAAAACATTGTAGTAGTATAGAAGTCTTGCTCCTGAGCAGCAGCTTCTTTCATGGAGCAGTGGCTGTACTCTGCAGCGTCTCTGAATTTTTGGGCTTGATAATGTATTTGTAAGGCTAAGCCCATCTATGCTTTCAATGTAACTGGCTGTTTGTATCCACAACCTCATTCTGATTGTGACAATCCACAGCTCATGACCACGGTCGAGGACGGGAGCTCAGCTAAATCAAAAACTTTGCGTTTCTGTTCAGGCCAGTTAAAATGGTCTCACACTTGAATCTGAGCACTTCACACAAACCACATTGGTGCATACTGAAAGAAATACATCATCTGCAAAAAGCAGAGAGGAAAGTACTTGTTCATGAAAATAAATGAGATTTTTAGCTCTGCATCCTCTATAGAAGACGTGTTGGTCCTCAAAGTGCTCCCTCCTCCACCTGGTGATATCTCCAGTCAGGGTACACCTCTGCTGAAGACAAGCAAAGGTGATTGATGTGCAGTCATTTCCAATGGCTTCCCCCAAAATACTCCCACACGCAGATGCCATTTGGTGATCATGTGTGCCAGGCTGCTTCAAAAACACCTTTTTGCCACCTTCACTGCTTGTGTCCCACACCTCAGGCTGCTGCTGCAAACAACTCCATTATGAAGCCTATTAATGTGATCATGGACTGTGTTTACATAGACCAAAGAAATCAGCTTTCCCAGGTAACGATGCAGCAGCAGAGTAACCTGATTTCTCCTTCACCTCAAACCTTTTTGGAAGCAGATTTTAACTGTATAGTGAAAGAAAAACTGGTTTTTGACTTTTATTTATTTCATGTTTTATTTATTTATTTATTTAATTATTATTTTTTGGTTGTATCTTGACACTTAAGAAATCAGTTTTCCCTATGAATTACTACTCTATAGGTTACTTTAAGCACTTATTGATTCCAATTCAATGGATGATGTATTATGTTTTTCTGTTCTGTTTGTCCTGCACACTGTACCATCCATATAAGTGTAACTACTTAGTTTAAGAATTTTATAAAACACCCTATGCTGTGCTTGGCTTGTGCCATTTGGTGATCAGATCGATAATCAGTGATTGAAGCCAACTGGTAATCAGCATAATTGCCATAGCTTCTTAATTTACAGCAGCTTGTTTGTGTAGTGCAATTTGACACAATCCTTTTTCTACATTCTTTTTTTCCCTGCTGCTACTGCTTGATTGTAGCAGGTGTGTGTGTGTGTGTGGTTGTGTGGTTGTGTGTGTGCGTGTGTGTCCACTGGAAACATAAGCCAAACACGATTCAAACTCTTTTATTTCCTCCACTGTTGCTATGAATCAGGTCTTGACACATCCGGAACAACTAGATTTTCATGACTGTAATTTCACAGACAAACACACATGAACACACACATACACACACAGAGAGAGACAGGAAGTGAGTGAAAACTTTCCATTCGGGAAAACCATGTTGTTGCAAATTTCAATCTGCAGAATGATTATGATAATTTTCATTTCCCCAAGGTTAAGTACATTTTCTTTTGTTGTTTAAGAAGCTGTTTCCAGATCAATCCTTCTGAAAACTTTTCCACTTGTATTCATATTGTTCCATGTGCTCAGTGCAGAGCAAACCCGTCTTTTTTTAAATGTACTTATTTAAGAGTAAATGATGATACTTTGTTTAACAATACCAAATAAATGAAATAAATGATATATAAAATAAAGACAAATCAAACACTTTAAACTTAAGCTGAATGTACAGTTTCTAAAATAGTTTTTATGAGATGTTTTGTGTACTGAATGGAATTTAACGTATTTTTGTTTCTTTTGCCTTAAAGTGTTTGCTGCTGTCCCTCTCTCTGCTATTTTGGCTTTAAACTATTTAGGGAATTTTATTTATTTCTGTCTTATAAGTATTTTATTTTATTTTTTTACTTTTTTTTTTTTCAATTTATAACACTGACAACTTGAGGGGCACTGCTTAGAGCGGCAGAGCACACACTTAGAATCTGTCCTCTCTGCTCTGTCCATTCCCCCCTTTTCCTGTTCTGCTACATCTTCACTGAGCTACAACCTTTTAGGTATCCTAGTTAAATATAATAAACAGGAATGCTAATAAATCCCCTAATCATGCCGAAATCATTGCTCTTTTTAAGCCAGTATCGCTGCACTGCTGCCAGTGTATAGTGCTAAATCAGTGACTTGGACATTTGGCAGTTCAAATTAAATTTTATTATTGAAACTAAGCCTTAACTCAAAAATAAAATCATGGAACAATTGTATTCAATACAAGTTCATTAAAAGTTGCATTGACCCCAGAAAAATGTTGTTATTGAATAAACAAATTTAAAAAAATCCACAAAAAATGTAACACAGGTTTTTAAAACAAGATCAAGCTTTGATCATGTGCTTCCAGCCTGATTATCGCCTTTTTTCTCATATTCTAAAATACCTTTTTGATTTTTATGATACTTATTATTTTTGTTTTGATGTCTATTTGTCTGTTGTTTGTTTGTTTCTTAGTGTTCCTGGATTTCAGTCCCAACCTTTTGTCGCTCTTGGTGTAGGGAAAAGGCTTTTCAGGGGAGGGTCTGAGGCCAATTTTTCAGAGGCTTCATTTTTAATACCAATATTTTATTTTCAATGCTAAACCTTAAAGTTACTGCTTTACAGTACCAGTGCTGTACAGTGAATCTGAGGGAGGCTTCCACTACACCTCTCCACAATAACAGAAACTCAAATTTGGTGACACTTTGGCACAACTTGGTGCAGTGTCCACAAATAATGTTTACTTGACGGATTCAGATCATTTTTCAATAAGAGATCTACACTATGATAGTGAACTCAAATCGGTTGATTCAGTGAACAGTAACAATTAATGGTAAGCTAAATGCATAGTAACAAGGCAAATGGCAGAATTACAAAGTAGCAAATAAAAACCATGTTATAAGTTTTGTGCATGCTATAGCTTTGTGCACATTAGCTTATCAACTGAATTATGTGGGAATAATTATGCCCTATGGATCTTATGTTAGAAATAAGACACAGCTACAAAGCCCTGAGTTCATATAGAACTTGATATTTGTCGGTCACAACAGTATACCTGCCCTAAATACAACCACACAGTCAAACTTTACCAGCTGATTTCACTCATCTTCCTCTTTGCACACACATCTAATAAATCCAAGGCAGGTTATTATCCATAAAGTGTTTGTGTCCCTGTCCAGCTGTCCCAAAATCTATGTTGTTCTGCAATGAGATAACTAAACTTTCTTGAAGTTAGCAGGGTAAGCTCACCAGTGCAATTTAACATCCTGCTGGTCACATAGAAGCTAGCGCGATCACTCTTACTGTACAGATCTGGCTGCTGACATAGTCACAGAGGACAGAAACTTTGAGACAGATGAGACCTATAAAGACACACTGAAAAGGTTTTGCACTGAAGTAGAAACCTTAGTCGCCTCAGGGGTGGTTATAGTTCAGTTGATAGAGCAGTTATCCACGACCCACAGGGTCAGCGGTTTGACTCCTGGTTCCTCCTGGATACATGTCGAACTGAAGTTGCTCCTGGTGGGTCAGAAAAGCACTTTGCGTTGCAGCTACCATCATGGGTGTGAGTGTTTGTTTGAATTGGTAAATGCGAAGCAATACTGCAAAGCACCATGGAAGGCATTCCTTTTTAAAACACCATGCGGCTGCTTTTCATGATAGAAGACATCATAACCCTGGAAAGGAAGAGCGGGTATTGTTATCTGCAATCTAAACGATAGATGCCACAAACCTTTCACACTGACCCTAGGACATGCTTCATCTAAGTATAGGAAAGAAAAATATTATGGGACTTTATTTGTCAATTATTTATGAAAACAGGCCCACAGGAATGATAAGAGAGCTTGCTGGATTGATACAGTAGCTCTGCTAAGAGATATGCTGCAGAATCCGTAATTGTTTTGTTGATCGCCAAATCCACACACAATCACAAGGAAGAAGTTTAATCATGTTAATAACAACACATGCAAGTGTCATAATTAATTATGTTTCATGTACACTCATTGCAGACAGAAAATAGTCACATGCACTGACCAGGACATAGGCTAACAAATGTATTTCAAAAGAAAAGACAATGATTTAAATAATTTCTGACGTCAGCAGGATTAGAAATGCAAATAGATTATTATTATTTTTTTTTTTTACTTTGAGAATGTCCATCATTCGTTTCAAAGAAGTTCTAAGCTTGCTGCTTTGGTTTAGATGTGGGATATGAACTGCAAAAATACTGCTGTGATTGACAAGGCTTCACAGGTGTGAAGTCTTCAGAACCTGAATGTTCTAAAGACAAGTGTGGACCATTTCTCATTTCACGTTATTGTCAAGGACAACAGGAATTGGCTGTTGTGTGTTACTCAGTTTCAAGCTTACCTTTCTGTATCCTCTACGATGTCAGGAGCTGGCTGCTGTAAAGCCCCCTCCTTCAGACAAACTGTCCATGCAGTTTGCTCAACTCGTATTTGGCTCTTCATCTAATATCATTGAGCCATCCACTATGATTAAGCCATTTCCTATACTGTGCAACTTTTCTCTTAGGACCAGAGCAGAACAAATTAACCAAATGTGTTATCTCTTCCTTAGCTAATTTAATGGCAGGTGGTATTTGCTTGTTGTGTGCATGAGGACATCAGTTTCCTCAGGGGAGAAGCTTTAGAGATTGAAGAGGACGCTCCCATTCTGCCACCAAATTATCAGAACACCACGGCAGAGAGTGCAGGGCTTTTAAATAGAAGGGAATGAGGTGATTTGATTGGCTATGTCTAAAGCCTCAGTGACTGATAATGTGTTCCCACTAATTCAACTCCAACTGGGTTAAGGAAGGCATGCAGTGAATGGAGGTCCCTCAGAACTATAGCTGCACAAATGTATTTGTGTATCCCACTGTATTTCTCTGCTGGTTGTGAAATATTGATTATCAAAGATCAATGCACTTTCATTTCAAAGGCGCTAATTTCAAAATTCTCCAAATCATTCCCTTCTTTCTGCAGCAGATGTTTTATCACTTCTTTCTCTGGTGTGATCCTTCGATCTGCCCACGTGCGTGCCCGTCGGTGTGTGCACATACATGCACAAACTCATGCCAACACTAGACTATCAGCCTGCAATGAACAAGTATGACCGTGTATTTTTTGTCAATTCTGAAATGCAAAAATGAAAAAGAAAATCCCTCATAAATGGTTTTGAGATAAAAAATCAAATTTCAGGCTCTTAAGTGGGTTCTGTTAAAGGTACAGTCTGCAATTTTCTGTAAGGCCTCAAGGTCCACTCATTAAACACCTCAGACTGTTTAGACCTCACTTTATGTTTTCATTTTCAAACAGGAGTTCACAGTATTATTTAAACTACCATATGCTGTATTTAACTTAATATAAATAAATAGTGAAATAAATAACTATCATGCAATATGAAAGATTAAAAAAAAGAAATGGCACCATAAATCGCTTTATAGAGATTCAGGTTGGTGTTGGTATGAAAAATGTCTAGATCTTAAATATTATCCTTATTATTTCTTCTTCTGCGACACTCTCTGTAGTTTGGAATCATCTCTTTGCCTTGTTTTGTGCAAATTATCTGTATTGGTATTGGCAATACCAGCCTGAGCTTCATCGGAATTAAATCAGGTGAACGTATTGAATGGATGTGTAAATTTCCGTTATGGGGAAAACACTGTGAACAACTGGTGCAAGAAGACAAATGAGATGATCAGGGATGTGCATGGACTGATGGTGAGGTCTGCTGTGTCCCACTGTGAAGTGAAGTTTTCGGTATTATATTGCTGTCATTATAAGTTTATTCCAGTTTACATAAATTTAGTCGCTCTACCCACAGTATGACTATCGGTGGCCAGATTCCCGGTTGAGTATCATAAGATGAGTGGGGGAAAAAAAATTTGTAACGAGTGAAAACATTATTCATGTTAAATTGCAGGTTTAGGCACAGGTAAATATTGACAACACGCAAGTGAATAGAATGAGAAATATGGATGAGAACAAAGATAGGGGAGGTGAAAGAGATGAAAGAAATGGTGAAAACAGTTTTTCTTTAACTAGCACCATTTTATCCTGTCTAATTATAATAAGAACGCAACTAACCTACAGCAACTGGATATGTGGACGGATGATTTTTAGCAAAATCAGTTATGTTTGTGTCATGTTCATTACAGAGACAACTGGAGCTGACTGCAGAAATGTTTTGCACATCAGAATGGTGAAATTTCCACAGACAAGTCATTCGACAAGTCCTATAAACACGAAACAACCTTAATGAGCTCAAGTGTGTGGCTACGTTGAATAGCCTCACCAGTAACATCACCTGATGGTTTTAATGTTCTAGGGAGCATTGGAAAAATGTAATACTGGCAATGATCGACTTGTCGGAGCATCATGCTGCATGTGATGCTGCATAGCTGCAGACTGGTTAGACTGTCCATACTGAGCCCTGTAAATGTTGCTACTGATCAACAGGTCAGGTGCACATCAACTTACCAGATATGTGCAGGTAATGGGTTGCGTCCAGTACTAAGCTTTGCAGGTGTGGGGCAGTGTGGGTTTGCATAATTGGAGCCATGCAGGACTCAGGAGCTTTGTTCTATGCCTAACACTCATATTGCAGGAACTTTAGACACATTTATGTTTTTCTTCACTAAATCAATGTTATCGCAGTGTGTAGGAAAGCTATGGGGCCTTTGTTCATATGTGACATTCAAATATAAGATGAACGGACAGAATTGAATGCAAGTCTCCATTAGTGCTTTACTCTCTATCTTTTTGTCTTTGTGTTGTTTTACCTCCGAGCAAACATTACCCTTGGCCGACCGTGTGTGTGTGTGTGTGTGTGTGTGCTTGTGCTGTAGTTCAAAGGCAGCAGCAGTCAAAGGCCTCCCGCCGAGTGTGTCAAACTAAAAAATCTCTCTGAACTCTGAATTAACGGCATCTTCCTATCGCTTCTCTTCTGTCTGCACTGCACCTCCATGTCTTCTATTCTCTCTTTCCCCTTCTTTGCTTTTTTTCTGTCCACTTCTCCTTTCGTTCTCTCTCATTGTTTCTTGATTTCTGTGTTTTCTCCACTTGTAGGGCTCCTGATCACCTTTGCAATCCTTTTTTTGTGCAATCCTTAATCATAAATGTACTTTCTACCTCATTTTTATGCTTATGTTCAGTCCCTTATTACCTGTACTGTACATAAACTAATTTCTTGTATAAACTAATTTCATAATTCAAAAAGCGAATTATGAAATAGGTTTCTTTGGTTGGTTCAAGAAAAAACTTGACAATCACGAGAGGAATGTTGTAATGTGGAATCTGGCAGATTGTACTGTGAGACATGTCCAAAAATATTTATTTCTAACTAGTTTCTGTAGAACTGAGTGATAATAGCCTACCATTTTACAAATTTATAAAAAATCAAAACCTGGCCATTACTATGCCATCACAGACACTTTTGTGTCTGTGATCAATATTTAAAGTCATTCCCATAGCGTCAAATAGTGGGTCTATTGGAACATCCAACAGTAACACCAAAGGGTACCTGTTGGGTCAGGTGCAGTGTGTGTGGCAGTTCCAACATGACTATACAAGTAATTATGCTGGAAGTGCCTCACACTGCCCGTGGATTTGCCGTCTTTTCGTCATTCTTGTCATTTTCATATTTTGTGTATTTTTACTTCTACGTGTCTTTGAGAGCAACCAATGACTGAAGCAGATGCCTTGTATATATTAGCATAGTTGGCCAATAAAATCTGATTCTGCTTCTGATTCCGATACGACACCCCAAAGTGTGTGAAATAGCGGCACAATTTGACGCTTTAGGAAGTGTCCTTACATGACACTGTGGGATGGGAACGTGCACTTTGCCTGCTGAGATGTACCCCCTTAGCATGAGGCTGCCATTACTACTCTTTTCCAGAGGAATGGTATTAGCCCGTGCCTTGTGTTTGCAATACATGTGCTACTTGGAGCCCTGTCTAATCAGTTCAATTTGGTGTTAAAGAAATTGGGCTGTCACATGCCTTTTACTCAGAACGCCACTCTGCCATAAAGGCCTGATTGATAGAGGTGCTAAGTTGGTGACTCTTCTCCAATCTCTGCAGTGTACTTCCGAAGCACTGTTAGGGCAGCAGTTCTTTGTCACCTGGTGATTAAGGCCTTTGTTGCCCAATTACAGGCGGCTCTTGTTAGAGCCCTGGTGGTTTTGAACGTCTACCCTAATTACAGAAGCCACCGTGCTCCTGCGAACACTCGTTAGAAATAGATTTATCGCTTTGCCCTGACACAGAAAGTGGTTTACATTATCAGTTTGGTTTTTTGTAAGTGTCCCTTTTTAAATAATGTCCAGACTGTTCAGTTGGTCTGCATCCAGTATGAATTCCAGCCAGTGTTACACAGCAGCTTTTAATGACCAGAATCATCAAATATATAATATGATTGATCGAAACTTGCAGTCGCTGTCAAAATGGCTTCTACAATGTACTAAATTAAGGCTCTGGCATGTTTTTATTTTGTTATTATGGATTAGATAGATGAATAGGCATATTTAAAATGACATTTACAGTACAGTGTATAGGATTGTAAAAATCTAAACACGACTATCTTTTCTTTTCTCCTCATCGGGCCCTAAATATTATTTCTTTTACCAGCTCACATTGTGTTTTGCTTCTACACGCCCTGTCAACTTCCTTCCACTCCTTCACTTTTCTTCTCTAATGTCATCATAAAGCAGTGTCTATATAGAGTACACTGTGGAAGTACTGAGACTTAATGCTCACAGATGTAACATACTGTATCACCATTACAACATTGGATAGAGACGACTCGAAAAAAGTATCTAAATGATCTTTTTTTATGATTTTTTTTTCAAATGTAATTATATTGTCTACAGCCACCATACAGACACTAAAACCAGCACTAACTCTCATCAGACTCGGTCTTTGTCTGCATTCAGTCTGTTCACCTTCCCCGGATACAGCACTCCACTGGGCGACATTTATTCCAAAATGTGTGGAAAACATTCCCATAATTCCTCTGGAGATCTTGCTCATGTTCAGTCACTTCAGATTGCTCTACCAATGCTGGTTCAAAGCAGTTGTGGCAACATTTGTTGAAAAATATGTTGTTCACACATTTTGGTATGAAGAAATATGTCACCAGAAAAACCACCAAAAAAATGTTTTGAACAGTCTAATTTTACAATGCAGTATATACGTACTACATAGTTCACATATGTTTCAAATCATATGCAGGGAATAAAGAATGATATGACAGAAACGATTGTATTTTTAATGTTTACAAAATGTAAAAACAAACAGGAATTTAAAGGAATCCAATAGCAAACTGTTTCAGGGATTTTTTAAAAAGAATAAATAACTGTATTGATCACAACCAGCAGTTTCATCTCTCCACACCAGTCCTTCATAAATTCACATCAGAATCCTGTTTAGACCCACAATCACTCAGCTCCGCTTCAGCAACATTACAGCTGAGTTCATTGAATAATATGAGCTTTTATGTACTTTTCACTGTCAGCAGTATGTGCCACTCCATCTTACTTGTTCACATCCACACGCTTACACACGCTCTTATAAATATGCAACACGCAGTCACACTAGTAATTGAAAGTTTTCTTTTTTTTTTTTTGATAACTTCTTCATTGATGGACTGCTAGAAAATGTCATGACTGTCGTGATATGTAAAAATGTAGCACAGATGCGTAACACATGCCAAAGCCTTTTTAGCCTCCCTCATCTCACCTACTCACCTGTCAGGAGGTAGAAACCATGCTGGGCTGTATTTCATGAGAAAATACAGGAAACTCTGTGTGTGTGTATGTGTGTGTCTGTGTCTGTGCGCACATGTGCACGTGAATGACAAGATGTGTAGGACAGGAAATCTTTGTTGTGCTAATCACTTCATTCTCAGTTGACATTTGTTGAGTTCAATATGCTGTGCACACACAAACACACACACTCGCACACACATACACACACACACACGAGGATGTATGACTTCAGGGTGATTTCAGGCTTCATACTTAATGTGAATAGCTATTGTTGAAGAAAATATCAATTCTAACCCTTTTTTAATTTAGAACCATGTGATCAAAATGTATAATCATCCACTGTAATTGACACTCAAGTTGATTCATATCTAACCGTTCAAGTACACTACTAGCTATTAATGATCCACATCCTTAAAAGTGTCTCTGTGCCTGTTGTAATGAGGATATTACTGTTGAGACATACAGGTGTTGGTCATATAATTAGAATATCTTCACAAAGTTGATTTGTTTCACTAATTCCATTCAAGAAGTGAAACTTGTATAATGGATACATTCATTCCACACAGACTGATATATTTCACGTGTTTATTTCTGTTAATTTGATGATTATAACTGACAACTAATGAAAACCCCAAATTCAGTATCTCAGAAAATTTGAATATTACTTAAGAACAATACAAAGAAATGATTTTTCCACACTCAAATCAGCTAATTAACTCAAAACACATGCAAAGGCCTTTAAATGGTCTCTCAGTCTAGTTCTGTAGGCCACACAATCATGAAGAAGACTGCTGATTTGACATTTGTCCAAAAGACGACCATTGACACCTTGCACAAGGAGGGCAAGACATAAATGGACAAAAGAGGCTGGCTGTTCATAGAGCTCTGTGTCCAAGCACATTAATAGAGAAGCGAAAAGAAGAAAAAGATGTGGGAGAAAAAAGTGTACAAGCAATAGTGATAACTACACCCTGGAGAGTATTGTGAAACGAAACCCGTTCAAAAATGTGGGGGAGATTCACAAAGAGTGGACTGGAGCTGGAGTCAGTGCTTCAGGAACCACTACGCACAGACATATGCTAGACATGAGTTTCAGCTGTCGCAGTCCTTGTTTGAAGCCACTCTTGAACAACAGACAGCGTCAGAAGCGTCTCACCTGGGACTAAGGACAAAAAGGACTGGACTGCTGCTGAGTGGTCCAAAGTTATGTTCTCTGATGAAAGTCAATTTTGCATTTCCTTTGGAAATCAGGGTCCCAGAGTCTGGAGGAAGAGAGGAGAGGCACAGAATCCATGTTGTTTGAGGTCCAGTGTAAAGTTTCCACAGTCAGCGATGGTTTGGTGCCATGTCATCTGCTGGTGTTGCTCCACTGTGTTTTCTGAGGTCAAAGGTCAACGCAGCTGTATAGCAGGACGTTTTAGAGCAGTTCATGCTTCCTGCTGCTGACCAACTTTATGGAGATGCAGATTTCATTTTCCAACAGGACTTGGCACCTGCACACAGTGCCAAATCTACCAGTACCTGGTTTAAGGACCATGGTATCCCTGTTCTTGATTGGCCAGCAAACTCGCCTGACCTTAACCCCATAGAAAATCTATGGGGCATTGTGAAGATGAAGATGCGATATGCCAGACCCAACAATGCAGAAGAGCTGAAGGCCACTATCAGAGCAACCTGGGCTCTCATAACACCTGAGCAGTGCCACGGACTGATCGACTCCGTGCCACACCGCATTGCTGCAGTAATTCAGGCAAAAGGAGCCCAACTAAGTATTGAGTGCTGTACATGCTCATACTTTTCATGTTCATACTTTTCAGTTGGCCAAGGCTTCTAAAAATCCTTTATTGGTCTTAAGTAATATTCAAATTTTCTGAGATACTGAATTTGGGGTTTTCATTAGTTGTCAGTTATAATCATCAAATTAAAAGAAATAAACACTTGAAATATATCAGTCAGTGTGGAATGAATGTATACGTTATACTTCATTATATTTCACTTCTTGAATGGAATTAGTGAAATAAATCAACTTTGTGAAGATATTCTAATTAAATTACCAGTACCTGTATATTTTATATTAGCCAGGGGCAATGGCAGAGAATCACTGGACCCATAGTGCAAATGTTTTTTACTGTTACACCACGTTTGCTAGGTCGAGATTCTAGAGTATTTAGTTGATTTATTAAAAACAATGAGTTATGTACTCAAATTAACCCTTATGAGTACACGGGTATTCAGATATTGGACAGTTGTTGAGAACCATAATACAATTTTTAGAATTTGTCACTTGTAATGCTGTTTTTTATTCTTGCTCTCCACAGCAGTGTAGGGGTAAGCAAATTCTGAACTTCATCTGATCACCACACCCTTTGAACTGCTGAAAGGGCTTTTAAGACATTATCAACTTCACAGCAGACATAATCCATACTGTCATTGTGAGGTTTGTGGTCAGGCCGTGGGGGAGGGGTAATATTGAAGTGTGACACATTTTATTTTTACTGATAAAAGCTTATAGTGAATCTCTGTTTTTTGTATTTTAAAGGAGACAAAAGATATTCATCACCCACTCCCAGTGACCCCCGCAGATCCATTTGATATTTAACCAGGATTGTTTGTCAATGACATTATGTGTGAGCATCTTGAGTAAATGGCAAAACAACACTGCCGACCTGGCAGGCAGGCAGCCTCAATCAGAAATCGATATCTGATCTTTTTCAAAGCTAACAAAATAAAAGTGAGCACTCCAGCTAGTGTGTGTTTCTCCACTGTGGCCTTGGTTGAGAACCCTGAGCTTCAGTCTCCAACTGCTGCTAACCTTAGTCAACCGCCGGTGGTTGCCAAGCTGTGGCTGCAAGCCACAAACACCAAATCCCAGGTCTACTGCTGCCAAAACACATTCTGTCTGTGACAGTGTCTTGTGGCAGGATGTGTTTGGTTGTGGGATAGATTTCTTTATGTGCCGATATTGTTTCATTTGGACATATGTGTAAATACTCTTGGCCTGTTACGTATCTGAGGGGTCATAAGCATATGAGCTGGTATAAAATCAATACATAGGTGTTGCGTGCATCATGCATTTGAATGTGGGATGTGTGGTGACTTCTCCCTACTTTGCAGCTCAGTTGCTCTGGATAAAAGCATTTTCTAAATGACTAGATGTAAAGGTAGAAACAGGAGCTGCTTACCAGTACGTGTTTGTTGGATTTAATCATGATGTTTGTGCCCCAGAAGCAGACACCAAATGAGGACGGCTTTTCATTGATCCTTCCACGCATGTGACGTGGATGCCAAAAGACAAATTGCATCATCTGGAGGCCGTCAATTGGAATAATTGTTAGTGAATAAATACAGCAAAACTGAACTAATTCTTACTTTGCTAGTGCCCTCCTGGAACTCTGCAAAGATACCACACTTTGACAAGTTTGACAGCCACTTAATAAAATAGCCCTTTGGGGTTAAATTTAGGGTTAAATTCTAGTTCTTCAGGTAGACAGCTAAATTGAATGAGACTGACATGCATTTTACACGGTGGACAGCCAAACTTTAAATTATATCATCCTCTGCTGGGTAATGGCGACTCATTCAGCAAGAGAAATGTAAAAATATGTCATGAATATTGTCATTTCCAATGCTGTTCCTCAACTTTTGGAGACAACTACTTTATCGAAGATCCATCACAGTTCTGCCCCATTCCACCTTGTTTTTAGGCCATTTGACTTTTGCGTGTGACAAACGGTATTTTCTCAACTTCATGGTGGACTATTTCACTTTCTTTGTCTGGAAAGTTTTTGAAATGCTCCTCTTAAAGTGAGGTTCTGGCCCCTCATATATTGGTAGACAACTTCATGTGGGTAACCCTAAGATAGTAGTGCTTGAAGAAGTGTTTCTCCAGCTTAAAAAAGCTTACCATCATCCAGAAATACATGGAAGAGACGAGCGAAGTAAGAGAACAGGCTTTACAGAGCTTACTGTCAGCATAACTATCTGCTTTCCACAAGGATACACTTCATGTCTCCAGTCTACTTATCAGATTAAAAAAAGAGAACATGCTTCAGGTTGGCTTGTGTGTGGGCAGTTTTACATAATCAGCTAAAGGAACAAGCACACTGAACTTGGCTCAACACGGGAGAAATGTCCAAATTAAGTAATTCTTATTTGGAATCGAATGATTCAATCTATTAGTTTTGTGCGGGCATGCTACCACTCCCTTTTTTCTGTCTACATACCTGAAGTAGGATCACAGAACAACACAGATGTTCTGCTTTAGATGAAATTGGTTCTACCTGGGTAAAGGTTTCGTGTGGTTTGTGATTGATTTATTTTTCATCGCGTTACCACCGTCCACTTTCCTCCACAGACAGGAAACACGGTATTTCTATTTAATAATTATAGTGGCTTCATTTGACACTTTCTCCGGTTATGTTAATGACGGGAAAACCTAAATATTTAAAAACAGAAGTTTCTTTTGCTCCAATATGTCAAGAGGAAAAAAAAAAAAAACAGGTCCAAAAAAATTAGATTAGAGAAAAAAGTTTATGGGCATGGTAAATGTCACATATCTGATGTGATAGTCACAGATTTACATGCAGCACAGACCCAGTATAAAGCCCTGCTCATGAATAGCATGTTTATTGTATAACTTAAAATGCAGTCAATCTTTAATGTAATGTATTTTTTTAATAAAGTAGTTTTCACAGCTACAGTCAATACGCAAAAAATGAATTAAAGTTCATATTAAAGTTACCCACCTCTGTGAAATAAAAATAAGAAGATGATGCACACTAGATTTTGAAATATTATTTATATATACATATTACAGCGCCAGCTAGCTGTTACACAATGTTGTTGTTACACTGAAAAGTAATATTTATATGCATGACATATGCATATCACAAACTCAACTCTAAACCTAAAATAAATAATTTTACAAAACCTGACGATAAAAGCATTTGTCACTGTATTAAAACAGGGGGAGTACTATTGGCCATTACAGAAAGTACGGCACAAGAATACATTTTTGTCTGTTGTTATTATTAATCCACGCTAACAATTTTTTTATGCTGCTCTACCGTGAGGGACTGAGAGACGGGAAGTGGTAAAGGGTAACAGAGTCCTCTTGCCCTACATGAATGGTGTACAGGATTGTGTGTGTTGCAACAGAGGCAGCAATGAGGTCCTGTCTCTTCACCTGCTGTACACAGCTCCTGCAGGCGTGAAAACTGGTATTGATGGCCAGGATTAATAAAACATTCACAATTGCCCATAATAACAGTAAACAATGCTAACAACTGGTTTCACATGCAGCCCAGACTCATTATTTTACGGTAGGCTGTGGCAGAGGAACTTTCCTATGTCACATATTTTGACATGTTGTCGGGGGGAAAGCCCATTTTTATCAGCAGCGCTTAAAACCACAACTTTTCCTCTTAATTTCCTTATTCCTTGTAAAATATAAAAAATGTATTTTACCAAATGGACATTTGCAGAAAAGGTAATACATACATAAAAAATTTGTAAAAAGCCAGGGTTATATAATAAACGTACTGATAAATAAATACTATGTTAACCACGTCATCATTGCTAGCAGTTTACTTTGAGGGATTTTAGGTTTTAGTGAAACACCAATCCCATCCCCAGCCGCCCAGTACTGATCCCAGGCCCGGTAGAAATCGGGGAGGGTTTTGTCAGGAAGGGCATCCGGCGTAAAAACTGTGCCAAATCAACATAAGGACAAATGATCCGCTCAGGCGACCCTGAACTCACGGGATAAGCCGAAAGGACAAAAAAATGGCATATCTGAAATACGGCAGCTTCTATATTTCAGTAGTTAAGTGACCTGAAAGCTGTGGGTTTTAATGCAGGTCTATGTCTAGGATTGTATGTTCTAACACCAACTACTGTAGCTGCAATATTCTCCACCCTAACATCTCATTCACTGTCATTCCCTTCATGCACTCCAAACCATCCCTCTTCATTTCTGTCAAAGTGCAGCTGCTCTGACACATTAACATTTTACCTTTTGTCTTTGTGCTTTCTACTGCAACTAGGGGATTGTCAGATTCACTGTGTTTTTGTTTGCTGATTTCTGACAGTATAAAATGTCCCCACAAACAAAGCAGAACAGGAGCCTTACGTGATTATTTTAGCACCGCTGACTATGCTATAGATCAAATCTCCTGGATGCACAGCTCCAGGTGAACAGGTGATGTTCATCAATCAGAAATCAGAGATTTACAACTGCGTATTTAAGAGAGTCTGGTAAATCTGATTGGAGTGCTATGATATGTTTCAGTTCCCTTAACTGCATCTGTGTTTGCTTCATTTGTGTCTTTTCCTTGTGTCTTAGTTGCTCCCACCAAACAGGCATGAAGAGATAGAAAAGCAAAAGATAGAGAGAGGATTCAAGCCTCAACTGGATCAGCTGTAATCATACTTGTTTAGTCTGTTTCAATAATAACATCTTATACTGATTCACAACTTTAAAAAGATGCTGGAAACGTAATAAATCTTGGCTTGTGTTGTGATGTAGTTTTAGATCATCAGCTTCAGCATCCAGACACTAAAAGGTTACAGGACAGGTGAGCATGTTGCTCCCATGTATCCTGACATATCTCTACATAAACATTTCTCCTGTGTGTGTGTGTGTGTGTATAAAATATAATTAGTTACCTAGAGAATATGACAAACAGAGCACCTTCATACTGTATCCCCCTACAGAATGAACAGAAAAGGACTAAAAGATGATGGAGTGACACAAAGTATAAATATTTAATGGCAGAAAAGTAAAATAGTGGACTTTTAATGTTTCCAAGCAAAGTACTGTCCAGCAGTGATCAGACTACAGCAGCCCCTGTGAATTTTAGCTTTTATTGAAACCCCAGAGTCTCCACATCCTGAATTAACCTCATATCTTCAAAATGTCTCCCGGAGCTTAAATGTCAGGGAGGAAATTCATTTCCACAGCCAGATACAGATATATTCATCCAGAAACAACTTGGCACAGAGCAACAAACCATGACGGAGGGAATGTAGACATAACAAGGCAATATCCCACATGGTTATAGAAGATGAACAACATTCCAGTGAGTTGTGAGTCAAGGGTGCTATTAAGGGTTATGGTAGTAGTTTGCTACAGCCAGAGGCTGAATGGGTCAGAGATAATGGTGATGACCTCTTTGAGCTAAGCCGTATTGAGGTTTTGTGTGTTTGGGTTAGGAAATGGTCTTATTGAGTAGTAGCTTTTTAAAGATGCAATAAAGTGCCTGATATAACATCAGACATAATACATACAAAATGATCATTTCATTCAATTCAATTGAAATTTGTTAGAGTGATTTAGTACAATATTGTTCAGCCGCAACATGAACAACGTGGTTTTAATGTTCTGCTGGCAGCGTGTGCATTCTACATACAGTAGCTGCATTCAGACTGCAGGTCGTGACACCTGTTGATCATGGCAACACTACATTTTTCCCATTCTGACCACTATCCACCATGGCATTAAAAGAATATTTTAGGATTTTGTGCAGACTGATAAAACATTTTCCTGCTTTCCACAGTGTCTGAAAATGTTTCCATACAGATTGCATCTGTATGCTGTAAGAAATGAGGACCAAGGTTTTTAGCCCTCGTTCCATCTAAAAATGCACTTCAACGTGCAACTGAATTTATCAAGGTTACAGTGTTTTTAAGACACACTTTTTAAGTCAAACTGCAGCTGCAGATGACTTTTTAGTTGTGGTCACAGAGCGAGTCACAAACAAAGTACAAACTAATAGTTGCGTAGTTGACAATAGTTGAGTACACGCATAAAAAAAGGCAGAATACGGAACATTAATCGCAAATGCATAACCAGTATCCCAGTCTCTCTTGGTTATGAGACCAGCTGACATAAAAAAACATTTGATTCTACAAAACCCAGGGCAAAACCACAGAAACTATTTATTTCTGTTCAGTTTACTCTTCTCAGTTGTGCTTAGTTTGTTATAATACATCCTTTGGACTTTTACTCACATACTGGCCTCTAGGAACCAGATCGTACTCCAGTCTGCAAATGGAGTATTATGTCAATTTGGTTCTATTTGCAACAACCTGCTCCTTTTAGGATCTCTGAGGTAATCTAAGGAACACTTTAATCCATTGCTTGCGTCTTTTACACACTTAAAAAACAACATTCATGTTGGCAGGTACGAATCCACATTTTCTGGATGACAACTGAAGAAACACTGGAGTGAATGACACATTCAAAAATATTATCCAAAATGGGAGCGAGTTTTTTTCAAATCTTTTGTGTCCCAAATTCTTGGTTTGGGACAAAAAAATTCTTCCTATGTTGAATCTTCGAAGTAGAAATTGCTCTTATGTTAATTACTCACATAATGTGCACAGGAGGCCAGTCACCGGAACAACAACAACAAAGCACAACAGTTTTTTTTTCGTTGGAATGCTGCAACTTTAGATTCCAAATTTCCAATTTGATTTGGCTTACAGACTTGTTAAAAGTTTTTATATGAACACTGAAGAGCATTTTTTCCCCCATGGAATGACAGCTGCACAGCACAGCCTTCATTTCTCACAGTGTAGTCACAGCTTCCAGTTGGAAACATTCGCACTGTGGAAAGCAGCCTCCTCAATACGCATAAATACCTCTCAAGTTTCTAATAAGACCAGGTTGAAAAATCTCAAACTATTCCTCTATCACCACTGGGCAGTGATAATTTAGTGGCTTCTTTGTGTATATTTTAATATGAACTAATTATTGCACTGTGCCTTAATATTCCTATTTAGACTATTCAGACTTGAAAAATCTACAGTCCAGTTGAAGTCCACAAATGAAGTCCAGTTATGAAAGACACATCATTACTTTTTATTAATCACTGATTTCTACCATCTGTTCATGCAATTAAAGCTTGGACAGAAGAAGCTGACAACTAAAGCCTCCTCTGAAGTTGAAAAGACGTTTGTTTTTGGTTGTATTATTGAGCATAAATGCTTTGGATTTTTTTTTTTTGTTATTTTCATTATCTTTCCTCCTATGATACATACAAGGGACACATTTACAGACAGGATCTAGACAACCAGGTGTAAATATTCAGCAGAAGTAAAAGTACACTGACGCTGTGTGCTTTAGGAGCTAAATTAAGGTCAGAACAACCTTTGCACCATTGCTGGACTTGTATGTAAACTGCAGGGGTTCCTATTTCAAGGCCCACCAATGGCAGTATCCTGTGTGAAACAAGCGAACCCCACAGCCATCTTCACTGTAGATGTTAGGTAGTATTCACACAGAGACTGTTTTAACACAGCCCCCTGTGCTCAGCCCCCTGAGCTAAAACATCACAGGGGGCTTCATGGTTGGTGGGGGTGTGTTTTTCCAAGCACCGGTGAGATGATGGAAGTCCAGTTGGAGAGACACAGTGTGGATTTAAAGCTAATTAGATCGCAAAACGAAACCCAGTGCTTTGTAATACTCACAGAGAAGACTGCAAAACTCGGGGAGATGTCGACCTCAGTGAGCCACGACATCCCCCTCTTTCTGCTGTCACTTCTTACCTGTCCTCTTCCTCTTTCCTTCTCAGGCTAGAGGCTTTTTTTAGTAAAATGTACACACTTCTTGAAGGAGTAGGTCATTGCAATCAGTTGGTACAAAATGGAGCATGGTTCAGATGTTTTCCCACATTTTTAAAGTGCCTTTGGATACTGCAGGATATTTTGTATTAAATAACATTCGCACTTATTTGTTTCACAACTTAAAGAGTAGCATCAAATAAGAGTAGCATCTTCCCAAAATGAATCAATACTTCTCAATAATCTTTTTTGTCATTATTTGGTTAAACAATTGTTTTGTGGCATTTCCACTTCACTGAAGAGATAAAAGTAAACTAAAGCAGGGGTGAAGAAAAGAAACAACATACTGGACTCAAACTGCAAGGTCTTGGTTGCGCAGGTGTTAGATTACTTTCCCTTCAGGACCACTGATCACTACATCATTGAATTACTGTGAAGTGTGTATATGTGGATACCTAAACAATACTGTGCACTGACATATATGAATAGTGTTTTCATGCACATATGTACACACAGTTTTTTTTCTTCACCCTACCAGTGGCAGAGCCTAAAGACACCACCCATTCAATGTGTTGGTTTGTCCGACATATCTGAGGTTAAAAAACAAACCACATCTTTAAGGTCTGCTATTATCAGTACAGGAACTAGCACAGTTTTTACTTAGAATAAGTTCATTTATTTAGTTTTATTAGAAGTAGATGTTTTTACATCCAGCTGACCTGTTGGCCAGTACATTACAGGCTCATAGTTATTCTAGCTAATGTTAAATGCAAGGACATTAAATGTTTGTAATATTTAATCAATTCTTTCCCTTAACCTAACCTTTTACAACAACCACATTGGTGTCGTGGTTAAAACTAAGAAGATTGTAGCTCTGCTTCCATTCTAAAACCACAACAATGGTCAGGTGCACCGCTGTGCATGAAGGGAACCTACGGATCCTACCAGGATGTAGTAGGTCACATACTAAACTATGAATATGAGCTGATAAGTACTGAGTGGTGTGATAACTTCCAGATAAATATCCAGCCAGTGTCATTGTGTTTGTGCTTGTTCAGTGTGTGATTTATCGTGGCTTTAACAACAGCAAGAAGACCATTTAAAAGAATCCAGTCATAACAATAACAAAAAATGCTTTAATGTAGACATCTGACATGCAAATGAGAGCACGATCACACTGTGCATCTGTTTAAAAGGCTTCACATTAACCAGCAGTCTTTGTCCCATTAACCTGACACAACAAATGCTTTCTGTTTTATGTGCGCGTGTGTTTGTGTGTGTGTGTGTGTCATAGGGCTCCATGAATGTGCTACAAATCTATGGCCAATAGGATTTGGTGATTTAATGAATGTTACTGTGGAGGGTGGTACCATTTACAGTGCATTGTAAATTTGATGTATGAGTGGTGTTTTGTTGTATTGCTGCTATGTCATGCAGCTGTTTTAAGACTTTGTAGAGGACAGTAGCTGGCAGAGAAGTGTTCAGTCTGGTTAAACGTATTGTTTACAGCAAATAATACTGCACCCACTGTTTTTTGTATCATTACTACTACTGCCCAATTTGCCATGATAAAATTTGCCAATTTAAGGCAGGATTTAGTGTGTGATTTGCCACCACACTGTCCTGTATATAGTATTTGATACTGGCTTGAGAGGATGTAAGTTGAATTACCTTTTCGAAGCTCATTCTTCACAATTTTAAATTATGAATTATCTTCCCAGTTACAATAATTGAAGTAATTTACACTTACATTTAGTCTTTTGGCAGATGCTTTTATTAAAAGTGACCTACAGGTGAGGGACAAAGCAGCCAAAAGATCTAAGTCAAAGAGAAAGTGTCATTTTTCACTGCTGCATGTTCGCGGTTCACTAATGTTTGTGTTGCGCCAGGAATACAGTGTCTACGTGTGTGTTAAGCAATGTTAAGACAGCACTGTAGTAAACACAATGTAGGCCGCATAATCTTGTAATTTCAAAGAAAACTTCTTTGTAAACACTAATCTGATAAAGGCCCATCACACAGTTGCTGTGAATTTGTCAGCTGTCAGCAAGACTGTGCCTCTCTAAAGTTATGCGTTCCGATGAGATCAGATTACTATTTCATATTTGTTTAATCACCCTGTCTACTAAAAGTTTTCACCAAACTTCAATGGCACATTTGTTTTGTAGTGAACAAATTTGATGTGTAGAATATGTCCCGCTGCACTGTATTGTTGGAACAAATAAAGCACTATTTACCTAGAGACATGTAGACAAGAGCAGATTACAGTGGCATGATTGTGAGCTGGCACAGCACTCTCATAAGGGAAATTCAAGTTGTGAGGGTTGATTTGCTACTAAGCCATAACCAGCGATCATTGTGTTTTGAGGTGTTCTTTATCATTTATTTGATTAGTTTTAATTTTGCACATTAGTGTGCTTGATCTGCTGATTAGGAACAATTATTTTGTTTTTATTTAACCACGAGCTGTTGCCATGTTTTGTGCACAAGAGTGTATGGTTTTGGTTTCAGCTGGAGTGCTGGTCAGATTTTTCTATGCAGTGACAAATAATTTATTTTTAAAAAATCATTATAGTCTAATATTAGAGGCAGCTGTACTTTAAGAAAGTCTCTCTCTATTCTTCTGAATTAGTCACGGTTCACATTGTAAGGTCGCATATGTAATGTCTAAAACTTCACGTCTGACCTGAACATTAAAATAGCTTTAATACAATGCTGCTGTTGGCTACTGTAAACCAAACCCTCTACCACTGCTGACAAGGCGCTGAGTGGAAGGATAAAAGACTACTTGTCCCTTCAGGGGTTGCCATAGCAGAACGCATTCCACATGTTGATTAGGCATATATTTTTTATGCCGCATGCTCTTCCTGCTGGAGCCCTTCCATTTTGCCCAAGCTCGGTACCGGCACCAGGGTGGTCCTTGATGGCTGGATAGGGCCATAGCGGGGTGGTTGGAATTTGATCCTGTGGGCTTCTGCATCCTAAGCCAATGCTCTACCCATTGGGCCACCAGGCCCCCATATAAAAGAGACATAATCATCATTTTTAAATCAAAGTCTGCCCATCTCTGACCAAAATCCAAACACCAAGTGGCTTAAAGTTAATGTTATGCAGTGGTGAAAAATAAATGTGGGGTGAGAGGGAAGAGAGGAAGAAAGTAGCTCAGTGCATTAGGGGTGGGTCCCCCAGCAGTCTATAGCTGCACAACTATAACTAACTATAAGCTTTATCAAAGAGGAAGGTTTTAAGCCTAGACTTAAAAGTAGAGAGGGTGTCTGCTTCCTGAATCTGAACTGGGAGCTGGTTCCACAAGAGAGGAGCTTGATAGCTAAAGGCTCTGCCTCCCATTCTACTTTTGGCAAATTCTGGGAACCACAAGTAGACCTGCATTCTGAGATCAAAGTGGTCTACTGGGATGATATGGTGCTATGAGGTCTTCTATATATGATGGAGCCTGACCATTCAGAGCTTTACATGTAAGAAGCAGGGCTTTAAATTCTATTCTAGATTTAATGGGAAGCCAATGGAGAGAAGCTAGTGAAGGTGAAATATGATCTCTCTTGCTAGTTCCAGTCAGCACTCTTGCTGCAGCATTTTGGATTAATTGCAGGCTCTTTAGGGAGTTACTGGGGCATCCTGAAAGTAGGGAATTACAGTAGTCCAACCTAGAGGTAACAAATGCATGGACCAGTTTTTCGGCATCACTTTGAGACAGGATGCTCCTAATTTTTTCAATGCTTTTCAAGGCTGATTTTTAGGCCCAAACACTATGACCTAAGTTTCAGTATATCAGTACTAACTGATGGAATTTTATTATGGTTATGCTTTGACTTTCATAGCTATTAGTTAGGACAGATCAAAACTAAGCGAATACCAGAATGCCCAGTCAGAATCAAACTCACATCTCTTAACATGACAGCTCCAAATAATTATACATACTGTAGACCACTTACCTTAAACTGCTTCAGGAACCGTTTGTGTAGATAAATAAAATACATTGCATATAATGAAAACATCAAATAAATATCCTAAAAAACATATTTAGTTGCTATTTTTAAGAGACATGGTTAGCTTTTAGATCAGGGGTCTCCAACCTTTTTTCCGCAGAGAGCTACTTTTACAAAATGAAAATGGCTGAGAGCTACTCATGCTTTGTAACATTTTTTCTCATAGATTATTTCAGGCCAAACAAATTGATAAGCTGTTTTCCTGAACCTTTACAAAATGTTGGCGTCCACAACTCACATTTATCATTGAAACTCAACAAAAAATATTATTTTATGTAGTTTTGCATTTAACACACTGGGTTAGGGGTGAACATCTCCTGCTCTGACTGCGGCTGAAAGGGGCTGCTACATGAGGTCTGGGCTGCCTGTGAGGGCTTTGGGAGGGGCCAATAGCAGCACCTATTGAGAAGAGGGAGAACGATACATGCTTTCACGTCAGAGTCTCCAAAAGTCTCCAATAACACCACAAAAAGTCGTTAGATTTGTTGCTAGTTGCTTTTTTGAAAAAAAGTTGTTAGAGGGGTCTAAATACTCGCTAAATGTAGTGACAAAGTCACTAAGTTGGCAACACTGATCACTATTGGCTCCCTGCTTGGACACTTTTTGATTGACAACTAATTGTCAAATAATCCTTTTGCTTAAGAAGGGGGCGGGACACTCTTGAATTTGGTTGGATATACATGTAAGTTAGTTTCCCGAGTGGCCTCCCAAATTTGACTAATCAAGTTTTCAAATTTTAAACGTTCTGCAGGACTTTGTTAATGTGTTGCTAAGGGGTTAAATTACAGGAAAGGCTCCCATCACTTTGGTGCTGAAGTAGGTGTCAGGTACCACTTTAAGGGCAATTTTCATGTGTTTTATCCTGAACTCCTGCAACGCGTCTATCCAATAGACAGCTCAAGTCTATCGATCAGAGAAGCGTTGTTTATCCAAGTACGTTGTAGTCAAACAATTTCACACTGTAATAAAACATTAACAAAGTCATATGGAACATCAACCCTATATTCACTGTCGAACCATAGAAAAATCATTTTACTACAACTTATCCCAAGATAATTAGATAATTATCAGGTTATCACTAGTTAACGGCAGACAACAGCATCCATGGTCGTTCTTCGTATTCGTATTTAACACTTAACGCGCCATATCATCAAGACAGGTTGTTAGAGACTTTATTTTAAACTGTCATTTAATGGTCTAAAAGCTCATGATGAAATCTTGCGATGTGCACAGACTCTGCAACAGGGCTTTCCTTAAGGCCCACACTGCTCCTCTATGTCGTTCTGCTCTTCTGTCTATCTCTGTTGATATCTAAATCCTGAGAGAGAAGACAAGCAGAGGCTTGACATGTCAGTGTGGTTGTTATACTCACTTGTCAGTCTGCTTATCTGTTTGTCCTTCTGTGTCCTAGGAGATGTGTGAGCTTGAGAGACTGTCATTATCTTCACTATCTTGTGTTTCACATCCCCATCTCCCCCTTTGTCTAAATCCCAAGTATGGGCAGAGTTGGACATGTCCGCTACAAGAAAGTTACTTGTTAGGTTTCTATCTAATCTCACCACTCTAGCCTGTGAGCCTCTGGTGTTTGTTGCTATCGACTGGCAGCTTTTCACAGGTCAATAACCTCACCTGTTGGCTTCACGATGCCAGCAAGTTACATCAAGTTGAGTTCAACACTTTTTAAGGCTGGTTATAATGACATAAAAACTATATGACACCAAGGAGAATGTGAAAATGAGTCTGCATTAAATAAACGTGTGAGACCTTTCCATATGGATGAACACAAGTCTTAGTCTGTATTTTATAGTCTCATAACCATGGCAATTTGAAAGATCTTGACTTTAGAGTAGAAAATGCAATTCACATTCACTTTTCAAACTTGAGAACAAAATAATTTCCATCCATCCATACATTAGCCTGTCACAGCTGTCGGGTGAGAGGCAGGGAACAACCTGGATAGGTCACCAGTCTATCTCATGAAGAGACATACACAGACAGACAACCATTGACACTCAGGGTTAGGGTTAGCCCCATTTACATATTCACACCTCCGGGCAATTTAGAGTCACCAACTAACCTAACATGCATGTTTTTCATGCATGTTGACTGTGGGAGGAATCTGGAGGAAACCTGTTCAAGAATAAGAGTTATTATCCAGTTGTGAATCAGATACAAACTTATAAATGTAATTTCAGTTTGTTTTGTGTTTCGCTGGCTGTAATTCCTGTTCATGGCTTTTATTTTGTAGAAATCTTCCCCTACTTCCTGCATTTAGTCCCCTGTTTAGTACCCTGTTTTATTTAAACCACACCTTCCCCACTGTTCCTCTGTCTGTTCACACCCTTGCAGATGCTCTTGTACGTGCAGACCCTTCTTTGTTAAATATTATTACTATTACTATTTATTTGTTTGCAAATTTTGTTTTCACTGTTAAGTTACGGATCCACTGTTTGTCTACTACTGTTACTTCAGTTAGTCAGTGTTCTATGGACGGATTTTCCATTTGCTTGCCGTTTTTGTTCAAATGTTCACCCAAATCCTTACAATAAAACAACGCAAGTAAAATCAGATTCTCTGACTATTTACCATTTCCTGTGTACTGCAACTGTGGCACAGGAAGTAGGAGTGGTCCTCCGTGGTGCGGTGGTTTGATCCCTCGCTCCTCCGGTCACATGTCAAAGTTTCCTCGAGCCAGACAGTAAACCCCAACTTAGTTGCTCCCAGTGAGTTTAGGCCACCTGCATAGCAGCTCCCCCATCGGTGTAGAAGTGTGTATGATTCATATTGTGTAAAGCGCTATGTAAGTGCAGACCATTTACCAATTGCCATTTCAATTTGAGCCAGAGACAAACTCCCTTTAACGGAAGAAACCTCCAGCAGAACCGGACTCAGGGTGGGCAGCCACCTGACCGACTGGGGTGAGTGGAAAGTGGAGAGAGAAAAGAAAAGAGCAACAACAAAACATTTGGCAACAAAAAAGAAAGCTGCCACCAGAAACCAGGGATGTTCAGAGTGCATATGAGTACAAACTTCACGTCAGGATAAAAGCTTTTTATCTAAACACACACTTAGTGGTGGCAACACAGAGGAATCTGAAGACCACAGTCAAATCTGTATCCTTACCGTTATCCTAACGTTTCGGTGCTCAACCCTTTCCTGGAATCTGCTCCTATGCATCTTGTTATGTTCTTCTCCCCTTTCGTTGACTGTGCAGGATGTAGAGCAGTTTGATCCCCAGCTCCTCCAGTCACATGTTGAAGTGTCCAACCCCAACTTATTTGCTCCCAGCTAGCTGCAAAGCTAATATGAAAAGTAAGATTTGGGACAGTTATGGGACACTGGAAAAATAAATAAGTAAAAATAATGCTCTGCAAGAGAGATTCTGTCTTTACTCCTGACTCATCCTTCCTCATAAAAGCTAAAGTTATATACTAGGATAAGCTGCAAAGGAGCAACAGGTGGCTCATAATAAAATCATAGTTTTATTTCAGTGAAGGTTCTTAGTCATCCAGGTATAATTATCCAGAGGTTGAGTCATGTCAACTTGAATTTTTTCTTTTTGGTTGGAAATGATTTGCTACTCATCCAAGCAGCTTCTTCGTTCACCATAGTCTTTTTTTTGTTGTTGTTGTTGTTTATTTACAGCAGTCTTTTAAATGAAATCAGTCCACTTCATCAGAGTAAATTCAGACTAAGGCTGGCAGAGACTGTTGTTATGATCATCATGTTATCATCATCATTACTATCATCTTCATCATCATAACCAATCTTTTCAGATCTGTCCCAGTAATGAGCTCATAACAGCATGAGAATGATTACATACAGGCACATACACTGTCTCACACACACAGTCAAACAGCTGGCATCTGTTCGGGTATAGCATCTTCATTCATCTCCGCATTCATCTCTCTCTCTCTTTATCTCTCTCACCCCTTTCCATTTTTCCCCTTACACACTCTCTTCTACCCTTTCTCTATTTTTTTCCCTTTCTTACACCTTTTCATCACAATTATTCACAAATTCATTGTATTTTATACACACACGAAATCCCATAAACTCATATTGGTCTACTTGAACTAAATACATAAAGGTCTTTTAGTTCTTTTAGTTGTGAGAACACGTATTAACAGTAAGTATTAACATTAAGTTAGAACCCCAGCTCTAACTTCAGTCCTAAAACCTCATCGTAACCCTTCCAGCTGTCTTTGAAAGTTGTGACAATCAGCTAAAATGCCCCAACAATACCAAATTTGCCTCACAATGATGGTGTAGTACTATAAATTTCTGACATGCACACAAACACCTCCCCCCCTTGGTGTCACCTCCTATGTTTCTTGGCTGTTCAAACAATGCCCTCTATCTTACCATCCAGCCTTTCAAGGACACCTCTCTTACACACACACACACACACACGTGTACACACACTCTTCTTTGCTCCATCTCTTTTAAGAATATTACAAACCTCTTCTCATGTCTGCTTCAGAGAGATGACTCAACAATTCACTTGTTTGAAGATAGCTTACCTGAGTATTGAATGTTTGTGTATGTACAAGTGAAACCTAGGAGAGGAACTGCTAAAGGTGTGTGTTACACAATATAAAAATTATATTCAGTTGTACAGAAATGCAGGTCAGTCACACAGCTATCTTGTGGGAAATCTGAATCAAACTCTTTGCGGACTACCTTGGCCAAGTAGGAGTCCCGTATGTGCCAATCCCAATAGACTCACTGGGGTTGAAATCAAATTTAATTCAAACATGAAATCTGGTGGAAAAATAGTTTTCGCTCAGCAAACGCCCTTCCTTTAAAAAAAAAAACAAAGTGCCTTAAATTGTTGGTCTGAAAATCTTAAGAAGTCCATGTTTTAACAATGTCTATACAAAATATAAAATGTTGTTAGCTGGCTACGCAAAATGTATCCATGATTATTTGGTTTCTCTGCTGTCTGAAAACATGGGTTCACTTACTGATATCATTAAATGATGCCTAGAGTTTAACTAAACAAACGATGCTCAAGTCGAACTCATTTAGAAAGTAGGAACAACCCATGCCCCTAAAAAATTAAGCTTCATATGCAAATAATGTGTTTTCTTGGAAACATAATTTCAATCAAGTTACATTTTCTAATAAACTAAATATCAATATACTGGCAATTAACGTAAATTACATGTCGCACATTAAAATTGAACAGATCAATGTTTTTTTTATACAACTTCTTTTTTTTGTCTGTAAATATCATCTTACAAAACAACATCCAATTTGCACGACTACATAAAATGTTTTATGTTTGTGTTTAGACTCTCGCAGCAGTTGGTTAAATTTGGTTAAGTAAGATCATTGACTGGAGTAACAAAAAAAAACTAACATTTCACACACATCATATTTTGTAACTTTTAAAACAAAACCAATATATTTATCTTGCCTTAACCAGGGGACTCTTCAATGGACACAGGACTCTTCGCGTGGTACTTTGATCCCAATTATACCACATGTTACACACAATAACTTTTTTTTATGTTTTTGCTGTTGTTGTTTTGTTTTTACAAATATTGTGTTTGTTTGCATTTATACTTGATGATAAATTCAACTGTCCTGGGCATGGATGACAGCAGTCCTTATGCTTCACAATCTGTTGTCTTTCTGGTTCTGAGAATTCCTGACTACGTGGAGCCAAATTGCATTAGACACATTCCAGACTTTAGCTGTGGTGTTCTCAGGCTGTTTTGTAACATTTTTATGCACTTAGGTTTAACTGAAAATCATTTTGGTCACATGTATGCAGAGATCACAGGTAAAGTGACTTACATTGGAATTCATCATTTATTGTTTCAGAAAATTGTTATTGGCTAACTACAGGATCATGTAAAGACTGGTCCTTTATAACTGTCTTCTGAGACTGCAACTTAATATCTGACAACAGAAATGTGACTAAAATTGATTGTCTAAACAATATTTTAGACTAATTTGTTGTTTTTCACAGTCATACTTATCATCACTAAACTAAAAGCCATAGTGAAACTGTCTAGTAATAATTGCTGTCATTATATCAACACCTCTCTCCCTCTGTTGCCTGTAGACGGCATTGTACTGATTATGTTGTGTGTGCAAGTGTGTGTACATGTGTCTTACTCAGTGCAGTTAAGTCTTTTGCACTCTGTCTTATTGTTTTTATATTTTCTGTTTTCCCACTCTGTGTAAATTATTCTGACCCTAATCTCTCTTTCTCTCCAATTCCTGCCTGACCCTTTTATGTAGTGAGTAGCGTCTGACGCCAAGTTGTACAAAAGGTGCTGTCTCAAACAAAACAATGAGCCAACGGGGAGATGTCTCTGTCTGCCTCACACACACAAGCAAATGGCAGACCAATACCTAATGATTTTAATCTGTAGTGAACACCAAGCGTAATATATTTAGCTGCAGCTCCCTGTTAAATTAAGGTGTGGAAGAGTCCAGTTCACAGAGCCAACAATACATAGCATTCATTTACTGTGAGTTACATCAGTGGTAAAGGTGGAGCTGATTTTAACCACGTTTGGTGTGTAACCCATAAGGCTACATCAGCATTAATTAGTTCATACATTCCTAATTCATGTTTTTATAATAAAAAATATATAATGTTTATAACAAAAGCACCAAGTTGTGTTATTGTTGTGGCTGATCACTAGTTCCTCAGTAACATCACTATGGCATGATCTCAGCTGATGACACTTGCCTCACAGCAGGGAACCTGTTAATATAAACCCACGTTGGCCATCATAGTTATTTGTGTGATGTTTGTATGTTTATTCCACAGTTCAAAGAGGTGCAGTTAGCAGAATTGAAGCCCCTAAATTGTCTGTAAGCGCAACTGATTTTTCTTTCATCCGTGCTGCCTTAAGGCTGTTGCCCTGTTCATGGTGTACCACGCCTCTGTCCCAGTGTGAGCGAGGATGGGCTCCAGCCCCCTGCTCCCCTGAAACAATACGCAGTTTAGACTGCGTGATGTCTCGATTCTGGCGTAGAAAAAAAAAAGTCTTCATTGCAACTTTAGATTAGGCTGTGTTGTGGACCAAGAATGTCCAAGTTGGTCAGTCTTTTGGACCCCAGCACTATTCCTCAATAAATGGAAAACATGAATTTTTTTACATTTGGATTTTCCTTTTCCCCAGAAGATGATATGTCTTCAAATGTCTTAATGACCAACTCATTGTTTATAATAAGGTGGTTGTTTACATATCCCAACACAAGAGAATGGCTAAAGTCTTCTGAACTGTTGATGATTCTAACAAAAGAGAACAATTATGTAGCTTGTCCTTTGTTACTATGCTATACATTTTGGTGTAATAAATACAGCAGCCTCTAGGGGCCACTAGCAGGCTTCTGTATAAGTCTTGTTTATTTGAAACTAAATATAATGTTTTCATTTTAGAATGAAAAACCTGTGGTGACCTTGATAAGATGGCAGTTTTTTGCTAGTTAGGTGGTAGACTGCAAAATTTGATTCCTTTATTTTCAAGATTTACTTTCCTACTCAACCCATTTCTTTATACAGACGCTGTCTTTCTCTGCAATTGTTATGTTTCTGTATAAGCAACTCTGCCACCTTCTGTGTTATAGTAATACGTCTACAGTTTTGTAAAAAACGAATGGTTTGAAAATCCAGTGGAATTGTAATGGCGCTGTCAGCCAAGTTTGTTTGATGCAGGTCATATTTGAATGTAGCTTAAAACTCATTGAGAACAAATGTAAGAGTGTGACATATTATGTTTGGTGTTCATTTATCATAAGTGGTTGTGAATGAGATAAACAGTAGTATGCCCTCACCCCCACCTGGCTGCTGAATTGGCAGTCAGACAGTCATAATCCTTTTAAATCTCTCTAAACAGTGTCTTGTTCACGTTTAGCCACCATAATCCAGATGAGAAGCTGTGGATCAAAATGTTGATGCATATCATTTGAGATACCTTCAGTAATTTCAAACTAGGTATACGCACATCATAGGACCAAGGATAACTTCAAATATTAACCATGGGCTCACTGCTTTGTTGCTTAGGCTTTGTGCGAGTAGCTTATTTGGAGGGGTCTCTGCATTTTTACATATAAACAGTGCATCATTGCATTAGCAATATAATGCATTTCACTACTGATACTATTATTACTGAATACAACTAAGGGGGTCTGGGGGCTTAGGTGTAGAGCATTGGGTTGGGATGCAGAAGGCCATAGCTTCCAATTCCACCCCACCAGGCGCGGCCCCAACACAGCCACCAAGGGCCACTTTGGTGCCGGTCTCGAGCTGGAACACAAATGTTCGGGGAGCAGCAGGAAGGGCATCTGGCGTAAAAACTCATTCCAAATCAACGTGCTGGACACGTTCCACTGTGGCAACCCCAAGGAACAAGTTGAAAGCAATAGATTTATTAAGAAGCAGGCATCAATGCCGCGATCCAACAACATCTAGCTCCAGCCCAACCAAAACCACTTTGCAGCAGCCAAATCGTATCATGGATATGACACATTGGTCTGATAACCACCGACTTTGTTCTTTCGCATTAGACACTGCACATGCATTGTATTCATAGCACTAGATAAATGTATTTAATAAGCTTCCATAGGAAACCACCCTAAAAAAGTAAGATTTGTTTGCAAAGTTTATTAAGACAGTTTCCGCTGCCATAATAAACTGCTGCTCTCCAGCTTGTGTAGTAATAAATAATGCCTAAAATGTACCTCATTATTAGTCAAGTGTTTCTTGTTCCCTTCATGCTTGGTCTTACTTACTTGCATTTCTGACACAAACACAAACGCACAAACACATGCACAAAGAGAAAATACAAATTACAGAAAAAACATTATTAATTTCACCAGGCCCACACATGCAGTACACACATACATAGTCCAGCAGTTGTTGATGTGCAGACACACACACACACACACAGCTTTATAGAGTACGAAACACAGTGTGGGGTATGGTAGATTATTTTGTGTGTATTTGTTAGTCTACATCTAAGTATTTGAAGGTACCTGAATGGAAAGTAAAAAATGTGTATACACTATATACCTGTTTATTTTATTATGTGATTTGCCAAATTCCATGGTGTGCAGGAGTTCTCTGTATTTCTGTGTGTGGGCGTGTAGGTAACAGAATAATATGTCTGATCCAACTGAGTGTTTGTGTGTTATCCTTATCTCCCCTCACACACTTTATCCCTAGGCTACTTAGAATGCTATCCTGCTGCTCACACACACACACACACACACACACACACAGATACAGTATATGGATACAGCTTTAAGATTTAACCAGATTTAACATCAATGTAAAAATCAAGGCTGATTTAAACATTGTAACAGACAAAAGATGAGTGAATGAATTAAAAAAATGTTTTTGCATTTTTTTCTGATTTACTCTAACTGTATAAATAAAGTCACAGCACATCATGCAATGGTTTGAACAAAAGATTAAACACAGATACAAAATCAGAGAAAAAACCCAGCAATTCAAATTAAGAAGTCAGGGCTGCAAAGGGCATGCAGCAAGTACTTAACATGACTTATTTCATTTATTATTTGGCCCTAATATGTGTCCAATTTCTACAAGCAATTTCTTCAGCAAAATGTGTTAATATTACTATATTAATGGGCCTTCCACCAGGCGTCACAATAATGTAGCAAAGAAGGACATGAATCAATATTTTTTAATCATTTTTATATGGTGCCAGATCAGTTAAAAGTTAATTATTGATTAACCATAGCGAATGAATTTGTCACATATCAAAGGTGGGCTCTTCTCCATATACAATTTAAATTCAATTCAATTCAACTTTATTTATATAGCGCCAATTCACAACAAAGTCATCTCAAAGCACTTTACATAATAAAGTCAAGACTATAAAGATGTATAGAGGGAACCCAACAATTCCCCCATGAACAAGCCCTAGGCAACAGTGGAGAGGAAAAACTCCCTTTAACGGAAGAAACCTCCAGCAAACCAGGTTCAGGGTGGACGGCCATCTGCCTTGACCGGTTGCGGTGAGTGGAAAGTGAAGAGAGAAAAGAAAAGAGCAACAAAAGCAACAACAAAACAACGGGCAGATTGCTAAGACCAGTAGCTGCACGCTGGAAAACACACAGCTTCAAAGCCTGGGGACACCTGCAGAAAGGGACAGAAAGAGGGGGACAGAGAAGGAGAAAGACAACTACGGGAGAAAACACACAGAGTTAATGTCATGCAGTATTGGGGAGTTGGTCCCCCAGCAGTCTAAGCCTATGGCAGCATAACTATAACTAACTATATGCTTTTTCAAAGAGGAAGGTTTTAAGCCTAGACTTAAAAGTAGAGAGGGTGTCTGCTTCCCGAATCTGAACTGGGAGCTGGTTCCACAGGAGAGGAGCTTGATAGCTAAAGGCTCTACCTCCCATTCTACCTTTGGAAATTCTGGGAACCACAAGTAGGCCTGCGTTCTGAGATCGAAGTGGTCTACTGAGATGATATGGTGCTATGAGATCTTCTATATATGATGGAGCCTGACCATTCAGAGCTTTATATGTAAGAAGCAGGGTTTTAAATTCTATTCTAGATTTAATGGGAAGCCAATGGGGCATCCTGAAAGTAGGGAATTACAGTAGTCCAACATAGAGGTAACAAATGCATGGACCAGTTTTTCGGCATCACTTTGAGGCAGGATGTTCCTAATTTTGGCAATGTTCCGTAGGTGGAAGAAGGCTGTTCTAGAGATTTGTTTTATATGTGAGGTAAAGGACAAATCCTGGTCAAAAGTAACTCCAAGGTTCCTTGCAGTAGTACTGGAGGCCAGACTTATGCCATCTAGAGTAATGATATGGTTGGACATCATATTTCTGAGATTTTTGGGCCCAAATACTATGACTTAGAAGTAAAAAATTCTGGGACATCCAGGCCTTTATGTCTTGTAGGCTTGAACCTTTATTAACTGATTATTTTCATCTGGTTCCAAAGATAAATATAGCTGGGTATCATCAGCATAGCAATGGAAATAAACAAGTATTAAGATAAATGCATGAGATTAAAATAATATGCATATCAAAAAAGCAGTTTGTAATGGATAATGATGTTCAGCATAGGAAATATAGCTGACAGATAAATGCACTGTTTAACTTTTAATCAAAATGTATTGTTGCATTTAGAAAATAGAACATATATTGAATGAATTGCCCCACAAAAACAATTGTAAATTGTCTGCACTTGTATAGCGCTTTTCTACTTATCACAATCACACACACACTCATACACAGATGGGGGAGCTGCTATGCAGCTGGCCAACGCTCACCGGGAGCAAGTAAGTTGGGGTTCAGTGTCTTGCTCGAGGACATTTCGACACTGAATCAACAACTGCGGGATCGGAGGACGACCGCTCAAACTCCTGCGCCAGAGTCGCCACCAAAATAGATTTGCCCCAAAAAATTGATTTTAATTATAAAAACTCAGAGACAAATTTGTTCAACTTATATGAACATTTGATGAATATTGAAAATGAATTGAAAATGAATATTTTGAAATAAACAACATTGAGCAAACTAAATTAACTCAGAACCTGATAAAATTTAATTTTTATTTTAAAAATAGTATTTGTAGAGCAGCAACAAGATTATCTGATAAAACTACAGTACTGTATTTTCAATTCATAATATACATACACTCAGTTGGGTACATGTAGTTGAAACTAATCCACTTTGATAAATAGTAAGTGGAACTAACTAATTTGAAGCTAACTGCTTCAAATGTGCCGATTCACTTCTATTCACTTCTGTTAAATAACAGCTTTATTGGTGTGGTAAAATAAATATTTTACCACACCAATAAAGCTGAGACAGAAACACTTTACTGTATGATAAAGTTCCAAAGCAATGATTGAACTGACTTACTTTCAGCTGTACATGTCCCTAATAACAACAAATAAATTACTGTAAATTCATTAATTTCTGCTTTATGGAGTAATACAACAACATAGACTAAATACCTGTTTAAATAAAACATTCACTACATTACTGCAAAAAGCCTGTGGCCAAAACATTAGAACCACCTCTTCTTATAATGCACCCCAGTACGAGTCCACTACACACTTTGACATCAATAATAAACAGAGAGTAGAATTATCACCTTTCTGACATTTTCAAATTGAAAAGTGAGAAACTACAACCTTGTAAAAGTAGAATTCTTAGCAGAGCTTCTGTACTGGATTGCAATAAACACACAAGCGGTCATAATGTTATAATAATAATAATAATAATAATAATGTATTATGCCTAATGGGTTTCTATTTCATAGCTAATTCAAACAGTAAGTACTATATTGATGAGAAAAAAAAACATTGTCAATTTAGTGTTTTTGCCATTTCGAAATTAAGCAAATATACTTGGGCAGCTGCCTGAAGATGTAATGACATTTATAAATCAGGCAGTCAATCTTTTAGCTAAAAGTACATCTTTGGGTGATTTGAAGTGAATGTGGATGCTGTGGTGTTCAGTCTCTCAGATTGCTAAGCTGCAGATCTCCACCGGCTTCCTCTGTGAGAGACACCGCCTGCACTGGCCTGCGCTGGCCTGCGCTGCACGTTCTAGTAGGTTTCCAGGTTTGTGCACATTACTTTATTAATCACCTAATTACGTCTCCCAAAAAAAAAAAAATCCTCAATATCTAGAAATAAATAATAATTAATTAATAACACTCAAGTCCTTTCAAGTCTCATATGTTTCAAGTCTAAATCAAGTCCTTCATCATGAATACCAAGTCAAAGTCAAGTAGTGACTTTTCTCAGAGTTAGTCCTTAAAATTGCCCATCGAGTCAACTCGTTTAACTACAGTCCTTCACCTGTGCAGAATATTTGCATATTGTTGAACTTTCCTCAGATATCTCTGTTGCGTAGCTTTTGTCTCTGTCTCATACAGTGGAGTGTTCCGAACACCACACTTGTCTGTTGACAATGAATGGCAGCTATTGCTGCCCAAGGAATCCATTGTCATCAGTGTGAGCATGACTTAATTGTTCCAGTACCTACACTAAAACAAAAGCATGTATTATTGTGCCAAAATCACAGAACATAAGTGCATAACGCTGCATGATAATGACATACTGAGCCTGCTGCTATGTGGAGCATGTACCTACTTATAACAGTGGTGGTGATAACACATAGTGACCATTTAATGTTGTAATAACCTCAGAAGCAGGTGTTTGCGTTGCAAATATGTGTTTGGTGTTTGCTTTTCTTTGAGGTGCACATTGAGGACAACCTGTCCTAGACCACCAAAACTACATCAAAGCAAAGGCAAAGATGGGCACTGGCATTGGCAAAGGCTCATGAGTACCGTAACTTCATATGCAGGCTGAGGGAGGCAAAGATCCCCCACTTGATCACATACTACTTTCTTCAAGGCTGCTATTGAAAGTATCCTGACAAACTGTATCACTGTCTGCTATGGAAACGGCTCTGACCCCGAGTCCTTACAGATGATACAGAAAAAAGAAAGAAACATTAGTGGCACCTATCGACCATCTCTACAGGACACATTTCTGATGAAGTGTGCCCAGAAAGCCACCAAAACTGTGGATGACCCTTCACACACTTTTCTCACCCTCCTGTAGTCAGTAAAAAAGCATATGTTCCAGGACCACCAGTCCCCCCCACAGCGTCTTCCCCCAGGCTGTGAGATCTCTGAATCCACTGCCCCGTCCCCTCCCCCCAAAGCCTACTGTATCTCACTCAGTTTCACACAGACCAAAGTGCTCCCTACCAATTACTTCCTCACTGAAATATATGCCCCTTAATGGTAATTATCTAACCCGTGGACATTGACTGAACAAGGAATTCAGCATTTCTGCCTCTTACATTACTATTAGAACCTGGAACTCCATTTACATATTGGGCATTAAATTGTATGCATCCTGTTGTTAAGGTCATATTTTTGTTCAGATATTTGTGTTTATAATTCTATAAGCCTTATGTCTTGTGCCTTTTGTTACATGGTGGACACGTTCACTGTACGTCTCTACATATGGTGGATTAAAAGTAAAGCTTTTCAATCGAGAATCTTACCAATTTGTGTTATTTCGTGTTGTCACCTGACAATGGCAGTAGTAATGTTGCACCCACTCTGTCTTCAAAAACTTCTAAATTTTTTCATGCAATGTAATTGCAAGCTGAGTTTTCTGTCAACATGATGAGCATAATTTAACCTAAACATAACAAAACTTGTAGCCATATATTTTTTTCTGTCAAAATTTCTGATTTACACCTTTAATTTTTCTTCCCAACAAAGTATCATTATTACATCCAATACCATTTTGGTCAAATCTACAATCTGGAATTTAAACTAAGACTAACAAAAGAATAAACTAAGACTAAAAATAATCAGTCCTCTCAGCTCTGCCCAGCTCACCCTGTGCTGATTTATTTTACCTCACTCTTTGTACTTCACTATGCTTTGCACAGCCCTTTGAGTAGTGGCAGTTATCGAATTACAATCAATCGGAAGCTAATAAACTTAATAATCAAGCAGACTTTGCTTTTCTCTGACCTGTCAGACAGGTGAGCTTCATTCAAACAATTAAAGGAGCAAATAACTCCACACTGCTGCCAGTACTGTTCAATAAGTGTTTTTCACAGGAAGCTAACACCTGCAACTGAGCATCTGCCTTTTAGGAGGCTGGGTTGTCCATTGTCTAAAATCGAATTGGGGATGTTGCAGTTATTGGTTATTGGTGAGTCCTAGTGCTCCAGATCCATGTTTTCAATGGACACAAATATTTTGCAGTTGTTTTTTTGCTGAAGCACAGTCCTAAAATATTACATTTGATTTTCAAAGAGATACATGAGGAAAGGATTCAGGGGTTTAGGTCCTAATCCAGTGTGTATCCAGTGTAACCCAACCTACTGATTCCTTATGTGAGGAGTTCCTTCCAACAATACTGGGAATTGAAAAAGGTGTGAATGGAGTCGGTCTAGTATAGTGTATTAGCCGTGTACAGCCTTGAACACAGTGCATACTTGGGTAGGCTCCAGCCACCTGTAGCCCTGAAAGGAATGAGCTTTTTAGAAAATGGAAGGACGAATGAAGCATTTAGAGGATTCTGTCATCATCTACCACAGCTGACATTTCCAGGTACGTTTGCTCTGAACCCTTCCTAATAAATAATGACCTTTCGATCACATCTCAAAACGTCAGCCTGTCACCTTCAACGATTCCCAGTGTTTGCCAGCTCGAGAACCACTACCTGCATATACAACACATCTCATCGGTGATGGTGAAAACATACACCATCTACTGTTTCTCTGTCAAGTTCTGAGTCTGATTTAGATACACAGCATTGGCCATGGTGTTAATGTTGTGGTAGACAGGGGTCAGCAGGTGGAATGAAGTGTTGGATGATCTGCGTGTGTACTGTATACTTGGTAAGAACTTTAGAGAGAATACTGTGATTCCTGCGTGTGTGTGTGTGTGTGTGTGTGTGTCAGTTTGACAGTACGATTGTAGAGCTAAGCCCAGCTGACTCTCGGCCTCTCTCTCTGTCTTCCACAATACAGAAATCCATAATTCAACTGTCACTGTTGTACCCCACAGCAAGTCCTACCCCTGTATGTGTGTGTTCATTGTTTTCTAACAACATTTTCCTTTGCTCTCTCTCCACCAGGTAAATCCCTGCCTGCCTTCTCACCTACACTAAAAGTAAGAAAATCAATACCTGTGATCTCTATTTCTTTCCCTCTCCCTTTCTTGTGCCCTCGTGTTCTGTCTTGCTCTCTACGGTTTTACACACAAACACGCACACAGATCACACATGGCAAACAAATACAGGGCCGAGGCTTTTTTCCTGTGATTTTATATTTAAGTTATCTGCTGAAGACACAGAAACTCAAAGTGAAACCCAGTGTAAATAATTTTCACAGGATTTCTGTGTTCTGATTGCTTCCAAAAATGTATGCACAGTATATATAACGTTACTTTCTAATTATTGAAAACCAATGATTTAAAACCTATATTTGATTGAAAACTGTACAAAGACAACATGTCATGGAATTAAGAAAAAAAATGTAGAATTTTATTTAATGCCAGTAACATATTTCACAAAAGTTGGGACTTTACTTTCACAACATTCTGTGTGTGTGTGGGAACTGGGGAGACCAGTTGCCTTACTTTTAAAAGCTGTCCTGCTGTATTCATCAATGCTTTTCCTGTAAAATACATTATCTGAATGTCTGCATGTGTTACACACGTTGTGTGCATTAATGCAGCCCCACACAACCACACATACACTTGCTTTTGAACTGTGTCAGGTGGTTCCTCACTGCATGGATAAAGCTGTATCCATGATTTCCACAGGGTAGTTTTTCACTTCACTTCAGTCTATTTGAAAGAGGAGGTGGCAGTGTTTCTTGACATGTATAGTATACAGTACAGTATCCAGTTGTTTCTTTGTATGGTAGATTTTGAGCTTGTATTTGTGGATGCAGGGACAGACTGTGTTCACTAACTTTTAAGAGGTGTTCCTGAGCCTGTGCTGTGATTTCCACAACAGAATCCTGTCTGTTTTAACGTATTGCTGCCTGAGGGCCTAAAGATCGTGGCTGTTCAATCGTGGTTTTTAGACTTAAAGTTGCTGAATTATTTACCTGCAGAATCTTCTATAGAGTAGTGACACTTGGCCCATGCTTACTTCTGAAAGAGTCGGCTTCTCTGGGATGCTTTTTTTATATCCAATCATGATGTTGATCTTTTGCCAGTTAACCTCATTTGTTGTGAAATGTACCTCCAGATCTTTTCTGGGCTTGTTGAAATTATTTGAAAACACGTTGCCAGTGTTATGTGGCTCATATAGCATATTTGGCTCTGTGTGGTGAGATTTACACTGTATATTTGTATTACATATACTCATATATACTTTTTTTATAATTTTGCTCACATTCACACAATAACTTTCAAATTAATATAATAAATTAATTGTTTACTGAAACATTTGCATGTTCAATGAACATCACTAGCACATGGATGTACCTTTCTTCACATAACACATCTGACACGCCTTTAATTACCTCATGTCTTTATTGAACTCTGTTTCGTTTCATTTCAAGCAACTCAATACTGTCCTCCCTTAAAATAATAAATACATCAATGTGTGCGTCAGGTGCTGCCATAAAGGAACTATTTAATCGGGTTTTGAAGCATGTGATACATTGTGGTGTGCACCAGATAATATTGCATGCTCATTGAAAAAGTTTCAAGTACTCATGAGAAGCATTTTATTTGCTCAGGGAACAACTCAGTGCAATCCATGTTGCAATGCAGTTGTAATCTCTGCTGTCTTAAAACTTCTAAAGTGTTCAGTCCTCTCTGTCCTGCTTTTATTTCAGACATGTCTGAATTCACTACAACTCACTGACTCACCTGGGGCTTGGCTCTTCTGTTAACCCATGTGTTACTGGAAACTGTGCCTTTCAAAGTTGCTGCAACACTATTGGACACTTTTTCAAAGACTTACCATATTATTCTTGACATACCAAGTAAGTCACAGGACATACTGTTAAAAAGACTGCATTTCAATGTTTGAATTTTAGTTATTAGCAGCGTTAGCAGCATTTACCATTTTCTTTGAAAACTATGACTGAAGGGGTTGAATGTGAAGTCACAATTCTCCTGTTAGGAAGTCATGAACCTATTAAATAAAACTGTTAATACAAAATGGTAACACACTACTGAGGTAGAAACTACACTACGTCTTGCGTAGAGTGAATGTCTCATATTTTTTTGCATTGGATGATGAATTGTTTTTAACAGCAAATCTGATTATATGTGTTAGAGAGTCACTTTACATATACCACATAACAAACTTTGTTGAAAGGAAAAGTGAAAACCAATGAAGAATTAAACCAAGACTGGTTGGTAAAAACATGATTTCATCATTCTCTTCCCATTGTGATCAGCTATGATTTTCTAGAAGTCTTTTTCATGCAAAGCTGTGAGGCTCTGAGCTGACCTTTAATCACCTGGCTGAACCCACGGACGGAGAGGAGACAAGTACTGAGAAGAATCCCAAAGTCATAAAGCTGGGATTAGTCTTGTTGCAGCAAAGTTAAAATTTCAAATATTTTAAAGAGAATTATATGTTTTAGGTTTCATATATACAAAGGGCTTTATGTCCATATGAATGACTAGTGTAATCCAGTATAGTCCTGGGTTGATGAATGTGAAGAGAAGATGATGGTATTTCCTCTCTTCCAGGCACGAGTCTGCCTGGATACAGAAAGAAATGGGACCAGATTAAAAGAAATAGAAGAATAGAAAGAAAAAAGGAATTAAACCATCCAGGCCGTGGTACTTAATCCACCTGAGCTGGATGTGCAAAGAGGGGGATAACGAAAGACAGAAAGAGGAAGGGAAAGTACAGGCATAAAGGAATGGTGAGAGGAGAGACAAGATAAAGAGTTAACCAGTGTGAGGTGAGAGAGGAAGAGAGAAGGCCTGTTAATCTTCGTACCTACAGACTCCGGTGTCTATCAAATGACAGAGGTTGTGACACAAAGGTTTAAGTGATGTCTATTTTGTCTTCTCTGAACGTATTGTTTTGGCTACGCTTTGTAAGAAAGTACACGAAATCCAATGAAAGTGTATGGAAAATTTAGCATAAAAATAATAGTGATACCTTTGACTGATTGATTGATTGATTGGTTGATTGATTGATGGATTGAAGAAAAAGACCTGGCACAGCATCAAAAACTTCCCACATTCGACTTCAAATATCAAGTGGTCTTCCAAAATGCTGCCGCATTTCAAATTTATTTCTTTGTCATTAACTGAAATGCCACCCAGCCACTGAATGGCTGTATAGTTGTGTGCGCTTGTGTGCATGTCAGCAATTCAAAGGTTGACAGATGGCCATGCAGCGTCATTCACCCTCATCATGTTAGGCACTACTTCTCTATATAAGTGTGCTGACCTGAACTTTTCCAAGAAGGATCAAAGGCTGTCTTTATTGTCAGGGAATGTCTTAGAATGCCAGGGATTACTTCAGGAGCTGTCGGAATCGGCACACACTCATATACACTACTGGAAAGCAAAATACTAATAAAACCCAATACAAGGTTTATTCAGCACCATGTCTCACAGTATTATAATTGTGTTATTGTTATGTTCTCCTTGTCTTCGAATTGACGTAGTAGTGAGCCAATGTACTCAGCACGAAATCCTTTTTTTTTTTTTTTTTTTCAAAGCAGGGGTATTATATATACTAAAATAAAAAGTAAGATAGAAACTGTAGGTTTTCAATTATTTTTGCAAACTAAAATCAAATAATTTACCAATGCAAAATGTAACACTAAAACAAAACCGAACTAATACTGATGATATAAACAAAAATAGGCAATCTTTGTTCATCTTTGATATTGTTCTGGATATTGTTTCACTAATATAACACAGATGGCCAGTGTGACTCTGAGTTCTGCCTGCTGGGATGGATGTGTCCCAAATGCTTGTGCAGCTTTACTCGACAACAATTTTTAGATGGTGATGGGGCTCTGCAGGAACTACAGTACAGTTAGTGTCGGAAAGTTTACTAATAATTTTTAAAAGGTTACAGTAGTTACCCTTTTAGACATGTAGTAAGAGAACAATTTTAAACGACTTTACCTGAGTAACATACCTTTTTACATTTGATTACTTTTTTACTTTATACTGTTTTAATCCTCATGTTCAGGGCAAAAGAACCATTTTCAATGTTTTATAAATATTAATAGAATATAAATATATATTATGTTAGTGGAGACCATTCTCCACGAACAGGCTGTGTGGCAGACTGTGGTGCAGGAAGGTAGAGTGGTTGTCCACCAACCTCGCAGTTGTTGGTTCAATCCCTGGCCAACTGAATAGCAGCTCCCCCATTGGTGTAGGAGTTTGCGTGTGAGTGTGAATGGGTGAATAAGAAACAGTGTAAAGCGCTTTGAGTGCCAATAAGTAGAAAAGTGCTATATAAATGCAGACCACTTACCATTCAGAAACTCAAATTTCAAAGTAGTTTTCCAATTTTCACATTTTTGAGCCAAACAGACTGGATAATACGCTTCAGTTGTGCGGCTGCACCAAACACACATATGCAACCTAAAGTCTATTAATTAGTTTCTGTATTAGGCTATTGATTTAACTGGTTATGTAAAAAATGAAATGCTTTTTGTATAAAGTAAATTGCAGAGGTGGAAAAAAGATGATTTCACAATGAAAAAACATAAGCTTCAGGGTTTTAGGACTTTTCTGGCACTGCAGGTGTGGCCACCTGGTCGTAGTCAGCATTCTTGGATTTGTCCCGAAAGCTTTTAATTTTAAACAATTTTTTATATTAGAAGTAAAGCACTAGACAGAATTACTTCAATATTATTGAAGTTATTCAAATATTATTAATATCATACACTATTCACAATTAAAACATTTTGTTCTAGATTTTCGATAATTAATTTCCTTTTTTTTTTATTTCCTGGAGGAAATAAGAATGCAGCACTGCCCACATGTTTTAATATCACAACAGCCTGAGACACCAAATATTCAGAGACCTTCGGGGTTACAATCTATTTATGAAGTCAAAATTAACCTTCATCATACCTATCATCCCACTACATTTAATATCCATAACCTGTTTGCATATAACATACCCAAACTACCCTTTGTTCTCATTTGAGACTCCACAGTAGAGTCTTATAGTGTGTGTGTGTCCCTCTAGCTGGTGGGATGCCAAATGATCTCCTAGCTTTTATTTTGGGTGCCAGCTCTTAGGTCAACTTGTAGATATTAGATGTTTAATGTAAAAAGGTCTGGCAAAAATTCAGAAGCAGTTTCACATCAGGCATGTGGTAGAAGATGTCTATCCTCCATTATTACCATTATGTTCTGCTTTGTTCACATTTCTTTTTTAGAGCTAAGTGAAACTGTAGCATGATTGTCCATCTAAAGGACATACGTCACTCCAGAAGGCCACAAGCGGACTCACTAATTGTAATTATGACTCAACCAACAATCTGACCCGTTGTGAAATTGTCAAGGTAGTGATTTTCTTTCCATCTATCGCACTTGAAATAACTTAGCAAACAGTGAACTCTACTTTAAGAATGTCCATGCATGGTTCTAACTTAAGTTCAGACAGACATATAGTGCCATATAGTTTTCATCCCATGGTGTTTATGATTCTTACTTCAGGACATATGAACTGGAAGATAGTTGAAGACATACATTATAGGGTGAAATGTACTTTATATAGTAGTAAATGCCTATATACTTTTGGGGGGCTAGGATTCTCCTTCATACATGCTAAAGCTGCAAACCAGTGGGAACATGTTGATTATCTTCATGCAGCTAAGCAGTTGCCATCTGACCCCTGCTGTGTCCACATGGTGCAGTGGCCGGAACTAGCCTGTTGTCAACAAAGAGAAGATGTACCTGTACACACACTTTACAATGTCCTCGTTTGAATTCTGGTCAGGATGTTTGGTGCATGTCTTACATTGCTCTTTCTATGCTTCATGTCTATATCATAAAAGAAAAACTGATCACAATGCCACAAAGATTAAAAAAAACCTGTATGTAACATAGCCAAGCATGTTAAGGTGTAGTTTTTCGACTCTATGCATTATACATTCTAAAGAAAGGGTTTTCCGAACTGATGTGCCCAAGAAGCAGGCCTTTGAATCAGATTCTGAGAGAGCAGCAGAAGACATGGCTTCACTAAGCCATATCACATATTCTTTTCCAGATGCCACAACTCAATTCTTATGATTATGTCTGGCCTGAGGGGGGGAAAATGCTGTAGCTGGTACCTTTGCGAAAACACAGCATGACTCTTGTAATGACATATGAAGACGTCTCTCTGCGTGCCTGCACAGACACAGGTGCAACAAACATATGTCAAGAAAACAGGTTGTGATGGGTGTTGGGGGATTATTTGGAAATAAAATGCTTTATGAGCTAGCTGGTGAAAATATGCGTGTTCTGCTGTTGTGCGCTTAGCCACCTGCTGATGATTTAGAGAACATTTCTAAACATATATTTTAGTAGTAGTAGTAGTAGTAGTTTCTGGTTTATTATTTTAATAGTTAACACTGCAAGACTTTGTTTGCTTTATGGCTTTATGGCAGCTCTTGAAGTCTAGGACTTCACTATGTTTTTTTACACTCATGGGACAATCAGTATGCATGAAATCAAGTATTAACAGTATAGAAAATAATCCACTCTGTGTGAGTTTATTCATGCTTATGCAGGCAAGGTGGTGGGTAGTAGGGGAGTCAATACAAAAACATGCCTAAAGGTCCCAACAAGATCAGGACCAGCTCTGCTCTCATCACACTTCTCAGATTATTAAAAACACCAAACAGATGATGATTGTCAAACCAAAGTAGGATCTGTACTCTCCTCATCTTTCTCTCAAAAATCGTCTCTAATGAATCAGGAATCAATCAATTGAACCGACATTTTCTGATAAACTTGTTGATTGTATTCCTATTGCTCACAGTGATAGAGTTACCCACAAATAAAGTATAACTGCATAATGCAAAGCACTGTCCACTAAACTCTTAAATTACAGTTTCCTTGATGAAAAACAAAATTAACACTGAATGAACAATTGAATATCAACATGAATTCCCATATATTTCTGAAAGTCAATAACTACAGTGACTCCTTTGCTTACTAAGTTTCTAGGACTTATCATCCCACCAGCTGTTATGTTTTTATGTCTGGCCATCACCATTTTCAATGAGGCCCATCCCTGGCAGAAGCATTATAGAATTTCTGAAGAGGGCATGATGCTTGGCTGCCCCTTTAATCTGCTGTACACACTGTAAATGTAGGGTGACAAAACTGTGCTGAGGTCTTGATATTAGGCTAAAATCTAAAATCCACACTACTGTAGCAATATGAAGGTTAAAATTTATTACATTTGAAGCCCGTCAATAAGGTTGGACAGTAACTTCAAACAACCTATACGTGAATGGTACAGGATCTTGAAATCAGCTAACTTGCATTTTAGGGGCTGTATCAATCACACAAAAGATTTTATGATTTGTGATTATTCAATACATTTTTTATCAAAAAATATATATACCTGAAATCACAACTGCCAAAAACACTGTATACAAACATGTGAAATGACTGTGAAATGTTAGTTAATTAAATGTTTTATGCATAAAAAAATCACAGTCCACAATTGGTTGTCACTCAATTCCGGTCTTTGAAATTGGTTTCAAAATCCTGGAGAATTCATACAAGTTTACTGGCCAGAAAAGTGCATGAACGCTGTATGTTTTCAAAGTTTGAGAATGGATGTCATCTGGCCCAGATGCTTTGCTGGCATTAGGATGTTTTAGTTGGTGGCCAATCTGATTAAAAGTAACAGAAATGGCACTTAAGTAACTAGGTTACTCAGAGAAATCGGGAAACAGTGTTTACATGCACTTAAGAAACCTGGTTATGTAACATACAAAAGAATAAATTGATTTCTTCTCCACCTTGGACATAATTGGCAGATTTATCAAACTGTAACTGTATAATGACATAAAATGCTGCTTTCTGACTTTTCTCTCTCTCTCTCTCTGTATCTTCATGTCGCAGCAGAGTGACAGCACAGGGGTAGAGAAAGTAAAGACACATGTAGCTGATCCACAACAGTCTGAATTTTAAAAATCCGAGGGGAAGTTGCTTGTTTAGACTTTTACAAGGCACTTTGTGTTAGTTACATTATCTGTTGGACTTCCAGCTGACTTTAGGCAGTCGGAGAAACGAGATTAGAAATCTAGTTACGCATTCAAATGGCAGAGAAATCGGCATTCTCCCACAGAAATCTATCTGGGGAAAACCGGTTTTCCTAATCCCCTACCTCAATTATGGAGAACAGTTGTCACATTTATAGGACAATTAGTAAATCAGCTTTCCGGAGAACACCAACTGTAACCTGCTTAGTCCATGTAAACACAGTCATTGACACAAGAACCTGGCTACTAGAAATGGAAAAAGTACTGATGGTCAAAGATGAAAAATCATCAATATGAGATCTTTTCTTGAGATGCTTACAACCATTAATGAACTTAAAACTAGTCCACAAAATCTTGCTGTTCTTATTATTAATGTCCCTGTAGTTTTACTTTATACTCCTACTCCCTCCAGTGTTGAGGTGATTAGTTAAGTAAAAATTTTTATTACTGGAAAAGTGGAATATGTTTAGTTTGCTTTATGAACCTCAATCATAATTGAACAAGGTCATTCTGTGTAACAGCTTTGTGTTTCTGAACAAGGGCAGGGAAGCAATACCATGTAAACTGACGCTGGCTTGACCACTGTACATCAACTCCAACTGGCTAAATAGAGGCCACTGAACAGCTACAGCCAAGTGGATATTACAGGTTTCCCTGTCCTGGGGTGCACCTTTGGGCAAAGATGGGACTGGACATAATCACTGACTGGCTGTGGCATGTGGTAGCTGAAAGGCCTACTTCAAGCTGGCAGTTAAGGCTAGCAATCCCATACCAGTCATGGGGATTTCCTCATGCCCGGATGTCACTGTCTTTCTGAGGAGAGCACCTGCATGAAATTTCTTTTTCTTTTTTATTAAATTAGAGGGGTGTCATTAGATTTAGATTAGGCCACTGGGAGCCTGTGTCCTGGTTTTTTTTTTTTGGCTGTGCCAATTTCCAATACTGCAAATATGCATTAAACTGGCAGTCTTGTCATTGCTAACTCTGATCTTTGTGTCCTACTTAAATGAACAATTCTTTAACTCAAGAAGTGCATTTCAAAAGTTAGATTCATTCATCTGAGGTAACTACATGCTCTTGTGGTTGTTGACTGGACCATCAGTATCTCAACAGTTGAAACTAAGTTTACATCCTGTTGAGGGGCAGACTCGGATAGAAAGCTTTAGATGACTGGGAACAATTTAAAAGTCTAATTCGTTAAATTTCATCTGTGCAAGGAAAGGACACAATGAAGCACAACAAACATGGGAAAGTGAAGTAAATTATAAGAATACTCTGCAAACTGTTGCCTGTGCATTACTTTATGTCCCACTATCATTAATTTTAATACCAGGCTTCAGATCAATGCATTCCCTTTGTCTTTAAAGCAAAATGACTTTGTGTTTGCTTTAAAGACAAAGGCAGGAAAGGAAAAAACTCGACAGCAGCTGACACTTAAACAGAACAGTCATCCGCCCAGTGTAGAGGGCAGTGATGGGGAAGCTTTATAGTCTGAGCCACAGAGAGGAGGCAACAGTTTTTTGGTGGTTAAAAGTGACACATCCTTTTATTTTTGTGTTATCCCTCAACTCTGTCTCTTGTTCCCTCTCTTGCTCTCTTTCTCTTACACACACACACGTAGTAATTTTTAAAAATAATAAATAGAAAACCTAAAACTATTGATTAAAAGTTCTTCCCCCGGTACTCTAGGTTCCTCCCATAGTCCAAAGACATACACGTTATGTTACTTTGCGACTCTAAATTGTCTGAGACAGACTGGAGACCTGTCCAGGGTTGACAATGCCTCTCGCCCCAATGACAGCTGGTATGGGCTCCAGGCCCCCCAAAACCCTGAACAGGCTAAGCAGTTACAGGTAATGGATGAATGGATCTTCGTCAATGATCAGTGTTCAATGATACTTAGTGGGGTTTACTTGATTACCTTGGATCATACACACATTCCACTGTGTTGGAAAAAACTTAATTGACAACGTACACTACTCACTAAAATATTTGTATTTAATTTTTGAAAATATGTAAAAGAGACATGCTTTAGTGATATTATATCATAAAAGTAGAGCATTTAAGTATAAGCTGCAAGGGTAATTTGTTCATCTAAACAATTTATTGAAACAAAAGCTAACAACAGTGGTGAGTAAACCACAAGAAAAAATGTCAAAGTTTCAGTAACTTGTCAATTGTTAGGTGTCGTCTTGGTCTCATGATGTCAGAATGTGAACAGCAGGATTAAGAAGACTGTTTAAATACAAACATTTAGTGGTCGATTCATGGATCAGACATAATCAACCAATCACATTGTGAGTTTTGCAGTTAATCACCTTATTATAGAACAGCATGTTATGAAATAAGTACTGAAACGTTAAACAGTTGGACATGTGCATTCAAAAATTTAGAGAAGGTCAAATTAAGTTTGCCTGTAAAGGTTATAGTACATATTAGGTGTATTCTGAAATTTCACCCAAAAGTTGAAAATCCAGAACTTTTTTTGAATAGTGCACTTCACATTAATGATAATCAAATTAATACATCAATTTAATTTTATATATATATATATATATACACTGTATATTAGATACTATAGATATGTGTGTATGTGAAGTCACACTCACAAGTTACTAACACAAGTATAACATTTTACTGGACCTCTTTTATAAACTTACTACAATTTCATGTCTTGTGTGTGTATGAGTTTTACTTTTAAGAAGGTAATCAGACAGCAGGAGACAATAGGAAGTGCCCCCATTAAAAAAAAAAGAAAGTCAGTGTTGGCAGTGTTCAAACTAGAAAAATAAACTAAAATCAGACAAATCACTACATTTGCTAAATTTGGAAGAGCGTGTGAATTAATAATGGCTCCCACAAGCTGTTAGAATGTTTAATTTTCACTATCTCTGAAAACACCCTGTAAACAGCAAGACACACCTGTTATAAAGGCATTGGCAATTAGTCCCATCCCCTCTAGGAGAGAGAGAGTTATGATCCTAAAGCTGCAGAAATACAGCTTATGGAAAGCAGTGTTTCTTAGTGATATGCATTTACACAACAGGGGGTTGAACTCCAGTCCTCTATTTTATGGCAACATTTTAAAGATAAGCTAGCAGTGACTAGCATACACACACCTAACGCTTAAACTTTTCTAAACAGTTCCAGGTGTAGTCTCAGGAAGGGCTGAGGGCAGGTGGAAGATATATATATATATATATATATATATATATAATATTTGGACACAATTCACCGACATGTAAATTATGGAAAACATTACATGAACCTTCAAGAACAATTAAGGTAATTTTTATCTATGCAGTTCCCTCCAAAAGTATTGCAATGGCATGTTTTTGCTGTACACTGAAGACATTTAGGTTTGACATAAAAAAAAAATGGATTTGAGTTAAAACTTCAGAATTGTAGGTATCCTCTAAACTTGCCCAGCTCTCTGTAGATCCCTCAATCTGTCAGTTGATCACTTCCTGACCAACGAGACACAGGTCGTTCATCAGCTGTCATCTTCCATGATGTACAGGGTCAGGAATGTGACTGTCAGTTCCTGTCTACATGTCGAACTGTCTTAAGACACTGTCCCCCAAGTTACTCCCAGTGGGTCAGGTGACCACCTTGCATGGTCTCTGCCAATTTTATTAGGAAACTGTAGATTTAAATTTTTGGTAGTGCAAAAATATATGGATAGTGCACTGCTCAGCTTTTCCATGCACAGTGTTATGTTATTCCTTTACAAATTAACCTATAAGTAGGCAAAAAAAAAAAAAATGTCTGTTGATAAATTTTCATTGTTGTTCATAACTTAACGAAAGAAAAAAATCCATCACAGAGCAAAATAGTTTCTTGGGGCCAAATCAACGGTTTTAAAACCGTTTTAAACATAACCATAAAGTTCCCTGATGGAGCCCTGATCTAGCCTTGCTGCAGTCAATACATTGTGGACCTACTGCCAACCTCCCCAATTCCAATACATATGACATGTGTTTGTCTATTTTTATATTTACCTTTGTATAGTGCATTTAGAAAGTTTTCAGATCCCCTTCAATTTTGTTAAGTTGATACTACAGTTGTTTAAATTATTTTTTTTCTCATTAATCTACGCTCAATACCCCCTAATGACAAAGTGAAAACAACATTTTAGAAATGTTTGTACATTTATTAAAAATTAAACACTAAAATATATTTAGTCCCTTTGCTCAGTAATCTGTTCAATACAGTTTAAGTATATAGATACTTAAGTTAAGGTAGGAAACAGATAAATATCAATATGCAACAACGTGTTCTATGTTTGTTCTTGATGAAGTCCATGTCAGAAAGATTCACAAAGATAGGCTTAACCAAGTAGGCTTCCAACCTTCATGGCTGCTGTGCATACACCCCTGTACGTTTCTGTGTCACAAGGCACCAAAAGTTTGGTGCAGCCTGATAGGCTTTGAGGTGGAGGTCATTTTGCAGTATTACAATTTTAATTTCCACCAGTCCAGCATCCAAGCTGAACGTTGCACTTAGTTGCTCAGCAATCTATGTTTGGATTTAAAGCAATTATCATACCTGCACTTCACAAGATCCTGGTCCAGCTTTTGCAATTGCAGGTCCACAGTTTTTGCAATTATCATCATTGCTTCTTTGAAAACCTCCCCATCTGAAAATGCCTTCTTTTTCTTCTTAACCTGTTCCACAAAGTTGTCCGTAAGTGACTCTTGTATTGTCTTGGCTGTGTGCATAGGACTGTTGTCATGTTGGAAGGTAAACCTTCAGCCCAGTCTGAGGACCTGAGTGGTGTGGAACAGCTTTTCTTTATGGATATCACTGGAATTAACTCCATTTAGGTTGGAGAGGAGAAGCTTCTGGCTAGTTACTCTGCCATAAAGCCTAGATTGATGGAGGGCTGCAGTGATGGTTGTCCTTCCGGAACTTTGTCCCATCTCCACACAGGATCTCTGTAGCTCAGTCAGAGTGACCTCTGGGTTCTTGGTCACCTCTCTTGCTAGGGCCCTTCTCCCCTGATTGCTCAGTCTGGCCACTATGCTCTTGGGAACCTGCAGTGCAACAGAAATTCTTTTGTAGCCTTCCCCAGATCTGTGCTCTGAGCTCTGAGCTCTGCAGGCAGTTCCTTTGACCTCATGGCTTTTGTTCTGATACAGTGTGCATTGTCAGCTGTGAGACCTTCTATAGGGAGTTGTGTGCCTCCAAATCATGTCCAATCCAGTTTAATTTACCACAGGTGGACTCCAGCCAGGGTCTGAATTGGCCAATGTGATATTTCAGTTTTTCCTTTAATACATTTTCAGACATTTCTAAAATTCAGTTTTCACTTTTTTTAATTTTGGGGGTATTGAATGTAGATTATTTAAAGAAATAACAAATGTAGTATCAGACTGCAACATAGCAATTGAAAAAACTGAAGTGAAAAACAGTTTCTCTGTTTTTCCTTCTGCCAAAAAACAGTAGTATAAACTCACCTAGTAAAAAGCACATCATTAGACACAAACACACACACACACAGACACTAGAATGTCTTGTGCCCCATGTCATGTCCTTTTTTTTGCAAAAATGTATAATACGTCTATAAATATGATGATTTCTGCTTCCTAATTGTGGGACTTGTATTAATTATATTGTAAAAAAAACAAATAGGCTCCAGCTCCGACACAGTAAGTGGTTGAAGATAATGGATGGATAGATAGTTATTGTCAGATCAATGTCATTGATCAGTTTCACTTCTCATTTACTTCATTATTCATAGTTTCATTATACACAGTGTACAAATCACACACACACACACACACACACACACACTGCCAAGTTTCCTAAGAAGTAGTGATGGCTCTAACAGAGAGCACATTAATTCAATTATTACACAACTAATTGACTAGAGACATTGATCTGAACTTAACACCTCCACCCCCACACAGACACACACACACACACACACACACACACACACACACCTTTAAACACAGCACTAATACGCCAGATGTGAAACTAACTTTAAAAATATTATTATTGGGCTTCTAGTTTTTCATATTGTAGATACTATTTTTTGTCATTATACATATGCAAGTAAAGATACACAAAACACACTAATACCTTGAGACCAGTGCAGTTTAAACATTCATTAATACTTAATGAAAGAAGCAAAAATGATTGATTAGATTTTATTAGCAGCTTTATGGGGAGGTGAAAATAGCCTTTTGTTAACTGATTAGATGGCAGTAAATAAGTAATTGGATCTTAGGATGTGTACAGCTCTCTCAGGCAAGGAGTTGAAACTGATTGAATGTAGTCTCTCTCTATTAGGCATTCTGTTGCTAAAGCTGGCCTCATTTCATGTTTCACTTCCTTTCTTGTCCTTATTGATCTCATATATTTTTGGCATTGTATTATAAAAAAATGAAACTACAACCTTATATACAGAGTTTTTGGGAGCCCCCCCCCCCCCAGCAACTATAATAAGTCAGCAACACTTTAAATTACGGTCCGTGACTAACAGAGTAAGTACAGGGAACTTACTGTGTACGTAGTAACAACAGTGTACCTCTTCAGAGCCTGGATACCATGGATACATATTTTTTAACTTGATAAAAATAAACAAATTTAGGGAATAAGGGCTTAACAAGATGAGAATAAAAAAATAAATACAGTGTAATGATTTCTTAGCTAAGGGGTACTTATTAAATATAACATGGTAGGCCGAATATATATGATGTAACTGCTGTGTAACTAAAAATCAGAAGAGGGTATGAGGCTCCACTTTAAATTACAGACTCATTTGTTGTACCTACTTTATAGCAAAATGAAACAAAGGGATTTTGATTTATTTAGTTTTGAATTATGCTTTTATTTTTTATTTTTTTACCTCAAAGCATGGAAAACTAATTTTAAAATGTGTATTTTGTGTATATAGGCTATGAACTAAAACAATAAAATTGTGAGTATTTGTTTTTATGCATTAATGTGACTGCAGCTGTGGCACAGAAAGGTAGAGCGGTCATCCACCAATCTCGCAATTGTTGGTTCAATTCCCGGCTCCTTCGGTCACATGTCGAAGTGTCTCTGAGCAAGACACGGAAACCCAACTGAGTTGCTCCAAGTGTGTGTGTGTGATTGTGAGTGCAAATAGGTGAATAAGAAGCAGTTTAAAGCGCTTTGAGTGCCAATAGGTAGAAAAGCGCTATGTAAGTGCAGATCATTTACCATTTTATATCTGTAAGAAACGCTTGTTTGCAATTGGGATTATTAGACAGAGGCCAACAACAGCACAGCTGCTCTCTGTGACCACAATGCCAGTGGACACTTCCATAGCCACAGCTATAGCCAGGTCCATAGTCATACCCACAGCCACGGCTACAGATTAGTTAGTCATTTATATCATAGCAAAGATAGATAGTAATGAATCATGCACATGCTTTCACAGACAAAGTTTGCAAACCTCTAACTAAAAGTTAAAGAGTTTGATAGAGCATTAATCAGTGTTGTTTCCTATTTTAACACAAACCAAAATTTATACCCACAATCAGCTCAAGTTCATTTTGCAGTGTCAGTCTCAGAAAAAAGAGCAAGGAAAACAAGGTTACTTAACCTTAATTAAACTACATTAAGGACATGTCGGCAGATGCTACACAACTCAGTTCTAGGCATAGGGGGAACGAGGATGCAGAATACAGTGAAATAAAGAGAGGAAAACACTTTTACAAATTAGCCTACGTTTACATACAAACCTGAACAGACACACCTGTTGACATTCTGGTGTTGAGTGACTCCTTTGGTCCAACAATATGTTGGGCTACACAGCTGGTGGCCAATTAGCAGCAGCCTGAGGCAGGACCTCCTACTGAGGTTATAGCTCCTGACCAATTAGAGGGCTTGATTTATACCAGCAATAACCCACAGTACTCACACATCTGCACACACACTGTGTACACTGTGAGGGCTCACACCCAGGTACGTACTGATTGGAACAGTATGTACATGTAGAATAAAAGACACATAAACATAACAGCAATTGCACAAATACACACGTGCTTACATATGCAAAAGCCCCCCTATATGTGCAATAATAATCAGCAATTAGAGCCTTTAACAGGATCAGTCATATCTCAGCTGTTGCTGCATCAGCAGATCTCAAGCCTTTTATTATACACTCTCTGTTTCTCTCACAGAAAAATACTGTTATCAAGCAAAAGTTATATTTACACATCATTTTATCAATCCATCACACTTAATCTTAGGGTTAGGGCTGGGGATCAGAGAGGTTACCCAAAACAATGGAGTCATTCTCTGGGACAGTGAATCCCCACAGACCTTTGGTTGTGGGTATTCACTTTTAAGATCATAACTGAGATTAGTAATGTCATAAAAGTCCTGCTGATTTATCTATAACTCAGCGTCATGTGTGCAAAGACAGTGAGATGCTTTTTGCTATCAGCAGTAGAGACTAAAGGCCTGCCAGCAGGTCCAAATCAAATAAATAAAAATAAATACATTTATAAAAGGAAAGGAACACAACAACAGCAACAAGCTGCAGATGCCATTACTGTGGTGGGATTTGATCACAGGCAATCAGGCAGAAGCAGCCGGTGTCCAATCCGCTCGTCAGGGAAGTGGTTTATTTGACTGATGGCAGCCAAGAGTGGTCTTGATATTTCTCAAAGCAGTAGCTCCAATCAGAGCCAAGCCATGCTTCTCATTAGGACTCAACACCCTTCCTCCTGACACAACATTCACCCTGGGTGATCAAATTGCATTTAGTAAAACTGCATCATATTGTTCCTAAAAAAAACTTTTGGACCGACTTGAAAGCTCACAATAACAAGGGCTGAAAAAATATGTCATACTGACTTGACTTGCCTGCTGAAGGCCAAATAATAGGTGAAGGTAAAATTATGGTTTTTTTTGTTCAACTGCTTCACAATGTAAATTGGTTGTTACCAATGCTAACGACCCTCAAAAGTTCAATAATGCAACAAAATAAAGCACTACACCATCAAAGAAAGTAAGCCTCATCTCATCAGCATCTTAGAAAAGTAATGTAGCACAACCTTAACCGCTAACAAGGTGCATGGAACAAGCAGGTAACACTGACACAAGAGGGAATCTCAGCCTCACAAATCATGGCACCTGCCAGCACCTGGCCTTCTGTAGCTTTAGCAGAAAATGAAATTATGAGATGAATTTGCTGTGAGACAGTGCGACTGGCACTTAAATCATTTGCAAAAGATAGTTTCTCCTCAGAAAGCACTGGTATTATCACATCACCTTTGATGCAGCTGAAAAACAAATTAATCACAGAGTCTGAGGGGAGAAAATCAACGACATAGCTGCTGCAGTCAAGATGAAAGTTGAGGAATAGGTCAAGCAGTAATTGTAATTACCCAATTTACCCCGGAGAAATGAATCACACTCATGAAAAACAGAGACCAATGCAGTCATACAAAGTTTAAAAGCATTTGAAAGCAGTGTGTCTATAGTCTACATATGGTTAAGACGGAGACTCCTGATGACTAGTGATAAATCAGATTTATATGACTGTTTCAGAATTAATATGGTTATATTCGACTACATACATCCACATCAACACATGGATCAAACATGGATTAAGCTTAGTGAAAATCTTGTAACTGACGGAACCTTAGTATGGAGCTAAAGCATCAGTCAAGATGATGGGAGTAAGCATTTATTATAAACTTGAAAAATAAACGCTTATATTAATTTTTTGAGATTACAATTTGATTGTTCTGCCCTGTCAGCAGGGCCCTGTGGTAGTTTAGATGAGATATGACCATTAACTGCATAAGGAGTTGGGTTGAAAATTCAGATAGGTAGGGTCTGACATTTTTTCTGATATTGTAGAGGGGAAACCTGCTTGTCCAAGAGACAGAGGAGATGTCAGCAAAGCTCTGTTGGTCATCAGTGAAGGCCTAAGTCTAGTAGACGCTGTTGAAATAATTACTGAAGATCTCAAGATGCTGAGCTGTAGATGTCTCCCTTCCATCCAAGCAGAGATGTCAGACAGACAGGCAGCAATGCGTGATAGGTCAGTGGAGTCATCCGGTGCTAAGGAAGAAAAGAACTGCATCTCTTCCAAATACCAATGATAGGAAAAGCCATGTGAGCAGATTATAGGACCCAGGCATGAAGTATAGATGGAAAAAAGAGGAGGGCCAAGAACTGAGCCACGCGGCACACTGGTGGAACGGCTGAACTCTAGCCTTTGAAGAAGCTGGCAGTAGATGGGAGTGATTTGAAAATAAAAAACAGCTTCCTGGGGTCAGTCCACTTGCTTGCTGCTTTATTGTGGTGGCACTGTAATGGGGTCTTGGACTAGTAACACTTCCACTCAGCAGTTCTACCTGTTGGTACTCTAAGCACTTTACACTGCTTCTCATTCACCCATTCACACTTACAATCACACACAGTCACACAGCGATGGAGGAGTGGTTATGCATCTGCCCAACACTCTCACCACGCAGCAAGCAGGGCCGGAATACAGGGGGCAGGATCTATCCAGACAGGTTGAAAGTGTGGTGCCGAAGCTGACTGAGATGTTGTCTTTAGTACAGTTTCAGGGAGAATGAGGTCCGGGTGGTTACCAGCTTTGTGGGCTACTTCAGATCAAACCTGGTCAGAAGTGCAAAGATCTCCCAGATGAGTCCCATCTTTAGGGAGGAAAGACAGCAGCATGTCAAGCTCATCACAGCAGTTACTCTGTTGGTCCAATTGTCAGTAGATCACAATCACTGATTGTAACTGGTGCAGTGACCCTGGTAGACATCTCCTGCTCTGTTTGAGCCCAGTGAGAAAGACGGCTGCAGTTACAGAAAACATGCTGTGATGGTCCATGTTTGATTTCTTTTCTTTGAAATAGAGCACAATAGTGTAGATCAGAAATGTGTGTGTGTGTGTGTGCAGACCTCATTAAAGAGCCTCTTGTCAAGGGCACTGTAAAAAGTGAATGGCCTCGCCCCAGATGATGTGCTTCTGCCAGCAGCATGGACAACATTTGGGTCCATCCATGAGTACCATCGTCACTTCACACTGCGCAGATATCTGTAGCAAAGGATAGAATTTTTGATTAGGAAGACCAGCTCCTTATAGATGTCATCCTCTCTTTCCTGAGTCTTATCCTTATTTATTTGCTCCTTTCTCTCTCTTTGTCCATCTATCCATATTCCCACTGTCTCTTTTTGCCGATATGTTTAACCACTGTACTCTGCACTTTGTTTTCTCCCATTATTCTCCTCCCTATTTCAACTTCTCTTTTTTTTCTTCCTACCTCCCTATTCTGTGTTGCTTTTCTTTCTGTATGGTCATTTATTATTTCTCCTACCAAAGACCGTAAAGTTCTTTCAACAGTTCTATTAATATTAAATTACTATTATCTGTCACAAACACACTTTGTCTGCATTACTGAGCTTTAACAAGTCCTATTTAAAATCCAGCATTGTTTACACCAAATACATGACTACTTGCCATCTTCTTCCATGCTCTTGCTGATGCTTAATGTCACGAGTGCTATCTGTGGAACAGTGGAATGGTGTGAAACCAGTGGCAGGAGAGTGTTTGCACCAGAAAAAGAAAATGATGAATACCTTACCAGAAAATACCTCCGCAGTCGTATTAGGATTGAAAACTCAACAGGGAACCTGTCGTGTCCAACACAAAATAGTTGTAGAGCACAAAAAATGACAGTGACAGGATTCTAAATCTATGCATCTGAGTAAAGTTAAAATCATACAAGTTTTCTCCTAATAATTTGACATTTTCTGACCACATTTTTTAGACACATCAAGCATTTATCTGATGATAAAGTTTATAATAATACTAATAATACTACTGCTACTACTATTACAAATAATAATAATAATAATAATAATAATAATGCAGAGATTTATTAGGGACAGTGGAGAATGTCTCGGAGGTAAAACCTGTTGTGTTAAAAATATTTCATCACCTGGGGAGCAGTAATGAGCTGAGTAACAAGTGACCAGTTCACTCTGATGTTGGTGTAAAGAGGAAGGATGATAGAAATGGTTAATTGTCTAGGTTTCTAATACTTTAATAGTTTTTTAGACACTCTCTCTTGAGTATTAGCCATCAGAGGAAATTCTGATCCAATGTGGAAAATCAGTAAGTCAGCACATTTTAGTGATTTGATAAATTTTGCTACAGAAATACAGCTAAATATAACACTGGTATGTATAATGATCTGTAGACTTAATTGGTATTAGAAGGTGACAAGAGCATTTTCTTCTGCTACACTGCTGAACCTGGTGACCTGCTGGCCCCTTCTCTGAACCCTGCATCATTCTGCCAGATAGAGAGAGACGGATGCAGAGATAGAGAATACCAGCTGTCCTCTGGCATGCTGCTGGCTTTACTTGCTATTCTATTAAAGCAATGCCTATACCAAAAACCACTGTCCTGTGCAGAACCACAAGCTGTGTCTGTTTGTGTGTTTATGTGAGTGGTTGTCAGTGAACAAACAGAATGATAATCATATGATCACAGTTTACCACTGTGTCTGTGTGCGTGTATTTGTGTGTGTCTTTTTGCAGTTGTCTGGACAAATGTGAGCACATTTGAGCTAGTCCTTTGAGGGGCCTGGTTGGGTCAGGGGTTAGGGAATGCATTATGTCAATGAGTATCCTCACAACTATTGAAAGCATCTGTGTGTGTGTGTGTGTGTGTGTGTGTGCACCTTCATGCTATATAACACACCTACCTGTCTTGCTGTTCTAAGATGAGCTCTAAGCCCTGGGATAAAAAGCAGCCTAGCATATCCACACACACACACACACACACACAGACACACACAGAATGACCTCTTTTTGTTATGGCATAATGGCACATTGACACTCATACGTACAGCCAGAAAAACAAAGAGTCAGAGACACAAACACACTCACACAGCTGCCTATCATGCCAGGTAGAAGATTACAGTTCAAATCACAGGCTTCCCTGGAGAGTCTGTGATCTAAAAAACAGAAATACACCATAATGGCTATTTGGATAGACACTAGGAGGGATGGTCAACATTTCAGAGCTTAGGTAAACATGCAAAAAAGACAATTATACAGTGACTTAAATTTTAGAGTGACTCATGACATATTGGTAGTTTAATGAATTCATACAAAATTTGACTTGTTAAGCAACATATTCTCATCCCACAGTGTCAGATATTGACACTTCCTAAGGCGTCCAATATTACTTTTTTACATCCTTTGGTGAATTGTATTGACACCATTCTGAGATTGACGTGGTCTACTGGGATGATATGGTGCTATGAGGTCTTCTATATATGATGGAGCCTGACCATTCAGAGCTTTATATGTAAGAAGCAGGGTTTTAAATTCTATTCTAGATTTAATGGGAAGCAAATTGAGAGAAGCTAGTGAAGGTGAAATATGATCTCTCTTGCTAGTTCCAGTCAGCACTCTTGCTGCAGCATTTTGCATTAATTGCATAGACCAGTTTTTCGGCATCACTTTAAGACAGGATGCTCCTAATTTTGGCAATGTTCCGTAGGTGGAAGAAGGCTGTTCTAGAGATTTGTTTTATATGTGAGGTAAAGGACAAATCCTGGTCAAAAATAACTCCAAGGTTCCTTGCAGTAGTACTGGAGGCCAGACTTATGCCATCTAGAGTAACACTATGGTTGGACATCATGTCTCTGAGAGTTTTGGGCCCAAATACTATGACTTCAGGTTTGTCTGAGTTTAGAAGTAAAAAATTGTGGGACATCCAGGCCTTTATGTCTTGTAGGCATGAAGCTTAATTAACTGACTAACTTTTTAATCTGGTTCCATAGATAGATATAGCTGGGTATCATCAGCATAGCAGTGGAAATTTATGGACTGTTTTCTAATAATGTTGCCTAAAGGAGACATATATAAAGTAAAAAGTATTGGTCCTAACACAGAGCCTTGTGGAACTCCATAGCTAACCTTTGTGTGCATGGAGGATTCATCATTAACATGAACAAATTAAAGTCTATCAGATAGATAAGATTTAAATCAACCTAGTGCAGTTCCTTTAATCCCAATTTCATGTTCCAGTCTCTGTAATAAAATGTTGTGATTAATGGTATCGAATGCAGCCCTAAGATCTAACAGAACAAGTATAGAGATGAGCCCATTATCTGATGCCAAAAGAAGATCGTTCATACCGCATTTAACATTATATTTGTTTTCAGTTTGATCTAAAAATAATGGTAATGAGAAAGAAGAGGTCCTCACAAGACACAAACAGAAGGGAACACAAAGAGAGAAAGAAGCAACACAGTGAGATTAGAAAGAAGGGCAGCGAGAAAATAATGAGGCTGGAAACATGGCTTTTTTGCTGATTTCCTTCAACCCAACTCTGAATAGTGTAAATGTATGTAATGTGTACAGTGTGTGTCTTTTTGTGTTTGTGTGTTTGTTTATGACATTATTTTGCCACCTCCCACTGTGATGCTGCATTTTTAAAAAAGGAGCGCTATCAATAAGTAATGACAATTCCAGCAAATGGCATAAAGAAGACACATTCACATAATGCATACTCACAGAGACAGACACTGAAGCTGTCAGATCCACATTGTGAAGAGTGCTTGTTAAAACCGGGCACCTTGTTGCCCTCCTAGTTTGCTTGTTTGTGTACATTTCTGTCATGATAATTTTTGTACCTAAAATTAGAGGTGACACTCTATCACACACACACACAAACACATAAAGAGAGAGACAGAGAGAGAGACAGAATTTTGACATTTATTGAAACTCACATTCAGTTAGGTTGGGCTTGTCCTACATATATTTTGGCACATTTTTCTGAAATGTCGCTGAGTATTGGGAACATTTTTGTGTCTTTAGTGTCAACATCAAGTGTCTTTTTGGTATGCAGAGTTTTTGCATGGCTACAAAAGACAGTCTTAGTACAATACTAGTACAGTACTCTATCATTCTCCAATGGCTAATAGAAAATGCTTATAGTCACTCACTATCCACTTTATTAGGTACATTAACCCAACTATCTATTTATCCACGTAACACATAACATAACATAACAGCAACTCAGTGCCTTTAGGCATGTAGATGATCTGGATTAGAATTAAGTGAAAAAGCTGATTTACGAGTTTGAATATAGCATTGCTGTTTTTGCCGAATGAGCTGGTCTGACTATTTCAGACACAGCTGGACAGATAATAAAGATCTTTTTGCCATGAATTTACAGCAATCCAAGTACCTTTCACCTACAACTGTGCTCGCTCAAAGAAATATGCAGTTTCATACACTCTGCATTTAAATAAATCAAGTAAACATAATTTGTTTTGACAAGAATAAACGGTGTTTTCTTACGTTAAATTAATTATTCTTGTTCACTGTATCACTATAACATGTTCAGAACAGGCAGCATGATGGTGGAGCTTAAATCGCATGCCGGTTGCGAAGTTTGTATAGTTTCCACGTGCTTGCATGGGTTTCCTGTGCGTACTCCGGTTTCCTCCCACAGCCCAAAGACATGCATGTTAGGTTAACTAAATCGCCAGTAGGTGTGAATGTGAGTGTGAATGGTTCTCTGTGTATGTCTCTATGTGTTAGCCCTGAGATAGACTGGAGAGCTGATGCGGGGAAACCCACATTTTTTAAAAATTCCAATTAACATATTTTACAGGTTTTCCATAAAACAATATGGACAGTATATGAAGGAGACAAAAAAATGTAAGTGTAACATAGTGCAAGCAGGAACATATTGAGAATATTACCACAAAATGTATAATGCTTGCTTTTGAATTTAGCTTGTCCTGTCCATTTGTATGTGAGAACAACTGGCAGCAGCTGCGTCTTCAGTCTTAAGCATAAACTTAACATTTTTCTTTGACAACTGTTAACACTGACTGAGCCAGACAAAGACCCAATACGTCAGACCAATCATCATGACCAAATAACAAACATATTCAGCTCCACAGTCATTAATCATATGCCCACCATAGTGATGAAGGCCTTCTAACATTAACAAAGTATTTTATTTTGTTTTACCAAAGACATAATTTGCCACTAAATGGTACTGGGCTGAGTCAAAACCTAATTAAACATTGAAAATTAAGTATCACATCATGAATCTTATGCAATAAATTCATTTGTAGGACGTTATTATATTCACTTTTACTGAATGGTGATCATGTCATGTGGTCTAAATGCTCTGCACTGAAACACAACTGAATATGTGCCTTTCAATTTCCAATACTGTTTCTTAAGCCATGTTTTAGTCTGTTGATATAATAAACACACACACCTCAGTGTTTCAATGCACTCCATACATTCTGTTTGTGTAGCAGTGTGGTGCACCTGCTAAAGCCTTCCCTGGGGAACAGTCGCTTGCTGTTAATAGTCCCCCCCTCCATCTGCTTGTCAGACTCAGGCAATGGAACCTGTTCAGGCTGCACAAACCAGCCACCTCTGAACAATAACACACACACATGCACACACACGTAGTGTAAGTTCCAGACTGAAGAACATCATTATGGGCTGAGATTGTACTTTTAATGGCTCTTTGACCAATACCTTTAAGGTAGATTAGAGGCTATAAACAGACTAAGGAGTGTGTTGCCACATGAAAAACATCACTGAACATGCTTCTCAGTGTGGGTCTGCAGGTCTTAACACAAACACAACAAATACAACTCTTTTGTACATGAGTTGTACAATGTATTTTGATCAGGAATTCATGCTTTCAATAACATACATTTTAAGTGATGAATTCCTTCTTGCCTTTACTACAACCCTGGTTCACTTTCTGGGCTGCAGACAGGGATTACCTGAAACTAATCCAACCCGATCACATCAAATGCATTCACGCACATAAGTGTTAGTACAAGCAATCCTGCACATAAACTGATGTTAAATTTCTGACAGCACCTAAAGTACTGACCATGACAGAGCTGCACACAAACATTTGAAATGAACAATAATCCGACTTCATTCAATTCTTTTTTTACATTCAATGTAGCATTAGAAATCTGGATGGATGTGCAAATGTGTGAACACTGCAACCACTACTGGTGTGAATATGTTTCAGAGACAGAGTGAGTGACATAAAAGATGAGCGGTGCTTAAGAAAGTTTACATGACAATTTGCACAGGTAAAATTATATCTATTATAAATGTAGATGTAATGTGTCCAACCACCGTATGCCTACTGGGGAAGATAGAGCAGTTGTTCCCCAATCTCACAGTTCTTGGTTCAATCCTTGGCTCGTCCGGTCAGATGTCAAAGTGTCCTTGAGCAAGACACTGAACCCCAACATCATGCCATCCTGTTAGCTAGTTTTTTGTTTGTTTTTTTTTGTCTTTTTTTACATTGTCATAGACAACATTTCCCTTTGTGATTTCTAGAACAGAAGACCAGAATGTACCAAGATACAGTTTCACATTTTGAACATATAACGAGAGCATGGACAAGAAATGAAAACTGTTCAGTTATAAATGCCAAAGCATCATTGTTGCTATGGCTCCTACTGTGGTAAAAATATACAACAGAAACATTGGTATACATTGGGTATAATGTCAGCACATTATCAGGTGCCTTTGTGGTACTAATTAACATTTGTATTTTATTTTATTTTTTGTGATTGCAACCTCTTTATAGAGCAGCAATATTGGACAGATGGAAGAGGTTGGACAGTTATACCATACTTGCCATTTTAATGTTTATGCAAGATGGAAGACTGTTAACAACAGCAAGTGCTGATATGAGAAACCACTAACACATCACTATGACTGTTTGTGTATTTTGGCATCTTTGGCTGTACGCCTGTCTATTTGGAGTCCTTGGCATGAAGACGTTTCAGAAGTTGTGTTAATACTGCAGCCTGTGCTGTAAAGTGCCTGTGGATGAAAGTGTTTTTTGATAAAAAGCATGCTGGGCCTGTGAAGTAGGCTAGTTAGCAGTTAGCCTGCATACTGGCTCAGTGTGTTCCCAGTTACCATAACCTGCTAGCTCAGTATGTCTCCTTCAACACCTTGACTCTGTGCTAATTGGGACAAACCCCCCGTAGTGCGACCCTCAAGGGGAGCCATTCTGATGTGTGCGTGTGCGTGTGTGTGTGTGTGTGTGTGTGTGAATCAGACAGCATAAGTTGCAAGGAAGCAACACAGAAAGAAAGAGAGATAATAGCATCCATAACTCTCACATCTAGCTTGTATTTTTTCCCCAGCTAATTTCTTTCTACGACCGAAGAGTCATTCTAAGAATATTAGTTTTAAATTTAAAATCCGATGAATTAACTTCTTATAATGCATTTTAATTTAATCTCCAATTTGTCTTGCACAAATAACTTTTTTCTAAACTAATTAAAGGACATTTTGTCTTCTATCCTCAATTTATCCAGACTACTTCTTGTGAGGGATTTTCAAACGGATTATTATTCTGACAGCTTTGCCACAGATATATTTATTATTACACTTTCCCTCAGCATGTGTCTGGTCTGATGCATGAGATGGGGATTATCCTGTAACACAAACACTGCTGCAAATGCTGCTGTGGAGGACTTTGGTAACTTACTTAATAAAAAGCAACATTTTGCTCTTTTGACACAGCATGTCCAAGGCTTTTGATACTGTTGATCACAACATTTTGTTAAATAAGCTGCCCTTGTTCTTTTGTACAAAAGGAACAAATCAAAATCTGCATTTCACAAAGGAACAAATATTAGAGCAAGGCCAATACAAGCAAGAACTGCTGACATTCCCAGTTCTGTGCATTTTGATGTCAATGCTAAACTTTAGTAATGCAGCTTTAGTCCATTCCTCAAGTGGTTGCCACTAGTAAACACACCTCCTTCTCTTCATCTTGGTTGTGGGCTGTACCACAGGTTTCTGTTCTGGGCCCCGTCTTGTTTCCTTAATCTGAGCTTCCCTAGTTTATTTAGAATTCAATTGTTTTTAGTCATTAAAATATGCAAAGTTAACGTTACATGGCTGTTGAAATGTGGTCTTACAGTGGGTGCCTAAACATACTCTATTGCTTTATGCTGACAATGAGCTTTGTGTGTGTCCCCCTAACCTTCAAGTTACCTGATCAGGGTTTATTGCTTGTTCTTTAGTGTACATTGAAGCCCAATTATTCATTTCATCATTTCATTCTTGCTCTTTAACAGCATTCGTCAGACCTACTTTCTTTATTGTGTTTACATTATGTATCAGTTTGCCTTTCTTCTTTATTAAAAAACTGTGATCCAAGCTTTACTCCAAATTAATCAAGGTATGGGACATGCTAGCACGTGTGTTCCAAACCAAAGGTTACTTGACCCAGATAGAAGTCCATAGTCCATACTACAGTGTGCTTGTGCGTCTTCCTGAGGATGAGTTCCTGCTGTTTTTCAACCTCTACACCAAGCAATGCTGTGGTTTGTATGTGCATGTAAGTGTGTGTTTGTGGCATAATTTATTAATGTTGTTTCATCCTTGAACCAATTTCTTCAGAAGCAGACATCATGCTGGGTATCGCACCAACACACCCTCCCATGTCCTTGGCGATGGCAGTTCAATACTTCTCTCCTTTTCTTCTCCTCTTTACACTCTTCTTACAAACCTTTTAAGGTTGTTTATCATTTACTCTACCACCCAGAAATGAATCAACAAGTACCACTCTTTATAATTTAAGTGAGTGGTACTTTAGTCTGTTACTTTGTTCCAAAATTTTGGAATAAACAGTTATGAGCTAATAATAATATGTCAAGACAATTAACAAATGTTGTGTCAATAGTGTCAAATTTTTAGAAAATTAATTAAGTACATGTGTTTGTTATCTGCTCAGCAGGTGCAGTTCTCTTCAAAAAGTATTGGAATGCCAAGGCTAATTGTTATCCTTTTGCTGTTCCCTGAAGACATTTAAGACATTATGAACTAAATATAATTATGAGACAAAAAATCAAAAGATCAACATTTCAGCTTTCACTTGTTATTGTTCACACCTTGATAGAATAAAACAATCATAAAACATAGCTCCTGTTATATCAGATGAGCCAAATTTCAATGAGCAAAATTATTGGAAAAGATATTGAAGTTACTCTGAGTTAAATAATTTGTTGTGAATCCCTTATTCGCAATAACTGCATTGAACCTGGGACTACTTGGCTTCACAAAATTGTTGGTTTCTTCTTTGGATGTGCTTTTCAAAACCCTTATTGCCACCTTAGTACAGTTGTTAGTTTGTTGGGGATTGAGGTTCTCCATTTATTCTCCTCCTAAACAGGTGAAACTTCAGTTGGGTTAAGGTTTAATGATTGACTTAGTTAGTCTAAAAGCTCTAACAATCAATGTCATGACAATAATAGTTCACATTTTAATGCAAGGTGACACAGACAAACCTTTGAACTGTGAAATTGTGCTCTTAATCATTTCCATAAACCCAAAATCTTCTACTTTCATTTTGACTTTGAAGATGCAGGATGTTTTATTATGTTAACTTTAGTTCCAAACCAAATTCACATTTTTATCAGACTGACCAATGCATCAATGTGGCTTTGAAACCTCACATATCAATGTGCTGATTGCCAAACCTCTTCTGTTGCAGACAAAGGCTGCTAATTGTCATGAACCTAATGTAACCCACTGTAGCAGGGCTTATGATAAAGTTACTTTAAAGCCGTTTCTCTTCAGCTTTCCCTCTAAACCTTTGTAAAGCTTAAGAAAAATCCTTCAAAAATTAGTCCAAAGTACTTATGGAATAATAAAAAAATATATATATTTCTTTTCATGGTGCCTTGAATTTGAATTGTACCATTGTTCATTTCCATTCATGCTTCCCTCCCTAAACAAAAGATTGGTCTTTCACTTCACTCCCCCCAGCAATACCAACCAGTGAGGGAATTATTAAGGAGTAGTGTAACTTTCCTAAGTGGTCGAATTGTGGATGGCAATGTTTGATGAGTAAATTGGGAGCAGTGTGGGTCGGAGACTCCACAGCCTTGAGTCTCAGTGCCACGCCAGCACCGAACAATCTGTAATTGGCACCAAATAGAGACACCCAACTGTCACCCATAAGGCGAGTCAGAGAAGGATAGAACAGAGGAGCCTGAGTTACAAGATAGCAAGAGCAATGAGAGATCTGCAACTGTGACAACTATAAACCCAGTCTTTCTTTTCTCTGTTGTTTCTCCCCTTTTATTCTTTTCTTGCCTTTCCATCTGACTGTCTTTCAAAACTTCAAATCACTTGATTATTCTTTACCTTTTATTTAATTATTTTCTAGTAAAATTGTCTTTCTTCCAGCTCTCTTGTTCTGTGGTTTCAATATGTCAAACTTGTTATGGTTTTGCATATTCTTAATACTTCTCTATGTTTTCATCTTTCACTTGCTGTTTCCACTGCAAGTCTCTCAATTTCTGCTGCATTATAGGAGCATTCTTAATGTTACTCTTGTCCTTTTGTTTAACCCAGATGAGATAAACCATTTAATGTGTATCACAAATTTGACTATATAACGTTTTATCATCAGAAGGTTTTAATTTACAGTGTAGTTTATACTAATGCATTAATTGACCAAGCAGTAGGTGGCCAATGACTAAAGGAAGCAGGCTGCAAACTGTTCAAACAAAACATTAAACTATAGGATCTGTAAAATAAAAAAGGTACCTTATTAGAGATCATAGTTGTTAATGCTTGGACAAAGTAGAATTTGGGACAGTTGTCTGAAAGACAAAGTAGATTTCAAGCCCTGTTGCCTCCACCTATGCTTGGTCAATGACTGTTGCTTTGTTAGGAAATGTAGGAACAATCCTTCCAGAATCCAGAAGTGGCAGTTGTGCAACAGCAGGCTCTTCTCCTTCGCATTTAGGATCAGTCTTCAGTTCATAGATCAATATATAACGGCTGTGTAGCCACCATTATGTAGGTATCTGTAGCCTTAGTAGAAGAGAATATGCCTTATTTAATTGGTTGTGTTCCTATTGGCTGGCAGTCTAAGTTGAGTTGAAACTGCTAATCAGACGAAGGGCTCATAAAAAATGCATGACAGCTTCCAAAACAGCCTGCTGAAGTACTTAGGGGATTCTGGGCTGCTTGTAAGTCTGCATTTTGACAAATTTAAATATCATTGGCTTGAATGAAAAAAAACTCAGATGTTTAAAATACACTCTGTTGTTGAATCTGTCAAAACATCAATTCTTTAGCACCATTTCAGCATATATGGCACCTGTCTTTTGTGGGCTCATTCACTCTGCTTAACCATGACTACGTAGCATACGGCTTCATTGTAAATAGTCTTCTTGTATAGCACTTTTATCCAAGGTACTTTACAGTGTTGCTTCACATTCACACACACATCGATGGCAGTGGCTGACATGCATGGTGGTTATCTGACCCACCGGGAGCAACTTGGGATTCAGCATCTTGCTAAAGGACACTTTAGCCTGGCACGCGGCCAGGAGGCACCAGAAAGTCAAACAACTGATCCTGTGATCTGTAGACAACTGCCTTATCAACTGAGGTAGTTACCTACAGCTGATCAAAGGGACAGAAATGTATTTGTCCAGTCAGTGTTCACACTTGCCAATAAGCCAAAGGGTGGCAGATTAAGGAGATGCGGTTACATGTAGAACTAACACTTGCTATTTTTAAGATGCAGCTTTTAATAGAAAACACATTACACTTAGTGATAGCACTGTAATGGTCTGTAAAATGATATAGCACATAATTCCTTTCATATTTGTACTTTCTGTTGGCCTTCACGCTCTGTCACTTTTTTCCAGACCCATGAACGTTAGCTATCAAACACCTCAATTAAACCTTGGTTACTGAGGAAGATGGGTTGCTGACGGTCTGTTTGGAATGTAATTCTGACTTTTCCAGTGTATGATTCTGTGCTGCTGGGTATAATATTGGATCGTCTATTGCTGACCTTGCAGGCATTGCAGTGATGTAGTCCAGGAGTATTGTTGCCTGTGGCTGATGGTTGGTGTGAGGGTCTGTGAACAATTTTATGTGCATGTATTGGGAGGGGGGAGCAAGGAAGAGCTGCTATTTCTTTTCTATTCCACCTCACCGATTCCTGGTGTTTTTTTATGGGAGGTTTGTTTTTTTTCTTGTTGGATTTTATTGCTCTTGTCTGATTATGAGTTTATGAACACTAGTATTTTGCACTTTTGTAATGCCCACTGTGATCAGCAACCTTTCTTCTCTACTTTAAGCTCTGTCTTTATTGACTGGTTTCTCTTAGGTGTAACAACCTACCATCAAACATGTTGAATTACTTTTTTTGGAAGCCCTTGGTGAATATATATATAGCCTAGGATTTTACTAGGATTTTAAACGTGACATTCAGTCTGACTGACAACAGTGCCAGATCCATGTCTATTAGCCCTGATAGAACTGTGAAGGTATGAGATATTCAGGCTTCAACCTTTCTTTTAAAAGCAGCCAGCAAGCAAAACATCAAGAGGAAGAAAAGGGTGCAGCACAGTGGGAAGAAAAATGGAGGATGGGAAAAGGAGCTAATACATGTTAGAAATGATAAAGAAGCAATGGGATTGTGGAGGAAACAGGAGAACAATGAGCATGAGTGAAGCAGAAAGTCCTTAAACTCATTTTAGAGTCAGGTATAGCAGGAGCAGATGCAACAACCGCTGTCTCTGACTTACCGGCATGCTACACACTAGATCATAGCCGCTCAGCACAAGAATACTATTTAAGTTTTACAAATGTCCTGAGCCAAGTCTAGAGATTTGAATCAGGGCCGATGAATAAGCTGTAACCTCACAGCATGAAAGACATGGGTTTGAATCCACTAGCCAGCTTTTGCCTTTTCTGTGTGGAGTGCTCCATTTTCCTCTACACACCAAAGACATGCAGTTAGGACAACGAAGCCCATAATTGTGAGAATGAATAGTTATAAATTATTTATAGATTTTGCTGTGTTCTGTGTAAACTTTGAAAACACTGTTAGAAAACTAAAATAAAAATGCACTTTACAACTGAGTAAAAAGACAATTATGTATCTTTTGTACTATTATATATTCACACAGATTTCAGCTGTAGAGATGGGCTGGTTGGAGACTCCAAAGTATCCATGAATTTATTTCCAATTTCGCATCCATTGGCAGATCTAGACATGTTTACATTGGGTGACGAATGCCTTGCAAGAGGTTTTTGGGATGGTGGCATGGAATGGTATTTGTGTGTGTGTGTGTGTGTGTGTGTGTGTGTGTGCGTGTGTGCGCATGTGTTAGTTTAATTTTTATTCACACAATTAGTCCAGCTTGAAATGTCCCTGTTTCCATCACCTTCTGCTTCAATAATGTTTTTCTATGTTTCATTCTTATGGTTAAAATCCAATTATTGCCTAACACTTTAATACATGTGGATGATACAATACAACTATAAAATCAGTAAAAATGTAACAAATTTATTTACACATTTTATCCCTTCCTAGCAAATACAATCCAAGTTTTACAGGAAATGAGGGATGATGTTTTTGTTCACACTGGATGTTAGGTTCAATTTTGAGTAGTGCTTGCGTGGGTTTCTGCTCCATACTCTGGTTTTCTCCCAACGTGCTTTGTAATTCTAACCTTCTCTCAAATTACTTTATCATTAGAATGACACAGTAATATGAAGTCTTCCAGTCTTACAATAGAGTTTAAACATTAAGTAAAGTAACTATATGGTTAGACAGTATATTTTTATATGTTTAGGGCCAAAAATAATAACTTTGGTGTGAAGTTGTCTCAGGTTAAGGCCTATGTCCGAAGTTTACTTTCATCATTCTTTACCACAACCCCATTGAGTTCTCGATGAAAGTCCAAATGCACTGTTGAGTATAGTGCCAAGCATTCCTATCCACATGGGAGTGAGTCATAGGCTTTCCTGTAGTTGATCCTGGATGCACTCAGGTTGCTCTGTATGGATATTGAGTCTTTGGTGACTAATCTATTACTAACTGGTGCTTTGAGCCTCTGGTGTTGGTCCAATACTTCTGAGCTGTGCTCATTTACTAATTCATGCGAACTTGCAGCTTGGCAGCTATGACAACTGATAGTCAACCAACCCCAAAACAGGAAACTGGTGGGCAAGTATAACTATGTTAACCATTTCTATTTGTAGCATTAAAGATTTAAGATTTAAACAACTTTATTGGTCCCATAGGGAAATTGTGTTGCCTTGATACAGGTGCTCTCCACATGAAATGTAGAAAAGAAGAGGAAAACTTCCACAAAACCAAGACAATAAACAAGTACAAACTACTAATAAATAAGGAAGAAAAAAAAAAACAGCTAGAGGGGTAAAAATGAGTAAAAATACTATTTTTTTCATTTTAACCATTAAGTCCACCTCCTTTTTCCCTTTAAGTTTCCTCTCAGCCACAACATGCAGAGGGTCCAGCTTCTCCCCAGAACAGGACCAGCCCTCCTTATTAGTTTGTCCAATCTGTTACTGTCTGCCACCTCCATATTGCTTAGTGTCCTTTAGAAAATATAGCCTGCTCTGTGTTTCCCTGTATATTGATCCTGCATTACCTGACCAGTCCAGTTTATTGTCCAGATGGACACCCAGTTATTTGTACTCCAAAACTACTTCCGCCCCCTGTCCCTGTATGGAGAGAGGATTGACAGGAGTCCTGGACTTCCTGAAGTCCACCATCAGTTCCTTTGATTTACTGATGAGCTGCAGATGATTGTGCTCACACCAGTTGACAAAACTGTCACACTTTCAGCCTGTAGTCAATAGGAGTGGACCCAGAAGGAGAGACGGAACCGAGCAATTAGGAAGGTAAGAATGGTTTATTGGGGAAGTTATGCTGCAAAGGTAGAAATGGGGGGGAAAGGGGAGAGGTGGAGAGTGATGTCCGGGGAGGGTGAGTCTGGTCGGAGGAGCATGGAGACTCGTTGCAGGAGGGAGCGATGGAGCGGTGAGTCGCTGGAAGAGGAAGCGTGGAAGCCGGGGAATTAGGTGCCATGAAAACGAGGAGTTGGGGAGGATGACTGGGCGCAGGCAGGGCGACCGGAGATTCTGTAGTTCGGGGAGACACAGTGAACGACTAAGGAATTCTCTGATAGGTTAAATAAGAAACCTTGGCTACTCAAGTACCGACGAGGTTACTGAGACGACTTGGCGACTTGTGGCGTGCAGGAGACCGGTATATGAACAGCAGTCATTAAGGTGATGATTGGATGCAGGTGTGGCCACCGCTGCAGTCCCAGGTGCACTAAAGACCAAAACAAACACACACATACACAAAACAGGCAGGGAGAGGGGTGAAAAGGAGAGAGGAGGATGGGGGAGCGGAGTGGTGGGGGGCTTCCTTTGAACCAGAGACTTGTATAGAGGTGGATCAGGTTGTGGTCAGACCTGCACAGGGGTGGAAGGGCAGAAGAGCTGTAGGCGTATTTAACATTTGAGTACATCAGGTCCAGCGTCTTTTTCCCCCTGGTGTGGCAACCCACATGGTGAGTGAAAGTGGAGAGGGTCTTGGAGAGGGTTGCATGATCATAAAAGGGGCTTTAGGATCCCGGGTCTGGAGTCTGGCTGCGTCCGAGTGTATGACGTCACATGCACCATCAGTCCAGTCAACTGTTCACCTTGGTCTCCAGAAGCTTTACATACTCAGAGATGGGAGATGGGTCTTAAATCTTTTCACCCTCACTCGCCTGTTTTCTTTTTCCAGCTCTGCGACCACTCGCTGTTTTCCTCCTTATATCGTCCGTGTTGCTTTAATTCAATTCAATTCAACTTTATTTATATAGCAACAATTCTTAACAAAGTCATCTCAAGGCACTTTACAGAATAAAACCAAGATTGTAAAGATGGATACGAAAAACTCCCTTTAAGGGAACAAACCTCCAGGAGAACCAGGCTCAGGGTAGGTGGCTATCTGCCTTGACCGGTTGGGGTGAGTGGAAAGTGGAGAGAGAAAAGAAAAGAGCAACAAAAAGCAACAACAAAGCATCAGACAGGTTGGTAGACAAAGCTCCAAATCCTGGGACACCTGCAACCAGGGAAAGAGACATGGAGACAGAGAAGGAAAAATACAACTACGGGAGAAAGAACACAAAAAGTTAATGTCATACAGTGGTGACAATTGTCACCACAATTCAAAATCTGTCCTCTCTGACTTTATCTCTGAAACATCTAACATGAGTTGATGTCCTCATTCCTGATCCTGTCCATCCTCGTGACTCCCAAAGAGAACCTCAACATCTTAAGCTCTGCTACCTCCAGCTCTGCCTCCTGTCTTTTCTTCAGTGCCACTGTCTCTAAGCCGAACAACATCTCTGGTCTCACCACCGTCTTGAACATCTTTCCTTTCATTCTCGCTGATACTCTTTTATCACACAACACACCTGACACTTTTCTCCACCCGTTCCAACCTGCCTCCACACTCTCCGTTGCTCTGAACCGTTGACCCTAAGTACTTAAAGTCCTGCACCTTCTTCACCTCTGCTCCCTGTAACCTCACCGTTCCTACCATACAAGTCCTCATATGCTCTTTGTTTGGCCTTTTCCACCTCTACCTTCACCTTACGCTGCATCTCCCTGTACTCCTGTCTACTCTTTTCTGTCTTCTCAGTGTCCCACTTCTTCTTAGCTAACCTCTTTCTCTGTATAAATTCGTGAACCTCCTCGTTTCACCACCAAGTCTTCTTGTCCACTTTCCTCTTTCCAGATGACAAACCGAGTATCCTCCTACCTGTCTCCCTAATCACATTGGCTGTAGTGGTCCAGGCATCTGGAAGCACCTCCAAACCACCCAGAGTCTGTCTTAGCTCCTCCCTGAAAACTTCACAGCATTCTTCCTTTTTCAACTTCTCACCACTTCGTCCTCTTCATCTTCCTCACCACCAGAGTTATTTTACACACAACCATCCTGTGTTGTGTGGGTATGCTCTCCCCTACCAATACTTTGAAGTCACTGATCTCTTTAAGATTACAACATCTACACAACCTTTAGTCCAACCTGAGTGCTTCTACCACCGCTCTTATTTGTCACCCTATGTTCCTGCCTCTTCTGGAAGAAAGTGTTCACTACAAATGTTTTGCACTTATATAGCGCTTTTCTACCTATTGGCACTCAAAATGCTTTACACTGCATCTCATTCACCCATTCACACTCACAATCACACACACACTCATACACTGGTGGGGGAGCTGCTATGCAGCTGGCCAACGCTCACCGGGAGCAACTAAGTTGGGGTTCAGTGTCTTGCTCAAGGACACTTCGAAATGTGACCGGAGGAGCCGGGGATTGAACCAACAACTGTGGGATTGGTGGACAACCGCTCTACCTTCCTGCACCCCAGTCGCCCACTACAGCCATTTCCATCCAATTTGCAAAGTCTACCACCACCTGTCCTTCTGCATTCCTGTCCTGAAGACCAAATCTCACATCACCTCTGTTCCCTTCTCTTCTAACTGACATCCTACCTGTGGGGCATAACCACTAACAACATTGAACATCATGCCATTAATTTCCAGATTCAGACTCATCAACCTCTGATACTCTTTTCACCTTTCACCTCACAATCTCCTCTTTCAGGATAACTCCTGCTCCATTTCTCTTCCTATCCGACCCATGATAGAACAACTTGAACCCTGCTCCTAAGCTTCTAGCCTTGCTACCTTTCCACCTGGTCTCCTGGATACACAGTATATCCACATTCCCTCGTTGCATCATGTCAGTCAACTCTCTAGCCTTCACTTCCCCAAAGGGAAGTCAAAGTCCCTACTGTCAGTCCTACATTCTTAGCTTTCCTCTTCTCTCTCTGCTTACGAACACACCTTCCTCCTCTCCTACTTCGTCTTCGACCAACAGTAGTCCAATTTCCACTGGTACCTTGTAGGTCAACAGCACCGGTGGCGGTCGTTGTTAACCCGGGCCTAGACTGATCCGGTATTGAAGTCATTGTCATGATTCGCATTTTTAATTAGGCATGTGTTTTACGTCAGATGCCCTTCCTGACACAACCCTCTGCATTTATCCAGACTTGGGACTGGCACAAGAAGACACTGGCTTGTGTCCGCTTGCAGTTGCATACCCTGTCATACGCTTTCTCCTAATCTCTAAACCAGTACTCTCCTAGACACTTCCATACCTCCACAGGTATCTCAACCGGACCAACTGACTTTCCACTATTCATCCTCTTCAATACCCCCCTCACTATACTCTTAGTAATCTTTGCTACTTCCTGCTCCACACCAGTCACTTCTACTCTTCATTCCCTTTCATTTTTCTCATTCATCAACTCTTCAAAGTTCTCCTTCCATTTTCCCATCACACTCCTGGCACCTGTCAATACATTTCCATCTTTATCTTTAATCACCCTAACCTGCTGCACATCCTCTCTTTTTCTATCTCTATGCCTCGCCAACCTGTACAAATCCACCTCTCCCTCCTTGAACCGTTGAATTTAAGTATTTAAAGTCCTCTCCCTTCTTTACCTCTGCTCCCTGTAACCTCAGCATTCCACTTGGGTCTCTCTCATTCACACACATGTATTCTGTCTTGCTGCTGCTAACCTTCATTCCTCTGCTTTCCAGAGCAGACCTCCACCTCTCTAGATTTTCCTCCACCAGCTCCCTACTCTTGGAAAAATTTACATATTTATGAAGGCAGTTTTACCAGTTGTAATGGTGGCAAACATTTAAATAGAAATGTGTATCAATAGTGCTGCTGTATCATCAATATACAAAGTACTTAAGTGTGCCTGTGGTCCAGCTTTGTATTTATTTATTTTTTACTTTTTTGGGTGGGTTACACCTTTATACATAAGCTAGCTGCAGTAGGTGAACAGTTTTTCAGTCATTCCTGAGCATTCTGCTCACGACACCTTGATGCTCACCAGTGTGAAGGCAGGACTGCTCAACATGCTGGCCCAGCCCTGTGTGAGTGTGAGTGTAAGTGTGAGCACTCAGTAACCCAAGGCCCCCCATTGAGTTTCACGGTAGGAGTACAGATGAAAGCACTGCTGGTGAGTGTACATATACACACATGCACACACATAAACATGCAAACACACACACACACACACACACACATATATAAAGAGAATGTTTGAAGTGGCACCCAGCTGCTGAGCTGAGTTGTGGCTGTAACTTCAGTTTGACATCTGGCTAAAATCCCCTCGAGATGAACACACACACACACACACACACACACATATAGACACACACACCCTTGCTTGTGCCCTCTCTCGCTCAACATGGAAGCACTCTGCCATAGTGACATAACCAGCGACCTGTTGTGATTGGCTATCAGCTAGAGTGACGCGAACAGATTGAATCAAAACTAAATAAATCACAGCTTTCATTGCTGCTGGTTTGTGTGAGTGTGTTTGTGAGTGATATTTTATTTAGAGTAAACTCCACCACGCAAATATAAAAAAAGTGATCTGATTTCATAAATGTTCTTGTAGACCGTGCACGCAGCAAATGCTTAATGATATTGTGATCGCCCAGAGTCATGTCCTTCATGTTGCATGTTCTTTCTCACAGTCAGTATAATTGCAGTTTGTGATTTAAACTTTTAATAATATTACTTGTTCTTCCTCACTCAAACTTAATAACTGTCAAAACCTTTTGGATTTACCACTTTTTTTTATATTTCCATTTTTAAAACCGTCAAATTTAATTTTCAAACCTGACATACCATTTTCCTACACCCACATAAAAAAAAACATAAATAGGACAAAAGATATGATAAGAAATTGTGAACATCTGCTATGAAATACTGCCTCTGGGGCAGCTCAGTGCTTGAGTAGTTAGCTAGAAGGTTACTAGTTTAAAGTCAGTCCAAAAATCCAAAAGTCCAAAAAATACATGTTAGGTTAATTGTGTGAATGGTGTGAATGTGAGTGTGAATTGTTGTCTGTCTGTGTATGTCTCTCTGTGTTGGCCCTGACACCGATTGGAAACCTGTTCAAAGTGTACCCCACCTCTTATCCTATATCTGTTGGGATAGGCTCTGTCACCCCTGATTTTAATAGTGAATTTATCTCTTTTATAATAATCATAAAGCTTAACATGGTGCAGATTTAATATATTTGAGATGTAAAATGGTGCCACTGCAGATGTGCATATGTTGTTATCAATTATGAATTGGCCTGCTCGATGGTTGCAGGTGGAGCAGTAACACCACAGGTTGGAACAAACATGCTTCGGATATTCCTGAGATTTACTCTCATGAGCTTTGAGTGTGAATGATGTCCAGTGTTTGTAGTCTTTTATGCTCTGGGTCTGTTTACCTGCCACTTGCGGGTCTAATGAATCAATTGCAGTGGCTGGATGTTTTTCAATCAAATGGAGATCTTTCAGGAAATAATTATACAATCTATCCTTCTCTGTTCTGGTCCTGCTCTGGTGAAGTGAGTGTCGTGCAACGTGGTCCACTGGTGTAGCATTAAAAAAAAAAAAAAATACCTTTCACTTTGAGTATGAGACAATGTCATTGTAATCTTCATACGTGTTTTTTTTTGGAGTCCCTGCAGTGTAAATGTGTATGTGTATATCCCTGGGCAAAAGGAGTTCTTTTGAAATCCACCAAAAATAAGTCATTGGGACTTCTGGGTTATTCTGCTGGGTGTGGGTGTGTGTTTGCTTTTGCTTGCTTGTGTGACTCTATCTGTTAAAATATCAACTTACATTTGAGTGTGTGTGTGTATTTGTGTGTGGACAGCATGCCTACCTGTGATACCTCCAGCAGAGTTGGTAATGAGCTCCATTGATTGAGGCTGTTAATTAAGACCAGTTTTTAATTAATCATGTTCCATGAATCTGCCTGTTATGAATTATTCCTGACAGACAGACACGGTTGTTTTTAACACGGCAGCTGTCGTAATGTTTTCTAGCCTGGCAATCAGTGAAGCCTAAAAAAAGAAATGGCATTTTAAGATGGCATTATTTTGTCTCACTTTGAAAACTGCCAAAATTCAAAAATATTGACCCATTTTATTAAATATTTAATCTAAATCCAGTCATCAGCATAAACTAATATCTTTACATTGTTTTTAGTCCTTTTATGCAATAACATGTAAGTTCCACAGCTACAATTTCTTAGCTTTTGTCAACCAGGTCTTAAGTTAAAAGCACTTTCTTAGTGTTTTAGTTGGACACATGGTCAAACATATGGTTTGTTTCAACTCCAGTGCATTTAAACTGTAATTAATATAAAAAAATAGAATTAATATCTTCTTCCATTTTAAGTTACAAAATAATATTTTAAATAATTGTAATTTTTATTAAGCTCCTGTATGAACATAATATATATTTGATGGCAAAAAGTTGTCCACGTGATAAAGAAATGTGTCTTTAGTGTTTGGTGTCAGTAAGTTAGTGTCAACTCAATGCAAGACCTTGTGGACAAACAGTTGCAAAACTACAACAACTTTACCATCCTCTGACATCAGCATATGTCTTGAGGCAGGGCTGTAAACAAAGGTTCGGGCCTCTGAAGCCCCAAACAGAGATGCTAGTTATGTCAGTTTAAAGGACCTCAAATCAAGTCAAATCTATTTGATGATTTACCACAGAAGAATCTAAAGAGAATTCTACCTCTAAATGTGCTCAAAACATTCTCAGTGCATTTTTCATGCTTTAGAAGCCAAAGTCAGGGCATTGAAGATTCCAGAGAGATGTGGTTGTTCATACTGCTTTGGCTGCATGATAGAAATTGAAAGTGACATTTGAGTGAAACATTTTCGATAATTGCTTGTTTCTTTTTGCCTGCATCAACTTGCTTTTTAATATATTTATATATAATTTTATATGTAATTTTATATATATTTAAAAATGTTTTAAATATATTTATATATATACATATATATATATGTGTGTGTGTGTGTTTGTGTGTGTGTGTACTGTTAGACTCTAAGAGCTATAGATCTTTAGTCTAGGGACGTCAGAGAGGGAAGTTTGGATGTTCAGTAGAAGGGTAAAGAAACAATGAATAGTTGTGGTGAAGCCCACGATGTACAACAATCATTTTATAATGCGACTCTGGAATAAATTACTTTATTTAAAGAAAACCTTCCATGTGGTTTCTTTGCGGAGCCCAAGGATGAAAAGCATCTGAAAATGAGAAAACAATTCATTTTGTATATCAGAGGGTAAAGAAAACTGGCCTGTTCTTGGGTTACACTAACATGTTTACAATAAAAGCTTTCATGTAGCTTTTTTCAATTGATTGGGTTTTGTCTTTTGTTTAACTGCTTATGTTGTTGTTTTTTGTCCAATTAAGGTTCTACTGATCAATCAGAACACAACACAGCTTTTTTTTTTATCTGCTCTCCTTTTGTCCCCGTTTACTGCCTTTCCTGTGACCTTGCCTTACCCCAGTCCTCTCCTCCTCTCGGTTCTAAATTCTCCTCCTTTCCCTCAGCTTGCCTCCTTTGCTTTGCTTTGCTTTCATCTTTGGGATCTTTGCTTTACCTCTGAGCAAAGATTGCGCAACTATACACACTGTAACAAGCAGTAAATACTTGTTTAGACTTAAGTATAAGCAGACCCCTTCTGGTGCTTTAAAAAAATATTTCAACAAGATTCTCCAGAGCAACATGCTGGAATGGATCTTTACAGTGATAATGTGGGTTATGGTTTGACCTATGTAAGATCATGTCATGCAGCTCTAAGGTAATTCAGCCTGGAAGAGAAAGAGTCAGAGGCAAAAGTGGAAAATAACCCCGTCTCCTAAAATGCATGTTCTGATATGTGTAAACTGCAAACACAAATGTATTTTGTATTGTACTTTGCATTAAACACCAATGGATTGGGTTTTGTATAACCATGTTGAAGTTAGGTTGTTAATGTACATAAATGGTAATTCACAAATATTGTACATCAGAAGCATTCAGTTAGGATAAACAGACCAGATAGTGGCCTAGTTTTAACACGGAAAAATGTACCAGTGACATGTTTATTAACCTTTAAACTTAATCTTTCTCTAACCTCAACCGTTGCTGGCTACACCCAAACACACACAGGTCTGTCAATCCTGCACTTTGTTCATCTGCCAGACACCTTCCTACAGCTCACTTGCCATAATAAATGAAAAATGTTTCAGGAATTTTCACAAAGGTTATATGTGCACATACAGTATCTTCTAAATTTGGTTAGAACTATAAAACGTATTCAATAAAAATGAAATGAGTTAAGTAGGTTAAATAACCCATGTTTAAAAAAACACAACCAATTCTAGTCAAAGTTAAAGTGAATAATATTTCAATATGTTAAGACAATAGCAATAAAACGAAATAGATCAAATTAAATACCTATATAATGTAGATACGCAAAAAATAAATTCTCTCTATTGAGCTTGCGTGGATAACTTTGCATACAATCTTGTGTGTACTGTCTTTCAGCCTGTACAAAAGCTTAAAAAACTGCTTTGTGTGTGTATGTGTGTGTGTTTCAGGCAGCAGGCCACAGTGCTAACAGGATTAAAATGGTAGTGGCATGTGTGTCAGAGAGCACACGACCAGCAGACTCAGTGCTGCAATGACACACTACACACTGAGTGAGTGAGACAGCAGTGCAGCAATACCGTTGCAGACCATTGCTGACTGCTTGATTCTGCTGTGACCTCTACACCTCTCACAGTTTGTCTTCTTGTCATGGCTGTTAATCAGATCCTATTTAGACACATCAGCCATAATAACAGCATTAATGACAGGCCTTTGTTCCACTGACCTGCATTACTCTGTCATGAATTACTGAGTGAATGTGAGGAATACCGCTGTGGAAAATGATTCATACAGGGAGTATTGTTAATGTGCCTATGAGTGTGTGTGTGTGTGTGTGTCTGTGTGTATCTATGTCTTTGAAACCAGACTGATTTGTATTTAGAATCTGTGTCACAATACACAGAAGAAATAAGGGCTATTAATGAAAGCCACACTTCATCAAGTATGATTTCATGCTCTGATTTAGATCAGTCTCACTAAACATACTTGTGACGTATATAGACTGAGATGGGGAAGGTGGGATTGTGATATGAGATTATGCACACACTTGTGCATTTTAAGCATTTAGCAGGTAGCAGTCTACTGATAGGGCTTCCTGTTATGACAGAACATAACAAGTACGTCACAATAATGTTATATTATAATGTTATATGAGCATTAAATATATCTTGAATATATCGTAGTGATGTCACATTTGCAAATGTGCATTTATTTAATAGCTACCAATTAATTGTTAAAATAACCTTAAGAGACAGTTCACAACAGAACAGCAAAACATCCAGAAATGTGAATGTTTCAATACAGAATCTCAGTGAAACTAATGCACAGGATGATGGACAGGTGTAAAGGAAATAACATTGTTTTTTTTAAGGCAAAGTATGTATTGATGTTGTTGGTCATCTCACTGAGGCTATTAAAAAAATATTTCCTTGGCAGAATGAGTCTGTGTTGATGGAATACAGGAATAATCTATTGCACAAATAAGTACTATGAATCCTGTAAAACAACAACAGCACAGTTAATATCCTGGCAAAATTTCATCCATTATTAATAACCATTGTCAAATCATGTAAGCTATGTGCTACTTAAAAAAAGCAGATTTTGCTCCGAAAGTGGGTAAATGTCCTGGAAATGCTAAAAATATTTATTATATCTCTGACACAATGAATCATTGAGGAAAACAAAGTGTACACTGTACAAATTTGGTAAAGTCTCCCTGTTATATGCTATTATTGTGCATATAAGCAGGTTAGACATGCAGTTACTGTGTCAATCTGCTCCGAGAAAGACTCTGAAAGGAAGGATTTAAGTCCGACATTGGTCTCACTAACCCACTGATCTTGCTTTCTAAAACGAGTCTCCAAAAAACATCGGTGGATTATTCATGGCATTGATTTATTTTACTATTTATGTTCTCAGCTCGGCAACTTGCAATAATCCTCCCAAAGAGAAGAAAGAAGAAAAAGAAATATGGCATTCTAGTAAAAAAAAACGTAAAAATTCCAAATTCCTGACTATCAGGGGCAAGAAATGAACTCCTGTTTTTTTTTTCTTCTGTTTTTTTTTTTTTTTTGTGGCAGTTATACAAAGGATCTGGGTAATATTATTAATTAATTAATGAGTTATCAATTATTAATTGATTCATGAGTTCATCAGAATTGAGCTTCAGAGAAGAAATTACTTTACTGAAACTTTAAACTGAAACAATTCTCTGAATTTACTTTTACACAGACACAATTGCAGTTGTCATAGGTTGGAAGGTGACATCTATGGTTAGTATCCAAGGGAAGAATTGAAGAATAAAGAATTTGAAGAACTGGAATACAGACTAAGGATAGGGAGAAAATAGTTAGTTAAAGTTAAAGGGTTGTGTGTTCTTTAAATTAGCTTTTACATGTCCTCACATACATGTCCAAAATGGCCACACTTGGACTGCAAGGCAAAAGGCATTCACACATAAAACGATGGAGTAATTGATGACGTGAACAATATGGATCAGACAAAGCCGAGACCTCAGGTGTAGGAAAGATGTAGGGGGAGCATCTTCCCACATGACAGTCTGGCAGACACTTCTATGGAAACCTTTTCATGTGTGAAGTCTTGGTTAGGGTTGGGGTCTGATCACAGTTAGGGTGAAGTGTGCAGTGAATGCGTACATCCTACCTGAATAGTGCATGGAAGCACTGGATGTGTGGTTTGTGTGTATAACACAATAGAGAGTTGCTGTGGTTGATTTTAAGAGCACTACAACACATTGCATCAATTATTATGTACAGCAAACAGCTGCTATACTTGGGCCAGTGATAGATAATTCGAGAAAAACCCAGTGCATTGTATGTACTATACCCCGAGGTTGGAAATTCATTCACTGCTCTGCTGCTGTGCGAGAATTGCCCATTTTCATTATGGATCACAGTGCTGAGCTGTGGACTCTGTGTTGAGACGTTTTTCAAGACAAAAGTACAAAGCTTTGGGGGCATGTTTTTGGCAAAATATGAATGTTGGGCAGTTTCCATTAGGGTCTGTACAAGGAATTATACATTTTCTACTTCACGTGATTTCATGTACACGCACACACATACGCACGCCTCCTATTGCCAGCAAAGACAGGATTAACTCACTCACCCCATTTTTGTTTTTTCTCCAATCACTTGTCTTCCCTCTTTCTCAGTTTTCCTCTCATCCAATCAGATTGTCTCTGCTGTCAGCACAATTCAAGCTACATTCCATTTCTATTTCTGCTTCCACAGTTCCACAAATACACACACCCTCTCCCAAAACACTCCCCGGGGTGCTGTAGTAACTCAGTGGGAAGAGAGCGTCACCCCTGCCTTACTCCTCTTTACAACCACACCCCCAACCTCTTCCTACTTCCCCTCCAATCACATCCAGTCTACCCAGCTTATCCAATGCCAACACCCCTACACCTGCAGGTCGCCTTCAGATCTCAACCAATAGGAATCATCGGTTTGTACATCGCAGCAGGGGGTATAAAGCTGCTCAGCAACAATGAAGGGAAAAAAGTGAGATCGTAGTAGAAATGGTGACCTAGTTTTTCTTTTTTTTTTTTTACACCCCCACCCTCAAATTCTTTCTTCTCCCTGAGCAAAAAGAACCTCTTCAACACTAGTGTACTTCTCTGATCCTCTCCAGGCTAAGTGTGCTCAAGAAGAGAAGAAGATACTATTCAAAGAGGTTTTAATAAGGTGAAGCACACTCCATCCAACAACTCTATCAAGCAACAGCTGCACTGATTGTCATTTCTTTTCTTTTTTTTTCATTTTACTTAAAAAAAATCAACATTTTAGTTCTTTCAGGCAGAAAGTGTATATCTTTATTTGTCCAACATGCAGTAACACACTATTACTCTCATGCTCACACCTGCACAAATATATATGTGTTTTTTTCTTAAAAACAAAAACTAATACAAAGAGTATTTATGTATAAATCACAATTTTCAGGTATTTTATATGTTTATCTTTAAATGACATGCCTATCCTAAATTTAAGCTTGGCAGGTAAGAGTGAGGTTTCTAAAAGATCAAAGGAGAGGACCAGACAATGGAAACTAGCAGAAATAAATAGAATGGATGAATAGAAAGAATAAATCATGTGTGTATGTCTGTTGGCCTCTGTGCACACGTGTGTCTTGTACTATGAGACCAACATTGTCGATATCTTCAAACATTCAGTGGCTGGTGTAATTGTTCAACGATTGTTTCTAGACATGACATTTATATTTAACTGTAATAATAATAATAATAATAATAATAATAATAAACTGTAAATAATATTTATTAATAAATGTATCTTAGTCAACCCAAAAATTAATGCTGATGTATCATTATGTGGTTAAAACCTTTACCTTTACCAACAAGGATCTTTGACGCTTATTTTTTATTAATTACTCTACATGTTTTGTCATGTGGGCTCTGTGGTGCAACGGATAGCGCATTGGACTCTACATGTTTTGCCATAATTACCATGATGATGCTTTGTTTTCTTCATTGATTATTTTTACTTTATACCTTAAAAAATGTAGATTACATTTATTACAGCAATATTATTATATTTTTATTGTTATAGTTCATTAGTCACTGCATGTGGTCTGAAAAAAAAAAAAAAACAGATGTTCATTAACATCAGAGTCCCTCATTCCCCCATTTCTAGCAGGATTCAAATGGCCCTGATAAATGATTTTAATTAAAAGACTCATCAAAAATATTACATCTGAAAATATTATAACATAAATAGGAAATGCTACTATTCACTACTGCTATTTAATTAACTACCCAGAATATGAAATAAAGGTTAAAGATTCTTGAAAGAAATTATACTGTTTCCATTTCCTTTTGGGTGTAATTCAAGCATTTGTGCCGTAGCAGTTTGATCTAGTTATTGTTGGCTTGTTTATGGAGTTTGGCTGCACTTATTTCTGCATAAATTAACATTTAAAACATGTGCCTCATGAATGCAGAGTGCATGCTCAGCATATTGCAGTAAAAATAAGAATTGAGAATTTCTAAAAAAAATGAGAATTTCTAAAAAAATGTGGATTTTGTGTTTCCAAAAGTTCAGTGTCTTAATATTTAAAAAAAACCTTGATCCCTTGAACTTCACTGAGTCATTTAGACCTTTATCCAATGTAACTTACAGTTACATAAACACACCTCAACACTGATATGTACAACTGAACTATTTAAAGATTTTTTTTTAATTGCCAGACGCAGAATTATATATCTACCCACATGTGAAAGTAATGTGTACCTATTTTAAGGCCAATTGTTTCAAAACTCTCTAAAACATATATACTATAGAAGACACATTTTAAAATCCGTATATTATTTTACCAAATAACTTTTTTTTTTATTTGATATTTTAGAAGCAAGTAAAAGAAAGGGTAAATTTGAAGCTTATTGGTCCTGTCATGGGACTTGTCTTCATGAAGAAAATTTTAATTATTTTAATGACCTTGTCCCACCTCTTGTATAAATGTGTTGTTTTAAAACTTACAGTCACTATGGGCTGAAATATTGTGCTGCCATGATGCATATCAGTAATGCACATGTTGTGACATCACTGACTGAAGTATGATCAGATGTGCAACACACATTCCACTATGAGTGAGGTGTACAGCTGTACTGTATCATTCCTTTCGGATTGTTTTAATCATTTTCTTCACATATTAACAAAATGCAAATTCACAGTTTATTACCTTCATGTTAATTCAATTTAACTCAGGCCAGTGTGTAAATTCACTCTTTATGCCCTAATATGAGTTCTGATGCAAACAAAAATACAGCTTATCCCATTAATAAACAACTAGAATCACAATGAGTTTCTCATAATGAATCAATTTTTTATCTGAAATAGCTTTGTAAGAGGTAAAAAATAAACACACACACACACAGTGTGTTTTTTTTTTTTTTTTTGGGGCATCTTATTTTTCTGATTGTTTCCTGATTGATTATTTTCCTGAACAACCAGTGGTTATTATTCAAAAATCCGGTATCTATTAAGAATATTATTTTCTCCAAGGCTATTGTTGTGTAAAAAAAATTCGAAACAGTAAAAAAAATTTTCAGAGCATTGGATGGAAATGAGATAAGTATTGAAATTAACACATTCTAGCCTAAATCCATTACTTTTTTAGTCATTTTTATTATTTGATTTGCTCATGTAATATTTCCATTTTAAACTCAGAACAGCATCTCTCTGTATATTTTGGTCAGTTCATTAAAAGGTTTATCTACTTTGGATTACTGGTTTATCAGGATACTGTGAATACAAGCAGCATTTTGTATAATTTTTTAAACTATAGCCACGCTGCACAAGCACACATGGAACTACAAGTTCTTGTTCCCATTTGGTGTGTGCTGGAGTGAAAACGTGTAACTTTGATTTCAGTAGGAAAAGTGGAACTATGTGATACAGCTCACATAATGGGTACCAGTTCACTTTTCATTGGCGATTCCAAAAATTGAGCTGTTTTTGATGTGGTTCAAATGTCTGCTCAGTGGTTAAAATGTGTTGATAAATGTCTTCACTCAAGCCATCGCTAATTCAGAACTCACTACAGTGAAAGAGGTAGGGATGGTGACTTTGATGTGAATCTAAAATGAGAAACCTGTGTGATATGGCAGACAGTGCCCAGAGAGGTGCCTGTGAGATTGGCAGAGAATCATGCTGCTGGTTTCTCTATCTGCTATTAGCCACACAATTACACACAGTCTCAACATGGCACTGCGCCACAGGACCAGGAAAGTTGTCATTAAAACTCCTCAGTTTTTGGAAAAGAGGCATCGAACTTTCTTTGAAGTAGGTCACACAAAACAGACTCTTCTTGATATATAGACATACAGTACAATGCCATCCTGAAGTGCCAGCTTGGCAACACACTGATTGATGTGACTCAAATGGTAAGTGATTGTTAAAACGAGCCTTGCTTTCTTTGACAACATTGGCTGCCAATGCTTCCAAAGAAAAGCTACTATCAGTACACATGGCAGAGAGTCAGTTCCTTTGAACTAGCTTGATTTTAAATTGCGCTTTTTGAAGCTGATTCAAAGCCAATTGTGTAAAGCACAGACACAATAGGCCACCAAGGTGCCAGGGGATAAAGTGCTCTGAACAACACGGATGCAAAAAAAAAAAAAACATCTAAAAGTGACCTAAAGGCAGACGGATTTGTCTTTACCTCAACATATTATTACTGTTGTTGTAGAAAACAGCAGGTAATGTGTTTGAACAGGAGACATTACTTTTTTACATAGAAGCAAGCTCAAAAAGACACAGAAAAAGGTTTTGATGAGAAGGGACAACTTCGCAGGAACTTCCATTGTTCTTTTACAGTATGTGCATGTTTGTGTGTGAGTGTGTATTAAAAGGAGTTGATACTTTGTTTCCATTAATTCTATCCTTAATTGGCTCTTTGTCCAATTTCATGTGACATATTTCCTGGTGACCAGGGCCATAATAGTTTAGACTTCCAGAGTTGAAAAGGAATGCATGACTTCATTACAGCAGCAGAAAATGGAGAATGCGTAAGCTGTGTCTTCCTAATTCAAGTAAAAAAAAGAAGCTGCATCATGAGGACTTGGCAACAACTAGAAGCAGTAGTGAACAGGAAAACATGTACGAATACTATTTGGAGTATTCTAAGTTTAGCACGTTAGCCTGGTGAATGGTTCACGAAACAAAGAACTTCCATGCAGGAGACTGGAGTTAGAGTCCAGTATGTGGCAGCCCTTATTTCTGTTGTTGCCACAGTCACGTGAAATCAGTATTTCCTAAACATCAACTCATGTGACACGTGTCCCAAATGCAAAGATCGAAAATGGTACAGTGGCTAAGAAACTGCCAATGAGTTCACACTGTGGAAATGTTTGATCCTGTTAGATGTGTTTGGCAATTGATTTAGAGTTTTCTTGTTTACAGATGGAAATGATGGTCATCTAGTGAACATTAATATCCCACTAAATACATGTGGTCATTTGACAGGTGCTTTTATCAGAAATTATTCATTAACATAATTTACTGTGGTGCAGGAGATAGAGTGGTTGTCCACCAATCCCCAGTTGCTGGTTTGATCCCTGGCTCCTCCGGTTACATGTCAAAGTGTCCTTTAGGAAGACACTGAACCCCAAGGAGTGCAATGATTTACAAATCTCATAAACTTATATTTTATTCACAATAGAATATAGATAACATATCAAATGTTGAAAGTGAGAAATTTTGAAATGTCTTGCCAAATACTGGCTCATTTTGGATTTCATGAGAGCTACACATTCCAAAAAAGTTGGGACAGGTAGCAATAAGAGGCCAGAAAAGTTAAATGTGCATATAAGGAACAGCTGGAGGAGCAATTTGCACCTTATTAGGGCAATTGGCAACATGACTGGGTATAAAAAGAGCCTCTCAGAGTGGCAGTGTGTCTCAGAAGTCAAGATGGGCAGACGATCACCAATTCCCCCAATGCTGCGGTGAAAAATAGCGGAGCAATGTCACAAAGGAGTTTCTCAGAGAAAAATTGCAAAGAGTTTGAAGTTATCATCATCTACAGCGCATAATATCATCCAAAGATTCTGAGAATCTGGAACAATCTCTGTGCGTAAGGGTCAAGGCCGGAAAACCATATTGGATGACCGTGATCTTCGGGCCCTTAGACGGCACTGCATCACATACAGGAATGCTACTGGAATGGAAATCACAACATGGGCTGAGGAATACTTCCAGAAAACATTGGCGGTGAACACAATCCAGCGTGACATTTGCTGTTGCCGGCTAAAACTCTATAGGTCAAAAAAGAAGCCATATCTAAACATGATCCAGAAGCGCAGGCGTTTTCTCTGAGCCAAGGCTCATTAAAAATGGACTGTGGCAAAGTGGAAAACTGTTCTGTGGTCAGACAAATCCAAATTTGAAGTTCTTTTTGGAAAACTGGGACGCCATGTCATCCGGACTAAAGAGGACAAAGACAACCCAAGTTGTCATCACCGCTCAGTTCAGAAGCTTGCATCTCTGATGGTATGCTCACAGGGTGGTTAACTCGACAGCTCCCGCTTACCTCAACTCACTCATTCAAGTCTACGATCCTTCCCGCCCGCTGTGGTCTGCCAACGAACGACATCTGGTGGTCCCAGCACCGCATAGAAGACACCAAGCAAAACTTTTTAGCGCAATGATCCCACGATGGTGGAACGAGCTACGAAACTCTGCACACTCAGCAAACTCACTCCCAATATTCAAAAAACTGCTGAAAACAGAATTCTTCCGCATCTTCCTATGCACTTAAATCTCTTAAAAAAAAAAAAAATTCCTTTCTACTCTTTCTCGCACTTGCATCTCGTAAACTGTGAAAACTTTTCTGATAGGACTTGGCTTTGATGTTTTCTCTTTGACTTAGATTTTTGCTGCCTTGTACCTCACTTGTAAGTCGCTTTGGATAAAAGCATCTGCTAAATGACTAAATGTAAATGTAAATGAGGTTGCATGAGTGCATGTGGGATGGGCAGCTTACACATCTGGAAAGGCACCATCAATGCTGAAAGGTACATCCAAGTTCTAGAACAACATATGCTCCCATCCAGACGTCGTCGCTTTCAGGGAAGACCTTGCATTTTCCAACATGACAATGTCAGACCACATACTGCATCAATTAATCATCAACATCATGGCTGCGTAGAAGAAGGATCTGGGTATTGAAATGTCCAGCCTGCAGTCCACATCTTTCACCCAAAGAAAACATTTGGCGCATCATAAAGAGGAAGATGAGACAAAGGAGACCTAAGACAGTTGAGCAATTAGAAGCCTGTATTAGACAAGGATGGGACAACAGCCCTATTCCTAAACTTGAGGAACTTGTCTCCTCAGTCCCCAGACGTTTGCAGACTGTTATAAAAAGAAGAGGGGATGCCACACAGTGGTAAACATGGCCTTGTCCCAACTTTTTTGACGTGTTGATGCCATGAAATTTAAAATCAACTTATTTTTCCCTTAAAATGATACATTTTCTCAGTTTAAACATTTGATATGTCATGTATGTTGTATTCTGAATAAAATATAAGTTTATGAGATTTGTAAATTATTGCATTTCTTTTTTATTCACAACAACAATTCTCAACTTTTTTGGAATCAGGTTTGTAGTAGTAAGAAAACAAAACAAAGACTTAGTACTTCAGTGTTACTGTAATGTTTTGCTCAATACACACCTAATCAAGCATGCTCTCCAGGATAAACACACTTTTTTAGAAAAAATAACCTCAGACATTTCACCAAAAGATGCCAACCTCTGGAATGCTTCAAAAACATGCAGCTTAAACATACAGAAAGGAACCTGCAGAGCTCTGGAACAAAGTTCAATGTACTGATAAGACAAAAATCAACATCTCTCAAATAACGTAAAGATTAATTTGGATAGAAAAATAAAACAACTGTTCTAACATTTAGTATTAATTTAATTGCTGGAGCATTCTATGTGACCATGTTATTGTCCTCCAAAATATCTTCCAACGAGTTTGTTGAACTATGATTATCAACTTTTTTACAGTCATAGTTAGACTCTCTTCCTCAATGGAGAAAAAATTGTCAATTAAGTCTCAATATGCTTATAAACCTTTAAATAAAACCACATTTTTTTTTTTAAATCTCTGACCTTAAAAAAAGTTCTGTTGCCTAAATTTAACCACACACAGAACTCTGGTCCTGTAATTGTCTAACTAAAAAAATCTGTTAGAAACGAACATTTTATTTTAAAAATGACATGAAACCATCCAAAAACTCATGGTCTGGATTTCACATCCACTTACTATACATATTTATACCACCATAATAACTTTGCACTTTTAGTTAAGAAAATATACCATATAAGTCCTTAATGCTTCCAGGAACTGATTTCCCATTGTTTGTAATTACTGTGTTGAAGGTGAGAAAATACAGCAGGAAATGCCTGAGATATGATTGACTTTGCTATAAAAAAAAAAAAAAAAAAAAGAAAAATGTTCATAATTCAATGTGAAAGTTAAATAAGGAAAATTCTGTTTTTCTATTATCTTTTAATCAAAATTAAATATCACACACTTGGGTGTCACCAGTTGGCTCTAATTATTATTCTCACGGTGCACTAATGCACTTGTTCATTATTAAAAGACATGAATCTAATTTCTTTAATATTTGACTTAATTAAAGCCATTATAAAATGGGAAAGAAGTATGATGTTGATGTCTCTAGACTTCAAAAGATTATAAGTGAACAATACCTGCTTTTGAAATTCTATACTGTCAGCCTCAATAGAAACAATGGCAATACTATAAGTTGTCTTCAGTGCAATTAAAAACATGTGGTGAAGGATTTTCTAATTGTAACATGGTATAAGAGAGAAGAATATAGTCGAGTTCCTGTCAGAAAGATATATGCAGATAGAAATTGCCCTTCCAAATAAATATCTCTTCTGGAAAAGAAATGACCCATTTTAATGTAAGATATAAATGCATGTGGCATGCAATCACAGTGTAGCTGGATTTGCCTGACAACTTCTGCAGGTGGCACAGCTCACTTTATGATTGAATCTTGTACAGGAGTTTACCAGTAAATGATGTAATCTAGTACATCCTTGCAAACACAGCACCCACAGGCTCTACTCCTCTTCTCTGGAGACTGCCAGCCTTCAGACAGCTTATTAAATGTGATACCAGAGATAATAAAAGCTTAGCCCTTTAATGTTAATAATGCATATGTTAGCTGCTTATTCATTCTGAATTTTGAAAGATAAGACTATAACCTGGTGCATCTCCTACCTGTTTGCAAGCCTGTTGTACAGAAACAACCATGACCACAGCAACAGTTAGAACACTGTCTTACAAGTCTCTAGAAGCCCTGAGAGACTTTTTAAGACAATAGACTTGGACTTTTAGCCACATGGAGATGAAACTGATTATCTCGGATACTGGATCATAAAATCCATCTGCTTGTTTGTTGTGAATGGGTGAATGAAAGGCAACATTGCAGAGCGCTGTGTTTATGCTGTGCTTATATATCACTTTTATCCAACGTGGTCTGTAATGTTGCCTTTCATTTTGTAGTTAAGGTGCAACTGTTATTATTATAATGATATGTGTGAATATTTAGGATGTAACTACTGTCGGCCAGTCCGCAATCAGCAGAGGTGCTGCTAGCAAGGCTGAGGGGATATTTTAAAGAGAAAACACAGAAATATGTCCCAGTAAACATATCCAACTTCACCTGCATCTGTCCAACTATCAAGGCGAACCTGAGGTAGCAGCTGAGATACATGTCACCTATTCATAACTGTTATTGAGTTTATTTAGTTTGTTTATTTTATTTTGCACGCTAATGCAACCACAAGGGGGTGCAAGTCAGTGTCTTCTTGTGCCAGTATTAATAAATGCAGAGGGTTGTGTCAGGAAGTGCATCTGACTTAAAACACATGCCAAATTAAGCATGCGAATCATGACTTCCACACCGAATCTGACTTGGGTGCAGGAAGGTAGAGCGGTTGTCCACCAATCTCACAGTTGTTGGTTCAATCCCCGGCTCCTCCGGTCACATGTCGAAGTGTCCTTGAGCAAGACGCTGAACCCCAACTTAGTTGCTCCCGGTGAGTGTTGGCCAGCTGCATAGCAGCTCCCCCATCGGTGTATGAATGTGTGTGATTGTGAGGGTGAATGGGTGAATAAGAAGCAGTGTAAAGGGCTTTGAGTGCAGAACATTTACCATTTACTTCCATATCGGATCGAACAGGGCCCAGGTTAACAATGACCGCTACCGGTGTTGTTGACCTACAGGGTACTGGTGAAAACTGGGATACTGTTGGTCGAAGAAGGAGAGGAGGAAGGTGTGTTCGTAGGCAGAGAGAGAAGAGGAAAGCCAAAAGTCTAGGACTGACAGTAGGAACTTTCAACGTTGGGACTATGACAGGGAAGGCTAGAGAGTTGGTTGACATGATGCAGAGAGGAAAGGTGGATATACTGTGTCTCCAGGAGACCAGGTGGAAAGGTAGCAAGGCTCGAAGCTTAGGGGTAGGGTTCAAGCTGTAGGTCAGATAGGAAGAAAAATGGAGAAGTTTGTGAGGAATGTTCTAGAGGTGAGAAGACTATCAAGCCAAGCCAATTTTATTTATAAAGCACTTTAAAAACAGCAAAACTGACCAAAGTGCTTAACAATTTAAATTGGTAAAGCCAAACATAAATACATATAAAGTAATAAAGAATAAAAAGAATAAAAATACAATAAAATAGTACAGTCACCTACTCATACTGGGTCAAAAGCCAGGGAGAAAAAGTGAGTTTTCAGCTTTGATTTAAAAATAGACAGTGAGGAGGCCTGTCTAACTTGCAAAGGCAGTGCATTCCACAAATTGGGGCCTGCAACAGCAAATGCTCTGTCTCCCCTGAGCTCCCCGTGTCCTCGGCACGTCCAGGAGCAGTTGGTCAGCAGACCTGAGCGACCTGGAGGGGGAGTGCACATATAGTGACTCAGAGAGTTAGGGCGGAGCAGGACCATTTAAGGACTTAAAAACAAATAAAAGAATTTAAAAAATGAACTCTAAGATTGACAGGCAGCCAGTGCAGCGATGCTGAAAACAGGGTGATGTGCTCTCTCTTCCGTGTTCCAGTTAATAAACGTGCAGCAGCATTTTGTACCAGCTGAAGACGGGATAGGGACAAGTGAGAGACACCAAAATACAGAGAATTACAGTAATCCAGCCGAGTTGTGACAAAAGCATGGATCACCCAATTGTCTTAAATGAAAGAAGCTGGATTTCACCACTGCACTAACCTGCCCGTCCAAGCTAAAACCACTGTCCACCTTAACACCCAAATTAGTGACATTAGGTTTAACAAATTGTGTCAAAGAGCCCAGGTCTACAAGAGGGGGCCCACTGCTGGTGCTTGGACCAAAGACAGTAACCTCTGTCTTTTTTTCATTTAAATGGAGGAAATTAAGAGCCATCCAGGCTCGTAATTCCTCAAGACACTCCATCAGTGAGCTTATGGAATAGCCATCCTTCTGTCTCATTGGCACATATATCTGGGTGTCATCTGCATAACAGTGGAAAGGACAGTTATGCTTTCTAAGAATGGGGCCAGGGGGGAGCAGATAGAGGGAAAAAAGCAGAGGCCCAAGAATTGAGCCCTGCAGAACCCCATATAACAGAGGAACAGAAGAGGACTGGACATTATCAATTTGTACACAAAAAGTTCTCTCTGCAAAGTATGACCTAAACCACTCCAGAGCAGTGCCACGGATGCCTATCCATTGCTCCAAATGAGAAATCAAAATGCTATGATCTACTGTGCAGCAGTAAGATCCAGTAGCACCAAGACCACAGAGTCCCCAGCGCCTGTAGCTAAGAGGATGTCATTACAAACCCTCAGCAGTGTCGATTCAGTGTTGTGAACCGATTGAAAGCCAGACTGGAAAACCTCAAGAATGCTGTTTTCTTCTAAAAAGTCCTTCAGTTGGACATATACAATTTTCCTTAGAATTTCTGACAGAAAGGGAATTTTAGAAATGGGCCTTAAATTAGACAACACAGAGGAATCCAGGCCTGGCTTTTTAATCAGTGGCTGCACTGTAGCATGTTTGCAGTGTCTTGGGAAGACACCAGAGGCAAGGATGCTGTTAATCACACCAAGCACAGAAGGCCCCAGAGTAGTGATAACCTCTTTAAAAAACTGTGGTGGAACCACATCAGTGGGGGAACCTGAGGGCTTCAGATGTCTAACAGTCTCATATAAAAAAGACAAAGTTACAGGCTCAAACTGGTAAAAAGTTACAGGGCATAACACAGACACAGGGTCAGAAGCAGGTGGTGATATGAGAGCCCTCACATTATTCACCTTATTTACAAAAAACTTAACAAAGTTTTCACATGCTTCCAGGGAAGGTTCCAGAAAAACAGTCCTTGGGGCATTGAGAACTCTTTTACAATAGCCTGATATCGACGCCAGCAGTCCTTTAAAATTTGGAACGAGACCTGCAGCTTGTCCTTCTTCCTTCGTCAGGCTGCGTCTGACAGCCCGAGTTGTATGATTGAGCCACGGCTCAGCTTTAACTTTAGGCTGCCTGGATTTTAACGGAGCCACGGCATCTAGTGCTGTTTGGCAGGTGGATGAAACCAGGAGCTGAGCTCGTCTGTATCGAAACACATAGACTCAGGAGTGACCTTGTTTTGATGGAAAAAGGCCGAGAACTGAGCGGCAGTGGAAGGGTTAATAATACGGACGCATCGAGCAGGATCGCAATCCTTAAAGATTTTACAGTTCAGCATATTGTCATATAATACAGACATATGGTCATAAAACACTACATCACAAATCCTCAAGTTGGTAGTATGTAAATGGTCTGCACGGGGATCAAACCAGCAACTGCAAGATAGGTGGACAACCGCTCTACCTTCCTGCGCCACAGTCGCCCATGCTCTTGCGTGGGTTTCAAAACGTGCTGAAGAAAATTAAAAGAGTCAATAAGGCTTAAAAAGTCCTTGGACACTGTTTTGTTTGGACAGCACACATGGACATTAAAATCTCCAACGATAAGGACTCGATCATACTTGGGCATGATTTCAGCCAAAAATTCAGAAAATTCATTAAGCAAAGGTTGAGAGCGACCCAGTTCAAACAAGTCAAGTTCAAAGCTGGAAAAAGAAGACGACAGAGGTGGCTGGCTACATTTATATGCAGATTTATAAACAGTGGCTATCCCCTCGAGCGACGTACGCAAGGAGTTAAAATAACCACAATCCCACGGTAAAAGTTCAGAAACAGAGCTGGACTCACCGACATTCAGCCACATCTCCGTTAAACAAAGAAAATCCTTAAGGATAAAAGTTTTGTTCGCTAGAGACCTAGCGTTTACCAGGCCGAACTTGACAGGAGCTGGTGGCGCCAGAATGCTGATGGTCCGGGGCGCCAGCAGAGAGGCCGCAGATTCTCCAGATTTACCCCGTGGTGCCTGGGACGAGAAGAACAAGGACGGCTCGAACAGGTCCTCCGGGCCAACGACAGATACCAGCCAGGCATTGACAGGCTCCAATGAGCGTCAGGAGGTGAAAAGGCAATGAACCACTCCAAGCTCATCCAACGAGTCCACCGGAAAGTGCGTCAGACATGTCTTCAGCTTAACCAGCCCGCCGGTGTGTTTACCCAGGCGACGGGGGCGTTTTCGCCGTGGAGGTAGCACCGAGGCACGGTAAAGGTGAGAAGGTATCTCCGACAAGAAGGGGGGCAAACCATTTTTACCGTCATGCTCAAACTCAACATAATTTCTCAGCGAGAATCGAAGCTCCAGGAGCGTATTGAGATCGTACACCAGTGGAGTGTTGATATTTTGAGTGACAGTTGTCAGAAGCACAAACACAAGGAAAATGATCAGAGACAGATGGAAAGCTGTATACACTGGCACCATCTTGGAATCTCAGATAGGGTAATGAGTCTGAAGCTGGAAGTTGAAGGCGTGATGTTCAATCTTGTTGGTGGTGATGCCCCTCAGGTAGATGTGCGTTAGAAGAAAAGGAGAAATTCTGGAGTGAGTTAGAGATGCAGAGCATCCACAGAGGTGAGAGAGTGGTGATTGGTGCAGATTTTAATGGACATGTTGATGGAAGAAACAGAGGTGATGAGAATGTCACATATTGTCTTCAAAAGTAGAGAGCAGATCGTGGTCATCTTGATCCAGTGGACTTGGAGCTTCTACTAACAGTTGGTAAGGTAGCATAACACTCATCTGTTGAAGACTCTCACTGCTCACACAATAGACCAGTCTACCACATGGACTGAGTGGCCTGAATCTTCTGTAAAGTGCTATTCTTTACTGACTTCTTCTGCAAGTGACACAATTGCTATGTACTGTTTGGTTTTTGTTCTACAGCACAAATTAACCAAAGCAAACACAAAGATATGATGGTTGTCTCAGCACCCCACTGCAACCAATATACTGAAAGATCCACCTTCTCCTCCCCAATCTGCTTTGATATTTTATACCAATTAGCCACAATATAAAACCATCAGGTGTTTTAAAGTTGTGGCTGATCAGTGTATATGAAGGCATCATGTTACAAAATAATTTGAGTACTGGGAGACAAAATTGGCAGTACAGCTAATGTCTGGTTGACACATTTTCCACTGGTGGCTTGTTGTAGCTTTATGAGACCGCTGAGTCCTACGAGGATAGTACAAATCTATATACTTTAGATGACTCGGCTCATGTTGATACCAGCTGTCGTTACAGCTTTCACTTCCTGTATTTGCTGAACTGCAGCCTGCACATCAAAGAATGCAGAAGCAATGCTTAAGAGACTGCTTGGTTCACCATATTCATTCGTGCAGAATGATTCCTGCTGCATGTGGACTTTGGAAACTTCCAGACAACGTTGACATGAGCTGGTAAAAACACGAGTTATCAGCTCTATGCATGATGTATTTTAGTTAATTTTGTTGACAGAGCAGTGTAATATTTACTTTTAAACTGGTAATGCTTTAGATTGAAGCCCGTGACTTACAGGGTAAGTAAAGTAAGTACTATGTAAGTACCCCTTAACTGCAAAATACTTAGACTTATTCTCATCTTGTTACTCTGTTATTCCCCAAAGTTTGTGGATTGTTATCAAGACCAATATTTATCCATAGGTACTGTGGAGGAACACCGTTGTTACTAATAAGTACACAGTAAGTTATGTGTACTTACCCTGTCAGTCACGAGCTGTTATCTAAAGCATTACAGCTACTTTGGCGTTTTACATAACATCCCCATAAAATAACATTTGATCTATCATAAAGTAAAATTATAACCGTGACGTTACCTAAAAACTTGTCAAATATCAGCTATCAGAAACATGTTTCTCCTGTTTTTCAGTTTGCTTTTCATAACCGGTCAACTACATAATGTCAGATCGAGTGCTTTGTCACAGACTGTGCAAACATTCATGTGTCCTACTCACAGTGTCTGAAGCTAAACCAGCTTCATTTCTACACTAAAATAGCTGCACCTGAGCATCTAGCTAGTTCATGACTCACCTCCCCTTTAACAGTATCAGCTTGGTTTGAATGTGGCAAATAAAAAAATTCTAGAAACCATATTATTGTCCACACATCCTCTACCACATACAGTAGTGCACTTTAAGCCACCTAAGCGCCTTGAAAATGTTTTACAGAGAATGGAGACTAGGCTCCTACTTTTCCACTGAACGCCGTCCTACTGTATAGAGACATTTCTGCAGATTTTGACTTGGTAACGTGCAAGTGGAATGGAAAATCTTTATCCAAAAAACATTCACTTTAGTTCTATAGTACATACATAGTAATGCACTTTGTATGAAGTAACTAGTAATACTGTTACTAAACCAGTTGTATTACTGCATTAGTGTACGCTTAGAAGCTCATGGCATCACAGCTTTATTCAGATTCAAATACAGCACACTAGCCTTGTATTCACAGTCTTAAGACCACTTAGTAGGACTTAATTCATGTTGTCATCTGGTTCAGCATGAACAGATGCAATATGATGCGTTTTTTTCATCCTCCGAACTCCACAGGATGGCAACATAGCACTACATTATTAGTGTAACCTTGATGTGGTGGCTTGTAAATTTGTTTGGTATGGGAAGTCTTTATGAATGCCAATTTTTTTTTTTTTCTGTGTCAGAGCAGTGAGATAATTATTCCATTGCATGTTAATTTATGGATACTTCATTTTCAGGTGTTGGCAGGGAAAGAGAGAAGCCTACTGCTTGCAAAACACTTTCATTGTGTATGTCGAAAAAATGTTAATGAACACTTAAAATGAACACTTAAAATTTAATTGAAGACAAATGGTCATAATGTGAGTGAGCTCATTCTGAAACATTTAACCCTCAGAATTCAGAGAAACATGTGTCTGTATCTTATTTAGAATACTCCTAAGATGGTCAGAGTTTCAGTATCATGTTTTATGGCTCAGTCTTGAGAAAGTAAATATTCGCAGCTGTTAGGTCCAATAGAATAATGACAAAATCAGTAGTGTGAGGTTTGTGCGGCCACTGAGAGACATGATAACTATTGCTACTAGTTTATCAGTGAAATGCCACTTTCTTCACATCGTTGCGACTTTTCTGTGTTTGCTATTTGAATCCATTGTTACAGTGCAGGTTAATCTGCTTTCGCCATCATTGTGCCTTTCAGTCACTATTGAGTTGTGCACAGCCAAACACAAACAAGACTTTTACATAATTGATGTTTCACGGCTTAGTGCTTAATGAATATCACATCAACATAGTTGACTTGTGCATGTTCATGAGCACCCGTACACACACACACACACACACACACAGCAGGGCATTCCTTCAGAGGAGAGCTGATAAGACACAAAAGCAGATTTTTTTATAGTAAAAATTTTTTACAAATATAGACATTATATTTAAAATCGTATGATGATTTATACTAATTTTCAGTTTAAACATGTTCATATGAGTATGACACAAACTACATACAGAAAACAACCACCTTGCCGTAATTCGTACCTGGAGCAATTTGTCCAGGACAAATGCTGGGAAGGTTTGAATCTGTAAAATGAACCTTACAGCACATCTCCAATCTCAAGCATTTGAACCTTTAAGAATTCTAAGAAATTCGATTACAGGAGTCCTGATGTGTCATGCATTTAAATGATCAAAGGATGTATTTTGACCTTAAAAAACAATTTTCACGGTAATGAATATTCTTAGGCATTCACAATGAAAGCTTTGTGCAGATACTACCTCTCCTGCCAGCGTACATTCACCACAAGTCATTGATTAACATGCAGTGGAATCATTATCTCACTGCCCCGGCACAGACAAAAATGGCTTTACAGAAAAAATGCAACGCAGTTCGACCAAAGAAAAGTGTTGAAATCGTTTTCCTTTCTGCTCCTCTTCTGAAACTATTCCTCAATTTTGTGAACTGTTGGATTTGCCACTGTCGGGGCAGCTTTCTATATATACAGGCCGTACCATGCTTCCCCTCCCTCAAACACACACACACACACTCAAACTAGCCTTCAGAGTTTTAGGGACTCAGAATGTGTCATAGTGTCGAAAGGTCAATGATGGCAGCAAAATAATTTTTTTCAGACAGCTACATAGAGATATGCACACACACGTGCACACACACAAGGAGGATGCATCAAATTACCAGTGACTTTTTGACATCACCTCTCAACGGACGAGACAAGAGGCAGACGCACAGGAAACAATTATTGTTGATTGTCTCATTTTGAACCCACAGTTTCACACACACACACACACACACACACACATACAGAGATGTGAAAGGTGAAAGTAGCAGCCAATCAGAACAGATGAGGCTGCTCTCCTGATGTCATTTACATAATGATAAAATCACTATTTTAAATGAGCTATCCCCACAAAATTGATAACACACATACACATGAATGGCACAGACATAAAACCATGTGTTTTTTACTCGGTGTGTGTGTGTGTGTGTGTGTGTGTGTGGGGGGGGGGGATTCCCCAGATTACTGGAGTGTTACAGTGAGAATATGCTCTACTGAAGCCTGTCACCAAGACAGAGACACAGGGGCAAACAGAGAAAAAGAAAAACTGAGAAGTGGAATGAGAGATATATAAAGGGAACAGAAAGAATGAAAACGACATAACCTGAATGACAAACTAAAAACTCTACAGGGAACAAATAAAAGATCGGAAACGAGGACAAGGAGGAAAGCGGGGAGCAAAGAGAAAAGAAGTGCAGCAACAGCGACACCTTCTCTTTTATGTGCATCTGTGTGTGTGTTTGTTTTCCGTTGACCAAGGGAAGTGAGCTGAGATCCATTCTCTGCTGTAATCCTGCTTTCACATACTAACACACTGGGAGGTGCCCAGAACAACCAGTGTTCTGCTAATGATACAGGCCACTAAGCAGACCTCTGGCCTCAGAGAACCTCTCTCATTTGGGAGAGGATGAGAAGTTCTTAAACATATCCCAGCTCGTGAAGTTATGCCTGAAGAGATTTAAATGCTGCGGACTTCTTCAAGGATTGTGTAAAATAAAAGTAATACCAAAGTGTAATAAGATATCGAGGGGACTATTATTAAAAGTAGGGCTTGAAAACTGTATACCTTAGTTATTGTTATTGATTTTAACAGTTTCACATGTTAAATTCATTCAAACATATGAGAGCTGCTCTGTCTTCTGATAATAAAAGCAGGCTAATATGTCTCAGTAAATGGCTCAGACCTGCCTTCTGAACCTGATGACCCAAGTTGGGTTGGGTTCAAATTTAAATGTAAAATGTGTTATTAATTGGTAAAAAAAAAAAATTACTGATTCACAGCCCTAATTAAAAGTAATTATATCATTTTATATTGATAAATAATTTACCCTATGTGTTTATCTGGGTTTTTTTCAGTAATTTACACACACAGATGCTTAAAATTGTTGCCCTCAGTTGGTTGACAGCCAGTTGTTAGCCAGTTTTCAGCCCCTATTAAAGCCCCACTCATGGAATTCCAGGGCACCATCAAACGGTGGTGGTTTGTTCACGATATAAACACATCTACACTTTTACAACTACTGTAAACACAGCATATTTTAGAATCATTTTTATTTGTTTAGGCAACATTATCAGAACCTTTAACAATAGCAGGCCAACCCTGCTGCCATCAGTCCTCCCCCATTCAATACGGGCTGTTCTTGGCCCCTAAGTACCAGGCTGTTCACACTTTCAGTCAGGACTCTCAGTGTTGGGAGAGGTAAACTGAATAATGGCTAAACGATCCTCACTAGGCATGTAAAGAATCTTAAACAAGCTGAAACTAGAACTGACATTTCCTGAAGAAAAAGTAATGTAATTGCTGAAAGAAAGCTGATATCACTGCATTGTGTTTCCAGCGTTTCACATATATGAAACTGTCCTGACTTTATTTGTATCAACTGCATCTTAACATATTTTACAATTAAATATTAAGAAAAATATTTGCGATTTTATAAAAAGAAAAACATTCTAAGAATAAAAAAGATGCAACGTACAGGTCCCAAGAAGACTTAAGAATAAGATTTAAAGACCAGTTACTTTGGATGGAATCAATTTGGATTTCGATTAACAGTGACTAACTGTTTCTAAAAGAAATCGTACTAATACTAAAACTAAAACATTTACAGTGCTGCTGCTGCAGTTAGTATCCATTTTTGAGTTTTTAGGGGGACTACGGTGCAGGAAGGTAGACCGGCCGTCCATTAATCTGGCAGTTGTTGGTTCGATTCGCAGCTCCTCCGGTCACATGTCGAAGTGTCCCAGAGCAAGACACAGAACCTCAACTTCGTTGCTCCCGGTGAGTGTTGGCCAGCTGCATAGCAGCTCCCCCATCGGTGTATGAGAGTGTGTGTGTGATTGTGAGTGTGAATGGGTGAATAAGAAGCAGTGTAACGTGCTTTGAGTGCCAATAGGTAGAAAAGTGCTATATAAGTGCAGAACATTTACCATTTGTAGTTAAATAAATAAAAAAATAAAAAAGCTCACAGTTCAAGAGGTTGTTAACAATAAAGGAGCCACAGTTTTAATACTCACCAAGAGGCACACCGGTCTGTCTATGATAATTCACTGACTATGATGCACACATACTGTCATTCTGTCAGGACTGGAAAGAAGAAGCTGCTCTTTGAAGTAGGAATATTTGAGCAAGAGTAACAGCAAGAGTCAGTAACATGATAAATTATCCATAAATCAGACAAAGTGAAATGTAACGTGTGTCCCTAGATGCTGATTTTAAATTGTTCATGAGGTGGAGGGGAAAATCTATCAATAACCAATAACAGAGAATACTTTTTTCTTTGTGATGGAAAAATCATATCTCAAACCTTTCAGCGCCTTTAGTGTGTAGTGTATGACAAGGGATGCATGTGATAAATATGCCACCTGGAAAGATTCAACCAAGTTATTTTGTGCCCGTTCCCCATCAGTGCACGCTTTGATCTCAGGCACAGTAAGAAGAAAGTAAGGAAGAAAACACAAGCACACAAATATTCAGCTGGTTAAATGTACAATGACTTCTGCTATTTATTTTGTTTTTGTGTACATCTCATATCTTTGGTTAAATTTAAGACGTGACATTGATTTACCAGACTTTAAATGTTGTTAAGGTGAAAGAAAACGGATCCCATGTTAAATGAGAGTGAGAACTGCCTCAACAATATGCACTTTTGTTGTGTCTTTTTACAAAACGCTCAGCCAGCACTCCAGGGTCCAAACAAGCACTAGGGAGGGCTGAAATATTTAGTCTCACACCCCCAATAAAAAAAAAGAAAATTTGAGTTCATCATTTTTTGTTTATTTTTTAAGTAATTAAATATTAAGTAATATGACTTTTCATTGTGTGTGTTTCGAATGTATCCAGGCTTTGCACTGTTGTTTACATGCCGTACAGTGTAATTAACCACAGTCACAGAAAACAGGTTAATAAACTCATTCATTATGAATTTACTTATTGTAATTGTGATCTGATGCACATGTTATGACTTAACACTGGAGGGCGATTCTTCTTTTCTGCCAAAAACTGTGGGACTAATTTAACTTTGTAAAAAGTTTGAGTGTCTCTGAATAGTCCTGCTAACAAACCTATGTTTGCCCAGGTGGTAAGTAAATACATAATTGCGCTTACTCAGCACCTTTTTGCCACCACTGCCGATTTCATGCTGTAAAAATAAAGTTGATCCATAGAAAATCTTAACCATTTAATAATTTAAAAGGATTTTATTAACATTTTGCTTGAGCAGAAATAATTTTTTCCTCTCTGCATGTATCCCTGCTTTGTCTACTTAACTGACAGTAATGGTGTGTGTGTGTTTGTTTTGCATGTGCATGGTGGGTTCATTCAGCCTTACCATCATTTTAACTGACATCTAACTTCTACACACTGCCAAATTAATTAGGATAAAAATCCCTCTCTCCCTCTTATACACACATGAACACACACAGACACACACACACACGACTGTGGGCAACTCTGGCGCAGGAAGGTAGAGCATTCGTGCACCAATCCCGCAGTTGTCAGTTCGATCGAAGTGTCCTTGAGCAAGACACCGAGCCCCAACTTAATTGCTCCGTGTGTGAGTGTCGGCCAGCTGCATAGCAGCTCCCCCATTGGTTCGTGAGTGTGTGTGTGTGTGTGATTGTGAGTGTGAATGGGTGAATAAGGAGCAGTGTAATAGGTAGAAAAACGCTATATAAGTGCAGAACATTTACCATTTACATACACACACACACACACAGGAACCCACACCGATATACAGAACAAGCACTATAATGACAAAGATAAAAAAATTCTCAAATATTTCATTGTCACACGTGAGCAGCTGTTAGACTTGAGTATATGTGTGTTTGTAAGTAAGGGGCCTATATTAACAGAAAAATTGAGATGGAAGTGTAGAGCTGAAGGATCCATGTGCTGCACTTTCTATCCTTTCATCATTAAAAATTGCCTGCAGGCGCAGTAATTTGGCATGTACTTTTACAACTCATTCTGATATTCAAGAATAAAATCTTTCTGTAGTCATACATTTTTTACAGACTCAAACTATTTTCTGCCAGTTATCTTTATGCTGTTCCCATCAACCCGTCACCAGCTTAAGATGTCATTTACATCATTAAATGGCCATTATCCATTCTATGTATGGTCCAGTAGATACTTTCTGCACATGTTATACTGAATATGCTAAGCTCTTATAATTACAAATGTCTGAAAATACATTTTTAGGAGACAATGTTATTTTCAGAAGCAACCTACTTCTTGTAATTAATGCAGAATATGTAAAAATAAAAGTGAGTTGCCTGGAGGAGGTTGGGTTCATACAGTAGGTGGGCAGAGTAAGGCCACAACTGTCCCAGCTCAGAATGATGTTTAGACGATAACAAGAAAGTGGGAAATGATAGAGAAAGACTGGAATAAATGTGTATCAAACCCAACCGCACATTTTCAATAACCTTAAACAGGTGCTGTCACCGCAATGAATATGTTTAGTCACATCTCAATATGAAGAGCTGATATCTTTCAAACCCTTAACAAACATGTTAAGGGTTTTTTTTTTATGCATTCATGCAAGTCACTCCTGATTTTAATTTTGGCACCTAATTTAGTTTTAATATTAATCTTGTGACAGATATTTTAGTCAAACTTCAGTCATCTGTTTTTTTTTTTTTCAGTTTTAGTCACCAAAAAATAAAAACCTTTAGTTTAGTTTTCATCTGTAATAGTTTGGTCTCATTTCTGCCTATGTTTTTAATATTTTTATTGTATTGTTATATTTAATAATAGTACAGTTGTATATAGAATTAATATAATATTTCACCAAAACAATTTTACACAATGAAAAGAGTGCACATAGATTAAAATAACAATACATTTAAATTATCAAATTTGAACAGATACTTAATCATACTTTACACATTTTTGTTGAAAAACTATGGTATTTTGAGTAGATTTGATTTGATTTAGTATGAAAAAACAAACACTCCAAACGTTATTGACTTTCAAAGAATTAACCCTCTTTTGTATGTGGGGGCTCAGCTGGTAGAGTGGCTGCCCACCGACCACATGTCGAAGAGTCTCTGGGCAAGACAGTGAAACCCCCAACTGCCTATCACCATCCCAAGCCCTGTGGAAATTGGGCAGGGTTGCATCAGGAAGGGCATCCGGTATATAAACGTGCAATCGACATGATGATCCACGGTGCCAACGGTAAATTCAAAAACCCTGAAGTTAAAAGGGAGTAATTGTAAACACATTTTACCAACATACTCAGTAAACGTCAACTATAAGATTTTAAGTATGTGTAAACCCAGCACATTTTAGTTATGGCTTTTCTTATATCAATTTCAGTAACCTATTCAATAAAAATTACTTGCACTTTTACCCCTGAAATCCACTCGGTAATATGTGTTGCCTTTGTTGCCACATTTGTTTCTTTCTGCTTTAATACCAGTGTTCATTTCTCTCCTTACATTTAAACAGTAAGCAGGTGAACTATTAATATAGATGCTGTTACTTTCCCCTTGTTCCTTTGTGATAATACCCCCAGGAGGAGCTGGAAATACATTTTTAAATTATTTTCCCTTCTTTTACTCCTGCCTTAGTTTACAATGGGCAACCAGTGCCTTTTCATTTCCCTTCTCTCCCAACTTTTTCATTCAATATTGTTTAAATTTGTCTATCTACTGCTCTTTCACCATGACCTTTTATCTTAATTGTACTTTTTCATTCTTCAGCTTCTCCATGCTTTAACCTCTTCTGCTCTCTGTCACTAGTTTCTCTCTTTGTTCCACACCCTCTTGCTATTATTTTCTGCTTCTGTTGTTCAGTTTTCCTTCATGTTCTGCTTTTTTACTTCCCTTGACCTGTCTTCAAACATTTATCTTCCACACACTAGGGTTTCCTTAGCCTCCCTTCATGATATTGGCCATTAAGCATTTACACAATCTTGATTTTTTTTAAGCAGAGTCAGGTTATTTTAATTTTTTATACAAGCAAATAAGTATTGCTTTGCTTAGTGCCTTTGTGTTACATGCTGACATTTAGGGTACCTGTTTGCGTTAGTGTTTGATGCTCAGAGCTTTTGCTTTATTCAATTCAACTTTATTTATATAGCAACAATTCACAGCAAGGCACTTTACATTAGAAAGTGAAGACTATAAAGATGTATAAAGAAAAAAACAACATATCCGCCTTGACGGGAGAAACCTCCAGCAGAACCAGGCTAAGGGTGGGTGGCCAAAGTAGAAAGTGGAGAGAGAGAAAAGAAAAGAGCAACAAAAAAATAACAACACAAAATCAGGCAGGTTGGTAGGACCAGTAGCTGCAACACACTGAAAACACACAGCTCCACAGCCTGGGACACCTGCAGAAAGGGACAGAGAGAGGAAGACAGAGAAGGACAAAGAAAACTACGGGAGAAAGAAGACACAAAATTAATGTCACGCAGTGGTGACAAATAAATGTGGGATGAGAGGAGAGGAGAGAGGAACAAAAGGAGGAAAGAAGCTCAGTGCATCGGGGGGTGGGTCTGCCAGCAGGCTAAGCCTATAGCAGCATAACTATAACTAATTATAAGCTTTTTAATTAAACTCTAAATATCGTATGTCATCTAAAAAGACCAACTCAGTGTAAGCACACTGTCCCTGGGCCCTGGGCCTAATACACTGCAGGTCTGCAGAGTCAAAGTTCTTCATGCCTAACAAAGATCGTGGTGAAGTTACACTAATTTTTGTATTTATTTTATTTATTTTTTTGTCCTTTCAGCTTATCCCGTGAGTTCAGTGCCGCCACAGCGGATCATTGTCCGCATGTTGATTTGGCACAGTTTTTACACCGGATGCCCTTCCTGACGCAACCCTCCCCAATTTCTACCAGGCTCAGACCAGCACTGCACAGCTGGCGAGGGGAATGGGCTTTTAGGGGTTCTGTATCTTGCCCAGGGACACTTCGACATATAGCCAGGGCTGGGGATCGAACCCTGTGGTCCGTGGACGACTGCCTTTACCAACTGAGCTACAGCCGCCCCAATAGGTGAAGTTACACTAATAATACATGCATTTTACAGTAGGTGAAGACTTTGGAGAGGGCGCTTTTCTGGGTTTACTTTGTTAGCTATGAATTTCTTTTTAAGGATGGCATTAGTCCATATGTGTCTTAAGGCTTTTGGCTCGCTAGATTAGCCTGTTTCAGAATGTTATTAGCCACTAAAATCACATACAGAGAAGAAAAAAAGTGAATTGTTTAATTTGTTATTTTTGACTGTAGAACTAAGAGGACAAGGTGTTGCATAAATGACTCCTCCAGGGCTACCTGTTGCTCCAAGAACAGGGACAACAGAAGGCACTTAAGAGAGATATCAGTACCAGAACATCTTCATGTCAGAATGGGAAAATGCAGGCCCACACTTTTAAGTGGCGTTATTAAGTGTAAGCCATGCTTTTATTGTTTTTACAGGGACTTTGTAATCCTCTTATCTAAGTATGTTTTACTGCACACTTTATCCCATCTTAATTGTACCAACCGATACATTTGAGAGTGCTTGGATGACTGATGCCTGTGATACAAAATGCTGGAGAGGTCACCTGCCTCCTTCTGGACTGTCCCAGTGTCCAGGCAAGTGATAGCAAAGAGCACTGGGACATGTACAGGAATGGGCTGGAAGATCTTCTCTCCCCTGCTCAGTTGAGGTTTGTGTTTTTTTTGCAGTGGAAAGAGTTTTGCCAATACCACCTAAATTACATGTTACAATAATGTTGTTTTGACTATTCATCTTGTCAAAATTAAAGTAACAGAAATATTTCCAGCCACTGAATTTAGGCACTTACACACCAGCTAACTGTTTATTGTGCTCACTACTCATTACAGGCAAAGTTAATATTATTGCAGTAACATGTTATTAGTATCACCCAACACTGTGGGTTTCATATATATATATATATATATATATATATATATATATATATACGCTATATTGCCAAAAGTATTTGCTCACCTGCCTTTAGACCCATATGAACTTTAGTGACATCCCATTCTTAATCCATAGGGTTTAATATGACGTCGGCCTACCCTTTGCAGCTATAACAGCTTCAACTCTTCTGGGAAGGCTTTCCATGAGGTTTAGGAGTGTGTTTATGAAATACATAATACACAGTGCTCGCAGTCTTCGCTCTAATTCATCCCAAAGGTGTTCTATCGGGTTGAGGTTCGGACTCTGTGCAGGCCAGTCAAGTTCTTCCACACCGAACTCACTCATCCATGTCTTTATGGATCTTGCTTTGTGCACCTGAATTCATTTATTTGGATGGGTGACTTATATACGTGTGTGTGTGTGTGTGTGTGTGTATTTTTATAATTGTTGGATATAATTCCAGTGTTACACTGCTTCTTATTCACCCATTCACACACACACTCATACACCAATGAGGGAGCTGCTATGCAGCTGGCCAACACTCACTGGGAGCAACTAGGTTGGGCATCAGTGTCTTGCTCAAGGACACTTCACAACTGCTCTACCTTCTTGTGCCACGGTCGCCCCTCATGTTGTCGTAACTGGACTGTAACTTTCATGAGGTGGAGGACGTGTCTAGGAAGTCCAAAGAGAGTGCATCTCCTCCCCCAATTCCAGAGGGCACTGTCTCTAGACTGCCTGAACACCTCACACAGAGCAATATTTGTTCATTTACATGTTTCAGTCTCTTAGACTCTCATATTTTCCCTCAAGCAACCTATAGCAAATTTGAGTGTGCAGAGACATTATTCACATTTTACACTTAAGATAAAAAGAACAACATGTTGCAACTTTTATAGCTTAGCCACAAAGAAGTATCAATAGTTTAAAAATTTGTTGAAGTACTAAAATAACCTACTGATTAATGTATAAAGATTCTCTTTCCTGATTATTTCTTCTTCTACTGTCTCAAAAGAATGTTACTACTTTTTAAAACACATTATGCTTTTATTGTTGCTAACCTGACTTTTTCCATGCCTACACACTATGTTGACAAGCAGAGGTGTCCGAATGTGGTGAGGAGGTGACAGCTATAGTTTACAACACTCCCATGACACAGATGCCAATGTCACTGTCATTGGTTTTAGCAAAAAAACAGGTTGGACCTCTAGTTGTTGTTCTAAAGGAATAGCAGGAGAATTTAAATATGTCAAGAACATCCCCATTGTATCGGAGTGACTTGCTTGTCTGCTGCCCAGGAATTAAAAATCAGACAACTGTAATGAAATCACCTGTCAGTTTGTCGCAAACGTTGTGTGCACACTGCGGGGGAATAGAGTAAATTTAGTCATATAGTTAGATAATTAGCAAACAGTTAACCAAGATGGGCTTATTGAAGAGGTCACAAAGATGACAAGAAGTCACAGGGTGAGTCATGATTAGAGGACTGATTAAGATCACAGTAGGCACTTTGTATTTACAAGGTTCAAAGCAATGTAGTAGATAAGGCGTCTTGAGGTCACAAGATCTACAAGAAGGTGCAATAAAGGGGTTTTATTGCTTCACAACTGAGATGGACAGATAACGTAAAAAGGGACAAGAATTATGACTGTCAACTGCGTGCACATGGTTTCTTCATTCATGTTTTGTGAGAGTGGTTCCTTAATTAGGTTTGAGTATAAATAGAAGGGGTTTGAGAGATACACGTCAGAAGACACCAACATCCATGTGTTCTTCTCCATGCCGCCATGTATTAAACTGAGATGGTTCATCACGCTGAGTTCTATAACAATTCTTCCAAGATCTAGTAACACTTGACTAAGGAAGATGGAAAATTTCTATCACAACACTCTACTACAATTGTCTACTTAGCAGCGCCTTTATGGTTTTTCATGTAAATGAACAGTGCTCATGAGTTCTTCTTGATGGTAAAAAGATTTTAGGAAGAACTCACAAATACCTTGTATACTGGCTTTGTCAGCATGAAATCAGCTGATGAGCTTGTTTGGTTGAAAGCATTATTGATCAAGGTGTCCTCCTTCTGAGGTTAGGGTTGTGTAATTGTAGTTGGTACTCATTTAAATTTTGCTTAAGGTATGTTTGTGTGGAGACATCTAAAAACATGGATTGCACTGACATCGACTAACTGTACTAACGTACAGTGCAAAGTAATGACTATATCATGCGGGATCAGCTTTACATTTAGAAAAATTTGATAATTGCAGATGGACTTTTTTTTTTCTTTTTTTGTGGGCATTAAACAGGAGAGATGGATGTTTTATCTCAACCACTATGCAAACCAATCGATCATCTTTCTCTCTCACACTGTTGTGCTGATGGATTACACGAGCATCATGTGTGAGACCTGCCATTGACCAAGACGAGTGAAGTGCCTCAGAGTGTGTGTATATGTGCATCTTTGTGGATGCTTTGGGTGTGTGTTTAAGAGAGTCCTAAGACTCCTCTGGAGGTAGTAAATAGCTAATAATGCTGTTTTAGGCTATTTTTAGTTTTACTCCACTACAATATGTTGAATAATATTGTACTTGTACAACCCCAATTCCAAAAAAGTTGGGAAGATGTGAAAATGTAAATAAAATCAAAATATTTTATTCCCAATACAACAAAAACAACATATCATATGTAATTGAGAAATTTGAACATTTCATGGAAAATATTAGCTCATTTAGAATGTTGATGGCAGCAACACATCTAAAAAAAGAGGGGGCAACAAAAGGCTGGAAAAGTAATTGGCACAAACCAAAAACAAGTAAAGGAGTATTTGACAGCTAATTAGGTTCATTGGCAACAGGTCAGTAACATGACTGGGTATAAAAGGAACAGAATGTAAAGATGGGCCGAGGTTCACCAATCTGTGACTAAGTGCACCAAAAAATTGTGGAACAATTTCAGAAAAATGTTCCTCAATGTAAATTGTGAAGACTTTGAGGATCCCATCATCTACAGTTATCTATAATATTAAAAGATTCAGAGAATCAGGAGGAATCTCTGCGCAAGGCACAAGGCCAAAGGTCAAAACTGGATGCATGTGATCTTCGGGCCATCAGGCGGCACCACATTGGAAACAAGGCATGATTGTCTACTGGACGTAACTCAGGAACACATCAGAAATCACAGGCTGTGAACACGGTTCACTTTGAAATCCACAAATGTAACTTAAAACTGTATCATGCAAAGAAGAAGCCATATGTGAGCACAATCCATTTAAAATTTTAAATGGTCTGAGGCTAAGTGCTAAACTGTTCTATTGTCAGATGAATCAAAATTTGAAATTATTTTTGGAAACGATGAACGTTCTGTCCTGTGTACTAAACTGCAGAAGGGCCATCGAGCTTTTTATCAGCAGTGTCACAACCTGCCTCAACCATGACAAAAGAGAGGAGTAAGATAGTTGAAGGCCAAAAATCTAAATAAAAATAATAAAAATAAATAAGCAGAAAATAATCTAGAATAATTTCATTTCTCCAGTCAGTGATGAGTTAGGGCATGAAACATAAGGTAACATAACAAAACAAGATTACAAACAAACGTTGCACGTGAGAGATCATGCCACCAAACAAGCCGGCAAGCCCCTGTCTCTGAGGAAGACTGGGGAAGGAAGACTGCCACTGTGGCGCAGGAGGTAGAGCGGTCGTCCACCAAACCCCTAGCTGCAGTTTCGAACCCCAGCTCCTCCAGTCACATGTTAAAGTGTCCTTGAGTAAGACAACAAACCCCTACTTAGTTGTTCCCGTTGAACATTGGCCATCACTTCTCCCCCATCGGTGTGTGTGTGAATGAGAAGCAGTGTAAAGTGCTTTGAGAACCAATAGGTAGAAAAGCTATAAGTGCAGACCATTTATCATTTAGAGGAAGTGGGACACCGGGCCCAGGTGTCCTCCACCACCTTAATTGACTCCACCTCCAGCTAGCTAGACAGAGAACAACTCAGCAGGCCAGAGAGCTGTCACAAATGGACAGCATCTCTAATGGAATGGGCATTATTGCCTAAGGCATGGGCAGCTTACACATCTGGAAAGGCACCATCAAGGTTTTAGAGCAACTTTGCTCCCATCCAGACAACATCTCTTTCAGGGAAGGCCTTGCACATTTCAGCAAAACAATGCTAAACCACATGCTGCATGCACCACAAGAGCATGGCTTTGCTGGAGAAGAGTCTGCCTGCTGTCCAGACCTTTCACCAATAGAAAACATTTGGTGCATTATAAAACAAAAAATGCATCAGAATGGGACAACATTCCTCTCCTAAAACTGCAGCAACTGACCTCATCACTTCATAAACATTTGCAGTTGTCTAATTATTTATGATGTAATAAATGTTCTGCACTTATATATCACTTTTCTACCTATTGGCACTCAAAGCACTTTACACTGCTTCTTATTCCCCCATTCACACTCACACTCATACACCAACACTCACCAGGAGCAACTTAGTTGGGGTTCAGTGTCTTGCTCAAGGACACTTCAACATGTGACCAGGGATTGAACCAACAACTGTGAGATTGGTGGTCAGCTGCTCTACCTTCCTGCGCCACAGTCGCAATACTATGGCTTAACCAGCTGTTAATACCTTAATTGGTTAAAATCTGTTGGAACATTCCCAGCTGTGCTGTTTTTGTTGCAAATGAAATTGCTAGGTGACTTTGGCCCTTAACAGCCAGTAACTGCAATATTATTTTTCCTTTAAATCTATGCTACTACTTTTCATCTTCGAGAGTTTGTTGAATTAATCTAGAATAGATTTAGATTAGACAAGACATTTACGTTATCTAAAGCCTAAACTATGAAAAATAAACTATTAAAAATACTTTTTTTTTTGGTTTACTAGTACTTAAAGTACTTTTGTACTTTAAGTGAATTTGTTTTTGTTTTTATACTTTAATTTGAGTAAAAAAGTTGTCATGGCATTTTCAGTGGTTTACTTTTTGGGCAATTAGGTCAACCTTTACTTAAATATTGGGTTTGTCTACTACCACCCGTGACTTCCTCCATTTTCCTTAAAAACACACACGCACATTCACCTACACGCACACAGAGACACACACAAACACTCACACACATGCACACACACTACATGCACATACACTCTGTTGTGCAGACACATTTAATGTACATTAGAAAGCATGTTTCTGCCTCATTGCTGTCATTGCTATTGTTGCCGTCCTGTTTGGACTGACAGCTCCCTTGTATTTTTTTTAATGAAGCCCTCGGTGTTCAGCCATTGGTGCAAGCTCTAATGTATTATAATGCCCTAGACAAGTGATCTCTTTAATTTATGGGTGTTAGAGGCTACTTATGTGTGTTAGCAGCTACTGATTAAAGAGCTGTAAATAGTTGTTGATGTGCTAGTCACCTGTATTTGTGTCACCTTCAATTACATACTTAGACCACTGAGCCATGTGTTTACACATAGGGTTAAAACACTTCCCTTTGACCATTAACATCTTGTCCAAAACCAATGAGACAGACTAATATGCTCCAAATTAATTTGTAACATCTCAAAAATAATTTAGCTAGTGTCTATGCATGTATGAGCATCCCACTGCAGTGTGAAAAAAGTGTGACTCTCGATCTAAAATTCTGGAAAGTCTAGTTATCTGCAGTTCAAGCAATTCATTCTAGCATGTAGTGAAGACCTGTAGTAAAATGAGCATTTTTCTTTGAATTGCAAATGAAGAAAATGTACAAATGTTTTGTAGAAGTGTTTGCCTAACTCTACCCGTATAGTAGAAGTCATGCAGGAAAAGTGTTTCTTATTAGTATAAATACACAAAAAACTATTATTATGAGCTCACATAAACTCACATAAACATAATAAAATAAAATCACCAGGCAGGGAAATTAAAAACTTGGTATCAAACATTTTTACATTAAACAACTGCCTCTTAATGCACATGGTGGCAGTTGTCAGGCTTGTTAAGTAGCTATGATACATTGCAATGTCATTTTATCTTACTTAATGCCAAATACCTTTCTTTTAAATAGTGCAAAAAAAAAAAAAATAGTATCTAAAAAGTGTCTAAAAAAAAACAAAATGGTGTCTTTCAAATTAGTCGATTTGGCCTTAATTGCACAAATAATGTACAAATTATCTGTATCCATTATATATATATATAATTATAATTTATAATATAGGTGTACTATTACTACTATTGTCAATGCAGTAGAATGAAACATCTCTACATATTTACATACTTAACCACAACTTGTAACTTTAGTGCTCAGGCAGTGTACATGAACACAGTGCCGATCAAGTGCCCTCCAGAAAAAACTGAAATTGGGAGACTAAATGACCTTCCCTGTGTAAAAAGCTGCAACATCAGCTTCTGTGAAGTATTTCCAACAGATTGTTTCATATAAATGGTCCGCACATACCTGTGTAGGCTAAAGCTGCATTGCCGACTTTTTTTTTTTGTTGTCTTGTCAATTAAACCACGATGATCGCAAGTGAGTACGTATGGTAGTTTTTTCACAATTCACAGTGTCTTTCATGCTCTTCTCAAGGTCGGGACACACTTACCAACTGAAGAGCCGTTTATGAATATGATTTGGTGTTGACAACTGGTCAGACCTAATTGGTGCTGACAGTCAGCAGAGAAAATCTCTAAGTGTGCCCTGCGTAAAGATTCTAATGTTTATTCTTAGACCCAGTCGCTGCCAGTTGTTTCACAAAGATTTCTTTAAACAGGTTTAACATTTACAACTGGTATTGGCAACTGATGACGTCACAACTAAGGGAGAACTACAATCACTATACAGTAGTGTTGTTTTATACATTTATTTTACATGTTCGTTGTTCTTCAATCTATCTACCCATTATCTGTCACCACTTATCCTTTTTGGGTTATTGGGGGGGGGCTGGAGCCTATCCCAGCTGTCATCGAGTGAGAGGTCGATCTACTAGTTCACAGTTTGCACAACTTGGTCCTACTAACAAAAATGTTTATTAGTTCATTACATTAGTTACAGCAAAAATGCACACTAGTCAACTAATGAGGACCAAAAACCTTACTAGTTAACTGTTTGATATTGCTGGTTAACTAGTGAGGTTGTGAGGTGTGAATGTGAGTTTGGTTGGTTGTCTTCTTGTGTATGTCTCTCTGTGGCCCCGCCATAGACTGGCGATCTGTCCAGGGTGTATCCTGCCTCCTGTCTTTAGTAAATAAAACAGAAAAGAGTCTTCTGTTTTATTATTTCTTCCATTTTCCAGTTTTATTAACAAAAAACTGTGACCAAAAAACAAAATACCCACTCAATACTTTATAATAAAGGCCCAGGCCATTAAAACTTTGTAAAGAAAATAATAATATCCTGCAAAATGCAACGGCAATGCCAAAGGGTTTGTCTTTCTTGTGGCTAAAACGTTTACCAGCCATTGCTACTGTTGAAACTATACATTTGGTATTTAATACATTTTGGGGTCATATTGGGATTTGTAGATATGCTTTAATTTGAAAGAGACAATAGTTCGTTATCATATTGATACTATAATCCTGGCCTAAAAAAATAATTTAATCGCACAAAACCTTTCAGTTTTGGTATAAAAAACTAAAATCACATTCCATACAAACATTCTGCTAAATAGTTTTGCTCATTGTACTTCAGAACAGGTACTTTAAAGCTTTTTAAGCCAATGATCAATCAACATCCACTGGCACCACTAGTAGTGTTGGCGAAACTAATGACAACAACTAATAGCAGCAGTCATGCAAGCAGTAGTGCCACTAGTAGCACTAGTACGAAAATGGTTACTAGCAAGACTAGTGCAACAAGTAGCACATTTGTGACAGACGTTACTAGTATGACCAGTGTCACTAGTAGCAAGTGTGCAGCTAGTACCACTAATACAACTAGTGCCCCTGGTCACACTAGTAGTGGTAGTGCAACTAGTATTACATGTAGCACTAGTCCTATTAGGGATGCTTGCCACTCCACATTCATTGTGTCACTAGTCGTACTAGCAGCTAGCAGCGTACTGCTAGTAGTGCTAGTAATACTAGTGTGACCAGCATCACTTGCACAGCTAGATGCAATAGCTCTTTGCCACTAATAAGTCAAACTATCACAATGCAATATTTCCATCTATCAGGAGGTGGATTGGGGATATGAAAGGAAGGTATTATAAATTAAAAGGGTTTTATCAAGATCATTTAAATTGGCAATCAAGTTACTGTACTGTTATACTGTTAAACTATACTGTTTACTATACTGAAGGAAGTTATTAAATAATAAAGTGGAGGCTCCATGGTCTGAATGTGAAATGTTTTTTTCTTCATTGTCAATTGTAGGAGGTTCTCCTGTCACACCACTTTTGACCTTTTACAGTAAAAGCCCCAGGTCTATACACTGCTAAACTGAACTTCCCCCACAGCAATTAATAAGAGGCAACTCAATAAAATATATGCATTATTATTTATAGCAGCAAAAAGCAGCTAATAATATTGTGTATTGACATTTCATAATAATATGAAATAAATGTTGCTAGATTTTAAGTTAGTATTCACAGCTGGTCCTTTAATTATTTCAGTGGTCAGTTTGAACACTGACCAGTCACAATTATTGTCCCGTCTGCTTAATTTGCATGCAGTTGTTTAACTAGTAACAAACATTTAATCTTAACTGGTACATGTAGGGTCTCACGTTTTTACTAGTAGTACTAGTGAGGTCCAAAACATCCCCTAGTTAATTCATTCTGATCTTACTAGTTAACTAGTGAAGGTCATAATTCTCACTAGTTAACAAGCAAATATTATTTGACTGTACAAGTTAACTGGGAAGGATTAAAATGTTTATAAGGTAAATAGTAAGAGTCACTGTGTCATTTGCCAAACTAGTAGAGGAAATTAAGTTTGATTTCATGAATATGTAGGCTCAAATGTCTTGACATAGGGTCCACCCTGCACAGGTCGCCAGTCAATCTCAGGACCACAGAGAGACGTACACAGATAGACAACCATTTACACTTATATTCACACCTATGCACAATTTTTAATTTAACCAACTAACCTAACAAACATGTCTTTTGGACTGTGGGAGGAAACCCACACAAGCACAGGGAGAACATGAAAACCTGCACTGCTCCGTTCTTTGTTCTGTTGTTAATTTGTTTTGGCACAAGAACACATCAGGTGTGTGGCACTTCCAAACTATCAGATATATAGAGATCTGTCATAGTTAAGTGTGATATCCAAAGAGTGTTCAAGGTTGGAGAGTTGGCAAACTCTTATCTTTAGAAGATGCTGGTGCATCTCTGAATTATTGCAAACAGATGATATCCTAGTCAACAGATTGTCGTGGATTTCACAAAGTAACAAAATCCTAATATTCTTTAATTTCTCACTTTGATATTAGTTGGTATTATGAGAATTACCACCCTTAAGAACCTCTGAACCTCCTGCGTCTGGGGGGCAGGTGAGCGTTGGCCAGCTGCAGAGCAACTCCCCCATTGGTTTGTGAGTGTGTGTGATTGTGAGTGCGAATGGGTGAATGAGAAGCAGTGTAAAGCGCTTTGAGTGCCAATAGGTAGAAAAGCGCTATGTAAGTGCAGAACATTTACACTTTACCATTTACATTAGTGGATTACATGGTCATTGTTTGTGAATTAATGTACAAATGTAAAATACATTGTTTTTCTCTGTTGTTTAAGGCCCTTTATCTCTGTGTCAAGGGTGTTCTGTGCAATTCACTACAAGTGATTCACTGAATAAACCTTTTATCCCTATAATTAATTTGTTATCCCACACTGTTCTTTGGGTCAACTCCAAATCGCATGTTTTGACTCCCATATGGTAAAAACATCTAGATCCAAACAGTGTCACCACTAGCAGTTTAATAATGTGAATTCAGGCTTAAACAGTGTCAATTGTTCCTTTCATGTGACTTGAACAAGTCAAATTATGCAACATACGTCCGTTCGTGAGGTTTGGTGGAGCCTGGTAGAAATATGTCATGCTGAGATGTGTTTTTGTTTTGCTTTACAGATTTATCTGATCAAACAGAAATTGTGGTGCTCCCCCACTGCGATGAAATAGAGCTGGAGGATTCCTTGTTTTGGGCAACTGTGGAATTCCCAGAAAGACACAAGAACAAAGGTATGCCCGTTTGCACATGTGGATGTGATGGCTAGCAACAACTGCATTTCGAAATGAAACTTGGATGGTGATAGAAATTCCGTGTCTTAATTTTGGAAAAGAAACGAACAACAATTTTAGAGAGCGCAAGTGTTTCTTGCTAATATGAAATCACAGAGCAACCAGTCTGAATCTTGACTGTAGTGTAATCTCATTCTTAGTTACCTTCATGTTAAAGAGAAGTTATTGTATTTTTTCAGTTATGGTTTTATTTTTGCAGGTCTGGCCATCGTTTGTTCAGTACAATTTGTCATTTGGCGTAAATTGCTGGATTCTTCCCAATACCAGTATGTCTGGTTGTCTTCTCTAAATCAGCAATCCGATGTTTGCCAATACATTTAAGAACCAAAGTTGCACCACTTTGATTCAATCCAATTCAGGAGTCTGAATCAGCATCAGATGATATTCAATAAATATTTCACCCAATCATTTACATTTTTAATAACTCAATCATGCAACAAAAATTTTTACTTTGCTACTCTTTCAGTATAAATCAGTTTTGACTTTTAAAAGTGCATGTCCATCATAAGTGCAGGCTTTTTGTCACATAATTCTCTCAAGACTGTCTCAAAATGTACCTAGGGGTGAGCATCGTTTGAAACGTGTCTTTAGAACACAACTCTTCGCATCAAAAAACTGTTTCAACAGCTACAAAGGCTCCTGTTTTGCACAATTTCAAGGCATGAAAGGCAAGAAAGAAATTGTGAAACACGTGCTCAGTTTTGCCATAACACCTTGTTGAAGGTAAAAACTACAAATGAAATTAGCACACAATCTGTTTACCAGTGAACAGTTTCATGTCACTGCCCATGTTTGGCACAAACTGAAAGAATGACAAATCCCCAGTGCTGGTAATGCGTGCTATGATTTAATGTAATACATTTCCCAGGCCTTATATTTTTGTAACAATTTGGGGTTTTTGACTGGTTTTATGGGTATTAATGGGAAGTAAAAACCAGTTGGTTACCACCAGGTAGCTGTGTGTACCAACTATTTTGTATAAGTTCTTAATCAGTTAAAACTAGCTGATTCAAAAGAATCTAAAACTACATTCAAGGTTAAAATACATATATTTATTACAATAGAACATATGAGCACAAATAGGATAAGACCAAAAAAAAAAAAAGGTTTGAGTTGAATTAATGTAACGAATATGCTAAAGTCATATTAAAAATGCATGACAAAATGATTACTAACATACTAACATGAGCCAAAAGATGGGAAAACTAAACTTCCATTTAACTGCAGGAGCAATTGAGAGGCAAAGGAACAGACCTCTGACTTCCAACAAATTAAACTACACAGAGCAGCTGATGCAAGACATGGACCCAAACATAAAACAACTGAAACTAAAACAGACCGATGATACAAATATTCCTGATACACTGAGTTTTGCTATTAGAGCTACACATTGGTAAAACATGAATAACATTCTTGTTTGATGCTGCGCAACCAAATAAATGGTAAATCCACTCTTTTCATTCATGCACAGTGAATTGAAGATCAACCTATACACTAAATGGTGGCACAGTCATAAAGCATAAAAAGAGATCATTATGTAAGACGTATGAAAATGTGTTGTACCATTAGTAACATCTGATGTGAACACATCTAATTAGGTATTTTTTCCATCTCTCCTAATCTTTCCTACTCTTTTCAGTAACTCTCTCTTGATAATTTAGATCCTTTCCTGTTTCCCTTCCAGTGAATAGCCCTATTTTATTTTGTCTGTCTTTTTGCCACTGCTGAACAGGAAACCTGCTGAGAAAACTGTCTCTCAGACTGAGCCAGCCCTTTGAAAACTGACCTTTTTCCACGTCTGTTACATCTAAGCACACTGCTGTGCTTTTAACGCAAACTTTATAACTAAAATGTAAGTAAAGTAAAAGATGCTACATCAAACAATTGAATATTTTTTTCTTTTATTCAAGGCGCAGAATGTTATTGTTGAAGAGTGAATGTAACGCAGGATGAGGCAATGTAGGGTCATCCTGTTCATCTGCTGAATGTAAGTGGTGGGCCACTTGCGCTCATCAGACTCTTGTCTACTTGAGCTTGCTTTCTTCCTCTACACAACTCTTTCTCTCCTTTAAAGCACTTCACATGAGAAGCAAATGGGACGCCTTTCACAACCATCATTAAAAAATCATTATCATCCATCTCTCTCTGACCTTTCACTCAGTAAGCTGGGCATGAGTTTGGCATCAAAAAGTTCACAGCCATCTATCAGTCAGTCCATCAAACTGTCTATCTGCCTGTACTTTTTTTTAAAATCAAGACATCCTCCCAAAAATGTGTTCCTACGCAGAATCTGACATGATGTTAATGTAGATTTGGTACTACGTGCGAATGTTTCTACAGATCTTATGACAAATCAGCTTTTCAAATAGGCACAAGTTTCTACCTTTCTATTCCTTTAAGCTGCCTTTGAACTTCTAGCAGTAGTAGTGCTACAGAGTAAAATATTCTCAAACCTAATACTAAAATACAAAGAGCTAAGAGCCTTTTTTGCAAGTTCTGGCAAAGCTCTAACCAGGTGAGGGAAGTCTTCTTTAGGACCTACCACAACCAGACTTTATTTTTGCCTGCCTCTCTGGAGCTTATTAATGAAACATTTACAAACTGTGTTACATATGAGACAATATTAATGATGTCATACCATTTGCAGTGCTCCCACAGCTCTCCTACCGTATGTAATACCATTAAGCGCATACCAACTAAAGTCCCAAGGTGTTGAGTGTTTGAAAGTTTCACTCTTGCTAAATATTATATATTGTTTTTCTACCTATTGGTACCCAAAGCACTTTACACTGCCTCTCATTCAACCAGTCACACTCACAATCACACACATGTGCACTCATGGTGGAGCTGCTATGCAGCTGGCCAACACTCACCGGGAGCAAGTAAGTTGGGGTTCAATGTCTTGCTAAAGGACAGTTCGACATGTGACCAGAGGAGCTGGGGATCAAACCAACAATCATGGAATTGATGGACGACAAATCCCAGGATCTACCTCCTGAGTTACAGTAGCCCGAGAAAAAAATCAAGAAAGAAATCCTCCTTCACTCCTTCACTGTGCAATGTTAGGTTTTTGTTCAACCTGATCATTTTATGACCATTTTACAGTTGACGCTATGGTTTGTGCTGCAGGTGCACTGCAGGTGCACTGCATTATGATGTGTCTCTGTGCTTTATTGATTTAATTGGGGTTGACAGAAGAATAGAAGCAACTCCGGCATTGGTCTTTGCAGCAACATGAACATTGTGCTTATTACCGAGCAACTATTTTTTGCAGATTTCTTTAAATCATTTTCATTATACCATGCTGCATGTCTGAATGCCCTGATAAGTGTCCTCAGTGCCATTTTGTCTCTGAGATTTCCCTGTCATGTTCACATCTGCCTGCCATGTTCTTTAACACCATCCATCAACCACTTCTGGGCAATTAGTGTGACTATTAACCTATACAATAAGTATTGATTGATATGTTGCGGCTCACACTGGAATGCTCATATTTCTCACCATGCTGCTCAGTCCCTCATTCGGTTTTCTAATTTAAATAATTAATCAGGCATATTGCATAATTAACCTATTCAGTTTGTACTGATTGATTGATTTAAAAGTGCCTCAGTATTTTGGTTATGCATGAACTCACCAAACATTATGCTATGGTCACTCATATCAGTTGTCTTTTCTTTGTTCAATAACTGCAGCAGAAAAAATATCAATTCTACTAGATAAAAGAAACGATCCCTTTACTTATGCATTTCTTTAATAGTAAAAGGGCTTTGGACAACTGAATGAACGATGAATGACAAAACCCAGGACAAAAGGACAAATTGTGTGCGCTTCCCTCTGGATAACTCGCAGATGTCTCTGATTCTGTTAATAAAAGTAGCAAGTGAACTGCCCTCGTAACAGTCTCCAAGTCTTTGACTTTCACCTGCAGAGTGGTCAACAGCAGCTTCCTCCTTGAAAACCCACACCCCCCACTGCACTCTGGCCAGGAACATTGTCTAGCGGTAACTACATTACACAAGATTCCAAACAACATTTGTCAGCTTAGTGATCTCACAAAGGTGGAATGGACCATTTACGTCTGCACCTTTAGCAGCCAATAGTCCAAAAGAAAAGTTGTTCCCAATTTCCTGTGGACAACAATAACACTAGAAAAAAAAGAAAGAAGTGTTTTTTTTCACTTGGAAGTCACTTTGACTAAAAGTAAATTCAGTGCTTGTTGCTTACCATAAATAAAAATGACAAAAATAACTTATTGCAACATGTCCAACAGAAAAAAGAGTACAACATAAAAAGGGGGATTTGTTTAGTTTCGTAGCAAGTTGAATATTTGCAAATCTAATTAAAAACTAAAAGTTTTTTCCTTTCACACATCTGCATTGGAGACCACTGTGAAAATCAATTTATAAATGGAACATAGTACATTCAGCTATTTGTCCCTAACATTTAAAAATACTCCTGTGGCATTATGGCATTCACCTACTAAATAACAAACTAAAGAAATGAATAAATAAGTAAAAGCAATAAAGACCAAACAAACTAAAGTGAGGAAGAGTGTGTGCTTTGGGACCTGGCTGCTTTCTTAATGAACCTCATTGAACAGATCTACTTCAGCGTGCTGGGACTTCACTACCAATTACACTCCCTCTCCTTTTGACTGAACTATACAGTCATATCTGACTTACACTATGATAAAATGAAACTATTTAAGCAGGTTCCTCATGGGTCTTGTCCTTCCTTGCTCATTTGTTATACACAGGTTCTCTGTTATATTTGTTACTCCCTGGTATTGAATTCCAAGTCTTCATTGGCTCATAGGAGCTGTGCAGAAATTGTTGAAAATGGTGTTAGACAGACACGAGACTCCTGTTGGCCTTTTCATCCTTAAATGTCAGCATGGAAAAAAAATAGTAGGATGGTGTTTCCATCTCCTGTACACACCTGTATTTTTTTACTGCATTGTATTAACAGTTCTAAATGGCCTGAATTCCTTCCATACAGTTGTGGATAGCAAGTGTAAGTAACCCTTTACTTACTGCGTGTCCATTTAGTTCTTAAATGCTGAGGGCTTGTAATTTTAATGGACAGTCTGACAAAAATCACGAAAATAAAAATGTAATAAGCCATGATCAAGGACCTGGCATTCTGTATTCATGTTTGGCATCTTTTGTTGTTTTTGAAGGAGGACTGCACACAGGCTCACTCTTTTCTCCCTCTTTATTCAAACAACATAATGTTGAATCAAAGCCCAATGTTTTAGCTTTGATTCAACATTATGTTGTTTGAATAAAGGAAGAAAAAAAAAAGAGCAAGTATGTGTGCAGTCCTCATGCTTCTGATTATCAAGAGTATCCAGGCCTAGAAGCACCAGAACAAATCTGATGGGGTTCAGGGGCTTTTTCACTTCATCATTTGTTGTTAACAAAAAGTTTTTTTTTTTTTAATATTGCATTTAGCTGCCTCTGGCTGGCACTTGGCCTACTTCTCTTTCAGCTCAGAGGACTGAGTGAGCTAGTAAGATTGTAAATATACAACTTCAAATTCCCATTAACAACTGATGCTTTGATATACTCTGATGAGACAAAACATAAGACCAGCATGCTGGTCTATGCAGCACCATGCACAGCAGTCCCTCCTTTGACCACTGTCCTTTCTCAGACATTGTCAGGAGCTCCAAGTAAACTCCACTATCAGCTGTAAGTCTTGCAGCTTTGGAAGTGCAGAGGTTTAGTCCTTGTCAAAGTCATTTATGTCTTTATACCAAAACAACCAACAACAGCATCTTGACTGAGAAACACACAGTATAAATCTCAGACCAAGCCATGCTAAACTTAAGAAATAATCAATGCTATTGGCATTGCATGTGAGTGTAACTGTGTTTTGTCACTTTGAAAATGAATTTGTGGTTCGGTGAAATCAAATGAAATAATTAGGCCTTTTCAGGGCCTATTTCTGGACAGTCTCCACACAAACATAAGGTTGAATGTCACTGCATCTATCCTTCAAAATTCCGAGATTATCTTAAGGCCATAGGTGAAATTGTGGAGGTGATGTCTGACTGTTGGGAAGTTCGCCCATTTTCCCAATAGGCTGGACTGTCTGTTAGATTTATTCTCCCAAACCCATTAGATATTAAACAGTCTGTACATATGTTCAATAGGCCAGTGTCACTGTTTTTGCAGATTGGTCTATGTGCTGTGAAATGGGACATGGAGAGAAATTATAAAGGCTTTTTTGGGTGATGACAGAGTATGTGCAAAATGAAGTGACATCATAAGCTGCTGTGATTAAAGTCTTCTATTTTATTCTGCACCTAAATGTAAATGTTGCCCTATTTTAAATAGTTGCGATAATGATAAGAGACTAAAATGAGTTCAATTCATTATTCATGAAATCAATGTAGAATTTTAGAATTGTATGTACCCACACATTCAGAGAAAAGCCTTTAACAGTTAGATCGTTTTTCTATAACACAAACTATACACATATAAGTAGATTATGTTTTGTTAATTAATAATTTGTTGACGTATAAACTTGCTGTGGTAGTTAATAATAATAATCTGTCAGACTGGGGCTGATTGATACTAAATTCCTGGGCTGCTTTTTGTTTCCTGACTGCCTCTTGTGTTGTGTAAATACTAAATACACACACACACACACACACACACACACATAAAATCTTTAAGATACCCCTGGGCAGAGTGTGATATAAAACACTGATGTCAGTCTCACTGGAGCCTACCATTCTAAAAATCTTTCTACTGTAAACCTTGCAGGATAAAAAGTGAGGCCTAAATGGCTGATATTTATGTTCATGTACGATAAATGGAATGATGAATGCCACTTTTATCTGCTGGCTTGGCATGTGTTTTCCAACAATATGATGAATGGTTGGCATTAGACAGTCTTCTTAAAAGGCCTCTCTAGGAGAATCCATTGGCTCTGATAGTGAAATCATCACTCTAAAAAAAAGAGAGAGTCCCACAGAGAGTGTGAGGGAAATGATGCTTTCTAGAACCAGCACTGTTTGGAAAATCACTTGAAGTTTTAACAGATTTCCTCATCCACATAAATCATTTTTTTCAGTGACAAAACTCTGTGTATCCAGAAACTGTCTATTATAAAATGCAACTCAACAAAAACTAAATGACGATTTACATCTTTCTCGATTTATGACATCATTTTAAAAACATTTTGTGAATTTGCTCCTTTTTAATAGTACTGGAAATCCACAGCCTCCTAAACTAATTCAAACAGACATTTTAAAAACCTGTTCTGTGATTATTTTTTCACTATAGGTCATCAGAAGGAACCACTGACTACTGCTTTGTGTTAATATTTCTCTGTCAATCATTTATGGGGTTTGATTTTGTAGATGGTGCAGGAAGGTAGAGCAGTTGTCCAATCTCACAGTTGTTGGTTCAATCCCCTGCTCCTCTGGTCAATAGGTAGAAAAGCAGTATATAAGTGCAGATAATTTAGATTCTTTTCTAACCACATTCACAAAACAGTCCTTTTAAATCATTTATCACATGATTTTCTTAACCTTTACTTGTTCAAAACCCATAGTGTTAGTTCATTATATTCTTGCTCTCAGGTATTGATAACTGACTCTGATCCCCAAGTAAATGCTTTTGTATTGAAAATAAAAATTATGAAAAATGGTTCATGAAAACCAATAATTCGCTGAAATAACTAATCACTGTAGTCTTTTGCTACAATGTCTCAACCAGGAGGGAATTGTAAACCTTGCTGAGAATTCTTTTTGGCAGTAGGACTGAGTGTAGTTATGGTAAGTAAGTGTTTGGAGATGTTGCAAATTGTTATTTGGATGCATTAAATGTTGGAAATATAGTGTTGCCAGTTTGATTCTTCAGTAGTTCTGTGCTCTGTACTGGGGTTGAACACAGATGAGACGAACATTTGAAGCAAGATGCATATATGTTTTGTGACACATTGTTCACATACTGGCACATACTGTACACCCCTGCCCTTCCTTGGGGAGAGACTTAGACCGAGTCGCTTGATTAAGAAAACTGACTCTTCACTAACCATCTCATATGTTCCACATCCTTACACGTGCAGCTCATCAACATTATTGCTTATTCTTTTAGTGTTTTGGCTCCAATTGTTGAGGCCATTTTTACCGTCACCAATTTAGGTAAATTTACAATTATTAAAACCTCAGCAGATCTGCAACATTGCTAGTTGTGTTTTTAGTCAAATTAATGTCAGTTCATTTTGACTTTAATGAAATGAAATTTCAAGGGGGGGGTCAAAAATGTATTTCATAAAATAACATGCTATTCGTGTTATTTCCCAAAATAAACCAATAAACTAGTCATGATGTCAGTTTTATTTTGCACAATTTGTAATATTTTTGCGTAAGAGCAGGAGGTGAGTAGTATCAGCGGTGCTCCTGGTGTTTCCCCTACAAGAAGCAGCAGGAGACACAAAATAAATAAACAGCAACAAAGACAATTGTCACAAAATGACACCAAAGTACAAAAAAGTAACAAAGACCAGGTTGAAGGAATCTGATGAACACTGCATGGAAAAGCATAAAAGCCTTAGTTTGTGCTGTCGTGCATCTTGTCCTCTTTCCTCTATTATCAAGCTCAGATCAGTGTATAAGAAAAGGAATTTTACGCGCTGATCAGAAGTTACTCTCGTTGGCGCCTCTCTGTCGTGCTCCACCAAACCATGCACTTACCAAAAGCCCATTGGTAAAGAGGCATTCAGCCCCATATCTCCCCAACTTCCCCCTTAATTAGGTGATCAATTATTAACACACCAATAAATGTCCTGAATAAGTAATGGCGTTAAGGCTTATGTGGAGTTTCAAGCCCACTGCCCAGACATTTGGTCAAATATTTGTTGTTAGTGTCTGTCTAGAAAACTGTCTTGTTTATTGGTTGAAACATTGAAGCAATTTTAATTCTGATCATATCATTTACTTAAGCTGAAGGATTAAAGTTAATAAATTAGATTCAGGGCTAGTTTGCCACCAACCAGCTGACAGAAAAAAGGAGGCATGCAGGTGAATGAAGACTGAAAGTTTCCAACTGGTAAGTGTTGCTACATGCTTTTTGGCCTTTAAGCCATTTGTGTTACTTTTCTGCTTCACTTCTAACAGCTTTTATTAACTTTTAGAAACCAAGATTTTTCCAGACTTATTGACTTTATTATGAAAACATGATGTTCAGTCTTGGGCCCAGACTTACTCTGTTGTTGAGCTTCTCAGTTTCACTTTCAAGCTGATTGACAAATTGAATCAGCTGAAAAATATAATGTCAATTTTTTATGTTCTGTATCTTGTAACAAGAAACTGGAGTCTGGAGTTTAGTCTGACAGATTACTTTGAATTTTGATCAAGGTAAACATTTCCTGTTGCCTTTGAGAAATGCTGTTTGTCTCACATACAAATCAATTATTGGAACTGTGTTTTGCATGTGGGCATCTTTTTATGTATGTAAGTAGTTATAGTACAGACTTGCTGCAAATAGCATTGGGTGCATTTAACAGAAACAGTTTTTGTTTTGAAATGGCCCTCGGAATCTTTCCAGGGAGCATAAAACTGAAAACTGTAGAACTACCATTAGGAATGTTTAAATATTCTCTATGTCAGGGTCACTGCTAAGTGCTGTCTGGTAACTATATATAGTAAAACATTTTATGTACAAGTAAAACAATGATACTACAGAAGAAAAACAAAAGCTGAAACATGAGGATTGTGTGATTCATTGGGCATTTTACATTTTTGTTATAATATTTTATTAGCTTCGTACTAATTTTACTTTAGCTCTTGATGATGTTTTTGCTTTATCGCCACTAGTTGAAGCAGCAACTGTATCAGCAGCAGCTGCAGTAGCAGCATAAATAATACACACACACAAGAGTGAAACAGTGTCCAAAAGATACGTGACCTTGTATATAAAAAACAATTAGCGTAACAATAAATTACAAATGCATTCCAAAAGTAACAATTCCAACAACTTAATAATTGTACAATCAGACTTTACACATAATTATTCAGATATAAATGTTCATACACGTAGTAAAAAACAATGTTGCCATAACATCCACAGTTTGATTTAGAAGTTCAATTTCAGATCAGTTCAGTTACATTCATAATTTAATTGTACTTTAATCATAATATTAGCCTTTAATATTCATTATTTCAAGGTTGTTATAGAGCCACGTGCAGTATTTGTTTTACGTTATCTGACACTGTTATCTGTGGCTGTGTGTCTGTCTGAGGATTTCTCAATAAAGGTTAAATAAAATAAATATACATTCATCTACATTTGAGATGTGAAACAACCATACACATGTCAAAAAAGTGCAAATTAATTTGTTGAAGCCTGTAGAACGAAAATAATCTTAGCTTAGCTGAGCTTCACTTAAACTTGTTGTGACAAAGGTTGTGACAGTGAATCCAATTTTACATAGATTTATTTTACTAACTATTAATTGTACTTTTACTCACAACTACATATTACTCCTTTAGTTATGATTTAATTAGTATCAATCAAAGGCAGGGTGGAAGTTAATTAAAAGGCCCAATGGCAGTGTTGTAAGCAACACTTTAAAATCATAATTTAATCAGTCAGAAAACTGTCATAGTGAATTCTGAAATGACGCCTGTGTAACAAATTTAGATTTGTTTGTTGTTTTTTTAACATAATAAAATAGTGTAAAGTTTAAAGCGTACTTATGGAAAAGAAACACCTAAAAATGACTCGTAAGCAGTGAAAAACTGCATGGAAACAGCCGTCTCCTCATTGTTTTAAGAGGGATGCAAAGAGAATTATCAAAAACTGTAAAGGAGCAAAAGAAAAAACACAGTTACAAAGGAAACTCTTCGTCCTGTTCCACTGCTCAAATATTGTAATTTTGTAAAAAATGTAATTTAGACTGATAAAAAAAACCAAAAAAAAATTTTGTCTTTGTGATTTACTAGCGTAATTCTGCCTGGAGACAATAAGATTTTAGTGTGTTTTGTCCTACCAGTGCAAATACGATATACTGCCCATTTCTGTCTCGCTCCAAGAAAAAAAATGCCTCATTTGCAAGAAAAGGAAGAAACCCCCCGATCACCCCCTGAAATGCCTCATAGTGGGACTTTGTTTTCATCTCTGTAGCAGCCGTCAAAAGGCTAAATTAAGACTCCACCCAGCCCCTAATGATGCCTAAACTAGCCTAGTTTTACCACAGGTAGTGCAGCTGTAAATGCCCATGCAAATCATTTGTGAATAGCCACGTGTGTCACTTTGGAAAACTCTGATGATCTACAGTGTTTTGGTGAGGACCTGTTAAGAAGTTAGTCCACATCGATGACAATGGAATAAGTCTGGCCGGTGTGATTTGTACTACAGCAGTCTCTGAGGAGAATCTGTTTCACTTTGCATTTCTCATCGAGATGACTTGTTCATTCGGGAGAGCAGCTCCATCTGCCTCAGCCATCACCGCTCTTTTATCTGGCTCACGCTGAGCCATAATAACGTCCTCTTTTGTTCATCTCATCAGTTCCTCTCTGGATGTCTCCTCTCACCTTTCCTGCTCTTTTCCTCTCCAGCTATTCCTTTTTATTTCACCACTTCTCTGCCTCCTTGTCTGGTCATTTTGGATTATTTAGTATTTTTTTTCTTAAGTTTTTTCTCACTTTTATTCTGCCTTTTTTTCCAATATGCTAATCCTCATCAGGTACCCTCTCTGTGTTTGTCCGTTTAGATTGTGTTCTGCTCTTCCTTTCACTACCCTTCGTCCTCTGTTGTTACATTTTTTGTTACACTTTTACTCTTTACTTATTTACATTCCTTTCTGTTTGTCTCACATTTCTGTTGTTTGTCTCTTGCTTTCTTTTTGTGTTCATTGGCCTGTCAATTTTCTCCCTTCTTCATATTTTCATAAATTTATTTCTGATTTACACACACACACAAACACAGTTATTAGTTACTACAGTTCCTAGTTACTACTACAGTGGTAAAATGGTTTGCATTTATATAGTGCTTTTCTACCTATTGGCACTCAAGCACTTTACACTCTTTATTATTATATGCTATTATATGCTTCTTATGGTAGCAGTACTACAATGGTAAATTGGCAGATCATGTACAGTGTAAGTTTGAAAATCTCACTATTTGGCATTTGATAGATGAAACAAAGGAAGATCTTTACATTCTGTACATGACATTGTGAGTCTATCACTTCATGTGTCTCCTCTCTTGAATTGCAAAAATGCCTCAAGATGATCTTGGCAACAAAGAACTCGTTCAGATGTCCCTCAACAAAAAACTCATTACAGTTTTTCTCATTTGCTTAGACACTTGAAGTCACATTTTCACACTAGTTAACACACAGACTGAAACAGAAGCTCATGTGCCCAAAATGACACATTTTGTTTGCAAAATGTTCTCACACTGAAAAAAACATTAAAAACATGGAACAAAATGGAACAAAAACAAATTTTTACCTCAAACAACATAACTTTTCAAACTTTTCCACTCTTGCACATAGCCACTACACAATGTAAAGCAAAATAATAAAAAAAAAAAAAAAATCTAATATTCCAATATCCTATGCTGATTTTGCCAGACATAACAAATTTCCTAAGGAAGTTTTCTTGAATCATTGTTGTGTGCAGGTCTTCCTGCATCCACCTTGACATGCAGGACCTACAGTGAGAATCTAGACTGGACACATTCAGACAGTATGGCACAGTGTTTGTACTGTATTGTTTCTTTGATGAGAAAAAAATCACCTAAATTCTTATTCCTAATTTGATTCTTATTCTTTTTCCATGTCAAAAGAACACTAAATAAAAAAACTTGAATTACTCTGAATTTTACATTTACATTCATTCACCAATTTAGGCGATGGGTTCTTATAAACAGCACACTAAATGTTTCCCTCATATTTGATCCAGACTTTCAAATAGCCACCAAGGGAAAGTATTTTTACAGGGTTAAGGTTAAGGACTGATCAATGATTAAAGATTTTTTTGTGAGGAGTTGCACACATATACATTTAAAAGTTTCAATCAACTGGGAACATGTGCTTTCCTTTAGTTTAGCACAGTTAACTCAAGAAAGTTTTGGGTCATTGAATGATGTGTGTTAACTGTTTGGGAAAGAATGTAAAAATTGAAACACAAATGGAAAAGTGTAAACGCATTTGCAAGAGAAGATTTCTGCTTTGGCCATTTCTTTAAAGGTATGTAATCAAATGAGAAAAACTGTAAATTGTAAAATAATAATAATAATAATAATAAATTGTAAAAGCAGCAATAAGAGTTAAAATAGCTGCTTTTGCTTTAGAAAAAAAAAACAGCATCACTTAACCAGGACTCTGTATTATGTGTCCTTTAAATGTGTAGTTTTATGGACTGATTTTGTGTTCTGGTTGTAACAGCTGGTACATACTATTGATCATTTAAAGGAACTGGGAAAGTATGATTAAACAGAATGATTTTGAATGCTTCTTAAAATGACAAAATGGTTTTAACAAACTAGATGCTTGTAAAAGCAGCTGAAGTGGTTTTTTAGAAAATCTAACAGATGCTCACTCCACTTGCTGCAAGCTGAAGAACATTTTTTGTTATGTTCTCTTGCAGACACATATCTATTAATCCTCTGTAACAATGTTAGAAAAAAGTCCAGGGTTTTAAGAGGTTTTGAGAATTTCACCAAAATGAAAAATAATGTTAAACTACAATGTTTACATTGCCAATTAGGACACTTTGAACTCGTGAAAAATATGATCATGTTTGAGGTTCCTTTCATCATTTGGTGTTCGCATGTGTCATTTTCTAAATTTAGCCTCACTATAGCAATGCAAAACAGATAGTAGCCACTTTGTTTCCTCTTTGCATGGTTTGTTAGTTATGAATTCAGAGTCCTTAGCCATAATAAGCTACAGTAAAAAAGTTTATATCACAGTCTATTTTTCTTTGTAATTTGCATGTGTTTCTTTGGCACACAGACATATAGCTTGACTGTTTAAGCTGATTACAGAGTTTTACATCTTAAAAGTGTGTACTCAAATTTATATAAATAAAACTTCAGTTGAGAAAAAAATATACATTGTGTAGGTTGCTTAAAAAAGCAAAAAATATCAATTAATAAAGAACATTACATATATCACATACAATAATATTTTTCTTTCAACAGAAAATTTTAAGAGGTGCAGTTGAAGCTTCTTGTGACCCAAACTCATTGTACATCATTGGTTTATTATAGGACTAACGAGATATTTTGAGCAAGTCTTAACTTTCTAACCAATTAGATCTTTAGAATATCAGAGACCTCCACTTGATTAGGAGTTTTGGGAGCATTCTTATTTAATTTCTTAATGAAGATGTCCTAAGGTGCTGAGCAGAATGTGGTGAAGCAGACCGTAGCGGAGCAAGGAGAGCGAGCTTAAGTTGCATATTGTAGCTTCAAGTACACCCACAACTATTGAAATCATTTGCATTTAGGTAAATATTGCTATAAGAGCAATCGATTTCTAAGAAGAAATAATGGAATAATTATATTATTCTTGTCTATATTTAATACATAACACATTTTCTAATAATATGCCTGAACTGGAGCAGGAAAAATGGTTGAGATATTGTCCTAAACATTCTGCATTTCTAATTGTGCAGATGCTACAAGGGTTCACTCCAGCAGTGTCGTGCAAGTTTGATTGTTATTGTCAGTTTAATTTTATTGTATTTTTCTATACATGTGCCTGCTGTAAAAATCAATTCAAGGTTTGGATTTTAAAGGGTTCACACACTTTAATTTCTTCTGTGTTTATATTAACACTGACTCAAGAGATGCTGAAAGAACTTATTCAACTATTTGCTGCACAGAGAATTTTATCATCTTTTAGTTTATGATCTGATTGTTCGAGTCTTACTGCTCTCATTGCATTGTTTTCCAGCAACACCATGAAGCTGTTTTAACTTTTATCGCACAATCCAATAGGCCCGTTATGGTTCCGTAGGTGACCTTCTACATTTCAGAGGCTTGATAAGAAGGCGATATTTAGTGGCAGTTGGCAAACTGAATGGTTTGGACATTTTCTTTACTTGTTGTCCTTTCTATCGGCCCACACATGTAACAAAATCCATTAGACAGTACCGTGGTTGCATCCCTTTAAACCAGTGCCCACAATTGGGATTTTCTGTTACAAATACATTCACATAAATGTGGTACATTTTCGGGATGGGAACTTCAACTAAGCAATCAAACAAGAAAAAGTCTATCTTAATTAAAACATCATAAACCTTGATCTCTATGTGTTTGCATGTTTATGTACATGTATTTGCTCATAACTGGGGTTCGCTATAATTTAGTAATGTTCTCACGGAGTTTTCTTGCTGCTAATGAGCTTCATTTAGCTAACACCCAAACAACAAAGTGGTTGTGAGTCTTACCTTATTACCTGACTACAGACAAATCGCTCCATGTAAACCATCTCATTTGTTTGCTTTGACAAATTCGAATTGAGAACAGCCTCTTTTAATACACCCTGGCCAAGCGGGATTGGTTAAGGGGCGCTATTCAATTATGAAAGTTTTCACACTGGTAATTAGTCAGGGCTGTAACATATTGTTTTATGGCCTTGATTGTGCGTCGAGGTGGGAATGAGATGTTTTTAATGTGCGCGCTGAGAGGATTTTGTTTGTTAATGCAGTAATGTCTGTAATGAAGCCAAGCAAGCTAAAAAGCAAAGTGGATGACAAAGAGACTCTCAAACACAGGCATTTCTCCGTTCATACACACACATACAAATCACTGCAGAGGATTTTTAAGATGAGAGTTGGAGCTTGAATGAGTGAGAGAGTGATTATTTTATAAATATAGAAAAATCAGGTTGGTGCCCAAAGTGTAGAATAGTGTTACCACTGACTAGTTTAACTGGTCAAAGTCGGGTCTGGCAATGTAGACAGTTTCAAATGATGGACCCACCTCCCCGACTGATAAATACACCAGTCAACCAGAACATTATGGCATAAACGTTGAGATGGACAGAGGTCAGTATGGGCTCTGCCGCTGCACAGCCTTATACACAGAAAGCTGTGATGCACTGTGTTCAGACACCTGTCGATCATGGCCATTGTCATATTAGGCATTAAAGCCATCATGTGGTATTAATATTCTGGCTATTCAGTGTACATTAGAATTGCTAAAAAACTAATTACAAGGCTGCTTCATAGAATTCTGACAAAATACTCAAATAGGATTTGAAAAATAGGTTGACATTATTTTTGACTTTTTATTTTTGTACTTTATAAATGTTAAAAAAAGAAACGATATATTATTCTGTTGTATGTGTTAATTAATTAATGGTAATATGAGGTGTATTTGTAAAATAATTTGTAAGAACAGGATTAATTTTTAAAAAATTATAATAAAAAACACCTAATTAAAACAAACAAAAGCCAGTTAGAGAGGCTATGAATGTGCGTGCATGCGTGCGTGTGTGCGTGCGTGTTTTAAGGAATAAATAAAGAAATAAATCCTGCGCCCTAATTTAATGATTGTCTCTGGAGCAGTGCCAACTCATTAATGAGTGATTAAAAAACGAAGAAAGGAGACAACAAGGGATCCTGGATTTTATGGCTTTTACATTCCACACTTTGTCTGTTTGCATTTATTTGTGTTCACTTTATGATGATATTGTTGGACTTGCGTTCATACAGTAAACTGTGTGTATATTGGATTTCATGCCAATTATACATGAAAAACAATATGAGTTCTTGAGCTATAACACAGCTGCAGTATAGTCAGATTTTTCTTTTGTTGCTGTTTGTTTGTTTGTTTCTGTTTTTAAATATTTTGCATCCGTGTAAAAAGACATAACATATACACAAAAAAAACTTTTATTTTTTTACTTCTTGATTGGGCGTAGTCTCAGTTGCAGATACTAAATAAAAGTAACTCAATTGCAACTGGTCAATACAAAAGACTTGATTTTGTAAACAGTAATAGTTTACTTGCATGTTGCAGACAATTTCCATAAACCATTTACTTAATAAAACCATTTTCACGCTGGTAAATGAAGATCTCTGTTTCTCAGCTTGTAAGTTTGAGAAGAATCATGAAGTGTATTGCGCTGCATTTTCCTTTTTCCTTTTTCTTCCATGCATTAGAAGTAGATGACACACAGAACACACGGACAAAAAGGAAACTTTCACAAAGCTCACACTTTCTGGGGCATGGTTATCTTGGGGTCAGGGTTTCTGTAGTCAATTCATAAGCAGATATCAAATTAACCAATTATTTAAAATCTGAGGATAGCAGTTATCAAATGGAAATAAACGCAATTTGTTCTTATTTCACAAGAGACTTTACAGACTTTTTATGATTCATCTGAATCATAAATAATTTCAGTAAATTCCTCTTCTCATCTCTTCTCCCCATATTTGACTTATTGCTCTTGTAAATGCCAAAGCACTATGTTTCCCGCTGTCTCTGTCTTTTTGACAATCCCACTTAGTCCTCATGGCTCATTAACAGTGAGATCTACTTAATCAGCGGCCCAAAACACAGTTAAAGGATGGTTGAAAGAACACAAAGAAGACAGAGGGAAAAGAGGAGGTGGGCTGGGGAGGGGAGAAAAGATAACATGCAAATGCGTTGATGAGGTTTACAAAACTGTTACCCCATGCTGGCATTTAAACCCACCATACCCACAAACCCTTTGACTTTTTCACAACTATAATTACTATTAGTGCACAATATTTTTCAAGTGTCGTTGACCCTTGTGTGTTATTGAACGCCCCACTAGCATTGCAGTGAGCAGCTTAATCGGGCAGTTATTAACAAGGCAGAGGTGAAGCATGACAAATGGAAGTGAGGAAGAGGACAGTTAGGGAAAATTATGATGAAGAGTATGGAGGGACCGGAGAAGATTTATTTGTCCCATTAGTTAATCTTATTGTGATCAGAGGTGGTATCATTAGGCAACAGGACTTTCACAGGACACCACTGGAGTCAACAAAATGTTTATATCAGTGTATGTGAAGACAATGAAACACCTCTCCTGTGTCTATTATAGTCTATAGGAATGTTAAACAGATTGGACAGTATACTAAACTTTTTTTTTTTTTTTCATTCTTGGAGCCTTGTGGTGCCAAAACTGTACTATAAACTTGTAATTAATTGACGGCCATGGGGTCATAACACTATCATGAGCTTATCTCTTCGAAAGAAAAACTGTAGTCAGCATTTTTCAAAGTTAACATTTTGACCAAAGGCTGGTGAGAAAGGAAAGATGATGAAGTATTGAAAAAGGAAAGGTTTTGTCTTCAGAAGAGCAGAAAGTGAAATCCATGGAAGCCGCTCGCTTGTGAGATTTTCACTTATATAAAAGTGGCAACATTTGAACTGATGGCGGCACGAGAGCAGATACTTTACATACGAGGCTCCAAAATTGCTATGGATCATCCCATGTGGAGGCCATCTTACTCGAATCTGACGCTCCGGGAAACACTTCACTCCGGATATCGTTGTATGACGAACATTGAACATTTATCGTAATTGCTTCTCAACTTAGCCGATGACGGATCAATTTTACATAAAAGTTTAACTACAGTAACACTTTCATCAAACAAGTTTCTCAAAGTATGGCTGAACTCACAGAACTCCACAGCTACACAGTCAACCTTTCTCTTCTACCTTGTCCACACCACCTTGTAGTCAGTAACTCCGCTCCAGTTACCGTTTCAAGTCTGCTCCCTTCAGTAGCTGAGCTGAACAGCATCTCTTGTAACAAACCCTTTGCCATGCATTGTTCCCTTGGCCACTAGAGTCAACTACAACCATCAAAGCTATATGTTGTCTAGTGACATCATCAGTACCCATAAACATAACACAACCCAAAATACAGTACAGTTCACAATACACAATACATACTACATAAAACAAAAAACAAAAACTGAGGAAACCCTCGGTTGGCTCATACATCCCATGAGGGCAAAGTATAATGTAATACCAAAGAACATGGTCAGTAACTGCTGAACTATTATATAATAGTAGTATAATAGTATAATAGTATATAATAACAAATTGCATTTATTGGCGAAAATGACAAGTTGCAAAGTTAATTTAACATTTTGTCTTCATGAGTTCACAGAGCACTTCAAATTACTAGAAATATGTTCCAAAACTTCCTCCTGTGCATCTCAGAACAGCTTTGGTAGCAGTGACGAGATATTTCACCTCCAAACGTTTGTCAGGAAGGCTTTCCTTACTATTAAATATGGCAATTTTTACAATTCCAGTGTTTTGCAGAAAGAGTTTTTGCAGGATGTTATTTCTTGTAATTTTATTTGTTGTGGAATGTAGCAGAGCACAGCAGAGCAGGGAGGGCTGGGCAGTAAAGGCTGTAATAATTCAGGTTAGGTTGTATATTGTAGCTTTAAGATGGCTTTTTTAAAAATCAAGAAAAAAAAACCTTCTATGGTCAGTTTATAAGTGTTTGCATTAGTGAATTAGAGATTTTCTTGATGCTAAATGTAAAGGTAAGAGACCGTTCTCTTCATTCAGTCATTTGTTATCATCCTGACTAAATTAACACCACCAATTGTTAAGCGTTCATAGCATTCGCTACCTTCAGCTCTGCCTTAACAGCAGTAAACAGATGAACTTTTTTCTCCTCAGTGAGGTCACAATTCCTCCACTCAGGATGTCATTTACTGCTCCGGTAGAAAATCAGAAACCATCTCCTGAAGTTAATCAAAATTTTGCCAGGCTTTAAATGGAAAACATTTCACAGATTGTTCCGGTATTTTCTCTTTTAATTAAGTGTGTAACGTCTTATCAAGTGCCAGGGTTGAGAAATCACAGAGAATTTATTTGTTACACTTTTAAAGAAGTTTAAAAACTTGTCAGAGAGCAGCCACATTAACATAACACTTACGATAAATGCGAGGGCAGTGTGTGTCGCCTAATCCCAAATTAGGATCTTAATTTTGTTCATATGTTTAAGGTCCCACTGGAATGCATTGCTTTGACATTGGAAAAAAGAAAAGGTAGAAAAAAGATGGGTGGTTGTTCCATTGTGTTGTACCACTTGTTTACATGAGGTTTTATTATTCTTTTCAACCAAATCCTGTTTCTTTCTTTCATTTTCAATTAGCCCTACATGTCATTCAAAAGATTTTCCTGAATGTTTTGTGGTGCTTTGAATGCAACACATTGTCCAAACATCCCAAAAAGCAAAACCCACACCGCCATCCCATTCCAGCAGCTTTGCACACAAAATAAACTTGAGGTCATGTAGGTACAGTTAAAAGCCAACCAGTGAAACAGTGTTTTTTAAATATTCTTTATGTTATCGACTGAATGATTAGAAGGAGTTATGTTTTTCTGTCATGTTTTTCTGTTTCCTGAAAGGAAGTACAGACAAAAGCTCTGTTTTGGAGGTTCTGAGGTTTCTGAATGGCCAAAAAGGCAGCAAAATTTAGAGATTCAGAAAGTCCAAATAACAGGAGTCTAAATTTCCTTATTTGAAGTAAAAAAAAATGTAGGAAAGTAGGAAAACACAAATGTTGGTAATTTAGTTTCACGTTTATGCTCTTGATACATACATATAAGGTGCAAATGTCACGAGCCACCATTAGCTTTGTTGTTTTAGCATTGTTAAAATGAGATTCCATTTTCATTTCTAGTTCTCTTAATTAAAGTAAAGCAGAAATGAACATACATTTTAAGTTGTTTTAGGTTGTTTAAGTTGTCACACTACAGCAAAATGTGTTTGTAACCTTCCAGTTGAATTTGAATGATTAAAAGCTGATAGATCCTCAGCCAGGACTACTGTCAGTCCTAAGAAATTCCTATCAGATTTTTAAAAATGTTAGTCAGTCATTTTATATTTCATCATTAGACATCGTTGCTGTGTTTGCCCAGAGTTACAGTTACCCTGTATTAAATGTGAGGTCATGCTTGTGCAACTGGTTCAGCATGAGTCAAGAACAGATTAAAGAAACAAACAAACAACAAACATAAATATATATTATTTGATTAATTCAAAAATATGTTTGTGTGAGAACATATGTTTCCTACAAAACATATTTACAACTGCAGTTTAGTTGTATGTAGGAACAAACTTTTTGGAAGACAGGTTTAGATTATTGAAAAAATGAATAGCTTTTCAGCTCTGCATAAATTATATGTAAGATGGCCAATTTATATTTAGCAATGGAAATGACAGGTACCAACAGATAAATATGGTTTTACACATTAAACAAAGATTACGATGAGGCATTTCCACATAGCTAAAACCATGAAATATGTCTCTTTCACTAAATGTTTCTTTAGGAAATAAAGTCAGAAACCAGGTTGTATCATGAACAAGACAGATAAAGAATCCAGAAGGAAAGAAATGGTTTGATCCATCTCTCATTATGAGCTTTTTATTTCTTCTCTGCCATTCAGCATTGCATCATGGCATCAGCTTCCCTCACCACAGCATGCAGGGAGAATTTCAGATTCTGGGGAATCTGTGTCTTGGATCATCTCCTGGTTTTTTTCAAGGAAGGGAGTGTTTTGGGTGGAGAGAAAGGCATTGAAGTGATGGGAGATAGAGATGTGGGGAGGCAGAGAGACAAGAAGGAATAAGCTGTAAATGACAACTGGAAGTAGAGAAAAACTAGATAGCGAGAGAGGAAAGATGTTAGAGATAGATATTCTTTTCTAAGCTGCTATTCACACAGACATTGTTCATATAAAGTCATTATGGTTGTTGTACTTAGCACAGTTGCCAGCAACTATATTCCGTTGCCAAACGTGTGCAGGCTTAGCCAAAAATTTGTAAAATCAAAGAGTTCGCTGAGGGAGAAATCACTACAACATGGTGAAACGGAGAGAAATACTGCAGGTTAGAAAAGGCCTCCTAAAGTTCAGCTGAAACGAGCTGGAATAAAACATGAAATAAAATACAGCTGCAGGTCCAAACCTGCCAACTCCCTAAGTCCAGTGTGGCACAAGCCATTTATTTGGCAACGGTCCCTCAGCCAAGTGAGAGCCTCTGGTGCTGGTGTGAGAATGTCCAACAACCAGCGGGGCCACAGATCTTTGTGTGTGTGTGCTCATGTACTCAGCTTGAATATTTTTAAAAATTAAACATTTCTAATACTAATGCTATACATTTGTTTATAAAGAGAATATTACATCTGCACAGATCAGGCCACACTGTGAGCAGCTACTAATTTTTCTATTCATCGATCCTATATCTTCTGCTTATGGATAGTCAGGTAGCAGTGGCAGCAGGTTTTGTGAGGCATTCCAGATGTTTCTACAGTGTGTTCTGGGTCTATGATGAGTCTACATTATTCTTAAATAGAATAATGTTATTGAGCCTTACTTAAGCTTTTTTCTCCTTTTGGCTTATCCTGTGAGTTCAGGGTTGGTGCAGACGCAACCCTCCCCAGTTTCTACTGGGCTTCGGACCAGCGCTGCGCAGCTGGGGATGGGCTGTTGGGGGGTTCAGTGTCTTCAGTGTCAGTGCCCAGGGACTCTTTGATATGTGGTCGGGAAGAGCAGGGCGCGAACCTCCGACCCAGGGAGGCCACTCTACCAACTGAGCCACTGCCACCCCCTTATTAAGCTTTTTCAATGATGAACATTTTTGAAGAAAACAGTAGTGTGAAAAAAGTTGTAGAATGTGGCGGCAGTATTAAACGTATTAAAAGAACTTTTTTTTACTCTCACATTTGAAGAGTTTAAAATCTATCATTAAATTGATGGTAAACCAATGCTCATGCTGATACTTATTATTATTTTGGCTATATTTTTGAATTTTTATTCCCAGCTACATTGCTGCTATCTTTTAATTCCATTTTCTTGAGTTTTGTCAGCATTACATGTAAAGTGTGTCATAAAGCAACAGTCCGGTGCCCCGACATAAACTTGCTGTATTCATTATTCTTTTTTATAATGACTAAGAAGAGATGTCTTAAATTTCTTTTGGTGGAATGTGCAGTCCTTGTTCTGTGCAAAAATGTATTCAAATATGTATCTAAAGCTACACTAAAAAGAGGCTTAGGGATTGTGAGTTAAAGAATATAGTGGATTTATTTTAGTTAGTGTATCTTGGTATAAAATAGTCTATTTTTTCCACTCATCAGTGTTTCCCTGAGAGTTGCAGTGGAAGGAAAGCAACAAAAACAGGGAGTTTAGGCCAAAAGTAGTGCAGTCTTAATCCTTTACCTTTCATTTGGGCAATGACAGAGCATATATTGTTATAAATACAGTCGGCGTGGTGGTGGATTAGTTAGTGCTGCAACCTCGCAGCCTGTGGGGTTTTGCATGTTGTCCCTTTGAATGGGATTCCTCCCAGGGTCCAATGACATGCATTTTAGCTTAACTGGTGACTCTGAATTGTCCATAATTGTGAATGTGAGTGTGAATGCTTGTCTGTCTACGTAGGGTCCTGTGATAGACTGGTAACCTGTTCAGGGCCTATGCTGCCAGTTGGACTAAGTCCCACCACCCCTGTGACCCTTAACAGGATAAGTGGTTGAGATAATGGATGGATGGATGTTATAAACACATACACATTATACACACACTGGCTTTGAAGAGTATTTGAAAACCCAGTTTTCACAAGAAAGTGATTAGAATACTGGTACGAGTGCACACGATGTTCTATCCTTTTCATTTGATGTATGGAATGTGAAGTGCAATATAAAGTACAAATCATTGTGCTGTTAGATTAACTGGCTACATACAATCTTTCAAAGCAGAAAACCTCGATATTTGTAAAACAATAAAATATTTTGGAGAGAAACATTATATGCCTGTAATATTCTGGTCCTATATTCTGGAAAGTGGCAGAAGGAGGATGATTGTTTCTTTGCTTATTATAGGGTTTAAAACTGACTGCTGGAGCTGTGAAATGTGCCTTCCAACGTCTAATCCTGTTAAAATCTAGAGAAAGAAGAAGGGTTTTATTATTTCAAAGCAGGAAATGTTTTGATAATTAAATCTTAAAATAATGCTGGTCCCCATTACAAAGATGTATCCTTCACTATAGTCATTCTGTCCTATTTTCACGATCAGAATACATAATGAATATGATTACAGACTCTCTCTATTTCCAGTTTCTTCTTGGTTTTTTTTCTCTTGCTCACTCTGTAGATAACTTTCCTTATTTCTGCCTTTCTCTTTCCTCTCTTTCCTTTTCCCACCATTTTCCTCTTCAGAAGAAATCCTTCAGGCATGTCCAATTGGCTCTGGCCACCACATGCATGTCTCCCTGGTGTGAATAAACCATAAAAACCCCTCTCTTTCTCAAACACACACACACACACACACACATACATATACACCCCTAAATGAAGCTGTGACTCGAGGAATAGGCGACTAAGAGAACGTCAGACTTCTCATTAAAGGCTTGCTATACTGTCCCTGTCCCTAGATTGTGTGTGTAGCCAAATGTGTGTATGTGAGCCAGTGTGACACAGAGACAGATCCTTGTGGTAATATTGTGGGTCCATGCCTGGTTATGTGCCACATAGGTCCTTTTTAGTGGACCCTCGCTGCACACAATCACTCACACACATGCACACACACCCAAACTCACACACAGATGCACATGGACAGAGTAAATTGGATAGATTTATATTATTGCTGTTGTAAAACTTTTCCTTTCTTCCACTCTGCCTTTCTTTTTCCACCTTTTTTCTGTTTTCTTTTTTCTCACTTTTTTTATTTGTACTTCTAGAGACATTCATAATCTCCCCCTTTTTTCTTCAACTCCTTCCTTTCCCTTTGTCTTACTTCCTCTCTTCACTATTTGACGAAGACTATTCCAAGTTACATTACAGAACTAATTATGAGTTACTGTAAAACCTTTGTTTGCTTTTTAAAAAAAAAAAATAAAACAGGCCTGCATCAGTGAAAAAAGCCACATATTTTTAAAAGGATGTTCAAGCTAGAAAGTTTAGTTTCAAACGGTAATGATTTTGCCATATTTTTAAGAAATATTCCATAAATAATCATAAATATAAATAAATGTCTGGTTTTTAGTGGACTGTGTAGTCCAGTCCTTCCATAAATGCTTTTTCACATATGCAGCACAAACAAGCTGCCTCCAGCGAGGCCACACAGTGCCTGTATTGATCATGTAAAATTTCACTGGGAAATGTAATTATTTTAATTACTCTTGCCCATGCTCATGTCCTTTTAGCTGACAGAATCCCTAAGGTCAAGAGCTGTTTTTTGTTTTTTTTTTCCAGTTGGAAAATTTTGCATTTTGCAATAAAAGACAAAGGAAAGAGGCAGTTGTTTTGATTCTTTGCATAATACAATCAATTATCCACGGAGTGTACTTTACAGCGTAGAGTTGAAAATGATTCTCCTATAAATTATTATAGGATAACAAATCTCATATAATACAAAAGTGCTCTGACTTCTGTGAAAAACGAGAGCACTGTGTTCTTTATTAATACCTGATTATTTCCCTCGTCGTTCTTGTTACTTTTGCTTCAGCGAGTAAATCCATCTCCTCTATCCTGCCTCTTTCTGTCCTCATACGATCCTCTCTCATCTCATGGTCTTCTTTAAACAACATGTCGCTCTCACTCACATTCTTTAAAAACGTGTGACATATCCTGTATGTGATTTAAAATACTAAGGTCTGAGGAGAAAGCCAAAGCACTAATATGTTTCCAAAACTGCTGCGGAGCTTTCTGATTCATGACTAAAGCACAAAATACCTGCATTTTATATACAGCACTCCGACACACTAAGAGCAGTTAGTGTGAAAACACAAGCAAAAAAGAATAAATATGGGCAGTTCTGCCACACTTGACGTAGAAGCGGAAACACTTCAAAGTAATTGTTCTACAGTGAGTAATATTTTAAAATTTCTACTCTCCCCTTCAAGTTATTATATTATTATACAAACAAAATTAATTAAGTGGAATGAAACAATTTGAGTGACCCCGGTTCCAGAAGTTAATCTTTCCTAAAGATATTGTTACTCAGTTTAATCAATTGTTCCAGTTTGTACAGTTTATGTGTCTACTGTGGCCATAAATTTAACTCTTGCAGAAAAAAAGATCAAATGACCAGGCTTAGGGACTTAAAACACAATCTGTAGCTTTGAACAATTCATCAACAATGTTATGTTTACGGCAGTTATGCTGCTATAATGATATGGTTTATCGTTTATCAACACTAATATCAGAGCATTTTGAATTCCCTATCATTGTGAGTTGTGCCTCTGCCTGCTTCTTCTGAGGCTCACAGGTATTGTAGCATGCAGGCCTGTCTATCATGAGAAATGAAAGTGTACAATACACAGATAGATGCTAAGATACATTATGAACTAATTCCTACAGGGGTGTGGGGTATTTCTGTTTATGTGCAAAATGAAATGAAGACTCCGAATAAAATTGCTACTGTCTGTCAGAAATATCTGTTTCATTGTGAAGACTGGCCTCCTGCTATCGCTATTTTTACCAAAATCACCACAGTTGTGTGCATTATTCTCACATTGCCCAGATTTGTGGAATCTTCCCATAAAAATATTTTTTTGAATACACGTGTTCATTTACAATTAGTAATTTATGTGACATGTAACACAGGTATGTGGGACAGCGTTAGTCTCTAGAGCAAATGCTCCAAGATGACACATTTACTTATGAGACAAAAAAATTGTGACAGGAGCAATAAAGTTAGTGAGGTGGCAAAGACTCTTTAAAGAAGCCCGGATACATTTCTTTTTCCATTTTAAACTTATTTTCAATCCTCTTTCCTTTGACCATCACCACAGTTGTTTTATAACTGCATGGTAACCAGGTTGATGAAGCTCCGCTAACCTTAAGGATCCAAACCATGCTCTTTACTTGAACGTCGAACCTGCTCTGTAGAACTATCACATAAAAACTCATTTCAGGCACGGAGTAGGTGGTTTAGTCATCATGCAGCTCTAACCAATCCACTTACAGCAAGTAACCTCTCCTCAAACTCATTCTGTCCTTAGATGAGTTCTGAGGGGAAACCATCAATTACGTGAATGCTGCACAGAATACTGCTCTGGACTTTACCTAGACTGCTTCTGATACAGTTTGACCTTATCCAGGTTAGTCTGTCCCAATGTGTTACAAAACAGGGTTACTATAGCAACCACATTAAGAAGGGGAATTCTCTCTGTGTGTAAACAAAGCCAGGATAAGTCTGCTAATGTGGACTTAATTTAAAATTCCTTCTCTCTCTTACACACACACATGCACACACACACACACACACACATGCACAAGACCAGATAGTAATTGTGCCTGAAGTTGTCGTGGTTACTGTGGTTTCCATGCCTTAAAAGCGTAAAGGAAGAGGAGGAGGAGGAGCGGAGTCCCGGGGGGCTGACAAGCATTTGACGACACTCTCTGACCTCGGAAAGCACATATAGTGTGTGTGTGTGTGTGTGTGTGTGCGTTTGAAAGAGGAAAGGAAAATAAGAATGAGAACAAAACAGGAGAAAGAAGGGAAGACAAAGAAGGCGGGGGGGTAAAAGACAGACAAAGAGATCTAACTGGGTTTGCTGTCGGGCGATCACTCATGCTGCACTTGATCACACACATGCACACACACACACACACACACACAAATACGCTTAGAGTGAGGGGCAATCGCTGCAGACACTTGCCTTTTTTCCTCTCATTCTTTTCGAGGGGGATAGCTGAGTGATGAGAGGAAGAGGATAGTTAAAAGCACTTTAGTCATCTCTCTTCTCTCTCCTTCTCTGTCTCTTTTAATTCAGTTTCAAATGGCATCATTGGCATGGCCATATTGGATTACAGTATTGCCAAAGCATTTACATAACGTTCAGAATAACTATAAAAAGTGGGAAAGACTGTCATGAACGATTTCACTACAGCTGAACACTGCTCTTGACTTGTGGTGGTAGCATTAGTCACTCAACCTTACAATACAGAACAAAGGGAAGAGACATAAAGAGAAAGCAAAAACTGTGCGATTATGTAAATAAACAAATGACCCTGACAGTACTGAGGAGCAAGAAAAGAGGAACAAGGAAAAGGGGAAAAGGGAAAATAAATGAGATGCATATGTTTGTGAATAAATAGACAAAATAAATAAAATATCAGTCCCTTATGTAGGTTCAGCAGCTCAGTCTGATTCCCTCACATTGTGGCAGGAAGTCACAAATTGTCCTGCAAGAACGCAACACTCTCTTTGTATGTGTGTGACCTTCTAGTTTCAAAAATGTGCAGGGCACAATTACAAGCAAATGCATCTGAATCCAAGAAAAAAAAAAACTGCCTGATAGAGGCAGAATCCCAACAAATTTTAGTTATAAAAAAATCACTTTTAAATAAAGCTAATGTTGATAGTAGTAATACTTCTTTATTTATTATTTTTTTTATTTTTGTCCTTTTGGTTTATCCTGTGAGTTCAGGGTCGCCACAGCGGATCATTGTCCACATGTTGATTTGGCACAGTTTTTACGCCGGATGCCTTTCCTCATATTATTAGATATTTACCAGTTTCTGCATTTTTTACCCCTTAATATTGGACCCTTTTTTCTTATATTTAATAAATTACTGCACTATTTTGTGGACCCTTGTACAAGAAGAAGAAATAGAAGCAAGAAGCAAGAAGAAATAATCTCCCTCAAATATATAATTCAGCATTATAATGTACTTAAAATTATGTTCATGTTTTGGTTCTCTCTTGTCCAAAGTGTAAAAGATGTTTTATCCATCACTGTAATATTCAATGCACATCAATTGTTCTTTCATCAGACCACAATTATAGTTTATTTTTAATTAATTTATCAAGGGGATGAAAACATTTGCACGTACCTGTATATTTCAAGTATTTGGAATGAATATAATATTTTTTAACCAAATATTTGTAGTAGTGCCGCATTTATTTTAGTAAATGATTTCCAGACCCTTTAAAACACTAGAAAATACAGAGAGGTGACAAAGGAAAGACCTGAATAAATAGGAATGATAATAAATGCAGATGTTATTCAAACAACTGAGCAGTTAAATCCAATTAATCCATTCTGTAGGCCTTCACAATCACTGGATATCAACCAAACTAAATATCTTTATCAAATATCTATGGCAGTTTTTCAACATGTCCATTCCTCACCTTTATCAAAGCACTACTGAATATAGAATGATAGAATATATTAAAAGAATGATTTTCCATCCCTTCATTAGAGTTCTAAAGGCACAGTTGACCTGTTCCAGCAGCACGTGGTGGCAGAAACAATGCTTCTTTTATCAATCTATCACCCATCTGTTTTTAGAGTTCTGAGAATTTTTCATACAGTATAACTGTAACAGTGAACTGTATAACAGAATCTTATCATTATCTTATTAAATCTTATCATTATCTATCTTTAATAACATTGTTGACACTATCTAAGCTTTAAATTAATACATGCATTTATGGTATAAAAATAAAGTTATGCTTAAATACATATTGATGATGTAAACCTGATCCTACTGTAATGACACACTTTTACCTGTATTTTTTTTTGTTCTTGATGAATTATCGTATTTAAATATTCGAACAGTTTTATTTACTAATGCATAAGTGGTCTTTTAATGTCCCATAAAATTCTGGAAACGCTTTCAGAGGCCTCTGCTCATCACATTGAATTATTGGCAGCTTTAATCCACAGCTCTTCCAATCTGTGCTACATATTCTTCTATTTAATATTTTGCTCTTTCATACCATGTCATTAACCTGATGGTTGTGAGGACATTTTGTCTGCTCCTCACAACCTCAAAGAGCCGTTAGAGGATTGAAACTTGTTTTTTAAGTTCAGGTTAGAATTGGGTCAGGACTGGGGTGCAGGGCTATGGAATGCATTTGAGTGAGTATCCTCACTACTATTGATAGATATACTGTGTGTGTGTGTGTGTGTGTGTGTGTGTGTGTGTGTGTGTGTGTGTGTGTACAATGGGTTAGTCTGATGTCTGGCGTCAGTGCTGACCATATCTTTCCCTGGTGACATTGCATCATTGTTTGCATGATACACACACACACAGACACACACACGCACGTGCACACACATACACCCCACACAAGCAGTGTGAGTATAATTGTTTTATAACCCGTTACATGGTTGCTTATCTTGTTACACTCACAAAACTTTTCTCACACACTTTAGGTAAATCATGTCAGGCGTTGCCAGTTGCAAATTTATCCTAATAAATGCAACATCACTTTGAGTTCGTATGCAAATCTAATCAGAAAGGCACTTTGGGTACTTGGAGCCAAATAGGCAAGTGCACCCAGAACATTCTACCTACCTAATGCGTGTGTGTGTTCTCTCCCTTCATCTTTTTCTCACTCTCTCTAGCCCTGCATCCCTCTCTCTCTCTATCTCTCTCTCACTCTCTGGAGAGCATTTAAGGCCTCCTCTCTGGATTTGGAGCAGACATATTGTCTTCTGCTGGAGCAGACTGAGCACTAATTGGCTAGAGAGAAGTTTGGAGACAGCATAAAGAAGCAGAGAGAGATAGGCAATGAGAGAGAGAGAGTGAAGGTGAAGGAGAGAAGATGCTTTAAAGTGAGAGAAAAAGAAAGAGAATGAGTCAGGAATGTTTGGAAGACTAAATGTACTTTAAACCCATAATGGACCTATTTCCAGACAGGCGCCATTTTAACCCCCTCCCCCCACCCACCACCCCACCCTCACCACCACCAGCACCCACCCACCCTCATCCTGACTGATACCACACACACATCCCCACACACACACTCACTCACTCACTCAATCTTACATTTTAAATAGATTTACAGTTCTGAAAGGCAAAACGGTTTCTGTGCCCTGGACTCCTGAAAAAATAAGTGTGTGTGGGGAAGAGGGTCATTTCATCCATCCATCCATCCATGTCTGCTTTGTTGTCACAATCAGTACTTAGGAACAAATTATGGGGACTGCACAACCTATTTACATTTAGTTCATTTATTTTTTAATACTTCCTAAACTGTACATAACCTGGCATGTTTTTTAGGGTTAAAGGTTAAGTTTAAACACATATTTCTCCATTGACATCAATGAATTCATAATCAATTGAACTAATGGTTCTTTAAAAAAAAAAAATCTTATTTTCTATATAACTTCTTATTATGATAGGCCCATAGTTTTCCCAATATTGTACCACTAGTACTTATAAATCATCAAGTGTATCTAACACATGCTAAAGAAATGTTTGTATCTGTGTCATATGTCTGTATTTGTTTAATTATGTCAAACATATGGTTAATGCATATATTTATATATACTTTTTATTAGTTTCAGGTAGCTTGTAATAGCTAATACTCATTTCATTCCTGTCACATTCAGCAGGACACACATAGGAGGGGGCGCAGAAAGGTAGAGTGGTTATTCACCACTCCTGCAGTTGTTGGTTTGATCCCTGACTCCTCCAGTCACATGCTGAAGTTTGCTTGAGCAAGACACTGAACCCCAACTTAGTTGCACTTATATACAGTAGGTGCAGACCATTTACCATAAAGCCAAATTTAGCAGAATTAGATAGACCGAATGAAATTGCTCTATTGGAAATCTGACCAAAGATCCCAAAGAGATGTAATCTTCCATCTAACATCATTACTGCATCACTTCTCTCCTAACATCTTGAATTGTAGTGGTTCTAGTGCCTTTTAATGAGAGCTGAAGTTGCACTTTTTGGTATATTTGGTTGTTTGGGTTTTTTTCTGAACAAATACTGAAAAAAAAAAAACTGAAACTGAAAAGCCTTCAGTGTCTTTTATTCTGTATTTTTAGCAATGTTGCACCGACTTTATTACCAAAAAAATCAATGTAAGTCAATGCATTAATCGATTTTTACTGTTTAATTTTAATGATCTGCTTAGAGGCCTGGATATCAGCTTGGGGTCCTTTTAAACAGGTCACAATGTACTTACCATTTTACCTTTAACCAGCTTTGCTGAATTGTGTCGGAAAGAAACTGATAAAATCTTTCAGAAGTCACAAAATATTTACTTATAATTTTTGGACAGCTTCGACAGAAACAGCCGTAAACACTGAAGGAATGGAGAGGAGATCTATACTCTCTATATATGTGATCACTGTTTTGCACTACAAAAAACAAAAAAGCAAGCAAACAAAACACTCAGACTCCAGGAGTCTTTCTCTGTTAGACATCTCTTGAACAGTGATCTGACATCTGACATGTTGTGGTTTAAAATACATTATTTAGAAGTATAGCTTTCGAAATCCAACCTTAACTGAGCAGCACACGTGTATGTCTCCATGGTAAATGAACAAACACATATTATATCACAAACTGATCTATACCTGAAGACATTTGTTATGTATATACTTGTTTTTAAATCAGTTGTATTATCAGTTTAATTTCCTTCATAAAATGTATTTACTATTACAACATATTTTATATTTTAAATATAATAGTGTCTTTCTCTCTTACTTACTTCTTGAGCAACTAGGCCTATACTGACCATTTTTAGCAGAGATTACAGGCCATCGTGAACTTCATAAGAAGCATTTGATCATTGCCTTGCTGTTCCTGACCTCCTTGTTTGTGTACTCAAATTCTGATGGCTATGTGTCTCGTGTAAATGATTGTTGACAAGCTGAGAGAAGGGGCCACTGTGGAAGTGAAGTGTACCGCTCAGCCAGATGGTAATAATTGTAATGTAGACTGGAGTTTGATAAGTGTCCTGAGATTATGTTTACCTTTGGAAATAGCTTTCTTAGTGGAGAAAATGAATTATTGTTAACAAACAAGGAAGCTGTCAAGGCTTAGTTATTAAGAAGGAGAGACCAATATCAAAGACAGGAAGAGGTTATTACTGCAGATGGAGCATTTTTGTGTGGAAACATTTTGCTTTCTGACCTCTTGAAACAGTCGGCCATTTTGATATAATGGTCTACAGTAAGTGCTTCACGTTGGGGGTGTCAGGCCAAATCAGGTTAATCTCAAAAGCACATCCGAGAGGACATAAATATCAGGTGTTCTGTGTGAGCACCAACACGAAGAACAGATAAATGTCCTAGGTTCATCTTCCAGACAGATCTGGTGTTTGAAAGGCTAAAGTAACACACGTGCAAGCTGCAAAACATTCAATTTGTATCTGGAAAATCTTTACAGAGAATGAAGAGTAGTTAATTTTGCAGCACAATATCTGCTTAAAGCAACTGAGGTACTGCTCTTATAGATATGATTGATCTGAAATTCTTTAGTGGTTTAAACATGACAAACAATTCAACACAAGATAAGCCCTACTGACCTTATACATCATACGTAATTAGAGGTGACTTAACCTGCCCATAACCACAGCATTAAGAGTTCTAAACTAAACCAATGAGCAATTTTTAAGCCTTGATTCTGTGTCCCAACCATCCACTGTGCCGTGTATTGCACGTTGTATGACATAACCATAACCAATCTTAAAATTGGGCATGAATAATAAACAAAATGTCAGCATTAAATGGTAACTTGACTTTCTATGGCTTTAGTTTAGTTTTTAGTTCAGATGATGTCAGCTGGTAGAGTTTTGGAAAAGCAGGCTGACCATGTACAAACTTCATACTATGAACAACAAGATAACAAGATCTGAATTGAAGCTTTCTCCAAGTGATGTCCTGTGGAGGCGTTTTTCATCTAGAAGTAGAGAGATATTTTAATACAGGGATCTGGGAGGGATGTTTTATGGCATTTAGTTACATACACAACTCAAACTAGAACCAAATAAAGCAAGTTCAATAACAGTGAATTTAGTTTAGAATTTTCTTGATATGTTTATAATGTTTTTCATAGAATTCTGTCCTATTCCTAGAGACAGGACTCTTTTTTTCTCAACAAAGTGTGAGTCTATAATACAGGATTTCTGCACTAAATACTTCCAGTCATGTATTGTGTTGCATTTTTTCTTTGCTTTTAGAGAAACAAATTGCTTATTTCCACTAGCAAATTAGAAAAAAAGCAGCCATTTCCCTTGTATCCAGTTTACATTTTGAGAATTAATCTGTCTCTATTTCTTCTGGTGAATTTGGAATATATAAAATGTAAAGGAAACTAAATGAAGCTAAAATGAGAATTATAATTATCTCTCGAAGCGGTGGAAGTGCATGTACTTTAAATCTAATAGTGTATGTAAGTAGGTTTTGAGCGTATTGTTATGCAATACGCTGACATTATGAAACAAATAAAAGCAGACACTTCTTGAGAGAAATTCAACCAAATAAAAAGGTATTAGAATAAAATTTGCAAAAAGTCAAGATTTTAAAAATGCAGCATTTTTGCACTGCATGGTTACACACACGTCCTGAATCCAGGTCAAGATGCCAAATTGCATTAACCTGTCTTACAGTCCTGTTTGTACTTCAAACACGTGATTCACCTCTGTGCTGTGGCAGTAGTCTATTAGAAATATTTTTTTGCTATGATATCAATATTATTCAAAAGGTAAGGTGCTTAAAGAGGTTTGGTTCCTAATAACAAAATGTCCACTGAACTAATAAAGATTTGTAAAGACTCAGTCATTCACTTCTTTTACCAGACACTTGTACATGTCTGTTTGACCCTTAGTGTAAAGCAGTTTGGGTTATGCATCTTCTAATTTCATATGCAGTGATTATTACAGCAGGGAATGCTGGGAATAGTTTTGATTGGAGCCTGCAGAGTAAATGAATCGTCCTGCAACCACACAGCAGTCTCTGGGCGAGAATGAATTAGACTGATTGAACACCTCAATAAGTGGGAGTGTGACTACACACACACACACACACACACACACACACACAAATGCTCCTTCCATCACTCAAACATTTGCAGGCAAGCACGATCTCCCTCATAGACACAAATACGATCAATTTACACATCAGGCATTGTATTGATCATGCTATTTGCTGCTTGGGTCCCCTGCCATGGCCTTTCAATTAAGACGGGAACAAAAGGGAGAGAAGGGAAGCCTGAAATATAGATGAGAAGCAAATGATACATGAAATGATCAGCCTGTTTTCTTTTTGCTCCACATCCCTAGTTTTCTCTTCATTCACAGGTGTAACAATATATTTTAGCACTGTGTCTGGAGCAACATGGATGAGATATCTAACACTGGAGCTGTGTGGGATGTTTGTGGGTACACGTGTTTAACTTTCAAAACTGACAAACACAAGTAAAGAGAGAGAACAGATCACCTGAAGAATTGTGTTACATTTTTAAACCTCTGAACAGATGGGGTTGTATCATCAAAAGCTAGTTTGCCTTTATTACACTGAGTTTTGTTCTTTTTTCTTTAGCTCTACAGAACGATTTAAAAAGATAAATAAATAAATATATCATATATTTATATATGGGCATCTGAATGGAAAAACAGATGATTATCTCATCCCTTTGGTTTAACCGTACCTGTTGCGAAAATTTTATATATAAATATTTGTTTCTCTGTTGATAATAGCAGTATTTTTTAACAATATACTTCAACTAAATCAAGACATCATTAACATAATTGTTGTCGCATCAACTTTATGATTTATAATTTTAATTATCCTTAATCTCAACAAATGGCCCCTGTGGAACTGAATTCTAAAGTACCCGAGCAGTGTCCTTACACAAACTTACACATCAATAAGGTAGTGTGATACTGGATGGTGTCACATTGTTTTGCACCAAAACTACAGCCAGGTTCAAGGACTTGCTGCATTTTTATTTTTTTATTTTTTTTGTCAGAGCTCACTGCATATGTGGTCTCACTGTAACATTTTTTTAAAAAGTGCTTCATAACCCCATACAGTAAATTATACAGTAAATGTAATCATGTTCTTTTCCCTTTAAAAAGGATGATAAAGCTTCATGCAGGTTTTGCCTACAGAGCCTTACATTGTGACCTGCTAATTCAACTGGTGTGTTTTTTTTTTTTTCATAAAGCGGAAAATGCTAGAAGTTGCAGTACCAGTGATACAAATTAAAACATATCTTTTTGTCCATTTGGATTTAGTTATTTATTTTTCCAGATGGTTAAAAGATGATTCTGGAAATACCTAAGAAATAAGAAGATTGTTGTCAAAGCAATTTAGGAAAACTTTACAATATACTGAATGGTTACCAGAAGGTCCAGTCTGTAAATGCATGAGAGGCATAAGGTGGGCATACAGACACGTAGTTTTCACACTCTTTTTTCATTTTTGCTTAATAAATATAATAATAATAGCTTTTACAAGCATGAGCAATATAGTCCCTATGCAACTACTGAGTTTCACAGGGTTTGTTATCATCATTGGGCACATTTTTACAATTAAATTAAATCTACATTTAGCCCATCTACACAGCCATGGGCAGCCACAGGCAACACCCAGAGTGTCTTGTTCAAGGACACACCTGGTGTGTGGGCTGAGATTTGATCCTGCAGACTGCTTCATCCCAGCATTATGCTCTCTAATCGCTGAGCCACCAGACCAATGTCAGTGAGCTAACCAGCTCTAGCTAACTAGTGTTTAATGGTACAGGTAGGTTGAAACTCTCACTATAATCATATAAGAAGTGTTTAACACTTAATCACTAGAGAAATTTCTTTTGAAAGACACTACCTACAACATTCAAATATGTCTTTATAAACATTATCTCCAGGAGCCCAATAGAGCCATATGGGAGTTAGTATGAAAAAAATCCTCTGACCCTCATCTCAATATTTGTTTTTATACATCTTATAATTTGTTAAGATAAATGTTTTGCAACATAATAGCAACACAAAACCAATTACTGACCATGCTAATAAAATGTTCCCAGACAACGTACTTATTTTCCACCAAGACATCTGATCTTACAGTACAACATCCAGCTTATCCAGGATAAAAGTACAAATTTAATGTTGTGTTTAGAGTAATATGTTTACTTTTACTTAACAAAACCACTATCTGTGTGGGTTGACCTTAGATTATCTGTGTGGGAATTGTGCACTGTGTACAGAATGCCCACTATCCACCCAAACTACTTCATATTAAAAAAGCTCTTTTCATTCATTGTTCATTCATTTGGTAGTAAAAATGTCTAATGCCTTGAGAGCGAAATGGTTAAGGAGCGCTCCACATAACTGAAGTGCCACGGGTTCTGTCTGGCCTTTGTTTGTTGACTTTATTAAATAAAGCCAAAGGTGAACAAAAATATATCAAAAGCTGATTGCTGTTGTTTTTAGCCCTTTCTTGCATAGAAACTGACTCACTTTAAGTTTGAAAGCTGTCATTTATTTCATTCAATGCAGAAAACACAGATTGAATTCAGCTTATATTTATGCCTGTGTTATGTCATGTTTATAAAACAACTATATAAATTCACATTAAAACAAAAAAAAACAACAAAAAAAAGAAAGCTTAAGTAATCAATCCTGTAGCATAGTGATCTTCATAGTCACCAGTATGAGCATTATGTTCCAACCATAAAGAAAAGAACTGTGGTTCAGATGTTGTTTAGAAGTTTAGACATGATTGCATCTCATAGAATATTGAAGGTAGGACTGACAGAAGGTTCCTGATAAAATTTTACATAAAGATGACAATGTGATGCAAACTAATTCAAAGAAATATCTTTTGTAAAAATTAAAATGGAACAGACTTTTGTAAAAAATGTTTTTGACACTAATTGGAATTCTCAGGTGAGGCTTAGAACCTCTGTTAGAAAGTTAATAATTATTTGAACAATTATATATGATAAAACATAATTTACAGACTTGAAAACAAAGAATGACCATTAGAAAATTACTGTGAGAAGCATTATTATACTTGCCAGTGTTAGCTGTAGTTTTAAATAGGTACATGCGTATAGTAATATAGCCTAACTGAAAATACATGTGTATGGCAAGTAAAAAAAGAACCCTGTGTTTAAGAGCTGAAAGGCAAACACTTGACCAATTACATGCATCAAATAACCTTACCAACAAAAACCTAAATCAATGACTGAACTACCTTTTAGTTCTGAAATTATTTTTCAATTTCATTTTATCTACTTGCGATGCAGACACTCTCTAAGCTGCAAGCTCTAAGTTTGCAGAGGCCAGTAAGGTCAATTTGAGTTTCTTCCATCAGTTAGTCTTTGTTATCCCAACAATATACCATTTTTATCCATCTGAAAAGTTCTTTTACAGTGGTAAACAGAGATCAAAAAAATATAGAAAAAGTGAAAACATCATTTGTGCAGGTCTATGAAAAGTTTTCCTGTTCCCGTTTTTTTTTTACATTTTACAACAGATGTTAAATGAAACATAGTTGTGACCAGATACTATTTTTAAGTAACATAATTTGAACACCACAGTATGTTCATACTGAATGTTAAGCGACAGAGAAATATTTACAGACTACTAGAAAGAAAATATCTGGTATAAAGTCTGGTTTTACAATGCTGTAACTCTTTTCTATTTACAAATGTACAGTATTCTATACAGCATTATTGTTATATTTTGGTTAACATTAGGGGTGAATTATTGTCAGGTTTAATAGACTTTGACACAGTTGATTTGGATCTGGAGGAATTACATTCCAGTGTAATGTTATTTTATGAATGAATAAAGTGCTGTGCGAGTCCAAACACAATGATAAAAAGTTAATTAACATTCTAGTGAGATAAACTGGATTGGATTGAAAGCCAGTGAGTCACTCCATCCATCTATCCATTATCTGTAACCCCTTATCCTGTTCAGGGTCACCGGGGGCTGAAACCTATCCCAGCTGTCATAGGGTGAGAGAAGGGGCCCACCCTGGGCAGGTCACGAGTCTAACTATATTCATCACTGCAAGTAAAAAGATACCAACAAATCTGGGGCTTAAAAAAATGTCACAAATGTGAGATTCCAAATTTCAGAAAGAATTTAGTAAGAGTTTGGTGAATGAGGCCCAGTAATGTCACACTCTAAAGCAAGAGGGCTTTTAGTTCTAGGTTAACTTTGAGCTCCATTCCTACATTCTGGGACACTAGCCTTGCTTCAGAGACGACAGATAGCTGTCTTTGTTATGTTGTGGAAATAAAGAACTAGTAGGAAACTACAACCTGCCGTACTTTTTAACCTATTTTATATTTTTATTTCTATTTAACATAACAATGTTGCTGGATACAAATGTATCACCTACGGTACTGGGAAATTGTTACGAGCTGACATTATAATGTGCAGAGGAAAGTTACTAATGTAACAGAAAGGCTCCAGCTAGTTGGATAAAAAAATATAAAACATTCTGAAGAGTAAAATCACCAAGAGATTAACTGCTACATAGCCCTTTCACAACCATTCCACTGAGTTCAAGAAGTAGTTACTTTCGGACTCAATAAAGTCCATGTACACATAGATTATAGTCATCTGTCTCTGGGGGCATTTACTAACTGAATTCAATCGAGCCAGGGATGCTTTGAGTGTCAGCGAAACTGTGTTCATTTGAACTCTACATCACAGAGAGCATCATAGCACCTATAAATAAACCAGCAGATTAGTTTCCTCCTCAGTGGACAAGGACATTGCATGCATTTTGAATTTACCAATGTTTATTTCTTGTTCTCTTTCTTCTTTTTTTTTTTTTTTTTACAATTCATTTCAGTACAATTTATGAACCAAGTGCAAATCAAAGTGCTACACACCAATAAAATACTAAATAAAACAAGAGCAAATCAACAACAGACAAAGCAACAACAACAATAAATGATAAATGAAATGCGTGGAACCATATTAGCTACATTTAAGAAAGCCCAGTGTAATAAAGTTGTGTGGTTTTATTTAAAACTAGTTACTGTACAGAATTTAGAGTTAGGGGATTCTTAGAGGATTCTAGGAGGAACATTCCTAACCAGCATATCGGAAATATACACTGGTGCTAATCAATGAAGAGATTTAAAAAATAAAATCTTAAATTGTAGTAAAAGACAAAAACCGAGTGTAACCACAGAAGGGGTCACACACAGGCCACACATGTTCTCATCAGAGGGGAAAAGGGTAGACAAAGTAAATCTCTCTAAAATTAGCTTGAAGTACAAGTACACCACTAACTAAAATAAATGTGTAATAGTTAGTTTTCCAAAGTTGTACAGGTGGAAATAGTGACCTCGGAGAGGGGACGTAGTGATTGACAGATTAGAGAAGTGAGCTTGTGACTATTCTATGCCCACACTGCCAGGGTTACATTTGAGTCAGGCAAGGGAAAAGCAGCACCCTTCGTCATCACCACCACTGTGTTGCCAATAAGCTCAGTGGTCACACAAAAGGTTTCAGATAGTGTGAATGTGATCAGGGTAATCCTGAAAAAGAAAGAAAGCTTCTCAGTGTAAAGGTTAAAAAAGCAACTTAAATATTTTGTAGTTGAGATACTGTATGTCTCACAAATGACGGAGAGGAGAGGAGCTGCTGATTATTCTCATGACACACACTCACACCACAGTTCTGGCAGCAGTGCAGAGATATTCACTTAGGGTTTCGACCTTGACCAGATACAGATTTTCTATGATTTGTGCACGATTAGTAACTTTTACAGCATTTTTGTTGGTTGTAAATACAACCTTGTACCTGTAGGGCAGAATGTGGCAGATATAAAAGAAAGCAGAGAAAGGGCTCGGCAGACCAAGGTAGACTGATTTTGAGTCTCATGTTAGCATTGAGTTGCACACAGTACCTTTTAAGTACAGTAGTTGAGTAAATGTACTCAGGTATTTACAATACAACCTCTGGTCTTTAAAATAATTGCGTCTGTGAGGATTTAGTGAGTGTTTTTTTTTTTTTTCTCTTGAATAAATCATTTGATTCACCTTTGTATCTTTCTGGATCATTTTTTATGTTTTTAGTTTATTTGGACAAAACATCATCACAGAAAGCCACATTTTATCCAAGAGAAGGGAACCCAAACAGTGATTCACACTTACACACACACACACACACACACACACACACACACAGTTACGTTACATGGTGTCACCGTATGGATACCTCAATAAATGCTTAACACACACACACACACACACAAAGCACTTCTCTTCTCAACATTAATGCAACACAATTGACCTTTGTTTGAACCCAGCAGTAAAATGTGTGTGTCTGTGTGCATGTTAGAGGTTGTACAAAGTGCCCTCCATAGCCAAGTCTTGTCTCTCAAACCTCCCCAGCCAGCTGAAGAGAGACAGAGCGTCTCACATCAATTATTGAACTACAGAAAAGGAAAGAGTGGGATGGAAAGATGGAGAGGGTGGGAGAAGAGTCAGAGAGTGATTGTGTAGGAAAAAAAAAAAGACAGAGGGAGGTGCTGACAAAATAAGGACAAAGCTGTGAAACATCACAGTGGAGATGGACAGAGAGCAATGTGTGATTTCTAAGAAGAGTGTTTGATTTGTGGTTTGGTCGAGAAAAAAAAATGAATGTTTAAATATTAATGTCTGTATAAAATGTTTTCGACTTGACCTCATCGCTCATGCACAATCAGGTCATGGCAAAATAGACTGTTAAGAGCTGGTGGCAAACGTAGTGGAAGTGACATTTGTGGACTCAGATAAATAATTTTTTATCCCCCTCTCCCACTCACCCCAAAATAACAATTTGACTTGATTGCAAGGCCAGAAAGAACTGTATCTTATATTCAATTTCTAAAACTCACCGCTGCTCAGGCAGTTAACGCTGTCAACCTACATATGTGTATGTGTGTGGGGCATCATTACATCCTTATTTTTCAGCTTTAATATATTGATGTATATGGAATGTATACAGTGGAAATAAAAATCAACACAAGTTAGAATATTTAAAAGTAATAAAAAGCCAGAAGAAATAACAAAACAGAACATTTTTGTTTTCTTTTGTTCTTGTTTTGTGTCTTTTGCTGACTGGTAAAGCATCAGAAATGCAGTAAATGAGTCAGGTGTGGCTTGTGATTTGCAGTACTGCTAAATCACAAATTCCTTTTTAATGATCAAAAGTGTCAGTGAATAATACAATCAGCTTTTTTTTAGAACTTCCAGATGTCATGAACAATGAACATGTGTCAGCATGCAGTGGTGAAATAAGTATTCTGATCATTCTTAAACTAAAACCATTACGTTAACTGTGGTCATCTCTGCAAAAGTTCATGAAATTATTTAGTGTTATCTCAGGAAACACATTAATAAGTCCTCTGATTTCTTCCTTGATGAGCAGGAAAGGGAGAATCCAATTGGGGAACTCTCAAATTTCAAAGTGGTAGGCCAGCTGTCTTTGTCTTGATAGACAGAATGAACATCCTTAAAATGAACACACTCCTAAAATACCTAGAATATCCCACTGCCCCCACCAGCTGAAGTCATTTACTCAATTTAAAGATGCAAAAGACGTAATGGCTCTGTCTGCAACTTTCTAATTTTCTGCATAAACTGGTCCTAAAATATGATTTGATCACAAAAGTCACAAATATCAGTTATAACATTTCATGTCTTATTGAACACAACCACTAAACACACAAAGTGATGGCAACAGTATTTTATTAAATGGTTAAACATTCTTTGGAAACAATAACCTCAAGCAACTGGGGATTAGACTTGCACAATGTTCAGGAGAAATGTTGGATAATTGTTTACTTACAGAACTTCTTTAGCTCAGCCTTATTCTTAGGATGTCTTGTGTGAAGCGCTTTCTTAAGGTCATTCCACGTATCTCTTTTTGGTTGAGGCCTGGGCTACTTCAAAAGGAGGATTTTGTGTCACAAGAGCCAATTCTGTAGTGGTTTATTTTATTGTTTAGATTAATTGTCCTGCTTCATTACCCAACACTTTCTTCTGAGCTTCAGCTTGTGGACAGCTACAATTACATTATTCTGATGGATACTTTGATAAACTTGGGAATTAATCTTCCCCTCCAAATGGCAAGTTATCTAGGTCCAGAGGCAGCAAAGTAGCAAAGTATGTGGACTAATGAATATCTGTCTTTGTCTTAGTCTTTGAGATTACTCAGTAACCCTTTCCAGTTACATGCAAAACAGCAACCCTCAATTGCAGGTCAGATTTTTTGTGAGTCATAGTTTATACAGTATCAGTTGATGCTGCTTGTGAACAACACACTGACATAGTTTAAAAGCTTTTAAAAGTCAAGGCACACTGTAAGAAATGTCTATGAAATTAACAATAAATTGCTGTAAAAATGTTAATAGAAAAATACTAATGCAATGTTCAATTCAATTCAATAGACTTTTTTATTTAGCGCCAATTCACAACAAAGTCATCTCAAGGCACTTTACAGAATAAAGTCAATACTATAAAATTGTATAGAGAGAACCCAACAATTCCCCCTTGAGCAAGCCCTAGGCAACAGTGGAGAGGAAAATCTCCCTTTAACGGAAGAAACCTCCAGCAGAACCAGGCTCAGGGTGGACGGCCATCTGCCTTGACTGGTTGGGGTGAGTGGAAAAGTGAAGAGAGAGAAAAAGAAAAAAAAAGAGCAACAAAAGCTAAAAACAAAACATCGGGCAGGTTGGTAGGACCAGTAGCTGCACACTGGAAAACACACAGCTTCAAAGCCCAGGGACACCTGCAGAAAGGGACAGAGAGAGGGAGACAGAGAAGGAGAAAGACAACTACGGGAGACAACACACAGAGTTAATGTCATACAGTAGTGACAATTGTGGGTTGAGAGGAGAGGAGAGAGGGATAAGAGGAGGACAGGAACTCAGTGCATCGGGGGGTGGGTCCCCCAGCAGTCTAAGCCTATACCAGCATAACTATAACTAACTATATGCTTTATTAAAGACGAAGGTTTTAAGCCTAGACTTAAAAGTAGAGAGGGTGTCTGCTTCCCGAATCAGAACTGGGAGCTGGTTCCACAGGAGAGGAGCTTGATAGCTAAAGGCTCTACCTCCCATTCTACCTTTGGAAATTCTGGGAACCACAAGTAGGCCTGCATTCTGAGATCGAAGGGGTCTACTGGGATAATATGGTGCTATGAGGTCTTCTATATATGATGGAGCCTGACCATTCAGAGCTTTATATGTAAGAAGCAGGGTTTTAAATTCAATTCTAAATTTAATTTACAGTAGAATTTTGTAAAGTAGTGAACCCGACACAGCTGTTAGTTTTAAAGTAAATATATGTTAAAATAGTCATATTTTATTGTATAATTGACAGAATACTGTACCTTAAACACATAAATTGTAATAAACTGTAATATCAAACCCAATACAATACAGTTAAAATTACAACAAGACGGTGTTAATATAATAATTTTTGTCCTTCTTTTTACAGAAAGAACTTCCATTACATTTTTTACAAAATCATATGCTATACGATACAGATAAGAATATAAAAAATTACAGTAGAATTATATAAATAGATTGCATTACATAGCCTTTAAGATATATTATACTTCCTAAAAACAGAACTCATAAGGGGCGGCTGTAGCTCAGTTGGTAAAGGCAGTCGTCCACGAACCACAGGGTGAGTGGTTCGAACCCCCGGTCCTGTCGAAGTGTCCCTGGGCAAGACACTGAACCCCTAACGGCCCATTCTCCTCCCCAGCTGTGCAGTGCCGGTCCAAGCCCAGTAGAAATTGGGGAGGGCTGCGTCAGGAAGGGCATCCGGCGTAAGTGGAGTAGTTGGCACTGCCACGTCATAGCTAGAAGGTTGTTCCACACTAGACCAGAATCCGACTCTAGTGTTTGACGTAATGCGCTTAAATGATGATTGTTACACAACATAGTACACAGGAAGTATGCGTGTGACTTGTCACTTAGTGTATTGTTTGTATCCAGTTTGTCTTCTAACAAATTGCATACAAATGTAGCAGCTATAGCTCAGTTGGTAAGGCAGTTGTCAGGCAGGTTCGATTCCAGGTCTCTATGTGTTGAGCTGTCTTTGGGCAAGAAACTGAACCACTGACTCCTGGTGAGTCCGGTGAGCACCTTGCATACCAGCCAGCGCCATTGGTGTGTGTATGAATGGGTGAATGAGAAGCAACATTGTAAAACACTTTGGACAAAAGCACTATATAAGTGGCCATTTAACATAACCTTACCCTGAAGTTATTTTCCCTTTATGTGTGTAAAGTTGCTGCCGTGGTGGGAAATAAGTTAAAACTTGTATGTAAATCGTACTGAAGGAATTTGTAGTTTTTAGACCACGGTCATGTTAATACAGCATATAAGGGCTGTTAGGTTTACAGGTTAAAAATGTAAACTTTCTGTTGAATGTTAAAAGTTTTAAACTGTAAAATATACGCTTTTCTTGTAAAGGTCTTAACAGTGGTACTGTTTTTTTTTTCCCACAGCCGCCAGTTTTTTTTTCTCCATAAAAACAACAATTTTTTTACACTGTAGATTTGAAACAAACCCTCATTTCCACTTCACTGTTTGGTAAATGGCTACTTATATAGCACTTTTATCCAAAGCACTTTACAATGTTGATTCTCATTCACCCATTCACACACACACTCACACACCGATGGCAGTGCTCTCCTGACCCACCGGGAGCAACTTGGGGTTCAGTGTGTTGCCCAAGGACACTCACATACCGATGGCAGTGGCGGCAGGATGCAAGGTGCTCATTGAACTTCAAGTTTGGTAATAGATGACATGACACATCGTTACTGTGTTTTACCAGCAAAAAAAATATGTGTTTGCTTATATTTGTGACTGTGATGAAGATCACATTTCATGACCACTTTATACTGAAATCCAGGGAACTGCAAATTGTGCCATTTATTTTTCTTGCGACTGTATAAGAAAAATAGATGTGTTTCAGTGTGACTGTTTCTACTGACTATATAACAAAGAAGGGTTGAAATACCCCACAATAGTATGAAACAATAGGGCAGTATGTTTAATTTTGCCAGAGGAAGTGTGGTAATGGACTCAGAGGGTTTACAGTTATCTTAGCACTTAAATTATAGTTATTTTAGCACTTAGATCATTTGCAAACAAATATATAATCCAGTTGTTAAAATATGATCAGGGTATGACTGGATGTAAATACATTTATTACAGAACCTAACTCACTTTCACAATATTATCTATTAAAAAAGTGACTAGTAATCAAAGGTGCTGGGAGGCACGTGTAATGAGGAGACTGGACCACAAAAGGAGACTAACATAACAGAACTGAATATCAAAGAAACGAGGGCTTAATCTCCTTCCCTCCTGAAGACAAACATGGCCATGGTGCACCTTTCAAGCTATTTCATTCCTCTGAAAAATCTGATAACTGACATTGATTAGAAAAGTTCCTTGAACATTGTCAGTGTTTTGATCACAAGTTGCATATTTTTGTTAAATGATGTCATTGAAGTACCCACCAGTGTGTGGATGGGTATTGTACAGGTGTTCATAGCATTCCTGAGCTCAGCACTCTGATGGCATGAAGTTGTCTTTGAGCCTGCTGGATCTTTCACTGATGCTTTAGTATCATTTCCTGGCAGTATTGCGATTCTTGGGAGGAATCCTTGTGTTCCTTTCTTTGTAGAGGTCAAGCGTGGACAGCAGTTCAGACCTGGTCATATATGCTGGGACACTACAGGAATAAACTACACGACCTTGTGGTAGTCCTGTGCTGAGGGAGCACCTCCTGTATTTTGTTTGTTTGAAATTCCAGCATCAAGCTGCATGAGGCACTGTTGATTCCATGATCCCTGAGATTGATGATGAGATGAGATGGCACAGTAATGTTAAATGCTGAGCTACTTTATATTCAATGAACAGTAATCTCAGATACGTCTCTGGCTTCTCCAGGTGACTCCAGGTAAGAATGGTGTAAAGGGCCAACCTCATCTCATTCCCATTTTGTCATTCAAGATTCAAGTTTCAATATTCAAACTACTTTACTGATTCCATAGGGATATTGTGTTGCCTTGTTACAGCTTGAAAGTAAAAAACCTGCACCAAACCAAGACAATAAACAAGTACAAGTACAAACTACTTATCAATAAGTAAGAAAAAAACAAGCTAGATGAGCAAACAGAAATGAAATAAAAATAATGAATGAAATGAAAACAATAATATTTGTCCATTTTGACCATTTAGTCCCTGTCCTTTTTAGGGAGGTGAGTTGAACAGTTTAAAGGCTACAGGGTTTCCTGTGGCATTCTGTGGAGCACTTGCCTATGATTAGTCTCTGGTTGAAAGTGCTCCTCTGTGCAGCCAGCACACAGTGGAGTGGGTTGGAGGGGTTGTCCAGGATTGAGAGGAGTTTGGACAACATTCTCCTCTCAGCCAAAACAAGCAGAGGGTCCAGCTTCTCCCCCAGAACAGAACCAGCCCTCCGTATTAGTTTGTCCAGTCTGGTGTTGTCTGCCACCTTCATATTGTTGCCCCAGCGAACCACAGCATAGAAAATGGAGCTGGCTACCACAAACTGATAAAAAATCCGCAGCATGGACCTGCAGATGTTGAAGGACCTTAGTCTCCTTAGAAAATAAAGCCTGCTCTGTGTTTTCCTGTATATTGATCCTGCATTAAGTGACCAGTCCAGTTTATTGTCGAAGTAGACACCCAAATATTTGTACTCCGAAACTACTTCCACCCGTTCTCCCCTTATGGAGAGAGGGTTGACAGTAGTTTTTAAGGATGCCAGCACAGGCTTTCAGTACTTTGGGGCTGAGTCCATCAGCACCTGCAGCCTTTGTGGGGTGAAGCCGGCAGAGCTCTCTCCTCACCTGCTCTCCTGAGATGGTCATTGCTGCAGAGACAGGAGCGGTGTTCGAGTCATGCAGGGGCGAGATGTGGGCACCTTTGTTGAAGCTTCTTGGGGGGTGGATATGAGGCACATAGAATCTATTAAAAAAGATGTTAAAATCATTAGCTCTATCCACACTCCCCTCTGTCCTCTGGCTGCTGGTCTTATATATTTAATGATGCTTTTCATGCCACTCCAGACTGCTTTGGTATCCTTCTGTTGGAGCGTCTGTTCAAGCTTCCTCCTGTAAGCCTTCTTCCCCTGTTTGATATTTACTCACAGCCATCTCTGGACCTCCCCCACTGCGTCCGTGTCACCTGACCTGAATGCTGCCTTCTTCCCATTCAGGATTATTTTAATGTGTTTGGTGACCCATGGCTTGTTGTTTGGGAAGCAAGCGGACAGTTTTTGCTGGTATACAGATGTCAACACAGAAGTTGATGTAATCTGTAATGCAGCCTGTCAGTCCATCAATGTCCTCACCATGTGTCTAACAGAGTGTTTTCCAATCCGTGGCCTCAAAACCTCTCTGCAGGGCATTTGTGGCAATCAATATGGCGTGTGTGAATTCTTTGGCAATATAGTTAGGACAGAGGCCCACCGCCAACAGTTTGATGTCAACAGAGTATTTCTTTCACAGTAATATTACCAGTATGACACCACCTGTTGTTGATGTACATGACCAGGCCCCCTCCAATTCCTCTTTATGCTTTCCTCTCTCCTCTGATCCGTCCGCACTATGCTGAAGCCATCAATACTGATGCATGCGTCAGGCATATTGTCCTGCAGTCATGTCTCCCTGAAACACATTTGACTACACTCAAACTATCAAGTGGGTTTATGTGCTTTATTTGTTTCAAATTACTGAAATCTGTTGATCAGTTTTGGATAAACAAGACAACATGTTTGGGCTTTAAAGTTAATAGTAACCCCCTGCCCCTTCTCTCCACTGTTTAGCCAATCATGTCAGTATTCAGTTTGAACATTTGGCACTCACTCATTTCAGCATTTAGAGCATCTCCACTCAATGCAATGAGCTCAGCAGCACAGCGCAGCCACAAGTCAGTCTGAGCTAGCAAAGTCTTTCAGCTTGACACCACCGTAAGTTCCGTTTTTTGACTCCTATCATGTGGTAAAACTGATTAAGCACAGAAAAGCAATTGTGTTGTTCTGAGTAGTGCTTTTTTCTTTACTGTTAATAATCACAAGGTTTGCTAGTTTGACTTTACGACTTCTTTGCTCCCATTTATTCTAAGATATTTATCAGCATTTTATTTTAGCCCAGTGAAGCATAAAACAAGCAAACTATGGTAACCTTAGTGATAAGGATAGCTAAAGACTTACCTTTTTAATGAACACGCCCAGACCATGTCACTAAAAGCGCTTTAGGATGAGAATGTGCATGTTTATTATTCTCCAGAGTAGCACGCTGTTGATATTTTACAATACTGGGCCTATAGTTGGGCACAAAAAGAGCATCATAACCAGTTTGATGTAATGTTTCCTAATATATAAAATGTCTTTCAATATACTTTGAAGCAAGCTGCATTTAGACTGTTGAAATTAAATATATCTATACATATCTATCTATCTAGCTATATAAGACAGATAGATAGATAGATAGATAGATAGATAGATAAATCAATATATCTATATTCATTTATTTATTTATATTTTAGTTCCTCCATTTATTGTGAATGCTAACTGATAAAGTGAAGTCACCACACGTGTAAATGTTTTGCTTTCATGATCATGGTTGTTGATTAGCAAAGCTCAGGTATGTGCAGGCATCTCCAAGGAAACTGTAACAGCTTCGGAATTCTAGAGAACTGCTGCAACTGTTGTTTGAGTGACAGTATATTTTTCAATATAGGCATATTTCACATTGTTCAGAAACAAAAGTTGTAATTGATTAAATATATCAAACAGCCTCAGTGTGTACATATTTTAAAAATACAATTTCTAGATTAAGCCAGTTTAATATCTGAAGTAATGCTAAAGTGCACCTGGGCTTCATATAAGATACAAAAAGGTAAAAGGAATCTACAACGTACATTTATTTAGGGTTACCTGCCAACAAGACAGACTTAAAACTAAACATCCAGGATTAAAACTACACATACAGCAAACCTAACCTTTGGAAAACACCTTAGCATGTTTAATTTTAAGACGACTCTTTCTGTGGCCATCAGCAAGCTTCTGGCAGAGCTCTAGATGGATTTTTGACCACTCTTGTTAGCATAATTTGTTGAGTTCAATCACATTTATTGGTTCTGTGGCACAGACGTGACACAGTTCACATTTTTTGAGGGCTATGGTGATTGTTCCTAACCACCCGACCCGCTTAGCTGAGTGTGACTTTCACCTTCTAATAAGTTGCATATTTGTTTGAAGTGACTCTTGGAATCTGCCAAATGTGTGGAAATGGATCCAAAGGACATTCCTCACTTGTCTAAATGTACTATTCTCCATTTCAGCTCTGCACTGAGCTCTGTGTAGTTTCCCATTGTACTGTGTGTGGGTCAGTCCAATGACTTCGGCAAAACAAACCTCTTTTACATTGGCACAGAGAAGCTACCAGCTGTAGCCACTCATGATCACAAGAAGGTGAGATCAAAGTTAGGATGTCTTGGGCTTGGGAAATTAAAAGACATTTTGGACCTTTCAGCACCACTGATTCAATAATCTGAAAGGATGTATGTGTAGGTTTTAGCCTGTGTTGATGTCATTAAACCTTGTGCGTAAAATTCTTGCTGTTGTCATCTGTTAAAGATGTATGTTGTACAATCAATCTGCCTCAGCAGAAAAAACAGTTCAAACAAATAAGCTTTCATTTGCACCTATATAGCTTTATTGATTGTAGAGTAGCAGGCCCCAGAGAAAATTTTGTTTGGGCTTTCCAAATACATTCTGTAAATGAGAAGTACTGGCAAGGTAACATTTTGTCTTTTAAACACAAAACTAATCTGGCTCTTAATATTTCGTGACCTAAAATCATATGGTCAGTTAGTATGACTACAAACTAAAGCCTTGTCAACACAGCACTGATTCACTTATCCTAAATGTCACAGGTATGTAAACAGTGTCCAGGTTTCAAGTAGAATTACAAAATGGAAGATCCTGACCGTATTCCTTCCCTCTTTAATTCTCATTTAAATGTTTATTAACTGGTCTTTTCAATATTTCTCATCACCAATACACGGAAGTGTCCTGAATTACGATTAGGTAATGTTAACATGATTAAGTTTTAGCCACCATTACTGGCCACACTGAGTAATTGGATGCAGTGGAGTGAGCAAATAAAGAAGACAGGTTTAGTAAGAGAGACACAGGGCTCTGTCTGTTGTTCTTAATCTGTTGTTAGCAGAAATCAGTTAGCGGGTTCCTTCATTTAGTCACCGTCAGCTGATCGATGCTGCTTAAAAATGTCAAAATGTCAGCATATTACTATTGCTAATAAACATTAATTTCTTTGACTTAAATTGATGACAGGCCAAAATAAAACATGCTGTTGCGGATGAAACAAGTTTAGATACTATGTGTAAATCAAAGATTGTGTCATGGCAAGAGGCATCACTCTGTAACACCTCTGAACAAAAAAGATGAACTGAGTGGGTCTGAGATTTCAACAACAGTGAGGGCTGAAAACTGAGAGTTTCATGTTTAAAATATAGTCATATCACGAATAAATCAAACTGCAAGATTTTATTTGTGAATTAGGTGCTTCACTATTTACATAAGGTAGCTATTAAAAAATATGGTCCTGTCAGTGTTGATTGGTCAGTAATTCTCAGCATCCAGGTGTTATTATTAACAGAAATAACCAAATGTTAAGCTGAATAATTAGAGGTTTCCAACCAAAACTTAACTTGTCTATTTATGTCTATAAGCTGCCTTTGCATTTTTATCTAAAAATCAGAACAGCAGTTTTATATTTTGTATTCATGATATAATTGGTTTCCTGGTAATGAAGATGAAAGCATGACAGCTATGATGCACCTCAAATTATCTCCATGGAAATGGTATAATTAGATAAAAAAGACACTTGCATTGCAACTAGTACATTTCTTGGTTTCACCACGTATTGTATGTTTATTGTCAGTAACTTCTGACTTTGTGACTTTGACATTGAAACCTTTTCCCTACTCTGTCTTATTCATTTAGGATCAGAGTTGAAATGTTCCAATTGCCTCATCCACTCAGTTAGATTGTGGATTGCACCTATGACCATATCCTGTCCTTGTGTTACCTTATGTTCTGTTATGCTGGTTACCTTTGCTGTTAAGTTTGAGTTAACTTAAGGAAACTTTTTGTCTGTTAAGTTGTGTTATGATGCATTCATATAATGGATTATATAAATGATTGTACCAAATAATGTACAAGTATCATATAATATTACAAGCACATTTGTATAATGACAATAATACAATTCAGGCACATTTTAAGCTAATTATCGTACTATATATTTTTGATTCTTGATTTTAATTTGGTAAACATATTAAGTAAATAGTAAACATATTAAACATATTTTATCTGTAAAAACAGAAAATGCTGCAATAAATTTAAATAAATAGTCATTTTTGGTTGTCTTTTCTTAATTATAAGCTTGTACCCTATATATAGTTTGCCTGAACCTGTTCAGGTTTATTGTCATTTCTTTGTTTTTTACATGGAAACAAAATGTTGTTCCTGTTTGGATAACATGCACTGCATGGCAAGGCTAAGGCTTGGCAACCGTTAAGATTGTGTGATGGTAATACTTTTATTTGTGGTCCAGATATAAAATGTAGTTTACAGCAAATGTTTGGCAACCCAAACATGGCAAGACATTTTACCATGTTTCATGTTTCAAGACATTTTACCATGTTTCATGTTTCAAGACATTTTACCATGTTTCATGGGATTTCGCGCTGTGCAAAGTTTACGGTAAACGTCTGGTGACCCATGCTGCCAGACGTTTTACCATATTCAAGGTTACGTGTTTGCTCTCTTTAAATATTGTGGTAAACATTTTGCAACCTGTGCTGCCACAGTTTTCTTTTTTTATGTATGTAATACCAGTTACACAAAAAGTTAAAAAAATATATATTATAAATACAATATATATGCACATAAATTTGATCTAAGAAACTCTGTGACCTTATTAGATTTACTTTCTGAGAATTCCATCACGGTCATTAGACTCAAATAAATTTAAAATAAAAAATGCAACAGAATTGAAATATGTTTAATCATCCTTTTCTAGCAGAATTATTAGATTTTTGGTGCCATGTTAATTAATGTAACAAGCTGATGCTATAATCTATAAATGAGATGAGCTGCATTATAAAGACTTTTAGGGAAAAATTATCCAGGAGAAAGAAATGTACTTGACTTCATCCTAAAGTTCCCATGTTGTCTCTTAATGTACAGTAATGTTACTTAGTAATGTTAAGTTGTTTTCCCTAAACCTAACGCAATTTGTGTGTAGGTGACGTCAAATAGCAGGAGTATTCAGTGCTGACGCCAGGGGGATACTTGTAATGTCAATATAGGATCCAAAGTGGCGCAATTTGACACCTTGGGACGCGTCAGTATCTGGGATAGGAATTTGTTGGTTTTTTCTGGTTTCCTCCCCCAGTTCAAAGACATGTATGATAGGCTACCTGTAAGTGTGAATGTCAGTGTGTAAAATAGAAGGTGTACCCAGCCCCATAATGAGAGTGACCCTTGACAGAAGAAGCAGTTTAGATGAATATCACTTACTACTAGATATTGTTTTAAATAAACCAAAGAAAATATCACTGAGCTGACCCACCTGCTGTCACCACAACCTAGTTGACCAATTAAAACAATCAGAGATAAAGGTGAGCTACTATTATACTGTAATCAGTATATTAAGGTACAAAGACCTTTATTGTCAGCTCACTGTGGCATTTTTCCTCACTTTGACAAATTTAACTGCTTTTGGCATTTTACTATGCAGAAAGAAATCATTCATTAAAGAAATGCAATAATTAATGTACAGCCATCAAATACATATGTGAGGGTTTAAAGTTACAATCATTTGGTGACAATTTAAACCATGAGAATGTGAATAAGTGATTTAAATCCAAGCCATTCATCAGCAATAAAATATATATATATATATATATATATATGGATTTTAAAGAAAATAAAAAGTATGAAGAAGGAACCACTGTTTCTACATTTAGTTTCTTTCATCTTTGCTTCCTAGTATTAATATTAAGGCTAATATGTATTTCATTATTTTTACCATCACCACCATCATATGTAGCATTGCAATGTAAATAAATTGAGCGGATTTTGCTGGACATAGAGAAGATGAAGCCTTTTAAAACTTTTTGTCATTATTTCTTTATATTTGTCAAGTAGAATCATTATTATCATTAATAAAATTATAGATTTTCATATTACTCATGCCAAAATTGCAGAGACCTGGTACATTTACAGTTATGTTGAGACTTGAAGCCAGGAATGAAATATATGACTTCTCATTAAATATCCTCAGCCACTTGGAAACCTAAGAGTACTTAAGTTATGTTTATTTTTTAAAGTCACAGGCCGTAATGTTTTATTAACAGAAGGTTTTTGGTTTAGTGGAGATTGACTGGTGGAGATGAGCAGTGATTTCAAAGGGAATTTGGCACAGCCAAATGAACAGCTCAAAGCAAAAACTGAAAATGCCCATAGTACTCAATTTCAGGGGCTGTTTTCAAAACTGACAGAAAACAACAGCTCTCTCATAAATGAAGGTGAAATGACTAAACTTGTGACCACACAATAAACATATAATTTCACTAATCTATCAAGGCTACTCTCTGGATTTTTTTTATTTGGAAGCATGTTGAAAAAGAATATGTTTACTTTCTGTATAAGACAGTGAGGGCTTCAGGGGTTCCCTTCTGCAGATCAATAAAGTCAAAAATAGTTCTACGTTAAACAGTTTACATCAGTTTGTTTACATTTCCATTATCCTGACATTTTTGTACAGTGGCAGGGCACATGAGCGTGAGAGACCACTGCCAGCACTTTGAGCAGTGGACAGGGGTCACTATGGACACACTAACAGGAAAAAGCTGCAGTACATTATGACACTTGTCAATCATGGCTAACATTACATTTTGCAGTCATTGTTCTACAGTAGCTCTTCGATCAGATCAAACTAGATAGCTACCCTTCTTTCTCCATGTGCATTAGTAAACTAAGGGTGCCCATGAACATGTCTCTGGTTCACCTGTTGTTCTTAGATTTGGTACAACTGCATAGCTCGAAAACCTCACAGCAGCTACATTTTTGGAGATGCTGTAACTCAGTTGTCCAGGCATCACAATTTGGCCCTTGTCAAAATAACCATCCATCCATTATCTGTAGCTGCTTATCTTGTTCAGCGTCATGGGAGGGGCTTAAAGTTACGCAAATCCAACATTGGGTATGCAGATTTATGTATAGGTGGCAAACCTATTGTAAGGTTGTATTTTGTTGTAATTGACTGATTTAACAGGCAATGTGAGATGTAATGTACAAGCAGAGGTTGTCAAAGCCAGTTCTTTAAACATTTTTTTTTTCATTGCAAACAATGTACTGACCTGATGCTGCAGTCAGTGATTCTGACAGAAACAAACTTACAAAACAATTGGTCACAATAACGTGACTCATCACAATCATATTATCTGAAAAGGTAAGTCATAAATAGATGGCTTCACTCCTGGAGAAGTAACATATCATACTTTTTTTTCAATACAGATATTATGTAAATTATGCATCTTTCAGCATTCATTCATTGTTATTACACAGAAACTACCATTAGCGTCGACGTATCTTGCAGTTGTTGGTTTATTCTCCGGCGCCTCCAATCACATATCGAAGTGTCCTTGACCAAGACACTAAACCCCAACTTAGTTGCTCCAAGTGACCGTTCATCGGTGTGTGTGTGTGTGTGTGTGATTGTGAGTGCGAATGGGTGAATAAGAAGCAGTGTAAAGTGCCAATAGGTAGAAAAGCGCTACATAAATACAAAACCATTTACCATTTAATTTGTACATTGTTATCCAGGTGATTTTGGCCTCTTTTCACTTGCGTCCCTTGATTATAACAGTTTATTACCCAGCTATTACTTGGTAATTAGTGTGATATTATTAATATTATTTTCACATAATAATGCTGTCAACCTTTTATTAAAGAATTATTCCACAGTGACATAAAATATATCCGGGTTATTGCTTCTATTTATTGCCGAAAATATAACCCCACTGTTTTCCTGCTTCCACGAAGCTGGAAAGGGCTACTGAAAAGTATTGTGAGTTAATGCATTATGCTGTGTTTGCTATTATTCAAACTAAATTAAATGTTTGATAGAAAACCTACATTTTCACCAGACCGAAAACAGTATACTTTAGATAAACTACACAGCAGTTTTATTTCTTCCACTGTATTGTAAGAACGCACAATAAAACACCTCAGTGAAGAGTACATTTAAATATTTCTACTGACAGGTACATATACTTATTGCTATGGAAACTGGGATTTCTCTTGCTGAGTTTGATGAAACACACCTGCACTTTTATGTACAGTATAAACATTTATGAATGCACAAGAAATAAATGAATGAGCATGTCTGTGCTTTTGGAGAGTGTATGCAACTACACACACATGCTGTATATTGTCTGTGTGTATTTGCATTGTTAAGCTCAGTGGTGAAAGTTTCTTAAGTGATCACAGTGATAAATGCATGGATTCCAAGCAGATGTCTATAGAATAAATCAAGCATGCTATTAATGACTTGATGAATGACACATCACAGTTAGAAATGCCGATATGGGCAAAATGGAAACAGTGAGTCAGACAGAGAGGGAAAACCAAAGGTGGCCACTAGGTTGCTAAGGAAGGAAGAAGTTATAGATTGTTGATACTGAATAATAGGGCCAGCTGTTTAAGTCAGTGTTCAGACCATGTACATCTGGATAATAAGCGCCATGTGCTATGCGATGTAGGCTGTCCGCTGTTCTAGCAGGTAATTGTTTGGAGCAAATCGTTATGTAATAAAACGCTATCCCGAGAGTCTTCAATGTGTTTTCATGTAAGTGCACTCTGCCTGTGTGTGTGTTTGACACAAACACACACACAAGAGCCCTTATCAGTGTCAGCTGGTTGATTTTTACAAAGAGAGGCATGCATGGCATGCAACAAAAAACCCTAGAGGGGAATGAGATCAAAAATAAGATGGCTATGTCTTAACAGATACCACAACATTTGATCATTTTACATTTATTAATGTTTCCATCTCTTGCTTTTAATTAACTAATGTTATGTTTACATTTTCAGTATCAATACACAAAATTATTTCCGAGTTGTTGTTTTTTTTTAATGATTTTTGCTGACTGTGAAATGAAATCGAATTATGGGTTGAGCCTATGTGTAAGTGTTGTAGTTAGAAAGAACATAGAGCAAGACTCTAATGCTGAAAGAAACTTCTGTAGCCCATATTGCCTGGTGTTTACCAGTCGTGTTGGACAGATGGATCTCACTGAGTCATTTGCCCTCCTTACGTAGTCTGTCTGTGTGTGAGTATGTGCACAAACTTCTGTGCCTTCACATATGTCAGCATTCATCTGCCTGTTTTTTAGCAAACGTGTATTCTGGACTGTAATTATCCGACATTTGACCACAGTTCTCTGCAGCTTTCTATTCAACATCTGACAGTTAAGTGCCCATACCTGATCAAAATCTTACAACCTTCTTCTAAAGTTCTCAGTAAACGGCTTAATTAGTTATTCATAAAAAAAACAAAACAAAATAATGTAAAATTAATCCCTGATTATTGCTTCACCGCAAATACAATATTTACCTTGGCATAAACTTTATAGGAAGAAATAATACAAGAGAAAAAGAGACTAAACAACAATTTTACAGCAAACAGAGTTAAAAATACATTTTAATAAATAATATTTTTTTACTAAAGAAACTATGGTTCATACTAAATATTTTATATATTTAGCTCATACTAAATATTTTAGCATGACCATATGTGAATTCCAATGACAGCAGATTTAATTGATGATGATTATTACTATTATTACTTTTTGTTTTAACCTAAAATATACATACAGTACTTGCTAGGAAAACACTCTTATTAGAGTTAAATGTTTTTTCTTTGGTTTGGTTTTAGTTTTTCAGACTGAGACCCCCAAGTCCCAGTCTCTTTTCAAGTTACCTGGTGATAGAGAATATTACTACAAAACATTATAGGAAATGAACTCACCCTCATTAAGGTTAGCCAGAGGGTACTTACATTGTTCTGTGTGCTTTGTACTTTTAAGTTACTGGACAGATCCTGATTTTAAAACAGAATCAGCAGGATATGATTAGCTCACCAGTGTGAACCTAAATTTAAAGTTGTTATTTGCATCAAAAATGGCTGTTGGCTATTTAAGGTTATCAATTAAACCATTAGGCCTAAATATGAACAGCCTGCATTGTGCACCTTCAAACACATCACACTAATAAGTGGTGTGTAGCTGATGTTGCAGGAAAATCAGCTGAGAATCAGCTGCACAAACAGTCTTCCCATGAGTAGTGTTAAAGATAGGTATAAAAAAGGGTAAATGTCATTATCCAGGCTTCTTTCTTTCTTTCTTTGTTCTATTTTAATAACAATCTATCTACATTTACAACCCATCAGCATCAAGAGGCAGTGGAAGAGTGTCCCTGCTCACAAACAGATGCAGACCAGTGATACATGATCTGACTCTAATGTTCTTAATGTGAGTTTTGGAGATTAGATGACGGAAAATGCCAGAAACACACACACACACACTTATGACCCCAACTCCCTCGTAGCATCTGTGTAAGTGTGTGTGTGTGTGTGTGTGAGTTGCTTGCGTGTGTGTGAGCTTTTGACGTTGATGGTTTACAAATGCAGACGAATGATCGGCGAATGACAATTCCCGTAATCGTTAGCCCTCAACCCCACCACACTCCCCCCATCATCTGGCAATACATCAGTGAGAGTGTGTGTGTGTGTGTCTGCCCTATCCATCAAGGGAGAGTGGAAAGAGGGGGAGTCCCAAGTGTCACATTTATTTCGAAGAGCAGAGCGAGAGACAGAGAGGGAGAGGGACAGAAAGAAAGAGAGGAAGATTTTGCTTTCTCTCCCTCAGTCTGTGTTTCTTCCTCTCACGGCAGATTTCAGCGCTTTCTGTTTCAGTTTTGTGGTTTTTGTATCTCATTTGGCATTATGATATGTGCTCAGTTGCCATTTATTGTTAAGCCAAAGTGAACACAACAAAGCCTATATCATGATGCCAGAGCCACACAAAGTACAAAAACAGCCCTACAGTGTGTTCACTGCAAAATGGGCAGTAGTATATGATATTGTTTTTTCTTTCTCACTTCCTTTTTTCTACCCATTATCACTGACAGAAGAAGTATTCAGATATATAACCAGTGACGCAGTCTAAAACATAAATAAATAAATATTTTTTTTGTTTTGTTTTGCACAAGTCGATTCATTCTTGAAGTAAAAAAGAGGTTATTCCAGGAAACATCTACCAAAAGTTTTAAGTGATTGAAAATGTTTGAAATTACACAATTGTACATTTTTAATACCATTAAAAATTTCCAAGAAGTTTATTTTGTTTTTTTAGAAAAGAACACACACACACACACACACACACAATTACAGTGCAATATAATACAATGCTATCTACCCTTCTACAGTTTTATATTTATTCATTAAATTATTTAAACTAGTAAAAGAAAGCATTTCTTTTGTCTAGTCTTTAACAAACATACATACATATTCATCTTAAGTAGCAGTTGTAGTTTTCTAAATACTCATACTCGATCGTTTGTAAAATTGGTAGTGCTTCAAGAAAAAAAAGAGTAGACACTGAAATAAAATACTTCCATATTTTATTATATATTACAATATATCCAAAGTAGTGGGGGTACATTGCATGGAATACATTTAAGTGGATTAGAAAGATCATATTTTCTTTCATATATTTTTATGAACATTTTAGTTAAAATTTACAATAACAAAATTATTATTTCTGTCAGCTGACAGAGGAGTTCAGCAATTGTAGGGTTAGGAGAGGAGGACACTTACTTTAGAAGTGCGTAGTGTAAACTACTTTATTGCTGAACTTATGCTGTGAATCACCCTTTGTCTCCGTCTGTCCTCTCTCATCTCATTCTCATTACCTTTACCCCCACCCCCACCCTGACACAGACCTAGAGGAAGCAATAACAATCAAATTCCTCCCTCCCAAGTTGTCCCACTCCCCAACACACACACACACACACACACAGCAGCAGCACCTGTTACCCATCCCTTCTCTCATCTCTGTCCATCTAATTTTATGAGTGTCTGGGGAGATTTTCTGTGTTTTGTGTGTGTGTGTGTGTGTGTGTGTGTGTGTGTGTGTGTGTGTATTGCAGGATGCAATGTGAATGTCAGCATGAGAGCATAGTGTGTGTGCCTGTGTGTATTGCAGGATGCAATGTCTATGTCAGCGTGAGAACATAGTGTGTGTGTGTGTGTGTGTGTGTGTGTAACTCTAGTGGAAAATGGCTGGCTGTCACATTAGTGGTTGGATGGGCTAAAAAATCGCTTCTGTAATCACATTTAGATGCCAGGCCCAGTCATGTTAACCTCTTTATTTAGAGGTATGGATGGAATTTAGGATGGCTGCAGAGACGGAGGGATGGAAAAACGAGAAGAGGCAGAGACCAGATGCTGTTCCTGTTACATGTGTGATTCATTTCACTTTCTCTGTTCTGTAGATCCTGTATATGATAGCAGCTAATTGTTTCTGTGTTAATCTAAACTGTAACGCAACCATACTGTAATGTATGTTCCAGTTTTGCAGGTCAACCACGTGTGGCCAATCACATCAATGCTGACAAACACTCTCCAGTGAAGTTAGATTTCTTAACTGTACTCTAGAGTGTGCAAGATTTTGAAATATGCTACAACACTCATCATAATGTGAAGAGGTGTGGTGGAAGCCTCCCATGATACAGACTCACTGACCAGCACTAGCAGCGGTGCAGAGACAGCTGCTTTTAAAAATGTTTTGATTGAGCCTCAGTCTTCTGACCAATCAGAGAAGAGCACTTTTTCTGCTTGACTAATAAGTTTACGATTTTACCAGTTATGTATTGTAATTTGATAACTACAACTACCCAAATGTCTGCGCAGAGTTTCATATGGAGTTAAAGTAAAGCAAAGCTATATCCGAGCTCGGAAGAGCAGAAAGTTCTGATTCGTAGTCTCTCATTAGTGCTAACTTAGGTTGCACAGTGGAGCTTTACGATTAATAGATTTAGCAAGAAAAGTGATTGCAAAAAAATAGCACATCTATAGTAGTGCAGAATTTATTCCGGAGGCTAATGTTTTAATATTAATGCTAAAAAATCTCTAAAGTCTCCCTCAAAAAATATAATGATTGCAGTTGCAATTGAGCACACTTCCCTGCTGTCTGAGTGTGATATCTACTCTCTGAAGAGGGTTTTTAATTATATTGTGGATTTTTTTGTTGAGACAAATTAACCACAAGCGGGCACAAGCCACTGTATTCTTGTGCCAGTCCCAAGTCTGGATAAATGCAGAGGGTTGTGTCATAAAGGGCATCCGAAGTAAAACACATGGCTGCAGGGGCTTTGAATGTTTGGACTATGAAGGGGAAAACTAGAGAGTTGGTTGATATGATGCAGAGAAATAAGGTGGATATACAGTACTGTGTGTCCAGGAGTCCAGGTGGAAAGGTAGCAAGTTATTTTACTATAGTGTTGCTGGGAAGAGAAATGGGGTAGGAATTATCCTGAAAGAGGAGTTTGTAAGGGATGTTCTGGAGGTGAAAAGAGTGACAGATAGATTAATCAGTCTGAAGCTGGAAATTGAAGTTGCGATGTGCAATGTTGTTAGTGGTTATGCCCCAAAGGTAGGATGCGAGTTAGAAGAGAAGGAGAAATTCTAAAGTGAGTAAGATGAAGTGCTGAGCATTCCCAGAGGTGAGGGAATGGTGATTGGTACAGACTTTAATGGACATATTGGTGAAGGGAACAGAGGTGATGAGAATGTGATGGACACGTTTGGTCTTTAGGACAAGGAAAGCAGAAGGACAAATGGTGGTAGACTTTGCAAAGAGGATGGAAATGGCTGTAGTGAACACTTTCTTCCAGAAGAGGGTGACTGTGGTGCAGGAAGGTAGAGCAGTTGTCCACCAAGTTGATGGTTCAGTCCCCGGCTCCTCTGGTCACATGTCGCAGTGTCCTTGACCAAGACACTGAGCCCGAACTTAGTTGCTCCCTGTGAGTGTTGGCCAGTTGCATAGCAGCTCCCCCATCGGTTTGGCATTGTGAGTTTGAATGGGTGAATGAGAAGCAGTGTAAAGCGCTTTGAGTACTAATAGGTACTAATAGGTAGAAAAATGCTATGTAAGTACAGACCATTTCCCATTTACATATAAGAGCGGAGCTATATCTTGTGTCGACGTTGTACCCTGAAAGAGATCAGTGACTGCAAAGTATTGGTAGGGGAGAGTATAGCCAGACGACACAGGATGATGGTGTGCAAAATGACTCTGGTGGTGAGGAAGATGAAGAGGACTAAGGCAAAGCAGAGGACAAGGTGGTGGAAGTTAAAAAAGTAAGAAAGTTGTGTAGGTTTCAGGGAGGAGATGAGACAGACTCTGGGTGGTCAGGAGGTGCTTCCGGATGACTGGACAACTACAGCTAATGTGATCAGGTAGACAGGTAGGAGGGTACACTCTGCCCTACCAATACCAATAAGAAGAAGTGGCCCAGACTGAACTGGCCCACTATTGGATGGAGTCATTAGTTGACACCTATACAGCAAAATCCTTGGTATTAAATAAACTCGCAAAGAGTTAAAATACTGGCCCAGTGTTTATATAGGTCCACACTACTCAGTGTTACTTTAACACTGGCCAATTTTTTTGTGTATTTTTACACTTTTATAGTGTCATATTGATAACACCATAAAGTGTTACTTTTACACTAAATTGACATTGTCACCACTACTGTTCTTAACACTCTCAGTGTAATTTAATACCAACTTCATGGACAAGTACTGAAATTCAATTATACTACAGAAAAGGCATCCTACCTTCTTTAAAAATGTCTAAGCTGACTAAAGCAGAATAAATCAGTCTGAAGGACAAACCTGTAGGGAAAAAATCAAAGGGTTTATAAAACTCCAGGTAATCAGCTTTAATAACATCCCTTTCTTCTCCATCTAAGACTTTGTAAGCATGACAAGATTCACTGGTGGCTCAATGGCTAGAGCATCGGGTTGGCATGTAGAAGGCCATGGGAGTGTTTCAGCAGGAAGGGCAACCAGCATAACTCATGCCAAATCAACATGCAGAACACGTTCTGCTGTGGCGACCCCTGAAGGGACGAGCTAAATGCCGCTGATCTTTTGGCGAGAAGTATCTTGGTTAATTTAGAGAACACTGTCATGTTGACCTTAATACAATTCACCAACAATGTCTGAAACAACACTATTCCATTTACGTTTACATTTAGTCATTTAGCAGACGCTTTTATCCAAAGCGACTTACAAGTGAGGTACAAGGCAGCAAAAATCTAAGTCAAGGAGAAAACATCAAAGCTGTTAGCAACAACACTGGACTGGAGTTTTGCAATGATAGAGACACAAATTGTATTTGTATCTACTTCAGACACCCGATTCAGTGTTGTCTAAACATTCAGAGTGGGAATGAAAGGCTGTGTCACTTAATTGTGGACACTACTTCTATGCCACTTAACTGGAAAGATGGAGTGTTGAACTGATAGTTCTGGTTGCAGCTGGAGATGTCTGGCCTGTTACAGTCTCTGGATTACTAGATAATTCATTCTGGCAACTTTTTATTCAGGTGTTTTCTCAAACTACACCAAGTTGACACAACCAACAGCTACCTTGTACACAAAACTGAGACTTTTGAAACTTTAAACTGAGGTATAAAAACCATGCAAAGTGCTTAAGAGAGTTAACAAAAAATGGCTGTGTGCATGTTACAGATGAAACACCTGAACATTCTGTGTGCCACACAGTTCTCAAATCCTGACTTGTTGTCTCGGAACAAGAGACACAAGTCCCTAACTCGGGTACCAGAAATTGGCTGCTCATACACAAGACTAAACACCAGAACATCTGGTGTTCTAGTTGAGAAGCTTTGCCCACAGTTCACAAACTCTTGGTGTCTTACTAGTTTTAACATCGATGTTATAAAGAGTTGTCTGGACAAAGGTGAACATCTGGGCCAGGGACCCTTCATAGGACAGGTTAAACACAAAGAGGGATTTAAACAGTTCATTAAATGTAGTTGGGGAGCTGGTTCCTTGGAAAGGGATGAGCTGTTTGTCCACAGCAATCTAGAACCTGTCAGTCATGCTCTCAGTTTTGCCAACAGCAAAAACGTATGGGTGCTGACCCTCTCTTGTCTTCAGGTGGTCATCGATGCTGCAGCAAGACTGCAAAGCACACAATCCAAAAAAAGAAAATGAAGCATTTCAAAGGAGAGACAAACAACATTTGTTTGAACCATGTCATAATTGCTAACTCAAAAAAAAAAAAAACTGTAGCCAAATCCCAAGTCCCAAAAATAAGAAAACAAAAGACAATCATCCTTGGCAAAAGCCATCTGTGTGGTCTAAAGCAATGGCTGTATCATAAATATTCTTACAAGTTTCTGGGTCTTCTCGGAGCTGTTCATCTGCTTTTACAAGAGAGGACAGCTCTGTTGATCAGGTCAAGTGTTTTGTTTCAGCTATGACCCCATGCATGAACAAGAAATGCTATAGCCTCCCTGCAAGCATTTCCCTCCAGTTGTGTTTCTGTAACAGCTTGTTCAGGGTTTGAGGCTGAGGGTGGACTGATAAGTCGCTGACCTCTCTTTCTTGTACTGGTATGTGTATGTATATATAAAATAAAATATAGAGAAATAAATGTCAAGGGGCTGATGAGTAATGCTGGCAGGAAGTAACACTACAGAAAACATGAGCTGAGTTTCTGGGGCATGTGGGCTACCGCGGCCAGTTCTGGTTAATCCTATAGACCAATGACTCAGTTGCTGTGGAAAATACTGACGGGATGTTTGAATGTTGCTATTTAATGCTTTCACAAATATGACAAAGACAAAAAACAAACAGGGACTGAAATAATCATGCTACAGCTATCACAACTTTTTTTGAAATGTTAATTGGTAACTCTTGCCTGTAGGTTTGAATTTGAGTGCGAATGATTTCTCTCTGCGTGTGTCTCTCTGTGCTGGCCCTGAGACAGACTGGAGGACTTTCCCCGCCTCTTGTCGGCACCCTGTCATACGCTTTCTCTAAATCTACGAAGACACAATGCAACTCCCTATGACCCTCTCTGTAGTTCTCCATCAGCATCCTCACAGCAAATACTGCATCTGTTGGACTCTTTCTAGGCATGAAACCATATTGCTGCTCACAAATGTTCACCTCTGCCCTTAGCCGAGCTTCCACTACTCTTTCCCACAACTTCATTGTTTGGCTCATCAGCTTTATTCCTCTGTAGTTGCCACAGCTCTGCACATCTCCCTTGTTCTTAAAAATGGGCACCAGTACACTTCTCCTCCAGTTCTCAGCATCCTCTCACTCTCCAAGATCTTGTTAAACAAATTAGTCAGAAACTCTACTGCCACCTCTCCTAGACACTTCCATACCTCCACAGGTTTGTCATCAGGACCAACTGCCTTTCCACTCTTCATCCTCGTCAACGTCCTCCTCACTTCACTCTTACTAATCTTTGCTACTTCTTGCTCCAAACCAGTCACCTCTTCTACTCTTGGTTCCGTTTCATTTTCGTGATTCATTCATCAACTCTTCAAAGTTCTCCTTCCATCTTCTCATCACACTCCTGGCACCTGTCAATACATTTCATACCTTATCTTTAATCACCCTAACCTGTTGCACATCCTTCCCATCTCTATCTCTTTGTCCGGCCAACCTGTACAAATCCACCTCTCCCTCTTTAGTGTCCAAATAAAACATACTAGATTGTGCTTAATATTAGGGAGTTGCAATAGTCCAGCCTAGTTTCATTGGTATTTCAGCATCAATTTGAGACAGTATGCTGCTAATTCTTGACACAGCTGATCCAGCTCTGATAGCTAAATATAACTCCTATTACTAGTTGTACTAGTAAAATGTAATAATGTATATGTATTTCAGTGGCTAAGCAGAACTACAGCAGGTTACTCTATTAATTTGGTATCTTTATGAATTAAGAAAAAATGATATGCTATTAGTTATAATTGATTACTGCAATGAACAGTAATACATTGTATCACAAAAAGGAATAGTTTGTGATGGAAACATTAATGCTATTTATAGAATACCCTTTTAGTTGTTAACAATCTTTCTGCTTTCTACATTGCCCACTAATGTTGTTCTACCCTGAATACAACTACACTGTAAGAAATGAAAGCCACAGTTTACAGCCCTTGTGTTGTATAAAAATGCACTTTAAACTCTACAAAGCTGATGATAAAACAACAGAGACCATATATTTCTCTCCACTTTGCAACTCGTCAGCTGTTGTTACAGCTTTCAGACTTTTACTCACAGCATCGAGCTCTGATAAATTGTCTCCACATACATGAAACGGTTTGCACCGTATCATGTCCATTTTGATTACAAGTAGTTACAACCTGCTCCTTTCAGGATATCTCAGGTAGAATCTGTGGAACACTTTCACCCATTGCTTTTTTCTTTCAGTACAGCGTAGCTAAAACAAACAGGAATGAGGAAGGAAAGCCTTGTTGTTTGGATGACAACAGAAAAAATGCCAAATGTCACACATGAATCACACATGCACAAATATAATCCAAATGCAGTTCTGTCAAATTATTTGTGTCATAAAAGATAAACAACAAAAATACTCCTGATGCTAAATCTGCAAAGTACAAATAAGCTTCCAAGTTAACTCCATTCACAACTTTTGTAAGAAGCCAGTAACTGAAACAACATATGGCACAACTTTGTAGTCTAGTCTGGGGGCAACTGTGGCGCAGGAAGGTATAGCAGTTGTCCACCAACCCCGCAGTTCTTGGTTCGAGCCCTGGCTCAGCAGGTCACGTGTCAAATTGTCCTTAATTGCTCCGGGTGAGTGTTGGCCAGCTGCTCCGCCATGTGTGTTTGCGTTTGATTGTTAGTGGAAATGGATGAATAAGGAGCAGTGTAATGCACTTTGATTGCCAATAGGTCAAAAAGCACTATGTAAGTGCAGACCATTTAGTGTGTTGGGATGAAAAACTAAGAGTCTGAAAAATTCTAACAATCAAGAGTCTCTTTTATGCATAAATAACACCCAAGTTTCCATTAGGACCATATTGAAAAATCCCAAACTATTCCTTTAACAAATAAATAAAGGAGATAATTACAGCCCTTGTCAGAGAGCTAGACTTCATTTCTAATGTGTAATGTCTGTCTGACTGTCTGTAACTGTCCAGTCCAGTAAATCCTTATTCAGCGCTCTGTGTCTTTCAGGACTGAATATGTAATCAGACAAGAAACTACGATCACTAGGGAATCTGCTGCTTCCCTGTCCCTGTCATCTGTCACATTTACACTTCTTCTCTCTCTCAGACACACATGCTGTCAGTCTCTCCTGGGTCAGGGCAGGGACACTTCTTTTGCCCCCCTGTTGTATTCACAGCAGAGCAGAGGTTGAGTGGCGACTGTCTATTCTTGTCAAGCCACCACTAGTTTTTGTCATCTGTGTTTCTTTTTCTTCATCTCTCCCTTTCCTTTCTCTCTATTTCCATGACTCTCATGTATTATATACATTATTATTATATTTTGTCAAATTTTTATCTTGTGGCCTGAATAATCAGCTTTACATCTTTTACTACTGGCCTCGCTTTAACAGATAAACAATATACTGAAGGCAAAATTATAATATTTTAATAATATATGTTTTAATGGTTCCTAGAGAAACTGTTCAGTAGCACTGTTTCTGAGACACAATCCGCAAAAGGTCTGGGAGGAAAGAGGTCTAACGATGAAGACATGAATGGTGGGCCCCGGTTGGGAGCTGGTGTGAATCAAATGGCTCATCAGTGCCTCCCTATCGGCTAAAAAACACATGCAGGCTCTGTGTCCAGGCTCAAACACAAAGACCCCAACACAGAGACAAAGACCCCTGATGAGGCATAACTGTTGTTGAATGAGTTTAGACCTCCCCACCTGCATGGGCTTCTCCACGGGGTTTCACTGGTCAATGGCCAATTGGTGGATCGGCAGTGGGCTTTTTTGCTTTATCAGTATTGATTATATTGTTCTTCTCTATCGTGTCTACTCTCTCCTTAGCTGTTCGATAGCTGATGTTTACACAGGCGTAATGCAGTTTTAACCTCTTTGACCCAGTTTGTAGCCCAGGGCTAATAGCAGTCCAGGACTCTGCCTTGGCTCTCACTAAGGTTTCACATCATCTGAAAGGATTTGACATTGATCTTAGCCCAGGGCCAGTCTAGCTTTGCACTGAGGATGCCATAAAGCTCACTCCTGAAAGTCTAACAGTAAAGATTTGTAGAAAGTTGCTGCAGTTTGCAAAGGAGTCAAAATAATCCTCAAGCCAACTTGTGGTCTCCACTTACTCTGTGGTTTAGAGAAAGAAACGAATAGGCGGTTGCCATTTGGGATCTCAGTCAAGCACAGTGGCAGACTGCCTTGTTGCTAAGAGAATTCTGATTAATGCTGCAATCTGCAATTTGTGCTTGATTTGTGCTTGTGTGCAGCCTCTCACAGCTGTGCAGGAATGAATAGACTGTATGGTACTTAAAATTCAAAAGTTAACCTTGTCAGCTAATTACAATGCTGAGGCTAAGAAACATAGGTGGCATCAACTAGCATAGTCAGAAAATACAGAGTTGCCTGGGATAAGTTTGCATCCTCCAACGTGCCACTTTAATGTAAGGGGACACAAAATTACACCTAAACCTAACATATTATTACACCATCAGCTACTACAAATGTTCTTTTATCATCCGAAGAAGAAATGTAAAGTATATATAAAAGTTCTAGTAAAACAATGAAAATTACAAAAGTGCAAAAGTTTGCATCTGCTTAGATAAAATAAATAAATGTTTAATAAAACAGCAAACACATCGTCGGGGGTAACAGGCCTAAACTTGGATCCTTAGGAACATGTACTGCACCATAGAAAGTAGAGGGTTTGATAAATACAGTACATGTTGCTTAAGCTGTCAACCCTGTCTCCCAAAGAATTCAGTGAATGCATTATGTTCCGGCAACATATTTTGTTGCTAAAGTTAATAATGAAAACTTCTTGTTGTTGTTGTGGGTTCTGTGTTGAGTTTTCTTAGCCACTGTGATGAGGTTTTGGTTTTCTACAAGCAATGGTGACTGAAACTGAGGGGATAATTTTGGAGTTGGGGTTAAGAGATGTTGAACAGCTACTTACTTTGAATGAAAGTACTGCAGAAAAGGCAGAAAGGCAAAAAAGTGAGCTAATGTATTGAAGATGGTCCGTACAAGCACTGAACCAAGTGAGACAGAAGGATGGAGTAGTCCAATCACAGTTGGTGTTGTCTGCATAATTTGTGGGGAGATGAATGTCAGGCTGAAGGGTCTGTGTAGCATCCACGGTACATGCTCACGATCTACATCATAAATTTGAGTATAAACCAACCATTGAACTGGATCCATTGATCCTGGATTCAACATTACAAATAACAAAACAACATTGCATAGCTGCTGATTTATCTGCCTAAATGCATTTGTTTTTTAGAACTATTTCATCCCCACACCACATGACTGCCTTGCCTCACACAGTAGATTCAAATTTCTTGTTTGGAGAAATACAAATATATTAATGCACATTTTCCCAGTTTTAGTCCACCCCTTTGATAAACAGGACTTTTTTAGTGCTGAACCTTTTCTGTATACCATCCTAAACCCGACCTTTCACTCTCCCTAAAGCCACCTCTCATCCGCATATCTGTTCAGTTTGCCCCAGTTTTACAAGAGCCACAAGGTGCCATGTTCAGATACTCTGTGTTCCATTAGCAGCTTTTGGCAATGACAACCTTTCGACCTCCATCACTCCATAACACAGGTAGACCTTACTCATGCTCCCTCTTTCTTTGCCTCCTCTCCATCCCTGTTTCTTTATCCATACTTGATGGTTTCCAGTTGGAGGCACTTTGGAACAACTGCGGTGCACTTTGATTGCCCTCACTCTGTGGAAAATGAATGCAGAGTTCAAAAGTTCAAGTTAGGTTAGAGAGATAGAGAAAGAGAGAGCATCATTGTAGACAGTGTGACCTCATAGTTAAATATGAATAAGCGGAATACTCAGTAGATTTTTGTCTTCATGTCGACATTTAAAGAAAATACTGCAGAGATGCAGACAGAGTGGCTGTCAGTAAGTTTGTAAAATTTCCCATCTTTGCTCCAGTGACGTAGCAGGTGCAATCTGTAATGGCAATGGCCGTTTTTTGCATCACAGCTGCAAAGTTTCTGGTACTCTGGAAGTTTTCTGCATGTAGTATTATAGAAAACATGGAGAGAAAAAGGAAACTTGTGGATGGCGTGCAAAATGGCACATGGCTAATTCAGCAAAGACTGCAAAAAATACCTACATAAAAACCTGGATAAAATATGTTTTCGGTATAGCTTGATGAGTGTTGTTGTGCTAGTAGTTTAATTGAAAATAATAAAGAAAACAAAGGCAAGCTATGATCTTAATTTATATTTTCACTGTTGAGAACATCTAAATTCTAATTATTGCTATTGGGAAACCTTTATAAAAATAGGTCCACCCTTTTACATGTTAGTCGTTTGACTAGCATGTAAAAGGGTGGACCTATTTTTAATTCAATTCAACTTTCAATTCAACTTTATTTATATAGCCCAAATTCACAACAATGTCATCTCAAGGCAATTTAAGAATAAAGTCAAGACTATAAAGATGTGTAGAGAGAACCCAACAATTCCCCCTGAAGCAAGCCCTAGACAATAGTGGAGAGGAAAAAACTCCCTTTAATGGAAGAAACCTCCAGCAGAACCAGGCTCAAGGTGGGAGGCCATCTGCCTTGAGCAGTTGGGGTGAGTGGAAAGTGGAGAGGGAAAAGAAAAAAACAAAAGCAAAAACAAAACATTTGGCAGGTTGGTAGGACCAAACACACAGAGTTAATGTCATACAGCGGTGACAATTGTGGGGTGAGAGGAGAAAGGGACAAGAGGAGGAAAGGAGCTCAGTGCATCGGGGGATGGGTTCCCCAGCAGTCTAAGCCTAAAGCAGCATAACTATAACTAACTATATGCTTTATCAGAGAGGAAGGTTTTAAGCCTAGACTTAAAAGTAGAGAGGGTGTCTGCTTCCTGAATCTGAACTGGGAGCTGGTTCCACAAGAGAGGAGCTTGATAGCTAAAGGCTCTGCCTCCCATTCTACCTTTGGAAATTCTGGGAACCACAAGTAGACCTGCGTTCTGAGATCGAAGTGGTCTACTGGGATGATATGGTGCTATGAGGTCTTCTATATACGATGGAGCCTGACCATTCAGAGCTTTATATGTAAGAAGCAGGGTTTTAAATTATATTCTAGATTTTATAGGAAGCTGGAGAGAAGCTAGTGAAGGTGTAATATGATCTCTCTTGCTAGTTCCAGTCAGCACTCTTGCTGCAGCATTTTGGATTAATTGCAGGCTCTTTAGGGAGTTACTGGGGCATCCTGAAAGTAGGGAATTACAGTAGTCCAACCTAGAGCTAACAAATGCATGGACCAGTTTTTCGGCATCATCATTCGGCAGTTTTTGGCAATGTTCCTTAGGTGGAAGAAGGCTGTTCTAGAGATTTGTTTTATATGTGAGGTAAAGGACAAATCCTGATCATAAACAACTCCAAGGTTCCTTGCAGTAGTACTGGAGGCCAGACTTATGCCATCTAGAGTAACAATATGGTTGGACATCATATCTCTGAGATTTTTGGGCCCAAATACTATGACTTCAGTTTTGTCTGAGTTTAGAAGTAAAAAATTGTGGGACATCCAGGCCTTTATGTCTTGTAGGCATGAAGCTTTATTAACTGATTATTTTCATCTGGTTCCAAACAGATATCGCTGGCTATCATCAGCATAGCAATGGAAATTTATGGAGTGTTTTGTAATAATGTTGCCTAAAGGAGACATATATAAAGTAAAAAGTATTGGTCCTAACACAGAGCCTTGTGGAACTCCATAGCTAACCTTTGTGTGCATGGAGGATTCATCATTAACATGAACAAATTGAAATCTATCAGATAGATAAGATTTAAACCAACCTAGTGCAGTTCCTGTAATTCCAATTTCATGTTCCAGTCTCTGTAATAAAATGTTATGATCAATGGTATCAAATGCAGCACTAAGATTTAACAGAACAAGTATAGAGACAAGTCCTTTATCTGAGGCCATGAGAAGATCGTTGGTGACTTTTACCAGTGCTGTTTCTGTACTATGATGAAATCCTGACTGAAAGTCTTCATACAAATTATTCCTGTACACATGGTCACATAATTGTTTTGCAAATACTTTTTCAAGGATTTTAGAAATAAAGGGGAAAATAGATATTGGTCTGTATTTTGGTAAAACACCTGGGTAAAGACAGGGTTATTTAAGTAGTGGTTTAATTACAGCTACCTTATAGGCCTGTGGTACATAACCTGCTTCTAAAGATAGATTGATGATATCTAATATGAACGTATCTATTAGGGGTAAAGCTTCCTTGAGCTGCTTAGTTGGAATAGGGTCTAGCAGACAGGTTGTTGGTTTAGATGAGGTAATAATTGAAGTTTGCTCAGCGAGATCTATGGGTAAAAACCAGTCCAAGAGGGATTGGTGCTTAGAGTGAAGGGAAAACTAGGCTCAACAGAACTATGGCTCTTAGTCAGCCTGGCTACAGTGCTGAACAGAAACAGGGGTTGTTCTTGTTTTCTTCTATTGATGATTTATAATATGCTGTTCTGGCATCACTGTTAGCTTTTTTTTACATTTATTTTACCAGGCTAAATGAAATTTTTGAAAATTTCTGGACAGCCACTTCTTTTCTAACTTTTATGTTGCCTGTTTTAAGTTGCGTGTTTGCGAACTATATCATGGAGATCGCCTCTTCTGGTTTAATGCAGGAACAGGAAGTGGCTGCAAAATAGAAGTCTAGAAGGAGTAGGTAAAGCTGGCGATCCTGACAATGGAGCCTTAAGTGTAGAGGGGGACAGAAAACATGGGAGAAGACAGGGTATGAAATGCCACAAAGGTACTCAGTCAGTCTCAAAGCATACTCAGTAACCATTTGGCTACCAAGTCTCTCTAAACTGTTGCTTTCTCTAACATTATGCCATGTAATTCCTCTGTATGCTTTAAAATGTACATTGGCTTTATCAAAAACAATCTCATAACATTATTTATTTAATATTTTGGTTTCTAACCTCCATTTCCAATAATCTGTAGACATTTGCAGGCTAAATATTATAGATCAACAAAGCAAGCAATTTGAAAAGTCACATTGAGTTCAGGTATGTCTGTAACAGTAGTACAGAGAGAACTAAACACTGGGTTATACTGATGTGTATGTCCTTGTATGAATGCTCAACATTTGTTATAAATACAGTCCACTTAAGTCCACCTAACGTAGACTTAAAGTAAGAATGAAGAGCCTCATTGGTTTGCACCAGTTCATATTTGAGGATTATCACGTTTCAGTCATTTTTAGTTTTGCCTTTGAAAATTTGTCACATCTCTAATAATTATTTAATGATAATTTTTATATATATATATATATATATATATATATATATATATATATATATATATATATATATATATAAGGTTTTATTATTTTTTCAAGTATGTCTCTGAACAGTATGTCTGAAAAGACCAGTTCACCCAAATTAGACGGTTCTTCAGTTCTGAAATAATTCACTAAACCTACTTCAAACGTGTTTGTCCCATGGTTCAGTAGTAATTAAATCTTTTTTGATAGTAAAGCCAATTGCTAAGTAATTAATTCTTAGCAGGACATGTAATTACTGTCTCAGTAGCTACGTATCAAGAGCTGTGCTCTACTTTGGAGTCTCTGAGGTATGCTTTGTGTGTGTTTGTGTGTGCTTTGATGGTCAAGGGTAAAGATGCTTCCCTTTTAAAGGGATGACTGGTCCTGAAGTGCCAAGTGCACTTAAATGCACTTAGTTTTTAAGTTGTCTTTTGTATTGCACTTTTACTTCATGAAGTTGATTGTGTGAATTGGGTCTTTGTGTTGCATTTGTGATTCTTCCCTAAATTAAGTGAAAAGATAAATAGCTGTGAAATATCCTTTGGTGTTCCTCCTCTTGTGATTCAGTTACAGTGTTAGAGTAGACATTCACTGATGAGCAGCATTGTTGAAATATTCTCTCCATTTCCAAGTATCTTCCTCATTTTACTGTGGTATAATTCAATCACACATTTCTGTTTCTTCAGAACTGAATCAATAGATCCTAGTCTTATTTTCTTTTCATTTTAAAAATAAACTCTATTCCACTTTCAGGTCTCAACATGAAATAGCTGAATTCAAGTCATCACTGAAGACAGCTGCTTCTGGTAAGTGCTCTTTCTGTTTGAACTCAGCATCTTGAGATATGTATTTAACTGTAAGTGTCCACTGTGCCAAAAGGACAAATCATCCAAATTAAAAATGATTAAAGATGAGGCGAGCTGGCATTAATATTCTTTAGTTGTTTATTTTGGAATCCCGCACTGGTAGAAACATGTTAAAGATTCCTCTCGCACAGTTCGGTCTCTCTGTCCCACTTCCACCTTGACATGTTCTTTTCTTGTTGACGTTTTGCTGCTTAACAACTCACATCTTTGCTCAGGTGAGGCAAATTTAGTTAAGTTAACCTCAGTGAAAAGAAATATATTCAGCCTTCTAATCAATAGCCCTTTGCAGACGCTACTGGTGGATGAGGATTTGCTCTATAACATCATGCAGTCAATATCTTACACAATACAATAAAAACACAAACAACAAGTTAAATACAAATTAATAATTGTTTTGTCCAAATTAAATATATTTCTTAATTACCAAGTTGGTCTAAAAGAGGTATTTACAGGTCATGCTAAATTTATTGTCCAACACCTTCTTGTTAGCTGATGTCAAGCAGTGTTGGGTCAAATGTTATGTTCAGTTTAAAATTTTATTATAGCTCATTTGCACTAAAGTCTGATTTCATCCTATTTTGCTCCTGTACACATTTCTCCATTGTTGTTGACTACACAGTTTTATGATATGTTGCTCACAGGTTGTATGTCTGCGTATGCTGCTTTTTTCATATCTTCTCATAATAATAAACACTTTTTCTTCACATTAGATAAAGTTTGTTGGACTGGTTAAACTTTAGAATGCTGACTTGAATCAATTTTCACTTTGTATCAGAATTCTGGAAAATACATTTTCCATTGTTGTCCCATAAAGTTGTTTCCAAAGAATCACGATCCCAATGAAAGTCCAGAATATATTCTTTTGGTCACCCAGAGATGAAGAAAGTTAAAGAATCCCATATAGTTTTAAAAAGTTTCAGTTAGAAGAATAAAAAAGAAACCAGTGTTGTCTCAGATACGGTCTGTTGCTTGTGTGTATATACAGTACTGTGTGTCTTTAATGTATCTGTGTGTGTGTGTGTGCACTGTGACTGAAAGTGGCGGGTCTTCAGGGGCAGCTTTGTACCCAAGGCTCATTTTAATATATGTAAAAGCCATGGCTCACTGGAGAGCCTGTACAATGGACTGATCGGCCTCAGGGATGTGTCAGACCTGTGTGTGTTTGTGTGTGTCTGAGATGAGAGAGACAGTGGCCAATGTTTGGCCATGCATCAGTGGTCAGCCTGCACAATGCAATCTCAGCCCCCGACGTTTACACACACACGCGCATACACACACACACACACATACATTTGCATCTGACCACTGTAGCTAAACCCTGTAGTTGAACTCAATGTTTAACCATTCACAAATGAGATTCTGCAACTTTGCTTCATGACATGTGTTCGTGTGTTGCTCAGCAGCCTTTGAAACAGGTGAGTGGCTACTTTCATCTGAGTGAACTGATTAGTCAACAATAGCACAGTATTTGTTTTAATTATTGACAGTTTCTTATGGCTGGTGTGTAAAAAACTTTTAACGTATGTCTTGACAACAGCCCTAAACTTTGGTTTAGGAGGAAAAACAATGTAAGTTGGACTTAAATGAAGCTTTCACCAAAGCATAAATGTGACATTCACAGTGAAGGGTTATTTTTATTGGCTTACTCAGTCACCATTAGTCACCATCAGGCTCAGCATTAAGAGTCAGGATTAAAAGGTGACGTCATGGTTGCATCACAAGTCATCACAGTAGTTTTTAAGCACATGCCTCATTATTGATTGATAGTTTGTGGTGTGTGTGTGTGTGTGTGTGTGTCTTTGTGTGTTTTAAGAAATGACATCCCATCTTTCATCAAATCATCATATATTTCCAATATATGGAATGTGTTAGTTTGATTTATTATCCTTTTAATATTTTAATTCATCAAAGAATATTTTTATTAGCCATTATTTGTTTATAGTTTGATGCATCTTAGTGATAATAAAGACAATTCAGTCACATATAGTAAAGGACCACAGAGTACACTAGAAGAGAAAAAGATAATCAAGTAAAGACGAAGAAAGTTTGGTTTATTTTCCTTAAACAATGTGACAGAGGACATAATTAAGCTGTTAGGGAACCTTTCTATTCCCCAGCTATTACTCAGTCATGTAAGTAGCAGATAAACAACTGCTGGGGTGTGAAATTATGACCTGTCAATAGAACAGTAACACTGGCGGCCAAGACATGAGAGATACTGACAAGGGAATGAAAAACGGGGAGGGGAAAAAAGGGGAAAACAAAGACAGAAAATAGCAACAAAAATTAAAAGGCACTTAGTGTGCTGACAGCTCCACTCGGCTGACTAAAATGAAGGCAGGCATATGTGCCGAACACACAGATAAAAATGGATGGATGCATGGAAAATATGGCACTTACATGTATGACTATGTAGATCCATGCCTTTGTTGCTTTGGCATTGCATTCACAGTCTAAGGATCATTTTACTTTCTTCAGCCCAAAACCTTCATTCCAATACAACTCAACTGCAAATGCTACTGTGTGTTTGTAGGAAATATAATTGCCTGGATGGCTTTTATTCGGATCCATTTTTTTAAATGGATAAAGTGCTACACACAGAAAACAAGTTATAGACATACAAAATGCAGGACTCAGACTGCAGACCTGAGATTGACTCCAGAGTCCTGAGTGTGGTTAGGCTTCTCCAGGAAAAGGTTACCTTTGGTTGAGAAATTAAATGTAGAAACAAACATGTTTTCTGAAGTGACTGTTAAGATTTTCTCTATTTTCTCTTAAGGTTGCAATCTTTCTCTACAACCTTTCTCTAAACCTAAGCTGTAGGAATGCTGAAACATAACCATAACGCATTTTAATAACACTGTAGTGACAACAAGTCAGATATTAATCTGAATAATCTGATATTTTGAAAGAAAAAAAAGTTACCTGGGAGCATGTTTGTGATGCGACCACAATTAGTGCATTTGCCACCAACATACCAACATATACTCATTCAACAACTAAATCTGGTTGCAGCTACATTACCTACAGAACACATATACCATTGCTTTTTCATGTATAAAGAAATATTTTTTAGGAGGTTGAATCCTGTAATAATAATTCAATTGATGCCTCTACTGCACCCTTAAAGCAAACTCCCTCCAACATTTTAAACATATGCAGGATCATTTAAAACCTAAGGACTTGTCAGACAAGAAAAAAAAAAAAAAGACTCGCTTGCCTTGTCGACAGTCTATTAGTCAGTATCGCTCCACCTCCCTGGGAACCTTCTACAGAGCCACATGTAATGCTGCACTGGGGTCAGTGAGAGGTTAAAATGCCCATAAATATTTTACCTGCTCAACCAGGGTAAGGAAAAGCACTATACTTGTCTAGTTTCCTTAGTTCACAAGAAGCAGTAGAGGACAAAAAGGGAGGTATGTCACTCTGCACGCCAACATGCAGAAAATAACTCTAAATTGACGACAAAAGGCTACTGGAGCAATTTACTGTAGTCATACTATACTTGCTCTAGTGCATTCAGTAGTAAAAATAAAGTCCTGTTACAGAAACAAGGTTGCTGCCCTCCGCATGATGGCAGAGCTCATCCTCATGACCTTTTGCCATTCATCTTTTTTTTTCACATTACTACCGCAGAATAATGAACCTGTGTTGGAACTGCCTGCTCTACTTCAAGTTTACCTTGTTTTATTAAAAACAGCTGCAGAGACATACTGTTGCCTTCATGACCATAATCCATCATTCTATATACTAGGCTCCTATACTAGACCTTTACATATGGTGAATTGTTATTGCAGCGTTTGGGTGCTTTTTGTTTGTGTTTAGTATGTTCTGTAACTGTTACTGTTTTCTATTAAATATGATATAATCACTAAACAGCTTTCCTGATATAGATCAATAGATCCATAGATCAAAACCAACTGATTCTAAAGAGATTCTTTTTTTATTCCATTATAAAGAGAACCGTGTCAGCACCCTTTTTTTGTTAAATCAAACTTAAATGTTGATGAAGGTGTTTGTAGATGCTAAATTTAAGGTGGTGGGTTAGGATTAACATTAAGGACCATAACACTTCTTATTTGGGGAATAGAAAATTGAACTTTTAACAAACCTCACAAAAATGGAGACAAGGATTTCTGTGTGATGGTGTTAAGGTTGGGGTTAGACATTTAGCTGGGAGGACTGAGGAAAGAGTGAGGAGCTTGGCAATGCATTATGTCAATGAATGTCATCACTAATGTAGTGAGACCATCATGTGTGTATGCCTGTGAAGTGTGTGTGTGTGTGTGTGTGTGTGTGTGTGAGTGGGTGTGGGTGAGCTTGTGTGAGTGTAAAGTACTTGCCCTCACAAGTGCTGGGGCAGCTCCAGTGAGTCACATTGCCATGTATACTTCTCTCATCCAACATTTACAAGCCTTCTGCTCTCTCTCTCTCTCTCTCTCTCTCTTGCTCTCACTTTGTTATTCTCTCTCTCTCACTCTGTCTGCTGCCAACACATTACCCATGCTCCACTGCTTCCCCTCTTCTCCATCTCCTGTTTGCCTTTAGTAATCACCATGTGTTTGCTTACTCCTTATTTCACGTTAGTTTTACTTTATTGTCTTACCTTATCTTTTTGGTCTTCCTGTCTTATTTATTTAAAATTTATTTTTTTATTTTTGCTATTTTGTTTTTCATTTCTTATACGATTCGCTTCATCTCTTCTTAAACTTTTTTTTCCTTTCTTCATGTTAAATAATTATTTCCTCTTATCCATTTTCTTCCATTTATTGATTTTAGCTTCAACAGTGAACCTGAACTTGAATTATTGTTGCAAAGGTATTTGTTCACCCACCTAAATTTGCCAGTACTTTCCAAAGCACTTTTCCTCAACAAAAAGTCTCACCATGATTAAAAAAGAAATATTTTGTATTTTTCCTTTGGCCGAAGTGTACTATAGGCCTGCTGTTGTTTGTGTTTGAGAAACAATATCACATGAATGAAAAATAAAGTGATGCTTGATTATTACTTATGCTTGTTTAAAGGAGTGGTTATCAAATACATTGAGTAAATACAAGCAGGATCACCAGTGTTGACATGAAGCAAATGCCACAGTGCTCACTGTCAGATGTCCAAATTTGCTGAGAAACCAAAGCGGGAAAGAAGGTTGGTTTTGGGGTTAGTTGGTTATAATATGTACTTTTCTTTTGATTTTTCCTCCAACCTTGATTGTACAGTATAAGATCACAGTTGTTGGGGCAACCAAAGCGCAGCAGGTAGAGAGGTTGTCCACCAATCCCACAGTTGTTGTTCAATCCCAGCTCCTCTGGTCACATCTCAAAGGACATACATGGAACGCCATAACCTAGTGCCTGGCAGTATCTTACTGCCTGCTAGCTCTTCTAAACACAGTCACATATCCCATGAGTTCAGGGTCGCCACAGCAGATCATTGTCCACACGTTGATTTCACACAGTTTTTACACCAGATGCCCTTCCTGACACAACCCTCCCCAATTTCTACCTGGCTGGGGATGGGAATAGGGGTTCAGTTTCTTGCCCAGAGACACTTCGACATATAGCTGGGACCAGGGATTGAACCACTGAGCCTGTGGTCCGTGGACGACTGCCTTACCACTCTGCCAACGAATAGTGTAAATGGTAAATTGTCCGTACTTATATAGCACTTTTCTACCTATTGGCCCTCAAAGCACTTTACACATCTTCTTATTGCACTTACAATCACACACACCGATGGGGGATGCAGATACTATGCAGCTGGTCTTGCTCAAAGAAACTTTGACATGTGACCGGAGGAGCTTCCTTTATGCTCTTTCTTGCACTTGCATCTCATGAAATGTAAACACTTTTCTGATAGGACTTTCCTTTGATGTTTTCTCCTTGACTTAGATTTTTGCTGCCTTGTATCTCACTTGCAAGTCGCTTTGGATAAAAGCATTTGCTAAATGACTAACTGTAAATGTAAATGTAGTCAATCCAGGCAGTGCATAGGTTGGTATATCCGGTCTTGCAGTCTCGAGTGACTGCTTTATCTACCAGTAGCTGATGCTTTGCTCCTCTGGTGTTACTACCGAATCCTTTCTGGACTCTGCTCATGGATTGATATATGTTCTTGATAGGAGCTTCCATGTTGTACAAGATCAATAGAGGCCGGGTTCGACAATACCAGGCAGGACTCCAAGTGCAGGTTGTGCAAAGATCCCCCTGAGACAATCCATGAAATACATGAATTGGCCTTAATCTTTAAAGGGAATTTTTGACATGTATAGAGACGACTGTGTGGCCTTTCAACAGACGCCTGCTTTACGTGGCAGCAGTATTTCAACAAGTAATTCACTGGGTCATATGGGGTCTTTAACGCTTAAGACTAAAGAGCTGGCCATCTGTTCATTCTTTAATTTACATTTACATATATAAAAGTAGAACTGTCAAAATAATTTATTAACATTGATTACTTATTCTTTAAAAAAGGTGTTTAAAAAATTCCCTCTGGGGCAGCATTGGCTCAGTAGAGTGATTGGCCGTACAACTCCCTAGCCAGTGTCTGGCCCAGTGTCTCTGGGCAAGATGAGCCCCAAACTACTCAAACTACTCAACTCCAGTTCAAGCAACCAGACTATCCGAGCGTCGGTCCCAAGCTTGGCTTCCTTCTGTGCCAAATCAATGTGAGGGCCACATGATCCACATCATGAACTCTTGTGCTTGTGAGATGGCTGAAAGACAGAGAGAGAGAGAGAAACTCCAATGGACTGTTGAAGCATCTTTTAATTTATCAACACATTAGGTCATATTTTTGATTGTTATCGTTGTTAAATATTTTGATTTTGAACTCTGCCAAATTTTATTGGAATTAAAATATTTTAAAAGTCTGTAAGGAGTCAGGAGCATGCAAGTTTAATCACTTGAAAGAAAAAGTGCGTCATCTTGCTGTCAATCTTGCCTTCAAATTGTTGTTATACAGTTACACTGGAAAAGCAAACTGTTAATGCAGCACAACTTTCATTGTGCAAATATATTTAAACTACCACTTCAACTTGAACTTTTGCTACATGGAGCTGGTGATGGATGACTTGCAGGCTTTAATGCACATGTTTACACCAATATCTTCACCATGTTTAAATGCATTCCCAGATATAAATGCAGACATATTCTGAGGGAGCTGTTTATGTAATTGCCTAAGGCCTTATTCCATTTAGGTGGTGTTGAAGTTACAGGGGTGCAAAGAAGTTCTGTGTGTTAAGTGTGTGTCCTTGTTTGCTGTCCTTGAGTTAAGATACATCTGATTTAGCTGCACTTTGCACGCAGATACACAGAGCACCCATTTTCATCATAACAGCTTCTGCTTGCATCACCTATTGAATGATGGGAACTACTTCTAAAACTAAACATATTGATCCTAACATATTTATGGAAGATGAACATTATAATTAGCAAAGATCATGAACATAAATTGAAAATCATATTCACAGAGAAAGACTGAGAAAAGTGGTATTTGATAAGAGCAGTGAACAGTGTATTCATGTAAATGTCTTTATAGCACAGATCCAGTTAATGGCAGCAGACAGGGACCTGAAAACTGTCTTACATCAGTTTTTAAGGAAACATATCAATGTGTTTATATGTGTGTGTGTCTGTCTGTCTGTCTGTCTGTCTGTCTGTGTCTGTGTGTGTGAGCATGCTTGCGCTGATGAAAACTGGTTTTAATATCAAGTCTTCCCTATAGCACTCAGCTTCTTTCAGTGCTTTGTTTGAACAGTGTGGTGTAGAAATCCACTGTGGCCACAGAAAGGAAAGGAGAGCAGGAGAGGGCACGACTTAAACATAGAGAGAATAAGTTGGAGAGAGAGAGTTATTAGCAGTGTATTTGTCTAAAGATATGTCGACACACACTGTGATGAGCTGAGTAAAGGCCACAGTGTGAGACAGCCAATAACCAGAGACAGACCAAATATTTAGTGGTGAATATGATCTTGAAAAGCTGAAATGTTGGACAAAGTTAAACAGACTGCCAGTGAATATTTGAAGCAATGTTATAGGTGTTGGAGTGGCACATATGAGACACATGCGAGTTACAGTCTGAATGTGAAGAGTTTATAAAAACATTGCTGATCCTTTGAGGGAAATCAAAGTAGAACAAAAAAGAACTGTCAACACTTATGCCATGTCTTCTCAGACAAGGTGCATGCAGCACAAAGAGTCTCACATGACTGTTAAATGAAATTCGCACACAGGAACCATTTTATTTACACAGAGCACAGACAGCAATATGATGGAGCCTAAGGGGGTTCCACAAAGCAGGTTTAACAAAGTCTGAACACCCTGAAGTCTGAGTAAATTTAAACTTAAGATAGTATTTATTTATTTATATTTTATTTATTTATTTTTAGTTCAAATTCCTCAGACCCCCTTCACCACACAGCAAAAGATTGCAAAGATCTTTTGCTCAGTGGTCCCGTAATAGTGGAACAAGCTACCAATTCTGCAATCAGCCTCACTCCCAATATTCATAAAACTGTTAAAGACAGAAACCTTCAGGACCTTTGTATGTACTTAAAAAAGAGAAACGGGAAACAGAAACATTTCTTCTTGTAACACTTTGCTATTTTCTACTTGAATATTTTCTACTTGAATTAGATTTTGTGCTTGCTTTGTTCCTCACTTCTACCTCTGCCAAATAACTAAATGTGAATGTAAATTTCACTTTCACAAACAATAACCAGTTTACTTCAATCAACTCATTGTTTGTGTGTGATGAGTATGTGTGTGATGAGTATGAAATTTGTAGAAACTACAATGCACCATGGCAATGGGCAAATAATTAGCCATTGTCACCATTTTAATCCATTAGAAAAAGAAATGTTAATTATGTGTGATATTAACCCAAATTTGTCTCAAAAGTGTCTCAATCAGCAAAGAGTTGATTGAAGTAAACTGGTTATTGTTTGTGAAAGTGAAATTTACATTCATGGAAAAAAGGGTCAAAAAATGAACACTTACATCTAATGCAATATTGTTCATTCATTTGTTATTTAGCATATTAAAATGTTCTAATGGTTGTTGAAATGCTGGCATCATTATTTTTTACACAAACATTGCTATATTTACTTTTTGTGGAGCGGTTGTCCACCAATCTCACAGTTGTTGGTTCAATTGCCACCTCCTCCACATGTCGAAGTGTCCTTGAGCAAGACACTGAACCCCAACTTAGTTGCTCCCGGTGAGCGTTGGCCAGTGTGTGTGTGTGTGTGATTGTGAGTGTGAATGGGTGAATAAGAAGCAGTGTAAAGTGCTTTGAGTGCCAATAGGTAGAAAAGTGTTATATTAAGTGCGGATGATTTACATCCTGTGCTATATAAATGAGGAAATGAAAGCCATGTCAGAATGCTTGTTCTGACTGAGCAGGAGGGGAGGACAAAGACAAACTCAGGGTTTGTTGAGGAACTAACTTGCACACCTGCAAAACTAGACAAGTTAGTTAGGTCCTATTCAACTAGACAGCAAAAGTGATTACGTTTTCCTAGAAAAGTAATTTCAACCACATCAGGCTTCCTGCGAATGTAATGACAATTTGACGTGAATGTTGAGTTGCAAACGCGTTGATAGTGAACATGTCAATGAAATGTTACCAGACAGGGTTCGTCTGTTTGACTGTTGTTGTTAAAGCATTTTAGGGTTTTGATCAGGCCGGTATAGGAGCTGGTTAGAAGCTGGTTAGGGGCTGGTGTAATAAAGGAAAGTCTAACATTTTACACAAAACCTGTTTTATCACTTTTAAACATTCACAATCTTGCTCTAAGTCCATGGTTTTCTTGCCTAAGCCTAACCAGACACAGGACTCCAGAGCCGGACTTGGGAAGCAAACCTGGGTCATTAGCTTAGCAGTCTGGTGCGATATACACCCTCCACCTCCATGGCAGCGCCCTCTCCTATGATGAAAGTACCTTTTCATTCATTCAAAACAGACATATTGGAACGTAAAAATTTCTCTCCATACAAAAACGTAATCACGTTTTCAGTTTATATGCATGTCTATACTGACAAACTGTATGATCAGGCAGTGCATTTTGCACTGCAGTGGATTATGTATTTGATCTGCAACTGAAGCAGTCACTTAAGTTTTTCACCTTTACTGTAAGTATTGAACATTCAGACTGTAGTTGGTTTGAGAATTTATATTGATGTGATGTACAACATAACTATTAATCTAAATTAAAGTTAAAGAAAAAATGTGGTTAGTGCTGCCGTCTCACAGCCAGAATGTCTTCAGTTTGAATCCCTGGCCAACCGTGACCTTTTTGTGTGGAATTTGCATGTTCTCCCCGTGCTTGTGTGGGTTTCCTCCCATAGTCCAAAGACATGCATGTTATATTAATAAATGACTCTAAATTGCCCCTAGGTGTGATTATGAGTGTGAATGGTTGTCTGTCCTTATATGTCTTTATGTCTTGGCCCTGAGACAGACTGGAGACCTGTCCAGGGTGGACCCCACCTCTTTACCAATAATAGCTGGGATGGGATTCAGCCCCCCTGTGACCATGAACAGGGTGGTTGAAGTGGTTGGAAATGAAAAGGTATATTATTCTTGTATTTGCTAAATGTTTTCGCGTTTCTAAATCCAATCTTCCACCCAAGTATCTCTACTGCATCTATCTATCTAGCTGCATGTTCTGCTGACTCAAAAAATGATCCGAGTCAGAGTTAGTTTAAATGTGCACATACAAACACAAAAACACACACCTGGTTTAAACTGTGACACACAGATGTGTCCACATGCACATGTTGAAAACATGTCTCTTTAACGTCAGTATGCAGAAGAGAAATAAATAGTTTCCGAATGCATATAATATGACACACTGGATAAAGTTTACACAAATCCAGAGAGATGGAGAGAGGAGCAGTCGTACATGATATACAGTATAGGACTGGAATCCACTGACTAGTTAGATGATTATGATCGATGAATTTTAGATTCCGTATGCGTCAGCTCAGCAAGTTGTAGCTGCAGCACAGCTGGGCTTCAGTAATATTTCATTTTTTCCTCTTTTTCAAATCTATAATCCATACTTCTTACTCACTCTTTATTTGCTCCCCCTCCACTCTAATATCCTATTCCTTTTGCCATCGTTCTCATTCTCCCTCTGTCTCCATCATTTCTAAACTCTGTATTCCATACTTTTCACTGCTGATGTAATAAAGGGGTTTCGCTGACTATACATTTCCATCTGGGACCTGAGCAAGTCTAAATCCTCAAAACTGTAACAGATTTAAACAGCTCAACATACGTGTCAAAGGGGTTTTCCATAACTGTAAAGATGATGAGATACTACAGGCTCAAGAGCAGCTTTTTATTTGAAAGTTATCAAGCTGACTTTTTATTTTATTTTGAAAACTAAAAAAACAAAACAAATAAGAATTTACTTCTCTCAAGGGCCGACTTTAAATCATACATTCATTATATTAACTGCTTATCTTGTTCAGGGTCACAGGGGGCATGGGTCTCTTCCACCTGTCATAGAGTCGGATGCAGTGTACACCTGCACACCTGGACTGGTCTCCACTCTATCTCTGGACCAACACAGAGAGACATAAGAACACTGACAACCGACAAACTCGTGTTCACACCTACGGGCAATTTAGAGTCACCACCTAACCTCACATACACGTCTTTGGACTGTCGGAAGAAACCGAAGTACAAGGAGGGAACGCACACAAGCTGGGTGGAACATCCAAATTCCACACAGAGAGGTCACTCAGCTGGTGGATTCAAACTGGGGATCTTCTAGCTGTGAAGCAGCAGTGCTAACCCCTCCACCACTGTGTGCCCAGGCTGACTTTGGCATAGCAGAAATATCTAATTACTTTGATAGGAAAAGTTGACTTTAACAATTGCTGAGGAGTTTATGTCAACAACAATATAACTAGCCTCGCACAGCCAGCCCACAGATTTTTCATCATCTGTGGTCTGACAAGGCATTTGCTTGGCTCTGGGGCACCATCAATGGCTATAGATTATCAGCATTTAACCAGCCAACAGATGACTGACATCTGCTGTCCACTGGTCAAAGATCACCATGAACTCCTCCTACACCTGTATAAATTTAAATATTGTATACACTGGGAAATTGTGCACACTGTATTGCATTTAAACTTTTCTGAGGGAATAAAAATAGCAAGGCAGTTTCACAGCCATGCTTTACTTTACACTAGCAGCTCTTTTAACAGTTACAAAAAGTTTAATTCAGTTCACAATCTTGTTTTTTCTTTTTATGTAGGATTGAGTCATCAAATTGACCAGTTTTAATGTGAACTGCCTTCTTTTAGTGTTTCAGACTCCATTCATTGTGCGTTGTGCTAATTGTTGTCAATTCAGTTAAAATTAATTGAACTTTATATACCACCAATTTACAGCAAAGTTATCTCAAGGCATTTTACATATTAGTCAGTCAGTACTCTTACTGGAGGATATTTGATTATTTGGATGCTTTTGGGGGAGTTAATGGGACATCCAAATAGTAGGAAATGACAGTAGTTCAGTCTAGGAGTAATAAAAATATGCAGTCTAGTTGTAAGTCATCACTGCAAGAATCACTGTAAGTCAGAATGCTCCCAATTTTGGCAATATTCTGCAGGTGAAAGAAGGCTGTTCTAGAGGTTTGTTTTACTTGCAAGGTAAAGGACATTTTCTGGTCAAAGATAATCCCAAGGTTTCTCACAGTAGTGCTGGAGGCCGACGCAATGTCATCAAAAGCAACAATATGGGTAGACAGTGCATTTCTGAGATTTTTGGGCCCAAATGCAATAACTTCGGTTTTGTCTGAATTTAGATGCAAGGAATCAGAGGACATCAAGGTCTTTATAGACATGCTTGAAATTTTATTTATCCATTTGACAAACTAGGTGTTGGCAGCAAGATGGTGGAGTAGTTAGTGCTGCTGCCTCACAGCTAGAAGGTTATGGGGTTGTGTGGAGTTTGCATGTTCTCCCCATGCTTGCATAGGTTTCTTCCCACAGTCAAAAAACGTGCATGTTAGGTTGATTGGTGACTTTAAAATTGCCCATAGGTGCAAATGATTGTCAGTGTATTTCTCACAGGTGTGTATGTCCAGCTACGCTCACAACTTACCAGTCAGTTGACTTTCCAATCATCACTCGTGGTCATGAGCTCTGGGTAATAACCAAAAGAATTGACTGCAAATACAAGCTGCTGAAATAGGCATCCTTTTTCGGGAGGCCAGGGTACAGGGTTCAGACAACCGGAGGGAGTTTGGAGTATAGTATGCTCCTTTACATTGCAAGGAGCCAGTTAGCCAGGGTATTTTGAGCATCTTATTAGAATGCCTCTCGGGTGCCTCCTGTTGGAGTTCCTCTAGGCATGACCAGCTAGTGGAAGACCTCAGGGTAGACCCAGAACATGTTGGAGAGATCATACATGTCATCTGGCGTAGAATGCCTTGGAATCCCACCAAATGCGCTAATGCTAAAAACTAAGGGGACAAATGAACAGACAGCACACCACGCAAAATAAGACACAGATAAGAAACATAAAACTACTAAGTCAGAATGAACACATGGGGAATGACTAAAGAACTAATAGGGAAAAAAGACCAAAAGTTGCTGTTAATTAGAGTCCAATATAAAGGAGTCAAGATTGCTACAATCAGGTAAACCAAGAGTTCAGAGCGTTGGCTGGGAGTAAGATGATGAGGATCTGGCAGGGAAGTGCAGAGAAAGCTGGACCTAAATACTGGGGGGAACAGGTGCAAACAATAAAGAAGGATAACGAAGGGTAAAGCAAAGGAACAGGACTAGGAACAGGAAGTGGGGAAAAGTGGCTACAAAATAAAAGTCCAAAGGGAGGAAGTGTAACAGGAGTTTCGGATCATGACAGAACCCCCACTTCAAGGGCCGGATACCAGACGGCCCTAAAAAGTCAATAGGCCCACACTGAGCCGGGTGGGCAGTGGTCTAGCTGAAGCCTACCGGGGCCGACAGGAGGTCTGGCAGGGAGCCAGGCAGGTGGCCGGCGACATAAGCAGAAGCCCTCCGGGGGCTGGACTGGACTCTGGCAACGATGACTGAAGCCCTCTGGGGGCCGGGTAGGAGGTCAAGCAGGAGGCCGGCGACAGCGGTTGAGGCCCTGAGTCGAGGTCGAGCAACACGGAGGCAGGTGCCGGAGCAGGGTTGGAGTCGGGGCCAGGCGAAGCGTTGACCGGCCTGGTGGCAGGTGCAGGAGCAGGATCAGAGTTAGGAGCTTGGCGGAGAAAAAAAAAAAAAACACAGGATCAGAATATCCAGAATAAGGACCATGACAATCAGTCAAAGGCCAAGTACTGTTCCAATTCAAAGTTTAAACTAAGCTCAGAGCTGATTAAAAATCCATCCTAATTGTGCTATTGTGCCACTTTATTAATTGTAAATAATCCACCTGTCCTCAGACTCCAGACTTTAAGTTCAATGCCAAGTCCTATGTATTGAGAAATGCCCAGTGTTTAGAAACAGGAAGCGATACAATACGCTTGCCAGAATTGAGCTAAAATTTCATTTGATCTGGTTTCCAGGTCCTTACCTAAATATAATTAAAATTAAAAGTAAATGTTTAATTAATTCATGAAGGGGGATGCAAACTTTTGAACCGATATAAATTTTAATAATAATATAAATTATTTTTCATTATTTTTGTGTCCTTGGCCTTTTTGGTTACCTCTATCACTTTTCATACTTCTGATAAGTTATGTAACCTAAATGTTTCAAAAAATATCAGATTAAGTTGATTTTCGCCTACAATCAGTAATGCAATTGAGAAATTAAAGTGGGCTGGTTTCTTTATCATTTGATTTTAAATAAGTTTAAAAAAGAGCATTTTAAAAAACTGAGCAAATTTATCTACATTTCATAAATGTCATAAATGCCTAAGTAGCAATGTGTAATGGGATATTGTAAAAACAGGAAATCCAGTCCTATTTGAATTGTTGGTTTAACTGCAAATTGCTAACTGACTCTAAGTTGTCTCGCTGTGGAAGGTGGAAGGTCCTCACCTGACTCACTGGGAGCAACTTGGGGTTCAGTCAAGGACACTTCAACATGTAGCCAGGAAGGACCGGGTATCAAACCACTGACCCTGTGGTTCGTGGACAACTGCCTTACTTGTTTTCAGCGGGCTTTGTAATTGTCAGGTCCCAAAATGCTGTTGTGTTTGACCCTTTTGTTTTTTGCTTTGTCCTTTCCTGTCCTTTGCTCACGCTTTGCTTTGGATGACACAAACAGAGAAGATGAGACAGAGAAAGGCAGGGACAAGTGGGTAGGGGGGTAAAGGTGGCAATTTGGCAATACCAGCAGAGCACTGAAGTGCAATCAAAAGTGTTGTCCTCTCTTCAGCACTTTGTGTGTGTGTGTGTGTGTGTGTGTGTGTGGTGACACTCAGAGAGAGACTCCATTAGTGAGCACCACTGTCAGGTCACAAAACAAGGTGCCTGTCAACAAGAGAAGAAAAAAGACAAAACAAAAAAGAAGATAAGAAAACTACACTTGAAGTATTTTAAAAATGACAAAAAAAAAAAAACACAACAAATAAGAGCAGAAAAAAATAGCAGATAGGTTTGATTGAAATGCAGTATAGCATGTGTTGCTGTAAATCTGAAACGCATTTTGAATACTCTTTGAAATGTGAAAAACCGATACTGAATTGTCCACAATTGATCATGTCTGTATTGTGGACAGATATTTAGGCTCTGCCGAGATAAAAAAACCTCACTGCACACCATAATAATTGGTAGGGTATTTTTTGACAGTTAACATTTATTGTGTTTTAATAATAGAGTTGATCTTTACACATATATTACCCATATTTCTTCTTTAAATAAAATATATCTATCTTCTATATCAGATAAATAACAAAAAGCCAAACATAAAAAATATGTGAGAACTCGTTTGACATCTAATAGTTTTATTAAGAAGAAATTCTGCTATCTAGTGCTAATGTTTAAACACTGAAACTGTACTGTTCACATCCCCTTAGACTAATGTTGCTACCAGTAGTATATTCTAGAGACTTAAACAGTGATTGGTGGCTAATATTTCACCAATAACACAGGCCAAGTGTGTCTTTCCATTTTCTATATGAGGCTAATTATTATTGTACAGTTTGAGAAATATACAGACAAAAGTAGGTAAATTATTTTCTGTGTGGCTACTAAGGCCTGACGTGGTCCTCATGTGCTTGTCATGAAAAAACATCTGTTCTGACTGCAGAGTTAACAGCTTATAATATGTAATACATCTCATCACTGTTTTGGTGTGTATAGGCATATAGCATGTGTGTTTGCATGTGTGTGTCATAAAGGCTTCATATCAGAGCTGTCTTTCAGGCAACCGTGCCACTGCATAAAAGGATCCTGTTCAACAAGCCCTCAGCACTGTCACTCTGTCTCCCCTCCACACTGATTTATCATTCAGTCCTTAAACATTATGGTCTTCCTGTTCACCTGTGCTTCATTATTTACTCCTGCTCTCCTTCACTCATCTCTTTCATTATCCCTCTCTCTTTTAAACCTTTAAGCTACTGTTCTGTGTTTGCTGAGCAAAGGCAGAATGGCATTACTCTTCTCTGACTCTTGATTTTTCTGTCTGTAATCTTTCACTCTCACCTGTTTGCTAAGCAAAGGCAAAGCAAATATATCCACTCTCTGCTTGAGGTCTCTGGTCTCAATTTCCCTTGTTTTCTTTTCATGCTTTTCTCTAACCCTAATGTTTGTCTATCTTGTCTCACTCCAAATATTTTGTAAGATGACTGAAGGGCCAATTTTTCTGTATCAACGAGAACAGTGCGTAAACTGGGCTATAGGTTTTCTGTATTGAAGTTTTCCTGTACTGACTTCTAATCCTGCATTGTAGGATAATTAGTGTTATTATGAGGTCAGCCTGCCTAAAATTGGTCCATGCAAAACAGGTGCATGCAATTCTCTGCAGGCAAGACTTAGTGTAACACTGGCACAGATTTATCAGATACAACAACTCATGTGCTGACCACGGCCTCAGATGCAACAGTTATAGCCAGGAGGACAAGTTGCCTCAAAATTCACCAGTGAGAAGCGGCCGGCAGTTTCCCACAACTCAAGGAAGCTAACTGGATCAACATGCTTAAGATTGCCTTGTGTCCCCTCAGTGTCCCAGGCTCAAATGCCTTTGGAGAGAGGATTCAGATGTAGCGCAGAGCTAATCAAAAATAAGCTCAAAAAAATCTGTGAGCTTGTCATGCAAGAACTTCTCTCTCTGGCAGTGCAGGTCAAATGACAGATTGAGTCAGTCAAGAGCAACAAAAAAGGAAAAAAGTATTTGTCTTGTGCCATGATGGTCTTATGCTCTTTGCTTTTTTATATTGTGTAGTTGTTTTAAGAGTCTACTGATAATCTTAATGTATGTGTCATCACAAATGCAATCACGCCTGTCTCACATAATGTCACAGTTTTGATAAAGCTATATAAACAAATAGGATTTATCAAAATATTTACATTTTACAGATAATTAAGAATTTGAATATACTTTGTATGGCCACACAACACCACACTTGCACCACAATGTGCCCTGTGCAAAAAGTACCATGGCAGTTTGGCAGAGACATGAAGGCTCTTATCTGTTGTTACTTTCACACTTTGTCTGCTGCTTTATTAAGTTTTTATTCATGTGAACATTTCCTATTTTGTCATCAGTGGTGGCTGGTCCTTCAAATTTTCAGGGGTGCAGTTTTGGCAATCTGACTGACACATTACTGCTTAGTTTACCAAAGAAAAAATGCACAATAAGTCACTGTTGTGTAACCAAAAATCATTGAACCGACCTCAATGTGCATATTATCATCAATATTAAGCCTAAGGACACCATCAAGCAGTTGAAACAGTGAGAAAATATTTTATAGAACTGAATTAATTTTAAACAGATCAAAGAACTTACATTTTTCCTATATCAATTTAATATCTTATAATATTTTTAGTGCCCTGTTACTATGAAGCTAAATTTGTTCCCTTATTATGCAAATAAATAAAAAGAAATTTGACATCACTGCGTTGGTTTTGCTAACTACCAGCTGCTAACGTTAGCACGGAGCTGCAGTGACACAGCTGCTGCTGTGACAGACCAGCATGATAGCACACACCTCAGATGCCTAAGTTCACAGCTAACATACAAACAGTGGTTCCTTTCCTCATCAGTTACATATTCTCCGTGAACTCACCTAAAAATATGTTCCCCCGGCCATGTTTTGGTCCATTTGTTAACGTTAGTGGAGTCAGTGCTGGTCTGAATCTGACACCCTGGAAAATCGATGAATTGGAAATGGTAGAGGTCGGACAGCTCTGGCCAAAGTGGTCGGCTCGTCATAGATGTCATTGCAGCCTCGACTGGCCAGTGGAGATGCAGTATTATCCCACAGCCCTCCCACTGAGTTGTAACTTGAACTGCAAAAGAGATTTATTGTTTTTTCAAATTTTATACCAGTATCCAAATAGATCACAACATTTAATGAAGATAAGAACTAGTCTGTAGGGCCAAAAAATAAGACCTCGGTGTTGTTCTGATTTTATCATAGTAACTTTTGGTCATCCATGATTTACATGCTTAACACAATTAAGGATAAAATGGACCCTCGTAGTACACGACAGCAGACAGAAGATGCATTCTAAGACGGGCTTTGTAAGAAAATAGGAATAGACACACTTAGAAAATGCATTGATATCAAGCGTAAGGGACATATAGTTTCACGAGTGCAAAACAGGAGACAGGGCATGAGAGCTTACATTGTCAATATCATGAACAAAAAATGTTACGAACGAGTTACAAGTGTGAGGTGCTGCGTCAGGGCCATATGTTGCTGGGGGGCTCAGTGGTGTAGTAATTGAATATAACTATTGGGATCTTTTGTCTTTGACACATTGATTTAGAAAGACGGAATACTTGAGCAAAAGAGTAATGCTTAATGGTGGAATGCACTCAATTCCAATGCTAGTGGAATGGAGGCAAACAAGACATGATGTAAAGACTTCTTCTCCTTAAGGCTCTTCATAAATACTAAAGACTTTATTTATGATTATTTCAGTAGAAATAGGAATAATAAGAATACCCTGAAAAAAGAAACCCTGAGAATAAGAAAACCAATCAAAAGGAGCTGCGTTGTGTGTATTTCAGCACCATGAAGACATGAAGAAGAGAGAGAGATGCCCCCTCCTGTGTGACAGTACACCTTTGTAGTCCTGTGTGTATACCTGATATTCACACATAAAGTAAAAGATGTGAGCACACCGTTAGCACTGCAAAACCAATAATCTACACCGACTCCAACCTGTGGTCCTTAAAACAGCAGTCTCTGCATTTTAAGTACTATAGTCATTTTGGTGCCCTAGACACCAAATCTGTCTCTCCAGTTTTACTTCCTGTTTCGCAACTCTTATTTTGTAAACCCGCTGTTTCCTCTTCCTGTCCTAGACTCATTTCAGTCACTTCACACCTCATATATCCTAATTGTTTTCAACTGTCCCCAGTCCATTTAAACCTCCAGCTATAGATTGACTCCCTGTTAGACCCTTGCCATTTTCCCCTGATTAAACGCCCAGCCTTCTGGTTATGATAGACTGTTATTGGGCTCTGTCTATTTTTGGTCTGAGGTTTGGTTAATTGTGTTCTCCATCGCTTGTACCCATTCCCGATCTGTTCTATATGTTCGCATATTTTGGTTATTTGGTTACTCTGTCTGCACACCTTATTTTTATTTTTTGTTCCGGGCCTCTCTGTTTCACATTTTTATACGTGCTGCTGAGTTTGTGTGCATGTCTTTCCTAGCTTACCCTGCAGCACACCCATTTTTAGCTTCCAGATCTCGTCCCTGCTTAATTCTAGTTTTCCTGGCTTTGTTTACTTGCATTAGATTTCTGTTCATTACCACAGCTCGTTTGTTCCCCAGCTCATGTACATTCTTTGGTAATATTTTTCCTTTATTCACATACTGCTGCTTATGATTAGTCCTTCTAGTTTATGGCAGATCACAGACAGTTTTTGTTTCTGTTCATAATAGTTTTGTCCTCCCTCCTAGAGTGAATTTAAGTAGATCCTTCCTGAAACCTTGTGCTTTTGAATAAAACTCCTCTATATACCAGACTGCCGCCAGTCGTTGTGTCTATCAATTCACCAAAAGCGACAAAAAGTTGCAGTGCGGGTTTAACTGATATGGCCTTTTGGGTTTATACACATTAGTTTACAAATTCTGTTTTCAAAAAGCAAGAACAACTAAGTCACTGACACTTGCCTTAAAGAGGGGACTGACTCTTCTTTAACATCCATAGCTGTAAGCATTAAACCTATGTCAGCACGTCTAATATATAACATCAGTAAATGATTAGGGCTTCATAATTTTTATGATACCAAATTGCTTGTATCCTTTAGTATTGGAAACTACATTGTCATTACATATTAAGTTCGGTACCTAACCAGGACCAGACAGTTCCAACATTTCACACATGCCACTGAAAATTAGAGTGTGTGAATGTATGTAAAAAATTATGTCAGAACAGAATGCCAACTGATTCTCAGCATTTGATTTAGCAATTGAAGAAGGCAGTGATAAGCAGATCTGAAAATATAGCTATGGTGTTAAAGATGTGGTCTGTCCAATCTATGCCTGTGTAGCCATGAACATGCTAAAATTAGACCTTTATGTACATTAACCTTCCGCCTAAGATAGTGGACTTGCTGTAAACTCTCCCAGAAAGTAGCTCCCTCACTCCTAAGCAGCACCTCAGACAGAGAGATAGAGGAGAAAGTGACACTCTACATTCTTAATTCTTCTTATTCTTAGTCTATGTGATTTTGCTTTTGTGGAAATGAATAAATTTTTATTGAGTTTTAGCTTGGTGATCTTGGTCTAATAAACTGACAACTAAGTCAGTCTAATCCAACAATCATACAGTAAATCCTCCTTTGTGAAGGTAATAACTACTTTCAAATGAAAAATGCCAAGGTGTTGAAAAATAAAACTACAGTATAATGTATTATTGTTTTGTTAAAAAGAATTTTATAAAATTTGAAATGGACTAGAAAATACTGTTCAGGAGTCAAGGTACTGTTATTTGTATCAGTCTCAAAACATTTTAATGATACTCTACCCTATTAATCACATCATCAAGCCTCCAATATGGCCAACTGAAGCAGGCCACAGTATACTTTGCACAGAGATGGATTATATCTTACCCTTTATTGGCACTAATAAGATATGGAGACAGAGCAAAACAGTACGCAAAACAGTAAGCACTGTATGTAGGGGTGCTGGGGTGCTGCAGCACTCCAATATCTAAGACAGTAAATATATTTATAAACCATTTTCTTCACAGACTAAATGGAGTGGATGTAGCATCTTCCCACTAACAACTTCTTAACCCCTGTTTGCATTACACTGAGAGAGGTGGTTGTATATTGTTTATTTTAGCTGGCATTGCCCTTAGGTTGTTCCTAAGGTCGTGTTGTGTGTTACTGACAGGAAAACCCCTCAAGTGAGGTTGGAAAATACACCGATCAGACATAACATCATGACCACCTAAGGTTGATCCCGAATGTTGAGTAGGTCCCCATTCTGCCGTGAAAACAGCCAGAACCTGTGGAGGCATGGACTCCACAGTAAACCTCTGAAGACAAGCTGTGGTTTCTGGCATCAACCCTTCAGCGGCATAGCCTGAAGTCCTGTTAGCTGCGAGGTGGGGACTCCATGGATTGGACTTATTTTGATAGCACATCCCACAGGTCCACAGATGTACTTGGTCAGGAGCAATGAATAGGCAGGTGGTATGTATCAAACATCCACATGAATTTAAGGAGCCACATTTTCCCAGCAGATCAATAAGCCCTGGCTTCCCACGACTTTGCTAATGGTTTTTTATTCCTTGGACCCCTTTATTGAGGACATCTCACAACATCTGCAGTTTTACCAAAGTCACTTAACTCCTTAAACTTGACACTGTTTTCTGCTTCCAGCACATCACATTCAGCTACAAAATGTTCACCTGCTGCCTAATATACCCCTGTTAGTGTTCATAATCTTATGGCACATTGGTGTATGTACTGTTTGCTGTAAAAAACGTTTTCAGAACTTTGTCCTATCCTGTTTTCTTCTTAATACATATAAAATCCTTCAGGTCACATTTAAGCACATGTAGCACGAGTGAAGACAGCTAGACTGCTTAAAATGACACAGACACACTGAAAACAGCAAAATGTTTTCCCATGATGAAATAAAATAAACTTTCCCTAAAGCTAAAGCTGACTGGGAACTGGGAAAGAGCCAGCCAACAACAAAATGTAGCTTTTTATTATGTTTCCATAACTCTACAGTGTACCCATAAAGAATTATAGTATATAATGTGAAATAAAACCACAATGGCCAACAATTCAAAATGTCTTAAGTGTTCTGTATTTCATATGATACAATTGCAGCAGTAAATTGAATATACAGGCTACATGTTAAGGTTAAAGATGCTGTTTTTTCCAAAAGACAAACCTGTTCTAACCTTTGTCAACATGTCAGTACTGCAACCAATCAAGGATGGTTTCAATTGTGTAGCATTGGATCTGTTGAATTGTTGACCCCCTATTTTAGCAACTTTTAAAAGAATACTACAACACATTTTTGTTCATTTTAGTCCAACAGTCCATTACTGGCAGATTAAAAAACTGCCAGATGGAATAATAATATTTAAAAGGAAACAAAGGCCTGATACAGTGAGTTTGGTTTGCTATCACTGCATTGTTCCGGTAATTCCAGTTTTTCTTTTGTGCTCACATTCTTTGGAAGTAATAGTTGACATATAACACATTCAAATACATTTCTTACACTGATACTGCATTATATATGTCTGCAGTTTGTAATTTTTTAAATACTTGTTAACCCTATACCCATGGACTTAAAGAAATACAGATTTTTGACAAAAAAGACATCTCTTCTTATATGGTTCTTTTATTCATTATTTTTATTCTAGTCAGAAATTCTGTCGCATTGTTTACCTACTCTACATTTCTAGCTTTGATTTCTTTAGGGTCACAAATGCAAATGATAAAAGGCATATGAGAATCAAGAACCCAGATTTTTTAACATTCTTCTGTATGCATCAGAGGTATGCATACAGCAGGGTTGTTGGAATTTTAAAGAATTACACACAGTAACCAATTTATGCACCCAGAAATGTATGAATTGCAGGGGAAATGTGGCCTGTTTTTTCTTATTGTTTAAAAGTTCTCATACACTTAAAAAAATAGTGTTTTGGCTCTGTCTGTTTTTTGTTTTGTTTTCATTCTAGATTTCACAAATGAATTTATTCAAAAACAGAATTGTAAGGCATTTAACTTTATTACACACAAGAGTTGAGTATTTACAAGATATTTCAGTATTAAACAAACATAAATGGAAAATAAATGCTACACATAATGATCATTTTTTACAATTACAAGCTTAACTTATATACAACAAAAGAGCCAAATGTAAACCTAAAATACAGCCCCCATATTAAAACGACTTTGAAATGTTTGTAAACAATCTGAATAATTCCAAAACATTTGTTCTCTCTTAACAGCCAAAACGATGAAATGAAAGGTTCAATGTATTTGTAGCTAAACTGGTAATGCAAAATATTGGAAATCTTGCAACCTCAAAATTACTATTTCTGCTTATTACCCTGTAACTGTGAACTGAAATATGCATATTCATATAGATTATCATATTTTTTTGCTTTGTATATGCTATAGCTGGAGAAAGCTTTGTCTTAACTGAACAAAAAAATGTCAAATTCTATCTTATATTCCTTTTCCTGTAACATCAGTTCCTTAACCTCTTCAGTAGACTTCAAAATACATTGTATCATCTGAGAAAACTGTGGAACACAACAAATCGTCAGAACATTCTGCACTTTAGATCCATGGTTAAAGTGGTTGACCCAATGGATAGTTTACATGACTAAATACAACCAGCACTATATGTAGTACGTAAACAGTCTATCAAGTTTGTTAGCTGGTATGGTCCTTTATCCATCAGTCCACTAGAGCTATGGGCTATAAAACATTTTGTAAAACAAATTATTCTTATCTTGAAAATGTTCTTTTTTTAATCCCTCTGCCATGTAGGTCTTGTAACATGCAGACCTTACTTGTTTTGTGTTAAGTGGATAGAGGAGAGGACTTAAAATCTAGCACTCAGCATAGTATAAAATTGAGTTACCAAGTCCATTTCATTATGGTAGCATGAATTAAATAACCTTTTACATTGCTGAATGGAGAAATATTGGAAACACTGATTTGAACTACTTTTTAGAGTGTACCGCACTTAATTGGCTTATTTTCCACTGTCAACAAGTCCTCCAATATTAACACCTGGAGAGGTTGTCTCTACCCTCTCACACAACTCAGTGAACTATTTGTTATAGGTTTGGTAGGGTTTTTCCTTTCCTTGTTGTATTTCCTAATTTGCAGTATTTTGTAGTTTTTTTAAGGTTACTTTGAAATTATTTGCACCTAACTAATACTTATTTGTAGTTTTTATTTATAATTTTTAACAAGTTATTTAAATGAGATTTGGCTTTGATGAGATTAACCCAAAATCCTTGTCCTAGGAAGAACATACTAATGGCCCAATTGTTTGATCTTAACCCATAGATATAAAATACTGCCATTGAAAACTACACCTCAACTGAAAAATCAACTGTAAAAAAGTTGAAATGCCTTAAATAAATACTGTTTTACAATATCAGCTTTTTTACCATGTTCCTACGATTTAGTTACAGCTTACTGTTTCGCTTTTTGCGTAGTGGCACTGGGAGGCTTTCAAGGGGAGGGCCTGAGGTCACATACTAAGACAGAGGATGTCCTACCTTCACTGTCAACTCCCAAACAAAGGGCAGGATGGCACAGTTACAGCTGGGGCTTTCCCTGCTTCACCTGGAGGTTTCAGTATTAGTCTTATTAGATTTGAGCTGGAGTAAAGTTAATTTTTAACTAAATTTGTTCTGTGTTGGGAGATTTCCACTGGAACAGGCACTGATGTTAGTGTTTGCATAACTACTAACTATCTGCCATAAATACTAATAGTAAGCTTTAGCAGGTGTTTTTTCAACCAGTTTTTTTTTTTTCCTGGTTTGCAAAAGTATGAAGTTAAAAGAATGACCCTTCTTTTTGCTTAGCTGCCCAACCTGTGGTTGTAAGATGACAAAAAAAACATGGAGTAACAATGTTGTGTCATATTACTTGCTAAATAGTTGAGCTTATGGATTTGATCTGCACCCCTTTTAGATTACGAATTTAATTGTCATACAGTATTTGTGTATGTCTTTCGTCTTCTTTGAATTTGGATTTACTGAGACAAAATATGAATTGTACAATCTTTGTAACAGCATTTTTTTTTTTTGGTGGAAAGAAATGTGGCCTTGAGCACAAAATAACATTTCATAATCACAGAGCAGACTGCACACAATTAGCCAAGCACACAGCCTTGAAATCAGGCATTTTGGCAGTGTATTTATGCATGCATATGGGTGTGTGTGTGTGTGTGTGTGTGTGTTTGAAAGATGTGTGTCTGTCAATGTAAGACTCTGGCAAGGGTCTGAGTATGTCTATTAGCATGCGCTCAGTTAATCCAATAGCCAATACAATAGTGTTGCTTCAGGCTTTGGACTGCTTTGGTGATATGGCTGTTTAGTGAACAATTACACACATACACACATACAAAAAACATGCTAACAGTAGCCTTAAAACTAAAATGGAAACTGTTCAGTGAGAAGAAAAGAAGTATATATTGCATGTAAGCATTAGTATGAGTGTGTGTGTGTGAGTGTGTGTGGGTGCGTGTGTGTGTGTGTGAATCAGAGTGAAAGATTTTAAGCGGATCTAAAGAGTTACCATGGTAGCATCCCTTACAGTGACAGTGTGACTAAACAATTATAAAAGGGACACATCTGTCCAGCAAAAGCAGATGCTTAGAAACTCATGCTCAAGTTTAAATGCTAATAAAGCAGTTAGGGACTGAGCTCTACTCCATATTCAGAAAACACTTCACTAAGAGAACACTTAACTCACATTTTTAAAATAAGAACAGCCTTAATGCAAAAAAATACCAACCTCCAAAAATTTGTAGTCAATTCTAGTATAATGTGTTTAATATTGTAGAATTCATTTCCAGCGGGATGGTAAACCTTAACATACACAGATGCTGTGCCAGTTGTGGTTTCTAAAAAAGATCACAGAACAGTTTACCCTCATGGCTACCAGACCTTGAAAACAATGAACATCTCTGTGAATGGCTGAAAGACATGCAGACATGAGATGTTCCTGATGGACACAAGAACCTGTGTTTTTCAAAAACGGACAACTGTCAGATTAAGACGCACTGCTTGGTAAGAGTTACTTAGGATTTAAATTTTAGTTCTTTTAGGCATATGCTTAGCAATACATTTGGCTTTGTTTTAATCAAGGTTCCATACCTAATTCACCATATTGGCACAATCCCAGCAGTAGTTTAACACTTGTTTCTACTACTAATCCAGTTTGCTATGCATTTGGCAAGATATGCTACAAGTTTCGCATAATTTAACATATTTTTACAATTGCAGTTGTGACCAGAATTATACAACCCCAATTCAAAAAAAAGTTGAGGCGATCAAATCTCATCAACCTTTATTTTATTAACAATAGAACATAAACACCATAAAAGATGTTGAAAATTAGACAGTTTACCATTTCATGGGAAATATTAGCTCCTTTTGAATTTGATGGCAACAACACATCTCAAAAAAGTTGGAAAACAGGCAGGAAAAGTAATTAGTAAATCAAAAACAAATGGAAGAGCATTTAACAATGAATTATGTTCCTTAGAAAAAGGTCAGTAACTTGACTGGGTATAAAAGGAGTATTTCAGAGAGGCAGAGCCTGTCGAATGTAAAGATGTGACAAACTGTGTCTTTGGGCCAAAGCTCGTTTAAAAGGGTCTGAGGGAAAATGGAAAACCTTTCTGTGGTCAGATGATTCATCCATGGTTTTGCAAACCATGGATGCCGTGTCCTGTGGACGAAAGAGGAGATAGACCTTTCAGCTTCTTATCAGTGGACAGTATAAAAGCCTGAATCTCTGATGGTATGGAGGTGCATTTGGGTAGCTTACAATGCTGAAGTACACAGAGGTTTTAGAGCAACATATATTCTCATCCAGACAACATCTCTTTCAGGTAAGGCCTCAATATTTCAACAAGACAATGCTAAACCATATACTGCATCCATCACAACAACATGGCTTTGCAGGAGAAGAGTCTGGGTGCTGAACTGGCTTGACTGCAGTACAGAGCTTTCCCCAGTAGAAATGATTCGCCCATCATATAAAGAAAAAATCCAGCAACAATGGCTGAGGACTGTTGAGCAGCTAGAATCCTGCATCAGACAAGAATGGGACATTTCTCTCCTAAACTCCAGCAACTTTTTGAGATCTGTTACTGCCATCAAGTTCAAAATGAGATAATATTTTCCATGAAATGGTAAAATGTCTCAGTGTCAACAACTGATACATTGTTTATATTCTATTGTGAATAAAATATGGGATTGATGAGATTTGCAAATCAGATGTAACGTGGATTTCTATTAACGAGGTTTTTTAAGTTCATGTAAACTCTTGTTACCCAATTTTTGAGAAAGCTAATTACTCTGAGTTGCTTCGTTACTTAAGTGCATGTAAACGCAGTCAGAGTGTTCATGGTCACAGTAATCAATTGTGAGATTAAATCTTAACAGCCTTGGTGGGGTCACAGAAAAACCAAATAATACTCAAACATTAAAAGTAACACTGTAGTAACACAATCCTCTTTTCTAAAATAATAAAGATTATTTTCCAAAGACACACGAATTTACTGTTCCTACTGGGCTTTTATGGCAACTAACCATTTGGAGAAGCAATTTAATTGTTAAGTACTAAAAACAATTCTGTTTCTGTCTACATATTTGTTTAGTTTCCTAGTTTTACCCATCTTTCTGAAGTTGTCCATAGACCTTTGAATAGAGCTAATTCTGACACAGAAGTAACTTTTACTTTGTGTTGCAGCATAACTTAATGGAGCAGATTAGCCTAAAAATACTGGACTGCAACCAGTTCAGCATGTGTTGGCATCACAGGGAAGATGGACTCCAGTAGTGAAAAGAAATAGAGGAGCTGTCTTTGTGATGTCTGGGATCCTGAGCCAAGTCATTTGACAGTTGCAGTGTTTAAAAAATGGCATAGGGGGTGGGCGTCTGAAATGCCCCCCACAGCGGGGTGCCGTTAAAACAATTACTGTAAATGTACGGCAGGAGCACTTTCCTCTCCATACGAGATTTTATAACTTCACCAATGAAGTTTGAATCGAGCCAACTAATTTGTCTGGCAAATTAGCTTTAGCATGTCTCGCAGCGTGGTTCAACACTTACAACAATTGGAGTCAAATTGTTTTTTTGCTTTTGTGCGTCTGGTGTCGTGATGAATGGCTTGTCTGAAAATGGGAAAGTGCTGTTTTAGCTATCAAATTAAATGGTTTTTAATCAGTTGGTGTTTTTAATGGTGGCTCAATGCGGGCTCAGTTGTGCTCAACATCGACAATAGCAGGAAACAAATGTGGCAGCTTTGTAATTGAAAGTGCTGTGATACCTCAGTTAAATAGTGGCATTATGATCAGTTTGATAATCGTGTTTTTTTTTTTTTTTTTCTAGAGGGACTATGGAATTGGTTGCTGATTGTCTTAATGGGCATACATTTGTGGGAGTTAGTTGGTTTATGTGTAGTTGGGAATGATTGTGTGCGTGTGTCAGTGAGAGGTATGTGTGTGTGCGTATGTGTGTGTGTGTGTGTGCGTATGTGTGTGTGTGTGTTTGTGTGTGTGTGTGGGGGTTGGGGGGGTAAAAACTAAGCAAAAGTTTAAAAAAGTTCCTCTGGTTTATTCAGGCTTTATGTTTTAAATTAAATCTAAATTTTATTTCAATCATTTAAATAGAAATGTAATATAATAAAATGTTGTATTTTGTAAGTTAGATACTCGCAAATATTTTTGTATGGTGTACGGTACCATCCCAGTTTTTCTGCAGAGCTGCGACTTTTATGTTATGTGCAACACATGATGAGCAAGGTGACGAGGAGTGAACTTTTCAAACTCTTGGCCACTGCTGCAAGTGGTTACAGGTTTAATGATGGAAAGTTTGTGCGGAATTGCGGAGGCTAATTTTTCACATAAGTTTCACAGAATTGACAAACAACAAAAGGACACCTCATACTTGGGGAGAGAGGGAGGGAGACAAAGGTGTGTACAAGGTGTGTAATTGCATGAGTGTTTTACAGAGAGAGAGAGAGAGAGAGACTGTTGTGTGTTGCAGACATTAATGGACAATTATCAGCAGTAGACTTATATTATTATTATTATTATATGTCTATATTATACACTGGTGATGACTAGTGGACATGCAAATAGTATTTGCAATTGTCATTTTATTTATTTATTTTTTCCATTTGTATAGATCACTTATAATGTGCGTGGCATAAGGTGGTGCTTCAACAGAATTTAATTGTACATGTACAATGACAATAAAGAGCAGCGACATTTACTGACTTTGTAGCAAGAGGAACAACTTTTTGGCTCGAAAAAAGCTGGTAGTCTGGATCTAAATGTTTTTTTTTTTATGTCTCTGCTTTAGGTTAGTGGAAATTATATAAAGTAAAAATGAGCAGAATTGGCGATTTGGTAATTCAATCTATAATTGTAAATAGAGGAGGATACGTATGCTGATGCTTCAGTCTAAGAAAGTTTACATGAAAGTCTAAGCATATCATAGTGCTGTGTACAGTGCTTTGTGTACAGTACATATACGTAGAACTGTGTTGTAAATCAATGTTTATGGAGCCCACTAATGTAAACCGTGTTGTGTTTTCAAGCTCCTGTCATATTTAATTCAGTAACAGGATTAAAGAGTGCTAGTGGTAGTTCAAGTGTAGTCTTGCAGTAGTATTGTTGTTCTCGATCCTTTAGTCTGGTATGGTTCCAAAGTCCGAGTTATACTGTACGTACATTAGAGATAGACAATAACATTACTTTATAACTTTGCTTTGTTGTCGTATACATTTCTATTGTCAAAATAAAGAATTTTAAGCAAATTATATTTAAAAGCTACCAAAGTTTTTTTTTTTCTGTTAAGGAGGGACAGAATCCAGGTGTGAGTGTGATCAGTGTTGCTGTATGAGAAGCGGTGTCTCAGTAAAACTACTCTGAATAAATAAAGATTAAAAACAATCATTTATTTAATTTTGTCTGATTTGGTGAATTCATTTACACAAATACAAAAAACTATCCATATCCATATCACTCAGCCCTATTGTACATTTCTTCCACTATGAAGTAAAAAGGCCATTATTTTTTTTTTATTGTGGGGGTCTTAAAAAGGTCCTAAAAACTAATACATATAAATAAATAAATATTATATATAAATATGGTTTAAAAAGCGTGCAGATACCCTCAAATTATTTTGATTGGCTAAATTTCTATTTGTTGGTATCACACACTATGATACACAAACTCACAGGCTTCACCTTTGGGGGAACTAAACTGATGAACAGAGAATTGATTAAATGTGTTCTAAAACAAATACTATATATACACACATTTCAAAAATGTATTATGTGTAGTTTGCAAGATATATTCAAGTATTCAGTCTTAGACAAAGATTTCTGTTATGGCCCACATGCACCAATATGCACATACAAATAAACATTTAATAACACTCATATTAAGTCCACAACCTTTTTTTCTAGACAACTTCTTGGATAGACAGAGCATTGTGCAGTCTAGTGGATATTCATTATTATAGGGTAGGATGTCTCTCTTTCTTTTTTTCTCACACTTAATACCTCAGCTGAGCACTGAACAGAAGTGACAAATTCATTTTTTCTGGGTCAGAGATGAGAGAAATTGTTGATTATGTAAATAATGGATCATGTCCTTGTCTCCTGGCTGTCTAAATGGATTTAGAATTACTCCTGAATGATGGTAATATGATGAATGTAAAACCTTGGCAGCTGACCGATTAACACATGCACAGACATATACAGGGCAAGTGCGTGCACTTCTGCCACTCTAGACAAAAAAAAAAACTTATGCTGCCCGTGAATTTGCAACCTACCATACTAGCACTAATACACAAAGGTCAATATGCCATATGTCTAACACACCACTTTTTTCTGTGTGTAAAAGACATGAAATATGAAATATGCTTGTGCATATACTTGTGTATCATTTTTTGGCATTTTGGGACGTAGTGTCCTCCTGCTTTCAACTCTATTAATACATTTAAAGGATATTTTAAGCAAAATATTCTAACTATATAAATGTGTAAAATATAACAATAAAAATATATATTTTAAACTGATTTCTTGTTCAGACAAAAATTCGAAATGTATATATATATTAACCTATTATGCAATGTAAATATCTGCAATTTACCTTTCTTTTCCTCTAGAATCAATTTTCTACTACTTCATAATCCTTTCTTTGAATTCTGATCATTATTTTATTTATTCATTTTCTGGGACTTGAGAGCATGGTACAAGACTAAATTCATCCTCTCCTCTGATTGAATGAAAACAGCAAAGCTTTCCTCTCTAAAAGACTTGACTACTATTAAGACATAGTGATACACCATTTTTTTCTGACTTTTCCTGTCCAATAATGCCCACCAATGTGCTTTTTGGATTTCAAAGACAGAAACAAATTACAAAATTTTTGTAAGTACATTTCACCTATAAACCTTTATTTTTATTCTTTATAATAATAGAAGCTATACCAGCCTGAAAATTAATATAATTGTTATTAAAATGTATAAAAGTTTATGGCAGTGAGATGACTCTGGAATTAAGTCATACAGTAAATGGATGAAGTCAGCATCTGAGCCCTGTGGTCTTCTGTTTGGAACTGACAAATTTTTAAATGTTTTTTTTTTTCTCTTGTATTTGTTCTAGTCCACACTGTTGACTCCCCTCCCCATGTGTCACCTCATGGTCACACTGGGGCCTCCTCTGATAAATCAATACCTTGTCATGCACAAGGACAAAGCTCGCACATTCAACCGAGGTGTAAACACCACATTCCGTTTTGATGGGTTCAGAGCACCAAGTATTTATGTGAAAAAGACTTTGATATGCTGAACAGACAGAGGTATGGGGTGGTATGTTAGGTGGTGACTAAAATCAATACGCCATCTTAACTCTGATGCATAGAAACCTTTTCCTGCACAGCCGCTATTGTCCAGATCAAATATCGTTTTAGCCTCTTACATATCGTGTCCAAAATAGGAATGTACACAACACAGTTTTCAAGTGATGAAAGAAGGAAGTGTGGAGTCTTTCACATGTGTTACAAGAAAAAAGTTGATTTCTTTCTTTTTTCTTTCTTATTTTCGAATAATTGATTTCATTAATGTACTTGTGTTCTCATGTCTTTTTTCTCTACAAGGCACATTTGCTTTGTGTATTAAGTCTTATGTCTAAACATGGAGGTAGAAAGTAATTGGTGACTCTAAATTGCCATTTATGTTCAAAAGTACGTTCAACCATTTTTAATATATTTTTTATGTTTTCTGGGGTAAAAACATAATACAAATCACCCGATCATAACATGTCTTAGTATGAAACAAATGGAACCTCAGTTGAACAACAACATATAACTTTTTTCACAGTTTCATTGTTTATTAAACAAAAAAATGAAGCCTAACAAAAAAATAAATAAAACGTGGCCAGTACTAAATGCCCCAATGATTCAGTAGCTTGTAGTTCCCCCTTTAGCAGCACTAACTTAAAGCAGTAGAAGTAATCATTTCCTGTATGACTTTTTCAGTCTCTCACATCATTGTGGCAGAACTTTGGCCCTTTCTTCTTTACAACATTGCTTCAGTTCATTGAGACTTTTGGCCATTAGAATGTGCACAGCTTTCTGCAGCAGGTACCACCACTGCATTTTAATTGGGCTGAGGTTTGGACTTTGACTAGATCATTCTTTATTTTTCACCCACTGATGTAGATTTAACAGTGTGCTTTGGGTCATTCTCCTGTTACACAGCCATCCTTGTTTTTGAAAAAGTTTTATCTTACCATAATGTACCACATTAAAATATGTTTACCATTTAAACCACTCATATGATTTGATCACACCAAGTGAGGCCTGTAGAGTCTGAGATGTACAGTAACTCATGTTTCTTTGGATTTCTCTGAGTAGTGCACAGTCTGACCATGGAGTAAATGTGTTGAGACGTCAACTCCTGGGAAGATTTGCAACTGTCTCGAAGACTTTCCACTTGTGAATAATCTTTCTCACTGTTGAACATTGGATTCATAATAGTTTGGAGATGTTTTTAGAACTCTTTCCACATTAATGTGCAACTGCACATTAATCTGCACATCTGCACATTAATGTGGTAACTACAAGTGCTTCTCTAAGACCATTGCTTAAATCTTTCCCTCTTGGCTTGTTAAAAAAACACCTTATCTCCCTGGCACTGTATTTAGCTGATATACACATAACTTTGTCGCTATCTGTTTCTGAAGCACACGATAAAGCTCTTTTGTGTCAGTAGAGAAATTGATGGGAAGTCCTGCCATCTGTTTGTGGTGTGTATTCATACTGACAACAAATATTTGAAAATGTGAATGAGACTTATATCTGGCAAATAGCTAAAAGCTGTAAGTGAGTAAAAGTAAAAATCTATGGGATTTTGGTTTATTCATTTTTGTACACTCTTCATTTTTACATAGTGCTGATAAAATGTTGTAGTACAAGTACAGTAGGTATCTGGATTTTTATCAACCCTGATTATTCCGTGTCATCCTGATTCTACATTGATTCAAAATACAGAGAGACAATAACTAGATTAAGGCAATAACCAATGGAAACTACAACCCCCTTTTTTCCATTTTGCTTTGTTTTATTTTGATCATTCTTGCTTGAAATAGAAATTTCGGCAGCAGGTGGGAGCCTCTCACTTTATAATGCTCCACATGTTTCTGAATGAGTAAGAGGTCTGGACTGATAGCAGACCAGTCTAGCATCTGGAGTCTTACTGTGGAGCCATGCTTTTGTAAGAATGTGGTTTGGCAATGTTTTGCTGAAATACTGTAAACCTATATATTGTTAATAATGGTGCTTACACAGATGTACTGCCTTTTTACCTGAGCAATAAGAACAAGCCAAAATGTCCTTCTTCTCTCTTGCCCTGGCATTCCCAGGGAAGATCTAGGGATGGGTATCCCTAATATTTTAGTTAAACAAAATACTGTAGGTGAAGAATCTTTAAATAATATGAATCTGGCTAACAGTCACTTTTAGTCATTTAACCATATCCATATAATTTAGTAAGTGTCCTGCTAACATATACTAATGTACCTGGGACAACTAAAAACTAGGCAGTAGAAAACTAGCTGTGCACACTCCTGTGCAGTGAATGCAGGTCTCAGCAGGCAGGTCAAACTCAGCAGTCTGTCACAAGTGCTAGTACACAAAGAAAGAGCTGGTACCCTAAAGAATACATTTGGAAGTGCGAGTACTGCATCAGTACTGTCCCACTGAGTAAAAGCACCTGCTGTTCAAGCTTTATTAGTTCCAAATCCAACATGATCATGAAATGATGCAAATTTATTCACTATTGTTTGTAGTACACCAAAAAAAAAAAGAAACTCACCACAGAGGCATAGAAAACCAACTTCCACGTGGCAGCAGTTTAATTGCAGAGCAACAGACACACAGAGCGACATGTGTGCAGCATAGAAGTTGAACAAAGAATGTGTGATAAAATGTGAGTTATCTTTTATGTAACAATATGGATTGCAAATCTATAAGCACTACACAGCTTTTCCATCTTTTGTTGCCTGTGTCAATCTTTTTTTAAAATCGTGCTCATTTTTAATATTAATGCAAGCAACATATTTTTTTATAAAACAATCACATTTCTCAATTTTAACATATGATGTTGTATTTGTGATGTTTTTAGTCAAATAAAGTTTTTAAATTATTTGCAAATCAATACATTCTCTTTTTAATATTGTGCCAAAACGTTTTGGAAATGAGGATGCTTAACCCTGAGGACAATAACAAGCCTTGAAGTACACATCATATTTACAGCTACAGTAGGTGAATGTATCGGTTATCTTAATATATTCAAATTTCCTTCTGTCTCTATTTTCACCATCTGTCTCATTTTCATTTGTCCTTTAATCTTGTCCCTCTCAAGACATCGCTTCTTAAATATCAATCTATGATGATCAGAGGTAGTCACAGTATGAATCATTTTCAGTTTTTTTCCTTCTTCACATTTTCATGATCTCTGACTCTCTTTCTCTGATTGTGCTCAATCATGATTTGACACAATGGGGTCATGTCGCTGCATTCTAAACATTTGAAATGTTTACATCTGTCCTGTTTGCATCTCATTAATGAAGACGACTCAATCCATCATCTGTGCCTACCGTACACGTTTCTCATTCTAATCATATTTCCTTTTAAACCCAACCTGGATTTGAAGGCCATACTGTCGGCATTACAAGACTAAAAAGTGTGCATCAATTTGAAGCACTTTCCTCCACAACTGAACTGTTGCAGCCCCACTTAAGGTACATACACTGTAATCTATTTTGTGCAACATGCATTTGACAGCTCTGCATGGATTTCCCCCATGTGACAGCGATCATTCCCTAAACATTCAGCTAAGTTGCAGTTTTGCAGTAATACTTCTTTGAAGTCAAACTTCTGCCATAGTTCTGTGCAGGGCTTGAACATACTTCCACTGAAGGTCTAATTGCTTTGACAAACCACAGCCAAAGATGTAGGCTAGGGCTTTACTTGCTGTGTAAACATGGCTAATGGGAATGCCATGTTTACCTGTAGGATTTAAAGACATTATTCATCCCTAAAACATTGCAGGGGCTCATAAATCAAATGTTTAATATGCGGTTGTGAGGTCACCTACCAGTTAAATGTCTGTGGTAACTTGTGATCTCAGAGCATATTTAAGGTCAGTAAATGAATCGTACACTAACAACCAGAAAACAAAAAAAAAAATGAAAGCCTGAGTTTCCTGCATTTATATCTGCTTGAGGTGCAAAAACACTTGATAGGTTGGCCTTTGCAAAGGCATAGGCGATATTGCAAAAATTATTGTATAGTTTCACGCCTTTTCGAACGCTGAGGTACCTGTAGTTGTCTACTTCCTCTCCCTGAATCATAACCAGCAATAGAGGCCTCCCACCCTTCGGATAGTCCTCCAAAGGCCTAGTGAGTTTGCTGATACTGATTGATTCACATTGATCTAATCATGTTTTCTCAGTCTCTTATGATAACCACTGGTTCTAAATATATTCTGACTTGACAAACCTATCAAATATGGTTATTTTTTACAAATCAACACACACTAAGACTAAACTAAATTTGAATATTCTCAATTATTTTGTAAAGTATTGTTTTCTTAAGAAAAAAAATCTCACGTCGTAATTACACTGATCTGAGCTGAAGAAAACGCCACATGGAAGCATCTAGTTACCATGGAACTCTTAAGAACACCTGTGGATGTGTTCACTACATCTCATCTATGCAGTCTATGGTTTAGATACATGCGTGTATCCACACACACACACACAGACACGCACACACACCCACGTGTGCACACACACAAACACACACAATGGTAGGCGGCAAAGCACACATACTGGAACTCTTTAAAGCACAGCATGGATGTGCTGCAAATAACAAAATGGCCTCACCAGAGTGCTGGAGCAATGGTTGTTACTGGCTGAAAAGAGCAGAGCTAAAGAAAAAAAAAAAAAACAGGCTAATAAAAACCTGTCACTGGAGAGCGAGAGAGAGCGAGAGACATGCAGGCAAACAAGAAAGACTGTAAAAACTGAGTTGATAAAAAATTTAATAAGAAAAACTACCTCAGCTCTAAATTCTACAAACATTAATTTGGCACTTTACATACAGATGAATGGTCAGTTGGCAAATCAAATACGGTGATAAAGGATAAGTTTAAAAAATGTTTGTTAAATAAGTAGAAAATTTTGCCAAAATATTGGCACCCTTGCAATTTTGTCAGAAAACTTAACCCTTCTCTCAGAAAATTGGTATTCACGTGCTTATTGTTTGCACTGGAACAACACAAAAAAACAGAAAAGAAAAGTACAAACTTGATAAAAATTCACACAGAACTCAAAAATGGGCTGGACAAAATTATTTGCACCTTGTCAAAATTGTAAGAAATGTATGATGTGATGCTCCTGTAATTTGGCCAGGTGTGGACAATGTAGTAATCCCACTTGCAACCAGTTAAAATGGAGAAAAGTTGACTCAACCTTTGTGTAGCGTGTCACACTGGGCTTGGAGAAAAGAAAAAGTGTAAAGAGGTGTCTGTGAATTTGCGAGGAAAGATTGTGGAAAAACATGGGCAATTTCGAGGCTACAAGTCCATTTCCAGAGATCTTAATGATCCCTTGTCCACTGTGACCAATATCATCAAGAGGTTTACAGCCGATTCCACTGTAACTAACCTCCCTGGATGTGGACTGAAGAGCAAAATTAATGTAAAATTGTGGATAAAGAACCCTGATTAACTTCCAAACAAATTCAAGCTGATCTGCAGACACAGGTCTCAAACAGATCTCAAAACAGCAGTTGGGAGAAGGCATCCTTCAAATCTGAATGACCTGGAGCAGTTTGCAAAAGAAGAGTGGTCCAAAATTTCAGTTGAGAGGTGTAAGAAAATCATTCATTACAGGAGGCGATTGATTTCAGTTATTTTCTCCAAAGGAGGTGCTACCAAATATTAAGTTAAGGATGCCAATAATTTTGTCCAGTGCACTTTTTAAAATCACCAATTAAGCTAACATGCATGTTTCCTGGACTGTGAGGGGAAACCGGGTTATCCAGAGGAAAACCCACAAAAGCACGACGAGAACATAACAAACTCCACACAGAAGGCCACAGCCGACCAATAGGCAAAGCAGCACCTTTCTAGCTAAGGAGGCGGCAGCACTAACCACTCCACCACTGTGCTGCCCAGACTAGAGACATGATAGCTTAAAACAAAGTAAAGAATAAGGAGCAGGTTCTTCATATCCTGATAGACTGCAACACATGGCAGAATCGATGGGTTACATTAGCAATGGCTTTCAAATGAATTAGATCTTAATTGTATCTCAGTTACACTCTACTTACTCCCATGCTGCATCTTAATTGGCACTTTTCAGAATGTAGGCTATCTGAAGAAAATGCATCCAAATACCTGGATGAACAAATAGAAATGTTTTTAGTACATGTAAATCTGTTAAGCTGTTGTCACATTTTAGCCCTTTTTTTCTAAAATAGAGCAAAAATGCATTTCCAAGTCTAAACTCTGGGTGAAGGTGTGTCCGGCAATTGGTGTGCTATTTTTTTGAGCACAGCAACCAGACATAACATGGAAAACAGCCTGAATGCATTAACATTGGGAGGAATGGACCATGAGAAATTAGGAATTCATTAATGGACAAATCAAATCAGTTCTTTTCATTTTTTTGTAAATGCAGTGGAGGCTGAGATCTGAGAGAAAGACAAAAGTTAATACATCTGCATGAATAACCTGAATTTTAAAACAACCCAGGGACAGTCATCAAGCACAACACTAATGGCATCACTTTATTAAGCTGACACAATGAAGGTGTTGGAAAACTGAAGCCATTTTAGGATTATAGACCCAGATGAGGTACTGTAGTTTGAAGTAAGCAGGAGCTGTTGAGTTGACCACTCTGTACTTAATCTTTTCTATAAAAAAGCTCTGTAGTCAACATTACAGACATAAATAGGTGCCAACTAGTGAAAATATTGATTTAAGGTCCCACAATCATCCACCCATCCATTATCTGTAACCATATATCGCGTTTAGGGTCACATGTGGGCTGGAGCATATCCCAGCTGTCATAGGGCGAGAGGTGGGGTCCACATTGGACAGGTCTCCAGTCTGTCTCAGGGCCAACACAGAGAGACATACACAAACAGACAACCATTCACACTCATATTCGCACCTACAGACAATTTAGTGTCACTAATTAACCTAACCTAACCCTCCAAGCAGTGGGAGACATCTCTGGAAAGTACAACTTAATGACTCTGTTGCTGTGTGAGACCCACTGTTTAGTTTCATACAGTCTGTTGTGCTGTTTGGTTTCCTGTAGTATTTATATTACAATTATCACTGTTACTCTGAAGATCTACAGCAAGGTTGAAAAGTGTTAGATTGACTGGTTAACAATTATGTATTTTATTGCGATGAACTGTACAGAATTCCTAAAGGAAGAAGTTCTACTTGGTATCTGAGTACACTACAGTACAGAGAAGGTCAGTATTAACCACCTGTACATTTTGGTGAAGTTTTTGTAATGACATTTGTTAGGATGTTTTACAAATAGTTTCTGCTGCCCCCAAGTTTAAATTTGAACATTTCATTATAAATTAAAGCTAATAGTCCTACTGTGGGGCCCGGTATGTTCTGGAAAGTCACCAGGGTATTACCATATTAAGTTACACATATCGAAAAACAATCATTCACATGTCCTTGCAATTTAAAATCACCAATTTAACTGTCCCAAGTTCAGAAATACTATGACTATGCCGGTTGAAATAACCAGGGCTGAATGCTTGGTTGCGTAAACAAATGCCTGTGATGCTCAGGTCCGGTCCTGCTTTCAAGGAGTAGTGTTATAATTAAACATATATTGCATCACTGTGTTCATAAAGAGATATATCCTTATTTTTAGCAAAAACATTTTGCCTTTGAAGGTTGATCCTGAAGTCAGATGGATTTTGTTGTTGTTGTTGTAAAAGCCATATATGAAATAATCCTGAGAAGCCCCCTAAAACTCACACGAACACACACGCACATACACGCACACACAAACACATATTAGGGCATTAAAAAGCTACTGTACACATCGTATATACAAATGTTTTCCCCCAGCATTAAGAGAAAAAATAAGTTTTTCCTCTTCCCAGCATTTATTGGCAATTAACAGAGGACTGTGCCATCTCCACCTTGTTAAATATGGCCTGGGCCTTGACCCTTGTCACTATGACAACAGAAAACACTGACTTTGCTGTAGTCATGGTGATGAAACAAGGTGGACATAGAGGTGTGAGGGTGAGGCAGGACAGAAGCCAGCAAAATAAGAAATAAGTGAGGACTGGGGGATGTCTCTGACAGCATAATAAAGTACAGAAAAGATGAGAATAGAAATTGAGGAAAGAAAAAACTGGAAAACTAAATAAAATGTCACGATCTTTTTTGATATTGTCGTTTATTTTTCATCCTTTACTATCCCTTCCCAGTCTCTACCCTCCTGTTACCTTTCTGTTTCACGATTCATTACATGTCTCAAACACTTTCGCTTACAGTGTACTGTCTATTGTTAGCTCATCCTCCTTTTTACCATCTGCCACTTATTTATTCTATTTGTGACAAGTGGCATCTTGCATCCAATCTGTCTTTTAAGTCTATAATTCCACCTGGCTTCCTTATTTTCTAGTAACACCTGGACACCTGTTTCTCATCTCATATTATTTTTGTCCCAGCTCTGCCTGTGAGTCCTTATTGTGTAGAAGAACCTGTGGCCAGTTCAGGGGGATAAAAATGACAGAGGTCACACTGCAAGAGACACCTCTCGGAAACTTTCTGGCACTGGTTTTTCTTCAAGCTTAGAGTCAACCTGGTGCCTAGCTTTTGTAGTTTTCATGCACTTAAAAAGGTTATTGCTGTGGTTAGTGAGCAAAATGAAGATGTTTTCCAGTATAAAACATGTTTCTTATATATACATAGTTTAATCACTTGGCGACTTAATTCATAAAGCTGGTCAACAATCTTTTTATTTTTTTAGAATAAAAGTATTTCTTTATTTAATTAGACATGTTGAACAGGTACAAACAAGAGTTGGTTATGCGTCTTGTAAATTAAAATGTATTGAATCAATGCATCACTGAGAGTTGACTCAACTCATAAAGTTAAGATAATATAAAATCAGTAGATTTCCTAGGATACATTGTCTTAGAGTTGACTTTTTTGTGGTTTAAAGAAAAAAATAATGATGGAAACTCAATGGCTTAAATACATGTTAAACGAGATTATGGTTCTTTACTTTTACAAAAGATCCAAACCAGGATGGATATTGTTGTTAAGATCAATCTTGTGCTCTTAGTTTGTTTCTAACACCAGCTTTGTACTGACTCTAGAAGCTTTATTGTCATCATCAAGCACATATACAGTAGATATCAGTGGACCTGCATTTAACCCATCTCCCTGGGGGAGCAGGAGTGACCAGGGAGCTGGCTGAGTGTCTTGCTGAAGGACACACCTTGTGTGTGGGATGGTATTTGATCCTACAAATTTCTACATTCCAGCCAGATGCTCTGCCCATTGAGTCACCAGGCCATCAGTAGAAAGTGTCTCTAACAAGAGCTAGTTCAACAATAAACTGCAGTTAGAAAAGTCAACTCTTGTAATAGACTGAAAATTCTTTTGTGAGATGTTTATTTGATTTAAGAAAAATAAGCTTTGGGAGAGTTGTGTCAGGAAGGGCATCCGGCGTAAAAAACTCCCAAATCAATATGCAGACAAATGAGGTGACCCACCAGGGTGGCCTCACCTCATATCCACCCACCAGGCCCCCTATTTATGGTTTGACACCTATCGCTAATAAATGCTTTCTAGAGTCTCACTTCTTCAGAAAGTTTACAGATTCTCAATTTTTGTTGTCTTTCCTAATATTTTGAAATTAATAGAGATTGTGGGAGGCTTTGGGCTGTTTGTCCTTCTTCCCATTGCCACAAATATTAAGAATTTTGCAAATCCTTCTATAATGAGCATTGATTGTCCCATTAGGTGCTGCTAAATCACACATGCACCAAGATGCCTGTTACATCATCTGTGCAGACAGCTGGATTGCTTAAAATAGGAGCATGTCTGTTCCATGAGATATGTGCAAGACAATGACTAAAAAATGCACATGAAAAGCCTTATAGATGTAGGATTAATCAATGCAAGCCAGGTTCAGGTTAGGCACAAAAACATCAGGGTTAGACTAGGTTAGGGTAGGGCACTGAAGGTGGTTAGGGTTAGTAAAAAAGTTGCTGCTTACCAAAAAAAATCATTATTTTCTTAATGTGACATAAGGTGTCACCAAACATGTATCATGTCACTGGTTGCAACAACAATAACAATAGTGATTTTACACACTGAACGCGAATGCCAATCTTAAAACCCCAAATGCATCCTCATCAACGTTTGACGATTTAAATACTATGTAACAGTCTTAATCTGATTAAAACTGCTACATGTTGACTAAAACTGTAGCATGTATTCTTTAGTTATTTTTGACTGCTGGACAAGCGACCCACATAGCAGCATTTTACAGGAGGACAGTCTCCACACCTTCTGTGTAAACACAGACATTGACGTTATTGACGTTATATGTGGTTTCTGAGAACATGACACTGACAAATTCTCTGAAATCTGCAGAATTTAACCCATACGATTTTACTAATGTCTTCCTTCAGAAACAAGTAGTAGATTTTATCATTAGGAAGAAAACATAAAGACTTCAGCTGCATATATATATATATATATATATATATATATACATATATATACATGTATATATATATATATGTATATGCAATTTTTTGAGTAACAAGCCCAACAATAATTACTACATAGCTACAGACTCTGCTTAACCTGGCTTTGTAGGTTTACCTTTATTTAAAAGCAGCACAGCATGTAACGAGTGAGTGGACGAGATCAGTTTAAATTAAAGACCACTTTATAAATAGATTTTAATTGAGTTAGATGTCTTTTAGTCTCATGCACCAACCCCCACTAGATCTCCCCACCTTATCTCGTAACACTGAGTTTGTGACTGGGTTTCCTTAATGGGTGCCAAACAGGGCAAATAAAGGTGCCAATACTGGATAGGAGAGTAAAAACACAGGAGTGATCACAAACTCACACAAACACATACATGCACAAACACACATGCACACACACACACACAGACACACACACACACACACACCCACACACACACAAATACAAGTCCCTTGCCTCTTGTGACACATAATAAACAAACTGCACATTATAATTGCTCTCCAGGATCTGTGGCGCCTGTTGCTGTGCAGATATCTGTGCATGCACGCTCTGGTGTATTATACTCTATTGATGTTCGTTAAAATTATTGATGAGAAGCTGATGTCACCAAGTAAAAGAAGTGTGTATGTGCTTGTGAGTAAATGACTGACCGAGTTAGAAAGACAGCTGGAAGCATTATTGGCTTTGCAATGATAGTACATGGTCAGGCATATCTGTGGGTGGGTTTCCTTGCATTTTAGTCTTTAGTATGTGGTTTTGTGTCCATCACCATAATATTTATGGGTCAGTGAAAGATAGAAAGGGCTTGTGTATGAAAGAGAAAGGGAGAAAGAACAGAGAGGGGATTTGAGACACTTGAGTATAAATCATTACCTGATTCTTTTCCCAAATGGACACTTCTGTCTGTTGGTCAGACCGGGATGGGAGGAAAGACAGAGAAGGAGAGAGTAAACTCACATGAGACAAAGAGTAAATGCAGGGAGATGGAGAGATGACCAGTGCCTGAGTCTGATAAATATTGCTGCCAGTTTGTTCTGCAAGTAATGATAATGACAATAAGTGATGAAACTGTATGGTGCGCTCATAAAGTGGGGAGCTACACAGACGGAGAACAAAATTAAAGAAGAGAATAAGAACTTGATGACAGTCGAGTGCAAAGCTCTGCTAATGCTCAACAATTCAACAAATTGCAAAGCCACAGTTTTGATAATGGTCTGTTTGTTTATAGTTTGATTTTCCCACAAAATAACACATGCTGTTAAGTGGGTTGTTAGGCTGCAGCAACAGCACTCAAACACAGCAAAATGAAAAACAAAATTTCTAAAAACCACATCAATATCAAAATCCAATCAGTTCAAGGAATGCAAGTCTGACTGAATAGGTTTTATATTCAAACACCAAGCACCATCATGTACACATTACATACAATGTCACTGCTACATGAGGCTTGATGATAAACGTGTCTGTATGTGAAGATGTAGACGGACGTTTAAATTTAAAATTTTAGCGTGCACAGCCTGTAACTCTTTCCCACTAACTGTGAATAACTAGATTGTTAAACATATGGAGTTAACATAAACCAGGGAAAATCTAATTCAATTCAATTGAATTTAACTTTATTTATATAGGGCCAATTCACAACAACGTCATCTCAAGGCACTTAATAAAGTCAATACTATACAGGTATGTAGAGTCAACCCAACGAATCAAGCAAGCCCTAGGCAACAGCGGAGAGAAAAAACTCCAGCAGAAGAAATCTCAAGCAGAACCAGGCTCGGTGGGGGCAGCCATCGGCCTTGACCGACTGGGGTGAGTAGAAAGTGGAGACAGAAAAAGAAGAGCAACAAAAAGCAACAACCAAACATTGTGCAGGTTGGTAGGACCAGTAGCTCCAGACTGGAAAGCACACAGCTCTAAAGCCGTAGACACCTGCAGAAAGGGACAGACACAAAGAGAGAGAAAGAGAGAAGACACAAAGTTAATATCATACATTGGTGAAAAATAAATATATAGAGAAAAGAGAGGAGAGGAGCTCATTGCACATGGGGGATGGGGGGTTGTTACCTAACAGTGTAAACCTATAGCATCATAACTAAGAGCTAGTTCAGGTTGGCTAAGCAACTTTAACTAAAAGTTTTGTCAAAGAGGAAGGTTTTAAGCCTATAGACTTAAAAGTAGATAGGGTGTCTACATTCTACTTTTGGAAACTTTGGGAACCACAAGTAGGTCTGCACTCTGGAATCACAGTGGTCTAATCAGATGATATGGTACGATGACGTCGTTTAAATATGATGGAGCCTGAACATTAAGAGCTTTGTTTGTCAGGAAAAGGGTTTTAAATTCTATTCATTGGCTTCCCTAGAAGCCAATGGAGAGAAGCCAATGAAGAAGAAATATGATGTCTCTTGCTAATTCCAGTCAGCACTCTTGCTGCATTTTTAAGTAATTGAAGGCTAAAAAGCCCTAAAAAGGGAGGTATTAGGAATTACAGAAGTCCAACCTAGAAGTAACAAATGCATGGACCAGTTTTTCAGCATCACTTTGAGACATTGTTCCGTAGCTGGAAGAAGGCTGTTCTAGAGATTTGTTTTATGTACGAGGTAAAGGACAAACCCTCGTCAAAGATAACTCCAAGGTTCCTCACAGCAGTACTGGAGGCCAAAGTTATGCCATCTAAATTAACTATATTGTTAGACAGCATATTTCTCATATTTTTTTGGCCCAAATACAATAATTCCAGTTTTGTTTGAATTTTGAATTAGGAAATTATAGCACATCCAGGCTTTTACGCCCTTTAGGCATGCTTGAAGTTTGATTAAGGGGTTGGTATCCTCTGGTTTCACAGATAAATAAAGCTTGATTTCATCTGCATAGCAGTGGAAGTTTATGGAATGTTTCCTAAAAACGTTGCAGAGTGAAAAGTATTGGTCACTAACACAGAGCTGTGTGGAACTCCGTAACTAACTTTTGTGCATATAGAAGATTCATCATTAACATGAACAAAGTGGAATCTGTCTGACTGAGATTTAAACCAATGCAGTGCGGTTCCTTTTCACCCAAATCCATATTTCATTCTGTGTAATAAAATGTTATGGTCAATGGTGTCAAATGCGGCATTAAGGTCTGGTAGGACAAGTAAAGACACAAGTCAAGTATAGTGTACAGTACAGTAAGTCCACAAGTTAAGGTTGTTGGTGGCTTTCACTAGTGCAGTTTCTGTACTATGACGTACTCTAAATCTTGACTGGAAATCTTCAGACAGGTTATTCTTGTACAGGTGGTCTCATAATTGCTTTGCTATTTTTTCAAGGATTTTAGAAATAAATGAGAAATTCACCTGGATCAAGACATGGTTTTTAAGTAGAGGTTTGATTACAGCAAATTTATAGGCCTACTAAAGATAGATTGATCCAATCTAATATCTTCTATTCCTTTCGGCTCTTCCCCTTCAGGTGTCACTACAGCAAATCATGTGCCTCCATCTAACCGTGTCCTCTGCATCCTCTTCTCTCACACCAACTAACTTCATGTCCACTCTACTCTCTACATCCATAAATCTCCTCTTTAGTCCTGCTCTGGTCCTCCTGCCTGGCAGCTCCAACCCCAGCACCCGTAGATTTAGGCTTTCTCTAAATCTACGAAGACGCAATGCACCTCAATATAACCTTAACAACGACCGACACCAGTGCTGTTGACTAATGGTGTACAGGTGGCTACTGTTGGTTGAAGAAGGAAAGAAGGAAGGTGTGTTCATAGGTAGAGAGAGAAGAGGAAAGCCAAGAGTGTATGAATGACAGTAGGGATTTTGAACGTTGGGACTATGACAGGGAAGGCTAGAGAGTTGGTTGACTTGATGCAGAGAAGGAAGGTGAATATACTGTGTATCCAGGAGACCAGGTAGAAAGGTAGCAAGGCTCGAAGCTTAGAAGCAGGGTTCAAGTTGTTCTACCATGGGTCAGAAAGGAAGAGTAATGGAGTAGGCGTTATCCTGAAAGAGGAGATTTTGAAGAATGTTCTAGAAGTGAAAAGAGTATCAGACAGGTTTATGAAGCTGGAAATTGAAGGTAGGTGCAGGTAGCATGTGAGTACGTTCAACTTCCACTGTATCTCCCTGTACTCCTGTCTACTCTCTCCAGTCCTCTCAGTGTCCTACTTCTTCTTAGCTAAGCTCTTCCTCTTTATACAATCCTGAACTTACTTTTTTCCACCACCAAGTCTCTTTGTCCACTTTCCTCTTTCCTCATGCAACATCGAGTTCCCCCCTACCTGTCTCCCTGATCATGTTAGCTGTAGTTGTTTAGTCATCTGGAAGCACCTCCTGATAACCCAGAGTCTGTCTCAGCTCCTCCCTGAAAACTACACAACATTCTTCCTTTTTAAACTTCCACTACTTGATCCTCTGCTCTTCCTTAGTCCTCTTCATCTCTCTCAAAATCAGAATCATTTTACACACCACCATCCTGTGTTGTCTGGCTACACTCTCCCCTACCAATACTTTGAAGTCACTGATCTCTTTCAGATTACAATGTCAACACAAGATTTAGTCCAACCTGAGTGCATCTACCTCCCCTCTTATATGTTCCTGCCTCTTCTGGAAGAAAGTATTCACTACAGGCCATTTCCAACCTTTTTGCAAAGTCTACCATCGTCTGTCCCTCTGTGTTCCTGTCCTAAAGACCAAATCTGCCCATTACATTCTCATCACTTCTGTTCCCTTCATCAACATGTCCATTGAAATCTTCACCAATCACCACTCTCTCACCTCTGGGTAAGCTCTGAATCATTTCATCTAACTCACTCCAGAACTTCTCCTTCTCTTCTAACTCACATCCTACCTGTGGTGCATAACCACTAACATCATTGAACATCACGCCTTGAATTTTCAGCTTCATCAACCTGTCTGACAACCTGTCTCTTTTCACCTCCTTCTAGAGAACATTCCTCACAAACTCCTCTTTTAGGATAACTCCTACTGCATTTCTCTTCCTATCCGACCCATGGTAAAAAAAAAAACTTAAACCCTGCTGGACAGATGTCCAGTCTATCCCAGGGCCTTATTAGTGTACGTAGGTGCATTTTTCATGTATATGTGCTAAACTTAGGGAATTTTTTATTATGACTGCATTGACTTATACAGTAAGAGCAAATATCTATAGATTATACTGCAGTACAAGTTGCCTCAGTACAAGTTGCCTCATACATTTCTTCTCATAGCGAAGCAGATATTGCTTTAGTAGACTAATAAGCAGGAGGCTGGCATATTGTTTGCCCCCTTCTGTGGCCTTATTTAAAAGAATAAAATAAAGAGCACAGCTGTTGTCTACTGAAAACATTTTTGGTCCTTCATATTTATCAACTCCGGTGTTACTTCGACTGACGTCATGATCTCCTCCACAGCTTCTTTGCTATGTGTCTGTGTGGAGTAGCTGAGGCCTACCCTTACAGAGCAGGGGAAAGAATTGCAGGAATAGGGGTCTATCAAAAATTTTAAAACCAAATTTTCCAAAACACTAATCTCAAAGTAGTAAGAAAATGCTCCGACCTGTTTCACATTTGTACATTATAATTTTTACTGGCAAATGTGAGTGAGGTTACATGTAAAATACAGAATTTCAGTTTTAGCATTATCACTACCTAGGTGAGGTGTTTAATGTAACTTTTTTCATTGAAACATTTTGTTTTCTGCTATCTAGGATCATAGGTGATTATAAACATTCAGAAGAGTGATAATTTCAGATCTGCCCATAGTCTCCAATCTACTGCCATGTGTTACCCACAACAATTCATCCATCCATTATGTGCAACTGCTTATCCTAATCGGGGGGGCTGAAGCATATCCCTGTCACTGGGCGAAAGGCGGGCGATGCAGTAGACAGGTCTCCAGTCAATCTCAGGCTCAACACAGAATGACTAATGCATTTCTTCTCAGTTGTAAGTTTATTGGGCTCAAACTAAGTCAGTCTAATCCAACTGTCCTGCAGTAAATCCTTCTTCATAGAGGTGATAATGTTTAGTTTGTGTTCAGACTCTGAGGAGTTGATTCAGTTTTCGAGGCTGTTTTTTGTGCTGCTGTTGAACTGTAGTGAAGACAGAAAATTTATTCAGCCAGTCTTCAGTGATATACTTAATGTGGTGAACAAAATTTAAAAAAAAAAAGCGCTCCAGCATCTTGCATGGCAACATTGTTATCGGTGTTTTCTGAAGTTCCAGTTAGGGATCAACAGAGTTCTTCAAATTTAACTGAAATTTGTTCTTTATGTTCTTGTTCTTTATTCTTATGGTTCCTGGAGGCATATTTTATGGATGAAAAATGTTTTTAGGCATGTCAATAACTATTGGTGATTGCTATAAAATTCAAATACAGATTTATTGAAATTTATTGATTCCATTGTACAACTACCTAATCAAACATTCATTCAATGCCACCCGGATGACTGTAGCAGAAAAACTCATTTTACTTTATGTAATAGAAGATTGTCTATCAAATATTTCAGCATGAAATACTTTCAGATTTTTGCATAGCAGGTTTTGGACAGTGCACAGAACTATGGGAAACACACTGGGTGTGAAGCCCACATAGAAAACAACCCTGCTCACTTTAGCATAATCATTTTGAATAACAATTATGAATACACCACGTGTTGATCAAGGCTCACATCTGTACAGTATCGGAATGAAATATCACTTAAAACTGTTCTGTCCAAAATGTCCAGCAGATCTAATTTAAGTTTGGAGTTGGGCCAGTTGGGCTTTTTTTGTTGATTATTTTTTACCAGCTCATGTACATTGTGCGACTGTGGCACAGGAAGGTAGAGTAGTTGTCCATCAATATTGCAGTTGTTGGTTTGATCCCCGGCTTCTCTGGTCACACATCAAAGTGTCGTTGAGCAAGACACTGAACCCTAACTTAGTTGCTCCCGGTGAGTGTTGGCCAGCTGCATAGCAGCTCCCCCATCGGTGTATGAGTGTGTGTGTGATTGTGAGTGTGAATGGGTGAATAAGAAGCAGTGTAAAGCACTTTGAGTGCCAATAGGTAGAAAAGCGCTATATAAGTGCAGAACATTTACACTTTTGCATGCAGGACTCGTTCATTCATTCATTCATGCAATTTGCAACTGGTTAGACCGTCTGCAAGTTGGAGCCTCGTACTGTGCAGATATATCTAGAAAATGCACAGAGGCACAACAGGATCATCTCTTTTTTACAAAGCTTTGCATGTGGATTTAACATCACACAGAGAAAATAAGCTAAAACTTGGTTTTGACAGGGTTAAGAAAAGGGGGGACAAAAACAAGCAGTAAAGACTCCAAATGGACTTTTATGTCTAAAGCCTACTAAAGCCCTTTTGCTTCTTCTTTTCCTGTGCTTAACAATCTCTTGGATGAAACCACAGACAAACAGACATACACAGTACGCACAGACTGTACTGACTATACAACAGTAAAACACCTCTCCTACTGATTTCTGAAACACTCAACTTAACCTCTGGGACATGCTGCTCTGCTGAATACACACACACACACACACACACACACACACAGACCTTTGAAAGGAACAACTTAACCTCAGAGAGTTGATCCTTGCTAAAACCTACTAAAATATGAAAGACCTAGTGGGAGGAGGAGAGGATGCAGAAGGCGAGCAAACACAAAGAGGGGAAAGGGACAAGGATGGACGTGCAAGAAGGAGTGAGTGAATATTAGATAGGGAGAGAGGAGGTCATGAAAAGGTCAGGGACCTGTGCTGCGTCAGTGCCACTAAATGAGAGAACTATTTTGGCAGAACAGGCTCTGTGGGGCTGGAGAGACTGAAACATCTGACTTTAATTCAAGTAATGTCACATTGCTTATTGATGCAGACTCAGCTGCGGACTAGATTATTTGAAATATTTTCAGTGTCTAAGTTACTGAAAAACTGTTTCTGCTGGTGTCAAATTCATGACCTATGTTTCTTCATATCAACTAGAACGAAGTAAAGGAGAGAAATAATATGAGAAATTTACTGAAGCCCTTACGCATTAGCAATGTTAGCTAAAGAGGTATTTATTATATGGTACATTTCAAAGAATTATACTACAAACTATATAAGGGGACCTTGTGGATCAGTGGTAGAGCATTAGGTTGGGATACAAAAGGGCGTGGGCTCGAATCCCACCCCACCAGGTGTTGCCCCACCCAGCCACCAAGGGCGACCCTGATGCTGGTCCAACACATTTACATCACATTATTAGTTAAAGAAAACAGAGTGAAAAAACTAAACTGATATATAATAAGTTAAAAAAAAACGGACAACCAATAGCAGATGACACACAAATACGTAAACACAAACATTCAAATTTATTTCCTGAGGAGTGACAGAAAGGTGGGAGGTCAGCTGGTGAGAGGTTTTATTTTACCACAATGCTAATGTACAAACCTCCTTGGGACCTGATCACAGAGAAAGATATAGGTCAGGTTGTTGTTGGAAACAACAAAAATGTCACCATTTCATTGCAAGAATAACCTTCACACACAGACCTACACAGCCATAACCCAATGAATCAAATATATTAAAGTTGAATGCAATCTGAAAACAAATACAGTCCACTGGCAGAATTTAAATATCTGCAGTTTTAACCGAACAAGCTAATATTTTAACAAGGTAATTACAAAGTACTGAAAGGTTTAAAAAAATTGGGATTTTGGAATAATATAGAAACACATATTATAGGAAAACAAAGAGTGGCTGGGTCAGCAGTTCCATGGTCCTAAAAGCCAAAATTCATATGAGCTACTTAACAGTGTGATCAGTTAGACCAATGCAGGGTAATTGAGTCAGGTGAGATGTTGGAGAGGCCAGACAGGAAAAATAGGATCAAAACCAGGTGAGAGCAGGTAGCATACTGTAAACAAAGAAATAAACTAGTAAGCATGTCATCCAGAATTCTTAGAAATACAGTAAGACAGTGACATAATTAATGACAAAGCTTGTGGAAAAAAGTAAAATGAAGCCAGAGCTGTACACTGACATTTATTTTTTTGGAGGCACAGTGGTTTATCCCACTTTAATCAGATGTTAGATTTTTATTTAAAATTCCAGTCCTCTTAGTGAACCCAGTTATGTTTGCACTTCAGCTTATTTCAGTAAAAGAAACATTTCTGTCAAAAATGTTTAGTGTACATAGTAAAAAATAAGTGCTGTGTAACCAGCAGCAGAAAATCTAAATGAAATATGTAAATAAGTATTAGTAGCCTGCTGAGATAGATACACCATTCATGTAGATCACTCTCACAACCAACTGTGGTCAGAGGCTGAGAAACTAGCCCTGCTTCAAAGAAATAATTTAAAGAAGTCAATTTTTAATCAGAATAAAAACTATCGAAAGGGTTTCAGTATGGGACCTTACATGTGCTGCACTGTCCTAGTGGTCAGATCAGGAGTCAGTGAATGTCAGATGGGCCGGTCACAGAAAGGTCTAAGACATGTTCGGGATAAATTCATTGTTTCAGTGTTCAACCCTGGACCGGCACTGCGCAGCTGGGTAAGGAAATGGGCTTATTGTGCTCAAAATGAGATGGAGGTTCAGTGTCATGAAATTGGTTGTCCAGAGACACTTCAACATATAGCCGTAACTAGGGATTGAACCAATGACCCTATGGTCCATGGACGACTGCCTTACCAACTGAGCTCCAGCCCCCCCTTCAGGATAGACTATGTACAGTAGTACTAATCAAGTAAAGGGCTGCGATTTATTAGCTATCATTGGATTTTTCTGTGATACTGTGACTATATTGGTCATGTTAAGTCCAAACAACTGATTCCAAGTAACAAAATTAGCAAAGGGTTTGTCTAATGTCACTGAACTGAACATGACTGTGTATTAGTGATGTCACAATACTGCATACAAAAAGTTGCTATTCTAAATCTAATTCTAAAACAAAACTATGTTCCATAGCATTTTCAAAGCCACAAGGAAAAACTGATAAAACATTGAGGGCTTAAAACATTTGATTTGTATGAAACAGTAAAATATAAACGATTCTACATGCGAACCCTGTACTCAAGAGATACGCCGAAAGGACAAAAAAAAAAAAAAAAACAGACAAACATATTTATAAGGTCCTATGAATCCCTATGTACTCTGTTACAATTCATACTTTCTTTGTTATTTAAATACTGATTGCAAGGTAGGCTGTGGGTGTGTCAGGTGGATTTAGATATTTTTTTCTTTTATTAATATAAATATTAGACATTTAAAAATAACTACATTCTAGAAATTATCTAAATCTAACTGTAGTTTCACAACCTTCTGAAATTTTCATGAATATTGAGAATTTAAACATTGCAATGAAAACAGTATGGCATTTACATAAAAGAATGTGGCCCTCCCCCACACACCCACTGAAAACAGTCAGTGCAGGAGGCTCAGCCAAATGAGAGCATATCCACAGTGCACCTTAAAAAGTTGCTAACCCTTTTTTTAATTTTAAGTCACAAAAAAGTATGAAGTCTTTAAAATTCTAACTTGTCTAACAAGTCTCTCACAGCATTGGTGTGCGTGTGTGTGTGTGTGTGTGTGTGTGTGTCTAGGCACTAAATCCCTAATTATTAATTTTCTATTCTGTATTCATAATTATTCAGTCGTTTGTTGATATTAGATACCAATACAGCCAAAGTTTCCAGCAAAATCTAGTTTGTTCAAATAATGTATTTAGTTATTTTTTGGTCCAATTTTTATTTATTTAAATATTTGCTAATATCTTTTGCCCCTCTCAAACTGTGACTGGTTTTGGGGACCATTACGTCAGGGAAGCTAACAGCATATTACGAGTTGAAACTTTTTATAAAAATGGTTAATACTGACCACGTTCTCTAGATCTACTTAAATTACCAACAGTAGCTTTTTATGGTTTATGGTGCACACAAACAAATCCAAGTGAAAAGTGACACTACACTAGTGTTGAATTTAATATTACTCCATCATATTTTTGTTTGAGAAAAATATTGTATGTCTCTATTGTATACCAATCAAGCCTAAAAACAAAATGTAGTTTAACAATGTTGTTCATTATAGCTTAATAAATAGTTAGGCAGTAGTTGTTAACTTTTCTTATCATAACTAAAGAGAATCTTTAAGGCAGCAGTTTATGTGGACTGGTTAATTTAGAGTTACCTGGACTCTGATGTTGGAATTTTGGGAAATTGATGCTGAGGAAAAATTCAAACACATTACTTTGAGAAACATTTGGGGAAATTCCAATATGAAATAATTATAGAAATTAGCATTAAAAAAACATCTTTAAAGAGAGAGAATTATATAAAACTGAAAATTAACATGTAGCAACTCCCTTCAAATCTTGTAATTAGTTGACTTTTTGTAACTTATTTAACTATTTCACAAAACTGTTATGTTGTAGTCTACATAACTAACAGAATGTGAAAATTATCAGAATGACTCTTTAATGTCATAATTATTGAATACTTGAGGTATGCATAGCAATATGTGTGGTCCACTTTAAAACATAAAACAACATGACCCTTTTGGCTTTCTGTATGTTTATGCAGGAAGGAGCAGTGTATGCTTATAATTACTTCCATTATCCCTCCTTCCCCTTCTCTAAGTAAAAATGACATGTTTATACGCCATGACTATGTGTTTTACATTATATCCTAATGCACAAATGTCCTCTTCATAACTCTCTCTCTTTTAGACCATTAAGAGAACACAGACTTTGTGAAATGGCAGCTTGTGCCTATGTGCTGTGTGTATGTGTGTCAGAATCTGCTGTGTTTATACGAGTGTGTTTACAAAATCTGTTCTCTCTTAATCTATACCATGCTTTGAGTGTGTGTGAGTTTCTATGCCTCTATGTTTCAGCCTTTATACTATCGATGAACCACAGACAGACTAAGTGTATTTCAAGCACACACACACACACACACACACACACACACTCAGACATCTTGGTAAAATCATTACAAGCAGGTGTGTTTAGATAGATCCAGTTTCTCTGGCTTCCACAAAGTTTCGCTCCCTCTCTTTCTCTCTCTCTCTCTCTCGCTCTCTGTCTGCTCTGTCTCATGCTCTTTCTGTGAAGTAGTTTCTTATAACTTCAGTTTTCAAACAGCAGCCTGGCTTGAAACACACATGCAACAAATAAGAAATATGCATTTAGAAAAGGGATCTTACAACAAACTCATACATTTGTCTACTCATGCTCTTTCTGTGAAGTAGTTTCTTATAACTTCAGTTTTCAAACAGCAGCCTGGCTTGAAACACACATGCAACACTTAAGAAATATGCATTTAGAAAAGGGATCTTACAACAAACTCATGCATTTGTTCACTTCTGAAATGAAGTGCTGAATGTCAACTGCTCCCAGGTACCTGTAGCCTTCTCTTATTGTGTTTTTAGTGGGTTTAAAGACTTCCTCTGATATTTATTATATTTTTGTTCTTTAATGACCAAACTCACACTGGTCAATTATTTCTAAAACGAATAACAAGTCTGTTTTAAGGTTAATGTTTGTGTTGTAAAGTGTACCAATATTTAGATGTGCCTGTCTGGCAACAAAATGGAGAAGTGAGTAATATTTTTAAGCTTGCACTTTCATTTATTCGTGTTTTTGTCTACATGAAAAACACCCATACAACATAAACATATGCAAATTATTATTTTACCGATTAAAGTGTGATATGTAAACACAGAATGCAATGATTTGCAAGTCATTTTAAACCTATTGAAAAGACTGTCAAACCATATATTCATTTATTATCTGTAACCACTTATCTTGTTCGGGGTTGCAGGGGCTGGAGCTTATCCCATATATACACATTAATACTTTATACTAGACTTTATACACTGTTGTTAGCTTTTGTTTGATAAATTGTTTGAATTGAACAAATTACCATTGCACGCTAGTACTTAAATGCTTTACTTTCATGATATAATATCAATGAAGCATGAACCTTTAACATTTTCCAAAAAATTCACCCAAAAGTCGAATATCGCTAACTTTTTCTGAGTAGTGTATATGATGCTGTTAACACTGGTTCTGTTATGATAATATCTTACATCACCTGTGCAGAGCTCGACAGTGCCAGTGACTCTAGGTCGGAATGCTGCCTGATTCTCAGCATTTTATTTGCACATGATGAATGACATTAAGAGATGTCAAGTTGTAGTTGTAGTAGTGGTGTTTCTCATGCAGGTTCTCAACTTTCTGCCTCTCTGTATAATGGAGGGTGGGGCAGGTCCTACACGAACACAGCAGCAGAAGTTCCTGCAGCATCAGGAAGACAGATCCTACCTGACGTGACACACTCGGGTGGATAACTCTTACTGTATTGTTCCACGCAAACACAACTCGGCAAGTAAAAAATCGAGTAGTTCATTAAAACACCCGTCGAACAAGCATAAACACAACACAACACAGGTTTAGCTTGATTTGTCAAATAACCTAATGCCTGAGTAAGTTCAGGTGGAGTCTATTAGCAGCCTCCACACTAAAGCTGCCCCTCTCCCTCTCCAGCTTTATCAGTGGACCACATCAGATGGAGAAGAAAAAAGGATCAGTTAGTGGAAGTAACTGATTTCTATAGTCATTTTAAACCTCCCAGTGTTTAATATCAAGCTACACACTGTAACACCGGTGATGGTACAGTACCTATTTCCCAGGTTTGATTTCACATTTAAAAGAAAGTCAAGGGCAAAGATATAGTTTTTTTGTGCTGTATTTTATTGTGGGTGGGATAAATGGATGATTTCTTCAGACTGCATTAGAGGATGAAAGCACTGTTACCTTAAGCACACTTTAAGCACTGGAAAGCCCTTCAGTGGCAATCACCTCACCCTTAACAAGTGCCTAATAATTTTTCACAGTGGCTTGGTTAAAAAACTTCAAATTGCCTGTAAGGTCACTGACTGTGTTTGTGTGTGCATCTATGCTTGTTTGTGAGTGTATGTGCGTAAATAATTACATGCAGAAAATGTGTGTGTGTAGTGTGTTGACGTATATATATGGAGTTCTAGGCTGTTTGTTGGACTTGGTATTTTCTAAACTAAAAGACGACAAAACAAAAAAAAAAAATCTGTCTTGAAATAAGAGTAAGGCCTTAGCATAGTTGTTAAAATGGGACAAAGCGTTTCAGGGGAATTTGCCATTTACAGTCAGGCATTGCGAACAGCTCCCCTATGGGGACCTGAAACACTGCGTCCCATGGGACATATGCTGTGTTCTTCATGGAAGATTTATGACTGTTTATGTTTGGCTTGGTATTTAAACAAAACAAATGATAAATACTGGAGCTATGCAATAAAAGTAGGCTGTACTAACTAGAGGATTAACCGTTTAATTGTGCTGAAGAGAACATCACACTCTTCAGTTTGTTTATATCAAAACTTTATTGGCATCGCTGAGCAGTAAACATTACAAAAAAAAATATTTTTCTGCATTTGATCCATCCCCCTGGGAGGAGCAGTGGGCAGTCACATGGGTGCCTGAGGAGCAAGCGCTGAGTGTCTCAGCCCTAGGACACACCTGGTGTGTGGGTGAGTATTTGATCTTGCAGACCTCTGCATCCCAGCCTGATGCATCAGACCAATTTTTGTTTTTTTCTGTATCATGATTATTATGAATTACAATAATAAAGATATGTTCACATTTAATGTAAAAGGCAAACTTTCGGCAATGAACATTTCAGTGAAATGACAATAGATTTTTGTCTTCTAAATCTCATCGTGCAGCACAATGTCCAGTTCATCTAATAATGTTTTTTTATGGCTGTTTTTAGGCAGTCACAACACTTAATTATGGTTAGGTTATTCCTTTGTCACCACTGCAAGACCACCATTTGTACTTATACTCGTGAAAATCTCTAGCTAACCTCTAACATGAAGCATCTTTCCAGAGTATGACAGTAGACAGAAATATTCATTCAGGTATACATATATAATGTTTAAAATTTGAAACTGCACTTTCAGATAATTGATTCTTGTATTTAAAAGGTTATTCCCTCAGAGTGTGAAGAATTGGGGAATAGAGTATATTATGCTCACAGCTGGCAAGAAAAAAATGACATGAAAACACTATAGTAGTGTAAAGCGATAAGCAACCAATTATACTTATCTTTTGTTTTTTGTGTCTGTGCCTGGTCCACAAGTTTGTAATGTAATATGTTGGCTCAATGACATCCTCCTTTCAAACTATGAGGTGTTTCTGGATCATGTTCACATATGGCTTATTCTTTGCATGATACAGTTTTAACTTACTTTTGTGGTTTGCACGGTGAAGCATTCACTGTTAAGTGTTTTTGAGCCCGTGCAGTGATGTACAGTAGAGATTCATATCTGTTTTTAATGCAGTGCTGCCTATGGCTATACTGTATTTTTAATCCATTACATACTGGTTTAAACAAATGGGTCTTTATATGGCTTCGTCCCACCATAGCATAGAGCAGATTTCGGTTTCTCTGACCACATTCTGATTGTATTGTTTTAAGAGGCATTTCCAACACCCATTAAGTCAGAACAATTCCTTGTAGTTTTGAAAGCAAGTATTGGCAGGCCTTATGTTCCTTATCTGTTGCTCAAACATACGTGGGATCTAAAGGGGAAGTCACAAAGTCCACTTTCAGTGCAGACTTCGTATCAAACCGAAATCAAAATCAAAAATGTTTTTGTGTGTAATGATCATAACGTGACCATGTGGAGAAATTCTTCTTCTCTTCTTTTCCTTTGGGCTTCAGGTGTCACCACAGTGAATCATGTGCCTCCATCTAACTCTGTCTTCTGCATCCTCTTCTGTCACACCAACTAACTTCATGTCCTCTCTCACTACATCCATAAATCTCCTCTTTGGTCTTCCTCTAGACCTCCTGCCTGGCAGCTCCAACCTCAGCATCCTTCTACTGATATATTCACAGTTTCTCCTCTGAACATGTCCAAACCACCTCAATCTGGACTCTCTGACTTTATCTCCAGAACATCTAACATGAGCTGTCCCTCTGATGTCCTCATTCCTGATCCTGTCCATCCTCGTCACTCCCAAAGAGAACCTCAACATCTTAAGCTCTGCTACCTCCAGCTCTGCCTCATGTCTTTTCTTCAGTGCCACTGTCTCTAAGCCGAACAACATCTCTGGTCTCACCACCGTCTTGAACACCTTTCCTTTCATTCTTGCTGATACTCTTTTATCACACAACACACCTGACACTTTCCTCCACCTGTTCCAACCTGCTTGCACTCACCTTTTCACATCTTTTCCACTCCAACATAAAGTCTGATGGTGCATTTAATCATCAGATTCCGTTTTCATTTAAATGAAAGATATGTGTTCCTTAGTCTCTAATATATGGTGTGAAATATGATCTCTTATGCAGCCACTGCTGCCAGGTTTTACAAGGAGGTAGACAGATGACCTAGAGCACAATTACTAAGAGCCCCCTTCATTCAAATTTATCAAAATGTAATATTGTATCATAGTTTGGGCTGTTAATCTGTCATATTTCCTGTACCTCTTTATTTTGCTGCACTGTAGTGATATGTCTGGTTTGTCAAAACATTGAACATTTATTGTACTTGCTTCTCAACTTAGCCGATGACGGGTCAATTGTACATACAAGTTTGAGTACAGTAATCCCACTAGCAACTTCGCAAACAGCTTCACCAAACAAGTTTCTTAAAAGTATGGCTAACCTCACATAACTCGCAAAATTCGGTAAGAAACCATGTGCCTCCACAGGTACACACTGAACCTTTTTCTTCTACCTTGTTGCAGTCCACACCACCTTGTAGTCAGTTCCTCTGCTCCAACTACTGTGTCACATCTTCTCCCTTCAGCAGCTGAGCTGAACCACAAACCCTTTGCTCTGCATTGTTCTCTTGACAACCGCACAACAAACTTAAAACGTAAACTACAACTACAAATGCATCCATCAAATGCAAACTATCAAAGCTGTATGATGTCACTAATGACACCATCAGTATGCAGAAACATAACACAATAAACATTATTCAGAGTTTTTTGATTGAATTTTCTGAGTTTCTATCCGATTTGGTGCTTAGTACAGATAAAGTCAGTATAGTGGGTGACTTTGACATTCATGTAGATGCTGACAGTAACTGCCTGAGCACTGCGTTTAATTCAATTGGTTTTACCCAAAATGTAAATAAACCCACTCACTGGAGTCTCACCTTGGACCTTGTCCTTACATATGGCATTGAAACTGATAATTTAAAAGTATTTCCTCATAATTCTCTTCTGTCTGACCATTTTCTACTAACATTTGAATTTACAATAACAGACTATACAGCAGTGAGTAAAACATTCCACTACAGCAGATGTTTATCTGAAAATGCTGTGAATACATTTAAAGAAATTATTTCGTCATCTTTCCCACCACCATGTGTCAATACTATGGTGAGTAGCCATCTTACTCCTGTACAAATTGATTATTTAGTTGACGATTCTGCAGCCTCACTGCGTATGATACTATATACAGTTGCCCCTCTGAAAAAGAAGGCAGTGAATCAGAGGAGCCGACCTCCATGGTACAATTCACAAATGCACAGCTTAAAGCAGGCGTCACGAAAATTAGAGAGGAAGTGGCGTTCCACTAATTTAGAAGAATCTCATTTAGCCTGGAAAAACAGTTTAAAATGTACAAAAAAGCTCTCTGTGATGCCAGAACAGCATATTATTCAGCACTAATAGAGGAAAACAAGAACAACCCCTGGTTTCTGTTCAGCACTGTAGCCAGGCTGACTAAGAGCCATAGTTCTGTTGAGCCTACTATTCCCTTAACTCTGAGCAGCAATGACTTCATGACTTTCTTTACTAATAAAATTGTAGCCATTAGGGAAAGATAGATAGAGATAGATCTTCATGTACAACAGCTCTAGAATCCTCAATAAGGTCCCAGTCCATCTTAGACTGCTTTTCACCCATAGATCTCACTGAGCTAAGTTCAACTATCGCTTCCTCAAAACTAACATGTCTTTTAGACCCGGTTCCAATCAAATTGCCTAAAGATGTTCTACCTTTAATAGACACGTTCATATTAGATTTGATTAACCTATCTTTAGAAACTGGCTATGTACCAAAGGCCTATAAAGTTGCTGTAATCAAACCATTACTTAAAAAACCTTGTCTTGATCCAGGTGATTTAGCCAACTATAGACCAATATCTAATCTCCCCTTTATTTCTAAAATCCTGGAAAAAGTAGTTGCAAAACAATTATATGACCACCTGTACAGGAATAATTTGTATGAAGACTTTCAGTCAGGATTTAGAGTTCATCATAGTACAGAAACAGCACTGGGAAAAGTCACCAACGATCTTCTCATGGCCTCAGATAATGGACTTGTGTCCATACTCGTCTTACTAGACCTTAGTTCCACATTTGACACCATTGACCAAAACATTTTATTACAGAGACTAGAACATGGATTTGGGATTAAAGGAATCACACTGCATTGGTTTAAATCTTATCTGTCAGACAGATTCCAACTTGTTCATGTTAATGATGACTCTTCTTTATGCACCAAAGTTAGTTATGGAGTTCCACTGGGCTCTGTGCTAGGACCAATACTTTTCAATCTGTATATGTCACCTTTAGGTAAAATTATTATGAAACATTCCATAAACTTCCACTGCTATGCAGATGATAGCCAGCTCTATTTATCTGTGAAACCAGAAGATACTAACCAATTAGTCAAACTTGAAGCATGTCTAAAAGACATAAAGACCTGGATGTCCTACAATTTCCTACTTCTAAATTCAGACAAAACTGAAATTATTCTCTTTGGGCTTAAAAACATGAGAAATATGCTGTCTAACAATATAGTTACTTTACATGACATAACTTTGGCCTCCAGTACTGCGGTGAGGAACCTTGGAGTTATTTTTGACCAGGATTTGGCGTTTACGTCACATATAAGACAAATCTCTAGAACAGCCTTCTTCCACCTACGGAACATCGCTAAAATTAGAAGCATCCTGTCTCAAAGTGATGCCGAAAAACTGGTCCATGCATTTGTTACTTCTAGGTTGGACTACTGTAATTCCCTACTTCTGGGGTGTCCTAATAACTCTCTAAAAAGCCTTCAGTTAATCCAAAATGCTGCAGCAAGAGTGCTGACTGGATGATCTCTCTTGCTAGTGCAAGAGAGATCATATTTCACCTTCACTAGCTTCTCTCCATTGGCTTCCCATTAAATCTAGAATAGAATTCAAAACCCTCCTCCTTACATACAAAGCTCTTAATGGTCAAGCTCCATCATATTTAAAAGATCTCATAGTTCTGTATCGCCGTATTCGATCCCAGAATACAGGCCTACTTGTGGTTCCCAGAGTTTGCAAAAGTAGAATGGGAGGCAGAGCCTTTAGTTATCAAGCTCCTCTCCTGTGGAACCAGCTTCCAATCCAAATTCGTGGGGCAGACACCCTCTCTACTTTTAAGACTAGGCTTAAAACCTTCCTCTTTGATAAAGCTTATAGTTAAAACCGCTCACTCAACCTGAACTAGCTCCTACTTAAGATGCTATAGGTTTAGAGTGTTGGGGGACTCCCATAAGTGCAATGAGCTCCCCTCCTCTTTTTCTCTATACATTTATTTGTCACCACTGTATGCTATTGATTTTGTGTCCTACCAACCTGTATAATGTTTTGTTGTTGCTTTTTGTTGTTGTTTTGTTGTTGCTTTTTGTTGTTGTTTTGTTGTTGCTTTTTGTTGCTCTGTTCTTTTCTCTCTTCACTTTCCACTCACCCCAACCGGTCAAGGCAGATGGCCTCTGCTTGAGGTTTCTTCCGTTAAAGGGAGTTTTTCGTCTCCAACGTTGCCTACGGCTTGTTCAAGGGGGATTTGTTGGGTTGCTTCTACATACTTGTGTAGTCTGGACTTTATTCTGTAAAGTGCCTTGAGATGACTTTGTTGTAAATTGGCGCTATATAAATAAAGTTGAATTGAATTGCAGTACAGTTCACAATACACACTTCATACTACATAAAACAAAAACTAAACTGAGGAAATCCTGGTTGGCTCATACAGAGGGTTTTAAAAAAGTTTTGTTCCCCACATAGAGCTGGTTCCACTGTGTTATAATTGACCATGGCAACTAAAGTAACTGAATTACAAATGTGCAAACATATTAAAACCCCAATTCAAAAAAAGTTGGGCAATGTATAAAAATGTAATGATTTGCAAATCTAATCAACCCATATTTTATTCACAATAGAACATAAACAACATACTAATTGTTGAAACTGAAAATATTATCTCATTTAGAATGTTGATGGCAGCAAAACATGTCAAAAAAGTTGGAACCGGGGCAACAATAGACTGGAAAAGTAATTGATGTAAATTGCATTTGACAACTAATTAGTACAGTAACATGACAGTAACATGGGTATAAAAGGAGCAATTCAGAGAGGCAGAGCCTTTCGAATGTAACGATGGGCAGAGGTTCACCAATCTGTGACAAACTGCATCTATAAATTGTGGAACAATTTCAGAGAAATGTTCCTCAACATTAAATTGCGAAGACTTTTTAGATCCCACCATCTACAGTATATAATATCATCAAAAGATTCAGAGAATTTGGAGGAATCTCTGTGAGCAAGGTACAAGGCCGAAGGTCAAAACTGGATGTGTGATCTTTGGGCCCTCAGGCAGCACTGAATTAAAAACAGATATGAATCTTTACTGTACATCACTGCATGGGCTCAGAAACACTTCCAGAAACCACTGTCTGTGAACGCTTCACCGTGCAATCCACAAATGTAAGTTAAAACTGTATCATGCAAAGAATAAGCCATATGTGAACACGATCTAGAAACACCTCCTGTATTGTTCACCTAACAAGCCTATTCAGGCCATGTGAGAAGCAAAAGACCACCCTGGACGATAGAACTGGGTCCCCTAGGTAACTTTCCTAGGTGGGTAGTGAAATATTATCTGCACCGACATCTGTTGGATTTTCTGTTGCTGATACAAAATGTATTGGTATAACATGTGAGAATACAAGATGTTTTTATGCTGCCATTGTTTTTGTTTTGTTTGAAATCTGTTTTATGAAATCAGATCACATTTAAATAGTATATTTGAAGTATGGAAGTATATTTGATATTTAAAATCAGCCTGACATCTTTCTGATACAAGTGTGAGGTAATGAAGCATCTTTCGCAATGGTCAAGTCTTCAAAACATTTTGTTGTGGTACTTATACTTATACTCAAAATTTAACACTGGTTTTTGTGTAACATCACTACTCCTATCTACATCTAACTGAGCCCAAAAATGTTCTATGTGTCAAAGCTTCAAATGAACATGAAACAACTAACGGTCAAAAGAATTTGCAATTGGCATTTGAGCACTTGCTTTAAGCAACAGAATCCAGTGTAATGTATGTAGCTTAATATTGTAGATCAAACAGCCATTTGGAGGCCAATTTTAATATTAGAGAGTATTTAGGTTATAAAAGAATGGTATGAAAATTTCACATGTGGGACTACATGTCAGTTTTTACCTTCAAAAATACAATGAAGAATATGTCTCCATAAATATTTCTCAAGCTTTAGAAAAAAATCCTGCCCACCACAACATAATACACGTCAAACTGTAATGATCTCCAATATTGCAAACAAATGAACTTTGGGAACCCCACCAACCAATGTACATGGCTGTGTTGCTTATTTCTCAAACATCCCAAATACACAATTTGTTAAAATGTGACTAACAAGTAAATGCACATCTGTAGCATAACAAAATAATGTTTACAAAAGCGAATGAAGTTAAAGAATGCTGTATGCTATTACCCTGTGTGGCTGTGGCCATCACTCCATCCCTTAATAAAGTATAAGTGTAATACGTTTTTAATTTAGTTTATTCTATTTATTTATTTAAAATGTATTTATTTCATTTTTATTTTGGTGTTTGAAACTTTTGCTTTCACAATTTCTAGAGGTTTTACCTTGGTTGAGAGAATAAGTTGCTAGTGGTCTGCTTGCATTGAAACAGGAAATGTTACACTGATACAGTTTCCTCAAAAAGTCCCATGAGAGGTTTATGTTAACCTGGGTGTTCTCACATACAACCTTTGTCCCCAAATCCCTGCAAGTGCTTATGTTTTAAACTTTGATGTTGCATTGATGTTGGGCCTTGTGTATTTTTTTATCATTTCATGTGTTTGGCTTTTTTAGCATCTGTTAAGTGTATTTGTATGTACATTTGCTTGTGTAGTGTACTTCATGTGTCAGAAAAAAGAGACACAGTAAACAATATAGACAATAAAGCTATAGGTGAATTTAACTGATAACATGAATTTTAATGTCTATATTTATAGCCAATTCTTTTAGCTACAATAATACACTGTATATATCTGAAACTGTGGCAGCCATGATGCAAAATCTACTGAACTCCTACAATATTTTCATTAGCAAATGGTAATTTAAAACATTCTGTACCTTTTTAATTACTGGTTATAATGACAATGGCAGCATCACTGGCAGCAGATCATTTCATTTGTCACAAACTGATTTGACTTGAAAAGTGTTCCACTCTGCAACATTATTGTGACATCTCTTGTGAATTTAATATCTAATTGGGTCAATTTTAAGTCACAGTCATCCAGAATTTCCAGTATTTGGCTCAGGTGGCTCTTAAAAATTATGATTTGTCAGATTGTGTAGAATACTATTTTAATGGGTCACATTTTAGCGTTGCCGACTGGGAATCGGCAAATACCAAAAAACAAAACATACAGATTGGAGCCACAAAACCTTATTTATACATCCTTATTATATACTGTAAATACATAAGCAATCATTTTTTCTGACTTATATCTAGTTCTATCTAGAGTTGTTTTGAGATATTAAGGTCTCAGGTTTCCTCTATGAAATTGCAGGAGTGGAATTTCATTTGTGTTGCTCAAAGCATGTAAAAAATTAGATTCCACTAACAGTATGTCTTCTATTTCTTTGGTGTAACGTCATTCCAGTGAAAGCTGTTAACACCAAGGCGTGTACATTATTCACAGTAACCATAACATAATTTCTGGAAAGACAACTTGCCTTTGGGTATTTCACAACTTCTTTGAGCGTCCTAAACAAAATTCCATTCCTCTCTATTATGTTGTGCAGCCAGATACTGAGGTTTGTTAGAGGTTCATATCTCCAAACCTCACGACATGAAACTTAAAAAAATCTGCATGGCTAAATACCACTAGAGGTAAGATAGAAAATACACATTTTAGCAATTTGTGTGGACCGAACCTTTAACTACTGTGAGATTATACTGAATGCCAACAAAGACACTAGAACAAAAGAGCAGCTTTTTTTCCATAGTCACTGGCTACTCTGGGGAAATATGAATGTAAATGTGAATCGACTTTTCTTTGTTATATGTTCAAAACCAAAAAAAAGAATAATTTATAACTAATAGTGAGATTTGCCTCGCCCGAAAAAGCCCCATTTAATAATAGAAGGAAAATGTTGTGTATTGATTCCATGTGGGGTTTTACAAGATTTTACTCAGACCCCAAACAACTTCCATTAACCTTTCTAGTTCTGCTTAGTAGCTTTAACCTTGGTAAATTACACTGGTGTCAAAGTGTTTGCAGTTGTTATTCAAGCGAAACTGTGGCTTTAACCATTTCTTTTGGAAAAGTTTTACCTTGCATGCATTTGTTTGTATGGACTTTGACTAAGTGTGAGTGGTTGTACTGTATGTGTACTCCTGCTTAAAGTTCTATTAGTGTGTGTGTGTGTGTGTGTGTGTGTGTTTGTATTTACACGTGCATACATCTGTGACAAAACCAATTTTCTATTGACTATATCTAATTACTAAAGTAAAATGGAGTCAAAATTATGTTGGTCAAAAATCGACCTTGTTATCCTGGGTAATAGCCCGTGTGCGGTTGCATATTTATGGATGTCAAGTTGTGCGTATGTTTTAGTGTAAGTGTGTGTATGAAGGAAAGATGAAGAGTTACCACTGTAGGTAATAAGGTTACTTTTCAATTTCTACCAGGTGCCTGAGTGAGACAGAGACGTGGGAGAATTAGAGACTCCCAGCTCGGATTCTGATCCATTTGTTTCAATCTGCTCTCCTTTCCTACTCTCCTGAGTTATTTGTCTTTCCCTCATACATTTCTTTCTTTTCCTTTTTCCTTCTTTCATTCTGTTCCAATTTCCAACCCTTTCACTTTCCAGTTCCTCTGTCCAAACCCATGTTTGCCCAAGAGAAGGATCATTTACTCAGGAAGGGCTTTGTTTAAATTACACTGATCCATACAACATGCTGCATATCTGCTGTGTGTGAAGGACAGTGCTTTTCATTTCGTACCATGCAGCAATGTTCTTGATGTGTGTTTTACAGTGTGCTATGAACTGTTGATTAACTAGAGCAGTTACGAATAAGGCCTGTTTGATGACACAGTGTTTGTGTATTTACAAGTCAATGAGATAGACTTAAAGACTGCTTTGCCTCCACAGTTAACCGATACCCAATTATATGTTTTCTGTGTTGGTAAATTCATCCCCCTCATGAGCAGAACTCTGCCCACCCCTCAGCATGTCTCACGATAGAGCAAACAAGGCTCAGGACATGTGGTTTGGAGTCATGCTAGCATAAGTTAGCCCCAAATCCCTAATGAGTAGATAGCTAACGGCTAATATATTATTTTATTCCTCAGGCCAAGTATGAGGAGGAGGTTGGATATGGGGATGTCAGTTTTGTTTTAGCTAACAAGGGAGTGGGAGGGTGTCATGACTTCAATTTCCTTCGGTCACCTTGGGTGTGTCTTTTACTGTATCTCAATTTTCCTCCCACATTGTTTTTCTATCAAAGGTCCACAAATGCCACGTATTGTGTTTTAGAAATGTCAGTTAAGTAGATTAGCTTATAGTGCATCATTTATACTCCACATACTCCCCAAGTGTTGCTCTTTTCAGAAGAAACAAAAGGACTGAGTGCATCAGTATCACTTAAGACTGCACTGACTGTTGCCAAATGTTAAAATGATTTGCAATGACAAGAAAAAAACAGAAACAACTTTTCTATTTCTTTTCATTTTTACAATAACTTAATAACTTAAAAATCTAACATTCTTGCTATCATTCTGAATCTAATACCCAATAGCACAATGTTCCCAGCACTAGTACCATAAGTCCAAGACCACTGCAGGTAAAACAGAAGAGGAGAGTCTCAAGGCAACTGGAAGGACAACAGTTAGTTCAAACATGTTTTAATACTGCAGATGAAAAGAATAAATTAACTTCAGAGTGCAGCTGCATATGATGGATGTGTATGTTCTGCTTGTAATATGTTATCAGAACTGTACTTTTTATATGCAAAGAATTTGGTAGCTAGAATAGAATTATATAATGTTAGTGTTCTGTCTATTTGTAGCACATTTTGGTATTTAGTTGATTTCTGTATCTGCAGTGCAATTCTGTATTTACCTATTTACTGTATTTGCAGTTTACTCCTGTATTCATCATATTTAGTTTTTGCAGTTTGTTGTTAGTGTTGTTTTTGCTGTATTTGCTATGCATTTGCATTTAAAGTGTGACTTGTTTTTTTGTTTTTTTAAGTGCTATGCTGTGCCTAAAAGGACTTTTGTTATGTCTTCGGTTATGTCTAATTGCATGTGTTTTCGTAAAACAGTGTGTGTTGAGCTCTCAGGGTCACCATTGAAATGAATGTCTGACTGCAGCCTTAACCTCTTTACCTGTGTTCAGAGCTGAGCCAAGTACTATATCAACATTTCATATCATCCTCTTAGATTACGATAGACAGAGTTGCAATGAATATAGGAATGAGAATGTTTGTCATATAGGCTGATTAAAACTGCAGCAAATAAATGATAGTTATGCCAAAATATTATTGCAGTAATGAAAAATCATCAAAGGCCTGTTGATATTTTAACTGCCCAATTAATATTTTAGTCACAATTGTTGAATTACTACATTTAAGAAGTGCTTATGAAAATAGATTTTGTTGTGTTGATCTGCTGTTTTATCATTGTTAAATTTGCTCAAACTTATTGATATGATGTTTAAAAGCTCAGAATAGGCTTTATGTAATTATAGGGAGTTATATTATTTGTCAGTTACAGAAATCATTTTATTCCAACATGTGTTGAGCACTTTTAATCCCAATTGTTTCACAAAGTAAAATACTGATTGTGGCTGTATAAACATGTCCATAAAACATGAAATCTGCACTGTTATGGCTGTATAGGATATGTTTGTTTTGCTGTGTGAATCAATTTTAGAGAATCAAGCCAAATCAGAAGTAACAATTTGGTGCTAAAATGATATTTTACTTATTAATAACGTATTAATAGATTGTTTCCCAAAGGCAAACACAATGGAGTCACAATGACTGAAAATAAATTAAGCAACAATGTGTGGTTTGAGAGAATACCTGCTAAAGGTGAATTGTAATTTTGCATGATCTCATAAATATTCAAAAACAAATGAGCTAACACAAATTCATTTAGTTTAAGAATGACCGTCTACTAAGAGTTAATTAACTGAAATGTGTCCTCTAAATATTGTGATGAGACAGCCAATCCTTGAGGCACACACTGATGATAAACTATAATGCTTGATGGACCAGCTGGACCAGTTGATTGTGGGAGTGGTTTGTGTGATGGTTAAAATTGTGTTGAATTGTTGTACTACATATAGAAATGAATAGACAATGGATGGTCCACTTGTTTTCTCCTGAGCATCTTTAATTTCTTTAATGATGCTAATACTTTCTCATACAACTCGCATTTAAACATATAATTAAATAATATTACGGTGACAATTAATTGTTTAATGTGATGAATATACAATTGAGGTCTCTTAAATATGTGTGGTCCCTGCTGGTGATAGACTCTGGGTCCAGCTAAAGCACACACACATTCGTGTATTTTTATTTTGAAAATATAAATGTTAAAAGCGGTGCCACTATTGCTTATCAAGCAGCACAGAGCTTACTTTAGCCCCCTCTGTACTGACACACAGTACTATGTGTGTGTGTGTGTGTGTCTCTGTCTTTCTACACGCCCACACCAACAAGCCTCCCCTGTCTTTATCGGTCTCTGCAAACACAGTCAACACACATTCACTTGCTTTACTGCAGTCCTTCATGTATATGCACAGTGTCACGTCACTTCATCTATGGCCCATCTTTCTTTAGTCCACTCTTTTCTTTCTTAAATTATCTGTAGTTAGTATATCTGTTTACGTGTACTTCATTGCATTTCATGCAAAGTTTTGTACTTTTTTAATCCAAGTTTTCAAAAATATTTCTTAGTCACTGTTAATTATTCACACAGAACATGGTTCACACAGTCGACACTAGATACATTTTAAGAGACACCCTATTCCTGATTCTTCATGACTTGATCCAAGAAGTGTAGCAGAAGGATACAGTCAGGATAGGTAAACTGTGATGTCCTTCACCACAGGCCCTCAACACCAACTGCTCCAGTTGCGCTGCTCAGTGGCCACAGGTCAGACCGAGGTTGTACTTGGCAGCTTTAATGTGTAAGTGTGTAATGTGATCAGGGTTTTCTTAAAAAACAGAGGCAGCCTTTCAATGAAACTACCCTGGAAAAATAAGAAAAAATAGTGGAATATCAGCCGTTTAGTTTGTAAAATCACAAGCACAAGCTGCATTGTGAGCATCTGAAAGATCAAAAGTCTACAGTTATTGTGGGATTTATTTTGTGTGTGTTGTATGCTCTCAACAAATTGTTAAATTTAAGCTTTGAGTTGAGTACCTCGACTAAAATGTTCTGACACCTGACCCACTTGCTCTCATCAGGGTTGTACATCACCTCTCATAATATACCTGCTTTAACGACTGCACAGAGACAGGCACGTCCTCAGGTATGCTGATGTTACCATTGTTCTGGATGTACTAGAGCCATGGAACTCTTTTGGATTAGCATCATACCTATAAAAATAAACATGAACACCAATAAAACCCCAATAAAACAAATGGAGGAGTTAAAGCAGGTTGAACTAGCTTTCAACCACAATCAAAATCAGACTGACAAAGTGGACAATTAACAGTGTGTTGATGCCTTTATAACTGCCATTTAAAATCTAACTGCTAAAGCTTTACTTGTACACAAATCCTGACTTCCTGTGAGTAAAGGACATTGTAACGTAGGCAGCATCAATGTTGTGGCAGTGTACCTGTTGTTGATGATGTGGTAGTTGATTTACATGAACACACCTCTCATAAGTCAATCAAATCCATCATACTGTATATGCTTCAATGGAAGGATGGAAGGGATAAAACGAAAGGAGTTAAGGAGCCAGATGCACAAAACTGTGTAGGTTCAAGACTAAAACTGTGTGAATGTACAAAGACAGAAATATGCAGAATAGTATTCAAAGATTTCAGAGGGTCGGACGTATGTGTGGGGTGGTCACTTTGCTCTCCACATGTTCTGTGTTTATACATACCAGTTTATGTGTTTGCATGTTTTCCATGTGTACACATCATTTTTGCATCAGGCACCTGACCTTTTGGATAAAGGACTTATCGTGGTCTGTGCCACAAATTATTGTTAATGCTGATCCTAGAAATGAACTCATTTATCTTATTTATTGTGTGTGTCCTCACATTTTCTATTTTTTTCCAGATTTACATAAAATCACAGATGGCCTTAGATAGTTTGACCCTGCTGTAAGAGTACATTATGATAGTAATGCAACTCATTTAATACTTGTAGATGCCAGGTTACACTGAGATAGCAGTTATTCAGGTAATCAGGGAATGAGTTTTCACAATGGGGGCGACTGTGGCGCAGGAAGGTAGAGCGGTTGTCCACGAATCTCACAGTTGTTGGTATAATCCCCAGCTCCTCTGGTCAAAGTGTCCTTGAGCAAGACCCTGAACCCCAACTTAGTTGTTCCCAGTGAGTGTTGGCCAGCTGCATAGCATCTCCCCCACCGGTGTATGAGTGTGATTGTCAGTGTGAATGGGTGAATAAGAAGCGCTATATAAGTGCAGACCATTTACCATTAAGTAACCAGATTACTGTAAATCAGTGTATATTGTACACGCAGCTCATGAACAATCTGATTTCTCCTGTACCTCTCACTTATTTGGCAACATGAACAGAAGGTGCTGCTTTCTAATATTTTCTTTTGCTGTGTTTGTGTATTGGAGTAGACTGAGACAGTGCCGTGTAATTTTACAGCTTAAACTGCCTAAATTGAAAAAAGCAACGCATTTATTTTACAACAGGTCACCTTGTATTAGCTTCAGTTTAATCCCACTTTGGGCAAACTTTGATTTAAAAACAAAGAGGCATCACTCGGGTTAAAATTGTCTTCTTTCATTCAGGCACTCTACTCCACTTGCCCTGTTTGCAGCCCTTTGTCATGCACATATGTTCTTGTTTAAAAAAAAGAGAGAGAAATCTTTATTTTCCAATGGGAAATCCTTTAATCCCCTACCTACATTACAGAAACCAGGTTTTTTCTTATTTACATGAATGTGAAGAAAACAATTAATCGTAGAAAGGGTGCATGTAAGTGCATTGAAATTCTACAGGTGGAAACTCAAATGTGAATTGCCTTGCTGCATGGAAATGTATAAAACAGACAATATTATAAATGACAATGAAGCTCAGCCCTCAGCGGCTTCTCCTCCATTTGAAGTAAAATGGCCACCTAGTGGGAGACAAGATGGCATGGAATAGGGTTGGACAGGAGGACATTTAAAGGCCATAGGGGGTCAATGCCTCAAACTTCATTCAGTGACTAGGACACAATGTGCCCCCTGAAGAGTGAGCAGAGACAGTGAAATTATACTAGAATCGAGAAGAGCTGAGCAACTAAGGGGGTTAGCGGTGACACAAGATGGTTGGCTCCACTGATGCGCCAGCATAAAATGGCATTTGTCAGTGAGACACTGGCTGGTTGTGTAAAGTATCCAAATGTGTAACTCCTAAGAAGGACGGATTTCAAGTTTTAAAAAAGTATCTAGCCTCAACATCGACAAGGGCATGTATCAGGACTATGTCTGGTGACTTGACGCTGCAATGCTGTCTTTGCATGATATTGTGATAATCAGAGGTATAAGTTCACAGGTCAAAGCCTTGGACCCTGATACTGAAACTTAAAGCTGTCTTGACTTTAGGAGGTTACAAAGCTTGTGATCTCTCCTTGCTTATTGAATACATACATCCCATCGGTGCATAAATGTGTGTGTGATTGTGAGTACCATGGGCGAATAAGAGGCAGTGTGAAGCGCTTCCAATAGTTATAAAAGAGCAGAACATTTACCATCAGATTTGCTATGTCACACCTATCTAAAAAAAACTATAGGTAATCAGGGAATTAAACAAATGAGTCTACATGGATACGAACATTCTGAGGATCTGATAGATGAACCATCTGTGGTTCTCACAAGACAGTGTATGCATTAAAAGGGATTGATGGCCCAAAGATAACTGCTCCACCATGACTTGTGGCAACATACAGCTGAGATATGACAGTGATGAGGAGCAAAATTACACACAGATAGTTGGGGTTCAGAGCTGTACAGGAACAGACAGTAATGCTACACGATATTGAAAATAAAGAATATCATTAACGTGCTTTTTGTACAGTGCCTGTTAACGTACCTTAGCAATACCTACTTTTCGATGGGAATGTGAACGGGCTGCCCATGGAACCGAATCACACAGACAGACGTTGCTGATCAATGGGGGGTCTAGCAGAATTGGCTCTCCCTGTGGAGTCTGTGTGCTGCCTACTGAGTTTCCCATGACCACTCATTTTGTAAGGGTTTGGAAACACGATGGCTCATGAAGGTTGAGGCACAATACACATGACAAAGCACACCAAGAGAAGACAGTACAGCACTACTTTAGTCTACCTTGCCTATTTGTCACGTCATCTGCTGCAGCTTGTCCTTTTATAACCTGTGGTAGGAAAGCTTTTCTGCCCACAATCTTCATTCCTTAGTTTCCAAAGAAAATACTTCACTAAGCAATGTTAATAGAAGGGTAGCTGAAGGCCTGTATTATTTAGACCTGACTGAAAAGAAATCAAATTCACACTTTTAATATGCTTCACTTTCAATAAACACAAACATGCTGTCACCATGCTTTAGATTATTTTGCAAATTTTGTCTTTACACTATCTACTGAACACTTTTCTCCACCTTACTTTTCAACCCGTAAAACAACAATCATTTCTGAGATATAAAATGGCTGACTTTCCAACATTGCAACATAATAGTAACATTCTTTTGGGCTTTACATTTTCTATTACAGTTGTTTTTTTTTTTTTTCATACTTACATTTCATATACAGACTATAGGAAACAGTTTCCAATTAATTGCATTAAGAGTGAATATGCCATATCAACATAGCCATGATCGTATTGGTTAATTTAATTCTACACAAAAAAGCGTACAAAACACGAGTTACACCTAACTCCCACACAGCATAAAAAGCGGCTGCATTGTAAATTCGACAGCGTACCATCTCAGCATGTAGACACACCAGCATGAACCCACAGACTTTCCACATGGCATCAGCGAAAAGATTTAAAACTGACCATGGATCACGACTAATGTCTTGAGGAAATGGAGTTGGATTATTGTGACATCAACGTCAGCTTTGCAGCTTTGACAGGTATCTTTTTTCTGGAGTATTTAGCTGTAATACAGATTGATTCACTTCTCTTTAGTCTAAAGGCACCGTTGCAATGCTGTGCTATTTTTGAACTTATTACATTTTTGGAAACATTTTCTAATTTAAATAACCTAATGAGATTTGCATCTCAATGGGTTGGTGCTCTGCAAGACTCGTCAGAATTTGATTGGGCGCTGCGATGGCCGTGGATAAGTCACTTAAGAGGACCATCAGCTTCTAACAGGAAGTGATGTTAGAAGACATGAAGTCAACCTCATTGCACTTACGCATATTCATTGGCTGTCGATTGTTGCCATGGGAAAGCCCTCCTGCATGGGGTGAAAAATATAATGGCATGTGGATTTGCTTTTGATGCGCTCGTACAACCACTGACTACCATGGAAACCACACCAGGTGAGCAGCCAATAAAAATGCTGCCTTCATAGGAGGTCAACCAATCAGTTTTATAGACATTTGGATAGCTAACCCAATCACGGAGCAGAGTTTTTCCACATTGTAGCCACGTTGTGCCAAATAAAGTCCGTAAACTGTGGTGTATAGTTCTGTTTTATGGTTCATAGGAGCTCCATTTTGTTTCAGTTGATTGGACTGGTAGTGAAACAGGCAGGGTCACGCTAGTTAACATGGCAGAGAAGGGAGCCTCACAATCTTTTGACATGATGACATTCACAGGGCACACTTGACAGTGAGAGATTATAGGTCTGGCTTCAACTTGCAGATAAAATAAAAAGGCCAGTCATTCAAGAAGATGTGGTTAAAAATAATCAGAGGGCCTGCTGATGTGAAGTTTTGATTTTAGAATGCTAAGCTTTTAAGACATTTTGATCGGTTATGTGGTGGTGCATTATGTAAGTTGTTTAAATGTAACTGACTAAAAGCTAATCAAATGGATTTTACATTGTACGTTATAACGATTGTAATATTTAAAAAAAAAACACGTGCTGCTTTTTATATAACACATTATTGAAAAAATATGCAGATAAACAAAATTGCTCAAATGAAAAAAGTAAAAGCACACACACAAAAAAAAAGGTGTAAGATCATATCATACATGTTTCTGACTCACTGTCAGGTCTTTGTGCCTAAATAACTACATATCATGACCTGGCCACCTTTAACTTTTGCAAAAGAACGTCAAAGAAACAGTAATCATACTTGTACAATTATGGTTCACTGCAGTAGAACCCCTACAGCTAAAAGATGGACAATGAAATAAACACCAGGGCCATAGAGTCAAAGTTTAAATCACTTCACATAATTGGTTTCTTATCCATGGTGCAGTACATTCAGAGAGCCAAGTGATTTGTCCCATATTTGTTTAGGATGACAATGAACCCAAACATAGTCATAACAAGCTCGGGTCATAATACAGGTTATTGGTTAATATAAAGTAAACATTTTTGTCATTTCTTTCTGTGCATGTATGCATCCAAATATTAATTGTTGAAGCAATATAAAAACTCAACTTAATGATATATGGAATTAGTATTGTCAAAGATGACAATTTAGAGTCTGACAAGACCAAGAAGACCTCATGTTTAAAACACTAATTCTCACACAGTAGTATGTGTACACAAATACACCTGCATGTCAAGCTCACACAAGTTAGACAAGATATTTAGATATATCTACATACATGCTGTACTTACACTACACACTATTACACAAGTACTACGCTGAAGTGTCGGTGTAAATCACAGTAATAACATGACATCAATTATTAATAATCTGCCAGAAGGATTTCTATTAATGTTGAACTTATTTGTTGTGCATTCCAAACTATTGATTTGCACTAATTATGCTAAAAGAGCACTTTCTAAAAGGTGTGTGGGATCAACAACAAAAAAGGATCAGAAGAGAAAGGAGGAGGGAGACAGTAGTGTCTGACACTCACCCCCACCAATAACCAAAGGTTGTATGGATCCATGCCGCCCTATTTTTCACTATTCATTCCATGTATGGGATCACACCATGCACTGTGTGTATGCTTGTCTGTGTCTATTCATGATTTACCTGCATTTTACGTGTTTACTCGAACTCTACAGTTCTTTGTTTATCCTGGAAAAGGCTTGTCTGTTAACAGGTCCACCATAGACATGTAGAATTCATATATCTCTGTGTGCATGTATATTTAGGTGTATGTCAGAAACCCCTCTGGTGCTTATTTGCCAACTGTATCACAGAGCATACAGCTGCATCTCAAGACAAACTAGGCCAACAGCAGCTCTGTGGAGATGGAGCTGTTGACATTTGGCACCTGTTATCCAAACCTCTGAAGACGTTATATCAGAATCTCATGTGTTATGAACTCTCCATGTTCCTTGTATTTTGACCTGGGTTTCTTTCTTTTCTTGTCCAAGAAGCACCAAATGTTGGCTACATATGCATATTATTGGTCCTATTTATTCTACTTTATCAATATGTTAGACAATAAGACTATACTGGACAAAGACAACCTGACTGAACGTTCATGCCAGCAAACTCTACCCCACTTCTCTCCCTGGTCCCGGCTATATGTCAAAGTGTCCCTGGGCAAGAGGGACCCCTAACAGCCCATTCCCCTCCCCAGCTGTGCACTGCCAGTCCAAGCCCAATAGAAATTGGGGAGGGTTGCGTCAGGAAGGGCATCCGGCGTAAAAACTGTGCCAAATTAACATGTGGACAATGATCCGCTGTGGTGACCCTGAACTCAGGGATAAACCTACAAAGGACAACCGCCCATGGCAGTTACTCATGTGCAGGACATCAAATATTATTTTGAGCTTTTCAGCCCTGAAAAATGTTCTAGATTGCACTATATTAAAAGTAAGGAGATGGACTAAACACATTTACATGTGTACTTTAAAGGTTCTTATTCTTGCTGGGATTTTCAGGTCCAAAAGGGAGAAACTGGCAGAGAACTTTTCCGTGCAACTTCCACATAATTTCCAGGATTATTGCTTTGATAACCAAGACCAAGACAGACCAGCTGATTGTGTAGAATTAAAAACCCAAAAAATGCAGCGGGTCCACCAGACACTCGAACACTGACCACCACACAATGGTTAAAATCATACTCTCATTCTATTTTCTTGCTTTATGCCACTAGTTTCCCACTAAAAAGCTAGCTGTGTCAAAATACATTGACAATCAATCCCAACATATTCTGTACCAACACAGCCAGATTTGTGAAGCCAGATTCATTTGGATGGAGAATGCGTGTCCTGCTGCTTAAGAGACACTCCCCCCAAATTTTTTTATTTAATGTAATGACTTTTCTTCTTGAAATTGCTTGAAATTTGACCGGTATCCACAACAACACCAGAGTCTGAGGAAACAGAATTAATCTGTGCTATTTCAATTAGGCAGAAGTAATCTGCTCTTCTGTGTGGCAGTTTTACTTTGTGATTTAGTCTTAGGAGTGTGTGTGTGTTTGTGTGTGTGTGCTTCACATAAAATGAGACTGATGCAGCTTTTAAGTGCTGTATTTTGCATCTCAAACCAAACTAGGACAAAACAAGGCTTTAGAGATGCAGAGGTGACATTTGGCATTCACAACAAATCTCTGGAGTTTCTCTCAGAAATTCTATTCTTATCTTTGTATCCTTAGTTATGTTTGTCTTGCTTACTTGCTGGCACTGCTCTGAAGAGTTTATACTTAAGAAGAATTGTGTGTCCATTTTAGTTCTTTTCTTTCCTATTCGTCTTACCCAAGTTTCATTGCCATTTAGAGACTACAGTGATGATCAGTCCAGTACCCTGATACTCTGATTATATTCCATTCACTTAATTTTGCTGTCCATATTAATGATTCTTAAAAAATGCCACAATGAGGTCAGAGGTCTCCTTCTCTGAACATCAGTAAATTTGTGTTCATCAGCCACTTCACTGCCATTTACAGTTTGATGATTATGATGTATCTAGACAGTACAGGAGTAAACACAGCACCAGACACTGTCTTCTCTTCCCTCACTTGTACTTCTGTAATTAGCAGTGTTAAGTAACTCAGCACAAGGCCAATAAACACAATTGTGACGTAATTAAGCTTGTCTATTTCTTTTTCCTATTACTCCACCCCAATCATTATCAGAATGCAATTCTCTTCTCTCTCGTTGTGAGCTTGATGTAATTTCGTACACTAATTTCTGACACTCCTCTCACATGAAAAATCAGTGAGACAAAATTCTAGATATTTAAGTATTATTAGTATTTAGACATTTTTCTTATCCTAAATAAATGTGACATAAACACATAAAAACTGATATGTCAACACAATATTTAAATGGTGATTTGCACAGTTATTGATTTTTCATTATTACATTTTTCTATCCATCTTTTTAACCATTAACACAACCGCTGTTAGCCAGGGACACAGCTCCTCTCAATCCACTATCCAGTCCATGACAGTGGTCCCTGTTGTGTTTACAATCTGCTAGTGTTAGCTGCTTCATGCACTGTAAAGGTGCAACAATGTTTCTGTTACTTAGCAAAAGCACTATTGGCTCATAGGCCAAGCATAATTGTACACACAAGGAATTTGACAGCCCACTAACACCAGCCAATAGGAACAGGTACAGTAAATCATTAGTGCAGATTTTATATAAATAACTGCTCAACTAAAGAGGTTGAGCAGAGAGAAATCTGGGCTGCTAGCAAAGAGGGATTTAGAAAAATGGAAACAACTTTTAGTCAAAATGTCACTGGTTAAAAAAAGACTTACTTTTTATAAAGATGACGAACCACATAAAGCCATATTACAGTATGACTTATGTTAGAGTTGTGTAGTTCCTCTCTCCCCAAAATACGATGTGTGTGTGTGCACGGGCATGTGTGAATCAGAAAAAATAGGCTTCATCGGCTCTCTTTTCCTTTTCTTTCTGTGAATACAATAGTGTTTGTACCAGCTTTGCCGTATTATACAGTAAACAGGCGTATCCAACTGCAGAGCTGTTGCGCAGAAAGAGCTCTCCTCCTCGAGTAATAATGGGTGAGCTTCTGGGCAAGTACACACACACACACACACAGACACACACAGGCATGGACAAGCAAGGGTAGTGTGGGCAGTGTGATAACTTCATCTCAGCATGGGGGCGAGTTGCAGGAGAGTGAAGCGCCTAGGGAGAAAAGGATTATGGGTGGTGAGCGAGGCGCAGCGTCAAGAGCTCATGCTGAGCATAAGGACGCTTGACCCAGACAGTAGAAAGATGCTCCCACAATCACAGATACAAAGATGCATAGTTTTACTTGTTGAGTTATAAACACACACACCAATTGGGACACTCACGTCACACTTTGTCTCTCTTCCAGTTCCTCAGAGACACAAGTGCTCCCTTGACCATAACACGGCAACATATTTATCAGCTGTCCTTGTCTTTCCGTTTTGTCCATTCTCTCCATTTCTCTTAATCTTTTCTCTGTTCTCTTCTGGCTTTTGTCTGACTGCATGGCATTCCATTTGACTAGCAGTTACCATGGCAAATGACATGCACAAAGAGCATGAGCTGCACGATTACAGATCTGTCTATCTCACACACACACGGCAGAGGCATCACACATAGTGCACTCTGACCTTTTGCTAGAGAGACATTTAACAAAGTGTGAAAGAAGAAGAGAAAGACAGAAGTTGAAAAAAAGAGGAAGAGGAAAAGTACAGCAATTAAAAGATAATTATCAGCTGGGAAAGGGCCACAACTTTCTTAAGGTCTGTACTGCTGTAAAAAAGATGAATAAGGAGAATGAGTGGATTCCCTGCAGTGTAAATGTCAAACCCTTGCTTTGACCTTCTGCTACGTCCTTGTAGTTCTGCTGCTACAGACTGTCATTCTCATTCACAATGAATACTCAGTGATTCTTCTTTCATGAAATAATCAAACCCCCAAGAATTGATAATTGTGCAATCATAAACATTTGACCATAATTGTAAAGGGTCTAAGTAAGAACTCCTTACTATGTATTACCCGCAACAAAACATAAAATCTAAGCAAGACCTTTCTACCTGAGCATATCAGCCCTAACCTACACCACCAACAATTCAACCGATGTACACAAAAAGTAGCAGGCAGCATTGCAGAGCCTGAAGTTTGGCTCAACATACAGTTTGGGTCACAATGTCAACAAAGCTCCGCTACAAGTTGATTGACCAGACTGTGAAAACATGAAGAAGACTGTTAACAGTTAGTGGCTGCAGTGTCAAGTCTGCTGGTCATTTAACAAATAGTGCAACTGGTATGTGTTCATCTCCCTATTTTTCTCTCCCATGCCAATCTAGTAAAACACATTAGTGAGCCACACCATTAGTGAGATGCCCCTTCGATCGCATGACCAAGTCCCCTGTAGTTTATATTTACTCAATTCCACAAACACTGTCCTGCTTCCAGAAATCATGGCTGAAAATAATAAAACTACAGTAGCCAGCCGTTCTAGTTTTTTTTACTCAAAATGAATACGGTTACGATTGCGTGCCACACGCAAGGCCAGGAAGTTGGAAAGTTTTGAGAGATGGACTAACAAATAGTTTTGTTAGATTCATAAAAGGTTTAGACTGACACAAATATATAGAATGTTTTTAGGCTTTTGAGCATTGCACAAATCAAATTTGTTTTTTATCCACAGTAAAAACTGCAGTTAATCAGAGCTGGGCAATGCCTGTCCCACACTACTTTATTCATCTAAATACTTTTGTTGTTATTGTTTTTAATTTGGATAGGATCAGACCAGGATAGTGAGATGAGTGTAGCTAAATGTTTCAATTCAAATTAAATTATTTATTCACTTAACTCTTTTCAGTTTGCAGCCCTGTTCCTTTTTTGACCTTCTGCTCTTCTAATTGGTTCAATTCATGCTGAATTGCGGTAAAACTATGTTGTATTATCAAGTTATTAAGAAAGTTATTTTTATAGAATCAAAGTCAAAAGAAAATGTTATGAAGAATTGTTGGTTGATGACTGCTTTCATTACAGTGTGTATGGCAGGGAAATTAGAATGATTTGTTAAAATTGCAGTTCCTGTCATTTGGTTGAGAGCTTGAAAGCACTTTTATGAAGTCCTCAAAATATAGCAGCGGAGAACTGTTACCTCATTTATATTTTACAGTGAAATTTGTGCTTTAGACTTAATACGTTTTGCTGAGGGCAACCACAGCCAGCACCTGGGCAGCTAGTGCTGACTGCCTGGTGCAGGAGCTAGGATTTAAACCTAGTGACCTCTGTACCTCTACTACCAGGCTACTAGAAGGAATTACCTGTCAAGCTCAGCACAGCAAAAGGCCTGGAAGACCACGGAAGATAACTAAAGTGGCAACGGTAGAATTTACCCTGGTGAAGAACTGTTTCAAAACATCTAGCCAACTCAAAAGCACTCTTGAAGAGGTAGATTTAATGTTGTCAAAGTCTAAGGTCCAGAGACTGCTTTATGAATGTAAATACAGAGACTTTGCAACAAGGTGCAAACGACTCGAAAACAGAAAGGCCAGATCAGACATTACTAAAAAATACCCAAAAAAAACTGAAATAAGATTCTTTTGAATGATAATTTCAAGATTAACTTGGCAGAAGTTAACAGAATGTAGCAGAATGATGGGGGGTGAAAAGTATGGAGAAGGAAATGAACAGCTCCTGATCCAAAGCATCACCACATCATCTTTTAGACATAGTGGAGGCAGTGTTATGGCCTTGGCATGTATGGCTGCCAAGTAACCTGGTCACCAGTGCTTTTTGATGACCTGACTGCTCATACCTGTAAACGTAACTCTAAAGCATTTTTTTTACTTACTTAAGACGAGACTGAAGGCAGAGAGATGCAAAAACAAGCAGCGGCTAAAGGCATCTGCAGTAAAGGTCTCGCAAAGCATCTCAAGGTCTAAAACTCCTACACAAACTCCTACAAAAAGCTGAAAGTCTTAACTTCACTTACAATCTTGAGTGTTTCATTTCAAATTCAGTGTGGGGGTTAACTGGCCTAATGCCAAAAAATGTATCATTGTTCTAATGTTTTTTATTTTAAAATAGCCACTTATATAGCGCTTTTATCCAAAGCGCTTTACAATGTTGATTTCCATTGACCCATTCACTCACACACCGATGGGGGTGGCTGCCATGCAAGGTGCTCACCTGACCCACCGGGAGCAACTTGGGGTTCAGTGTCTTGCCCAAGGACACTTTGGCGAAGCCGGGGTCGGGGATCAAAGCACTAACCCTGTGGTCCGTGGACAACTGCCTTACCAACTGAGCTACAGCCGCCCCTTGATCACAATATTTATGATCCTGCAAATATTTATGACTGCAAATATGCTGTCAAGAATGCTTGTTAAGTGTTTTTTGTCCTTTTGGCTTATCTTGTGAGTTCAGGGTCGCCACAGCGGATCATTTTGTCCATGTGTTGATTTGGCACAGTTTTTTTTATGGCAGACTCCCTTCAGGGGGTGGCACTGCGTTCCTGTGGATGGTAATGGGCTGTTGGGGGTTCAGTGTCTTGCCCAGGGACAATTTGACATGTGGGCGCAAACCTCTGTCGCTATGGTTGGTAGGTGGCCAGTGTCCCAAATGAGCCATTGCCACCCCCAGCAATGCTTGTTAAGTATTTGTTCAAAAGATCCAACCTAAATTAAATCAAACTCTAAGATGTATGTGAATCAGTCACTGAGCAGATATCACACACAGCTGATGTAAGTAGAGAATAAGAATAAGAATGATAATGGAGGTACATTTTCATGTGTATGCTATGGAGACCTCATGGAATCTGTTCTTTTGGCAAAGATCTCTTCTCCTTGTATTTGTCTGAGTGAACACACTCCAAAAAGTAGTGTTCTTTTACATTACCCCCTCCCTCTCTTACAAACCCTTCTTTGCATCAAAAAATTGGTCTCAGAAGTGTCTCAAATATTATGACTGGTCCAATAGCTATGGAAATCAGATCAGCATTTTGGAGACATGGCCTTTTCTGAAGGACCCCAAAGGACCCCGCAGTCACAATACAGTCTGGCCTGTCAATCTTAATGTTCCCTTCACTGCGTCATATGTCGGAATTCTTCCACCTCCTACCTGATCACAGAATTAGAGTTCACAACTATAAACAGTAATTTACTCAGTCACACATACTGACACTCATTGACAAACTTGCACGTACATATGGTCAGTCAAAAACACACATCTTTACCTCTGTGGCACATGAACTGAACTTTCACACATTCAGTATAGGTAGTAGACACACTTGCCAATATACATAGGTTCATAATAAAATGTGATTATGTGGACATGTTTATTCATTTGCACAAGCCTTTTGTTTCCCTTTCTTTTGGATTCTGCTCACAGGCATTTCTTTTTTTTTTATTTCAGTATTTTAAAATCAATTTTATGCTTATGGACAAAAAGTTAAAAGTTTGCAAGCAGTTAAGGAAGAAAAAATTATATATATATATATATATATATATATATATATATATATATATATATATATATATATATATATATATATAAATTTGCATTATGAGCATCACCACCAAAAGCATCTTTTAAGACTATAAAATATTTCTTCATATTATAAGTGAAGACGCCAAAAGTGGGTCATGGCCTCTGTTTTTTGTTGGCCCCACCATAACAAGAGAGCATTCTAATGAGCTTGAAAAAAAAAAAATTCAATTTCTGTCCCAGGCTGAGAAAGTTTAAAGAGCCGCCACAGTAGGGGATTTTCAAACAGCCCCCTCCTGTGATTCTTCAAATACTGCAGCCGTCAAATGGCTTGGCTTTGGATTCACCATTTCACACAGAGGATGGCCCTCTATTCCACTAAAATATTCAAGACAATTCTACCCTGTTTTCACTGTTTTCTTTGCTCTAGGCCTTTAATGATAGTCAAGATCTCTTGGGCTTGTTTGTAGTTGCTCCCAGCATGACTGGTGAGTTTTCCCAACCATGGCTCCTATCGGGACTAGGATAGATATATAGGATAGAGAATAGATAGACATACATATACACACACACACACACACACACATTCAGCCCACGAGGACTGACAAAACTATGTAAAGCACAGGCTGTGTGCAAAGTTTGCAATGACACTACCAGTCCCAGACCTTCCTAAAAGGGCCCTGACTCTCTCTTGGTTGCAAGTAGCACATGACAAACAAACAGGCCTAATGAAACACCATAAATTGGCTGATGAAGAGGAGTTATCCTTTGGGGAGAAATTATAGTTTCATTTAGCAATATAATATATTTTTATATTTGGACAAATTGCATTCATTTGAAAATAAACCATAGCAGAAAGGCAAAAATAAAAAAGCACAGCTGTCTGATTACAAAGAAAATTACTAGCGGAAAAAAAATTTAAGAGCAAATTGGTAATACACTACGAACAAGTAGATGAAACCAAACCAAAGCAAATGCAAACACACAGTTGACAGTCTACAATCTTCCAAAGTTAAGTGGATGAATAAAAAAGTGCAGTACAAGAATCTCTTTTACATTCATAGGAACAGTGTAAAAAAATACATTATGTCATGCTAATAACAGTAATAAAATAAACCTATAGGTTAGAGAATAAATACAATTAAGCAGTGGCATTTTCTTCTAGACACCAAGGGTCTTTCATGCCAGCGAAAGCCAGGCACCCTTTGGCTTCACACCACTCAAATCACAGCATATCAAATTTCCATTGGCCTTTTAATTGATACCAGAGATGAAAACCATAGCAAATGCAATTAGAGTGTGTGGACAATATCTAAAGTTTTAGCGTAAAACAAATTTAAATCATCACATCAGCTTCAACTGTATTAGGATGGCATGGGGTCGCTGGATGGTAACATTAGCTCGAAATGTTACTGGCTATTTTGCTGGCCATGTCTTTGTGCTCCAATCTATGAACTCCAGAATTATTCACTTTGTGAGCCTGTCGATGACAATTAAGAGGTACAGTAAATCAGGTCACAAAGATTATGCTGGAACACATCAGGAAAAATAAGACTTCCCAACAAATTTGCAAGTCAGATCTTATAGCCTACTGATACTGATCTGTACATAAAACTTTAGGTTTTCCAGTAAATTATTCTTGTTTAGCTACATATTATTGAATATCTATTGTGTATTGTGTATAAGTGGTTGCTTATGTATTTTCGTGGGGAGTTGATAACAAAGAAAACAAGATAACAAGAAAACGCATACATTAATGTTCAGGGACGTGTGTTTGTGCCAAGAATTGGCTGTAGCTTATAATTGTGTGTAGAATAATACCCACCGTTCTAAAAGAAAGGACACGGTAGATTAAAGTTTGTATCTAATTTCTCTTAGCTTCCTACAACATTTCCCTACATGTCACTGCAAATAGGTCAAGAAGTGAGTAACAACAAGTTATGCATTTAGTCACTAAGGTAATGGGTGAGCGATTTACTTTACTTTACTTAGCAAGGTACAAATATGAAAGGTTTACAGATCTAACAATGGCACAGCTTAGCAAGTATGTAATAATAATATGAGCATGGTAGTTACAGATTAGTCTTTTCTCTAGCTTTTTCTTGAAGGATATTGTGGATATAAGCCATCTCTTTCAAATTACAATGGCAAGGTAAGCATTGAGTGAATGAGTTACCGGTTGCAATGGTGACCAAAGTCAAACCAGGAACCATACAAAGTCATGGAGTCAGAGGCAGATAAAGGCAAGGCCTTTGGGAGGAAGTGATGGAAAAACACAAATTGCAAAAACTGGCAATAAATGCTGGTAAGTAATAGAGCCAAGTTCATTTTACAATCTGGCATAGAGTGAAGGTGAGTGGGAGGTCTAAATACTGTGACCTGATTAACAGTAACAGCTGAGTATGGGTGTGGCTAGTGTCAAAGGAAGCAAAGTGTGCGAGGTATAACGGGGGAAGTGCAGGTAGTGACCAAGCATGCCAAAGTGAGGGGATTGGGGATGAAAGTGACACCAAAAGTAGTTCAGATTTAACAAAACCATACATACAAATTTTATTTTTTTTACGGATTTTTACAGATGCTTTTACAGAGTTCAGGTAGTAAACAACATCATTAGCATAACTATTGTGTATCTTGTAATTATGCAAAGTGGCAACATGAAATCAGCATTGTTAACTAAGCCATCAGCTGAACATGCACATCAACCGCTGTGACAGCCATGGCCAAAGACAGTATATATTTAGGTTCATCTGTGTGTGGACATCTGTCCTTCCCATTGGCATAACACTGATTTCTTACTATTGCTTTAAAAGAACCTCTTTAAATTTGGCATAAATGTTCATTTAGACTCAAAGATGAACTGATTAGATACTTGTAGTAAAAGAGGAACGTGTGTTTGACCTTATATCTGTCCCATGTATAGTTGACAGTATCTCAGGAATAACTGAAAGATTTCATTAGATCTTGCACAAATGTCCACTTGCTCATAGATGAATTGATTACAATATATGTCTGGACAGACATGCAAGCAAACTGCAACTTGACCAGTTGGTGGAAGAATACAACGGAAATGCAGTAATTCTAGATGAATGAGCATTTTATTTCCAATACATTTTTTTTATTAAAAATGCTCTGCTTTGTTCCCTCCCTTTGCATTAAATGCTGACACCTAAGGTACCTATGTACCATGTGCCTCAGTCATCTATGTACAGGGCATTCAGTGAAGTACAATGGAAGCCCTGGCACTTCAATATTTGAAGCTAAGAGCAATAATGTAGTATACAAATTGAAGAGTTGTCGAAGGACTGTGGACAGAATGACAAGACATAGGACCTTCCCACAGGAGTCCAGGGTTCGACTCCAGGGCGGAAGCACCATTATCTGAAACAGTAGGATAAGAATGCAATTGGAATACTGCAGGGACATTTTTACATTGATATAATTCTTACAAAATGCTTTAGAAATTGCCATGGCAGTGGTTTAAAAGTGATTTTCTGGTTTCTGTTTGGGCAGAGTTGTAGATGCCTTTCCTCTAATAACATATGGTTTTATAGATATTGATGTAGTAGAGGAGTGGGAGAAGATACAACAAAACTGCCATAATGATGATGGAAACCAGTACAACTGACAACATAAAGTTCGTGATAGAGGAGATAAACTGCCTCGGAGAACAATAAGCTATGTTTTTGTATGCGGATATGCATACAGATATGTGTGTGTATGTGTGCGTGTGTGTGTGTGTGTGTGTGTGTGTAATGGCTTTATCTAACGGTCCCTTTCCCCTTATATTTTCCATGTAAAGGTGCCCAGTCAGCAGGACTTATTGTAGATCCCTGAGCTTGGATAGTCTTCTCCCCAGACACACAATCTCTGCCCCAAAAGGCAAAATCTGACAGTTGGATACTGACTATATTTCATGTAAATGGTGTTTACCAATGCCTCTTTTTTCTTCCACAGTGTCAGTATTGTTGCATTTCCTCCTCTCAAAAACCAAACTTGAAACAAGACTCCTTTGCTTTGTTTGCTTGGTGTGGCTCCAGTAATTGTATTAGTGTTGCAATTTTCTTGTGGCCCTTTCATCTGAAATTCACTATTTTCTTCTTCTTTTTCTTCCTCTTCTTTTTTTTTTTTTTTTTTTGTATTTCTTGTATTGTCAAACCATTTATCACTCCTAGAACTGAGATGTTAGGCCTTGTGGAAATTTGTGGAAATTACAGTAGCTGATTCCCTGGAGTATGAGCCCTTTCCCTTTTTGAATTTACCATTTAACTGTTTACGTTTTTATTTTGTTAAAGATAAGTTCATAAGAAAAATGTTTATATATATATATATATATATATATATATATATATATATATATATATATATATATCCACATCATACTGATATGATTCGCAATGAGCAATAAAACCTTATATCTTTGCTACTAATTAGTTACAAACATAATGAGACAGGGTCAGCAAACACTCCTCTCCTCTCTCGAACTATTCATTTAACTGTTAATGTTTTATATTTCCTTTCATTTTACAAATGCCTTGGTGAAAATCCATCTTTTGTATCTGTTGATATTAATTACCTCTAAAATACATGGTACCAGTCTTAACCACAGCAAACAGATACCTTTCATACCCACCAACGTTTGATACATACACCTGAGCCAAAATCAATGGGAGATGTCCAATATAAATAGCTACATATATTCTGTATGTGGCATATCGAACTGTACCTTGCACATAATCAATACTGCTAGGGCAATATTGAGAATCACAAAAATGAAAAGACACAAATTAAGGACTCAAACTTGTTGACAAACAGGGTATTTACCAAGCCTCTCTGCTCATTCAGTTGATGTGGTTCATGCGTTGGCCAAAATGTTCATACTTGCAGAAAATCCTATATGACAAGATGCTAGAAAAATGAGTCAGGATTAATACGTAGAGGACTGAGACAAACTATATCATTATAAGTGGTATGTGTGGTACAGGAAAGCAAGAATGACCTCAGTGTCTAAAAATAACATACACAGCTAAGAAAACACACTTAGGGCAAAAGTCTGGTCAAATTCATATTGCACTTAACATGCAGTTCTAAGTAAAGTGATCTATGAATGGAAATTTGTGCATGTATGTATATAAATACATGGGAAACTGCCCTGACAGCAGTGTTGGCCTGTGGCACAGACAAACTATGCAGTCGCCTAGGGCCCTGTGGCTCACCAGGGGACATTCGCATGGTAACATTTATAAACATTTTTAATTCTTAATTTTCTTTGCCTGCTGGATCCAATCATCAGGCTGGTGCTGCCTATATGCAGAATGTTTTTAGTAATTGTTGAAGCGACTGCCTTACGGTTGTTTGGTATTGGTGAGACAGGCAAAAATGGAAAAAGCATAGTCAACTATTAGATGTTGTCAACATGTTGTTGTCCACAAGCTAAAGACTAGCGCTCTCTGAAATTAAATTTATGTATTTATCATGATCAATTTTAGTTCTAAACTAACATTTTAACTAACCATAAGTATTAGCCCGGAGCTGACAACAATATCCCAGAATAGTCATCAGCCCGCCAAAAAAACTTCATATGTGTAGGAGTTAGGAGGGGGGGTTATTGGGCTAGAGTTGACCCAAGCTCCATGGATATGATTAACTTAACACAGAAATGGGTATTTCAAATAAATAAAAGGATTTTTTTAAAGATCATTTGCCACTGGCACCACTCTGCACACATCTGCAGTCTATCTCAGGCAACCATTCACACTCACATTCAAACCCGCAGGCAGAGTTACCAATTAACCTAATATGCATATCTTTGGACTGTTGGAGGAAACATCCAGATCTATAGTGAATTTCTTTAAGAAAGCTATGTATCATATAGTAAATATACTGTAAATGTGAAAACACACAGGCAATGTGATAGGTAAATAGATATAGAAAGTAGTTCAAATTCAAAGTTCCATAACAAGTATAACACCCTCCCCTTCTTCATGCCCCAGAGAAAATCTCTGCACGGCCCTGATTTAAAACACAAAAGGTGATGGATTGCATCTCACACACTGCATTGTACTAAATACTAGTGGGTTACGAAGTTCAGGTTAGGAATTTAGTGGCAGATTGCGATAACATTTGCTTAGCACATTCACATTTCACAGACAATTAACCCATTTTTACTGTCCCAATGGCTTCCCTCTAGCACCACACTCGGACAAACATTACATTTACAGCCTCATGAGTGTTAGGGATCTGTGTGGTCTCCATACCCACTGGAAAAGGAGAAAGATTTCCCTGGTTGTAAAAGACAAAGTTGTTACCTCAGCTTAAATGCTGTAGTAGTTGGTAGAAACTGTCAAAATGACCTGCTAATATTCCAACAACATATACATTGTTGCCTCAAGGCTCTCATTTACATAATGTGGTCACACTTACTATGTGGCCAATGAAGATACAGTATTTGGTCATGTGATTTGTGGGCGCTACCACACCCTATAGATTGCAAGGCAGGGGGAGTACGTGAGACAGTAATGGAAAGAAACCAGAACCATGCAGCTACAGAGGAATGACACTGGTTTGACACTTCATATTTAAACGTTTGTATGTGTGCATCAGAAAACTTCATTTTATAGATTTATATATACATACATATTTATTTAATCTTATTTAATCTGAGTTTGGGTAGGGAGGTCTTGGCATGTACACTTGTTAGGTATTTTTATACAGTATGTTATGTGACCAGTATTTTGTGGCTGCTAAACAAAACAAAGTGAAGTTATACCTGCCATTGATTACATTGATTACTGATTTTGGATACATTTGTGTTTGTTTTTGGATTAAAAAAGGAGAATTATGCACATCTCTGAGTGCACACTGGCAATGAATGTACATAAAAGCATAACCATTAGGCCAACAGTACACTCCCCTCACACATGTATAGACTCAGACACACTGACAGTAACACAGAGAGAGTTTTCACTTGAATACACACCTGTCCTTACGCTCTATGGTACACAGCACACAGCCTGTGTGTGACACACATGCATGTGGATGTCAAAGGACCTCCACAGTATTCATATACACAGACTGCTTCTCATAGGCCAAAAGTCCTTTAAAGCAGCCCAACTCCCTTTCTGTCCATGTTTTTTATATTGTTCTTATTCTGTACTTTCCTTTTTTGTTCATATACTTTTGATGGCTTGCTCCCTGTTCTTTCTTCATTCTTACTTTCTTCATTCTGACTCTCTGGCCCTCCCCAGGGTTCTCAGTCTTTTGACCCACAGGAGGAATAAATCTGCATGATTTTACTTCAGAAATGTCCCCAGATGTAGTGTGTCAGTGTGTCAGTGAGTCAGATTGTGGCATGTCAGTGGGTGTCTTCATATTCGTGTGTGCAGACTTGGGTGTGCATGCATAAGTGAATGTGACGGTGTGTGGAGTGTTTTAAAAGAGAAAGAGAAAGGTGATAATGTGAATGAGCAACATTTGATATTCCTTAAAATATATTGTTAAGGCTATAATTGTTTTTTTCACCTCAATAACACATTTCTAATATTTCAAAATAAAATACGCATTTTTAATTCTTTTCTAGCCATAGAAGGAAAGAGACATAAAACAAATGAGGGCAAGTAAAAAAAAGTACATTGAACACACATAATCACAGCAGTAATCAATTTACTTGTTTTCAATTCTTAAATTCCTACTTTTTTCACAGTTTTCTATTAAGACAACTTTTTTTTTTTTTTAAATGTGCAGGTATAACCCTTATCTGATAAGTAGTGTGTCCACTTTACTTTAATAATCAGTTAGATGTGACTTTATTAGAGGTAGACAAAATGGGTCCTTGCACAGGTGAATGCAATGTAATAATGTTATATCTGTAGTATTTTTGTGGCTGTGGTTTGCTATGTGTGTACTATACTGAACAATGTTAAACTCTTCAGGTGCTCAGGTAATATTTTTTCTTAACAGCATGACTGTGTGCACACATGACTTGGTGCTCTGTGGCTATTGAAAGGGAGTGAAAAATTTCTGATCTCTTCGCACAATTTCAGATTTCACTCTGCGAGTGCAGAGAGATTGCATAAGCTGTCAGTCTCAGGCAGGGTCTGAATGCCTTAGGCTTGAACCTAAATTTTCAGGCCTGTGCAGGTTTCTAGTAGAGTGGCCTGTGATGTATACTGTGTGTGAAGCTGGTGGGAGAGAGCTGCTGTCAGGCTGTGTGTAGGTCAGCTGTCATGGGTAATTCCTCCAGATTCTAAAGCCTTGGCAGAGTATATGAATTTAATGGCTGCACAGACTTTCTAGTAATCCATTAACGGTGTTCTTTAGCTAAATAAATATGTATGGCACAATACCCTATATAATTTGTAAATACTCAAGTTTCATAAGTGAAAAAGACTAATTTGATGGGTCAAATCAGACACTATAACAAAATAGATGTGCCAGCTGACTGCTCAGTTACATTAGTGAAGCTGATAATCTCTCAGGTCTAAACAGCTTGTGATATGTGAAAATTCCTCCTGTGCTCAGTTTTAGTTAAATATTTAAACACTTTTTGATCTATAAGGCAAGAACATAACAGTGCATATGTCTAAGAAATGTAGGAAATGTTCACTAAGCTATAACCTCAACCCTCCAAACATTTTGAACTACAGGAACCCATATCTTATATGAAAGTAAGACCTGAATCCCAGCTTGTCCTGGGTGCTGTGTAAACTGGCTCACATACAAACTTAAATGGAGTGGACTCATTAATGTTATTCATTACATCTTCCTGTGAGGAAAAGATCAATCATATTTAAAATATCTGCTTTAGAAAGGGCTCGTGTAACAAGAAGTACACTTCCAAGAAAACATCTTAGTCCATGTTCTAACTTGTGATGTTGCTGTCAAAACAGCAGCTCATAGCACTGTTCCACTGCACTGTTTGCACATAACTACAAAGATAGTAGATCAGAGAGATGAGATTTGAACATAATGTTGAGGGGGTATATTCAGCCATTGATGTGGATGTGCAGGAATCAGGAATATGACAAGAAAGAGTATATAACCGATATCTTAATGGCAACATAGTTTTGGCAACATAGTTTTATGGTTCAAAATAATCCGCAGCATCACATGCAAAATACAAATGCCTCCCCTGAATGAAAGTGTATTTGTGTGATCCAGCAACTTGAATCCAATATGAAATCTGAGTTTGAGAGCATTTCACTTTTAGTTTTGTTTTTACACATACCTTGTAATTTATAGCACTAAATTCAGAGCTTAGACATGTCACCATCTTTTCTTCACAATGTGTTGCTGCATATCTAGGGCCCAAGAATTGAAACAATGGCCTGAAAACATTGGCACAGATTAGACTCACTGCAAACTTTAGGAAAAAAAGTGCATGTAACCATCACAATACAGTGCTTCTCTGTAAGTGAAAGGGTTTCTATGCAGTATGTGTGTTTTTTACTGATGGTTTAGGATTGGTTATGTTTAATGGTATATGTTCAAAACATGAAAGTTAATTAATGTTTCTGCATAAGGTACTTCTGTGTCCCTTTGTGTGTATGTGTGTGTGTGCGTTCACACATTTCACATATGTGTCAAACATCACACTGGGTAGCCACATAAAACACTGGGCAAAGTAGAAAATGCACTATTATATGCAGATATAGATATAGATCTTTGATTTCAGTATTTTACAAGTGCTACTGTGACAAAATACTGTCTGACTCTAATATGACTTGACTGAATAAAAGATTTCATTCATTTTTTTCAACATCAGACTCAAACCAGCCTTTGCCAAGTCTTAAGCCTTATATGTGGAAATTCAAATGTGCAGGAATGTGGGAAATACAGCGACACTTTAAAGAAGAGCTACTGTATGCTACTGTATTAATATTAAAGTGCACTGAAAAGGGAATTTTTACATATGAATTAAGTATTTGCAAACTTCACATTCCAGTAAATAATTCCATCCAGCTGCATGAGCTAGAGGTAGTTGCACTGAACAGAGTCTGCGGTTCCATTATCAGCTCCTCCTGTTCCCATCTGGAAGTATGTCCTGTTTTTTTCCACAGGGAGAGCTAAAAAAGAATTACTTAGCAGAGTACAGGTGACATTTTTCTGTCACAACATTGCCATTGTAATATTAGCAACATTATCATTAACATTGGCTTAATTGACCCCTTATGTGTGAAAGCGTTGTTGGTAATTTCAGATCCAGTTAGCTCTTTGCAGCTCGTTTGCATTGTTTTTTCAAGCCACATGACTTTGTCCCAACACCACCCTGAAAATAGCTGCAGCTGTTTGAAACAAGCCCTCCTAGGATCAAAAGACATAAATTAAAACTAAAATGGAGTAAATGTGTTGACCTCCTTCAACTTGCATGTATTTTAATTTAGAGTTGGATGTTATACCTTTTAGGTTGTGCGGTAATAGAGATGTAACTAAGTGGCCCGCTTTCAACTCAATCTTGAACTCAGGTCTTACATCAGGTAACAGCTGTTTAGTCATTTCTTTGGCCAAATTAGATCTAAGCTTGTACTGTGAACTCAATATTGGAACCATACATGCCTAACTATTCGACATAGTACTGTATGGGACCTCTACAGTCCTTTATTCAAACTGCATGAACTACAATTCAAAGTAGGTTTTGATTAAAACTGATGATTCTGAAATTTAATAGTTTACTGCTTTTTATACATTGTTTCTATTTCTTGGCATTAAATTTGAGGTTACATTTACAAGAAAGGGACAACAAATGCCATAGAAACACATCAGTGAGCCACACCGTTGAACTGAGTGACATATTTAAAGGTGTTTTGGATACTGCAAATGCCCTGCGCTCAGAAATGCTGCAGAGCACACAGTCTCCACGCACATGCACTCTTTATACTATTGTAATCAACGGATTGTAGAAATGCCTTTGCCCACCAATTATGGAGAATGAAGACAGTTTATTTTTGTGGGATTTGTTAGGAAGAAAAATGTCAAAAAGAATGGCAGGCTCTTCTATGAGGGCTGGGTCCAGCATGCATTTATGTATAAATCTGTCCTAAAATATAGATAGATTTTTTTTTTATTCTATAAAAATGAAGAAACTACAAATTATAATTGTTATGTCCAGGTTATATTAAACATTGTTGAACTGTTTTGTTGTTATTGTTATTTAAAAAAAATAAAATCTACTTTGTGTGCCTGTACATATATTGGCTTGGGTTGGAAGTGTGTATAAGCCTTTCTGACCCAAAACCAATGTGCTCTTTCTCTAATGCATTTTTTATTTAGTTTTAATCCATTGTTATGAACTGTCATGCTTTTGTCTTCATTATGGCTAAAGATAACACACACATTTATGTGAATTTATTCTTGAATGATGCTGACTTCCATGCTGAATGGAAAAGCAATGGCAACACACTACAAAAGGTTTCTCTTTGCACAGAAAATTTCCTACACAATTTGTACCCCCCCATTAGAGTTTTGCATTTACAATGCTCTTATGCATCTTAATACATGACTCACTAAATTATGGTGTGAAGCCTGGTTTCACATTTCCTCCTCCTTGCACAGTTAACAAAATAAAATACTTTCACGCCAACTCTCAGACAGAAAAACAAAGAAAATTAGCATTTAAGCTAAATTAGTGACTCACAATTTGATTGTGTTAACTAAAAGTGACACTTGCAAAGTAACTGGAAGATAAATTCTGTTTTACCCAAACACTGTTCACTGTCACATAATAATAAAATGTGAATTTAAAAAACACTGTGACAAGGCAAAGTTACTTTTGGATTTGTGGTTTGTGGATGACACTGCAGTGTTTGTTTTCACTCTAAAATATTCTCTCTAGTGTAAGTTGAAAAAAAAAAAAAGATGGAAATAATTATGAGGCATAACCAAACAAGTGGAACTGTAATGAAATCTTGACAGCTCCATTGGAGTATTATATGGTGACTTCAGAGCTTTTGCTTTGAGCTGACATGTTCTCATTACAATTAGTCCCAAGCACATGTGAAGAATGCAATGCGTTATTTTTTTCAGAGGAAATCTATATTTAAAATTATAACTGTAAATGAAACTCTAACTATACCAACAACTACATGACATCATAGAATCATTTTAGGAACCACGTGCTCAGCCATAGGAATTGGCTCACAGTAACCAACAAAAACATTTCCACTTATGGTCTGATTGACAGGAAGTGGTTCTTACGTAAAATATTGTATATGTCAGCGGATCCAGTGACTTCCACACAACTAAGGAGCATATGTAGCCATTTTAGATTGTTTGTTAAAAAGTTGTTTCCTAAGTGAATTATGTTCTTTTTTAGAAATACTGGCCTAAAGAGTATTTCAGTATATCAGTATATCAGTTTCCTACAATTTTTGCGTTGATGTGTGTGTGTCTTTATGTGTGTGTGTTGGGGTGTGTTTCTGTGTCAGACTAGAAACCAAAAAATATATTAAATAAAATAAAAAAAACGTCATTAACCTGCCCCCTCACTATGTGCTCTGCTGCTCTCTCCGCTTCGTCGAGTCACACTCACAATCAGGGCATCCAGTTCAAAGTCACGGCTGACCCCCCCCCACCGCACCCGTACCGATCATTCATGTACACCCCCATTCACACGCGCGCACGCGCACAGTTACTTGCGCGCTGGCTGGCTCACCAGTAGAGACGTCAGGATTGGACCCAGCAGGGGATCCCCAGCATTCCGTTTCTGCCTGGCTTGGCGTATCATCATCTTTTACCGGGAGGAGATGAGCTCGCGGCGGCCAACACTTGCCGAGGGCAGCAGTAACGGAGGACAGTCTTGTTTCTCCTTTTTGTCAGAGCGCGCTCTCTCTCTCCTTGTCTCTCTGTGTCTCTCCCGTTTTCTGTGCAGCAGACTATTTCCTATCCCGTGCAGCGGGTTGCCAGGACAGCGAGAGCAGAGAGCAAAGGGGAAAGGTGCTTCTCCACCTGAGATATTGAATTTTGATCAGAAAAAAGGCGTTTTGGATGAAAACACAGCACTTAAATCAACTCCTTGTTAGTTTAGTTGTTGCCTCCTCACACCAGAGACCGGTGGGTCTATTTTGGTCTATCCTCATCACCGGCGTTTCGCTCGTTCGTTTCACGTGTGCGTTCTGAGAGCCGCGCGCTCTGTTGCCTTGGACTTAGTACGCTCGAGCCTTTCTGCGATGGTCAGTGTTCATCTTTGTTTTTCACTAAACGTAGCTCAAATTGCAAATCACACACTCCGCGGTCAAAAAGAAAAAGCACAAGTTATCTTCTTTGAATAAAGACCAGCTGGAATAAACCGTAGAAACGTGAGTGGTATAGAGAAACGGATAGTGCGTTGATAAACGCGCTTTTTGTACTTCGTCTTTTTTTCAACCCTGAAATTAAGACGGGCAAGTGGAAGAAGTTTCTGTGGGAAAAGCGGAAGAAAACTACAAGATTGTGATCCTGAAGTAGGAGCGAAGCGAACTTCCACATCAGGACGAACAGGTAGGACAACCCTGACAAATGCTGAACATGACCAAAGACAAACAAACCAAAAATATACAAAGGAGATATTATGAACCGCAATGTGTGAGTGCGTCTGTGTGTATGTGCGCGTGTCTGTGCGCGCGCGCCAAGTTTATCTGGCGAGGTGAACTTTACGTCTTGTCCACGACAGGTGACATTCTGTCCCTTAAGATGGCAGATGATCGCCGTTCGCCGCGTCCACGCGGCAACATTAAACTCACCTCACCTGCTCTTTGAATCGGCACCAAGAAAACAAGCACACAGCAGCGAGAACTTTTCGAATTGGTTCGCTTGTTTTTCGATGACTTGAACAATGAAATCAACAGAACAAAAGCAGTTAGAAAAATATTTCTATTTAAATTGTCTCAGCACTTAATTCTATATCAAACGCGGGCTCGTTAATCCGACCGAGAGGTGTCTTGAATGAAGTCTCGGTTAAATTTCTCCTACCGTTGCCGTAGGTTTTTTCTTCTTTGAGGAGACCAGGATGTGCAGTGTGTACTCCACAACTGGTTTGTAGTCGCTACACAGTTTATAACGTGTTTTAATGTAAATGTAAATAATTCATGAATTGTGCACACCGACACTGAGATCATCTAATCTAATGGTAGACTATTAAACGCGCTTATTTTTTCACTATAGCTATTTTAGTGTGTGGTGGGAAATGTAAAGGTCAGATAAGAAGAAGAAAGAGCTTTGTTTCGCAGTGGGCTAAAAGAGGAAAAGTTATTGAAACTTTAAAAACACAATACAGTAAAGAACAAATGTGCCTTTTTGTGTGTCTTCATCAAATTATTTGACATAGCTTCCCACATTCAAAACAAGAAATTCTACAATATCACAATGTGATTAAATACATTTCCTCACCTCTGTGTGGAAATAAAGTCTTTGCAGATTGTGTTAATGAATTTTAGAACTGGGGCCATGCTCTAATAAACTATTTTTTTTTTTTTTTTTGTGAACTGACAACAGTGAAATTAAACTGTTCCTCATCTTCGTGTTTCTACTCATACTTGCCCAGTGGCATATAATATGATTGAGTATTACAGCTGGAACTATTTACATTTGTTCTGCTATTACAAATAAGACCATTCTTGTTTCTCCTTAGCCTTTAGCAAGTCTTTAAGTATATACACTGATAGCGGCTTGAATCTTCTGTATGTGTGTGTGTTTGTGTGTGTGTGTGTGTGTGTGTGTGTGTGTGTGTGTGTGTGTGTGTGCTTGCGTGCGTGCGTGCATGCTTGTGTGTGGTGTGCCTTTGTATGTGTGTGACAGAGAAATGTATTGCCATCAATCTATTAAATATTGTGACCACAGACAATTCACAGTGAAGGACAAGCCATCAAGGTAGACACTGGGCAGTTTTCTCTTTCCTCATACCTGCCTCTGTCTTACATTTGTAGCATCTCTGTTTGGAAAGGTAATATCCATAAATGCCCTCAAAATGTAAAATACAGTGAGCGTCTGTGTATTCCATGGTTTGTACAAATATACACTCTACAGTATATGTTACATTTTTCCTGACACTATGTGAACTTACTCACTCCACTGACCTAATTCCACTGATGCATTTGACATTTTGCATTGCCTTCTCTTCTCACCTTTGAGCTTTTAAATATGCACCTGCCTTTAATGAACTCTGCGACAGCTTTTAGAAATATCGCACAATTTCTATGTTTTATGATGTATGATGATTATTAACTTTAATGTCAACAAAAAACCTTCCATTAACTGTGTCTTGCAGGAACATTTGAACTGAATTTTTGTTCAGTGATTGGAGCTCCTTTATTTAATGTACAGCACTAGTATGGCTGTTAGATAAAATTCAATGTAGCTTATTTAAGTCAACTTCATATTATTTTTCTTGCTTTAATGTATTGTGATGCTGGCTGTATCTATACTTGAGGAGTCATCAGTGCAATGCTACTAATCAGTGAAAGGAAAGAAGTTGGGTTGTTTAGTTTATTATACAGTTCAGTATCATCATTACCATCATCATTACATGTTCAGGATAAGAACCGTAATAAAATAACTGTAGTTGTCACTGTTGTTATGTGCAGTGTAATAGCTGAATATATACATATACTGTACTTATACTGCAGGGATTGATTGTGGAGCTATGCTATATATTCATATATAACAATGAACTGAGCATGACTGACTAAATTATTCTAAATATAAATTTGAGAGTAGAATTTTACTGTATGTCTGTATAAAAATAATTCACAATATTGTTATGAATATAATAATATTGTTCGGTGGCTAAATTACACCAAACAAAAATTTTTTAAGGTTGTGATTCTGTTCTTCGCTGTAAAATCTCTATCAAAGGTGAAGCCATTTTAGTAAGAGATAATTAATTGTACAAACAGTTGTTAGTTATAACAAACAGAAGAACATAAAATTTAATTGTGAGTAGTGTTTGTACAGACACTGTGCAATTGTGCTGTTGCACAGATGGCTCCACAGTTCCACACCAAACACTAGAAGTTAGCAGATTGTAAGTGAAACAAATATTTAGTATTGTTGTGTGAGAAAAACAGCATAAGAACCTTTATGACAATGTCAGGCTTAATAGCACAAATAAAATGGGTAGATGATTATGGATTTTTTTGTTTTAAAGGATAATAAATTACAAATAAATAGCAGTTTTCTAATTATTGTGATTATGTAATAGCTCTGTTCTTTTAATTGTGAGCAGCATCAGTATGGCAAAAAATGAGAATACTTGAAAGAATTCGGTGAATGTCTGAGGTAAAAACATGGACAGAAAAGCATCTAGGCCTATTATCCATTAAATTATAGAAATTTGAAATTAAAAAAGAATGACCTTACGACCAACGGCTTTTTAAAAATGTTATAGTTTAGATGTTAAACCACGTTGAAATTGATTATCTTATTTACTAAACTTGTACAGATGTAAAACTAGCAGCTCTGTCTGGGAATGTCACTGAAAAAGTATATAGGAGCTTTGATTCATGGCCAAATTAAAGTGCTGCATGCTAGAGCTTCCCGTAGCACATGGACATTATAAACATTTCTAAATAACCTTTGCCACATTCACATAACTTTTTTCATTATTCATATTGCTGCATCTTTTCCAAAAACATTTATTTACCATGGGTTTCCTTTTGAATAAATATTTAAATATAATAAATGTTGGCTATTAAATATGTTTACCTGTTTGTAAATTCTGTAAAAACAACAACTAAACAACATCCACAATAAAACACAAAACATCAGACTTCCCAATATGCACCACACACAATGTTACTGTACCGAATCAGATTCATATCTAATGTTTCTGTAATTTTAATGTGGTGCTCAGTGGTGAGTCAGCTGGTTCACTTTAAACTGTTCCAATGACTAAAAGTCATTGGACATATCTATATCAAGTCCAAAATGCCCTGCTGTTACAGTATTTCAGCAGCAGATACAGATATCGTTTGCATGTGCATTTTTAATTATAAAGTGAAACACTACCATGTGTTGAAAATGGGTTAGCCTGGCCAAAGGGAAAATAAATGATACTTAAAGGTGGGAAACAGTGATATAAAAACAAACAAAAAAAAAACATCTGTTTTGTGTATTCTTGTATTTGTTTCAGTTTAGTGGCAGTACTTTGTTATGGAAACTTTAGTAACATTGTATTTTGAATTGATTATATCAGTTTCTTTATGAGTATGCATGTGTGTGCACGCACATACATAATCACATCATTTTTATAGTTATAAAAAGAAACTAAACTGTCTATACTTCTCGTATAGACAGTTTACTGCATGCTTATATTTTTTGTGTGTGTGGATGTGCATGTGTCTTTGAATGTGTAATGCGTTATCACTACCAGTTACCCATTTAAGACAATAAGCAACACACACACACAAACACACACAATCACAGGATTATATCAGTGCCATAGGGTGATATGCTATTGTTCAGACTGAAGATCAAGCTGATGACAGCTACTTGAAGCTTTATAAATTGACCTGTGTGCTGTGTGTTTTTGTCTATGTAACGGAGTTATCTCTAAAAATGCGGGAAAACAAAATGTGAATTTCGTCCATATTGCGATATTTCATTCCGAAGAGGAGATTTCTGGATGGGAGGATGAGAGGACATGAAGTTAGTTGGTGTGAGAGGAGAGGATGCAAGGACAGGGTTAGATGGAGGGACATGATTCGCTGTGGCGACCCCTGAAACGGAACAGCCAAAAGGAAAAGAAGAAGAAGATTGCAATATTTTATTTGATTTTGATAGGGGCTACTGTGGCAGGAAAGTAGAGCGGTTGTCCACCAATCTCGCATTTGTTGGTTCAATCCCCGGCTCCTCCAATCACATGTCAAAGTGTCCTTGAGCAAGACACTGAACCCCAACTTAGTTGGTGAGCGTTGGCCAGCTGGATAGCAGCTCCCTCATCGGTGCATGAGTGTGTGTGTTTGTGAGTGAAAATGGTGGAATAAGAAGCAGTTTTTACAGCTACGTGTTATTGCCAATGGATGCTATCTCGAGTGCCCACAAGCATGAGTATGGATTTGTCTTCAAACCTCGGGAGCAGGTCTGGCGAATAGTTAAAACATAACATATTTGTCCATCTATTGCAGATATGAGCAGAGTCGACCCCATAGCATATGGGGCGACTGTGGCGCAGGAGGTAGAGCAGTCATCCACCAATCCCCCAGATGGTCGTTAAATCCCGAGCTCCTCTGGTCACATGTTGAAGTGTCCTTGAGCAAGACACTGAACCCCAACTTAGTTGCTCCTGGTGAGCGTTGGCCAGCTGCATAGCAGCTCCCTCATCGGTGCATGAGTGTGTGTGTTTGTGAGTGAAAATGGTGGACTAAGAAGCAGTGTAAAGTGCTTTGAGTGCCAATAGGTAGAAAAGCGCTATAGAAGTGCAGACATTGTACCATATTGCTCCATATCAGTCAGGCACCTACAACTGCCATGCATTTTTTTTACAGCTACGTGTTATTGCCAGTGGATGCTATCTCGAGTGCACACAAGCATAAGTATGGAATTGTCTTCAAACCTCGGGAGCAGGTCTGGCGAGTAGTTAAAACATAACATATTTGTCCATCTATTGCAGATATGAGTGGAGTCGACCCAATAGCACATGTGGTGACTGTGGCGCAGGAGGTAGGGCAAGTGTCCTTGGGCAAGACACTGAACCCCAACTTAGTTGCTCCCAGTGTGTGATTGTTAGTGTAAATGGATGAATGGTGCTTTACCAATAGGTAAAAAAGCACAATATAAGTGCAAACCATTTACCCTGAGTTGAGGATCTGTCACCAATAAGAAAAACTGCTTTTAGGGTGATGTTTATGAAGCAATCCAACATGTGTATATTCACATTTGCACTTTTGGTTGTTTAGCTAATGTTAGTAACGACACCAACTACTAAGTAAGGTTGGAAAGTATTTTTATCTACCTACAAATGTGTAGACAGACATTTTCCACAAATGCAGAAACCATGATACCAAGCACCACATAGCTGCTTGTAGATTTGGGCAGATGACATGCAGACTCTTGTGGATATATTGGCGAGAAGTAAAGGTGCTGGGGGTGCTGCAGTACCCCCTGCTGGCTCTCTCCCCTATTCACAAAGCCATAATCCACAGAACTATAAAATGTTATATATATGACATAAACACATAAAAGCTTCAAAAGATGCAAAAGATGGTTTTCATTATTACTGACTTTGGAAGTGACTTTTTCATCTTTGACAAGAATCAGCAATGTGGCATGGATTCACCTCTCAGAAAACAGGATCGTTTTTCTACTTTTGCCTTCAATAGCCTTCATTTGCTATCTTTGTTTTTTAACACTGATGTAGTTAGAGAGAAAAAGTGAGGCAGAGGTTGAAGAGGATGAATAATACATGTAACATGATTGATCAGGACATGTGTGTAGGCACAGCCAGGGAACTGGCTGTTTTCATGTGTTGTTCTGCATGCCTATGGATTTGGTTTCAGCGCCACGATTCTCACTGATCTGTCCCTAAAATAGGGACCTATTGACTATAACAACCTTAAAGTTACTCCTACTAACAACCAGGCATATGGAAGTTCATATAGCCCAGCAAATCATTACATAGTAATGATTTTTAAATTGCTGGAGTGAATGGTTACAATTAAAGCGCATGACTGTGACATCAAATTTGAAGGCACTGATGACATTTTTTCCCCCCAGTCTTTTGAGTTGCCTTGTATCATTGAGTGATGACTTTGTATTGTATCTTGGAGGATAATAGTTATTTATTTAAGGCATTGTGTACAGTTTTCAACAATAACATTTTTTGTTCAAAATGTTCAAATGCTTCTAATCAGCATTATTTTGTAGAGCTGTCTACAAAATAACGTAAACCAGTCAACTGCATACACATAAGATCTGTGGTGGAATTAAAACAATTCACATCAGTTTAATAAGATTGTTTTAAAATATGTCATCAAGATGTTTTTGGATAAATAAACATATCAGGTTTATTTAAATCAGTTGGTCACAAGCAGAAGACTGTGAGAGACCGAATTCTTGTGAAGGCCCTACATTACAGTGAGGAGGCCCTTATAATATATATGAATAAATAATATAAAATATAATTCTGTTTAAAAGGGTAAACAAATTTGGGAACATTAATATATTTAAAGATGTCTTTCAGTTTTGTCAGCATACATACTTCCCTTTGGAAACACCCACAACATGGAGAGATTTTCTCTTCCTCCCTTTTTTACCCCAAAATACTTATTCCTGCAGTACAACATTTAGTTTGTATGATTACAGTATACAACTTTTTGGACAGTTTTTTCAGTTTCTTACCAGAGTCAAACCAGTGTCCACTACAAAGAAGTGGAAATCGGTCTGTGATCTAGCTCACACAGTTCACAAAAAAAAAAAAAAAAAAAAATATATATATATATATATATATATATATATATATATATATATATATATATATATATATATATATATATACATACAAGATGCTGGTACAGTAGAATCAGCTGTTTGGCTGACTGGGTAGAGTACCGGGTTGGTATGCAGAAGGCTGCAGGATTGAATCCCACCCACCCCACCAGGTGTAGCCTTGCCCATCCTTCAAGGGCCACCTTTGTGCCTGTACCTGGATAAATGGGAGGGTTGTAGCAAGAAGAGCATCTGCCATAAAAAAAAATAATAATAATAAACTGATGCCAAATCATCATGCGGAACATGTTCGGCTGTGGCAACCCCTAAAGAGACAAGACAAAATTTGTTGATCTTTGCTTTAGAATCAGCTGTCAGTGTAATTAGGACTAAACAATATAGAGCAATATTGTGATTTGTTTCAAAAGTTCCTCTTTTTGTATTATTCATTGCAAATAAGCTATTAATGATACCCAGCATTGTAGAGAAAAACATGCTGTATACACTTCTTTTTAATGTTGACTGTGCATATACTGTACAAGCGTGTGTGTGTGTGTGTGTGTGTGTGTGTGCACTGACTAGCATAACCCTTTCACGCTGACATGTTATCCAAACCACACACAGTACACTTTGACAAAAAACTACATTAAATTAAGTGATTTGATCCAACTTCATTTAAAGTGATGGTCTCACACACTTTGGCCGCTGATGTCTGCCAGCTGATACCTGGCTCAACTGTCCCACATGGCATTTGGAGGTTGCATTAGCAGACACGTTTTTGTTTAATAACTTGTCCAATACAGTGGGGCAGTTTTTTTAATTGCTGGCAGATATTTGTGATATTACTTTGTGTCGCTTAAGCACAACACTGATTCCTGCCACGCATCCTCAAAGCATATCCAAACAGCCGATGTGACTGTCCTTTTTTGCTTAGTGTGGTCTCTTGCTCATTGACATGAGGAGTTTGCTTCTTCCGAGGCTATTTTAAATGTGGTTAGCAGCACTGAAGTTAAATGTGTTTGTGTCTCAAAAAGTTCTTCATCCCCCCTCACTTGCTTATGATTTTTAAAACTTATTTCAAGTCAATAGATATTGTAACGAGAAAACGTCTTTTTTTGTCCTTTTGGCTTATTCTGTGAGTTCAGGGTATACACAGCAGATCATTGCCCACATGTTGATTTTGCACACTTTTTTTTTTTTTTAAGCCGGATGCCCTTCCTGACGCAACCCTCCCCAATTTATGCCGGCCTTGGACCGGCACTGCACAGCGGAGGGGAATGGGCTGTAAGGGGTTCAGTGTCTTGCCCAGAGCCATTTGTGAATATAGATATGTACACAACAATAATATAACCAGCCACCCAACAACATAATAAACATACAACCAATGGTTTGTGTATGTTTACATGTGTAGTAAAAGGTTATTGCCAAACCGTCTCTTGCTACATTTGAGTTCTACATACACAGTGGGTTTCAGCACATTGCTTACAGTGCGTGTCTCTTACTGACTTGTTGGCTATATTAAAAGGAGACTCATTTGTGCTTAGCCAGGCATAAATAGTAGTGTGTGTGTGTGTGTGTGTGTGTGTGTGTGAAATAGAGAGAGAAGAGAGAGAGAGATGTGGTATTGTACTCTGTATGTGTAAAATCTTCCATGCAGTGGGTCTTGTATCATGTAGTCAGCCCTGTGTTTCAAACGTGGACCAGTATGAATGAACACTTCACTACATCATCAAGATTTCTCACCTTTTACCTCTGCACTCCAATTTTGCTTTCATCCTTTCGCTGTCTCTTCTTTTGCTTCCCCACTGCCTCTTTCATATGAACATCAGCGACACTGTGGTGTAGCTTTGTCTTTTACTGTAGGGCTTTGTCAGTACATATCATCCCCATTGTTAGGTATGAGGAAAATCCACATCCTCTACAAAACACTGTCATATATAAAGTAATAGAAATATCTGAAATTATGAACTCACACTAAAATATTTATCCATCATAAAAACAATGTACTATTTATCCATTATTTGCAATTTATTATTGATATACGGAATAGATTATTATTTTATATTGGACTTCTAATGCACTGTGCTTATGTCTACCACCTTAGAGCAAGAAGGTCCCCAGTTCAATTCCAGACAAGCCAGAGGGGACTTTTTGTGTTCGAGTTTCAAGGTTCTCTCCATGCTTGCGTGGGTTCCTCCGGGTACTCCAGTTTCCTCCGAGAGTGCAAAGACACCATACTGCAGTTGTAAATGTCAGTGTGAATGGTTGTATATCTCTATATGTGGCCCTGCGATAGAGTCCAGAGTACCCCCTCGCCGTGTGTAGAGTGACAGATGACTTTGAGTACCAATAGGTAGAAAAGTGCTATATAAGTGCAGACCATTTGCAATTTGCCATTTACAGGGTTGATGGTTTGATCACCAGCTTTCCTGGCTCATATGTGGAAGCGACACTGAGCCAACACAAATATTAGGTCAATACATTGTGTGGTAGCTTGCTGCTAACTCCTTTTGGTTGATTTGCAGCATTCTTATTTATTGTAATTTGAAAACAACTATGTGAAGAAGCCAGGTAGCGCAGAGCATGTCAGAGTGTATCAGATCAGAGCAGAGAGGGAATTTTAATTGACATAGAGGAAAAAAAGGTACATTGTGTATTCTTAAGGTGCAGTGTGAATGCAAAGCAGAATTCCTTTTGGTTGTGTATATGTACATTGCAGTATTAGAAACAGCAATGTAGCAAAAAAATAAATTGGCCTGTGACAGAATGTTTTGTCCAGTGTGGCAGGAGTTTGTAGTTATTTTCCGTGCTTGTATACTTGCAATTGTTGTATAAATTCTAGGCAGTGGGCAGAGGTGCACTGATATTCCTACATAGCGGCGAACCATGCCAATCATCCAGGTGAAATTTCATGTCAAATTACATTCTAGTTAAATTTGTAGTTAAATTTTCTTTATTTAAACTGAGGTGAAAGAGTGAGAATATTTAAGTGGCTGCATATCACACATAATACTAAATAAAGTATAGGAAGGAACTGTAAAGTTCTTCTTTCTTAATATATAACTTAAATAAATAATAGAAATAAATTGCAGAATCACATGTAAAGTACCCTTAAGGTGCAGAAATATGTACATTTCCATGCTAATATAGCTAATATAGTTCTATAGATCTACAATACAGTTGTCGGCCTAAAACTGAACCCTGATGCTGAATTACAATATTTAGAATATATAGAATCCATTGGGTCAGACTTGAAATTCAAGAATATATTACTGTAAAGAATATGGCTTGGTCAGGTATGTTTACTAAACCAATGTCATAAAACAACAGAAGCTGTTACAGAAATGTTTAAAACATATATATTTATATATAATCAAAAATGAGATCTTATGGCTTTCTGTCCTAACTTATGGTCACTCCAATTTGAAAAGTAGAAACAGTGAAACAAATACTAAACAGTAAATGTTCTGCACTTACATTGCGCTTTTCTACCTATTGGCACTCAAAGCGCTTTACACTGCTTCTTATTCACCCATTCACACTCACAATCACACACACTCATACACAGATGGGGGAGCTGCTGTGCAGCTGGCCAACACTCACGGGGAGCAACTAAGTTGGGGTTCAGTGTCTTGCTCAAGGACACTTCGACATGTGACCGGAGGAGCCGGGGATTGAACCAACAACGGCGAGATTGGTGGACAACCACTCTACTACTTGTACTACTTGTATAATATTATATATTTTTTATATTAGTTGTGTGAATTACGAATACTCACAGGAAGTTCTTTTAAAAAGTCAGCCTCTCTCAACACTTCTGTCCTTTAAAACACACACAAATCCGGTCGATCCAGTTACGTAGTCCTGTACAGCTGTTTAGTTCTTCAGCGCACTGATCCCATGATGGTGGAACAAGCTACCAAACTCTGCACGCTCAGCAAACTCACTCACAATATTCAAAAAACTGCTGAAAACAGAACTCTGCCTATGCACTTAAATCTATTAAAAAAAAAAAAACTTCCTTTCTGTTTTTTCTTGGACCTGCATCTCATGAATTGTAAACACTTCTCTGATAGGACTTTGCTTTGATGTTTTCTCTTTGACTTAGCTTTTTGCTGCCTTGTACCTCACTTGTAAGACGCTTTGGATAAAACCGTCTGCTAAGTGACTAAATGTAAATGTAAATGTGCATGTCTGTGTCTCCATTATCTTTATATTATTTCAATTGATGTGTCTCGGTCTCTCACTATGTGTGTTATAATGTGCCAGTTTTTATTATGTTTTAATGATTTGTACAAAGAGTGGTAAATGCATATAGATGAAAAAAGAAAAGTGCAAATCAGATGAGTAAGGCAGAAAAAAGATTGTAATGAAGGGTATGTCCAGTGTACACACTGAGTTGTGAGGTAAAGAGTAGTTAAAGTCAAAGAATCAAAATACAGTTTTTTAGGAAATGGTCAAACTCTGCTGTGCATAAGTATCCAGCTTGTTTAACGCAAAGACAAAATGTAATGTCTAGTCAGTAATAACCCAGTTGATATTTGTGAGAGCTCTGACTTGATGATAATTTACTGTACAGAAGCAGTTTATGCATGAATTAAGTATATTGTTGCCACCTGATCCTATTATCTCCTGCTAGATTTTGTTTAGTTTAATTTCCTGTCTTTCCTCTTTCATATTGAAATTCTTTCAGCAGAGAATTATGGTAAATAGGCAAATGCTTGATTCACTGTACTGAAAAAAAAAAAAAAAATCAGAACAGAAGAAAAATGTTAAAAACTTAAAAACACACACTATCTCTTTTTAATGTGCTATTTTCATATTCTTTTTCTCCACTGTTGGCGTAGCAATGGGACATGTAATGAGTCCAGACAGCAACATCTTTGAGTACAAGATTGACTATAGGTGCAAATACTTGATGATGCAAATCATTAGTTAATTATAAAATGGAGTTTAGGTGGTAGATCTTTTACTAGTATTTACACTTTTTAAAACTAATAATTAAAGTTTTTTATAAAATGTTTCATTTTATCGTACCAGATTTTCTACTAAAATTAACTGCAGTTTTTAAAATAACTTCTAACAGCTTGTGTTTTTACAACAGATTTACAACACTGACCTTAACATTGGAGGAACGAATACAGAATACAGTGAAAAATTAGCAAAACATAATGTTCACCTGATCAGAACCTCCCTGTCATGTAAAATAACAGTAATTACTAATAATTACTTTTACGAGTAATTACGAGTAATTACTGCGAGCCCATAAGACCAAAAGAAAAACTGAAAGAAAATACAAAATGTTGTCCGTCACTGTCTGGTTTTACCACATTACACCAAACAATTTTTCTAATACAATATTCCCACGTGTTAGAATAAATACTGAATTTTTAGCCGTGTGTGTGTGTGTGTGTGTGCGTCCGTGTGTGTGTGTCTGTGTGTGTTATAATGTGTTTTCTTGTACCACACTTTTAGTCCAGAGTTAGGATTTAAAAGTGTACTGGAACCTTAAGATACTGACTCCTTTGGCACATTTCTTACCAACACGTTTGCTTGTTTTGTCTTCCAGTGTTGTGTACTTCAGTCCAGTCCTGAACGACACTGATGCTTCAGTGTAAAGCTCTCCTCTGCATCACACCTGGCAGCAACGGTAATTATGTATGACAGCACACACATACGAGCACACAACTGCACACACACAGACACAATGACACACATACACACGCACACACGCACACACTATGTGTCAATTGCAAAAGGCAAGCAAAGAGCTACAGTTGGCAAGTAGGCCAGTGTGATTATTCATATGATTGCTTGTGTGTACAGTATGTGTGCGCACTCACAAATGACTCGGTCCAGAGGACAACTGGCCCAGTTTAGCCCTTTAGACCCTTTTGGCTCTCATTTGTTGCACAGTTTGTGGAACTCCCTGGAAGTTACACATTATATAGTTTTTAATAGCTCGATTCAACCTGCAAAATAATATATTTTTCTAGAAATATTTTGCTTTCCTTATTTTTACATTTAGTCTTCTTTATCTTCTTGTGTCTTTTTGTTTCGCGACGTTTGTGAATGACGCTTTAGAGATATAAAATTGAATACTAAAGACAGGAGGTCTGTTGAACTAAAAAATGTAATTCCTCCTCTTTGTTATTCTGTTCTATATTTGTTCTTCTTTGTCTTTATTCTGTGATGCCCTTTCCCCCCATCCCCCGATCTTATTGAGATTCATCTTTGAGTTATGAAAGCTACTATAATACATTATCTTTTCTGACCAAAACACTGAAAAGTCCAACAGCGATGTGCGTAGATTTAAGACTTGCATGCCACACACACCATATTTTTTAATTGTTTCATCTCCCACATATTGCTGAGCATCTCGCTCAGGGACACACTTGGTGGGTAGGCTGGGATTTGATCCTGCTGACTTCTGCATCGCATCCTGCTGCTCCACCAATAAGCTACCAGGTTGCTTTACTTGATGGCTCACTGTTGTTCATTATAATGGTTCATGAAGTAATGACTGTGCTTGCATCTTTAAAACACAAGAAACCCTGTCAAGATGCCAAAATTATGCTTTCTGGTAAACATGTGAAGAGCATTTTCTGTTAGATATTGATGATTTAATACTTATTGATTTCCGATCACATTTAACACTGTCATTTCTGTCAAGTCAAATCAATATTTTTTCCTTCCTGTAGCATTCTATAGATAGCTGTCACTGCTCTGTCCACTGACTGCTTTTGGTTTGACTTATTTAATGGATCATCCAGTGGAATGCATTTCGCTGCAAAGGAATGTATGTGGGTGTTAAGTATCTATTGGTGTTTAACTTGTCTTTTGTTTACCTAAGTACAAATTACTGTCTGCTTTGGTTGATGTTGCAAGGAAAAAGTGAAGAGTCCTTAAAGCTAGTGGACCTTTTTTGATAGAAGAAAGTTTTTAGCATTTTCGTTTTGCTCTAATAGTATATGAACATGCTTCATTAACACTGACACCCCAGTGTAGACAACAGCAGAAGTTAACATGAGTTCTTCTGTGATTTTTTTACAACACATTTAAGGAATACAGTATTTGACTTTTGTATCCTAAAGAATATTACCCTTTTCTCTCTGTCTCGATAGATAGATAGATAGATAGATACATACATACATACATACATACATACATTAATGACTAAAATTAAATACTAAAATAACATTGGATTGAACTGCCTCCTCTTGTGTTTTGTTGTTTAGTTGTTTCTTTTATTCCGACGTTACTCTTTATATGTTGCCTTCATCATGTAATGCTCATATTTACTAACAGCCATAATTAGAATCAGTAATGTGCCTACTGGCCTAAAAAGGTGCAATTGACTCCCATAGATGCATACTTTACTTTTACATACTTTTGGCTTTAATGATAACTGAAAATGCCTGCCTATTAAATGACGTGAAAATATAAAAGTGGCTATTATTCTTGGGTTCTATCTTAACTCACTGTTTTGCATTGGTTTTAATGTCATAGCCTAAAAAATATCGAGAGTAGTGACAGTCTAAGTGCCATTTTAGGCACTGGGGCTCTTGGGCAACTTGGGGTTCGGTATCCTGTCCAAGGAGAATTCATCAACAGGTGGGGATGCATATTGAACCGCCAACTCTGCTCCCACAATTAGCTCCATTTATTCAATTCTATTATGTTTATATAGTGTTAATTTAGAGACAATTTAAAGGTACATTTAATGATAAGGTTGAGACCCTGCAAACTTACAGAGAAAAGCCAACAACTATCTTTGCTAAAATACAAAGACAAACTGAAGAAATCTTGCTGATGATTTTCAATGTAATTCAACTTTATTTATATAGTGCCAATTCACAACAAAGTCATCTCAAGGCACTTTAAAAAGTCAAGACTATAAAGATGTATAGAGAGAACAATTCCCCCTTGAACAAGCCCTAGGCAACAGCGGAGAGGAAAAACTCCCTTTAACGAAAGAAACCTCCAGCAGAACCAGGCTCAGGTTGGGCAGCCATCTGCCTTGACCCCTCGTAGTGAGTGGAAAGTGAAGAGAGAAAAGAAAAAGAGCAATAAAAGCAACAACAAAACATCGGGCAGGTTGGTAGGACCAGTAGCTGCACTCTGGAAAACACACAGCTTCAAAGCCTGGGGACACCTGCAGAGAGGGACAGAGAGAGGGAAACAGAGAAGGAGAAAGACAACTACGGGGGAAAACACACAGAGTTAAAGTCATACAGTAGTGACAATTGTGGGACGAGAGTAGAGGAGAGAGGGACAAGAGGAGGAAAGGAGCTCAGTGCATCGGGGGGTGGGTCCCCCAGCAGTCTAAGCCTATAGCAGCATAACTATAACTAAGTATAAGCTTTATCAAAGAGGAAGGTTTTGAGCCTAGACTTAAAAGTAAAGAGGGTGTCTACATCCCGAATCAGAACTGGGAGCTTGTTCCACAGGAGAGGAGCTTGATAGCTAAAGGCTCTGCCTCCCATTCTACCTTTGGAAATTCTGAGAACCGCAAGTAGGCCTGGATTCTGAGATTGACGTGGTCTACTGGGATGATATGGTGCTATGAGGTCTTCTATATATGATGGAGCCTGAACATTCAGAGCTTTATATGTAAGAAGCAGGGTTTTAAATTTTATTCTAGATTTAATGGGAAGCCAATGGAGAGAAGCTAGTGAAGGTGAAATATGATCTCTCTTGCTAGTTCCAGTCAGCACTCTTGCTGCAGCATTTTGGATTAATTGCAGGCTCTTTAGGGAGTTACTGGGGCATCCTGAAAGTAGGGAATTACAGTAGTCCAACCTTGAAGTAACAAATGCATGGACTAGTTTTTCGGCATCACTTTGAGACAGGATGCTCCTAATTTTGGCAATGTTCCGTAGGTGGAAGAAGGCTGTTCTAGAGATTTGTTTTATAACTTAGGTAAAGGACAAATCCTGGTCAAAAATAACTCCAAGGTTCCTTGCAGTAGTACTGGAGGCCAGACTTATGCCATCTAGAGTAACAATATGGTTGGACATTATATTTCTGAGATTTTTGGGCCCAAATACTATGACTTCAGTTTTGTCTGAGTTTAGAAGTAAAAAATTGTGGGACATCCAGCCCTTTATGTCTTGTAGGCTTGAAGCTTGATCAACTGATTTTTTTCATCTAGTTCCATAGATAAATATAGCTGGGTATCATCAGCATAGCAATGGAAATTTATAGAATGTTTTCTAATAATGTTGCCTAAAGGAGACATAAAGTAAAAAGTATTGGTCCTAACACAGAGCCTTGTGGAACTCCATAGCTAACCTTTGTGTGCATGGAGGATTCATCATTAACATGAACAAATTGAAATCTATCAGACAGATAAGATTTAAACCAACCTAGTGCAGTTCCTGTAATTCCAATGTCATGTTCCAGTCTTTGTAATAAAATGTTATGATCAATGGTATCAAATGCAGCACTAAGATCTAACAGAACAAGTATAGAGACGAGCCCATTATCTGATGCAAAGAGAAGATCGTTGGTGACTTTTCCCAGTGCTGTTTCTGTACTATGATGAACTCTAAATCCTGACTGAAAGTCTTCATACAAATTATTCCTATAAAGGTGATCACATAATTGTTTTGCAGCTACTTTTTCAAGTATTTTAGAAATAAAGGGGAGATTAGATATTGGTCTATAGTTGGCTAAATCAACTGGATCAAGACAAGGTTTTTTAAGTAATGGTTTGATTACAGCAACTTTATAGGCCTTTGGTAGATAACCTGTTTCTAAAGATAGATTGATGATATCTAATATGAACGTATCTATTAAGGGTAAAGCTTCCTTGAGCAGTCTAGTTGGAATAGGGTCTAGCAAACAGGTTGTTAGTTTAGATGAGGTAATAATTGAAGTTAGCTCAGAGAGATCTATGGATAAAAAGCAGTCTAACAGGGATTGGGGCCTTATTGATGATTCTAGCTCTGCTGTATGTGAAGATCTATCTGTAATATTTAGGGGGAGGATCTGGTGAATTCTTTCTCTAATAGCTACAATTTTATTCATAAAGAAAGTCATTGCTGCTCAGAGTTAGGGGAAAACTAGGCTCAACAGAACTATGGCTCTTAGTCAGCCTGGCTACAGTGCTGAACAGAAACAGGGGTTGTTCTTGTTTTCTTCTATTAATGATGAATAATATGTTGTTCTGGCATCACGGAGAGCTTTTTTGTAAATTTGTATAACGGTTTTTCCAAGCTAAATGAGATTCATTTAAATTTCTGGAACGCCACTTCCTTTCTAACCTTCATGTTGCGTGTTTTAAGTTGCATGTTTGTGAACTATACTATGGAGATCGCCTCTTCGAGTATTGTACGTAGTGAGGCTGCAGAATTGTCAACAAGATAATTAACTTGTGCAGGAGTAACATTAAGGAGACTACTTTCCATTGTATTAACATATGGTGAAGCAAATGATGAAAGAATATTTTCTTTAAATTTGTTTTCAGCTTTTTCACTTAAGCATCTGCTATAGTGGAATTTTTCCCTAACTGCTGTATATTCTGTTATTGTAAATTCAAATGATATTAGAAAATGGTCAGACAGAAGAGAGTTATGAGGAAATATTGGTAAATTATCTGCTTCTATTCCATACATAAGGACAAGGTCTAACGTGTGACTAAAACAGTGAGTGGGTTTATTTACATTTTGGGAAAAAACAATTGAATCTAATAATGAATTAAACGCAGTGCTCAGGCAGTTACTGTCAGCATCTACATGAATGTTAAAGTCTCCCACTATAATGACTTTATCTGTACTAAGCACTAAATCAGATAGAAAATCAGAAAATTCTATCAAAAACTCTGAATAAGTGACTGGAGGACGATACACAAATAATTAAAATAATTAGTATGACTTGGGGGGTTGACTCATTGAGACTGACATATTCTTCCTGCAAGTTTCAGTGAGACAAAATAAATAGAATTGATGATCGCTTATTAAGTCATTTACTAACAGAGATTTATAAGAGAAAGATCTGTTATTTAATAATCCACATTTAATAGTTTTGGGGTTTTGTTCAGGGAGCAGACACAGTCTCTATAGGTACGTGGGAGCTGTGGGGGGGTGACGGTTGTAAGGATACTGCAGAGAGGCGTGTAGGACTGGATCTCTGCATCCTAGGTTCAACTCTGGATTGTCATACTTTTGGTTGTCTAATAAAACCAGCCATATTTCTTGATAAGAAAGCTGCACCATCTAAAGTAGGATGGATGCCATCTCTCCTAATCAGCCTAGGTTTTCCCCAAAAACTAGTCTATTGTAGCCCACTTCGTTTGCTGGAGTCTCTAACTTCACGTTTCTGACTATAGAGCTGCCAATTACCAGAGTTGGTTTCTCAGCGGCTGTGTCGCTGTCGAGTGGGGAAAATCGATTGCAAACATGAACCGACTGGTGGTGAACCTCGGGCATCTGTTTAGCATTAGATCTCTTACGAACCGTCACCCAGCTGGACTGGCTTCCCAGCTGCTCGGGAACTGCCAGGTGACAGCTAACAGGGGCTACGCTAGGTTGGCCTGCGCCAGCTACCGGGGCCTGACTAGCTGGATTATTTTCCGCACTTCCAATTTCGTGAGCCTCGCCTCCAAAGCTGCAAAAACCTTACACTTATTACCCCATGCACCGTCATGTGTTCAGCACAACAACAGACACGTTAGTTTACATCCACCTAAAGCTGTATGTGCTAACCTTAATGCACTCCACAACTGTTCAACTTAATGTGCCAAAAGGTTCCCCATCAATAGCAGACAGAGGAGGATAGGGATCAGCAATTGGGACTGATTTCATGTTCATCCATGTTAAACTTCACCCAGTTTCCATTTGAATAACGACATATCACTGAGTCTATGTGGGGACTTTGCTGTTGTAGATTTGAATGAATAGCCCAGCAACACTCCCTGATGACCTTAAAAGGCTTTTACTCCAGATGTGAGACAGACAACAGCACTAAGTTCAAAGAAATAATTTTCTCATTCAAACCCAGTCACTCTGCTCTCATCTTTAACTCAGAGGAAGTCTTGAGAGCCCTAAAAAAAAATTACATAAATAAATACAGTACCAGGGCCTGACAACATTAGTTGACGAACCCTGAGGTACTGCACTGAGCAGCTAGGGTGAGTGTTTTAGCTTCTGTTCAAGAACTCCTTGGCCGGCAGCAAAGTGCCCCAAACCATGAAACTCCACAGTCATTCCCATTTCAAAGAAGGGTGGCATCATCAAAGGCCTTTATGACCTTTGCCCCGTGGCCTTCACCCGTCTGGGTATGAAGAAAATGGAGAAGGTCGTCACAAACTACATCATCAGTAAGACGGACTCATTGATGGACCCTCTGCAGTTTGCATATCACACAGGCAGGGGAGACGATGACGCAAAAGCATTCATCATAGACACCATTCACAAGTACCTGAAACTTTCCAACACCACAGCCATACTTCTGTTTGCAGACTTATTCTCAGCCTTTAACACCTTGCAGCCCCACATTCTGGCCCAGAAAGTCTCCAGCCACTTCCACCTGGATGACCCGCTTATCCTGTGGATAATCGACTTTCTCACCAACCGACTGCAGAGAGTTCTGGTGAAAAACACTTTCTCTGGACTCCTTCATACATCAACTGGCTCCCTACAGGGCTGTGTCCTCTCCCCCGCTGCTCTTCATCCTCTACACTGATGACTGCAGAGCCTCCCAGCCAAACCGTCACTTGGTCAAGTTTGTGGATGACACAGTCCTCCTGTCTCTGCTTTCTCTGCAAATGAATGTGGAAAAGACCAAGGAGATGGCTGCAGCAGTCACAAAACCATCCATGGGAAATCGGTGGAGATTGTCGAGGAGTATCGGTACCTGGGCACCATCTCTGACCAGCTGCTGAGATTCGCCTCCAATGCAGAGGACATCCTTGGTAAATGCCAGCAGTGGCAGTACCTCCTGAGGAAGCTTAATGCATTTGGAGTCACCAAGCTCGTATACCAAATTTCTACTATGCCATGTATTCACTTTCTCCTCCACATCCTGGTTTCACTCCATTAGTATGCAGAAGACAGTCAAGGTGTGTTCTAGGGATTATTGGATAAGAAGTGCAGAGCCCTCTCCACTCTGAGGAGCAGACACTGAGGTCATCTGGGAGAATCCCACAGGACCCCTCCCTTGTCCTGTTCCCTGCATATGAGTGGCTTCCCTGAGGATGACAGCTGCATTGCCCCAGCTGCAGGACTCAGAGGAGAACAACCTTTGTTCCAAGGCTGTCCCACTCCTCACAACCATCCCTGCCCCTCCCACAACCCAGTAACCACCATACTCCACACTACAAGCCACAAGATTCCTTGACTCACACATGGAAACTCACGGTCTGTATGTTCGTTTGCAGAACAGTTTTTCTGACACTGTGACCTGCAGCACAGGCGCTTCCCAAGGGACAGTTCTATCTCCCTTTCTCTTCACCCTGTATATCTCTGTCTTCATGTACAACTCAGAGTCCTGCCACCTTTAGAAGTTTTCTAACTGGTGTGAGAACAGTCATCTCTAGCTCAAAATCAGTAAAACAAAGAAACTGGTGGTGGAATTCAGGAAGTCTGGGACTCCTGCCAATCCTCTCTCCATATGAGGAGACAGGGTGAAAGTAGTTTTGGAGTACAAATAACTGCGTGTCCCCCTGGACAATAAACTGGACTGGTTAGTTAATGCAGCATCAACATACATGAAAACGCAGAGCAGGTGGTATTTTCTAAGGAGAAAACATCTGCAGCACCATTGTTTTTATTTCATTTATATTTATTACTCTAGCTGGGTTTTTTCTTACTGATTAGTAGTTTGTATTTGTATTTGTTTATTGTCTTGGTTTGGTGGACGTTTTTTCCTTGCGTTTGTACTTTTCACGTGGAGAGCAGCTGCAACAAGCAACACAGTTTCCCTTTGTTATTATCTTGAATGTTGAATCTTGAATTCGCACGCTGATAAACTCTTTGATGCACACACATATAGAGATCTGGACTCAGCTGTGACAATGACTCTAATGTTGCTGCTATATACCTGTGTTTACATAACTGCACAATATTTGCATTAAGTTGACTCTTGAGACATATAATAAGAACAATAATAATAATATAATACATTTCATTTATAATGCACTTTACATTTGAAGCAAATCTCTGTGCTATATGAACAGTTAGTTTTCTACTTCAAAGTTTTTACCACCCATTTTATCTTCTTACTTTTGTTATACTATATCTTATATAGTTATATATATAATTGTAGTTGTTTTGCACTAATACGCTTATTTGATCCCATTGTCACTACAACAGTTTTATTTGCATTGATGTTGATCCATATCATCCCTTTTAAATGTGTTACTGTACAGATGCATGTAGGCTTTTGTTCATATGTAAATCTATGTATAAAGTGAAGCTGAAGTTGTAGTCAGGAATTCTCTGACAGAATCTGGCTCAGTGTGGGCAGCTGTCTCGACCAGGTGAGTGGAGAGTGGCAATTAAAAAAAAAGAGCAAAAAAGAAGCAACAAACAAAACTGGACAGGTTGGTAGGGAACAGTAGCTGCATATTGGAAACACTCATCTCCAAAGCTGGGGATATCTGGTGAAAAGTACAGACAAAGGGAGATAAAGATGGAGAATCACAATCACGGGGGATTGAAGACAGAAAGTTATTTTATATGTAATGATTAAAATCTTAACTCTTGAACTTTCTTATGTAAATCAACAGATTCAGCACTGTAAGCATAAAATCTAATAATTCCGGAGAGTTCCCGAGGAGCTAAATATTTATTTGTGCTTTCTGCATATCATCCCTTTTATTTACATTTGGAAAGTGCATGGTGACTACATCAACTATTCTCTTTAGATTGATGTCCTCCAGGATTCCAAATATTTGTATTTTTCAAATACAAATACCTGTACTTTAAAGGCTTGAATTATTGTTGTAGTCATGTAACACTACAACAGAGCTTTAGAGATACAATGGAGAGCTGCATTACATTATTATTATTATTTGATGTTGGTCAACACATTTTAAAAGCAAGAGAGATGAGTGCAATAAAAAAACAAATGAGTAAAATGTACTGAGTGTCCCTTTTCCCTGTTCGTTCGAAACAAGAGCATAAAACATAAAATAGGCAACCAAGTTGCCAGTTATTTCAGTTTGAAGCTGTTTCAGAGTTTTATCAAATTCCTAAATGTGGATCGTTACCCTCTAATTTGCTCTGTTCTCTCAGCACTTCCTGGCTCTAAGGTTGGCCCTTAGGGAGCATAAAACCAAGCAAGTTGTTTAAACTGTAGGGGATTTGCCTCATGCAGGCCCATAAAGACCAGGAAGAAATCAGTACAAAACATGAAGAATCCCGCAGTGAGGTATTAATCACTACCTTCTTGCTATCTCAGTTGTTTTCCACAGTACTTTTCCCATGCACTCACAAATGCACGCACATGCTGTTTGGTGTCTACTCTTGGTGCTTTGTTCCAGTCATGTGAAGAGTGATGAAGAGAATCTTAACTGCCTCTTTCAATTGTTCTGTGGTACTTTGAGGAGGAGAAAGCTGATTCCTTTTAAATTGCATGCTCAGATTTTACCTGCTATAGATTTGAACCGTTGAACTTGAATGCATGACCAATAGTATGCCAGTGATACAGAATTCAATGATTATTTAAAAGCATATTTTGCGAAAAAACCCTGTGGAGCAGCTTCTTCTCACTGAGTCTGAGCAAAGGTGGGGCACAGCTAAGTGTCCCTGTCTGCAGCAGAGAGGGAGCAGAAAGCTTAGGTAAAGTCAAAGTTATGGCCTACCTTGACATCAGGCCTCGTTTAGGTACCAATATAAAAACACTGCAAATTAACGATCTGTAAGAGGAAATTATTTAAGCACTTGTTAAATGTGCAGAAAAGCGATAATTTGATAATCTGTCCCCGCAGTTCCCCATGCACATGTCATGTGTTCACCACAACAAGCATGTCGGTTAATAGCTAACTGCTACAGACACGTTAGTTTACATCCACCTAATGCTGTATGTGCTAACCTTAATGCACTAACCTCAACCTAATGTGCCACAAGATTCCCCATCAGCAGCAGACAGAGAAGGACAGGGATCAGCAATTGGGACTGATTTTATGTTAATTCGTTCTAAACTTCATCCAGTTTCCATTTGATTAAGGACATATCACTGAGTCTATGTGGGGACTTTGCTGTTGTAGATATAAATAAAAATGAATTTCCACTCAGTTGTAAGTTTATTGGGCTCAAAGTAAGTCAGTCTAATCCAACAGTCCTGTGGTAAATCAGTTTAGTTTGTTTTTAGACTTACTTCTCCATCAGCATCCTCAAAGCAAAAACTGCATCTGTTGTACTCTTTCTAGGCATGAAACCATATTGGCTGCTCACAAATGCCCACTGTCGTGGCAAAAACTGTAAGGCAAGTTTAGGAGGCAAAAAACAGCTCACAGTCTTGGTTATGGTGAGTTTAATCAGGAAGAGGGAGAAACTGACACAGCAGAACAGAACTATACTCAAGAGTGGGTCAATCCAAGGTTTTTCAGGTTATGGGTGTTTAACCACTCATCTCAGCTGCTGAATTTACACAAAAGAACAAAGGAATGACTCAATGCAAATCAACCTTGCAGAACATACATACAGGTGAACACATCGTGGTCAGGAATCTAATAAGCAAGTCTCTGAGACTACTCATCTTCTAGCTGGGACAGTTTCCTGCTGGGACAGCTTCCTGATGAAGCTCTGGTCTAAAGACAGTGCAGACAGAAGGTCTGCTGAGGTGCGAAATCAGAGTTCAAAGAATGCATATGATCACCTTGAACAGGCATTTTGCATTTATAGGAATTTCTCTGACACTCACCTCTGCCCTTAGCCTAGCTTCCACCACTCTTTCCCACAACATCATTGCTGCAGCTTTATTCCTCTGTAGTTGCCACAGCTCTGCACATCTTCCTTGTTCCTAAAATCATTACTAGTACGTCACTCCCCCATTCCTTGCACATCCTCTCCCGTTCCAAGATTTTGTTAAATGAACTAGCTCTACTGCCACCTCTCCTAGACACTCCCATACCTTCACAGGTATATCATCAGGACCAACTGCCTTTCCACTCTTTATCCTCTTCAACACTCTCGTCCCTTCACTCTTACTAATCTTTGCTACTTCCTGCTCCACACCAGTCACCTCTTCTACTCCTCATTCCCTTTCATTCATCAACTCTTCAAAGTACTCCTTCCATCCTCTAATCAATCAATCCTTGCACCTGTCAATACATTTCCATCTTTAATCACCCTAACCTGCTGCACATTCTTTCCATCTCTATCTCTCTGCCTCGCCAATCTATACAAATCCACCTCTCTCTCTTTAGTGTCTAATATAGTATACAAGTCAATTCAATTCAACTTTATTTATATAGCACCAATTCAAAACAAATTGATCTCAAGGCACTTTACAGAATAATGTCAAGACTATAAAGATGTATAGAGAGAACCCAACAATTCCCCCTTGAGCAAGCCATAGGCAACAGTGTAAAGGAAAACTCCCTTTAACCTCCAGCAGAACCAGGCTCAGGGTGGGTGGCCATCTGCCTTGACCGGTTGGGGTGAGTGGAAAGTGGAGAGAGAAAAGAAAAGAGCAACAACAAAACAATGGGACAGCTCCAAAGCCGGGGACACCTGCAGAAAGGGCCAGAGAGAGGGAGACAGAGAAGGAGAAAGACAACTACTGGAGAAAACACACAGAGTTAATGTCATACAATGGTGACAGTTGTGGGGTGAGATGAGAGGAGAGATGGACAAGAGAAGTAAAAATGCTCAGTGCATTAGGGGTTGGGTCCCCCAGCAGTCTTAGCATATAGCACCATGACTATAACTAACTATAAGCTTTATCAAAGAGGAAGGTTTTAAGCCTAGACGTAAAAGTAGAGAGGGTGTCTGCTTCCTGAAAGGTAAATGGTCTGCACTTATATAGCGCTTTTCTACCTATTGGCACTCAAAGCACTTTACACTGCTTCTTATTCACCCATTGGTACTCACAATCACACACACTGATGGGGGAGCTGCTATGCAGCTGGCCAACACTCACTGGGAGCAACTAAGTTGGGGTTCAGTGTCTTGCTCAAGGAGACTTTGACATGTGACCAGAGGAGCCGGGGATTTAACCAACAACTGCAAGATTAGTGGACAACCGCTCTACCTTCCTGCGCCACAGTCGTAGGCAGTCTGAGATCAAAGTCTACTGGGATGATATGGAACTATGAGATATAAATGATCGACCTTGACTGTTTTGATCTTTATATCTAAGGAGCAGGGGTTTAAATTCTATTGCCCGATGTTTTGTTGTTGCTTTTTGTTGCTCTTTTTCTTTTCTCTCTCCCCTTTCCACTCACCCCAACCGGTCGAGGCAGATGGCCGTCCACCCTGAGCCTGGTTCTGCTGGAGGTTTCTTCCGTTAAAGGGAGTTTTTCCTCTCCACTGTTGCCTATGGCTTGCTCCAGGGGGAATTGTTGGGTTCTCTTTATATATCTTTATAATCTTGACTTTATTCTGTAAAGTGCCCTGAGATGACTTTGTTGTGAATTGGCGCTATATAAATAAAGTTGAATTGAATTTAATTGAATTGAATTGAATTATTCTAGATTTTATGGGAAGCCCATGGAGAGAAGCTAGTGAAGTTGAAATATGATCTCTCTTGCTGCAGCATTTTTGGATTAATTGGAGGCTCTTTAGGGAGTTACTGGGGCATCCCGAAAGTACGAAATTACAGAAGTCCAACCTAGAAGTAACAAATGCATGGACTAGCTTTTCAGCATCACTTTGAGACAGGATGCTCCTAATTATGGCAATGTTTTCTTGGTGGAAGAAGGCTGTTCTAGAGATTTGTTTTATATGTGAGGTAAAGGACAAATCCTGGTCAAAAATAACTCCAAAGTTCTTTGCAGTAGTACTGGAGGCCAGAGTTTTGCAATCTAGAGTAACAGTATGGTTGGACTTCATATTTCTGAGATTTGTAGGCCCAAATACTATAACTTTATTTTTGTCTGAGTTTAGAAGTAAGAAATTGTGGGACATCCAGGCCTTTATGTCTTGTAGGCATGAAGCTTGATTAACTGATTTTTTTTCATCTGGTTCCATAGATAGATATAGCTGGGTTTCATCAGCATATCAATGGAAATTTAAGGAGTGTTTTCTAATAATTTTACCAAAAGGACACATATATAAAGTAAAAAGTATTGGTCCTAATACCGAGCCTTGTGGAACTCCATAACTAACCTCCGTGTACATGGAAGATTCATCATTAACATTAACAAATTTAAGTCTATCAGATAAATAAGACCTAAACCAACCTAGTGCAGTTTCTTTAATCCCGATTTCATGTTCCAGTCTTTGTAATAAAATGTTGTGATCAATGGTTTCAAATGCAACACTAAGATTTAACAGAACAAGTAAATATTCCTGTAGAGGTGGTCGGATAATTGCTTTGCAACTGCTTTTTCAAGCATTTTAGAAATAAAGGGGAGATTGGATATTGGTCTGTATTTCGCTAAAAGTAGAGTAGAAATTCTGGCCCAGTGGCCCGTGGACATCTGCTCTACCTACTGAGCTATAGCCACCCTATTTAAATGTGCACACTATTATCCATTACAGATTAAAGGCATGAGTGGGAGACATTCTGTTTTCCAACGTGGGTGAACTTATCATGTGTTTCCCACTTTGAGAGGTACTTTCTTTCCTGGAGGACAATCATGCTTTTGAATTTTGAATGTCCAAAATAAGCCTCGCTCTGACCTTTTTTGGACTTCAGTTGTGCTTTGGAGCCCATTGCTAAGTCTGACAGGCACATGGTGAATTCTCCATAATACTGATTTTAAGAGTTTAAATGCAAAAGTACATGCATCATTGTTTACTGACTTTTCTACCCACACTGGAATAATAACAGCTTGCGTTAAATACCTGGCCAAATTCCTGGTTATGATTTCTGAACAAGGAGTGCCAGTCTCTGAATCATCACCAACTACAGCTTTTCTTTGTTCTTGTGGAGTGTTGGTGTTGCGGGAAGGTGGGCATAGTGCTTGTACTCCGGCTGGTCTTTAGAGCTCCAGCCTGAGCAATTTGCTTATTGAATGATGTTGCACGGTTCACTTGTCTAGAGCTACCCATTGTTCTGGTGTTTATTTAGGATTACTTGAATTAAATAAGCCATCCTGTTTGTTGCATAAAGCATAAATGATAAAAGTGAAATTTAGATTTATACCTTGTTACCTTTATTCAGTGTATTTTTGTCTCCTGTCTTTGCTTTCACAATATCTAACTCATCTGTCCACCAAGTCTAACCACTTACATACACATGCTAGAAATGCTGTGACATTTTGAACTTAATTTCATATAATATACGCATTCGTTTGTGTTCTTATTTGTATTGGCCCGTGTTTGATTCCATATTTTCTACAATGTGTTAATTATATTTAACATTTGTGTTCATTTGTTAGAGACTAAAATTCTTCCAAGACCCTCTAAAACTCCAGCAGTCAAAGCTGGTTAGTTATTAGCAAGGTCTTGTTAGCATATTGCTGATGTAATTGTATACTTAATTGCTAATTAGGAATCTAATTGCTAATTGCATTGATTGGGGGCGTAATTGATGTGTGGTGATATCCTTAATACAGCAGTAAAGTAGGTTTCACAAGACAAAAGTCACTGGTCTGTGTTTATTGCTGACATTGTTTCCAATTACAATATTTCTATTTATAGGTAAAGGTATCACTAGCTGTACTATAGGTGCTGACTGCATCATATGTAGCATGATGCCTTTTTTTTACTGTTAGAAAAATGCTGGGTTCTAGTGCTGGATATTTAGTTATTAGCAATTTTTGATTTCCTACTAAGATTTTAAATATGTTTTTTGTAAGGTTATGTAAGGTTAGTAGTTTTAGTGTGTCACCAAGTCATCTGTCATCCTCTATCAAGCAATTCTCAAAACAGAAATGGTGGTACGTCTGTATACTGTCAAAAAATCTTTGATTGATTTCACAATCTCTTTGTTAAAGTTAAAGTAGAAACTATGTACACAATATTAAAAAAAACAAAAAAAACAGAAGAATTTTAGATGAAAACAGCTTCTATAAGCTAAAGTGACAACTATTTAGTGTGACTTCCCCTTGCACTTAGAATGTATTGAACTCTCTTTGGCCAAATTCCGATAAGAAGTATCTCAGATTTTCCTTTTTGAGAGAGATGAACGAAGTTTAGCATTTTCCAAGACAGGTTTAATGTGGTTGATAATGGTTCCTAATGACCTTGGTTAGTGAAAGGTGAAGTTAGCCATCATTTAAAAATTACAAATGCTTTTCCTCGTTGTATTTCATGAAGAACCTGTCAGGACATTAAAGATCAATTTTCTCATAGTGCATTGTCTCAGAATATGCATGTCATTTGTTAATGTGGGTGTGTGGGGGTGGGTGGGGGTGGCTGGGTGGGCAGGCGGGCTGAAGATGGTCACACTGATAATGGTTGCTCTATAATGATGTGATTGGTTGGCTGAGTGTGAGTGTGCGAGTGCAATAAACTGTGTTTAATGACAAAGCATAGCTATGTGTGTTTCTTGTGTGTGCACAAGAATGTGTGTGTTAGGGTTTTACACCTTGGTATTGAGGACATTTTTGTGGGTTGACAATAGTTTACAGATTAAGATTAAGACTTGGTTTTAGAATTCATGCTCTAAGTTTGGATAAGGGGCTCACTGAGTGTCCTTACAAAGACAGAAATACAAAAATGTGTCTGCGTGTGTCGTGGCATGTGCATTGATGGCTGAATTTGCCTTTGATGTGCCACCATCAGGGTAAAGCAGAAAAACAAATGAATTCACCTAACCTGCTCACAGTCATTTGCACACACATATCCACTTACAACACACACACACAGATGAAGACACAAATATTGTTTGTCTTATCATATTAGTTTTTCTTAAAGTTCACATCTCTGCATGTTTAATTACCTTTTTTGTTTGTGTGTCTTCTGGCTTTGTAAAGGTGGGTTTTGTAAAAGCTATATATTTTTTTCATTTAATGTGATCATTTACTGGTAAAGCAGCACTAGTGAGTGTCTGTGTGTGTCTTAACACACTGTTCAAATAGAGCTTTTCTGCTTTATTGTTCCCCAGCGAGTGGATGAAATTGACTTGTCACAATTTGTTACTTTGTTCCATCCGTCGATCCCTCCATGTCTACTCAAGTCCCATAGTCCCTGATGTAGTTACACTACAATATACTGGCAACTGATGAAATCTGTGTTTGGTTCCCTCTTTAGGTATTTATATGTACAGTTTATGTGTTTAACAAAGAAACACAAGTGGGTGGAGCAAATGCTAAGCCACCGATTAAAGTAACATGCATGTCTTTGGACTGTGGGAGGTAACTAGAGTACCCGGAGGTACTTGATAACTGTTCGTGCTGAGACCTAGCAAAGCAGTTCAAGCCAAAATACTGACCGCCACCCTTCATAACTTTGGCAAAGATGTTTCATCTTCCTATGCAGACGCTGTCTAGACAGACATGATGCTGTTAGTTCTTCCCAAACAATTAAATCGTAGCTTCACCCTTAGTTGGGCTTCTTGTTAGAACAGCCACAGCACAAAATCTTCCATTTGCCTAGATGGCTTGTCTGTGGACTAATGGATATCTAAATATTACGTGCATGCCAGTGCTTAAACAATCATTTAAGCATTGACATGCACAATAGCCACAATATCATGCAGCCTTCAGATGCTCAAAGCAGGCCTAACATTCAACTCCAGTCAAATTTCACTAATGTTACTAATGTAATTTTTACTAACTTCTAGGACATTTACATTTACATCTAGTACATTTTTGTTCATGCCATTAGTCTGATACTGTGTTCACACATAAGCATGTCCAGTACATTTTTGAGACATGTGTCATGCAAGCAATATGCTCCAATTTTAATCAGTGATCTGTCTACACTGCCTAGTCAGCTTGTGTGTTAATCAAAAACTAACCAAGGTTTTTCTACAGAAAACAGAGAAACGCATCAAGTAAACACAGATAAAACAATAATCTAGCTTTGTTACATAAATATGATTTCTATACACTGCCACAGTATTTTTTATCCGAAGCTTCTTCATGAGACAAATAAAAACAGAAAGATGCCTTACGCACTGATAATACCATTGTTGTTTTGTTGGATTTTTGAACATTAGCTCTCTCTTACCCAGTGAGTTTCTGTAGGCTCATTTATACTCTTTGTAAACAAAACACTTTTTATTTGAACATATGGATAAAAACATGAGATTTATGCTGGACCGGGGTTTTTTAATGTCAAATAATTGGACATTTAGTGCAAAGCATTAATATGTTATTAAGGCTTAGGATTTTCTTATCATATTTTTTCACTTTTTGTACTTTTTTGTGACAGAGTATTTTTATAATCCTTTCAGCCCAGTAGAACACATCTAAAGCACCTCTTTGATTTACATTAACAGATGGTTAGACTGAAGTCTCAATTGTAGAAATTATGTTTGGTGAATTGAAGCCGGATTTACTGTAATTTTGAACAGGATTAAACACAAACTATAGCAATGGAAAAACTGTGCTACCTCCGTTAAGTGTTCCAATAATACAGATGTATAATAAAATGGACTAAAATAATTTTCATTTGCGCTAGATGCGTTCAGCTGTATCCTGGGACTTCATGTTCATTGAACCATATTAATGGGCTTGTCAGTTAAGAACCCAACTAAAGCAAGGCACCAAGGCATAATGAATGAATCACCGATCTATTGCAGAAATTTAGATGTGTCCCTATTCAGTAGAATAGTCTACACACCCCTCTCCTGCTCTAATTAGCTTCTCAGCTTCCCACTAGTATGTCTTCATAGGCTTAAATTGCGCAGTGAGGACCTGTCATTGGTCTCTGTGGTTTTCATAAAGGCACAACACAAACGCAGATACACACCCATTCTTCTGTGCAACTGCACATATTCACACTGTTGTAAGAATAAACTAAAGGCACTGTTTGCAATTTCCTGGTTTTCTGCATAAAGTGGTTATGAATGTGTGATGTTCACCAGAGTCACAAATATCAACAAACACAATGTCTATGCTAATATTGCCTTAACAGTCATGATCTGTCATGTATTTATTGAACGAACCCACTAAACATATAAAAGTGATACTGTAAAGACAATGGTGTTTTAATAACGTGTTAAAACGTTGGTAGCATTAACCTTAAGCAAGTGTTTCCTGTTTGTTTCTTCCCTCTGGGAATAGAAAGAAACCTTTGTTTTAACTTTATCAGTTTTTACTTCAAGCTCACTTACTCCAAAAGCTTTTATCCATCTGCATTTTATCCATCTGCATTGAGAACCACTTTAAATGTGCATTTGAGCTCTGGTGGGTAGCTCAGGTCCAAACAGTAAATGAGTCTATATAACAGAGCACAATCCTGTGCGTTTCCAAAGTTTCCAAATCCATGTGGGTAATTGTTAGGCAGTGTGCGCTCCATCAGTATGACCTACCCCCATCACAGTTTGCTCAATGGAAATTTGTGCCTCAAGTTTATGTCCTGTAGGATAAAATACAACAGTGGTCACATGAACAACAAATAATATGTAGGTGTAAGGAACTACTTTTAGAGTTGGACCCAATAAGACACTTGACACAACCGCTCAGTTAAGATATTAATAAAAGTAATAAAATTGGCAAAGCAGCCCTTTCCTTTCTTTAAGCAGGTAACTTGAAGAAAGGGTAGGGGAACGGTGGGAGGAGTGTCCACTGGGGAAGATGTAGCTAATGCGACCTTCAAGTTGGTTTTTGATGAACCAATATAAACGGATAATGACTGGATTAGAACATCCAGCATTACCCATTTGATCTTGGATCTGTTAAGCCACATACAAGCTGGCCTGCTATTGCACAATTACTATTTTAAAGCTCACCTGCAGTTTCCTAAAAATAATCAGTACAGCTAAATTCTTAAACAATTTCAATATTAAATGCTCTCTAACCCCCCCCAAAAAACACAGCAAAAGTATTTTCTCAATAACTTGCCATAAAGTTCTTCAAATGCTTTTCATAGTCTTCGTATAGGTAGGTGCACAAACGCTTAAGGATGCAAGCTTTTCAGGTATATTTGAGTTTCATGTGGGATCAAATGGTAAAATATAAGACAAAAAAATACAGTGTTGGCACAGCTTAAAGAGTATTTTATGGGGGGAAATTGCAGTAATCCATCTGTCTTTCCATCTGGATGATGCAAGTTTTATTTAAAAAAACACAACAGAAACCTTAGAAATGGTAAGCATAACCTGTCTTATTTTTCCTCTTGTTCCCCCACCTTTGCACCTATATCTCCATCAATCTTAGCAAGTATCAATCAAGTTCATTGAAGAATGTATATAGTAGTGGTACAGTGGAAATCAGCATGAACTCCTTTAATCTTAAAAACATTAACAATGCATTTGTCATCAATTGGTATTGTCAGACTTGTCAGATAAATCAGACTTCGACCCAAAAGCACACAAACAGCCAGAGGTGGAGAAATGAAGAAACTTTAATATGACAGTCAGACGACAGGCGCGTACAGGCAAAAACAAAGGCAGGCTGGTAAAAACTAAAAGCACCTCACAATGAGTCATAGTAATGCTGAATAAGTAAACAACCAAAAGCACCTCATAGGGTGAGGCATAAAGCTACGACCTGTGAACTTACTGGAAAAGGCAGGGACATAGGACGCCCAATCTAAATGAGAAAATATTAAACAGACAGAGCAAAAACAAGACAGGCTGCCCCTGAGTGCAAACAGTGTAGGCCAGAGTACAGTGAAAAGGGAGGCAGGACGGTCAAGAGCAGAACAAGACACAAAAACTGACTGTAGACTGATAATCTGAACCCAGAAGCAGAAGGGGATACCTAAGATGCACCAACACTGTGTGTTCGCATTTGCACGCTTTAAAAAGATCCACAAAAATCAGCCTCAAGTGCAGACAGCTGTGACACTCTCCACAGCTCTGGACCAGGGTGCAGTGGCAGCAGGGAGGGAGACTGGCCACCATGCACAGATATAGATGGGGTTAGAGGAACAATAATCAAATTAGACAAACACACACATCTTGACATAACCCCCTCTCTCTACATCCAGATGGGCGATGGGGCTGGTCAGGGCAATCCCGGTGAGACTGAGTGATCAAGTCTCAAGTGATGCTCGTGGAACACTCCTCTGAACCACAACCCTGCCAGTCCTCCAACTAGTGCAGTCCCTGGCACCTTCTCCTAGAGGTGAGGAGCTGGTTAACAGAGTAGATAAGTCCTGGAGGAGGGTTATGAGGAGTGGGCTGAGTGGGCTCTGCTGGAATGGCTTTGGCTTGGACACGTGGAAAATAAGATATACTGTAGGGAGGCGGAATCCTCGGCTGACAGGAACAGGATTGATAATTCTGGTGACAGAAAAGGAACATAGGAAATGGGGCTGCAGCTTCCTCGCCCCATCCTTGAGGGGCACATCCTGTGAGGACAGCCACACCTTGACCCACCTGGTACTCCCGAGCAGGAGTGCAACATCTATTGGCGGACAAGCAGATCCGTTCTGTCACTTCAGCAAGGTAGAGCCGAACTTCCTCTAAGTGCGCTGGCAATGGCACGAAGACTCGGGCCAAGAAGGAGCTGACCTCCTCTCCTGGTGGGGGAGAAGGGGTGGTGGTAGGCAACATGCGGCCTGGAAAGGGGAGTTACCAGATGAAGTGTCTAGGGACTTATGGGCATATTTTGTCCAGGTGCCGGGGTTCTTAGAGCACAACGCTCATAGGGTGATCTCAGGGTCCTGGATAAATTGTTCTACCTGGCCGTTGGTCTGGGGGTGGAAACCAGAGCTTAGGCTGACAGAGACTCCATAGAGCTTGCAAAACTGCCTCCAAAAGCTAGCCACAAACTCTGGACCCTGTCAGACATAAAGATCAGCAGGATTTCATGTAAACGGAACAAATGTTTATTTAGGAGTAGGCTACCACCTTGGCTGAAGGACGGTTAGGCAGGGCCACAACATGAGCTAGCTTAGAGAAGCTGTCGACAAGGGTCAGAATAACTGATTTACCTTGAGATGGAGGGAGCCCGATGATAAACTCTATAGCAATGTGGGACCATGGCTGGGAAGGTACAGGTAGAGGCTGTGCCCATCTTTACACTGGTGCAGACTGGACAGTCTGCCACAAAGGTCTTAACATCGTGGGACACTGTGGGCCACCAGGCATGGAACAGGCCCACCTGTTCTTCCGGAGAAGCACAACCTGTCAAAAAACAGAGCCCACCTATCCTGGCGAGGGTTGAGCTTCTTAGCAGTTATGATATACTCAAGTTTTTGTGGTCTGTCTAAACAAGGAATGGTTGTTCAGCTCCCTCCAGCCAGTGGTACCACTCCTCCAGAGCCAATTTGACTCTTAATAGGTCCCTGTTCCCCCACCCTAGAGTGTGATGCATCTACCTCGCCAATAAACTGTTGGGTTTAACTGTTGACTGGAGGGGTCCGCACCAAGATGGGAGCAGCAGAGAAGCGTTGCTTCAGTTCTGAAAATGCCTCATCAGCACTCTCATCTCAGACAAACGTACCTTGGCAGAGGTGAGTCTATGCAGCAGTGCAGCTATGCCATTGTAGCCCCGTATAAAGCGCCGGTAGAAATTTGTGAAGCTGAGGAAGTGATGGAGCTGCTTGTGTCCTGCAGGGACCGGCCACTCAAGGAGCGCTCTGACCTTGCTCTAGTTCATCCTGATGGCCCCTGGAGAGACAACAAAGCTGAGAAATGTGGTCTGGTTGGTATGGAACTCACACTTCTCAGCCTTGACATAAAGCTGGTTCTCCATGAGTCACTGCCGGACAGCTCTGACATGTTGCACATGGCTCACTGGGACTGGGGAGAATATAGGAATATTATCCAAATAAAAAAATATGAAGTGATTGATCATGCCTTTGAGTAGGTCATTAATCAGGTTCTATAAGACAGCAGGAGCACAGATAAGGCCAAAAGGCAACCCCAAGTATATAAAGTTGCTGGGAGTGTTAAATGCTGTCTCCCACTCATCTCCTTCTGTAATGTGCACCAGGTGGTAGGCACTTCGAAGATCCTACATGGTAAAAATATTAGCTCCCTTTAGAAAGTCAAAAGCAGTATGTAAGAGAGGTGGAGGATAAGTAATCCTCACAGTAAGCCAGTTGAATCTACAATAGTCAATCCAGTGATGGAGTTCTCTGAGTCCTCTGCTTTGTTTCAGGGTGAATACCACCAAACAAACAAAGGTGCTGGGCAGGGGGTGGGTAGGTAACCATGGAGATGGTCTCACACCTGAGAGGTGTGAATGACAACTTAATTTAAATATGAATAAAAACCCTGAAACCTCTGCAGGCAATTGGGCTGGTTCTACTATTGTGCTGCTTTTTCACTACGATCAAATCCACTGTACTGCTCCATTGTTGTGTTGCAACCTTGCGACTATGCTACAAAGAGAGTTACTAAAAGTGAAAAATCATTAGACATTAAGCATGGTGTTAACCGGAATCAGCTGAGAGTAGAAACCTCCCTCACATGTGTTTGTTATAGCAGCTCCTGTTCGTGGCTGAGGAGATTAAGTTTGTTATAGGGTTAAATAGTCTAAGGTTAAATGAAGAGTTCCAAAATATAAACGTATCTCTCAGAGTTATTGTTACACTGGTGATGATGCTGTGTACCTGTATACTGGGTTTGATGAGTCAAAGACTGTAACTACTGTTTTTCAGGGGAAAAAAAATGAAGTTGAATTTGCACTTTTATTAACATCTAAGAGACAGTTTCTACTCATCCAAGTGTGTCTCTGAAAACATGGAAACAGGTACACAGCTGTAAAACCTCTGTCCTTTAAAGAGGGGGGAAAAACACAAACACAAATACAGAAAATACTGTAACTCTGATTCTACCCAGTATCCTAAAATCTGTCTTGATGAACAAATGCATTTTACTCTCTTTCCTCCTGTTCTGTAACCAGATAGTCTTATTATTCATTGTTGTACCAGTAAACTATTTAAGGCGCAGTTTGTTCTGTGTTCTCATCACATTTTTCTTGTTTAGGATGAATATAATAAGAGTTAAACAGCGCTAAAACTATTCGCATTACCAATTTAATTAATTTAAATTTTATCAATTCTTTTATTTGTCCTTGGTTACTTTTTTCCCGGTGCATGATTCAAATAACTTCAGCCTGATGAAGATAAAAAAAACACCAGCACGCTACAGTAATTCCCAGGTAAAACCAGTTTTTACTTGGGAATACAAAATAATGCTGTTCAGATTTAAACTGAACAGCATTAGATCGATGTGATCACATAAACAGTGATACAGTGATACACCACCACATATAAGCCTAATTTTTTTATGATGAGGGGCTTTGAATGAAAAAAAGACGCAGTAAAGTGCACATGGTCTGAAATCACCCATATAAACACTGAAAGAAGTCATCATGTCTGAACAGTAATTATCTATGGGATTGCTTGATAAAGTCAGATTAACTACAACATATTTAGGTTACTATAAACTTCATGTCTGAAAAAGTTTGCTGTTCTCATGCCTCTGTAATATTACTGGATATACGTTCTTCTCCAGTACCTTGTTTTTGTACAGTAATACTGGTACGGTACAATGTGGTACGGACTATTAAGTGCGTATGCAGTGGGTGCTGTAACTGTGAGTGCAAGCTGCACACCTCCTGAAGACCATTTACTGAAACCAAATGCCATCCTGCGGGACAAGAGACGAGCAATCGCATGACAAACTCACGTGGCAGAGACCTACATTATCGATGGCTACATCTGTACACTAACAAGTTCATAGCAATTAGTGCGTAGCCAATAAGCTTGTACGAACTGTTCCTGAATGAGCAGTGATGCTGTCTAGTCGAGCTGAAGAGTAAGTTTGACTTCACGTGACCTGCCTGCTTCCTCTCTTCTGCAGCCGGGGACACATGGCTAAGCTCTGTCCTTGCTCTTACAGAGATTTGTCTTTACTTTAGTACAGTAATAAACCTCACTTCATACAGGCTTAGCTGAGTGTAAGCTGAGCAACACGTACAGACGTTTTATGTTATAACACGTAACAACCACGGGCAGTTGGAGCAAAACTGGCCAACTGTCGTGTCAGAGAACATTATTTCTTATGCATCTGTAGATTAGACCTGAACAATGTTCAAAAGGAATTTTAGACCATGCTTCCATACAGAACTGCTTTAGCTCAGCTACATTCTTATGGCGTCTGGCATGAAAGGCTCTTTCGAGGTCATTCCATACTTTGGGTTTGATCTGGACTCTGGTTGGGCCACTGGAAAATGCACTTTTTGTTTCTCTTTTGTGGATTTATTTTGATGTTTAGAGTCGTTGTCCAAGCTCCTTCTAAGCTTTAGCAGCTACAGCTAGACTTAAATTATCCTTTACAATAGCTTGATAAACTCAAATTCATTTTCCAGTCACAAATGTCAAGTGGTCCAGGTCCAGAGGTGGCAAAACAGGCCTTATTCATGATGCCCCCCCCACCTTACTTAATTGTTGGGAGGATGTTTTCATTTTGGTACGTGGTTCTATTTTTACATCATTCATAGTGCTGTTTGTCCTTCCCAAGCAATTCTACCTTTGTTTCATTTGAATCATGAACAGAGCTGTTAACCAACTCCAATGAATTATTCATGTCTTTAGCTGTTACTCTAGAGTTCTTTTTTACCTCATTGAGCATTCTGCTCTGTGCCTTTAAAGTGATTTTGGCTGGGTGCCCACTTCTATGGAGAGTAGCCACAGAACCATACCATATCCATTTATAGACAATATGTCTTTCAGATTACTCTGTAACCCTTTTTAGCTACATGCAAATCAACCACTCTTTGAGATCTTTTTTGCAAGGCATTTCTCACATTAGCTGCTGCTGCTTGTGAATAGCACAGTGAAATATAGTTCTAAACAACACTTCCACTGAAGTTTCATTCACTGAACCGTAAGTTTGCTAACATCTGACTCAAGTTGACATTTAGTGACAACAGAAACCCAGTGCCATCACAACTTGCTATCCAAAAGCCTGTGTAGAACAGAGTACACATGCTCACTTCTCTCATCAAGTGGTATTAATGTTGTGGCTAATCAGTGCAGCTTTTCATCACAGCTAAACTAGACACACACAAACTTTCCCAAGGAGGATGTGTGGAGCTCTCTTCAGTCCAAATCAAATTGATATGTTTTGAAATAAAAATTGACTCAATGGTCTAGTTGCTTAGGAGCAAGTCAAACCCTCAAAGACTAAGTAGAAGCCTTCTTCTTTTTCTAGTTTAACACATTTAACATGAAGGAAGTCTTCTTTTTTTTTTTTCAAGAATCTTGTGACCTCTTGTAACATTTTATGTTGTTATTACACAATTTATTTCACAAAATTAACATATGTCCTAAAACAAAGAAAAGGCCAGAAAAATCAACAATAACTAATGCTTGTGTTAACACACAGAAAACTGGGCCTATTATCATTTGTGAAGTCATGGGAGGATGCAGCTTATTTGCCAATTCTTAGAAATGGCAGTAAATAAAGTCAGTGTTAAAATCCAGGTCATTATTGTCACTCACAGAGTCTCAAAACTGTCTTTTTTATGAAGTCCCCAAAATAATTTTTTATCATACTGTGCGGGTGGAATGTAATACGCCAGAGCCCTGGACCAGATCTGGTTTTAATAAAGGATCAATATCACACTCATGCGTCATCATGATGTAAATTTTTATTGCCAGCAGTCCTCTCATGAACAATGTGTTGTGGCCATGCATTCCTCATTTATCCCTGAGGTAAATTACAAACCGTAAATGGTAGTTACTCCATAATTTATTTGTTCCCTGATTATCTGACCTTTACTTACCCTACTGTAGATTTTGCTGAGCAGCTACCAGTAGTTTCTCATTTATAGTATGATTGCAAAGTTTTGTCTGAATTCCCAATTAATTTCTTAATAACACACACAATACACAATCACACACATTCACCGGCAGCAACAAAGTTGGGGTTCATTGTTTTGCTCAAGGACAAGGAGGAGCAGGGGGTCAAACCAGACGACTACTGAGAACTCAGTGCAGTTGGGTCCCTTTATTTGTAATGGATGATATTTACACAAGCAAAACATAATTTTATATACACTCATGGATTAGTTTTTAGAAACAGCTAAAATGTTTTTTTTGTTTTGTTTTGTTTTGTTTCAGGAGTGTATATAAAATAGAGAAGAAGCTTTATTTTCATCATTGTACACACACATCTTGTACATGCAACACAGCCTGATGTTTTATCCACTGAGCTATTGAGCTGCTGTTGTATATCAATAAAAATGACAAAAAATGCAAAAGTTAAATTAATTTAAATTAATTTAAATTTAATTTAAAATTATTTAATGATGAAACAACATTTGTACTAACAAAATGTGCATTTAATATTTTGCAGATAAAAAAAAAGGTTTTACTGTTCTTTAAGACCATCCTCCTATAAAATATGAAAGAGTATTCTGTTTGTACTATTCCCAAAAAACGACAAAGACCCATCTTACTGCTTGTCAACATCTAGGAACAGTAGTGAATGTGACAACATGACAAACTATTTAGAGCCCTCAGACTTTAAGGAACCATATAGGGGTGATGGATGGTTAACAAGATACAGTACTTTTACACGAGTGATAGTGACGACATTGTGGCTCCATTATAAGGAACGGCAGCTGCCATTTCTTTACAAGGGGTGTGATTTCAACAGACACCTACCTACTTACGTGCTGGTCCTACTTTAAAAATCAATATACAGATCTGTATGAGAGGTTTGGTACAAATTAGGTTTTTGTTTTGTTGGATCCTCTAGTTGTTGGACGGGGAGTTGTCTTTTTGCCATTTTGAATTAAGGGGATGCAAACGTCACCCAACTGCATATTCTTCCCACACTCTCTTTGCACATCACACCCCATTTATACATCTGGCCACAGGATTAAATGAACAATAAATTGTGTGTAAACTACAGTTGTATCATATGAGTTCAGGGCAAGTCTTATGTCTTATGTTAGCTCAATGTACCAAAAACACTGTAGTAACATTTGGGATGACAGGACCCCTCCACATTAAGATAAGTATTGGAGCATTTTCCTATTAAACAAATATCTAAAAATGTTGCACTGGAGCTTTTAAATTAAAGGGCATAGAAAAGTAAATAATGATCAGATGATCATGAAACATGAAGCATCTGCCACCACTTGTGGTTTATACTCAGGATAATTCACAATTATTCAGGCACTTATCACTAAGAATGAATTAATTACCAGGCTGTTCTTCTTTTGTCCGTCAGTATTGTGTTATCTAACACTGTTCCCCTGTTTTTGCATCTGTAACATAGTTGCTGGCTCTGATCACAGATAACCTTCTTGATGTCTGCTCACCGAACTTGCAATGTGTGTCTGTGTCTGTGTGTGGAGTGGGTGTCCAGATGCTGAAACCAGATGCTGTCCTTCAGACTGCAGGCGCCTAGGATAGTGACAGGGAGCGGACACACACAAGGTTATCACACACACATCCACAGTATTCCACATAGTCCATGTCACATTTTACACTATAGCTTTAATCAGCACTATCCTCGCAAAGTTTTTTCATGTAAGATAGTAACATTACATTTACATTAAATCATTTTAACAAGATCGTTAAAGATCTTCAAAGATCAACCAACCAATCAACCAATCAAAAACAACATCCATTTTCATAATTACTCTGTTAACTAGACAATATAGAATGACTTGAAGGCCATGGAACATATTTCACAGTGATTGCAGTATGTGCTGCTGTGGTATATACAGTGTATAATATTTACCAGATTTGCCATAACCATTGCATATACCTTCAGACAGAGGCTGAGTCACAACACAAAGTTAAAAATGTTTCAGATGAATTACATTTTACAATACCTCATTCATTTTAAATATGGTGGCCAAAACTTTAGAACCACTACAGGGCGACTTTGGCGCAGGAGGTAGATGAGGTTGTTGGTTTGATCCCCGGTTCCTTTTGTCACATGTTGAAGTGTCCTTGAGCAACACACTGAACCCCAACTTAAGAAGCCAGGAGTAAGTGTTGGCCAGCTGCATAGCAGATCCCCCATCAGTATGTGTGTGTGATTAAGTGTGAATGGGTGAATGAGAAGCAGTGTAAAGCCTTACAGGTATAAAAGCACTATATAAGTGCAGATCATTTACCATTCATTCATTCATTATAGAGGCTAATAGTGGTCCCAGAGGAGGGGCTAGGGTTGGGTGCGATTTAAGCAGGGTGGCAGGCAGTGCAGGGAGTCTAGGCATGCTGATCCAAGGCTTCGTAAGCCATTTACCATTTTCTTATAATGCACTCCATTATGAGTCTACTACCCACTTTGACCTCAATAATAAACACATTTATTTAATTACACATTAATTAATTAATTAATTACCTTTCTGACAGTTTTAACCCCCCAAAAAACAGAGAAATTATAACCTTGTAAAATGTGGTAGTATAAAGCACACAAATAAAATAAGTAAACCAAAACATAAACATATATTACAGTGAGTCTGAGCACCAATTAAAATATTGTATGCATTCAATAAATACTGGTTGTTTTTTCTTTTCAATGACAGATATTAGTTTTGAAACATTTCATGCTTTTCATGATCAAGATCAAGATCCTTCCTGTAGACCACTTCATCCCCACCGGTGATCCCTCCTATCACTCAGGTGTCGTCTGCAAACTTCAGGATGATGTTGTCCTTGTGGGAGGCAACACATATATGACCAGTGCGTAAAGGATGTGGGTGAGAACACAACCCTGTGGGGTGCCAATGTTTGTAATGGTGGTTGTTGAGGTCCTATTTCCAATCCTGACAGACTGCCAGTCAGGAAGTCTAGGAGCCAGTCTCAGAGTGTGGGGTGTTGTCCAAGTGTAAGCAGTTTGTGGGTGAGTTTATGGGGAATGTCTGCGTTGAATGCTAAGCTGAAGTTCATAAAGAGCATCCTGATGTAGGTGCCCTTATCTACCAGGTGGGAGAGGAAAATATGGAGAGCTGCAGCAATGGCATCTGAGGTGGATCTGTTGGGCCAGTATGTGTACTGCTGGGGATCCAATTGGAGTGAGTGCTACTGGCCTGTAGTCACTCATGCAGGTCGTGGGGTTCTTCTCTGGATAGAAGATAATGGTTGTGGTCTTAAAGTTCATCCTTTTGCTACTTATTTCTGTACCTGTTAAATATTTCTAAACCTATTTTTCCTACAGCCTTGAGAGAAAGTTTCTAAGTTGTATAATAATTTTTAGATTCAGAGTAAAGGTAGAAAAATAAAACAATACACTGTGTGAGGCAATACTTGACCATCACCCTCAAGGCCATGCAATTTAAGAAAGCACCTGCATGTAGACAAAACACAACCAAATTAGGCCTGGTACACACAGAATTTTCAAATCTTAAGTGATTTTTATAATGTAGGAGACCGCAGTTATTAGGACAGATTTAACCTTTTTTTATGTTAAGAAGATTGAGTCAAGAATCACACACCACATATTTGGTGTCTCTAATAGGTTTTAAAGTGGTGATTCTAGGGAATTGGGATATAACAGAAACCTGCTTGGCAAAACACAACTTCAGAACAAAACAAACAGGTGGTGTGTCATGGTGAACTACCATGCCAGCTAGTAGCACTTAGTGGGCTGTTTCATACCAAGAAAACAAAAGCAGAGAAAAAACAGTGAAATAATTCATAGCTGAGAAAATTGAGCCAGTGCTGGATATATATTTTGCAGGGTGAGCTGAAGAGGAGTAAAAAGTTTTCTTAGTGACACGTGAAAGCCACTGCTGCAAGTAAACATAAGTTTGATAATGCTTCATGGTCAGCTCGCTGTCATTGGTTGTTGCTGCTTTATGCTCAATGTTCTGTTGCAGTTCCGTTCGCACAGGATCACAAGTGGTACAGTAACATTGAACATGTTACATGATATTTACAATCTTGATGCTCCCATTGGAAGTATCAAGATCGGATCAGAAACCCTCTCACACTACAGAATCATTTGGGCAAATAATTTTAATAATTTAATCATTTTTTAATTCAAACCATCATATTTATGCAATACACGAAATGTAGGCATAAATATATAGGTAAATTTATCCTTTCATTCATTCCAAAAACAAGGTGCAGTGGGATGTAATCTAAGCATTAAGTAGGTTCTCTACAAATTGATTTACCTTTTAGGTTTATTTGCTTAGGAACCTTTTAGGAGACACGGTGACTGATCATGTATCACCCATGTTAGAGAGACAGGTTGGAGACAGGTTAGAAGTTATTTTGCTACCTGGTCAGGAATCAGTCTCTGCCACCTCTGTGTGCTTCAGAAGTCATGCTCTCTGCTATTTGTTTGTCGTAGAGAAGTCATTGAATAAACCATTTTCAAATCTATTTCAGCCACAACCTTCCTCCACTTATAACCAATCTTACTCCTAATGAAACATTTTTGTAAGCACACCACACCTACCGTATTTTATAATTCTATCTCTCTTTTTAAAATGTATTCAAAAGTTACTATGCACACAATTTAGACATGATGTACAGTACAGCAGATGCAGTTCAGTCCTCTACAGGTTTGTGATTTTACCATTTGTGTCTGAACGTATGAAGTATTGCCACAGATGGTAGCAAAGGGTTAAATGGCATAATTGTAACTTTGCTGTTTGTTGTATTTGATTGAGAAGATGATGTATTTCTTTTTACCATCTTATTATGTAAAGAGTGTGTTTGTCTTGCCTTTGCTATCATTAGCTTTGATTATGTGTAGGGTGTGTCCTTGTTTGTTTTCCCTCTTGTTTGATTCATCATTAACCCTTGAGCTAATCAGGAGATAAAAACAAAACTTTTTTTAAAAACCACACTTACTGTATATTTCTAGAAAGTTTTACAGATAACCAGCTGTGCTTCAGAAGAACTATTCTAAACAAGATAATATACTGTACACATGTATGTCCATTCTACTGAATGTTTTAATTTACATTTTTAGAAAATTTTAAGAGACCAGAGTTGTATGTTTTAACGTCTGGTAGGTTTAGCTTTTTTTAATACTGATTGCTTTGCCACATCACTCAACATGTGTAAACAACAATGTTTCATATGCATTGATTTTGCAATTGAGTGTATTCATTTAGTTGTTTAACCAAGCAGTCACTCCACAGCACAGCGAATGTTCACTGTCCAACGAGTTAATTTAAAATACTGTTGAAGAAATGTAAACTGAATCCTTTCCAGTATGTGTGTCATGGTTATGGGATTATGATGGTGAACTTTGTATTAAAAGCCAGAGCCTTTGTTAAATGAATAGGTTTATTTTATGGGAACGTGAGAAATGGAACAAAGAAAAAGAAAGAAGCCCTCAACAGGTTCCCACAATAGTCACAAATGATTATTAGATTCAGCATTAGACTATTAGTGACTTTTGGCTGAAACTGAGTATTAGATTCACATATGAAGATTAAGAAACAAAGTACTCTAATCCACACAGATGTGAAAATGAAAGCATGATTGTAGATAAAAACTGGTGATGAATGACACAGCAAGACAACAAGATGGGACTGTAATGTACTTCTAGCATTGTGCAAAGCCCACCGATCACCAGGTATTGTGGAAGGATGGACAGATGGATGGATAAATGGATGGATAGATGGCTGTAAAATGAAGAACTACAGTCAAGGATGTTTGTGTGTGTGCGCACGCGCATGTGTGCACGTGTGTGTGTGTGTGTGTGTGTAAGGGTGCTGATAGAAGCAATTCCTTGCGCACCTCAGAGTCATAAATATGGAAAAGGAACAGTGCGGCTCAGCCAACCCTCCTACGAGCAGAATGTTATCCCATTTCCTTGGCAGAGTCAAGGAAGCTGTATCGAGGAGAGATACAGGACATAGATAAGCATAGGGGTAGGTTTACTGAAGGAGCCATGTTCTGTATGTAATATAGAGAAATGATTGAGGTGGACAAAAGTAACATTCTTTGTTTCTTTTGTTTCATTTTGTTGGTGGCACATGGCAGATTAGAATTTAGGTTAAGATGTGTTGAAAATGTTTGAAAATCGGCTCTTCTAAATATTAATATTTTTGATATTGATATTTTGTAGATTAAAAATTAAAAACGGAATGGGAATAGGCTGGCTTGATTTGCTTGACATGCAATACTTTACTGCTTTTAGATTATTGAGCAATTAAGTATGCAAACGTGTTAGCTCAGTTAATAGACAGATGGGCTTAAATGTTTGGCTGCAGTGTAAGGGAAGTGTAAAGGGCTGCAGGTGTCATGACATGTATCTCATTACCACTGCAACAGTGCCAACCAAATGCTCTTTGGATGCCCTCATGTTTCCTCTGTCATTTTATTATCAATGAATCAATGAAAAACAAATTATTTATTGTAGCAGTGTTGCACTGCTGCTCTCTTTCTTCACAGAAGGGCTCTACAGTGTAGCTTTCTGCTGCAGCGGAGAGTGAGAGTTATACTGTGGGAATGTGAAAATATGGGCACACCCGGTCAATGACTCTAGGGGTTCACTAAGGTTGTCAAAATACCAAACACACATTCACAAAACCCTGATTTTGCAGCACCCTTTGTAACTTTGCACTTACTGGTTAGTCACAGGCAGCACGTTGTTTCAGCAATAATTCAGTGATTGACTCAGCTCATGATGAACTGGTGTGCAAAACCGGTGTGGTACGTAGTATGTACGTTTTTTGTGTGAGCTGTGAGATAGATTAGGGAGACTTCCGCATCCATGATGGCAGAGACACTCTCTGGATATTCTCTAAATCTCAATTCAGACATGCAATGTATAAAATTAGTGTAATTATCTATCTGTTGTTGTATAATGAAGTGACATTTTCTAACAACTGTCCAGTCACTAGAGGCACTGGAGACCTTTTGTCTATTGTGGACGCCCCATAAAGGACAGGTAACTGCATCTGCATTAATGGAAATGGTAAATGGTCTGCACTTATGTAGCACTTTCCTACCTATTGGCACTCAAGGCACTTTACACTGGTTCTTATTCTCCCATTTGCACTCACAATCACACACACACTCACACACCGATGGGGGAGCTGCTATGCAGCTAACACTGACCAGGAGCCACTAAGTTGGGGTTCAGTGTCTTGTTCAAGGACACACTGACACATGACCATCCTGTAGATAGCTATTTGTGCTCTTAGCCTGATTTGTCGGCTTACTGTGTGTTGTATTTTTATTTTGTGAGGATGTATTTTAATATATGTAGTAAAGCTACAACATACTCACAACTCAAGCTTGTGCTAGCACAAGGCTAAAAACCAATACAGTCTAATTACGATACAATAAATGACAGTGATTAAAAACGTAATAATCAAGAACAAATAGTCGGAATTCTCTGACGGTCTATTAGAGCAGGCCTTGCTGAAAAAGGAATATCTCTGCAGCGCTGCAAGTGGTGTTCTGTGAGTCTGACTTCACAGAAGGCTTTCACAGCATCCTTCCACAATTTTAGAATATATTTCTAGGAAAGAAAATGTTAGCAAAACACTGTAGCTTTAAATAATGTTTGTCACAGAACAAAACACAGTAAACATATACAGTCTTTTTTTACAGTGGGTCTAAATTCTGCTTTCAACTTGTGCCATGTAAGATGTGTTAAAAAGTGTTTTTCAAACATACATATCCAACATTTCCAAGCAACTACACTTTTATGCATCAGGGTCTAGCTGCATTTCTGTAATCTTTAACAGAGAAATATGGATCTGTTTTAACTCAACTCTCACACAGGTGTTGTTACATGCAACCAGTAGCACTTAATACCCACACAATACCTTTCAATGGGTAGTTTTACCCTGCTGCTAAAACAATTTAGGGCTTTTGTAAAAGGGTTGATGTTTCCGTATGATTGGTGGTTATGGGGTAAATACTTGTTTGTTCATCATCATGGAGTAGATTTGGCTGTTGACAGGAATTAGTTAGTAAATATGAATCCTCTCTGTACTTGAAAAGCTCTTCTACTGAGTAGTTAGAGGGGGAGAGAGATATAGGAGAGGTGGGCTCGAGGCGGTGAGAGAGAAAATTTTTTATCAAAGACTTTCCTCCCTCAAATCTGATTAGCTCAATGTCACATTGAAGAGTTGGACATTTCCTATGTGTGTGTGTGCGTGTGTGTGCGTGTGTGTGCGTGTATGATTCAAAACGCCTGTGTGTAAGAATACACACAGAGTTTTTATTGAATCACTATAAAAACATTAGTTGCTTTCTCTCACATACTCTGATGTTGTTTTATGTCCTGTGTCTCTGTCTCTCTCCCGCTGTGTCAGCGACATTACAGACAGTTTCTCTTGTTGGCCTGTACAGCTTTACACTAAAGTGGGCTTTATTTCAACTGCTTCACCATCGTGGGAAAGCACCTTGGATAAGGAACCGAAGGATTTCTCTCCTTTCTGTAACTCTTTACTATTACCACTGTCTTCTTGGAGAGATCGAATGTGGCTGTTCAGATCTGAACGCTTTGATGTCCAATGTGGTTCGGACATCAAAACACGTATAGTCCGAGGCCACGTCAAGGGTGATAGCAGTGAACACATTCTCCATCTCATATGTATTTAACCTTGACATAGACAACTGGTCTCAAAGTTAAACACCATAGAAATTCATGGAAAAATAAAATATTCATACACATTTATTAGTGACCTTACAAAAGGTAACTGGAATCATGTCTTTTTCAGGACACATTTCAGCCTCCTTTCCTATTTTTTGTCATCTATGTGTACTCATAGTCCATCTATTTTTATTCTTGCTATTTCCTTAATCAGAAGTAATCAGACGTACTGTTTAAGCAATAACATTTGATAAATATGAAAACATTTGATGTCTACAACAAGAATAGGGGTTTAATGATTTGTCAAAAAAACATATGTGATTGATTAATCCTTAGGCAAACAAATTTCTCAAAAGTTCAAGGGGAGTGTGTTTTATTTATTATTTCTTTCTTTCTCTTGAAAATAAAATAATTTTCAGTTCAAACATATTGTGTCCAGTTTCTGTGCCCCCATTACCTCGTTTAAACTGTTCATGTAATTAAATAAACGCTACAGCTTAAGTATCAATAAAGTACGGTGTAAATTTGATTTGATGTCCAGCTACTTCACTTAAAGACATCCAGCCACAATCCAACTCCACCTCATCTTGTTATTCATGAAAGCATCTGATCCTCGTCCTCTTTTACAATGACAAAAGTCTCTCCGTCTGTCAAAGCTTTGAATCATATAGGTTCTGCAAGCTTGAAAGGTGGTTGTTAAAAGTTGGGAAATCTCCTTGAACTCGTTTTAGTTGGACATATGAACCCTGGTTCAGATATCAGAGGAACAGTGACCCAGTTTTCCAGTGGATAAAAAAAGAAAGCATTAACGCGACCATAGAAACACTGCCTTCACAGGCACATTCAATGACTCACACAGTATTTAAGATGTTGAGGACAGGACACCTCGTCCTCTTAAGTCGGAGTGGTTGTGTGGGGTTAGAGTGTAAGTGACCTTTCAGTAGGTTGCATTGATAGCGGCACTCTATAAAACCTTATTCTATATGCAGATCAGACCTTTCATATCTTTCACAGGAAGAACTGTTATACTGTTTTAAGAGGAGCAAAGGTCAGAGACCTAAACTATAACTGCTGATAATGTTACAAGGAAATAGTGGAGAAAGCTTTGTGTGATATTTACACTTATAATCATTTTTGTCTGTATATATGAAAATCACAAAGAGAGGGTGTTGATGTGATGAGACAGAGTGCTGATCTGAATGTGCCATCAGAGGCAGTAACCAGCCAGACACTGACTTGATTTACTTGACCAAATCCAAAAAAATACCACCTCAGTGCAGCTCATGAGCCATAATAAATACACAACACCCTGCACATGTCCTGATCAATCATATTGACAGAAGATAAAGTCATGTACACTGACCATAGCAGAATTAATTACATGATTTTTTTTTTTACCTGGGAATTACATTTTGTATGATTTTATAATTCTTATGAATTTCTTTTATGAAATATGAATTACTTTCATTGTCTTTACCATAGAATTTTCTAATGTCGTTGTTGAAACTCTCCAAACCAGAGATTTTTTTTGCGTCTATCTCTAGGAGATCAAATTTAGTGTACAGTATGCTGGCTCGCACCTCGACCAATGCAGCAGGTGTAGCTGCAGCTGTAGGCATCGTGCCCTGGTTTCTCTGTAATGTGAACACAATGAATTCTTTTTATTTTATGCATATATTATTTACTCATTTAATTTTAACAGACAATTTGTGTGTACACTTCTGCTAATACAATATCAAAAACAGAAAACTCCTGTTGACATCTTGCAGTGTGCATTACCTAAATGTCTTGTCAAAGCACGCAAATACCAAAATGCCTACAATAAATTGTTTTATGTGGTTTATGCTCATATCTGGGCCTGGTCTGTTATTTATTATAGTAATCTATTGTCTCTTTCCATAGCATCAAAAGCAAAGGTGGTAATGACACAACCCCATGGCAGACCGGCCCCATTGAACTGCTAGACCATTCAACAAGTTGGTAGGTTCCCCTGCAGCCCCACCACTGTCTTACCATATGTGCCAGAATCACTGCTTTGCATTGTCTATTCATTATTCTGTCTTCCATTGAAATTGTTCTCTAAGTCCCCACTAAAGAGTGGGAAGATTAGCACCAATTTGTCTTGATTTCTCACAGTTGGGGAAAAAAAAAAATACAAAAACCCGCTCTGCAATTTGATCACATGCAGCAACGAAGTGATTGCGATAAACAAGCTTGAAAGAGGGGGAGAAAATAAAGATGTTAAGGCACAAATTTCCAATTTCTTTTTTTCTCAAGTGTTTTGTGAAGGTGGCTCTTGAGGAAAAGCTGTTTCCGCTGAAGGACTATGGGTGTTTGTGTATGTGCGTGTGTTTGTGTCTGTGTTCAATTTGTGTATGTGTGTGCATGGAGATGAAGAATGTTGTTCAGTATTCAACAGAGCCTGATCATTAGACATTTTTTACTGCCACACCGGGATTACAAACAGTACATTTTTATGCCTGATACAGTTTGTAAGAACCAAACTTACCACAGTCCCAGCTATTGTTAAGCAAAATGTCCAACAGATATTTTCAATACGATTGTTCCGAGGTGCTACTGTAAGAAAACTAGTTTTAAAGTTGGACCCAATCACTCAGTTTAAATACAGTTTATTATGAAATTATATGGTTGAGAAAGCAGGATGGAGATGCAGTAAGTCCTCCGACTCGCTAGGTGGTACTGAACTCCAGTCTATGAGAGAGGACATGCAGATGAGTAACGGCAATGACTAATGAGATATGGAGTCAAATCATGAAACGAGACTTACTAGAGGGAGTGGGTAGAGGAACGGAGTCTAGAGGAGGCGCAAGGTTCTTATGGGCAAGAATGGAGTATGGTACTGGCAGAGTAGATAGATCTTTAGATGCAGCAAGGATGAGGAACTTGAAGGAAGGGTATGGCAATGGTGGGGGGCATGTCCACTGAGGAAGATGTAGTGGTCTGGATCCAAAACACAGAGCCAGGCCTGGTAGTGAGCGTGTGGAACGTACCCGTGGTGAATCTCCAATACCTGACGTGGAAAGAACTACAAATTCCTCTTTAGTGATACAAGAAGAAAAACTCCAAAATCCCTTTAGTGATTCAGTGCACTAGTGCAATAGTCTCATAGCTCTGGATTCCATAATTCTTTTACGTGACATAAACTTGGTTCCTAACATTGGTATACATGAGACTCCTTACAGTGGATATTTACTTGGTGAAGTCCTTGATACTTGATACAGGCAACTTGAACACATAATAGATACTCGTCTGAGCTCCACATTAGAGTAGTAGATAATCACATGGCTTGGTAAAAACATGAACATGGCATGATTAACGCATACACACGATGTGGTAAATCATGTGGTTACAAGGGCTTGTGATAATCTTGATTCCTCATGGGCAGATAACAGTAATCATAATCCTTAGTCATTTATTAGCTTGGCAACAGACAGTCAATAGGAAACGGTTACTCCCAAAACCTGAGTGGCAGGCAGAGTTAGGTCAATGAACGTAGCTCGGTCCAAATCATAGAACACAATGATTAACTTGATAAGGGCTGGAAAGTTGCAGTGAAAATGCAGACAATCTGGCAGGTAACTGTGGCAAGAGCTGGGTTTAAATAGCCAGGGGAACAGGCGTAACCAATTAGGAGTGGTGATGAATGGTAAAGCTGGATGACATGAACAGGGAACAGGAAGTGGAGAAAAAGGGCTAGACAAAGTCTAGAACAAGAAGTGACCCAGATCATGACAGCTACAGCCTTTTGGCAGTATTTTAAAGAAGGAAAAATGATATGTACATATTGGCATTAATTGAAATTGTGGCCATCAGTTTTAAAGCGAAAATACTTCTGTTTGTTGTTTGTATTTTTTACATTGCCATCCAAGTATGTGAAAATGCTCATGCTTTATCTAATAAATGCAATATCCACAGTATCTAAGTTGAACTAATAATTACTTGAATAGTCATCAGCTTTTACTGGTTTTGCGCATTTTGCATATTTACAGGATTCTGACTCAAAATTTTTCATCCAGTATAGCATAACAATAAATGGCTATGGTCACAGACAACAGCAACAGTCAGCAACATGTTTGTGTGGTAGGATGTTAGAGGAGAAACAAGGACACTCTTGAGGACATTTACAACATGCACCTTGGGAGTAGGCAGAGGTAACTGGTTACAGTTGCAAACAATAGCTTTCATAATTGTCATGGCAATGCTGGGCTTATTTCTCTGAAGTGACTACAGGCCTGCTATGTGCTGGTTACCACTAGAACATCAGTGTCACTTTGACATCATAACATCGTTAAGATCTACCATCTTAAAGAGAGTGTGTGATTTGGATGTGCCCCCATGTCCATCCTCTCCAGAGGGTTACAGTTTTCATTAAGTTCTTAGCTGACCGCACGGACACACAAGTCATTTTATAGTCAGTATTTTATAGTCAGATTAGATAAAGATTGAGTTGTTTGGCAACAATGAACAAGTGTATATTTGGAGGAGTGACGCCTTTGTGCCCAAGAGCATTGTAACTACTGTTAATCATGGTGGTGGTAGCATAATGCTCTATTTTTGCTGACAGTGGACCTTGTCCATTGCACAGAGTGGATGGAATAATGTAGGAGAAGGATTATCTCAGAATTCTTCACCGTAACTTCCAACTTTGCGATAGATGGTTAAAGCACGGATACACTTTGATGTTCCAACAGGACCCTAATGACACATTAAAGCTGGTTGTTGAATGGATAAAGCAGACTAACATTAACCTTTTAGAATTACTTTCCAAAGTCCAGACCTCAACCCTATCGAAAGTATGTGGACCACAAAACCAACAAATTGAATTGAACTCCATCAATTCTGCCAAAAATCCAACCAGAGTCCTGCAAAGAGTGCCAGCTAATGGTCAATCTTGATAAGGCACACTTAATCAAATATTACATTTGCTGTTGCCTGTTGGTTTTTTTTACCTTGTATGTATGCAGAATTTTGAGCCTGTATTGATGCCAGAAACCCCCAAAATAAATTTAATCCTGAGCACCAAATTCTTGTGGTTTTGTTATAACCTGTACAATCAATCTGACTCAGCAAAAACTATTTTCAAATAAATTATTTAAACCATGACACTGCCATAACAGTCATGTCTATGATGTGTGCAAATATTTGCTGATGAAATAGAAGTGTGAGCTGGGCAAGAGCCATTTAATGATTTCAGCAGGCTCATGTTAATTATCCCACCCAGCAGAATTTGAAACAAAGTGCCGCAGCCTTGACTATGACTAAGATATGTTATCAGGACAGAGAAAGTATGACATGTGTAAAACATCAATGCCACTGCCAACATTTTATAAATAAAGAGAAATCTATGACAGTTAAATAAACTTTTAATGTATAAAAACAATAACATTCATGAGCAGCAACTAAAAGTGGATGACCAACTCATGATAAACAGAATTGTAATGCATGTCTATGAACAGAACAGATTACACAGTAGATTTACATTATAGAAAATCAGAATTACAACGTTATGAATACAAACATATACATGGTTTGGAAGGACATCATTATCTTACCTTCACACAAACAAAGTGGCAAACATTAAGCACTCCATTTACACATCTGGGAGAAAGAACCAAGCACACACCAGGTGAGAGACAAAGACAACATGTGCACAATGAAGAGACCGAATGTCTGGAAAAATGCTGATCCAGATCTATACAGGTGAGACACATGCTGTAAGAGAAGAGGGCTGAAGAGATTAAATGGTTTTTAAACTATTTAGAGAAATATAATGGACTCAGCACAGGGGATCACTGTGTACTGTAACTATAGGGTCTGAAGGATTTAAAGAATAGACCTGTAATGTTAATGCTAATGAAAAGTTAAGACATAGAAGTGATTTGTAAGTTTGTATTTCAAGCTCCACACAGAATCAGGCTGTAAGATGGCATCAGAGAAATGAATTCAGCTAGTAAATATCTTTTCAACTCTGCGGACAGAGCCTCGTATTTTGAGTGAAGACACAACAGGGTTTAGGTAGATCAGACAGGGTTGATCTGACAACAGTAAGAAGACAATGAAAGGAAGGTTGGTGTATTCTTGTTCCTAGTACTAGGACAGGTCTGAAGTAATCACAGTAATCATCTTCGGAAGATGAAAAGGTGTGAATTATTCTCTACATCTGTCATGGACAAAATAAATAAATAAAATAGCTACTGTAGGTGTTCAAACCAGAGAGTACGATCGTATAATATAGATTCTGGGCTGTCAAGCTTTGAAAAATCCTAGTTGTTTAAAATTACCGTTAATAGAGCTGTGCAATATAACCACACATTGTGTGAAGATGGTAAAATGTCTGTCCTGGCAGTACAAGGTAGTTTTCAATCCACATGGTGAGGATGCAGGCAGTGTAATCTTTTTTTTAGTTGAATTGACTAAATATGGTTTATTTGTTAAAACCATGCAAACCAATTAACCTAAATTGACCAAGCAATAGTTACTTTAGTGTTACAAACATCTGTTATACATGGCTTTAGCCTAAAATGTATATTTTCACTTACAGTAGTGCACATAGTACATGAGATCGTTTGCCCTGTAATTACTAGAAATAGTATATAGTGTACAGTTTGTAAGTTGAGACAACTATACAGTGCAACTTTTCCGGCTGATGAACTTACAGAAATATGAGAAAATCTATAAAAATAGCATAACTTCATTAATACCTGAAAGGTATTAAAGCTATGATGACTGCCATTCTCTGCACAAAAGGTGTGAACAAACCAACCATTTAAGTTCTGCTTCCTCTCTTATCCGATGTCAAGCAGGTGCTCACAGTGCTCACAGCCTTTTCAGTGAATCCCTTTATAACATTCATTGAAACTTCAAGGTAGTTTAAATCCAGAAGTAACAGTGCCATGTCAGTGCAAGGGTGAGGCATAAGCAATGATCAGCAACAAATTAGCCAGACCAAATATTTCAGTGTTGCTGCTGTGGAGTCCTTTGAATTTTAATGTAAAAAAAATACCCCACAATGATGCAGTTGGGTAATAAAATCCTTGCCAACAGTTACTTTGTAGACACAAAGTCCTGTAAAGAAAAATTTAGATCATTTTACCTTCTTCTGTGACACATACAACCAGGATATTGCTTGTGTTGCCTAAGTGCTCAAATTAAAATTTCGCATTCAGTCCTATAGCTAATTTGACAGTTAATGTTTCTCTAAAGGTATTTTGTATCACAGATTAGCAACACATTCCACCTAGCTCTCTGGGGATTCTGCCACATATGCAAATTGTCCATTTTTGCCTAGAAGGGATACACTTTATGGTGCTATTAGAATATGGGCACACACACACACACACACACAGAGTGAGCTGCATTACTGAAAAGTAATAGGGATTTCAAACCAACAAACAGAGGAAATTATTCAGGGTTATTTTTGGCTGAAACCCAACAAAATATACAACAGCTTTACTACATGACACTGTCTCAATAACAACAAGGGCAGTTTTATATCAACAAAAGACACAATCAGTCTGATTTTATTGGTATTAGTCAGGCCTATTCCACACAGAGATTTTTAAAACATATCTTTTTCCATGTTCTATTTTGTCCCCATGCAAAAATTTACCATTTGGAAAACTTTGTCCACGGTTAATTTATTTAGAAACGTATAAATTACGAAAACATTAAATTATGATGTGTGGACAGGAAGAACCGAGTTTAGTGTGCGTGTCAGTGTCTCCTTTTCGCTGCTGCCTGTAAACACATTTTAACTTGGCCTGTCTTCCCTGGCTCAACAAAAGAGAGGGAGAGAAAGAGAGAGAGCTATTCAAGCATGCTTTTCAATAAATGAAAAAAGAGAAGAGCAAATAAGAGAAACTAAACATTATTTTCAGACTGTTTCACAGTAGTACACACATGACCAGGGCTTCACATAACCCTGCAGAAATTATTTTGTGTGAATGCAGCTTTTGTTTTCAGGCTTCTGATAGAACCAAACATGGCACTAACATTATAGTTAGTGGTATATAATTTTGCATGCCCTTAATGGCAGTGTGGAATTTTTTTTTTGCTTTTTATGCTTCTTCTTTTAAAGAAGGACTTGCTTTAAAAAAATACCCGTCTGTGCGAACTAGACTAGACAGGATGGTGTCAAGCAACGATAGCATTCTATCAGTGTGATTGACTGACCAGGTAAATGTCACCTAATCCACAGAAATTTCAAAGTTACAAGTGTCTGCACAGTGTCTGAGGTTACAGTCATATTGTGTTGAAGAGCTGCTTCTTTCACTAAAACATTGCAAGAGACTGGTGTTAGAGGGGGTGTGTTGTTTCATGTCTCAGCAACACAATCAAATATGATTCAGGAAGTCCAGTTGGAGGGATGGAATGTGTGTTTAAAAACCTTAGTAGACACCAAAACAGCACAGTGGTTCGTAATACCCACAGACAGGATCTTCTCTGGAAAGTTATTCCAGCTACATCTGTTTCTTAAAGGCAGAGATGTGATGTTCGGAAGTAATGCACCAGGAATCCTTCCCTGCATGCACCAAATTGGCAGATACAGCATCTTGCTTATTGACATCATCCTTTATTGCAGAAAATTCTGAACCAGAGCCAACTTTTTCTTCACACGAAGCCGCACAGTTTTGCCAGAGCCTCCTGTGGTGCAGGTACCTGCTGCATCAAACACACTCCTAGACTGTGTTTTTCCACACACAGGGAAACAGTGTCTGAAGAAGCCTTACACTTGTAATGTTTCACTTTGACTTTTCAGTTATCCTGTGGCCTTTTTATCCTGGAGCATATAACTAACATGGCCACATATCTACCTTTGCTGAAATGCTTGTTAAACATTTGCCTGACTGCCCACGCAGACCACCAGCTGACAAGAGAAATCTGTAATTTCTTCGAGAAAAAAAGGAACTTTCATAAGTTTACTCTCAGTGCTCCGGCACGAAACCACTGCCACGAGACACAATACAGCACATCAGGAAAATGTTCTTAATATTGTCCCCCTTCACACTTTGGATTTTACTGGATGAATTGCCATCATTTAGAGTTACATTAACAACTAAGTTGATTACAATTTCATATCAAATTTACATTCTTATACTCTATAAAACATACAGTACATGGTTTTAGATGATGGTAATCCTGATGATAATACAGCTCCTCATCTTCTACTTCACACATCTTTTCCCTCCCTCGTCTTTGGTTTCAGTCCCTTCATGGTCTTTACAGGTACCCCTCCTTCACATACCACATCATAGATACATAAAAGTTGTGTTAGTGGGATGCGGAGAAACATGCATGCTACAAACATTATCTCCTCACACACTGAAACACCCTTACACAGAGACGCACACGATGTACAATCAGTCCTTTGTAGCCAGTTGAAAGCTGCTGCTTGAACAGGAAGGAGGAGTCAGGGTTATAAATTGCAGGGATAAGGAACAAAATACTAAGGTGGGCTTAGGACAGGCACTAGAATATTGTCTTCAAAACTGGAAAACAGAAACTCTTTCTAAAATCAACTGAAATGTTTGGATCGCAAAGCTTAAAAGCTATGAAAGGAGATAAGCAGGAAGAAAGAAAGGGGAAGAAACAATAGCACGAAAGGAGGGATGGAAGATAATGTATGGTTGAAGAAAGCTAATGAAGGAACTGGAAATCAATGGTCTCATTGTTAACAAGAGTTGTCCTCCTCCCTCCCAACCTACACTAAACCTTCACCCTCACTCCATCACTCGCTCTGACTGCCCAGACAGATATATTTCTGTAATTAGGTACGGTATCCAGCAGCTACCTCAAATTTCAGCTAACAGTACTAGACAGAGGCCTGTGGGACTGCTCTTAAGTATACATTGCTTTTGCTATTCAAAACTCTACCCACACCTGTCAAAGGTAGACAAACTTAGTGTATGTATGTGTTTTCAGACCAGCATTTACAGAAATTATGCACACATGACATAATTTGCAGACATAAGTAAATGCCTTATCTGGTGCTGAACAAAGTAAGACTTCATCTACATTAATGCATGAGGCCATTTAGTTTCTATGGTTTAGTAATTACGGTACTGTTGCTTAAAAACTAATGCCACTAATCACACTGCAGAATATCACCCTGTTAAATTTAAATCAGATTTTCTTTTTTAATTATAATGAGATACATCTTTCCACTTGACGACAGTAGTAAACTTAACAACATGACATACTATTTGGACCTTACAAAGTTTCTCAGGTGGCAAGTCTGGGGGGGGACTTTCAGACAGGAGACCAAGGTTTTAGTCTAATGTGACTCTACACTACATATTTTTAGGGCAGACTGCGATGGTTTTTAGTAATCCTACCTTTATTTTGAGCCTAACCCTAACCAAACAGCTGTGTTTGCACATATGTCCCTCATATTTGTTTTGGTCAAAAACAAGTGTGAAACTGCCCCCTATTGTAAAAAATAGTCTCTGCCTCAAGACGCCTGCCTCCATACATGGCAGTGCTTTTTAACAACTGGTTCCCTGAACTGTATGAGGCGGTAGATATGAAAAACGTCTTTGGGCATTAAAGTTGGAGGCACACTGTCCCAGTGGATGAGATGTGTGTGAGAATTGCATTGTCTCTTTGCTCCAAAGGCAAAGAAGAACCATTTACAGTGAATGAGGTCTACATGCACAATTTGTCATTTCAACACATTACTTATGGAAAAATGATTACTTACTCATTAGGACCAGCTGGGAAATGGTTTGTTTAAAATGTGTTTTTTTCCAGCCTAATAGAGAGTCCCATACTTACTATGGGGGCAACCAGAAAACTATGATGATGGGCACCAAGTCTCTGATTGGTTAATTCACTTGGTAGATATACTGTTATGTTGTGGCTGATCTTTGTATACTCTGTGTTACATGTCAGTATTTTGTGCATGAAGTTCTACATAGTGCCAGTTTCCCCCCAGTGGAAAAGTGGGAGGTAAAATTAAATATGACATTTAGAAACTTGCCAATAATTGACCTGCATAGACTGGCCAACAGCAATAAATATCTGGGGAAAAGCTGTGATGTGCCCATTTGTGGTGGTCTATCCTTGAACTTCACACTGAACCTCCAACATATTCCAGGGTTGTTGCTGCTGAATTACCCTGTTCTCACCCTGACCAGTGTTGTTTGTATCAGAAAGAAGAGGATGATTAAATAATTCGTGCACTTTTTTTGGTATTTCCTTACAGTGCCCTTCACAGTTGTCTTATTAACTCGTTCCATTTGCATAACTTCTTTACTGTCCTTGCAGATAAGTTATATGTACATCAAGTGGTTTACTTCAAATCTCTTTATGTGTTTTTTATTTTCTATCACAAACAGTGCCATCTCTGCAACTGTTTTTCTTTTCATCATCCCTTTCTCTTTTTTAATCTAAGAGGAGAGAGGGATTAAGAGTGAGTTAATGAAAGGTAGGAAATGGAGAGAGGCAAAGAGAGATAATCCCAGCAGATTTGCACATGTGGGCTCATAGAAACTCAGGACAGATAACATGGGACAGAGCAAGAGGTAAATGAAAAGATAGATAGGAGTGTTATATGAGCAGGAGGGAATTTAAAAAATAAATGAGAAAAGAAATCAGACAAACTGCAGAGAAAGATAAATGGAGGAGTAAGGTAGTTATGATTAAGGGCAATAAATAACAAGAAAATGAAGGAGTGGAGTATTTTAAAATGAGCTTTTAAAGTTTTACTTGATTATCCTGCTGGTATGAGGATATTTGGACAGAAATGGACATATAACCTGAACAGAAAAACTAAGGTAGGCTACAAACTTAGAGCTAATACAGCCCCAGTCTCGCTGCCGGATTGTTGGAAGGCTGCAGCTTTTGTTGTTACATTTTGAATATATTGTGTCATAATGTATCTATCTCCGTATATCTATCCACTTTATATATCCATCTTATATATCTGTCTTTATGTCTTGTTTGCTGCGATTGATTGTAAAGCCTGCAGGATTTTTTAATAGAAGCTCATGAGGGCCTCAAGCTTCTAAATATGAGTCAGAAGATGATTCTTTAATGTCTAGGAATAATGTCAAATAATTTCTGCAATAATGTAAATGTGCATCATCAGCTTGTTAAATTAGCTGATGATGCAGTAGACTGAAATTAAATGAGTGAGTGGGAATATGTGGGCTGAAATTATCAGCTGAAGAAGGGAAATGAGATAAGATGAGAGGAAAGAATAGAAAAAGTCCCAACTTCTTCACCTGTACTCTTTAACTGGGGCCCATGTGCACTGTTTGGAAACTTTACTCTAAACCATAAAAGCTAGACAGGGACACAGTGGCCGGTAAAATCGTCTCTGTATTAAATATGCATTTTTGCCAAGTTTAACTTTGGTTGTGCACAGCATAGTTAGTGATTCACATTAAAATGTGCTGTTTACTTGATTTATCAAAGATTTATCACATTCTCTCTCTCTTTTACATACACACAGACTGAAATCATGTCTCTCGCACCTTAGATAAATCTTTTCCATCTTTTCAAGTTGACTGAACAGGTGAATGTAACAGAATCTTCTGACTGAAAATCTTTGTGTACTTGCTGTGTGTCTTTCTCAGTTATGATGTCATCAGTCTTTAATATTGTTTTAAAAAAATCTTTTTTACTGTTTTAAAAGATTTTTTTAAAACAGGTTTGAACCTAAACGGACTCGACTGAAGTTGACATGACCATTCCACATTCACAATCAGCTGTACAGTTGTTAGATGTGTGCCAGCCTTAAACCGGCTGCTGGAGAGAAGTGACCAAAGCTGGGGACTAAAACCACATGATACGTGCTCAAGTCAGACTTTTAAATTGCAGTTGGACTTAGACTTAACACCACCTACTACTGACTTCATTTGCACTTGAGCCCTTTGACTTGCTCTCCCCCCTCGGTCCATACATCAAAATGTATGGTATGGTAATTTGAGTAATTTATTGTCTGACACAATAAATCAATCAGAGATTGATGAGATGTCACAGTCGCTCAGCACAACCAGTACTCCGACATCGTCTTCAAACCTCTTTCCCCTGAAAGACTAGAACATTTTATATTAGAATGTTACACCAGGGCTGATATAGCAATAGTGTGGTGAATGTTAACGAATAGTTACAAAAATTCTTTCTCACAATTATTCATCACGTAAATTAATTTTTTAGTCATTTTCAACTTTATAGACAAATGCTCTCAACAAATTCAGTACTGTAAGTGATTCAAAACTGGATATGGAATTTGATATATTATAATATCCCAATATAGCCACAGCTGATATTATTCGCTTTTTTTCTTTTTATTCTTTGCACTTATCTACTACGCTTCTACTTTACAGACTAAAGCTCTTTCATTCTCTCATTGATTTATTCACAAACCATGCAAGGTTTGTGAATAAATCAACCCACTGGAATGGAACCCACTGAAAAAAAAAATTGAGATTTTGACAGAAGGACCAGGAAATCTTACCACTGACCCTGCAATCAGTGGATAACACCTTCTACCAGTTAAGCCACAGTTGCTCCAATACTAACTAAAAATAAATTCGGATTTCTACTCATTTACTTTACCTGTGACTACGTTTAGAAGTCTGAAACATTAAATCATTGTTGAGTCAGGTGTGATGAACTGAAATAGAATGTAGGACTTTGAATTGTTTTCAGACTTTCTAGTCCTTACTTAGGACTTGTTTGAAACTTGCAAAACAATGGCTTTGCCTCACCTCTGGAACCCACACAGAACTGTAGGTTGGCCTAATACAAACACAGTGCCCATACACTGCATGGACAGCAACAGGTTTACTCTTTCTGTCTACTGGACAGTTGGGTAATTTGTTTGGATATGAATTTGTTTGATAAGTGCCTGATGTGCCTATAAATATTATTGTTAACTTTTTAAAAGTAGTTAACTGTGAGTTTAAAAATGTCCTTCCTTTGAATTTTATTGTGATTTGTACTTATGAGGCCACATTTAATAGCATTGGGTTGTATTAGAATTGTGTGTGTGTCAAGAGTAACAGTAGCAACCTTCTTGTTACCTGCAGCTTTAATGCTGAGACCTAAATGATAAATGTGAACTACAATGCTATATTTTAGGTGTTTCTCTGCTGAAACCACTTCTTTCATAGCTCTAAATAGGACACAAAAAATCAGTGTTTTTCTGATGGGCTGGAAGGTTAAGCAGATTTGTAGCCCTCATATCCTTGGTTTCTCAGTTGTTAGACTTAAGAGAAAAGCTTGAAAATTAAAAAAAAACATAAAAGAAGTGCTCAAAAATAAATTCATTAAATTTGATCAAATTCCTCGGTTTTGTGAAAATTTGCGAAACGAAAATAAGCTATTAGTCATTATGAAATTTGGATAAATAAGGATGCTCAAAGCTAACTAATAAGCTTAAACCATAAATGATCCTCGCACAAAAAATAAAAGCTACATTTAAAAGAGTTACTGTGTCTTTAAACTAATTTAATCCTACATAGATGCGTTTGAAGTAAATTGGAATCTAAAATCATGCATTTTCCTTAATGTATAATAAGCACATAAAAAATGCCATTTTGAAATGTAGCTTGAAATTATTTCTTGAATACAGGAAGGAATGTCACGGATAACTTAATTCATTTTCTATGTTAACCATATTTTCAACAATCCCCGTACAAACACTAAACCCAGCAATGAATTGCCTTTACTCACACATTTTTTTCACACGTTACTATATCATGTCATTTATATTATCATGTCATTTAATCATGAGCTAGCAGTCTTTATCAGCACATAGTAGAAGATGGATACCACACCCAAACTAAACAGAACACATCACGTTTCAGGTTTAGACAGAAATGTAGGTAGTGTTCAGTCACGTAGGTTTGGCTAAAGAGTTGTAATTGCAAATAGTTAGAACTATAAATTAGTGCATCTTCTAAATTAAAGTGCTGAAATATTATATATTAGATTGGATAAAGCATCTGTCTATTCCACCACAGACCTCTTGTTCTTAATTTTTATTCATGACTAGAAATGTTTCCTTTTCATAATTTTCACTATTGGATGTTTTTCCAGAAAAAAATATAGACTATAATTGGACATTAATATTATCAAATCATATCGAATTCAAGGTTGTTTAAATTAAATAGTTTTTTTCATAGCAGTATTTGTAAAATTGTTCTAAATATGAAAGTATAGTATTTCACTCAATCAAGCAAAAATACAGTATAATAAATAATATCTGTTTTGGGTTTAGGCTGGCTGTAGCTCAGTTTGTAAGGCAGTTCCCACCTACCACAGGGTCAATTGTTCGATTCCTGGTCCCTCCTGGCTAAGTGTCCTTGGGCAAGACACTAAACCCCAAGTCGCTCCTGGTGGGTCAGGTGAGCACCTTGCATGGCAGCCACCACCATTAGTGTGTGAGTGTGTGTGAATGGGTGAATGAGAAGGGCTTTAGATAAAAGTGCTGCAAAAAAAATCACAGTAAATAAATGATCAAAAGTCACCAGGCTTTTAACTTACAGCAATTAAAGGTTTATTGATATACTTGAATGAAGAGAAATCCCAAACTGTCTATTTAATCCTTATTAGCTTTTCTTCCTTGTTCATTGAAGCAGAGTGTTTAATTAATTTAATTATTTATAAAGCACGTGATCCAGCTTTGTTAATTCACTTATTAACAAGAAAAAAACAACAGTTAAGTAGTGATTGCTTTCACTGACCTTCCTTTCTGCATCTCCCCTGCCACTTTTCTCATCATGTGCCCTGTCATTTTTCACCCCCAAAAACAAAAACACTGCTTCTCCATTCCTGGTCTGCTTAGCTCCTTCCCATGATTCTCATGATTCCATAGCCATCTCTAATCTTTTTTTTCTGTCATTTCCCTATTTTTATTTTTTTATATTTCTCTAGTTGTCTTTCTTTATTTTCCGTCTGATGTCAGCATCTCATACATTTTAATTTGTTTTATATTTTTACTTAGCTCACTTTAACATGTGGAATCACCAGTCATGAGTATAGGTGTGTATGTGTGGAGCTGCAGTGCTTTTACCATCGTGTATGAAGTTATCATTTTAGCAATTGACAATATATATCCAAATATGCTACTTAATATGTCCCACATTAGCTGCCAGCAATCTCATCTGTTCTCTGCTCAATGTCATGGTTTAGGTTTAATGAATGCTAATGCACTGTAGACCTAGATGATACAAAGAAAATCTTGTTTGTGTGACTCAGGGTTGACTGCATCATGTATATTTGCTGAGGTTAACAACTTGTTTTTTTTTGTGCTAATACCTTAGAAATACATATTACAACACAGCAGCAGAAGTCATGACCTGAAGAACAGTATAACCCACATGACCTCCCATCAAAAGAGAGCATCACTGACACAATGAGATGTTTGCTTTGTGTTTCAGGCAGAGAGATTGCAGAAGTGCTGTTATTTCTAGCCTGTAACAAAAGAGGCTCTACACACTAGGCACAGATCACATTGCCCATTGATTCGAAATGAGCCTTTTCAGACACTTACTAAAACAAAAGCGTCACCTTGTGTTTTGGGAGCTATTCAATTTGAGAATTCCACAAGAGCCTCCTCAATAAAGAAAAGTTGACTGAATAATTTACAGTGCTTGTCTGAGAGGTTTTATTCTGCTAAGAGGCAGGGCTGTAAAAATAATGCGATAATTTCGAATAAATAAAAAAGTAAAAACAGCACAGTTTAAAAAAAATAACGAGAATTAATTATAGTCTTTTCGTTTAGCTTGTTTGATTTTAAAGTCCTCTCTCATCTGTGCGTGACACCCAGCAGCATCTCCCCTTTCTGGGTGTGCAGACCCCACTCACTCACAAGCTCTCCTGCAACATGGAGGGACACACATCTGATGTCTCCTGTCAGATTTGTCCCAAAGAACACTGATTTCTCATCGTTTTTTTAACAACAAGATCAAAAGCTAAATGAAAAGAAAGAATAAAAGAAATTTAAATTCTCTATAAAATATTCACTGAATCACTCATCTGCCAAAATGTATTTTATTTGAAAACATTTCTGAAATACTTTTACAGCAAAAAATGTTGATCTATGCAGTTAATTTTAGATTGTATGTCAAAATATTCTATTTTAAGAATAAGAGACACATTTTAGCCCATACCATATCTCTCTAAGTAGAGATATGGTATTCAATAAAAATTTACTAAAAATTAATAAATGCAAGATGCAGTATTGGCCCTATCATATTTTAAGACTGTTATTATACATTGCTACAGCATATACAAACATGTATCATATTTTATGAGTTGAGCTCAGCTTTCAGTGTAATAAGCATGTCAGTAGAGCAAGGTGAACTTTTCTCAATTTAGAGTCAATGCCAACAGAAAATTATAACCTTTAAAAATGTATATTATCAAAAACATATGTTTCATAATTTATTCTTTAAATGGTTGAAAAGACTGTGTATTCACTACCCAATCAGAGATGTAATGGTTATTTTGAACAGAATGAAAGATGTTCCTGCATCTGTTTGCCTGTCTGGGACTTTCCAATTTACAACTGTCATTTTGGACAGGTAAAGAGAGGCAGGTAACACAAAGAGATGACATATGAATAAAAGATCAAAGGACATAGTGCAGAGAGAGGGAGAGATGTTACTAAGCACATAATGTGTGTGTTCTTGGGAGCCCTTGAAGCCAGGCAGTTCACTGAACATAAAAATTAATTGCAGAGTGATTAACAGAAGCAGCAGCAGCATACGGCTCTAATGTGGTAAACACCTCCTCAAAGCTCCGTCTTTGTGTACACAAACATGCACAGTATCCCCACACTAAATGGTCATATAACTTTTCTATCTATTGGCACTCAAAGCGCTTTACACTGTTTCTCATTCACCATTTGCACTGACAATCACACACACGCTCATACACCGATGGGGCCAACACTTACCAGGAGCAACTAAGTTGGTGCTGGTTGTCTTGCTCAAGGACACTTTGACATGTGACTGGAGGAGCTGGGGATTGAACCAACAACTGCAAGATTGGTGGACAACCGCTCCACCTTCCTGCGCCACAGTCGCCCCTGCTTTTGTTACAGTCGCCCCTGTTAAGTTACTTATAGGGACACAGATACTGAAATATGCAGCACAGGAAGTCAACAAATGTTTTTAATCTTCATCGAGCTCAGCAAAGTTAATAACACTCTGCAAATCTACAACCCTGTGAATAAATGTCAACAGGGACTATAAAAGGTTTTATTATATTTAATACCAATCCAAACAATGCTGTACCTTTTTTATTTCATTAATTTCTCTCAATTCTGGGTTAATTTAATAAGCCATGTAAGACATGAACCAACAGTTGGTGATTGATTAATACATCAATGAAGGAACCAAAATGTTTCTTCAGCAAATTCTCATAAGATAACTCATTAGGGCTTCAAACGTTCTTGCAGTAATGAACTACGAACCATTGTTAGAGAGATTAGTTAATGATGATTGTAACACAACGTGGCATACATGATTACTCTAGTAAGGAAGTACATGTGTGCCGTTGCCACTGCGTGTAGTGTTTTATTTTTATGTAATTTATGCTGTAACTTCACTCTACCCTGAAGTTTTTTAGCATAATCCCAATGCAGTTTTTTGTGTATATAAAGTTGTTCCTATGGCATCAAATCCTGGCACTTCTGGAGCATCCAACAGTAACACCAAAGTGTACCTGTGGTGTCAGAATAATACTTAAAAAGTAGCGCAATTTTATTCATTATTTGAAGCTGTGGGATGACAGTGTGTTGGCAGGCCTGTAGGTGAGTAGAAGTGAAGACTCCAATGTGCAAGATTCAGCCTGCACTGTTAGCACGTGCACATTAATCTGAAGCAGATGTAGTAAATGTCAGTATCCAGAACATCTTAGTCCTTGTGAAGAATAAAATGCACAAAGCATGTTCTCTGGACAGCAAAGTGCATCACAAGCCATCCACATAAACAAACATTCACATGCATGCAGGTCCAGAAGGTAGAGGATTTAAGGCTCAGTGTCTCAGATTAAGTTGACAGCTTAAAAAGCTGTCTGACCACCACTGGCTGTCTTTGCTTCACCCTCTCTCTCAGCCTTACACAACCTATCTTTACGTTTCTTTTTCCATCCTTACTCAGGCAGCTTTTTTTTATACTTTCTTGCATGTGTCTGAAGTCAGCATTCAATATAATATGTTGTCAAGAAAGTCAAAAATAATATTACCACATATTTTTATCACAAGTCTTTTTTAAGCTCTGCTACTCTCCCTTTATGTGATCACACTAAATAGAATTCTGCTGTCAACTTTCTCTCATCCTCTCACCTTCTTTCCTGTCTATTTCTCAAAAATGAAAGTGTTTCTAGGCCAACACTGTGGTTTTAGTATTTGAGATGCTAACAGGTGATACATCCTGTGTACCAAAGCTCAAGTTAAGCTCTGGCTTTAATACTCCCCACAGACAGAAACAGACAACTCAATGTGTATACAAAGACCCACATGACTTAAAGAACTGCTGACAGTCTGTGAACAGCTTACTCCCCCATTTTATGATCAATTCAACTTCATTTGTTATAACTCAGCATAAAGAGCAGTATCAAAACCAGGAAGCTTAGCAATTGCGCCATTCATAAACCAACTCTACACAAATCTGGCTAAAGCCTTCAGTATACTAATTTAAAGCTAACTTACAGATTCTTTTGTCAGGCTAATGTTATGAACAGTTGTAACGTTGGTAACATTCCATGTTCACATAAACACAGTATATCATAGTGATATTGCACATTTGCTCCAGCCAGATGTGTTTCTTAACCATCTGAAGAAATAGGTGCTCTCACTGCTACCATTGGAAAGTAACTTATAAGTGTATATGTACACAATGCATTTAATAAGTATAAAATTAATGAAATTGATTTAATTTGATAAAATGTACAAAAAACTTTCATGTCAGAGTAAAAACAGATATCTAAAAAGAAAGAGATCTGACTTCTTCTTCATTAATAGTCTTTTCACAGGGTTGCTTGGAGATTTCTTTTATTTTCATGGTAATAACTGGACCTTCCAGATGCATTATAATTTAAACTAAAACCCTTTAAATGAATTCACTGATCCCAGGTAATCACCATTTAACTGCTTCTGTGAATTGTAAAACCAACTGGGTTACTTTAAAGGGGGTCAGTCTTTATGCAATCTGTTTGATATTTTCATATAATTTAGATCACTTTGTGAATGTGAAACTTTAATGCTGCTGCTGCTGTGTGTGTGTGTCTGTGGTGTGTAGCAGTCATTTGTAATGATTTCTACAGTCGAAAAAGTCTTTCTAGGGTTGCAGTCATAGTGAATGTCAGTGACAAAACACAGGATCATCTTGTGTCATGTTTAACATAATTTATCATTATTGTTACTTTGGTCATTGTAGTTTATGTATTTGAACCTAAGTTACATACTTCACATCATCCTTCCCTAACCCCAACCATCTTTTCCATTTTTGTGTCTAAAACTTGTCATATGTGTCTATTTTGTGTGCCAGAACCAAACAACACTGCAGCACATATTGAACCTATTAGCATGTAGACCAGGTACCTACTGGCCCATATTTATGGTGGACATAACAACACTGCCACTGAATGACATAATAACATTGTAAGCAGGTAATCTGTTATACATTAAAGCATCATAAATAAAAGACAAATAACAACAGGCATGACAACAAGATGAATGCCTATTAGAATATTTTGTTAAAATGACTTGATATTGCCATGTATATTGTTTTGTATTGTTTAAACTCTAAACTCTGTTACTGTGGTCATGAGTTGAAATGAAATGAAAGAAGGCCAAAAAGATTCATTTGGAATTGCACTGTATAGGGCAATTTCTTCAAGGCAAGTGATACTGAAATTTGACATCCTAATGACAAGTTAAAGGATGAAACTGGCTGTTGTCAAGTTTAATAGTGAGGTGACAGTTCATTTATATTCATAAGGATAATTTACAATAGCCACACAGAGCAGTGAACTAATGTGTTTGAGCATGTTGTGATAAGTGATATAGGAGCAGCTATGCACATGTTGTTTACACTAAAGGGCTTGAGGGTAGCTTTGTGATATCGTCCATACTATGTATGAATTATTACTTTAGACTTGGAAACTACATTAAAACTGTGACTGTTAATTAAATTAAACTGTAAATCAATATGTCCTTCTACCTTTAAATGAATTTGCTTCCCTGTAACTTTGTGTCTTTTTATATGAATCTTTTGATGAGCACACCATGGCTCAAAAGATGGGCATCTCTGTGTTAACTATGTGAACTCAACTCAGTGTGCTGCTGCTCACCACATTTTTGATGCCAACATCACACAGAAAAAATAGCACAGCAAACATGCTGTAGATTGAGATAATCAACACAGCAGCCAGACTTTGTACAGTTGATGTAGTTACTGTTTAAGTGTTTAAGTGTCACTCTAAAATGAAGCAACGTTACAGTTGTCATTCTTTGACTTTGCTATCGACTATCTTTTTTGTCTGTGTGTTTTCAGGTGGTGCCCAAAAACTCTTCCCTCTTTCTATTTTACAACCTCTGTCTTTCCTTTATCTTTTGCTGTCTCTCCCTCTCTCTCACTGTCTGTCTTTCTGTCTATGCAGTTCTACAGCAGCATGCATATATGTTTTCCAGCAGAACAAACAGAAGCATTATGGAAGTGAAAGAGCGTCGTCCATACTGCTCACTCACCAAGAGCCGCAAGGACAAGGAGGGACCCTACACTGGTAAGTAGTTACCTTACAGTTATCTCAATTAACTACTCTATACAGTATAAATCAAATGAGAAGAGACAGAATAGAAGCACAAATTGTATTCTGTAATTGGATGAATGGAATAAAGTGGGAGGTACTGTGTAATAGTGAAGAGGCTAGACCAAAGTGACCTATAAATGAAACAGGCTTAGTCTCTTTGTCAAACTTTATTGTAGACACATCCTGAAACACATGAACCTTTTTAGCCCTCCAGTATTAATTTGGATCTGGCTTGGCTCATAATGACAAAAGCTTTAGAGGTCAATAAAGTCACAGTTTAGGAGCCACGAGGAGCAGATAATTATCCAGTAGAACAATAGACTGCTGAAGCAGAGATACAGAAAACCAAGATGCTGACAAGCTTCAAACAAAACATAAAGAGCTAACAGCTAAGAGCGGAGGCAATGCTACAGAAGGTTTGGAAAAGACAACACACATTCAGAGACTGAATAGTATCCCAAAGGGACTAAGCTCAGTGTGGGCTTACAAAGGAGCAAAATACAGTATAGGTGACTCTTTTACTAAGAAATTTGAAAGTACTTTCTACCAGCGGATAGATTGCTAAGTGGTTGTTCTTTAAATTGTAAACCTTAGGCTCTGTGCTTTAGTCATCTGTCCGCAAAGCTCCTGCAATTTCCTGATGACATCACTCTCACTGATTCATGATTGTAGTTGTACCAAGGACCAAAAACATTTTTTTTTTAGTTTTAGGCAGAAAATAGGGCTGTCAATCTTGATTAATAATAGGCTGTCTGTAGTTCGTCACGATATATTTCAAATTAATCACACAATTAATCTTTTCAGAATTTGCTCTATTTAATCTATGAAAATGCAAGGTTTTTGGCTCTCTAGTTTAGTGTCTGATTGTGTTTCTGTTTGTGTATTTAGAACTGTGTCTGTGTCTTTATAACATAGTGTATGCTGTATGTAGTCTATCATTTTTAATCAACGTCAGACCTAGAATATAGGTATTTCAAGTGACTACCAAAAGGCTCACAACATTCCTGTGGATATCACTAGACTGGTGGAGGTGCAGTGGATTGTCAGCTGGTCCAGCAGGAGATGGAGAAGGGAGTGGAAGCAGAAACTGGGATGCTGGGCTGGCCTACAGGCTAGGCTAGAAAAGCCACCCAAACCACTGCTGTCAAGCATCTGCCTTGTAAATGCCAGATCTATCATAAATGTCCAGCATGCTTAAAGGACTGTTAAACTCTGTGGATAGGTCAGTGAGACCATCAAAGTTCCTGTTTCCTGCAATCACCACCCTAAGGAACCCCATTAAAACAACTTCTACAACCATTACAGCTTGGCCTTTATAGATCTGAACTGCTAGATCGAAACTGAACACACCAATGGGGGAGCTGCTAAGTTGGGCTTCAGTGACTTTCTCAAACACAGTTCGACATGTGAAGGGAGGAGCCGCTAATCGAACATACAATCCTGGAATCAGTGGACGCCTGCTGTACCTCCTGAGCCACTGTTGCTGAAGTCAGTGAATCCTAGGAAGGTAGCTGAACCAGATGAAATGCATAGTAAAGTTCACACATGACGGAAGCTGCCATTCCATCCTGCTTATAGTGAACAATTATTATACGAGTCCCCAAAGAGACAGCTTAAGTGGATTTAAATGATTACAGACCAGTTGGACTAACACCAGTAATAAAGTACTCGATTCATTGACTCACAGAAGTATGCATACCAAACAACTGAAGGTCAACTGAAGATGCCATAGCCATCACAGTACACACTGAGCTGAGCCACTTGGAATATCAAAAGAGGTAGTGAGAATGCTCTTCACTTGACTTTAGCACCCGTTCCAATACAATAATTTAGGACATTGTAATCGACAAACTGCCAGACTTAAGGCTTTCATTCTTCCGTTGCTACTGGATAAAATATTTCCCCCCACAGAGTCAGCACTGCTTTCCTACAGGGTTGTGAGTTGAGTCGAGTCCTTTGTATATACATAACTGCAGGACCGCATGCTCGCCAATAACATCACCAGGTTTGTGGACAAAACAACTGTGGTTGGACTCATCTCTGGGGATAATGAGACACCATGAAGTTCAGAGAATAACTTGGCACTGTTAAAACAAAGGAGATAATATTGAACTTTACGAGGAAATGCGACACAGTCCCTGCAACTCTTGTCATTAACGTGGAAGACGTGGAAAAGGTACAAACATTAAAATCCTGCGCACATCTCTGAAATCCTCTCTTGGTTGCCTAACACCACAGTAATTATAAAGAAAGCACAATAACTTGACCTCCTTAGAGTGCTCAGGAGAAATGGCATGGAGAGAAAGCTGCTGGTAGCATTTTATCAGGTGACCATTGAGAATGTCCTCACATGATGCATTGAGATGTGTTTTATGCGGGCTGCTCTGCTGCAAATAAAAAGCACTGCACAGACTAATAAGTCAGAAGAAAAGATTGGTGGCTGAGAGACCTCACCATGTCACATTACCTCCACAGGGCTAAAAACATCATTATGGACGCTTCTCAACCTGGACACAATTTCTTTAAACAATTACCTTCAGGCAGATGTCAAAACATGTGCCACCAGACTCAAAGACATTTTTTTTTGTCACTGCCATTGCCTTATTTAAAAACCAATAAGCTAGCCGTTACTACTGCCAAGCTGTTATTCCTGCACCATGCTGCATTTTAAAGTTTTTACTTTTTTAAGTTGGGCAATTCTAAGTTGTAACTATTTAGATATATTTATTAGGCCAAAATGCTATTTTGTATTCTATTTTACGTTTGATGTGAGTGTCTATGGAGAATGTATACACCATTTATGACACCAATGCAATGACAATTAAGACTTCGACTTTTCAAGTTTTAAACTCTTAGCAGCATAGGAGTGGACACATGGTAGATAAAATTTACAATAGCCCTAATATTAATCAATGGTTATGGTTTAAAATGAATGACTCCACCTAAACTCCAGCTAAACTAGCTTTTGCATATTCATATCAATTCAGTGATTAGACAAACTAACTGTTTTATGTTATATAGTTAACCCATATACACAGGCCGAGCTGAGAATACAACATCATGTTTATTGGCAGGAAGGGAAAAGTTCCAGAAGGACAACCATCTCTGCAGCCCTTCACCAATCTGGGCTTTACAGCAGAGTGGTTATACGGAAGGCTCCCCTAAACCCAAACGCATTAAAGACACTTAGAGTTTGCGAAAAACCTGAAGTTCTCTCAACCTTTGAGGAGAAAGATTTTTAGGTCTGACGAAACCAAGGTTGAACTGTTTGGCTATTCAATTCTAACTGTTATGTCTGGAAGGAACGAGACACTGCTTATTATCTGGCCAATACACTTCTCTTATCAATCCAGGACTTTGTAGACTGGTGCCAGAGGATCTGCCTCTAGATCAATGCGGGGAAAATCAAAGAGCCGTTGGTTGACTTCCGCATACTCTTCACCTTCACTGGTGAACATCTGAGGAAAGTTACAAATACCTGGGTGTTCACCTGAACAATAAACTGGACTGGACACATAACACAGATGTGGAAAGGACACAGCAGACTCTTTCTGCTGAAAGAGAGAGACTAAGGTCTTTTGGAGTGCAAGGAGCACTACTGACCTTTTTTTTACTCTGTGGTGTCCTCAGGCATCTTTTATGTGGTGGTCAGCTGCTACAGCAGCATCTCAGGAAGACCATACAGGAAGAGAATGGATAAACTGATGAGGAAGGCCAGCTCAGTCCTGGGGATGCCCCTGGACACAGCACAGAAGGTGGAAGAAAGGAGGATGGTAGCCAAGCTATTGTCCTTGCTGGAGAATGAATCCCAACCACTTTATGACACAGTAACATCTCTGAGCAGGTCCTTCAGTGATAAACTGTTATATTCTAGGTGCCTGAAGGAGTGATATCGTAGGTCTTTTCTCCCTGCTGCTATGAGATGTATAGCATAAAAACAGTAAGATAAGATCAAATTTTATTGATCCCACAGTGAGGAAATTCATGTGTTAAAGAAGAGAATTTGCAGTAATCAAGGATTACAAGAGATATTCAGCTTAACTGTTAAGTTGTACAATCTTACAGCAGTGGGAATGAAAGATCTGCGGTACTGCACCTTCCTACACTGAAGGTGTACCAGCCCCTCAGTGTAGGAATCAAATCTGTTGTAAAACGGATTCAGTTCATTAGCCAAGCACTTCTTTAGCTGTCCTTCTGACTCCGCTCTGTCCATGACCAGATAAAGTCTTCAGACCTCTCCACATTTCCCGTGCATTGTTCTGTTCCAACCGCTCCTACAGCTTCTTCTTGTAGGTGTCCTTGGCCTGCCTGATCTTGTACTTGAGTTCATGTTGAACTCTCCTCTTCTTCTCTCTGTTCCCTGAGATGAAAGTCCTCTTGTTCTTGTTCAGTAGGGCTTTAAGCTCAGGGGTCACCCAGGATTTGTTATTGGAGAAGCAACATACCCTCCATGTTGGCAGCGTGTTCTCCACACATAAGTTAGTATAGTTCATTATGCAGTGGGTCAGGCTGTTTATGTCATCACCGTGAGAGCTGCACAGTGTCTCCCAATCTGTGGTCTGGAAACTGTCTCTCACTGGCCTCATCAGTCTACACTTTCACAGACTTCTTTTGTGCAGGCTCTCTTCTTACCCTGGGTGTGTATTCAGGGAGCAAATGTACTTGGTTGTGATGAGAACAACAAAGTTGGGGGAGGGGGACAGAGGTGTATGCGCCTGTGACGTTAGCATACTGCAGGTTACACGTCTTGTTCTTCCTCGTATGCAACTTCACATACTGGGTGAAAGTAGGGAGAGTGAAAGAGAGCTATGAGTGATTAAAGTCCCCACTGATCAGAAGGAGGGACTGTGGTTGTTAAGTCTGCACGCTGCAAACAGTAGTCCACACACGGCTGCTGCATCGGCAGAGAGAAGGATGCAAACATTAAGCACAATGAAGTGAAAACCTACCTTGGGATGTAATAGATACCGTTAGCGAGTAACGCAGTATCCTTAGTGCAAATTTGCTCATTAATGTGTGATGTGCACTGGGTTACACCATCTCTCCTTCATAAACACAGCCAGTCTCTATCTTATCTTATCTTATCTTATCTTATCTTATCTAATCTTCTACCATCCCTACAGTGAGGCATGTTGATGGCAGCATCATGCTATGAGGGTGTTTTTCAGCAGCAGAGACTGCGTGACTTGGGTTATTGTTAAGGAAAAGCTTAATGGAGCAAATTATGGAAATATTCTCAATGAAAACCTGTTCCACAGTGCTCAGGACCTCAGACTGGGCTGAAGGTTTACTTTCCAACATGAAAACAATCCTAAGCACACAGCCAAGACAACACAGGAGGCTGTGAATCTCCTAGATTGGCCCAGTCAGAGCCTTTAACCTATTGAACAACTCTGGAGAGACTTAAAAATGACCTAACCTGATTGAGCTCGAGAGGATTTCTAGAAGGAATGGCAGTCCCCATATCTAGGTGTGCAAAAAAATGTGTCATACCCAAAAAGACCTGAGGGTGTAATTGGTGGAAAAGGTGATTCAACAAAGTACTGAGTAAAGAGTCTGTATACTACTGCCAATGTGATATATTTTATTTGTTTTTTAATAAATTTACTAAAAACAACTTTACTAAAAATACATTTCAAAAATTTTGTTTTCACTGTCATTATCGAGTGTGTGTGCATGGTTGCTTTTGCACATGCGCATGTATGTAGGTGCTGCCCCGCCCTACGTTAAACAGACAGACAAACAGCAGATATCAGAACAACAGAAAAACCATAACTATAACGTCACATATGTTAATCTTACTCTTCAAGTGCAAATAAAATGCTGAGATTCAATTCAATTCAACTTTATTTACATAGCACCACTTCACAACAGTCATCTCAAGGCACTTGAGATGTATAGTCTTGTCATAATACATTTAATACTTTATAGTTATATAGAGGAAACCCAACAAATCCCCCTTGAACAAGCCATGGGCAACAGTGGAGAGGAAAAACTCCCTTTAATGAAAGAAACCTCCAGCAGAACCAGACCTAAGGTGGCCAGCCATCTGCCTTGACCGGTTAGTGAAGAGCGGAAAGTGACGCAGAGTAGGTCATATGCTCACTGAAACTGTCAACTGGTGTAATAATAGGACATTCTAACAGAACCCACGCTAATGGCATCCATAAAAATTGTGGCGTAAAAAAGAATTTGCATTCATGTGGAGGCAGCGGCTCAGTTGGTAGAGTGGACACCCACCAACCATAGAGTCACGCTTCTCTCTTTCTGACCACATGCCACAGTGTCCCTGGGCAAGACAGCGAGCCCCCAACAGCCCATCCCCATCACCAGCCAGACAGTGCCTGTCCAAAGCCCAGTAGAAATTGGGGAGGCCAAATCAACATGCAGACAATTGACCCGCTCTGGCAACCCTGCACTCACAGGATAAGCCAAAAGGACAAAAAATAAAAAAAAATAAAAGTGGACTTGTGTGGTATATGTGTAGGGACAGCAATGAAACTCACACATTACACATGCTGTGTTTAGAGTGGACACACCTAATGCCAGGAACATCATTTGAGTTAAGGGGGCTACAGATATCAGTAGTGTCTGCTCTATATGACATTTCTCTCAGCAGACTAGAGTAGCAGCATATATCCAACATGTTTTTGTACTTAACTTTGCAGAAACATGAGGTCTGATTTTAACTTGCGACATCTGAGGACTGTAAGATGACCCCATCACAAAACATCAAATGACTGTTCTGTACTGCACACTCATCATAAACTTAATCTCCCAATGTCTGAATTTTTTAGTACATTACTGTACTGTAAGTACTGTATAGAAATGTGTATGTTATTGAATATGGTTTTATGCAAGATTTTATGTTAACTTGTTTGTTTTTGTTTTGCCCATATGTTTGGTAGGTTCTTCAGGGGACAGTGAAGACTGTGCTATTGGCTCCCAGGGAATCAGAGTTCCCACTCAGAAGTCCTATTCATCCAGTGAAACACTCAAGGCCTTTGACCAGCACCAAGACCAGACCAGGTTAGAACTGGAACGTCACAGATTATATTGTTCCATTTTGTCCAAGCAATTGGATAATATTAGACCCGTAATGTCTTTAAATTACACACAATTTTAGCTAGTTAAATTTAGTTTTAAGTTTAATTTATACAGTATAGCACTAGTTCACTACAAAATCATCTCAAGGTACTTTACATGACAAAATCAAGACTATACAGAATTATTGTTAAAATGCAAAATATCCCCTGGAAAAAAAGGAAGGGTGAAGAAAAAAACTTCCTTTAATGGAAGAAACCTCAGACAGGTCCTAGAATGGGCGACCATCTGCCTTGATTGGTTAGGATGAGAGAAGAAGAGCAACAAGAAGAACTGCACATTGGAAATACATGGCTCTACAGATCTACAGGACAGTGCAGAGAGAGGGAGATGAAGGATACATTCCAAGTATCTTATAAATGATGTTGTTCCCCTCACTCACTTCTTTTCCTTGCTTCTTAGTCCCACCCATTAAAAATGCATGAAGGGATGCAAAGAAAAGACACGAGGAGAGAAGCACCAAGGGATTTGAGATTCCCTTTCCTCTAAACCGTCGTGTGCAACAAAGGGACTTTGGGAGTTTATATTTGTCCACAACCTGTCCAAATAATGATCAGAATGTGCAGACACAGCCATCTGGTTGTTTTTTTTTTTCAACCTGCCTGTGTTTTAAGCTAATAATAATTTTGATTATGTTTTATAACCCAAAGGTTTGTAGATGATTCATTAAACTTAAATGTTTTGATAAAAGTAAATTATATTAAATCAAATTTTATTCATACCAAATGCATGGGGATTCTCAGCCTCCTGTGAATGAACAATTGACATAACAGTCACATAAATCATGAAACTCCCCCCTTTGTCCATGACAATATTATTAATAGTTAAAAAAATTATGTTATTCTAATAAACATACAAAGTTGTTCATGGCTTATTTGTCATCAGATTGCTAGTTCCACAGCATTTAATGAGATGTTGGCTCTAAAAGAAATTCTAAAAAAGGCCTGGTGGAGGTAAATCGGTTCTGATATTAGTTTAATTTAGTAATAAACTGTGATGCTATTGTAATGCAAATTCCCGCCAGTTTGATCCACTGCAGCACACAAACAGCAACTTGTCAACAATAAATGTTGATCCTATAAAAGACTAACTAGAAGAATGAGCTAGTGCATGCTCATTTATCACTCTCTACATATCTCTGTTTTATCCTCTATTTCCTTCGCAAAATAAGAGGCTTTGGGATATACTATAAGCAAGGAATAATTTTATAAGAGCCATGAATCATACCCAGAAAGGGAGAAGGACAACTACGGAAAAAAGAGACATAACACTAATGTCATGCAAAGGACAGGTGAGGACGGTAAGGGCTCAGTGCCTTGGTGGGGGGGTCCCCAGAAGTCTAAACCAATGGCAGCAACTCTAAGCTTTATCACAAAGGAGTTTTTGATAAGTTTAGTCTTGAAACTCAAAAAGGTGTCTGTCTCTCAAATCTGAACTGGAAGCAGGTTCTGTAAAAAAAAGAGACTTGGACCAAGCACGAGTAAGCTGAACAGGTGATGCTAGTGACAGAAGGAGTTTATTTAAAAAGCTCACAAGGGCACCAAGTTTAACGAAGTCCTATATAGTGCTTTTGTACCTATTGGTGCTCAAAGCACTTTACACTGCTTCGCACTTACAATCACACACACACGTAATTCCAGCTGGCCAACACTCATCAGGAGCAACTAAGTTGGGGCTCAGTGTCTTGCTCAAGGACACTTTGACATGTGACTGGAGAAGCTGGGGATCGAATAAACAACTGTGGGATTGGTGGAAGACCACTTTACCCCCCTGGGCCACAGTAGCCCACACAATAAGCCAGAGTGTCCAAACAAACTAAAAATAGCGAAGCAGTATAGTTCAGATGGTGAAGGCCATGTTTCTAGGGAGATGGTATCGAAGTAGATAGAGGGAGGCACGATAAATGAACAGGAAATGGAGAATCCAAAAACAGAGGACACCTTAGTGAGAACAGGAAGTGCAAAATACAAGTGTGACAAGAGGATCTTGACAGGTTCCAGAGGAGAGAAGCTCAATAGCTAAAGGCTCTGTCTCCCATTCTTTTTCTGGAAATTCAAGGAACCACGAGTAGACCTGCACTTTAAGAGTGAAGTGTTCTAGTGGTATAATACATTACTATGGGGTCTTTGCGATAAGTGTAGCTTGATCATTAAGGGTCATTAAGGAGGATTTTAAACTCTGGATTTTAAGGGAAGCCAGAGGCTAAAGAAAGAAAAAGCATGAGCTGCCATGAGCTGATGGCTGCTGGAACACCAGTTATACTCTCTACAGTTAAATAGGTTTTACATTGCCATAAGGACTGAAAGGCTGCTGTCCAAAAAAGAAGCAGATGCTCCAAATGTTACACCTTAAGCCTCCACTAAACCTTACAGCAGATTACACATGCTGCAGGCTACAGGCATGCTGTACTGTATATGTACTAAAGAACTAAACTTAGCAGTGAAAAAACTTTAAACAACTTAAAGTATGCTAATCCATACAAACACTAGAGATAAGGCTTTATGAAGGGATGAAAGTAAGCAAAGCTAAACAAGAGCATGAAATAATAACTGAATTTAGAGAACATGACATACACAAGCTGAAAACTCTGACCAGAAGAAAGTCATCAGCACAACAAAAATATCAGAATATTATCACAATTATAAAAGTATCAATATACAGCATCCCAATGAAGGGGCAGAGTGTGTCGCAAAACGTGAGGAGGATGGCATTTAGAGTGCTAGAACTCAATGACCTGGAAGGGAGGGAAGGCAAACTCTGGGCTTGTATACAGTGGCTTGAGTAGCCAGGGCACATCCCAATTCCTTTATTGCATATTGCATTTGCATTTGCATCTTTTCCTTGCATCTTAGTCCCTCTGACTAAAAATGCATTGAGGGATTCAAGGAAAAGACCCGAGGAGAGAGGAAACAAGGAAGTGAGGAAATGTGAGACACGAGACATCCTTTTCTCCGGACTGTCATCTGCAGTGACATCTGTTTCTGACGATAACACTTCAGCTGGATCAGCTGTCAGTAACTGTTAGAGTTACTGCGGCCGGTTTTTTTGCAATGGAGTCTGGATTTGTCCAAAAATAATTAGGACATACAGTTCACACCACCAGCACAGTGTGTTTTATTTTTGTCCTTTCAGCCTGTAAATTTTAATATAAACATCTCTCAAATTTGCATTCTGTATTTTACTACTTTGGAAGACAGAAATACATGTATTTATTCAATAAACTAATTATTTGCATGTGCATTTATTGGAAGTCTTTAAATTAATTATTAAGTAATACAGAATCTGACACAAAGAAAAGAAAAACTGGTGTCTTACATTACGTCTGTCCTTACGTCCTTTTATGCTGGAGCTGGTGTTGTTTCAAATCAGCTTGTCCAATTACCAGCAGCTTACCAGTGAAGCAGTGTGTTGGTCCAACAAAAGAGTTCAGTGAAGGATGCTCTCATGTATCCTTGCTTATCTCTCCTCCAACTTCACTACTCGCTCCTCACTCCTCAGAGCAAAATAAGATGGAGGACCAGAACAGCTTCCAGGGAAACTGAGGATCGAGGAGCGAGTAATGATTAATTAAGAGAATTGGGATCCACTCCTAGATGAGCTGCAAGTGAGGAAGAGAGTGGGAGCCAGGTAAATGGAAATGAGCTGCTGCCGAGCCGGTGGAGAGGGAGTGGCCAGGTGAGTAGGACAGGGTTAAACCAAGCCTGATCAAAGAACAGAAGAAGGACAATCACTTTTAGGTCGGTCATGTTGCATCTGTAACGGTATTTTAAACAATACTTTAAACACTTTAAAGTAATAGGACAACACAAAGTGCACACTGTTTCTCTGCCTTCATTCTGAAGGACAATCCTTTATTATATTGTAGTAAAATAACTGACCACTTACGTTCTTTGTTGTTGAAAGGTTACTGTACGGGACAATCAAGGGACACAAGGACATGGTACACCGTGAACAAGATGATTATAACCGACAAGGTCAGAGTCCACGCACACTTGTACAAACACTGCTTTTAACTCCTTTGGTTATCTGTGCATACCTGTTTGCAAATATTGGATGCTGAATTAAATAGATGTTCTATTAGTTTCTTTGCCAAGTCTCATGTCTGTCTGTTTTATTTGTGTGTGTGTGTATTTATTAAGTTATTAGAACATCATTATTTGACACAGGGGGCAGTGTGCAGGTAAAAATAAATCAATGCATTGGACGTATGGCTAATCGTGTATAATTGTCCAGTACTGTATCTTGTTAATTGGTTGCCACATATTTATTCAAACTTTATCAAACTTCCAAGTGTTGATGGATGCAGTTCAGATGGGGAAGTAGAAAGTGAAGTTAAACCTCTTTTAAATAAAATGTGGGTCTAATAAATACTATAACATACACATCCAATTCTTATGCTGGAAATAGACATTAAACATAAAAGTACTTTACTACTGAACCACCCATTGTTCTCCAGCTCTAATTAACACAGCATCAATATTTGAGAAATGAAACAAATCATAATTACTCAATCATCTTATCACCTTCGTTTTCACTGCTGGCCAAATTGGAGCTCATTTAAAATTAATATAAGTTTTAATTGAACAGCAGCACTCATTATCTCTTCTTGTACCATTCATTACAGAAAGCTTTTATAATTTCCCTTTTCATTTTCTGATTAAAGATGAAAAGGCACAAAGCGAGATTTTACAGATAATTTGTTTGTCTTCTTTTCATTTATATTTTAAAGGATTATTATTATTTAATTATTTTTGTTATTTGAACCTGACTTCAGCCTCCTTCCATTTGAAAGAGTTACTCCTAATCATGTATTACATTTAATAAAGAGAGTATTCTCAATATGTAATCCACTTAAGTATTTAAGTATTTCCCCCATTGCATGGTCAATTATATATATATATGGTCATATATATATATATATATATATATATATATATATGGTAAATGGCAAATGTTACATATATACTTATATAGCGCTTTTCTACCTATTGACACTCAAAGCACTTTACACTGCTTCTTATTCACACACACACACACACTCATACACTGTATTATTAAAACCATTGTTACAAAGTCACAAAACCGGTGACTTTTCCATGTAGATTAAAATATCATTATAATTGCAAATCCTAAATTTACCTCCATTTGTTTTCTCTTTTACATTTTTTTATGAAAATTTTCTTTTACTTTTTTAAACTCATTACAGCAGTATTACAGTTTACTACTATACTTTTTACTTGATAAGGCCAACATGCTAAACACTGTTATTATCTTTACTGTGCTTTAAAAAGAAAAAGGAAACATAGCCCTGGACAAAATCAAAATTTTAAAAACTGATTATGTTTACAGTTTTTACGTCTTACTTCAGTTTTTTTGCATGAACTTGGCAAATTTTCCACCTCCATTTATCATAGCTCATGACATTACTATTAGATATTCATGAATGTAATGTCTGATTAAATACCTATTACCTAATGTTAGTTATTAAGGTACCAGATCCTGATAATAACTCATATTTCAATAATTGATGGCCCCTCATGTGGTGTTTACAAATGAAATGCTGATTCTTCAATACCCTCATAACAATGTGTGAAAAAAAAATTATATTACATCAAATTACATATTACAGTACATTTCTGGACGTTTTTTTTTCCTTTCTTTGCCACTGTGTTAGTTTAATGTTTAAAAGTATATTCAATTTATTTTTTTATGTTTATATCTTACAAGCAAATAATATATTTTAATCAATGTACATTTTTTGTTACAATTACTAAATTCATAAGAGACATGCATCCTAATTTTGGTACACTACCTTAAAAGTTTATGTCTTAATAACCTTTAGGCTGTAATCTCTGTAATGACTATATGGGATTTAAGGGATCTCTTCTCTAACCATCCACCTCGTATGTCTTACCGCTTTTGATTTGGTGCTTTGTTTATTTCTTCAAAGAATTCATTAATTAGTTTTTAAAACGTTTTTTACATCATTTACCTAACTATTGTACTGCAGAAGAGCTTTGCAAGAGTCTGTCACAGTCTTGTGACAAGTCTGACTCTCCAAACTGAGCCAAGGTTTTTCTTCTGGGAGACGGGGTGAATGTAAACTGCATGGATGAGGCTCTCTGCATAGAATATGGCTGCTGATAGTGTTTGAGTTCACCTTTCCTAAATCAGATTTTCTCTCCCACTTGCCAAGGTTCTTTGTTACACACCCACACTCTCACCTGATTTCTCTGTGATGAGATTGGGTTATAAATGTAGGACAATTATTAGATAATCAATTGACAGAAAATGAAGAGAATAATTTTGTTTACTGATTAATCAAAGTCATCTATCAGGCAAAAAGGTCATATTCTCTGGGTCAATCACAAATATAAAGATTCACATTATTTTATAACATTAGATATTTGTTATATTACATTTGATGATTATTTGTCACTAATGAGACAAAGTTGAAGAAATCACATTTAAATCTGGTAATTTATGGTTTTGCACTTTTTTTAGTGCTTTCTAAAATAAAGAAATTGTATAAAACCAGTTTGTCGTAAAAGAAAACTCTAAAGTTGATGCGGGAATGTTGTCCTAGGCCGGATGTGAACGGCACTATAGACATAAATGACTTTTATGAATTTTACAGTCACTGGTATTCAGTAACATATTGGAATTGTGAAATTATTTTAAGATCTCCTATCCTCTATCTATCTATGTTTCTATTTCAGGTCAGCATTTCAGTCTTCGACAGCTGGGGATCTGCGAGCCACCATCACGACGGGGTCTTGCATTTTGCTCCGAGATGGGCCTCCCTCACCGTGGCTTCACAGTTGGTACAGCCCAGGATTTGGACAGTGACAGTCAGGCTGTGATGTCACCAGAGCATGCCATGCGGCTGTGGGGTCGTGGGGGTCTGGGTAAATCATCCGGGAGAAGTTCTTGCCTTTCCAGCCGCTCCAACTCAGTGCTGACTCTTACCGACACAGAGCATGAAAACAAGTCTGACAGCGACAATGGTAGGAAATGATCTTCACTTTTTCACTCTGCTTTTTTTTCCTCTTTAAGCTCAAAACCTCATCTAACTGACAGGTGATTTGGTGTTTTAACTTTGTGATATTTACTTTTTTGTTTAGAGGAGTTTTATGCTGTGGGATTACATTTTTGTCAGTATACAGTAGGGCCTTATTCTTACTCTTCATAAGATATGTGTCCTCAACATCAAGCCAAGAAAATTAAAAAAAACAACATCAATGGATGTTGTGATGTGGGTAGTTGTGGATGGGCTCGGTAAGTTTTTTCCCATGTGTTTCCTTTCATTATTGTTTTAATTAGATTTATTGTGCCCCAGGACAATATGCGAGATTAACACTAAATAACTAACATTTCAAATCAATCCAAGGTTACACAGTAGCGCAATTATGCATAGGCGTAAGTGTAGTTAACAATAAGTGTATCTAGCACTTCATTGTTTCACTATGAAGACAAGACCTTTAAGAGAAAGAAAGAAAGAAAGAAAGAAAGAAAGAAAGAAAGAGAATCAGCCATGTGATGTGACTTGGTATTTGATTTAAATCTTGCTCTCAAATTATAAATAATTCTTACAAAGGTTCAGGGATTCATTGATGTAATATTTTGGTCTTTGAAAATCTAACGGCATTGATTAAAAGTTGGTGAATCCAAATTTTTCCTCTGATTGAGCCAAGTCATAAAGACATGTGCTATAATAAGAAAGAACAATAGCAGATTTTTAGATCAGCCCTGCAGGCTAATTTAAAATATTTTATCGTTCTGCAAATAGAAAATATTGTTTTAAAGCATCACATAATAAAGTCATAGCAACAATATTTTCCTTACCAAAACATTACAAATAGCATAATACACTACTGACTACTGCACGTAATGAAATGTAATGGTTTGCCTAAACAAGAAAAAAATTTGAACATTGCATTAGGCTAAAATTCTATCTATCATATATATATGCTATCATTGGACACCTGCACTTATTTCCTTTCTGGTGGTGAGATTTAGTATAGGAGGATGGTATCTTCTTAAATCATTTCAGAAGAACACAGCAAATTACAAAATAGTCCCGATAATTTTATTAAGTGAGCACAATTCAGCTGAGTTATGTACAAAAAATGAATGCATATGCAAAAAGAATTATAAAGTATTTTTTGTACACCTGTGTGTGCATTTGTTTGTCTATATGTATTGTGTGTGCATGAACTGGATGTGCAAAGTCTATTCATTATCCTCTTTAGTTTCTTCTAACAGGTGTGAATTTTCTTCCTAATAAAATACTTGTTTATTACACACATTTGCAGAATTACACACTATCTTCACTAAGCACACACAGTGGATTTTCATTAAGAGATGTGATGTTGTAATTAACAGTGAGATAAAGTGCTGTGTCATTATTTCTTTCTATATTAATTTTGATAATGTTATTATTAAATGGCATAATGCTGTGGATGTTAGAGCTCTGGAGGATACACCTCCCATCTCCAAAAGTGAGTAGTCGTCAAGTTTGCAAAAGCTAATTGACTATTTAAAATGCAGCTGTTTGTGTGTGTGTGTGTGTGTGTGCGCGCGCAGTGGGGGGCTCATTTGTTAAAGTGTGTGTAAGCACAGAGGTGATGAAGTCGTTCTAATGCTAACACATTGTCCTGTGGGTTTTGATACTTGTAATGTACTTTTTGAGTCTCATGACATTGGTGGCTCGGTCATTATTGAGGTGCTGAGCATCTCGTGTTTTTGTTTTTTTGTTTTTTTGTCATTTTTTGCTACTGTATCTACTGACTGGACGTTTTTGTTAATAATTTTACAAAGGTTTTATTGAAATAAAAGAATCTCTGGTAATGGCTAAGTCCTGACTGTCATGAAAGCTAAGACTACCATGAAAAAGCAATCAGCATAGAATTTATCATAAAAAACTTCCCCTAAATAAACTTCCCCCTAAAAACTTCCCTTAAATAAAAAATCTATCCGTTTTCCATAGCAGTTCACCTTCACTGCAGGTGTGTTTTTCACATTTATGTGTGTAAATTAACTTAATCCCGTGATTCTGTCATCAGCTTGAAGACAGAGGAATAATGAATAACAGAGAGGCAGAAAACAAGTTATGAAATAAAAGCAGAGCAGAGAAAGGGAGAAGCGTCTCAGCATTGTTTGTTCTCCTGAGAGGAAATATTAGACCAGAAACGTTTGGCTGGTTTCACAGTGGACACTCGCACAAACATGTACGTCCACACATGCAAGCTTAAGCACTGTTGTTGTGTCTGGTCCCATTGGTGCCCTGCTGCTGCCTTAATAGTTACTTAGATATAGCTTACTAGATATAGGTGAGCTCAACTACAGGGACAAAAAAAATAAAGATACATTTACATTTTATGTTGTCAACGCACTGATTGAAGTGATATTACCCTTTCTTCAAAAAGTCTTGGATGCACAGAAGGTGATGACTTACCTAGATAGTAATTTTAAAATGAACTCTAAAATATCAATGGAGGACAGCTATGCCAAATATGACCTACACCCAGATTATGTTGTGGAAATAGTAATAAGAAGTGCAGTATATGCAAAATATAAAAATGTAGGATTTTCCTAATTTAATGAATAAATGACCAGGGAACTGACAGATCTCTATTTTTGTACCATAGCCTGTCCTTCCTAATCACTGAAGTCTCTGTTAAATGCAAAAGTGTGTGTTTGTGGTGCTTAGAGCAAGACCCAAAGGATAAAAAAGCAAAGAGTGAATAGGGATGGAGACAAATAGAGTGGCGGAGAGAAAGAGGGGTGTATCTTGTCTTTTTGCTAACCAGATTACTTTACTATGTGCCAACAAAACTATTAATCCATTTGGCATCTTTAAGCTGCTTAACACTATAACCTTAGCTGAACAAACACAAACACACACACACGACAAAAAAGGGACTGTCAAACCTTATTCTTAGAACTATGACTTACAAATGAAATGAACACTTCAGAGTGATTTTAAAAGCGTATTAAAATGTGTAAAGATCAAAAAAAATTGTACTCCTGACTACCTTCTTTTTTCCACAATGTGTGTGCATTGTAAATCACTTCATTCATTATTTGTAACCGCTTATCTTGTCCAAGGTGGCGAGGGGACTGGAGCCTGTCCCAGCTGTCATTGGGCAGGAGGAAGGGTCCTAGATAGATGGACAACCATTCACGCTGCCAATCATTGGCAATTTTAGAGTTAGCAATTAACCTAACATGCATGTCTTTGGACTGTGGGAGGAAACCAGTGTACCTGGAGGGAACCCATGTAAGTATTGGGAGAACATGCAAACTCCACATAGAAAGGCTGCAGCCAGCCAGGGATTCAAACCAGAGACCTTCTAGCTGTGGGATGGCAGTGTTGACCACTCTGCACCGTGCTGCAGCAAGCCCTAATAGAAATAACTAAGCAATATACCTAGATTTTTACTAAAGTGTTGAGTATATTATCTTGGTTATAGTATTTAGTAAACTCACTTCCTGCTAGTTTACACTACTTAAACAGTTTCAGTAATTATTACTCAAAAGTGTTGAGTTTAATTCCATTACTTACTCAGTATTAGTATATATTATTGAGGATATAATTTTAAATCTTCCATCTCTTTCACTTGAAATAACTTAAATACATTCAGTTTTTACTCAGACCACAACCACTGCAGCACATTTACTCAACTTGTCTGGACCATAGATACCGTAACTGCCACATTCCTACAACTTTTTTCATCTTAAAAAAGTTCTTAAAATATATTATACTTATTTGGAAGCATATTTAATTTCTGATTACTTTGATTATTTTTATTGTCCTAACAGTTTTTTTTTATATTAGTTGAATAAACAAATTGCTGCAGCTGATTAAGTTTAAAGTATCAAAACCAGCAGATTTGCCAGCATGTATGGTTTGAGATGGTAAACACTTCAGAGCCTCTTTTTGTGGTTTAAAGAAACTTCCTTTTTTATTGTATACTAAATTGTTAACTTTAACACTAATAATGAAAATGCTAACCATGATAAAGGGTAATGTTGAATTCACTGCCTAATTAAAAACATTGAATTATCTGTCAGGTAGAAGAACAGAAGAAAGACTAAAAATAAATAGCACATCATTATTCTAATGGTCTTGTTGAGAATGTTTTTTCTCTTTTAATGAAGAAACTGTTAATATGTAAGGCACATAAAAAAATTTATATCTAACTGTTTCTGCTGAAATTTCAAAAAGAACAGAAAAATATTAGTTCCTACTAAAGTAGATATTGATGGTGGTATGTTTATTTATAATCACAGAAAACTGTATAGAGCTGTATTAACAATATGGCTTATTCTTCTAATTGATTTTTTTTTTTTATTATTAATGATAATCTAATCATAGTCATAAACTAGTCATAAACTCTGTTTTAAAACCAGAGTAAAGCCTGAAACAGATTGACTGATCCATTGGTTTGCATTATTTAGCACATTGTTGCAATTGCTTTCTATCCCTGTAGCCAACCTGAGATCTAAAAGGTCAGTGTTTGGGTACAACAGGTTTTGATCTGATCCACTAAACTTGGCCTGTTTCAAAGCATGTTAACCATGCAGTATAAATTGCTGTGGTGACCTAACCCAATTAAAGGGAGCCGGCTTCATGATACAGATAAACTCAAAGATAATTGGATAACCCAATATTCATATATGAGCCCAGGGCTCAACCTTTCCATTCCATTTTTTCTGCATTGACTATGGGGCAGTATTGTGGTGGAGCTGTTAGCAATGCCGCCTCAAAGCTAGTAGGTTCCCGGTTCAAACCTACTTGACAGCTGTGGCCTTTCTTTGTGGAGTTTGCATGTTGTCCTGGTGATTGCGCGGGTTTCCTCCAGTTACTCCAGTTACCTCCCACATTCCAAAGACATGCATGTTAGGTTAACTGGTAACTCTTATGTCAATGTGGGTATGAATGGCTGTCTGTCTATGTATGTCTCTCTTTGTTGGCCCTAAGATGGACTGGAGACCTGTCCAGGCTCTCGTCAAATGACAGGTCCAACTCCCCTCGACCCTCAAAAGGATAAGCTGTTGAAGATAATATATGGACTATTCTTTGGTAGAACAACTTATACGTTTAGGGTCATTATTGTGCTGCATGATCCAATTCCTGTAGAGGAAGTGGTTCTAGTGCAGAGCCAGCAAAGTTTACAAGTCCCTAAAGGAGACTTTAAAGGACACTTTACCAGTGCTGTTCCTGTACTATGATGAACGCTTAATCCTGACTGAAAGTCTTCAAATAAATTATTCCGGTCGCATAATTGCTTTGCAACTACTTTTTCAAATATTTAATATTAAAGAGGAAATTGGATATCAGTCTGTAATTGGCTAAAACACCTGGGTCAAGACAGGGTTTTTTAAGCAGCGGTTTGATTACAGATACCTCATAGGCCTTTGGTACATAACCTGTTTCTAAAGATAGATTGATGATATCTAATACGAATGTGTCTATGAAGGCTAAAGTATCCTTGAGCGATTTGGAATAGGGTCTAACAGACAGGTTGTTAGTTTGGATGAGGTAATGGTTAAAATTTGGTCAGTGAGAAACATGGGTAAAAAGCAGTCTAAGAGGGGTTTAGGCCTTAGTGATGATTCTAGCTCTGCTGTCCATGAAGATCTATTTGTTATATTTAGTTGGAGGATCTGGTGAATTCTTTCTCTAATAAATACATTTTTTTTTTGTCTTGTTGAATTATCAACAAGATAATCAACTTATACAAGAGTAAAGTTAAGGTGGCTACTACTACTTCACTTAAGCATTTTCACTTAAGCACCTACTGTAGTGGAATTATTAATAATATTACAATAATGGACTATACTGCTGTATAGTCCATTATTGTAATTTTTTATGTTATTAGAGGGTCAGATAAATGGTCAGACAAAAGAGAATTATGAGGAAATATTGTTAAATTGTCAGTTTCATATATTCGTATAAGGACAAGGTCTAGGGTTTAACTAAAGCAGTAAGTGGGTTTATTTACTTTTATTTAATGTATTTAATTGAATCATTAATAACGTAAATCCAGTGTTGAGGCAGTTAGCATCTAGCTGAATGTTAAAATCACTATAATCGCTTTAATGGCTTTATCTGTACTGAGCACTAAATCGGATAGAAAACCTGAAAATTCAGTCAAAAACTCGATGACTGTTCACAATAAAATAATAAATCAAATAATAATAAATAGAAGTGGTTTTTGAGTTATCCAGTGACGGTGTGAAAGGCTAAGAGTAAGGCTCTCAAATGAGTTATAACGATGTTCAGGTCTAGGGTTTATTGGTAAGCTTGAGTGGAAGATAAACACTACTCGGCCTGTGCTTCTAGGAACATGATAATTAATAAAACTTGGGGGTTGACTCATTTAGACTGACATATTTTTCCTGCTGCAACCAATTTTCCGTAAGACAAATTAAACCGAACTGATGGCTTGATCGCTTATTAAGTCATTTCCTAACAGAGATTTAAATGAGAGAGATCTGAGATTTAATAATCCACATTTAATTGTTTTGGGGTTTTGTTCTGTAAGAGGAGTAGTCTTAACTTTTATTATGTTATTATGATTACTCCCCTTGTGTTCATTTTTGGTTTATTTAATTTAGTTTGTTGGGGGACAGACAGCATTTGGGGGTTGTAGGGGGAAGACAGCTGTAAGGACACTGCAGAGAGGTGTGTAGGACTGGATCCCTACATCCCAGGCTCAACTCTGGATTGTCAGACATTTGGTTGTCTAATAAAACCAGCCATATTTCTGGATAGGAGAGGTGTCATCTAAAGTAGGATGGATGCCATCTCTCCTAATTAGCTTTATCTATGTTGCCCACTTCGTTTACTTGACACCACCTAGACAGCCAGCGGGTGAATGACATCATGCGGCTGTATACGTTGTCATTAGTCAAATTTGAGAAGGGGCCCAGAGTAAACTACAGAGTCCAACATTGTTTTGGCAAAGTTAGACACTGATTCAACATTCATTTTAGTGACCTCTAATTTGTATAATCGTGCATCATTAACATCCTGTGTGAATAATAATCTTATTGTATTTATATCCCTATAATCAGATATCTCTCTTCTTCCAACTGGAAAATGCCTCCAGATAACATTGCCCGGAGGAACCTTTAGTTCTAATTATGTCACCTCTTTATTCACACTATGAAATTTGTAATCAGGCCCAACCTGCTTTTCCAGAGCTCCTCCAGATGACATCATCTAAACTCCTAATGAAAAAAAACTCCTCCGGGTAATGTAATCCTGAGGAGGTTTTCAGCAAGAAGCAGAGAAATATTCTATATCAAAATATTTCTCTGCTTCAGACGGAATTTTAATTAGCATTAATGTGCATTTACACCCTAAACTAAAGCCATAGAAAGCAAGTTGAAATTGCCCTTTAAGGTATGTGGACACCACCTTTGTCTCCACCACCATTAAAGATAAACATCATAAATGATCTTGTGGCTGGGTGGGAGCAAATGCATGCAATTAGGTTCTTAAAGTGCATGCAAAGTCTTAACAGAAGGTAGATAACATAATGGGCATGCATAATTATGCCCATAATGATGGGATGTTTAAAAATTACATAAAGGTGCCATGCCCACATACGTTTGGCCATGTAGTGTATTACAAGCAGCTGTGGAGCACATGCACTTTAGGAGACAAGATGCTAACAAAATAAATTGTAATTTACAAAGCCACCTGTCTGCTACACAACCTGTATGCTGCCAGAGGGTGGGACATTGCAACAAACAACAAGGCTTACAGTTGGAGACAGACAGGGACATAAAACCCTGACAATAACCATGATGGATGGATCTGTTCATGCCCTGATTGCTCACACTTCAATAAAATACAGTTTGATTCACATCAGTTCAGTGGCTGCTATATTGGAACAGTGCAGGATTATCATCCATTGCAGAAGCAGAATGTGACAAAATTTATTATATTCATAAAGAACAATACCAATAGAGAAGATATTATTTAGACTCTACTGTACAGTCAGTCTGTAAGTGCATATTGCTAAATTGCACGTTTTCTCTGAGAAAAAATGTAAAAGATTGCATGTTGGATTATTTTTAAGTTCAAATATTCTTCAGTGTGGACTGATGAGAAGCTGGGTCCAATCTTGTTTGAACTTTCAACATATCAGTCTTTGTCTCCGTTATATATAGCGCTTTTCTACCTACTGTCACTCAAAGTGCTTTACACTGCTTCTTATTCACCCATATGCACTCACAGTCACACGCACACTCACACACCGATGGGGGAGCTGCTATGCAGCTGGCCAACATTCATCGGGAGCAACTAGCTGGGGTTCAGTGTCTTGCTAAAGGACACTTCGACATGTGACCGGGGGAGTCGGGATCAAACCAACAAGTACGAGCCCCCATATAACTATTGTCCTTTCAGCATCATGTTCTAAATATGGAATAGTTGCCTCTGGACTGTAGGAGGCAGGATATTAAGGCGATTCTCTCTGTCTTTTTTTTAAGGATTGTTATTATTATTATCACTGGATACAAGTTGGCAGCATCTTTAGAAAACGTTCCAGCTTTTAATAGAAATGAACTATGGCCACAGCCAATGTTTTCTGTGATGCTTTATAAGGTGTTTATTGTATTCGAAATTGCCATTCAGGCTCCGTGAGGTGAATGTGGCCGTGTGTCTGAGCCAGAGTCATAGCCAGTCATGCTACAGTAATACTTAAACTGTAGACTAAAATTGCTTTGTACTGTTGAAAGCCAGAAAAAGGGAGATGGATATGCACATGCATATCTGTAGTTCAGTTAGTGTTAAAAAAAAACAGTCTTCTTCTTGTCCTTTCGGCTTATCCCGTGAGTTCAGGGTCTCCACAGCGGATCATTGTCCACATGTTGATTTGGCACAGTTTGGCACGCACCCCTCCCCAATTTCTACCAGGCTTGGACCGGCACTGCACAGCTGGGGAGGGAAGGGGCTGTTAGGGGTTCAGTGTCTTGTCCAAAGACAAAATAAAAAAAAAACAAAGACATTAAGTACAACAGTTAACTATAAATTTTTGACTTCATGTTTTATTATGTTTTTCTCCTGTGGAATTAAAGTACACAGCCCTGTTGGAAGTTACCCCTGTTCTCTTGTAGGCATATTTTGTATGTGCACATGCTTGTATGTTTGCATTTTTATAATTTGTATGTAGAGTCCTTGCAAACTCTGTGTGGTGTTTAGAATATTATATTCCTTAAAATATTTAAACTCTAGGTTTATTGAACTATACATCAGGTAGTCCTTACACAGTTATTATTATCACAGTTATTTACTCATAATTTTGCAAAAGCGTTTCATATTTTGGATATAGTTACAGCACACAAACATTATATTTAAAAAGTCAAAGATGCACATACACACATCAAGACAGGAAGACACAAGAAATTCAAGTGCTGGAGAAGACAGATAACTACAATAACTGAGACTCGTGTATAAGTAAAGAGAGATTATACATGCATATTTTTTCCTGTTTTGAAGACATCACTCCATCATATGCGCTGCAGAACCGATACATAGATTACTGCTGGTTATGCCTTTGCTCAGCCGGTGCTGTAGGTTTAATACAAAACAGCCTTCAGTAATAAATAATGTATCATCTCTCAGTGGAGAGTAGCAGTGACTATATTTTTTAACAAAAAGACTGCAGTACGTCAACCTTATCGTTTATACTCTTTCAAGAACTTGTGTGTGTTTGTGTGTGTGTGCATACAGTATGTGTGCACAAGGCCTGTCTTGTAAAAGAGGCCACGTGTATCCAGAAAAATAAATTTTACTCTAGCAACTGAAATGTACACAGGATGCGTGTACACATAGGCACGCATACACACACACACACACACACACAAACACACACTCACGCACACACACACACACACACACACTCAGCCTTGGTGCCAGTCATATTCAATAACAATCTAGTGCTGACCAGAGAAATCAATGAATAACAGACTAACTGACTAGAGGGTTTAACTTTGGCGCCACTAACATGGAGAAGACACTTCATTCCATCAAGTGGCTAACATTAAATCATTAACCATACAGTATCACTCTCACATTCCCTCCTCCCATCGTTTTCTCTTTTTTCATACTCCCTTCTTCTAACAGCCCCTCTCCTTTCGTTGTTTTTTTTTTTTTCTTGTTTTTGAACTTCACTGTTACGAGTATACAACATCTGCTATGGCATCAATTTTAAGTTTTAATAATTGCATTGTAACATTTATTATTGTACCCATTTGTCTGATACAATACAATAAAAGCAGGCAGCATGGTATATGCTGTTCTGTCATGGTTTAATTATTACACCCTTGGACATCTATACTAACTGGTTTATAACTTGTTCGAGTGTCAGGTTATTACAATACCAATAGTTGTTAGTTTCACAATGGACAAGGACACAAGCAACAAGTCCTACACTCTCCTTCCCTTCCTCACCTCCTCTCTTTATCCTCCCTTCACTTGTGTTTCTCAGAACCCATTTAGGCAGAATCCATTACCAGAAGTGCAGAGGGAGAAGCGGGGTAGATAGATAGAGAGGAATGGAGAGAGGGAATGTTCAGCCTAATAAATTCTGTAGCAGTGTTTCTCGGTTTTACTGAGTCTTGGGATCCGATAGATGATGGCCTTTTTACTTGTGGTGACAGATGAAGCTTTCACTGCAGCTCTGCGGAAACCTCATACAGTGTAGCTGTTTCTCTTTGTGTTTTGCCCAAACTACTTTGCTTTATCTGCTGGATGCAATATTTTGAATTCCTAACGTTTGGAATTTTAATATTTTCTAGCTTTCAGCAGTGGAAGAACATGCCAGGATTTTCATTCAAAATCCTAAGAATGCATCCAACTCTTACTAGGAAACTCACTTATATTAAAATGTAGCAAGGAGAGTGAGGCTTTCAGCTCACCACCATAAATAAATAAATAATTAAAATCGATCCCATAGGTTGTTGGGGCAAGCAGTTTATTATGACAAAAAATTATACTGTTAATGACATCTAGCGATTGTATGAGACAGCATAAGTTTAAAGATATATGCTTCCAATGGCTTCCAATGAGTAATGATAACACATACAAACTTGGCATCAAAGTCAGGTCACATTGCAGAGCGATTAATTGCACAGTGCACACTTCAACTCTGCAGACCACTGTTTCATTTACAGGATCCAGCAGCCACCACTGCTTCATTGACCATTACATTACCTTAACCACATGTTATTGTAACCATGACAACAAATACCTTCTAACCCTGCGAGAGTATTATTTTTTACCGAAAGCACCCTAAACCTAACTAATTTAGATCTAACCCTACCTGTATGTAGTTATTTATGTTGAAGGACAGTGGTGGAACTTCACACTACAAATGAGCAGTGATTCAAATGATTCCCAAGTTGGAACAAAAACTTTAAAATATTACAGGAAAAATTATCTACATGAAAAGTACTGTAGCTACTTACTTAGTGGCTTTGGGTGATTAAACCCCGCACACAGATTCCAAACATGCATCAATTATTTTCCACTTATTCAGAGTGAGATTAGGTGGCAACAGGTTTACCATGGTTTTCCAAACATCTCTTCCCCAGCAGCAATTTCCAGCTTCTCCAGTGGGATTGGGAGGCATTCCCAGGCCAGAAGACATATTGATGGATGTCCAAATGTCATACTTTATATCTAAGGCTGAGCCTGGCCAAAGCACATGACGTTGCACCAATTTACTTGTCAATCTCACCATCCCAACATTTTATCCACACTCGTAAACAGGCCCTGAGATACTTAAATGTCTACACATGGGGCAGTGACTCATTCCCAACCCTATGGGAGGAGTCAACCCTCTCCCAGCAGAGAGCCATGGCCTTAGATTTGGAGGTGCTCAATCTCATCTTAGCTACTCAGCACTCGGCTGCAAACTGATGATCACACTAAGCACATGAATAGTCACCTATATTTTGCATCATATCAATTTAATTCAATTCAATTCAACTTTATTTATATAGCGCCAATTCACACCAAAGTCATCTCAGGGCACTTTACAGAATAAAGGGATAAAGGGAATATCACCCAAATAGGTTTTCTACTGCGTCACCAAACCATGTTTCCTTCATATTTTTTTTACTAAATCACCTAAATCTTTGTCTTCCACAACATAGCTTAATGTTTTTTTTAATCTACCATATGAACCCAAGAGGGTTCCATAGGTTGATCATTTATCCTGTGGTATTTTAAAGTTTTGGGGATAATGTCCTTCTTGTCAGACTAGCTCAAAGGTCAGATCCGTCAGCCTGGTAAATCCACATACACATATTGTCACCCAAAACTTTTTTCCTAGAATGTCGCACAAATAAGCTGTTTCTATCACCTGCCATTTTTTAACCACGTCACCCCTAGAAGCCTTGACAATAAGCATAATTACACCATACTGTATATATGTGATGTAAAGAATTTTTAGGGATACGAAAACCTTTTGTGTCAAATATAACTGCTGAAACAACAAGAAGGCTGTAGAATTGATAACATTAGATAAGATAATTAAATCAAAGACCAAAGAAGTTTCAAGTTTGGTGAAGGGTAAAAGCTGTGATGCTTTGTTCCCATGAATATACATTACAGCTTTCTGATTTCAGACAAGTACAAAGATATTTTATCATGACATAAAGTGTTGCATGTGAGTGTGTGGGGCAGGGAAGGAAGTACTCAAGGTGAGAACTCAGATCAGATTTCAAGCAGATCAGTTTCAGATTGGGTTTCATATCTGTCGCACTGTAATGAGAGAATTGATGTCACATCAGAACTACACATAGGCATACACACAAATAAGCACGTACATTTCCTTTTTCACTCTCTTCTACCCTTCCCCCCCCTTTTTATAGACAACACACTACCTGTTTTTGTTATCTATTGTTATTTCATCTCTTTCTCTCCCTCACCGCTCTCTCTCTCACACACACACACACACACACACACACCACACACACATTAGTATGTGCTGCTGTGTAATAGATGGATCAATAACTGTGCTGTTCTTACAGGATCATTTGGCCTCCGAAGCAAATGCTCTGACAACCACTACATCATTAGGACATTACCACTCGTCTAAGCTCTTCCTTTCCTCTCTCACTTTCTCTGCTCTTCTCTGTCTTAAACTTTTTTCTCTTCTTCTTTCTCTCTATTCGTCTTTTTCACTTCTTGTTTCACTATATTAATTTTTCTCCTTGAACCTATGCACACATTTGCTTTGGTGTTTTTTATTATCTGCTAATGATATCCTAATGTGTATTATTATTATCATTATTATTATTATTATTCAAAATGTTCATGTCCTTACAAAGGACATTATTACTTGTATACAGCTTTTTAATATCTTTTATACATTTTTAAATTTTTATGCTTTTGTACTTTTAAAGAATTATTGCTTTGACTACATCATCAATTACATCACATAATCGCCTGTAAGGTTTTTGCCATTGAAGTTTTTAAGGCTTTGTAGTTTGCCCAGTATACAAGGAAGCAACATTTCAATTCAGCTATTTCCGCAAAAGCAAAATGTTCAGCTATTTCAGCAAAAACAGCTTTGCTTGGAAAATCCTTTCAGCGCCGAAACATTCACAGTGCATTCTCTTTTTGGAAATGCTTTTGCTAGTTTTACAAATGACTTAAACCAAAGTGAGGCTGTGGAGCTGTTGATAGATACAGGACAGTGCCTGCACTTTTCACATTAAAGAAATAGCCATGTGGCTCACTGTGTTTTAAACAACAATGGGCTCTGTGGCAACAGAGATTATTAGGTTCCTGTCAGAGAGTTGAAAAATAAAGTGTTACATAGATTGGTTGTATACGAGGATCAGGTGTGTGTTTATTATAGAGTCCTGTTGCAAAAAATGTAACTATACCATACATGTTGTTTTTATTGACACTTAATCTAACAGGAAAGGGTCCATAACGAGTCTAGCACCCAATGGGAAAGCAAGGAAGCGTTTAAAACTAGCAAATATATCTTTTTTAATTAGGAAAACAGGCCTTGGATTGAATGTGTTAATTGCATAAAGAATTAATGATTTTCACAGTGAATGGAGAAGTAAACAGTGTTCTGATAATCCCTCACCCCACCCTCCCCTCATTTTACTCTTTCTCATCCACATTTACACACGCTCGTTAAGTGTTGCGAAAGCTAGTGATAGCGTGGCTGACCTCGGCATATGGGTGATTTTACTGAATAACTTCACACACCCATGCACACACAGTCTTGTTTTCTCCTTATTTTCAGCTCTTAGTCACATACAAACTCACACTCTCCCACATTGCCTTGTCTGTCTTTGGCAATTATTTCTAGTGTAATATGGCTTCAACTAAATCTGATTATGACACCAGCATAGCTGTGTGTGTGTGTGTGTGTGTGTGTGTGTGTGTACAGACTCGTTGAGTCAGTAGGACTGTCTGTCTGCTGGTCTAACCAGGTTCAAACTATACTCAGTATCGTTCCCTATATACACACACACATATATGTGTGTGTTACATATATATATATATATATATATATATATATATATATATATATATATATATATATATATACACAGCTCTCTTGAGGTCATTCTTTATATAAATTTCTTTCCCTCTACCATGGCAAGTGGTCCCGGTACAGAGATCGCAAAGTAACCCCAAATCACGATGCTCCCTTTAACGTTGAAATTAGGCTTAATTTTGGTACATGGTTCTCTATCTATGTTATATGTGGTTATGTTTGTTCGTCCCAGACAATTCTACTGGTAGTTCTGTGGTGTGTAGAATAGCCAAAGTACCAAATTGCCTCTGTTTATAGACATTATGTCTAAGGGTGGACTGATGAATATCATGAATATCTGAACTCTTTTGAATGTAAGTCTTCTGAGATTGCTTTTTGTGAGGTGTGGCTCACATCAACGGATGCTGCTTATGAGTAGCACACTAACTCTGTTTGAGCTGTTTTATAAGTCATGATAGTTCTAAACCACACCTTCACTGAGTGTGTTTGTGTGTGTGTCCTAATCAGGACAGGCTTTACTACTTTTCACACAAACCTCTGCTTTACTGAGGTTTTTATTGTTGTAAGTTATTTTACCTTCACTACCCTCTTTGGGCTCTAGAATCTGTCTGTCCTCACCTTTACATCCATTATTTTGCTGTTTTTTTTCCACATCTTTTCAAATTGTTAAGTTGAAAAGTAAAATTCTGGTTGCCAGTATTTGTTTTGGAATTTTTCCACCACCGCGAAACTTGGGGTGAAAGTCTCCAGGAGTTACAGACATTACCAATCAGTCATTAAGTGTGTTTACCACGGTTTACACTTTTCATCGGTTGAGTGCCACTTCCAGACTGTCAGAAATTAGAAATCTGTGATAATAGGTAGAAACAGTCTTTATGTGTGAACTGTTTAGTCTTTGACAGTCTTCAGGTGTGTCCTCAGCTTCAGTCTCTATGTTATGTTTAATTTACAAGTAATGTCAGAAATATTTTTTTATTCCCCACCTTTACTTCTGTTCGATCAATAAGGCTTTTTATGATCCAGTGTTGGTGTGGCTTAGCAACACCATGCCAAGCCGAGCCATGAGGACATGCAATTTCTCTATGACTTTAGAGCAGGGAATATTCATGCTAAGCCAAACTACAGTGGACTTGTTCCATGGCTTCTGTATTTTTGTTCTGTCTTTGCTGGAGACTAGAAAGATGTTTCAGCCCAGGTTATTGAATGCTTGGTAATTGAAAAAACATTTGTCCTCTATAGGGAGAGGAGAGACTTGTCCATTTAAACAGTAAACACTGTGTTTTGCTTACCTCAACTCAAAGGCCCACATTTGTATTTGTGATTTTTATTCCTGGATTGGATGAAATTGAGAAAAAGTAAAGTTTTTTCTCAAATGGTTTGAACCTCAAATGTCATTTACATATTCATTGACCAGACTTTTTTCCTAGTGGACAGCATTCAGGTTGTTTTTAATTAATTTATTTTTTCAAACAGCAGAATACAACAGAAACCTCAAATATTACTAAAAAATTTACATAGTTCTAGTTCAAGTTTCTTGGTTGACCTGCAAAAGCAATGTATTTTCCCTACACTGAAGACATTTTGGTATAACATCTAAAAATGGATACCTAGATATGTGACTGAACACCTACACAAAATGATGCTTTTGCTGTTCTGATTTCAAGCATCCCTTGTGCACGTCATCAGAAATTCAAGACGTGTATCCAAGATGCAATTCCACATATGGCTAGTGGGGCAAGATCAAGTGATTTCAGCAGCAGTTTTAAATAACAATATTGACAGTGGAAAGTTTTGTGAAAAAAAACATTTAAGCACATCAACATACCTGAATTTATGTTGTTGCTGCTGCTTTCTCTGTTATGATCTCTACAGCTTCTCTTTAGGTTTTGGAAAAGCAAGCGTTCATGAGGATGAAATGCCGTTGTCAGCTAGGAATGATTAGACCCTGAGTACGTGAACAATAATCCTGATCATGCTGCTGTTGTATAGGTATACAGTTTGGTGACAACCAAACCATTAAGGTGGCCCCTTAGTGGTTTGGTTCCTGTTTCCTATGACTACAAGTTGAAGTATCCCTGGGCACTGAAATCCCCATAGTTGTGTCATTATTGATGTGCAGCTGTCCAAAAAGCCAGATTGAATTTGGCAAAAAAAATGTTCAGAGATCTTACAGATTGTACAGATACAGATGGTCCTGAGATAGACCAAACACACTTTGCATGCCTCTTATTTTAATACAAAGCAATTAAATACAGCACTTTTCTACCTGCACTCAAAGCGTTTTTACACTGCTTCTTATTCACCCGTTTGCACTCAGAATTACACATAGATGAGGGGGGTGGGGGGGCAGCTGAACAACACTCTACTAATTTGGGGTTCAGTGTCTTGCTCAAGGACACTTCAACTTGTGACCAGAGGAGCCGGCGATTGAACTTTAGGATCGGTGGACGACCGCTTTACCTTCCTCCGCCACAGTCGCCCCAAAAACTGACACATAGATATTGACATAGATGTCAACAAATCTTATCATCCCCATGGCCTTCCACTGTTACTAGTGTGCAGTAAAAATATGTATCCCTCTAGAAGGTTCACACTGGGGTGTTGGGTGGGAACCAATAAACAGGCAGTAACCAAATGATGAAGTCAATAACCAAGTGCTTAAACTGCACTAAAGGCATTCGTCTGATGTGTGAAATCAACTAACACAATTATAGAAAGATAAATAAGTACAATCAAGTAACTAAAACTGAAACTCATCATCAGAAAACCAAACCAAAAGCTAACCAATGTAGTCATGATTTATTAACATTCTCCTATTGCTACAACATGTTGTTAAGTTATGTAAGAAAATCTGTAAATTAAAGCCTCGAAGAATTAATTTTATCATAATGACTACAAAGCCTGAATCTTCTTATTCGTTTTTTAAAATGTAATATTGCATTTAACACCATTTGTCAGAGCTGCCTGAAGAGATAAGGTCCCTTCACATTTACAAACCTGCCTGCATACTAAAATAGAAGCATGTGTCCATTTCTTAAATGGAGAGAAAGGACAGGCTAGTGGTTTGAGCAACAGGAGGTGAGGAGGTGGTTTTTGAATGGCACCTCTACTGTAAGCAAACACGCTCACACAATACATAGGTGCATGCATGTGCAGCCCTCTATGCTTCCATCTCCATCAGCCTGATGAGCGGATGGAGGCTTTTAACTAATCACATCATCTGAAAGGAGAGGACAAATGAAAGAGTGAGAGAAGACTGGGAAGGAGAGAAAAAACCAAAAGCGTGTGTGAAAGGAAGGTAAAACATTTCTTATGAATGAGTCATCCACTTTCTATCACTTTAACTCTTTCTTTCCCTCTGTCTCCGTCCCTCTGCCCCATTAACGTCCCACACCTTCACTACACTCTCTCAGGTCTTATCTCCCTCATATTGCATACTCAAGGTATTTGTAATCTGCTTATACATGTTTAGGCTTCTTCTACATTGTAACCTAATATGAGTCATGCCCCTGCGTATGTGTGTGTGTGTGTGTGTCTGTGTGTAAAACATATAAGGTAACAGTTTTACTGCATTTACCACCTGCCATTTTGCATCACTCCCTTTCTTTCTGTCTCTCTTTTGTCTCACACAAACACACACAATAGATGAACAATCCAAGGTGAAAAGTTCACAGCATTGTTGTTATAAAGATGGAGTAAAAGACTTCAAGAGAAAAGAAGAAGTAAATCATGCAGACAATATTGTTTTGGTAAAGACAATACCAAAACAATTCCAAAACAAAACTAGCTTCTATACTTTAACAATAGTGTAAGTGGGGTGAATGGAAACAAAGCTTTTAGTGTTCTCATCTTCAATGAAGAAAGACACATTTTTCCAGGGAATTAATATCAGCTTTTTCCACAATCCATAGACTGGAACCTATAAAACTTCAAGTGCAATTTTAGCACTCTTCAGGATTTAGATGCAGTCTACTGTACCAACACCGGAGCAAGGGGTGTACTGTCTCCTATCCTGTGTGTGTGTGTGTGTGTGTGTGTGTGTGTGAAAGAGTGGGGGGAACTCCTCACCATGAACCAGCAAATATCATTACCAGCTGGATTGAATCATGCCATGTTCTCATAGTCATTCATATGCACACACACCCACACACACACGCAAGCTGGCCCTGGAGTATAAGGTCTCTAATTGAAACCTTCTATTTGTTTATAACCCTACGCTCTCTCATAACACACAACGCACACACTCGCTACAGTTACTGGTAACAGCTTTCCAGGCTGTGTGTGTGCAGCAGACACAGAAAATGAAAGCCAGAGGAAGCAGTTTTCTTGTTGTGTAATGCATTTCCAATTCTTTCTTTGCAAAACCTGGAGTTTTCAGTCTGCTTTTTTCATCATGTGATTACAATACAGGCCAATTCTGATCGAATGTGACCCTTCATAAGAATAAATCATGATATAGTTAAAAATTACTAACTTTGAGTTTTGGACTGGAGAAGAAAAGAAGTGAAATGTACTAGTATAATATTGTGCAAAGGTTTCAGACCATTTATTTATTTATTTTTTGCAAAGAGACAAAACATAAACGTAGAGTCATAGATCGCAATTAAAGAAAAAAGTTCAAATAATAATATTAATACATTCAAGTGAGTTATCTTATCTGTGTATGTGTGTAAATATAAAACAGAGAAATGACAGAAAAAAGGGTGGACACATAAATATAAAACTAGAAAAATAGAAAAACTAAATATCCCTTGAAAATGAGTCAGCTGTGTCAGGACAGAGATAGTATATGTTTTAATCCTTGCCCTTATGCTGCCCTGGGCACCCTAGTAAAATTACCAAGGCCTAAATGAAAGAAAGACAGTAGCCATAAAGTAGAAATTTATGGAAAAAAATGTAATGTGTAGATTACGTAAATGTCACAGCTGGTTAAGGGGGGATTAGTTAGGTTTGTATCATACTCCTTTCATAACTTTGGCTCCATTCACCACAAGAGTGCAATTGACGTAAAAAAATAATGTAAAGGTGCTTAAAGTCTAGGTTGGTATCTTTAAATTAAAGGAAAGAACATTTCTGACAGACACAGACAACAAAAGATACGGTTGGTGGTCCTCTGGGCCTCCTGATGTTCCAGAGCACCAGTGCCGTCTTCCTTTTTAAACTGTAGCCTACCAAATAGTTGACTTGGACACTCTCCACTTTTAATGCTCCCAGTCATTCTACAAGAGCAAGTCTTCCAGCCAAATGTGCCCAACCACACCTGCAAGTGGATCATAGACCCACTGACAGGATGCAGCATGTGAAGTAGAGCAAACATGTCTCTGACCCCTTTAACCACCACCACCAGCCTACCACAAGGTGTAGTGTCCAAGTCAACTATTTGTGTTGTTTCCCTTCTCTCCTGTCACTGTGTACCAACATCTGTACGTCAAACCATGAGCCTGTCAAGCTCTTGGAAAATGTGGACATCAACCTCACTGGTCTCACAGGTGTGATGAGTTTACATACAAGTTGACCACCTGGTGACCTTGTGCGGCCAAAACAACTTAGAGCTCAATGCTCTAAAAACAGTGGAGATCTTTGTTTTTTCAGAAAGAACAAAGCACCACCCACCGCTGCCACCCTGTGTGGCTCCTAAATAAACACTAGCTCTGTTGGTAAGGCAGTAGTCCACGGACCACAGGGTCAGTGGTTCGATCCCTAGTCCCGGCTATATGTCGAAGTGCAAGCATTGGGATGGTTATGCTTAAGCTGCCATCCTGACCTGCCTTTTCTTTTCTAATACAGACACACCTCTATGACTCTCTTTATTTATTAGGTCTTTTGCGCATCTCAAACTTAGTTTTTTCTGAAATCTGTATAATGAACGACCTTGTGCACCAGCTCACCAAAACAGTTTCTTTTTTTGTGAATTTTGTGTTTCGGTTAATATAAACTGATAGACAACAATAGATTTCCAAATTAAAAACAAAACACATAATCAACTCTACAAAGAAAACTAACTATATATAAAAATAATACAAAATACAAAATATGAAATATGAAATTAAAAAAAATAATAAAGTTACTTGCCACGTAACCAATTCACTCAATTGGACTACTATTATGATTCTCAGTCTTCATTTCTTAGCAACCTGCCTTTAGTTATTATTCAGTAGTGCTTCCGTAGTTTGACAGCATTGAGCAGACATGGTTTAAATGGCAATAGTGGTAATTAGTGATGTTATTTTAAGGTCAGCAAATAATAATGACCTCCTGTTGATGCTGGCAGGTAGAGTGGGCTTATAGGAATAGCCATCATGTAATGAGATTTATTGTTCTAACTCAGAACTGTTCCATCACCCTTCAACCTGTAAACTTATATGTATATCCGGACACACACACATATACACACAGTGTGTGAGCTTAATACCCTAGGCTGTGCTATCTGAGGATCCAGGGGCTCTCTCACACGCTATGAAAGCACTTTAGTGTGTGTATTCAGTTACATATTTATTAGCGGAATGAATTTGACAGGGTTATGTGTACTATCAGTAATTTATATACGTGGCCATGGATTTGGTATATTTTCACCATGTGAAAAGATAGTAGTATGTCTGGGCTGTTGATGTTATTTATGGTGATGCTGTGCTTAAACCACAGATCGATAAGGCAGCGGGGTCACCAAAATGTATCCTAAATGGTTTAGTCCACTCCTATTTGATCTTACTAGTCACTGTTATTTTAAGTGGGTTGCACAGAGCTTGACACATGGACACAAGCACACACACACACACACACACACACACACACACACCTAGCTGTAGGGTGCACTGGTCAAGATGAATACTGTTATTTTGTAGTCTGGCCAGGAGGCTGAAATGTCTGAAGCTCATAGTGGCTCTCTCTTTCTCACTCTCTTATACATATGGTAACACAAACGCGCACACACACACAACACCAAAGTGAGAGGGAGTTGCACTGCATTATCTCACCACTGACTCAAATCTTCAATCCTGAATGCAGGATTAAGGAAAATGGAGAAAGATCTCCTTTCTCTTCCTCTTTCCCTCCCATCTGCTGGTTTAGAGTTCACGCCTCATTGCCTTTTTTCCTCTTTAATTCACCAGTTGGTTTGTTTAAACCTCTCTATCTCTCTGTTTCTTGCCACATTCTTTGTCTTTCCTTTTTTGCCTCTCACCCATTGTGCCCTTCCTGTTCACACTCTTCAATTTCAATCACTCTTTCCTTCTTTCTTTCAAAGGTTGAGAATTTGCCCAATGGGAGTTCCATACAGTGAATAAAGAACAGACCCATATCACACGCAGTCATACACACACACACATACATTTTTATCATTTACACACACACACACACACACACACACACAAACACAGCACACACTCTGAAGGCCTGTAGAGTCTATATTGTGTGTGTCAGTGGGGTGCACCAGCAAATTCACTAGTGTTACAAAAGTCTCACTGCTGGAAGGATTGAGACAAAGTCCAAATCCCTCTCTCTCCAGCGTTCTCTTTATACATTGAATTGGAATGTAGCTAAATATAAGAGCAATGTTTTTTTTCACATAAGTTTATATTTGAGATCTACTGTAAATGTGGAAAAATATTTAGTGTATTAAGTATGAAATTCAAATGTAATCCCACATTTCTGACATGGACTCTGATGTGGGATCAAGGACACAGTCAGTTTCAGAGGAGTTTAGGGAATATTAGTAACACGAGATATTAGTAACCACTGTTGCTGAGCCATTGCACAGGCAAAACTGGAGGATATTCATAAGGCAGAGATGCAAGAGCCTGACTGACTTCTACCAGCTACTGGATTTGACAGTTTTTAGTGGAAAAGATGGAAAAATGGCCCATCCATGCTTGGTCACTTACAAGCATAAATGTCAATTAATTGTGACATCTGGGCAAAGTTAGCTGTGAATTTAATTGTGGTTAGTTACATGCTTTTTCTCTATTTCTTGTCTACTTTTTCACATTGCACATCATATTGTCAGGAGCAAACGTTTTACAGATACTGTTTATGAATTATATTAATATTCTAAAAACATTTGTTAAAGACTTGGAGTTTCCTCGGGCTCATACCCTTTGTCTGATCATCCATGCAAGCTTTTGTTTCTTCCTCCTGTTATGTAGTGTCTGCTCTCCTCATCCTTTTCTTCTTTCTTAAACATTTTTTCTTATACTCAAATACTGGCTGTATGATTGATGCTTTAACATATAATTTTAATTTCATTTTAATTGCTGTATTTTGGTGGCATTCTGGTTGTAATATAATTATATTTAAACAATAATAAACATACTGGATTTTCCATTTATACTTGAAATGTACTTTTACATGTACATGACTGTAAAGCAGCATTATTATTATGCTTGATAAACAGCCATGATCATGTCAATGCAGAATAGTAAGACGACAGGCACACAGGGTCACTTACAAAGCTGGAGGTAAAAGACAGCCGTGTGAGAGGTGGCTAAGATAGTGCACACAGGAAATTATAGTATTAAGTTTGCCATTATTTTCATTTCTTGTTTATCTTCACGTTACTATGGTAAAGCCATGTTCTGAATCGAATGCTTTAGAATGAATTTATCTTTCCATCTGCCCGATGTTTTGTTGTTGCTTTTTGTTGCTCTGTTCTTTTCTGTCTCCACTTTCCACTCACCCCAACCGGTCGAAGCAGATGGACGTCCACCCTGTGCCTGGTTCTGCTGGAGGTTTCTTCCGTTAAAGGGAGTTTTTCCTCTCCACTGTTGCCTAGGACTTGTTCAAGGGGGAATTGTTGGGTTCTCTTTATACATCTTTATAATCTTGACTTTATTCTGTAAAGTGCCCTGAGATGACTTTGTTGTGAATTGGCGCTATATGTATATAAAGTTGAATTGAATTGAATTGAATTGAATCTTTTCCAAATATCTGTAATAGCCTGTTTAGACGGGTAATTGTCTTTGTTAGTATTGTTTTAGAGTTACATGAACGCATGTGCTGGCTTTAAAGGCAGGTTGGACAATTTTGATACATAGCTACATAAAAAAAGATTTAGTTTCACACTCCATCCTTTTCCTCAAGCTGGAAACTCAAACTGTTATCTGCAATTCCTGCGGCATAATCAGCCGTCTAATATTGCTATCAAAAAGACAGTAAACTCTTTGCACACACAGCTGCCCCTTGTGCCATTTGCTCATTCACTGGCCTGTAGTCCTGCTTGCTGAGAGATTTCCCATTGGTTAATCTGACTCTCAGTTATTAGCAACCAACATTCACTGCCTATGATTGTGCTGATTCAGGATATCAAATAAGTGGATCCTGGGTGGTACCCCTGGCTACTGAAAGATATAAAACTAGGTGTGGAGACATTTACAACACAGACAGACAGACAGTCACATAAAGTAGATACATAATTATCAGACATATAAACCAGGGAAATGTGTAATAAAGCAGCAGCATTAAGGATTAAGGATAACTCCACACTTTATATCCTCATATCTTTGCCAATGTCCTTTATAGAAAAATCAATACTCTATTAACCTCTATGGGAGATGATGCTTATATCATGAGCTTGTGTGTATGTATGTGGTGATGATGTATAGATTAATAAAATTGGTTTGTGTACAGTTGTGTGTGCCATGACTGAATTAGGTTTTTGGGCACAGCATCATTTTTCGATACATTTGAGAATCAATTGAGTTCATAAAATGGACTGGCTTAATTGTACTACAGGGGATAATACAAGCATTTGCCTGGCTTCTCTTTATTTATTCTGTGTGTTGGTAATATTTATTTTTACTGCTGCACATGGTTTTAAGTTAAATATGGTAAAAATGTATCTAATGATTATTTTCCCTATTTGCAATTGGCACTCATTGTTTAGTCCTGTGTATGAGCTCAGCACTCTGTTGTTGGGAATTTCTGGTCTGGTTTCTGGTTTTGCCATCACCACATCAGGACTAAAGAGCTAACTAAAGCTTAATACCCTACTTTTTAAAATGCAGGATGGACAAAGCACTAAGTGTGCAGGAGCATGCCAGTGGCACTAATACTGTCAGATATAAGGGCAACATCAAGGGGTAGTTAGCGCTAAGCTAACAAGCTGTTTTCTGTGTGTAACACAAACTTACCAGCACAATGAGCCTTCTCAAATTTTAAGAGCTATGTGGAGAAGACAGGAAATGTGAATAATATACGACGGGAGTTAAAAGTGTCCTCCAGCATCGCTCACTTTCAGTCATCAGGTAACCAATGTCAAAAGAAAAACCCAGTCAGCAGCTTTAGACTTTGACACTTTCTCTTTTCAGTGATAAAACTATACAGTCATATTTATAGCTATTTTTATGTATTTCCTCCTACAATAAGTGAAGCGATTTTAAAGAACATTTATCCGATTTATTACCTTATTTTCATTTAGGGGTCACCAAGCCCACAACATACAAGCCCATTACACACTGTACAATAGGGCTCATGGAAGATGATACATACAAGCTTTCTGCCTCCAGAGCAAACACATAACTCAGCTTCCCAGAGTCCTGTACAATGGTTATAAACCAATAGTTTACACAAGGGAAGGAAATGTACAGTGGCCACTGCATAGGTGCCTTGATGCAAATACTGGCCTGTTCAACCTAAAGTCAGTTACACCTCCTTCAGATACACTACATTGTATAAAATGTATCCACTTTTGGTTTTCTGGCCTTTTTTTTTACTCACCCATAAAATAGTATGAAATCTTTCAAAACAAGCATGTCAGCTGACACTGACATCATATTTCTTGTCATTGTCACAGCTGGTCACACAGATACATGCTCATTTAGACTAATCTTGGCCTGCTGTAGTTCTGTTGAAGTGGGTGCTACCTCTAGTGTCTCTGAGCTCAGGTTGTTCTGTTAACTGTATCACTGAAAAGGACGACATCCAAGTGAACCATAAAAACTTGGATGTACCACAGTAAAATGCTGCCCATATGAAATTTTGAGACAAATGTATTTTCTTCCAAACAATATCCTCGTTCTACTTTTACAAAGACAATAACTTACTAGAAAGACTAACAGTGAAGACTGAAAAAAGTGGTTACTCCGAAGAATGTAAAGAATGCGTTTAAATTTAATCTATTGCATTTTACTAAACAGTGTTTGAGTTTCCACTTTTGTTTCACACTTATACTTGTATTAATTAAATATTAAATATAGATAGATAAATTGATAGGGAATAGATATAGAGAAAAAAACACAACCTGAGTAAAATAATAAAAGACTCAATTTTACCTATATAAACAGAAATTAATAACTTAAATTTAAATAAAAAAAACTTGTTATTTAATATACCAAATGAAAAATACCAATTTAAAAAATATGTTGAAATTAATTAAATATCAAACATCATTTGACAGTATTTATTTAACAGTATTATTTAAGAAATATGTTATTCACATTTCCTACACACACACAGAAATACACACAGCTTCGTGATCACTGTACACACAGACGCACACACACATTTCTTTGTGGAACCTATCAGAGCACATGATTGTGTTTTGTCTAATCTTAGTCCCCTTTGCTGTCGATTCCTGTTTAGTTCCTTTTAACCTTAGGTTTATGCAGCTGCCTTAAAACTTAACTGTATAGGACCACGTAAATGTGGGCTGCGTGCATGTGTGAGAGAGTGAGATCATGTGTGAGTGGCTGAGAGATGTAGTTGCTGTGCTATGAATACATATGTGGTCGGGAAATCAGGGAGATCAGAGCAAAAGAATGCAGAGTGTGTGTAGCAGAGAAGGGACAGCCCTCCTCCTCTCCTCTCTCTCTCACATCTACACCTTCAGATTCCAAATGCAGAACGCAGTAATGCAGCCCCTCCTCCCGTAACCCCCCCCTCCCCCGGTCTTTTTTCTCTCAAGCCAACTGCCTGTATGAGCCAATCATGCTCTTCCCTCCGCCCTCTCGCTTCTCGTGGCTCCGCCTCTGTCCTAGCTCAACCAGCAAGAGAGCTTCAAACCTAGAAAAAAAAAAAAAGGAGGGGGGGGCATAGCCAGGCAGCCACACACTCAGCAGAGGTGGCATCAGCGGGCGAGGAAAGAGACGGCGCTCACACACACACACACACACACACACACGCAACACACACAGAGTGACAGCAAACGACAGGCAGAGGCCGAATAGGACTGGACTAAAGAATTCCTAATAAGAATCATGCGTTTTCATTAAGTGACAGAGAAGAGAAAAAAGGAAGGAAAGCCGGAGCAGTGCAGAGCCTTTTTTTCATTCTCCATCCCTCACTTGGAGCGCAGACGCTGACTGGGAAGAAGTGAGAGGAAAGACTGAGGCAGTCCCACAGACAGAGACACAGAGACGCGAGAGCACGCCACAAAAACACGGCTTGTGCTTTTTGTACATTTTCTAAAGAACAGGGTGGAGAACAGCGAGGGAAGACAAGAAAAGGAGGTGTATTTCTGTATTTTTTCCCTCTGCAGAGGGGAGACTCCTACTGTTCATGCGTACCTGAAGGGATCCTATGTGTTTTTGGGAGCGTTAACCCTTTAAGCGGGGAAACTGGAGTACTCACACAGACACGGTACGGAACTAAATTCACATTTTCCTTTTTTCCTTTCTTCTTCAAGATTCTCTCTCCCCCGGTCTGTGTGTGACAGTGAGAGAGATAAAGAGAGAGAGAGAGAGAGTTTGTGCATTGATTTTGCAGTGTGTCTCGGTCAGTGTGTCTTCATGTCTTCGGAACTTGCTTAGTCTCTTGTTTTATTGCCGAATTCAGTGACCGAGTGTAAACACGCGCCCGCGTGTGTGTGTGTGTGTGTGTGTGTTTTATAACAGTGCTACCAACAGCTTGTTCAATGATAAAGTGGTAAAGGAGCGGCAAAGAAAGGGGGCTTTTGCAATTGATCCAGTGACTCTATAGTCTTTGTATCATCATGTCTTTATATCTTTTCGCACTTTTTCCCTTTTCTGTTTTTCCATATTCCTTCTTTCTCATCTCGTCTCTCTCTCTCTTTTTTTCTTCCTGCATTCTTTGTCTTTTTTCTTCTTCCACTCTGGCTGTACATGGTCGCACGATCCTAACTACAGTGTGAGGCTAAATCAAGATAAGACAAAAAAATGAAGAATCAGGCAGTCAAATAGTCAGTCATTTTTAAAAAATCATTACGGGGTCCCATAGTCCAAACTTTCACTGACGATCTCAGTTGTGTTCACCGAAATCGCTGACAGGCACATATATACATATATACCCACTATATTATATAGTATAGTGGGGTGCAAAACAAAAACGTTAATTAATAAAAAAAAAAACATTTTTTATTCACAGTAAGCTGTGTACTTTTAATGAATAAAGAACATATATACATATACTAAATGCATTATCATTATATTAAGGATTAACTTTGCATAATAATAATGCACATTCAGCTTGTACAAATGTTTATTATAAAAACTAAAGTGGTAAAGGAGTGTGTGAAAAAGTTATTGTAAACTAATGAAAGATTAAGTATAGTGCAAAAGTTTCCACTAGTTTATTTTTGCCAAATGAACCTAATAACTTAAATTAATTTGTACTAGTTCAGTGTTATGTTAAATATTCCCTTGAACAAACACAATTGTTTTTGACATTTTAAAATGAGGGGATGCAAACTTCTGCACCCAACTGCAAGTAGCTAATATCAGTAAATGAACAACTACTGTCTTTAGTGTTTGTGCTACAGTAGGCTTTAGGTAGACACACACAGTCACACACACGTAAATATTATAGTAGTTAATCAGACAGATTCGCTTGAAGGTTAGCTTTCGATTTTTGAGGCCATTAAGGGGCAGAGTTATAGGGAATAAACATGGGGAGTTTTACCCTAATTAGGTTTCGAATAAATGTGGAGAATTTAAAGACAAACATTCGGGAGAAACAGCTGTCAGTCATAGGCTAAGTGAGCTCCTCGAAGTCTGCCTGTGCCTCGTGTGCATGTAATAAATCTAGCATCTTTCACACTTTTCCTATAAATGTCCTTCATTATTGTCATCCTTTTTATATACTGACAATGTCAGTGAAGTAGAATTTCTCAGCGCCTTTTTTCAACTACAAACTGATTACAACTACTACTCTACTCTTTAGTTAGTGTCAACCTAATGTTTCACACTTTCTTTTAGTTTTCTTTAGGTCATTTTTTGGTCTTTAGGTTTTGTTTTTTCTTTATACACAACTATTCAATTGAATGAACACACAACTTAATTGTGTGTTCATTATTGTAACCATAACAATCAGCAAGTAGTAATTTTAAACTCAAACTATGATCCCTTTCCCCAAACCTAAACAAAGAGTTTTTATGCCTGAATCTAATCAAAAAGGGACAATTTGATTCACAGTGATGAAGGTGCTTGTTCATGAAACACTCCTGAGGGTTAGACCACAGGGGAGAAACAAACAATATATTTGTTTGTGTTGAAGGACTTGTTGCTTGTAAAATTAAATGAGTAAAGACTTTCAAAGAGAAATTTTAAATGGGAAGATGTTCATATGTGCTCTTACTATACCTTGCTGTCATCTAGATATTAAACTCAGGGACATATCAGCCAAGTTAATCTGCCTGTCTGACAAGTCACTGCTTCTGCCTTTAGCATTGTGTGTTTAGTGTGTTTGGTGGGAGTTTCAGTGGCTGGACTGTGTGCTGCTGCTCAGACACAGAAAGAGAACACTGGTTTAGCTTTTTGCCTAATCACTTCCAGACACTCAGATTTACATTCCATTGCTCTGTGTGGTGGGTGTCAGTTGCTTTCTCTCTCCTCCCTCAGTGCTTTGAGAGAAAAGGCTTCAGTTCACCCCACACTCCACCCAGTTGTTACTTTTTCAATTACAAACATAAATTTTGAGGTGCTCCTAAAATGTGTATAACGAAGCAAAAGAGGAAGCTGCTGATGGATTAAAGGAATTAAACTGTCACCGTGTGAGGAAACATGCTTAAATATTACTGTGGATCGACAGATTGCAAAGAAAGGATGGCAGAGAAGGTGGTAGAGAGAAGAACATGTGTAACTCTTTAAGATTCCAGTGAGGATATTAGGAGTGGTAAGACATCAGGGCAATCATTTGAAAGCTATAAAATTCTATATCCTATTCCTTGAGTATTTTACACCAAAGGTCAAAAGGTAATCCTGCACTAAACATATTAGCTTGTTTTTGCCCCCTTATAAGAACAGAGGTTTGAAGCAGTTCAAAGTAAAATAAGAGTTAACAAAGCATTTCTTTCTTGAATGCTTTGTACGGTGTACTGTAGGTGCTAAAAATACTTTGAGCAGAAGGCAGGGCCAGATGTTGAGAAGATGAAGAATATTTTCACATTATTAGCAGTTTTTAATAACAACAAGTGAGTGTAACCTGTGTGGGTGAAATTTAAAGAGATCATTTTAATGATATAAATGTGTGGTTTAGAATAATAGTAAGAACAGCCCCTGTAATTAGTTTTCATCCTTCTGCATATATACTTAATGATATTTAAAAAAGAACATGTGCATTTGCAGTTACATGTGGTATAGAAATTTTTAGGACATTTTTAGGACAGAAATTGGGCATGTTATTAAGGTAAATGTTTGTGCTTTTTTTCTTCTTCTCTGGAATGTTTTAGTGGATAAGGAAGACTGTGTTTCAGACTAACTGCTGTGAAAGACAACCAGCACAGACAGCTGCTACATTCCACTGTAAAATGTGTTTAATTTTAGATCTGGTACAGTTATTAGACAGCTTATTGATGAGGTGTATTATTATAGAGCACTTACTTGTTGTGGTGCTCAAATGGCATTAAAGATTACATATTCACAACTTCATAGGAAAGCAATATAAAGGCATTTTAATATATTGGCTATGGTTATAAATTGATAATACAACAAAATAATATTTCCTAATTTTAGGTTCAACACAAGGACCATTCAATTAAATGAGTGTAAATGTGTGAATTACACTTCTTTTTTTGCATTTTTTTGTAGTATACTGTCAGTTCAAGGACAGATCCTGTGGAGAAAAATAAGCAGAACCAGATGAAGCCACATTTAATGATCTACGTTTTCTACATTTGCATCAAACAGCAGTGGAAACATGTTCATTATCACCTTCACCTTATACACTTAATATTTTGATAACAATGGTTCAGAACAGGTTTTTTTCTGTTGGCTTATTACGCTATATATAATACACACACACACACACTCATGTATATACGTATATATATAAATAAACATAGTTGCCCATAAAGTTGGAATTAAATATTTTTTACCTCTTCTTGTGAAATTTTTAAGACAATTCTCCCTGGTGGCTGCACCTGAGTGTAATAAAGAACTGTATCTTGTTGGAACATTGTAACATCACCACACAGCAGCATTCCAGATGTGGTTTACAGGTAATAATTTTTGTCCAATAAGTGGGTTAGGGTTATACACAAGTATTGAAGTAGAAATGCTGCCTTGTGTACAAAGCCTGTTTTCTGCTTGTTCTCTGATTTTTCATCCCCATTGACAACATCAGTCAGTCATGCAGATTTTTGTTGTTGTTGTTGTTGCTAAAGTCAGATTGCTACAAGATGAATGAAAGCTAAAATTACTTTATTTCAAGTAATGTTTTGGACTTCTCCTGTATGTCTGTTTTGTATGTCATACCGTTGTGGGAAACTAACAATAAAACTGACCTTGAACCTTGGTTTGCTGATTAAAGGGGCAGTGTGTGGCTGACCACTGGGGCAGACAATGTGACCAGCCAACCATTATATGACCTGCTGGATCCCACCACTGCTGCAATTGGAGAAACACACACACACACACACACACACACACACACACTGGTATTTGGCTTCTGCAGGGATATGTACACATTCACATGAGCGACCATGCATGGACTGCAAGAACACACACATCATTGTAGTCAGTGTTGTCTTTCTGGTCCAGGTTTGTGAAACAAGCTGCCAGTGCTATTAACTGAGTATATGTGTGTGTGTGCGTGTGTGTGTGTGTTTGTCTATGTGTGTAAAAGTAAGAGTATAAAGATATGTCTTGAGAGATTCATCCTGCTTAAAAGGAACATGACTCTCCTATCTCCCCAATTTCTCATTCCACCACTTTTCTTCTGTTTATCTGTATCACGCTCTTGCTCTGTCACACACTCCACACAGACACCACCAATGCCCCAATCGCCCCCTACCTTATATCTCGCTCTGTCTCTCTGTCTCTCTCTCCACAAATAGAGCACTATCTCCTAGCAACAAGGCCTTTGAGAGTGATGTGTGAGATAGATTGGGTGTCTGCGATAGAAGGGCCTGTGTGTGTGGATGCATGTGTGTGTATTTATGTTTCCAACCTACAGAGCCGGGACATAACTTTTAAACACACACACAATACTGTGTGTGTGTGTGTGTGTGTGTGTGTGTGTGTATAGTAATTTTTCTGATGGATTTTATTTGTCTTAATGGAGCTATTACAAAAAAATTAACTTTCAGTTATTCCTAAAATAGTCTGGACCAGCATGTGCGTGCATGCGCACACACACACACGCACACACACACACACACACACACACTGTATAACATTATTCTTTAACAATGCATACACAAAGACCCAGTGATTTATATTAGTTCATACTCACTCACTTGGGATAACACGAAGATCGAGCTCATTCATATAACTATATTTTGGCTATATTTTTCCTTGTTTTGTGTATTTTTCTCTACGTAGAAGAACATTTGTAGTTCATTTATCATAATGCTCAAGTAGGTGTATGTGCGCCTGTGGGCCTATTCATGCATGTGACATACATAGGTCTCTGAAAGTGTGTGTTCTTCTCTTCTTATTACTAATTCAATATCGCATAACATAAAAGGCAAACCTCCTGCTTCTCATTTCAATAATTACAAATTGAAATACACAGTAAAAGCCACCTAGTACAAGTTTATGTATTTTAAAAGGTAAATTATCATTAGTAAACCTCTTGGCAATTATGTCTGTTAAAATGTTTGATTTCATAGAGAAAAAGTGATCCCAGTCTTTTGAACAGTAGTATTTGTTCTAAAATAGGCAATTTGACATTAAAATATATATTTTTTTAACTATGTAGTTTGAGTATTCAAAATTGTTAAAATAGTTAAAATAAAGCAAAATCTAAAATTAGACAATAAAAATGCTGATTATTTTTCTGGCAGTTGGCCAAGTTTCATGTGCTTGACCATTAAACTGTTGAATACAAGGAGTAAAAAAGATACACAGCAAACAACCCTAAGATTCAAAGTTGTTTACACAAAACCTAAAGAAAAAAGAGAAGGAGCAGCCTGAGTGATGAGGTGCTTGCTGACTAAGTGTTTCTTATCATAGACTGAGTCCAGATGGTTTGCAAACACACCTCCTCTGCATTTGCTTTGTCACTCTGTTTTCCCTCCTCTCTGGTACTCTCTCTTTGTCTTTTTGTGAGGAGTGTGACAAATAGGGGCGACTATGGTGCAGGAAGGTAGAGCAGTTGTCCACAATCTCACAGTTGTAGGTTCAATCCCCAGATCCTCTGGTCACATGTTAAAGTGTCCTTGAGCAAGACACTGAACCCCAACTTAGTTGCTCCCGGTGAGTGTTGGCCAGCTGCATAGCAGCTCCCCCATCGGTGTATGAGTGTGTGTATGAGAGCTGGAATGGGTGAGTAAGAAGCAGTGTAAAGTGCTTTGAGTGCCAATAGGTAGAAAAGCGCTATATAAGTGCAGAACATTTACAAATATTAAGTAATACATACAATACTCATGTAACATGCACACAAATAACTAGAAGGCTCCTTTTGGGTCTTATCTTGCTGCTTTGGGAAATTAAGACAGATGAAGTAACGGGAAAATAAGCCATGAGAACCTGGAGATAGTGGTGTGCGTGTGTGTGTGTGTGTGTGTGTGTGTGTGTGTGTTGAACTGCAGAAATGTGTTTTAACTACTGTTAGGCATGGTGCATGGAGCCTTCTTTTAAGGTGAATGATCTGTTAAGTGCAGTTAAATGAACACTACTTTGGAAAAGCCACTTCACATATGTTTAGATGAAGTACTATCTATATATATATTTTATCTAGCATTTCTTTTAAGGTGTCTTTATAACTACTTACATTTTGTGTCTGTGTGAGGCATGTGTGAAGGACTAATACTTTCTGGGAGTCATATTTCTTGTAGAAACACTATGCAGGTCAGAAAAAGATGAAACTGCAGCTGTCTCCTCTGAATAATTAATGGATAGGTTCCCATATATTAATATTGCTTAATATAGATGGGTTTCCATCTGTTGTGTGTTCTGAGACTTTTGTTTCTGACCTGATCACCTCAGGAATCTCGCACTATATTCATTCCTACTTGTAAACTGTATGAATATTCAAACTACTATTCTTAATATTTTCATTAAGTAGAAAATTGGATGTTAATTTTCTGAATATACATTTAGGGGAACAGTCCACATTGGGCAACAGTAGCAACTAACCTGAGCTATGTTTATTACTAGTCACAGTAAGTTCATATACATGCACTTCAGTAACCTGGTTACAGGCAGCTTTCTCAAGTAAATAGATTTCTTTGCCATATACATGTGTAACTGAGATTGTTTTACAGGAACATAAGGGGTTTACACTAGGTTGCAGACAGCGAAAGTAGCAGCATTGAGTAGCCCAAAAACAATGCCTCCTCTTTTTTAAATTCAGTACAAATGAAGTACAAATAAAACTTTACTGAACACAAGTGGCTGTAACAGGCTTTAAAAATGTCTACTAAATATTAATTTACATTTGGGCACATTGTGCTCTGTTCAGTTTACTTTACACACACACCAAAGAAAGTAAGAAAAAAAGAAAGAAAGAAAACTCACTTAAAATCTTTGAGTCGTGCCAGGGAGGGGGAGAAATCAGATTACTCTTTTGCTTCATGTAAACACAGATTTACCGTAATATAATTACTTTAGTTCATGTTAACACAGTCTGTAATGAAATGTTTCATCCTGCTGTTTAACAGTGTTTTTTTCTACATTGAAAGTTATAAATTCTTTTACTCAAAACAGAAGACACAGTGAAGCTTTTTTGTTTCAAATTTTTTTTGCCTCAAAATTGAGAAGTAAAAGAAGAGGAGAGTGACAGAGTGTTTGTAAAGAAATTAATTGAAGTTGAATGAAAAAACAGACATACACAATGTAAGCACAAAAGGAATATACACTCTCACACACATGAACCTCGTGTCCCCTTTATGATGACCTTCTCCCCCACCTACCTCACTCCCTTCTTCACCTCTCCTCCCCCTCTCCTTGTCTCTTTTGTTTGGTCATGTCAGGGCCACAAGGCAATGGTGTCAACTTTCAAAAAGTGTGTGTGTGTGAGTGAGAGAGACAGAGAGAGAGAGGGGGATCTGGACTTTGTGGTTGTATTAATGGGATATGGGGGTTTCTTTCACCTTTGAACAGACTTGACATGGTGTTAGCTGAAAGTACATACCACGGCACATTTTACACATCACGCACACACTCTGTTCACAAGAGACAAGTGATTCTAATGCAAAACTGTCTTTCAGTTTGACATTGTGTGTCTGTGTGTGGGTGTATTTCCCTTTTATCAGTGTTGCTAGATCAGGACCATTTCATCTACCCTTCCCTGTGTGTGGAAGAATATACAACACAAATTCATTTGGCTGCTTTTGTTTGTTATTCATTTCCCTTCCCTCTTCTTTCTCTCCAAGTCTCTCTTTTCACCGATTAGTTTTCTGGTTGACTCAAGAACTATTATATGTGACATCCTGAGGAAATGTCCCAACACATCTACGAGGAAGAGGGGTAAAAGCAAAGAGAGGATAACGCAGCAGAGTGTGGTTGGTTGCTGAATTTAAGGCTTCACTGCCACAGCTACCAATTTCAAACAAAGCTGTTGTCAGATCGTATCACTCAGTTGTTCATTCTAGTCCGAGCCGTTTGTCTATCTTGTCTACTTTCAAATGTCCAGCATTTAATAGAATGCTTTTTGACATCTTAGAGAGGGGGCATGAAGGTGTGTTACTGAAGAAAGGGTACATTTTCCAATGCAGAAAAAAGTAGTATAAGTTGATGTGATGTGGTGGTTGCACCACCTCCTGCTCTTCTGAGGCTTGGGAGATATTGCTCGATTTTGACCTCTCGGATGAGTTTAGTTACAGTGCATCTACAGTCTCTTTTTATGCATGTATCATCTACATCTAACATGTTAGATCCATCACATGAATAACTACTGAAATGGTTGCAACAACTTGTTTTAAAGTAGAACGGTTACATAGAGTATAAATGTCAGTATTTAAGCCTCAGAGCATGATGCAATGCACAGTGTGTCAGTAGGGACTTTTCACTAGGTCTTGATGAGTGAAAATATTTTAACTAATCATGGTGTTGCTTTTATATTTGCAAATAAAATCTTAATAGAAAAGCAAAATAGAGAACCAGAAGCATACGGTCAGATGACGCAAACTAGGACTGGAGTCTACGATCGCTACTGCCCAGTGTGCACAGATTTAAAGCACTAGAGCTACGACAGGCTTCTGGTCAAACTACTGTAGTTCTTGAGACATCTGACACATTTAACATTTCTAAAATTTTAGAATCAGTGTAATTAAGCTGCAAATTTGTATGTGGCAACATGCTTCACTGTGGTTGCCTGCAGTTGAAATTGGCTTTATTGTAAATATATCGTGCTCACCATTCTTTCTGTAGATCTTTCCACACTGTGAGTAGCTGTGGGCTAGCTACCAGAGGTAGCCCAAAGCTACACAAACTTATGTCAAGTGGACTCTTTACTCTGCATGGGAATACTGAGCCTGACTGTGGAGGGTTGTTTCAGGACCTTGCCCTGGGCTTCTTCTTTTCCTTTTGGCTGTTTTCGTTCAGGGGTCGCCAGAGCAAATCATCTGCCTCCATCTAACCCTGTCCTGTGCATCCTCTCTCACACCAACTAACTTCGTTTCCTCTCTCTCTACATCCATAAATCTCCTCTTTGGTCGTCCTCTAGACCTCCTGCATGGCAGCTCCAACCTCAGCATCCTTCTACCGATATATTCATAAGCTCTCCTCTGAACATGTCCAAACCACCTCAATCTGGCCTCTTTAACTTTATCTCCGAAACATAACATGAGCTGTCCCTCTGATGTCCTCATTCCTGATCCTGTCCATCCTCGTCACTCCCAAAGAGAACCTCAACATCTTAAGCTCTGCTACCCCAGCTCTGCCTCGTGTCTTCTTCAGTACCACTGAATACATACAACATTGCTGGCCTCACCACCATCTTGCACACCTTTTCTTTCATTCTTGCTGATACTCTTTTATCACAACCTGCTTACACTCACCTCTTCACCTCTTTTCCACACTTCTCATTGCTGTGCACCATTGACCCTAAGTACTTAAAGTCTTGCACCTTCTTTACCTCTGCTCCCTGTAACCTCACCGTTCCACTTGGGTCCCTCTCATTCACACACATGTATTTTGTCTTACTATGGCCAAGCTTCATTTCTCTGTTCATTTCTCATTTCTAAGAGCAGACCTCCCTCTCTCTAGATTTTCTATAGTCCATGGAGATTACTGTTTCACCTCATCTGTCAGCCTGCCCATCAGCATTAGTACACTCCATTCTTCCGACATCCTGTCACTCTCCACAATCTTGTTAAGAAAACGAGTCAGAAACTCTACTGCCAATATTCAAAAAACTGCTGAAAACTGAACTCTTCCGCATCTTCCTATGCACTTAAATCTTTAAAAAAAAAACAAAAAAAACTTTCTGCTCTCTTGCACTTGTATCTCGTGAACTGTGAACACTTTTCTGATAGGACTTTGCTTTGATGTTTTCTCCTTGACTTAGATTCTTGCTGCCTTGTACCTCACTTGTAAGTCGCTTTGGATAAAAGCGTCTGTTAAATGACTAAATGTAAATGTAAATGTAAATGCCACATCTCCTAGATACTTCCATACTACTACTCATTACTACTACTACTCTCCACATTCCTACTTCCTGCTCCACACCAGTCACCTCTTCTACTATCTGTTCTCTTTCGTTTTACTCATTCATCAACTCTTCAAAGTTCTCCTTCCATCTTCCCATCACACTCCTGGCACCTGTCAATACATTTCCATCCTTATCTTTAATCACCCTAACCTGCTGCACATCCTTCCTGTCTCTGTATCTCTGCTTCACCAGCCTGAACAATTCAACATTTCTGTCCTTACTTTCCAACCTACCATACAAGTCCTCATATGCTCTTTTTTTGGCCTTTGCCAACTCTGCCTTCACCTTACGCTGCATCTCCCTGTACTCCTGTCTACTCTCTTCAGTCCTCTCAGTGTCCCACTTCTTCTTAGCTAACCTCTTACCCTGTATACACTCCTGAAATTCCTCGTTCCACCTTGTAGTCTATTTGTCCACTTTCCTCTTTCCCAATGACACTCCGAATATCCTCCTACCTGTCTCCCTGATCACACAACCCCAGTGGTCAAGTCATCTGGGAGCACCTCCTGACCACCCAGAGCCTGTCTCATCTCCTACCTGAAAACCAACATTCTAACTTTTTCAACTTCCACCACTTTGCACTCTGCTCTACCTTGGTCCTCTTCATCTTCCTCACCACCTGAGTCATTTTACACACCCCCATCCTGTGTTGTCTGGCTACACTCTCCCCTACCAATACTTTGCAGTCCTTGATCTCTTTCAGATTACAACAGCGACACAAGAACTAGTCCACCAGAGTGCTTCTACCTCTGCTGTTATCTGTCACCCTGTGTTTCTGTCTCTTCTGGAAGATAATATTCACTACAGCCATTTCCATCCTTTTTGCAATGTCCACCACTCTGTCCTTCTGTGTTCCTGTCCTGAAGACCAAACCTGGCCATCTCATTCTCATCACCCTTTACCAACATGTCCATTAAAATCTGCACCAATCACCACTCTCTCCCCTCTGGGGATGCTCTCCATCACTTCATCTAACTCACTCCTGAATTCCTCCTTTTCTTCTAGCTCACATACTACCTGTAGGGCATAACAACTAAAAAAATTAAACATCACGCCTTGAATTTCTAGCTTGTCGGATCAAACTCCTCTTTCAGGATACTGTCAGTCCTACACTCTTGGTTTTAATCTTCTCTCTCTGCCTACAAACATACCTTCCTCCTCTCCCTCTTCGACCCACAGTAGCGTAATTTCCAATGGCACCCTGTATAGAAGTCAGATTCAGTGTTGAAGTCATGATTCGCATGTTTAATTTGGCATGTGTTTTATGTTGGATGTCCTTCCTGACACAACCCTCTGCATTTATCCGGACTTGGGACAGAGACTGGCTCGTGGCCCCTTGTGGTTGCATTTAGGACCAATTATAGGAAGCTATAATTTGTGAAATGTCTTGCTCAGTAAAAGTAAATCTCAATCAGTGGTGACACACTCATACATGTATACTCACTAGTAGATTGTGACAGCTTTTAATAACTTTGGTGCTTCAAACACAATTTGACCAAATTGGAAAAAGACATGTCCTGCTTAAGCACAGTCTTGCTACAGTTCTAAGTAATCTGGTATTCTGTAACATAAGAAGTTGTTCTGATAGTGTAGCTCTGATAATGATGTTGTATAATTTTTCTTTGTACAGTTTACAATTTTACATTCAAAGAACAATGTGGAATCAATTAGAAAGGCATATACATTTAAATTCACCAACACAGAAACATAATTTCATTCAGATGTTAACATTTAGTCATAAGTGAGGTTGCTTTGCTTGCTCTGTACCAAGTGAGGTACAGAGCAAGCAAAAATCAAAGTCAGGGAGAAAACAAAGCAAAGTACAATTTTATTTTATGAGATGCAAAATAGGACAGATAAAAGATAAGATAATTTGCTTTTGTTTATTTGTGTCGAAGAGTTCTGTTGTGGAAAAAAGTTGTGGAAGAGTTCTGTCTTCAACAGTATAAGCATTTCACCATAGTGAGACCACTGAGATGAAGAGTTTTGCTTGGGATGTTTTGCTGTGTAGTAATGGAACCACCAGACGCTGTTTGCTGGCACAGCGCAGTGGGCATTAAAAATTGTACACCTTGATTAAGGACTTTAGATAGTTGTTGAGTTTTGGCTGATTGGTTCTCTTGCATGACAAGCATTTGCCTTATGACTGGATCTTGGTAAGATTTTAAATGAATGTCAACTACATTTTTGCAGAAGTTTGTATTTAGAAAAAAAAGGTGAGTGCTGTGGCAGCACCACACCTGTACCCACAACAGACACAATTGGCATTGTAGTTGAGAAATTGTAGTGATAGTACTTACTTGGTGAAGCAAAAGAACTGACAAGTGAGTGTAAATTAATTAATTTCTACTACAGCAAAGTCACATATAATATCTCCTTTATGCTTTTATCTAAATAAAATAAAAAAAATTGCATTGATATTATTCACTGGACAAGGTTTAACATAAATCCATAAATCACTTACTATAACAATTTTTTTTCTTCTCCATCTGATGTGGGTCCACTGGTACAGCTGTAAGAGGGAGGGTAATGGTAAATGGTCTTCATCTAGATAATGATTTTCTACCTTATTTTTACCCCAATTTCTTTACATTGCTTCTCATTGACTCATTCACTCTCACTATCACATGCACCGATGGGGGAGCTGCTGGCCTACACTCACAGGAAACAGTTGGAGTTGTAGATGCAGCAAACAGATTCCACTAGATCTTGCTCAGGTATTAAGATATACAATAAATTAGGTTAAACAGTTAGCACAACATATAGACAGTTATTTATTTTATTTATTTAGCATATTTATAGCAGTTACAGATTCTACAAACTCATTACATTACCATTTTAAGTTCCACCTGGTTTGGTGAGTTGTTTAATGAACTACTTGTATTGGCATTTTACTTTGAATTGAATTGTGAATTGTATTTGCACGTTTAAAAAATGTGTTCACCTGAGTGTCTCAACTCAGCTTGGCTCAGTCTTCCCACCGCTAGATCAGTTGCTGCTTTGCTGCGTTGCTCAAAGTAAAATGTGTCCTAGTAGCTAATATAATCATATCTTGAGCAGCAACAGGGAGAACTTTGTTTAAATTAATAAAAATGTCTTTGCATTTTGTGTGAGTGTGTACATGATTGTAAATGTTCTGCACTTATATAGCGCTTCTCTACCTATTGGCACTCAAAGCGCTTCACACTGCTTCTTATTCACCCATTCACACTTACAATCACACACACACTCATACACCGATGGGGAAGCTGCTATGCAGCTGGCCAACGCTCACCAGGAGCAACTAAGTTTGGGTTCAGTGTCTTGCTCAAGGACACTTCAACATGTGACTGGAGGAGATGGGGATTGAACCAACAACTGTGAGATTGGTGGACAAACGCTCTACCTTCCTGCACCACAGTGACCGTCGGAGTTGTGAGAGAGAGTGGGTGAATGAGAAGCAGTGTAAAGCACTTTGGGTACCAATCAGGTGGAAATGCAATTGTAATGTAATGTAATTCCAGACCTTTTTTTAATTAACAGAAAGCCTCAAAAGTTGTCCTGTTTAGCTAGACATATTAAGACTGTCATACTACAACATGCAAAAGATGAAAAAACATCCCCACCTGAGAGTGTAGTTCAAAGAGTCTTGTCAACACTTGTCTCCTTTATATCCACCTTACTTTGATATGCAGAAGAAGCTACTTGGGGCACTTGCCAGTGTTAGAGCAGAGCACAGTGAACTGTTATAGTGAAAATTCACAACTCAGACAGCAGTCCAGCACATCTGCTTTCGCAAAGCATCTCATTTAATCACATCACCTTCCATCGAAGATCTGCCCATATGCCACTGTCATTGCTGGAAACGGTGCAGGATAAAGTAACTTACCCTGCCTTATTGACCCATGATATTGTGTTGTGTACTGTGTAGAAAACCATTCTTTGGTTGTTAGAAATCAACATGTACCTTCTTCTATGAGCTCATTAAATTTAACATTATGACAGCAATGTTGCATGCAATGTGTGTTTGTGTGCAGCATTTGTGTATGTGGTTGTTGTGCTCATCCAGTAAGGTTGATGCCGGCAGTGAGTCTAGCTTAAGTCAACCAATTATGCTGACTTCCATGTGCAGCATAACACTCACTGCCACTCACTGCTTTACAGGATACATAGTAACACATAGACACATGCTTGCACACACAAATACACACACACAAAAAAGAACCAGATTTCTTGTTTTATTCCTACCCTTTTTTAATTACACTCTCACTGACAGGTTTATTTAATTTATTCATTGCATTTCATTTGAATATGTGGTGCAGATGTGTGGAAATGGCTTAACTGTAGTTTCAGGATATAATTACAATTTCTCTTGTGGGTTTAGACAGAAGCAGCAAAGAGCTCACTAGCACAGGCACTGGCTAATAGCACTATATAACTTCTCCTGGGAATTATTTTCTCCTTCTTACTCCTAACCACCCTGCACTCACACACACACATGGGAAGAAATATGTGCATATGGCTCGTACATTTGTCATTATTGACCCTCTAGTTTTAGCTTTGATTGCTACACTGCTAACTACTCTTTTCTGTCTCTGTGTTGTGTGTGTATAAGGTGGTCATGAGCATATGTTTGTGTGTTTGTGTGTGTGTGTGTGTGTGTGTGTGTGAGTGTCTCAGTGTGTGACGCTCAGACTCACCCTGACACTACTGTTACTTTCTTAGTGAATTCATGTTTCCTGGACCCTTCAAACTTAAGCAGAGAAACCTGTTGATGTACACAGATATGTGATTGCTGGTGAACAAACATGGTGGACACAATTAATAAAAAACAAGTCATTTATTATAAACTAGGGCTGTCTAAATATAATGTGTTAATTTTTACTTTTTGATTGATTAATCACAGGAAAACATTGCACGTTTAAAAAAACTAAGCGCTCATTAAATAAATTTTGTGGTTATGGGGTGGGAGCAGCTCCATAGAGCATATTAGCTCATATTTGATTGAATATTAAATATTTTAATACATTCACAGCAGAATTGTTGTATGCAGTTAATTTACATTAATTAATCACAGAGCAATGAACTTTTTTTTTTTAAATGCTTCACAATCCTATTAAATCTATGTATCCAAGTAAAAGTAAGAACTTTGACATATTGATAACTTGACAGTGACTAGTAGACTGAGCTACTACTGTTTTGATTGCTGCAGGTTAATTACTATAGAGACAATCTATCACATACAGTGCTTGTCTTGGCCCACCCATGCCTGTCAAGTAATTGGTCTTATTACAAAAAACCTGTTGTGTTATTCATGTAAAAAATATATATACCAAAGATATGCATAAGTTGCAGAACATGAGTTATTTACAATTTATAAAGACCCTTTGTCTCGATCCTCTCATGACCAGTTGAAGTGGTTGTTTAAATAATAGAGATAATAATAATAAATAATAAAAAATAATAATACAGTTTTAGTTTACACTTATATTTACTGCGTCATCACATGTTTGACACATGATGTGTCTGTTGAAATGTGTCTGATATTTCAATTAACCGGCCATCAGCAACAATGAAGCAAATTGTAGCAGTCAGTGGCTAAAAATAAGAAGCTCACATTTTCGCTATACATTTCCATTTGGTAATAATAAATAACACCAGAGTTCATGTTGCTGAGCTCAGTGAGTGAACTAGAGTCACTGATCAGTGTGCCTAAATATATTTTCACCTTCACATACTCTAATATCCCTTGTAGCAAAATGCTGCAATGAAAAGTCTGGCTGTGAAGGACATCAGCCACAGTTCCAGCAGATAAGATGTTAATTTGTTATATTTTTGTCAATGCCGATTAAAAATAACAAAACAAATGCCCTCATTGGTGCTGATACTGATCCTAATCATTGACTTGGGACATCTCTACCTTTTCACATCAGGAGATTTAGACTCCTTTTGCCTGTTAGTAACACCACCTAGGATAAGGTGCTTATTTGTTCCTCGAGAGTATCTTTCCATATTCCTAACATGTGAAACACAAAAAAAATCCCACAAATAATAAAAAATCGAATGTGCAAACAGAAAAACATACAAAAAACCTAAATACAAAAATTAAGTTTAGAAAGCATGACTGAGAGGTACAAAGAAGGAGAGTAAATGTGAAAAAGAGAGGGAGATAAAGCCTACATCTAGTCCTGCACAGAGATGCAAAGATGTGCATGTGGATTTTCCAATGAATGGACAACAAAGCCCAGTGGTCTGGTTTGCAGGCAGGCCATTGGCATGGAAAAGGATTAGTGACCTAAATCACAGCTAGGTCCCGCTCAGGTACACTCTGTGGTTCTGGGTGTGTGTGTATGTGAGAAATGTTTTGTAGCTGTTTGTGTGTGTCTGTGTGCAAATTTTAGTTTGTAACCATTGTTGTGAGGACAATTGAGCGTTGCAGGGACATTTTGCATGGTCCTCACAACTTTAGATTGCATGAGGCAGGCTTCTGTTTTAAGAATATTTTACATAGGTTAGGGTAAGGCTAGGATAAGGGTGGAGCTGTGATGGTAAAAGGGTATAGGGACATGGAATGCGTTGTCCTGTAAGTGTCCTCACAATTAAAGAAAGAGAAATTTGTGTGTGTGTGTCTCTGTGTTGCACTCAACATATTGCTGCATTAACAAAAGCTGTGTGTGGTGAATACATTCTGCATAATAATCACCTAAAGGCTGTGTGTGTGGATCAGCAAACTTGTCAGTAAATATTAAGAACAAAGCGCTGGGTTTATAAACTAAAACATCTAGTTATGTTCAGCCTAATGGTCTAATTTGGTTAAAGGGGCGGATTTCTGACTAGGAGTTTGCAGTGTTTTTTCATGACAACTGTTGTCCAGGTGTAATGGAGGCAAGGCAGAGGCTGTTTCTCCTTAGTTTTATGATCCTGTATCACAACATAGTAATTTCTTTAGGTGTTTTCCCCACATTAACTTTATGGCACTGTTCACCTTTAGCTAACACCACAAACAGGATGCAAATGACTGCAAATATATATTACGAAAACGTCCCCACTGTCTTTTTTCTTTTCTTCAAGTTCAGTTCCTCTACCAGAAGCCCGGGAGCTTGAGGGTCCTGCACAGTACATTAGCTGTTTTAGGACTGCTACATAAGTCTCAGATTTTCTTCCTAAAATCTGCTGGAGCCACTCTCCTAGTTTAGGGGTCTCAGCTCTCAGTGTTCCGATTACCAAATGAGTCTTCACATTCCACATCTTTTCTAATTCTGGTTTTAGGCATTTGTAATTTTCAAGATTCTCATGCTCCTTCCTCCTGATGTTGCTATCACTTGGAAATTCTACATCTATCACTACATGCTTCCTCTTCTGTTTTTGTACCAATACGATGTCAAATTAGATTAGAGGTCTATCTCATTTTGAACTTTTGCCTGCAGGATCTCAAGATACTTGTAGCTTTCCTCAAAATCTGCTATGTTGCCATCTGGTAATACAATCCCATCAGTTCTGGCTACCTTCGTTTCACCTGACTGAACTTGTCCAGTCAGAATGACATTCCAGTGTCTGGGCTGTAGATCCTATTGGCATAGATCAGTGAGTCGATGTGTTGTTCACTCCTGACATAAAGCTTGATCTCATGATCTCATCCCAACTTGGCGGGATGGCTGATGTCCCATTCTGTAGTCACTATAAATAAGCACTATGGAGAACAGCAGCAGGTACAGAGCATCTCCTTGGTAAATGCTAACATTGATGGTGACTTGTGCACTTATCTTAAAGTTGGACTCTAGAGTTAATTTTTACATCTCCTTTGGGTTATGGATAAAGACTCTATTAATGTTGTACAATTCCAAGCATTCTATGGTCCATGTGTGAGGATCCATAGGCTTTGCAGATGGTGCAATAGTTGGAATGACTGATTTTTCTTCAAATACTAGGAATTCATATAATGTGGATGGTCTTTTATGCTTTTTTTGTGTATCAAAGTGTAAATTCAGTCAAATAAGGGCTCAGATTCTTTCATCTTATATGTATCTTAAACCTAAATATTTTCAGTGCACAGCAAAGGAGGATTGTTATTCCAATACTTTTAGAGAGGACCGCAGCTGAAATTCTTCAGCATCTATTTAGTTCTGCTCTTACTCATTTCATGCTGGACATATAGTGTCCAATCATTAAGATCAGTTCCTTTGACAGGTCACCCAGAGAGGTTAGTGTGAGCTGTCAGGATTTGTGTACAAACTGACAAACCGACAAAGGGCTCAAAGCTGAACACAGCTACAGATGTGCATGCTAAGTTATTTTATGAATCATTTTATTCAGTTTCAAAATGAACAATATTGCTTAATGGAGCTTTAAATTACAGGGTAGGTGTGGTAGTGTTGTTGTGATAGTTGGATTTTCATTTCAGTTCATTTATTATTCAAAGAAGATTTAGCACTTGAGTACCACAGCAAATCAGAAGCAGTGTGGGGCTGAGCCATGGAACAAGATTCTGCAAACATATTTGACAGCTTTATAGGAGTATTTTTTTCTCAAAATTATGTGAGTTGTCCATCCCTGTCAGCTATCTAAGCCAAGTTGTTTATAATTGGAAGAATCTAGAAGCAGTATCAATATAATTTTATTATTTTTATTACATAATTACATAACCTTTTTGATTGCCTATTGTTTCCACCATTCCTCATATCTTCACTCAACTATCAGTTGTACAGTTACAACACCTTAAGGCCTTAAAGGCCTTTAGTGAAGGCATATGATTAAAACATATCTTAAATATCAGCATCAAAATGTTTCTAATATTCTTTTCAAACTGCCAATTATTGTTTTTATTTGATTGAACGTTAAGGTTTCAATCAGTAAGAAGTGGGAATGCAGGGAAAATTCCAAGCAATCAGGTTTATTTTTTTTCCTTTGTCACTAAGTTTTGGAAAGCCCTGATGTTTGTCTGAGCCCATCAGAATTTATACTGAAGACTCCTGCGTGGACGTCGAGGAATCGTGTTGTTACATTTAACACAGTGCAAGAGTGAAGTCACCGTAGCTAGATGTTTGACTGTTGTGTTTCATGGAGTTTAGTGATGCTAAATTGCAGGTTGTAGATACCATTAAAGCTGAAGGAGGGCAATAAATGGATTGTATTTCATATTTATTGGCCACAATGTTTTCTCATCATATAATGAAATGTCAGAAAATGACCCCAAAGGAACCTTGTAATGTCATGTGTGGCAATCGCTGTCATGGTTCACTAGACTGTCTGCTGTTCTGTACAGAGAAGGGCACATGGAGATCAACATGTTTTGCAAATCTGATTTGTCTCAACAAGGCAGCTACAACACACAGACTTAACAATGGGCAATAAAATTAAGACCTTTCAGGAACAGCATCAAACCTTAAGGCAGACAGGCTTTCAACACTGGTGCTAATAATGTCAGCATTATACAATGAAAAAGGTGCACTGTTGTTACTGTTTGGCCCTTTGGTTCTCTGAATGCATGACATTTTTATAAAGAAAGTGATGTTGTGTTTATGACGTTACATACTGTAACTCCAAAACAGAAGGTAAAGAGGATGTAATAGAATCAGGGAGGAAGTACACATAGCTTTATGCTCCTATTACAATAGTGATACACAGAAATGATCTGTGAGGTCAAATGCTTTGCTTCTCTGCATATACCCATCTGTTTTTCTTTACACACAGTCAGAGAGCTAGAGCAATTGATGGCGTACATCACCCCCCAACACACACACACACACACACACACACACACGCACAGCACACACAAGCGTCAACCAAATGACTTATATGTGATATGACAGCAGGGGCTATGTTGCCATTTTAGCTACTGACCCACTTGTCTGGGTGAGGGGCTCTTTTCTCTTTTACAAACCCCTTATTTTAAAATAGCAGAAAGAGTAAAACAAAGGTTTTTTGTTTTAATGAACATAATATTGAAATTGCATTCAGCAGGTACATATGAAAAGATATACAGGAAACGAACTAACATTTGTACTTGGTTAATGTGCATTTACTATTATGGTAATGATAAAAAAGTTGTTACTCTTCTTTTCCCATTTGAAAAAATAAGGGCAAACATAAATTTGCACACAACTGTACATGAATGCGTCTTAAAGAAAAACACAAGATTATTTTTTTGAAAACCAAAAAATAAAAATATAAAAACATAAAAGAGAGAGAGAGTGTGCGTGTTTGCGTGTGTGTATGTGTGTGTGTGTTTATTGTAATTGGATGCATTGTGTGGTAGTAGATGCCTACACAACCCCAGGGTACATCACCTTATATTCACTCTGTGGAATCAATCTTGTAGAATTATATGGAAACAAATGAAAACAATAAATGTAGGATATAAAGGGCGATCCTGTCACTGTTCTGCTTCTGTGTTCATGCTCTTTTTTCAAGCAGAATTTTGAATGTGATTCTGTAAAGCTGATGGATTGTGTAGCTTCGGGGAATAGTGTATAGGCTACAGGACTTACAGGCCTTTTAAAAAGCCTTTTTCAGTCTCTCTGTATACAGTGGTGCTTGATTGTTGGTGAGCCCTTGGTGAGAATGTTCGATATTTCTGCAAAAAAACTGTATGAGCACGATCAGCCTTACACACAAATCCTAATTTCAAGAGAACCCAATTAAACAATCAAAGAGCAGCATTATTTGAACACACCTAATTTATTATTTGTAACAAAAATCCAAGCTTACATTTTTGTGTGGAGGAAAAGTATGTGAACCTGTGCCTTTACTAACTAGTGTTAGCCCCTTTTAGGACTGTGGGCCCCCCTTTTACCACAGTGGGACGAGCCTTTTCCAACTGTGGGGTAGAGAGGAAAGTAGAGAGGTTGTCCACCAATTCCACCACTGGGTCCACAGTTGTTGGATCAATCCTCGGCTCCTCTGGTCAAAGTGTCCTTAAGTAAAACACTGAACCCCAACTTAGTTGCTCACTGTGTTGGCGAGCTGCATAGCAGCTGATGGGGGCATCAGCGTGTGTGATTGTGGGTGCAAATGGTGGAATGAAAAGCAGTGTAAAGCACTTTGAGTGCCAATAGGTAGTAAAGTGCTATATAAGCGCAGAACATTTACAGCACTAACTAAATGTTTACCAGCCTTGCACATTGATTATTACATTTCAGGTTATATTTATGTGGAAACAACATTCACAAATTTCAAGTGCCATTATATATTGGATTGCTGTAGATTTTCTAAGGCTGATAGACATAGTTAATTGTTAATCAAATAAATTTGTTTTCATGTTTCATAGATTATTTTCTAAAACATTTGCACAAATAAAGTATATATAATATATACAGTAATGTGCAAATTTGCCTCCCGTTCTGAATTAGGTAAAATGGTAAAAAAAGAATTATCAATAACTGTACAATTAGCTAGTATAATTGTTCACTAAAAATAAAGTTAACTTTTGAATAATGCTGAATATATTTTTATTATTTTACTGTAAACTACATTCCTTGACTTTTGTTACTTCTGATGCTTCAGAATGTCTCAGTATCACTTGCTGAATAAATGGAGTCGTTCATGCAGTAAAACATGAGAGAGAGTGAGTGTGTGTTTGTGTGTGAAAGAGAGAGAGAGAGAGAGAGAGAGAGAGAGACTATGTCCTATACCTGATTGTATAACAAGGATTTGGTGTTCAGCATTAGACTGACCCTTTAACTACTGTATACCTGCACAGCAATAAATCACCCTTTGTGTAACCGTGAGTGTGTGTATGTGTGTGTGTATCTGTGTCTCTGAGTATAGAAATAGGTTTAGGTTAGCTTTGGGGTTATGCATTCAGTTGCTATAAGATAAGGCTAACAGGCTAGGGAGCACATTAGAGAGTCAGGGAGCTACCTCACAAATATATTAAGTGTTTGTGTCTGCACGTGTGTTTTACGTGGGTGGGCGAGTTAGTAAGTGAGTCCAATAAATTCCTTTCCACAGGTTTCCTCCAGTGCTGTGCTGCAGTACACTGATTACACAGAGAGAAAGATAGAGAGATAATATCAGTAAAAGAATAAATGAGTAAAAGCAAACTAGAGGGGGAATAGAGCAGAGCAACGGATTGTGGGATGTAAGGTGAGGAGGGGAGGCAGAGGAAAGAGAGGGATGAATAACTGTGTATGAACCCACTCAGACAGGATAGAACAGCTTAAAGCTACTTGGCAACATCTGTAGTTAACACTAGGGAAACACATAACCTGTCAATCCACTTAACTCTTTCTACCACCCACTCAGTTCTATTGCCAGGCTAATACTGTAACATATATTTATTCAGTATATATTATAGTAAAAAACTATCACAGTCATTCGGGAAGCATATGTAGGCTCAATCAGGATAATTATGAGTTAGTGAAATAAAGATGATTATTCCTAATGTTGATCCACATAGTACCATCTGTTCTGGTCTGCTGCACGCACGCACACACACACACACACACACACACACACACACATAAAGTTGAAGACAGATGTGATTCAAATTAGGCTGTGGGGTTTTAGACTTTGATCATCTAAGAGGAAGTTTAAATTCCATTCTATATCATTTTAGAGATTATGATTAAATAAATATTAAAACATATTTTCACAAGAATGGACTCAATAGGTTTCTAGACCTTCAAAGAGGTCTAAATTGGATCATAGCATCCTTAGTACTCCAGTGCTTGTAATGAGTAACAGTAATGTACAGAATTTTCATGCTTTCATGCAAAGATGATAAATGGAACTTTATAGTTGAATTAAAATCTAATGTCCCCTGCAATAGTCGGTGTGCCAGACTTTATCTAAGGGTCAGTAATGGCTGATTGATCAGGATTTTGCAGTTTATTTATTTATTTATTATGGAATGCTCTAAGTATTGTTTGTAAACCTATGTTTAACTACTGTGCATAGATGGACAACTCTGTACAGCACATGTTTTCTTACCACATCGACGGCTTTCTGTGCACAATGACAATGAATTTTACACAAATTCGTTATAAACCAGAAACAGGCCTGGAAATTGTAGTGAGTAATGGTCCTATAGAGTTGTGAGGACTGGCCACATTTTCCTCACTACATTATAGTGCAAGTGCGCACATGCACAGCACAATATGAGTAAGGCAGAAAAAAATGGAAGCTGGTCAAATACTGTGTGCTGGCCACGCAGACGCTGAGAGATTATTGCTTCCATTGGCAGATGAGGGATGGATTTCATTTCATTTGGTCAGCTAGCAGATCAACTTCACACACAACAGAAGTTGGGAAAACTGCTAATCCAGTACGTAGTTTCATTCTAATGCTGCATTTGACTGTTTTTCATTTCACAGTTTTTAAAGTTCAAATTTATCAAATCAAATTTATATATTATCACATGGAGTATACACTATCATAAAATAATTAAATTCAACTTCAATTCAACTTTATTTATATAGCACCAATAAACAATAAAGTAATCTCAAGGCACTTTATAGAATAAAGTGAAGACTATAACAAATGAGCAAGCGCTAGGCAACGGTAGAGAGGAAAAGGGTCAGCTCGCACTATCTGTCGGCATCTGAATGAAAAGGGACACTATGACCCAGGAGGACACCACTGCTGACACAGGCATAAAAAAGCAAGACTGGAGTTTGCCAAAACCTATGTGACAAAACCACTATGCTTCTTGAAAAATGTACTGTGGACAGTTGAGACAAAAGTAGAGCTTTTTGATAAAGGACATTGTGGCACTGTTTACAGAAAAAGAAATGAGGCCTTCAAAGAAGAGAACAAAGTCCCTACTGTCAAACATGGTGGAGGTTCAAAGATATTTTGGGGTTGCTTTGCTGCTTCTGGCACTGGATGCCTTGACTGTGCGAACGGTATCATAAAATCTGATGAATATGGGGTGCGTCTTCACCAGAGGTCAAGGGTCTTCCAGCAGGACAATGACCTGAAACACACTTTAAAAAGCACTCAGAAATGTTACAAACAAAGCGCTGGAGAGTTCTGAAATTGCCCGCAATGATCTCAAAACAGTGTTTGGGAGAAGGCATCCTTAAAATCTGAATGAACTGAAGCAATTTGCAAAAGTAGTAATTTAAAGCTGCTGCTGAGATTATTTGATACCTCCCCATGTCATACACAGGATGTCATTAATCACGAGTATACATAGCATTACTTTCTGATGACTTTCACAGCGCATGCTCAGATAGGGGCACCATTATGTGCATGTGATCAAGTGTATATCTGCCGACACACCAGGACCAGAGAGAATAAGTTCTGGTGAGGTCAGAACACAATAAACACATACACCCATTTTCTCTCTCTCTCTGTCAGCACAGGAGAGGTGGAGTGATCAAAATAGAATGCATCATGACATGAGCCACAGCCACAATCACAAACATATCCCATGTTCACAGAGTAGTTGGCTCTACTTTAAGGCCCAGGGCAGTCCACGTTTGAGTCATAAAATACGAAAGAGGGTTGGCTTTCAAACCGTAGATTCCTCTGGCTGAAAAGTAATCAGAGAGCCTGACCCAGCCAGAAGCACCACAGTCAAGGACCGAATCCAAGTCCCTGTGGTGTTGAGCAAATTTACTTCTTCTGCAGATACTTCTTCCCAGTCGCCCCTTAAAACTCAGATGAGCTTAAGTTTCGTGTTCTCTGCTGTGACATAAATCAAACCAGTATACACCCAGCTTGTACATTTCAGTTTTTCTTTATCCTGATGCAGTATGGAATGGCTTTAAAATATTTGTTAGGTCAGTTGAATTGTCATAACATCTCATGACTTTACACTGCTTTTGAAACCCTGAGCCATCATCTTTTTTAGTTTAATATCCATTTATCCATGATCTATAACTGCTTACCCTTGTGGCTCACAGAGCGCTTAAGCCAGTCCCAGCTGAAGTTGCGACAAGAGTCAGGGTACACAATGAACAAATCACCAGTGCATTATAGGGACAACACTCAGACATTCACTCACTCATGCAAATCAACATTTATGGGCAGTTTAGTCTCACCATTTATTCTAACTTGTAGGTCTTTAGGCTGTGGCCGTACACATAAACATTCATTCATCCATCAGTTCCGATTTTTCCCTACAGCTTGTATCTATTAACGTATGAGAAGCCAACTGGGACTGAGGCAACAAAGAGGCCAGGGAATTCCTGCCTTATGTCACATGCTGAGGAATAGCATGTGAACGTGTCTGTGAATTTCTGAGCAGAGTAAGACATACTTTACTGCATGTGTGTCTAACATAAAACAACAAGGAGCAGTCCCTGTTACACAATACTGCCTGCTGAAAGCACTACTACATTGACAAATACATGTCACGTGCAGCAGAATGCATGTGGACACACACTGAGAGACACTTGTTTTGAGTGACTGCTCTGCTTTTGCCTTAGGGATGAAAGTGACCTCTAATTTGAGTCTCTTTGTGTGTGTGTGTGTGTGTGTGTGTGTGTGCGTGCATGTGCGTTTGTGTGTGTGTGTGTGAGGTGCAAAGGCTGAACATGCAAAATGACTATTTGATTATGATGAATAGAGTTTTTGATGATATTCTGAGTGATCCCCATTATGAGACCTAGATATCAATGCCATAGTTGCCAAATTCATCCTATATTAATCTAGACCCCCAAGGTGAACTTATTCAAGCTGCTCAATGTATTTTTACAAGTTTGTACAACATCTTAACTTCAGCATTGCTCTCTTTGTTTGGATGTTTCTTGTCTACCTTGGAATTAATTACTTCTGAGTCTCTGGATGCCCAAAGTAATTTGACATAATTCACAGCAAGGCTGCACAATATTTTGTTTCAGCGTTGTCCCTAGAATGTGCGCATGCACGGTATTCACATCACACAATGTGCAATTTTGAGCCCAATTGTTGACACTACATTAAGCTATTTGAAACAAGAGTGTTGACTAAAAACTGTTACTAACAAAACTTTTATAGTGGGTTAACAAATGTATTTTGATCTCCAAAATAACGTCAGAACAATAGTAACAGCCCTCACCTGCCTATCTCTTTGGCGTGATGAAATCAGTTGTTTTGGTCAATTCATCCATTTGCAAATAAAGAAACTAAATACTCAGTGTGTGTCCTTACACTCTCCGGTTACACTCTCCAGCCACCAACTCTCCCTCATTCTACTTTGTAAGGCAATTAAGGACTGTGGAGAGTGTAAGTGAGTTGTTTTTCAGCTACAGCTCAGCCTAAAGGCAAAAGCAGAGCAGTCACCTAAAAACATCTCCCCAAACATTGTAGAATGATTACTTCTTTCCAAATTGAGCTTTTCATGTCATCTAGTAAAAATGTATGTATTTTTCCTATTGCAATATACAGTATATCACATAAAGATAATATATTGCTGTTAAAGGTTTTGTTAACATTTTGCAGCTCTACTTCACTTCAATCACATTTTAAACAAAACTCAAGAACAGACATATATGCGCAAATGTGCACTAATAGCCATTGTTTTCCTCTGGTTTAAAGTGAAGATTTGTTTCTTAAAGAAAACGTACAAAGACAAATTAGTGCAAGGGTAGATGCACAGCTACAATGTTGACCTCATTATTTTCCACTTCCTAACTTGGTGCTTGATTGACGATATTTGGTTGGCTGGCTACCTTTCACTCACTGAGGAGGCAGACAGTGTGTGTCTGCTGAAAGATGGGGTAAAGTATTGCTCTGTGTTTTGGTTTCCCTTATGGATAGGCCTAATTTATAACACAGAGACACATGCGCAATTCATTCCTCTAAAGAACACATTACAGAAAAAACTAATGTCAGGGGACAGGGCACACCTTGTGTTTACGCGTTTATCTGTGTGCCGTGCAGTTGATTATACACCTAAGTACGTCATGGAAATATTGTGATTGCTCTGCATTGCCATTCTTTTCACACTGGCATTACAGTATAACACCTTTTAGGCAAAACACAACAGTGTGGATTAGCCTGGTTGCCAGATCCCATAAATCACAGGCAGTGCTCCTATCTGAGACAATGTGTAGCTTTGTTGTTTGCCACAGTTAGTCATAGGAAAACCAATCACAGCAGCAGATACATCAGAACAAACTATATTTTAAAATATAGTTCACAAATAACAAAGACATTTTTAGAATAGCGGTTGAATTTATGTCTTCACAAAGTGTTTTTTCTCTACACTCACATATGCACATTTTAACAGAACTTCTGAGGGTATGTGACTAGATGGTTTTAGCATGTGCCCTGTGTGTGTGTGTGTGTGTGTGTGTGTGTTTGTGTGTTTGTGTGTGTGTGTGCCTGTGCGTGTACTTAAAGAGGCCATAGTTTTGGATGCTTCACAATTCACAGAACAGAGTGCTAAGCCATGTTTGTAAAATAAGAGGAGGTGATCCCAACTATGCAACTTGCAGGTTTATTGGTGTGTATATAGGTGTATATAGGTAGATTGTTGCAAATGGTTTGTAGGGTCCAAAGAAAGTCCCCAGAGAGCCTTGGGGAAGCCTCGTGACAATGACATGTTCAGCTTACAGTATGGTGCTTAGGGGTTAATATGGAGACCCATCATCACAACAATTAAATTACAACCCCAAAATAATCAGAATAAGGCCTCTCGAGGGCAGCATGGTGGTGGTAAGCCCTGCGTCCTTACAACTAGAAGGTCCCTGGTTGAATCCTGGCCAGCTGCTGCCTCTCTGTGTGAAGTTTGGATGTTCTTGCTGTGCTTCTTTTTTACCACAGGAACCATCCATCCATCTATCCATCCATAACTGCTTATCCTGCGGGAATGGCATCTGTCCCAGCTGTCACTGGGTGAGAGGTGGGGTCCACCCTGGGCAGGTCTCCAGTCTATTTCATGACCAACACATAGAGACATGCACAGACAGAGAATAATTCACACCTATGGCCAATTTTAGGGTCACCAATTAACCTAACATGCATGTCTTTGGCCTGTGGGAGGAAACTGGAGGAAACCCATGCAAGCCAAACATGCAAACTCCACTGTCCGTGCCAAAAACTCTGTACAACTGGAATGGATTAAGTGTCTCTGTAGTTCCAAAGCCTCTCTAAACAGAGTGAGATCTCTTCTTTAGTACACCTACCACCCATCATTTACACCCAACCTGATTTTTTATCAGGTTTAGAATCTACTAGTTTAATGTTTCATATCATGTCAATAAATTTAGAAATTAATTGTAGTTCTGCATCAAGACCTTCAGCAGCCTAGTTGAAGCGAGTAGCTGTTAACCAATAATATGCATTTGATATAGAAATACAAACAAATACCATCTATTAAATAGTTGTGCTATTAACAGCATCTTTGGCAGAAACACTGACTTAATAAGGAAATTCTCATTAGTAGCCTGCCCCACAGCCCTGTCTGATCAGAATAACAACCCCTTCCTTGAACCTACACATCATGTCGCAAAAGTGCCGATTTAAATCAGTGTTAGACTTAATGTTATTTAGTTCTATTAGTGCTTTTTATTTAGCATTTCATCTTTTAATTTATTGTGTAGTTCAGCTGGTAGAGCAGATGTCCACAAACCACAAAGTATGTGGTTTAACTCCTGGTTTTTACCTGACTATATGTCAAAGTATCTATGGCCAAAAAACTGAACCCTAAGTTGCCCCTGGGGTGTTCCACTTACTGGGGTCTACTAAATGACTCATTTTAATTAATTGTCAAATCAAAAGAGACTTCTATATAGTACTTTAGTTTTCTCTGCCAAGAAAATGAATTAATTCTTCATAAGTTTGTAGTAGTGTAATTGGAGTTGGTATATTTGTATGTTTAGTTTCTACAAAATAATAAATACTTGAAGATACCCAATTTCATCATAGTTGCTCTTTTTTTAATTAGTTGAGCTACTTCACAGTCCAACCCTATTACTGCCTGCAGAAACACACAAACACACAAATACACACACACCACCATCACCACCACCGCAGGGAGTACTTCTATTTCTCAGCTGATTCCTGGTTGGCACTTGGTGTGCATCACAATGATGTGTTTTTCTATGTTCCACACCTGGGGAACCCTTTGTGTGAATACAAAGAGTCACACAAACTTGTCCCAATCAGACATATGGCTCATGAACCCTAATATGCGCTGTAGGCACAATAAGCAGGAGAACGTATTGGGTAGGTAAACATAACCAAACGATTTGAGACGTTGAAGCCTTACATCTGAAGAGTGGAGATATTCTTTCTTCTGATTACAGTCTCTTCAACTTATTCCCAACTTCATGGTCAAAGGCTTTTTTTGTCTTCTCCTCTGAGCTGAGAAGTAACAGCAACCAACAGAATACCAATAGCTAAATCCTGGGTGGCCAAATGGGTAGCTTAATTATAAATTACATATTTATTTCAAGGGTTAATTTATATAAAAATCAGTCTATCACTCATCAACATTAAATACTTGTCCTCAAAGGAGATTTATTTGTATTTAATGGTTCAAAAGCGCCCCCTCCTTGTGGGGTACTGTAATTTACTTCACACCTAGGTACTTCTAAATACTTGAATGAATTTGTGATCGTGACTGCAAATGCTGTTTTGATCAAACTGTCGGTTAGGAGAAGGTCTGTGTGGGGCCGTTTGGGACACCAACCTCTTTCAAATCTGAGTAGATGGTGAAGTAATCATGTCATAGCTATTGATCATCATCACATAAGTCTTTTACAGATGCTGTTGCAAAACAGGAAAAGCCTACATTTTTGCTATGTATGTAGTAGTGTTTGTAGTAATTTTAAGTCCTTCTTATACTTTTTTGTCCATTTATGCAAAGAAAGTTTAGAAAGCAATGTGCACAAATACTGAGTATTTAGTATCAATGCTTCACAGCTGAAGGGTGACCGCAGTAAAAGAGAGTTCCCAGGAAAAGAGGAGAAGAAAGGTAGTGAAAACATTTGACAGAAAGTACAGAGGGAACCCCTACCAAACTAATCTGTGTGTGTGTGTTGCGTGTGTGTGTGTGTGTGTGTGTCTGTGTGTTGCGTGTGTGTGTGTGTGTGTGTGATTGCCAAAACCAAGCCAAGCAGGGATGAAGAATGAGGAGGCACTGAAGGAGCCAGGTGTTCAGAATATACAAACACACACAATCCCTCACTCCAACAGCTGGCTGAGATCTAAGGTTGCACTTGTTTTGTGTGACAAGGCCAATGGGTTAAAAAGCTTGGCAGCTTTTCCACTAAGATGACAAAAAACAGTCATTGGTAAAGTACAAAAGAGGCTTCTTGAGGCACTGCCTGACCTGAAATATGTCCTGTTTCTATCAAACTAATGTCTCTAGCAAAAACAACAAGAACAAGGTTTTTACTGTACTTGATTTAACACCACAGAAACGAAAACAAAAACTTTATAACTAGATAATAAAATAGTAATAGCAAGGAAAGTCTGGAGCCTATGCTTGTTGCAATGGTTGCAGCCTGATCTTTGGTTGTTTTTTGAATCTTTATTAAGAAAAAATGGTCCTGTTAGGGGTTAGTTCCATTGGTCTTCCACATTAAAATACATAGCTGCAGATGTCTACAAATTATATGCAATTTCCCAGAAATTGGATATTTCCTCTGGTGTTGTAGCAAGTGGACCTTCTTGGATCATAGTTTTTTACGTGTGTGTTACATTAAGAAAAAGCCCTCAGGCTATCAGCAGCAGCGCTAATGGTGTGTTCAGGAACAGGTCATCCGTGTTCAGGAAAACGGTTCTTGGCAAAAGCCTGTGCTGCTGACCCATTATGCCCAGTGATATCTTTAGGTAGATTTCTCCTGAAGTTTTCTCTGCCATGTGCAGTATATGTGTAGCTGAGTTTCTAATAAGCGTATTACAAGAGCACAAAGTAAAATTGCTGTTACTGTGCTGTCATTCTGCTTCAATACACAGTAAAATAGCAAAACCTCAGGAAACACTTTCTGTCACTAAACATACATTTGTGAACCATGCTTCCATAAGTTCAACATAGAGGAGACATCTTATTACTCATCTGCTGCATCAATACATACATTTACAGTGACTTGGTTACTTACAGTAAGTGCATGTAAACACACTTTACTGTCTTTCAGAGACCATGACAGGAGACACACATGAATGCTGCATTCTTATACTACATCAGAAAGTATTCAGGCCTAAAGATTTGTATGTGTTTGTATGTTGTAGTCAGTGGGTCCTACGCACATATTGCTGTTGTCTAAATCTCAGGTGGAGCTGTCCAATTTTCTCCATGGGGACACTGTGTTAAGCTCTGCTATGATTGCCCGGGAACATGTTATTGAGGCCCAAGACAATATTCTTTAGATACTTTAATCAGTTGAGTACAAGTAACCTGTGATGAAATACTGTGTGTCAAATGGCATGGTGCCCCTTGGCATCATCCTGCACTGCTTGAGGGAAAGGACGCCGCATTCACGTCATGGGAGAACAATAGATAAATAATATTAAAATAAAAATGTTTAGTAAGGTTTGGTGTTTCTGATTTGGTTTCTGTCTGGTGTGCTGACATTTATACTGTCAGCACACCACAATGCAGTTATACGTTTTTTATATAGTTTTAAAAGGCAGGATTTAAACAATATTCTGCAATCAGAAATGCTCAATAAAAGTAATTGGAAAATAATTTTTAACATGAATTTACTTTTAGTCAAATCACCCCTTTGTACTTTCTCATGGACATTCGGTACATTGAGCATTAACATAGGAGGGTAAGGTAGAGTGGGGCAAGGGCCAAAAAATGTGTATGTGCATTTGTGTATATGTGCTTTCTTCAGGCAGTATTGGCTGATCTAGACTACTGAGAGTACAGTAACTAGATTTGGATCTAATCTGAAATTATCCCCTTTCGCACAGCAAACACCCCACTTTCTTTAGAAACTATCTGGAGGATGATGTGTTTTTACTTGCCCTCTGACTCTCTGTCCCAACACTTCCCTTGGCGTTCCCGAATTACAGTGAACACACTCACTGCATGTTATTTTAACTTAATCCCAGATAAACCGTCCTGCGGAAACAAATACAATTACTAATATCAACACAAGTGCAAATGGAAAACCAGTTATGGATCAATCCACCACAAAAAATAGTCCCCAATTAATGCAAAATTTGATTCTTAATGAACCACATATGACCGATGCCCAGCTTCTTCAACATGTTACTGCATTAAAAAGAGATTTGATGAAAATAATGCCACTTGTGATAGGAGATAGAAAAAAAATAACAAATATTGAAAGAAAGATGGACAGAAGGAGCAGCCATTAGAGACAGAGATGATAACAGTACTGTCAAAGCATTCTGTTGTTCTGTTCTTGTTTTTAAAAGTCTAGACATCTTGAAAGACTTTTTTAAATGCAACCACTGATTTCAAAAGTGGCTACATCCATATTTTTTACAAGCACAAGTGAAATATTGAATTCAAATATTAAATTCAATTTAGCTGTTTCCCCTAGGATTTAATTGTTGTCTAGGCGAAAAGGCCTCTAAAAGCAGCTTTTTGATTATCACACAATAATAGAAGGGAGGAAAGCCTTTGATACTGTTAATGGCGAAGAATACAAATTCAGGCACACTTATGTAGGGTACCTGCTTTTTAATATTGCCCACAAATAGGATTATAAACATCACTGGACATTTTATTTTTCCATCCACAACCCCTATTCTGGGCTAAAGGAACTGTGGATTTCATAGTAAATTTTCATATCCATATGATTTTTTTGACTCACAGAAAGAAACAAGCCAGAAGGGATTCAAGTAAATAATTAAACAGACAATCATGTTAGGTTATTTCGGACCAGTTAGCATTGCGCTGCCGTGCTGTAGTTTTAGCCTGAAGCTGCAAAGATGAATGTCAGGCTGGGATCTACAGTAGATGACTGGAAGGGACAAGACTGGCTGTGTTTAAAAGTCTTGGTTTGTGTGTTTTTAAACTCATGCTAGAGGGAGCATAGATGTATAGTGTGAATGTAGAGTGTGATGTCCTTGACCAGGTGACTATTGTGAAAACTAGTTTGTATTGCTCTACCCATTTGGGGTTTTTTCAGACATATATTTCAATCTGAGTATCTGCATTTTTATAGATGTTCCACTAAACAAGATTGCAGTTATTTACCTATAACCTAATATTGATTTTATTTTTCAGTGTATTTTTCAGTGCTCACAAATGGGAGAGATTGAAAGATTAAAAAAAGAGAGTAAATTTTATCTGTAAAGTGCTGTTAATAAAATGTTTTTTTTTCTTTGCTCTCCAACAAACAAATTACATTCTTTTGTGCCAGCACATTTGTGTGGAATGCAAAGCTGGAGTTATCTGTCTGGGCAAAACACAAACACACAATGAATTCTAAACACAAATAAGCACAAGCACAAACAAAACAGAGATGGGCCATTTAACATTCACAAGTCACTAAATGCCAAGGTTACCGCATCAGTACACAATCGATCAATGAAGATTTGATCTGGCAGTCACAACATAGCCACCTCTTTGTTACTTAAAGTAACACAGTGGTGTAGTAGTTTGTGCTGCCGCCTCACAGCTAGAAGGTCCCCGATAAGAAACCACGGCTGGCTACGTCCTTTCTTTGCATGGGTTTGCTCCAGGTACTTTGGTTTCCTCCCACACTTCAAAGACATGCATGTTAGATTAATTGGTGACTCTAAATTGCCCTTAGATGTGAATGTGAAACTTGGACGCCTCTCGTCCAATGACAGCTGGGATAGGCTCCAACCCCCCACGACCCTGATAAGTGATAAATGATGAATGGATGTGATACTTGGATGAAGTTCTGTATCATTTAGTCATTTAGCAGACGCTTTTATCCAAGGCGCCTTACAAGTGAGGTACAGGGCAAGCAAAAATCTAAATCAAGGAGAAAACATCAAAGTCCTATCAGAAAAGTGTTTACATTTCATGAGATGCAAGAGATAGAAAAAGCAGAAAGGAAGGTTTATATATATATATATATATTTATATATATAAAGAGAGAGAGAGAGAGAGATTTAAGTGCATAGGAAGATGCGGAAGAGTTCTGTTTTCAGTAGTTTTTTGAATATTCGGAGTGAGTTTGCTGAGTGTGCAGAGTTTGGTAGCTCGTTTCACCATCACGGGATCATTGTGCTGCTTGCTTGGTGTCTTCTGTGTGGTGCTGGGAACACCAGATGTCGTTCATTGGCAGACCGCAGTGCATGGGAAGGATTGTAGACCTGAATGAAGGACTTGAGGTATGCAGGAGCTGTTGAGATTATCACCCTGTAGGCGAGAGACAGCTTTGAACCTGATGCGAGCAGATACAGGAAGCCAGTGTAGTGATCTGAAGAATAGTGTGACATGAGTCCTTTTTGGCTGATTAAAAATGTGCTGCCACATTTTGGATAATCTGCAAGGGTTTTAATGTGCATTAACGGTAACCCCATTAACAAAGCGTTAAAGTAATCAAGACAAGATACCTGTACAATGAGTTGGGTGTTATATTCCATGAGGTAGAGTCTGATATTTCTGATGTTGTAGAGGGCAAATCTGAATGCTCTAGAGGCTGAGAAGATGTGGTCGTTAAAGCTCAGTTGGTCATCAATTTATTTATTTTTTGTCCTTTTGTGTGTCCGATTGTGAGCCTTTTCGGCCCATGAGTTCAGGGTCACCACAGTGGATCATTGTCCACATGTTGATTTAGCAAAGTTTTTACGCAACCCTTCCCAATTTCTGCCGGCACTGCACAGCTGGGGATGGGAATGGGCGGTTCAGTGTCCTGTCTGGAGACACTTCGACATATAGCCAGGGCTGGGGATCGAACCACCCTTTGATCTGTGGATGACTGCCTTTACCAACCGAGCTACAGCTCAGTTGAGTTGGTCATCAGTGATGTATAAAAAATCTGTGAGACTCTAGTTGGCACTAACCGAGGGACTGTGCTTCACTGGTGGTAACTTTATAATGGTAAACTGTCTGTACCTTTATAGCACTTTTCGACCTACTGGCACTCAAAGTGCTTTCCACTGCTTCTTATTCACCCATTTCCAATCATACACACAGATGGGGGAGCTGGTATGCAGCTGTTCAACACTCAGGTTCAGTGTCTTGCTAAAGGACACTTCAACATGTGATCGGAGGAGCCGGGCTCGAACCAACAACTGCGAGATTGGTGAAAGACCGCTCTACCTTCCTGCCCCACAGTTGCCCACAGCCTCATGCAATAATTTGTAGTCACAATATCAGCATACATCACCATACATTATCAGTTTTTTTCTTTTTTCTTTTCGCAATTGTTCATTGGTACTTTTATTCATTCTTCAGACATTCATTTCCGTGTTTTCCTTTTTTGGATTTGTTCTTTTATAGGTTCACCCATGCCCTCCCCCTCCTGTCCATCATCTGTCATTGACCAATCACATCCACAATCAGGCAGTCCACATGACAACCCATTGTTAGGCAATGCGCCTGAGCCAGGCTCAGAAGAGGATGAGGAAGAGGTGGAGGACGAGCAAGAGGAGGAGTATGCAGCACGATTGTACTTACCTGTAACACATGGTAAAGGGACATTCATTGCTTCATTAACCCCTTATAGAAAACTATTTCATTTCTGTTTCTAACTAACCGGACTATCACTACTTTATTGGGTTTGTACGGCGGCACAGACCTTATCTCATTATTACAAGATCAATTTCTTGTAATTATGAGAAACGAATCTCGTAAATACGAGTTAAAAGTTAGAGTGGTTATTAATTTGTCACTATTTGAGACAACAATGCCATCATGGTTTAGGATAACCTAATTTAATTTTTAACTCTCAATTTTATCTTTAATATCAATTTCCGTGTTTCATTTTCGACATAGAATGTCAATTTAAACTTTAAGAGTTTGACCAACTTTGAGTTTGACCAACAAGAAACATGAAGTTGCTTGTTGCCATGGATATGAAGAGTTGCTGCCAGCTGCAAATAGAATCTTGCTTTATAGTCTAAAGCGAGACTGAGTCTACAGCCTATTTGTTGACATCCTGGAAAACTAAATCCACCGAATTATCTATCTCGTAATTATGAGAAACATAACTTGTACTTTGAGATAGTTCTGTAACTCAATTTTAATACATAAGGTTTAAATTTTTTTCTTTAGAAAAGCATTAAGACTTTTGCTGTAGTTCCTGTTGCTGGTTTTTAGTAATTGTTGAGATGACTTATGATACATACAAAATAACATCACTGATACCTTGCTGTCACTGGTTGTCTTTAATGGCTCAGCCAGCCTTGATGTAACACAACTTCCTACATTTGGCACAGTTTCTACCAGACTTTCTTTGTTGCATGCTTGTTTTCTCTGCCTCTGTGTCACATGAAAGCCGAAACCTTTATCTGCAATTAGAGAGCAACTGACATTCATTAATACAAAAAACAAAAACAATTATGGGTGCCTATTTTCCTAATTGACTTTTACTATTCAGCACCATACGTACAAAAACTGAGTTGAAAATGTTATGAGTATTTAATAAGTACAAAACAGATATTCTGAAATGTAAAGCAGAGTCTGGTTCAAATTCAATTGCTGATCTGAGAAGTGTTTTCCTGTTTAGCTCCCAAACCAACTTGCTTTCTATGGCTTTAGTTTGGGTGTGCATGTACGTAATGCTTTTAAACTTCTCTCTGGGTTTCTTATATTAAAATATTTCTCTGCTTCTAGCCAAAAAACTCCTCCAGATGACATCACCCAGAGGAGTTTTCATCATTAGGAGTTTAGATGATTTTATCTGGAGGAGTTTTGGAAAAGCAGGTTGACAATGAGCACTACAAACACCATAGTAAGAGCACCGAGATGACATGATCAGAACTGAAGGTTCCTCCAAGAGATGTCATCTGGAAGCATTTTTCAGCTAGAAGTAGAGAGATATTTTAAATATAAGGAAGTCAAAGGGAAGTTTAATGGCATTAATTTGCATTTACACCAACTATCCATACTAGAACCAAAAGAAGCACATTTTTAATCAGTGAAATATGTGTTCAAAGGGGAAGCTTTTAATTATCATATAAACGCTTCATTGTTGTAAGTAATAATCCATCATATATATTCTCTATATTGGGTAATATCTGTGACACTGTTTAGAGTCCTCTCATCTAAGCTTAGATGGTCAGATTGAAATTGGTCACTTTTTTGTGGCTAATCAGTGTATATGCATTGCCATAGAGACATAATCAGAAACAGCTTTGAAACAGGATCTTGACATGACTAAAAGGTTGTACATATGTGTGTATTTGTGAATATGTGTGTGGTCCTCTTTTTCCAAAGTAATCCCAGTATGACCTAACCAACCAATGTTCAGCCAAACATCTAAAATATCACTTTGACCACTTCTTGCACTCTTTACACAAAACTTTTCTTTTTTTCTTCCTTTACATCACAATGATTTTGTGGGAAGTGGAGCAAATGGCCTTTATTTTATATCTTTTGTGCATAAAGACAAAACACATAAATGCAGAAATCTGAACAGGGAGAAAAACACAAATTGTGAGACTGTAGGATACGTACAGGCAGGATTTACTCAGACACAATTTACCAACCTGTTATTTGCACCACATGGACTATCAAGTTTAATTTTGACTGACCTCATCAACCCTATTTGTCATAGTGCATTTATCAATTTGGCATAGTTGCAGCCAATGAACTGTATTTCTCTTGTCTGTGTCTTTCTTGGCTCTAAAGTATACTTAGTTTTGTTTAATAACTGAATAAATACCAGTCTATATATTGACATTTATGTAGCCATTACATGTATATTTTCGTCTTTGAGCTGGGTCTTTGAGACATTTAAACAATTTTATAGCCATGTATAGGGTTGGAGGTGTGTTTCCTTTTGTTCGTATAGGATGTTCAAAAGGAATTTGATGCTGTGTTTTCATGTTCACCAATTTTGATGAAGGTTTCACTGTATAGAAATTAAAGCAGTGTAATGTACTGTATGTAAAGAAACATGTTATATTTATTACTTTGTTTGAATTGATTGAAGTCTGGTATTTGTACATCACCAGCTGCTGGATACCTTCTCTGATTATATTTTGCCTTGCCTGTACTTCTTATCTTAGATGGTAGTCAGAATTCAAACTTTACTTTAGATGGGGTAAATAGTTTGGATGCTTAAGTCCAGTCCAGTTAATACCTTGGAACTTGTCATCACTCTGAAATAAGTTTCATCTGACCTTTGTTCTAAAACTCTTTCAAGCACTTCTTGTTGAACTGTAACCTCGCCATTCATTTTTTGTGGCTGTCGTAGCAGAAGTTTGCATGTCACAGTATAGGATCTTTATCTCTTAGGTATTTGAAAACAGGTATTTGTTTTATCTCAATTTCTTTCCAAACTATTGTGTAACTAACAAGTGTTTAACTACCAGGGGACACAACACAACAATTATTCACCCACAAACAGAAGGAAAATGTTTTTCCCTCAATAATCGCTGACATATTTATTCAGAAATGTATGTAACATAAACCAACATGAACATTCATGTTGGTTTATGTCAACCAAAAATGGTCAGAACTAGCCAGCTTATGCCAAAGTTAATTTCTGTATGCTGCATGCACCATGCAGCGATGATCAATCATGGTTACAGAGATAAAACACAGTATGGTAATAATGCAGCATCACCCCAATTACAAAAGGTGTGTTATTGCTGTTGATAATTGTACCTGGTTTGCTTATATAACATTGTATAGTATGAACTGGGTTTGTATCTTTGACTTGACTATTGTAAATGTAGTTCCCAGCAGAGGCGTACACACACACACACACACACACAATGTATAACAGATTCTCTCAAACTATTCCGCTGTTATTGCAATGTGTCTGTGTTATCTACTGTAGGTAAATGTAAGTATTGAAGTTCTTTAATCAGCGTTGGAGCCATAATATCTTGATTGGACCATCCCTACAGTGTATTAATCATTAATTCTACAATGCATATAGGAAGTATACACTGCAGTGCACAAGATCCTTCCACTAAATGACCAGGAGTAGCTCTGCAAGTCATTTTAACCCAGCACAAGCATTTTTTTTTAGGACAAATTAAGTAATACAGTGCCACTTCTCAACAAAAACAGGTAGTGTTTTGGGCCTGAGAGTGAAAAGACGCCAAAGATCCTCTACCACCCAGCCTTAAGAAGCCTCAAAGACGCCAAGGCCATCAGCTCAGGTTGGAAAAAGCAAAAGATAAAAGACAGGTTTATTTGCAAACAGTGGGATGACGCCAGGGCTTATTGACAACGTCTATACTAAAGAGGTCAGACTAAGGTTAAGAGAGAAACACAAATAACACTTAGTGCTTTTTGCTTTGGGACCAAGGCTTTGGGAATTCTCCCAACACCAACAACTAATCAATGAGCCACTGAATGAAAACAAGGAAGACGGATAGAAGAGTGGAAAAAGTGCATTTCTTCTTAACACCAGGCCCAATTAATGGTGGTGATGCAGGGATGTGATGGAGACAGGGAAGCCAGAGAGTCAGAATCCTATTTCAATGAATCACAAAATAGTTTTGGGGCACGGTATTTAATTTTCTTGTGCAATGGCAAAAAGAACAGTAAATCAATTATTGATCAGGCTAATGAACCTCAGGCTAGTGGCAGGAATTAAGCCTCAAAAACACATTCACAAACACACACAGTCATGTCAAAGTCAGTTCAGATGCAGTTTTGCATCAGAAAAGCCACAAACATACAGCTGATGTCTGAAGCTGATTGCAGAATGGAGTTACTTAAGTGAATCAAAATGTTGTGGCAGACTCCACACAAGGAGACAGGCAGATGACGAGAGAGGCAGACTAAGATGCAGTGGGAGGGAAATAGAGGAAAGATGGTGAGTGTGTGTGTGTGTGTTTGTGTGACAGTGAGCCCATTGTACTGATTACAAAATAAGACACTGATGGAGGTTTGTTTTAAGATGATATTCTATAACCCATTTCTCAGAATGTAAATTCAAAGTTCTGTATTGTTTTTAACCTGTCCTCATCTACGGTGTTCAGCTCTAATTGCTTTGATGCTTTCCAGCTTAGCACTGCTTTCAGATGATTGCAATAACCAACAGAAAAAAAAAACTGCACACTACACTTCAGGCTCCCAGCAAGTTCATTGATCAAGCTATAATTTAATCAAACATAGACAATGCTGTCTAATATCAGATAGCATTATCTAGCTCCCTTTCTGATTGTTCGACTGGTTAATTGACTCTGTCATCCCTAACCCTATATCACCTAAGCGATTTTCTGTTTGACAAGGCCTGATGAATGTCTATGATAGCCTGAAATGTTCCATGATTATTAAACTTGCTGGGAAGCTGAAGTGACATAAATGTCATCACTGGTCCAGGTGAACTCTGAGCATGTCTGCTGACTGGTTGCAGTGTCAGTGCACCATGTGCAGCTGAGCACTTACTTCAGTGTCCTTGACACTATTCTTGTTTTTTTTTTTACTTTTCTATGTTGTTCACTCAAATATAACCAACACAGGTTCACTTTTTTCCACTATTACTTTTCAGAGTTACTGTCATGTTTTATAAGGTGCACGTGTCCGACATTCATGAATGCAATAAAATGGCACTCTTCATTGAAGACACTCCTTTAGAAGACCCAACTAGTCTACAGCAGTCACAGAAGCCCACCAGTAAAACAAGTATCTCATGAAAATAAAGTTTTCTAGTGTGACAACTGAGAAATGAATGTTTAGTTCTCCTTCATCTGTGTGAACTGAGCTGTTGAGCCAGTTTAAAATGTGAATTTGCACAACACTGGGTGACTGAAAGATGTGGCTGGAGCACTTTCTGTGCACATACAGTATCCAGTATACATTTTGTAAGCAAGCAGTGCTACAAAGTCTCAACAGGTTTTTTTGAAGCATTTTTCAAGTGCACCCCCAATATCATTTCAAAGCACTAATACATCATCCCCCCGCTATTTCCTCACTCTAAGATATGTTGGTTATCTTAGAGTGAGATTTGTGTAAACTGGGCACAAGGATGCCAGTTTACACAAATCTGTAGAATAAGCAGAAAGCTTACATTTAGGTTTTACGTTTACTTTATAGGTTATAGTTTTAGTGGTAGCCTTCTTCTTCTTGTATGTACCTGAGCCAGAAAAGAACTGTGGCCAGTGTTCAGTGATATTTGTAGATTTTTCAAAATGTCTTTGCTGTTGATATTGCTCATAGGATCAATTGCTTAATTACCCCTGTCAATTTCTAAGTATGTCTATAGAAATCTGTTTTCCTATGTCTGGATAAAGACTCAGTGCTATGGATAAAATGGGTAACAACAAACCTACCACCTCACACCTAATTGAAGAGCAATTACAGACAAATTTTAGACAGACAAAATGAGACAAATCTCAATAATGTTTACAATTCACCTGAGCATGTCTTATTATACAAATGATTCCCTAAATGCTCACATTGACAAGGAGACAAGCAAGTTGCGGGTTATTTTCTTGATGTGTTGTTCTTGAACAGAAAGTCACTGGCCCAATGACTGAAAGTAGAACTGATTGTAATTGTACAAAGGATAAGGTTTTGTTTGTGACAAATGGAATGTAATGTTTCTCTCTCTTGGTGATTTGCCAACAGATTGTCCAGACTAACTGACTACATTTTCAATAACATTGAATAGTTACCCTTACTGTGTGACACTGCAAAATGTTCCTTAAGAGCATTTTGACCTGCCATCCCTACAGTTATGGTACATTTAAATGACTGCAATTCCAGAGCTAAGTCGGATGACTGTTGTGCCCAGCTATCCACTTTGCCATCCATATCTCATTGTGTGTCCATTCTTTTGCAGTATGTTTCAGCTGATCTAATTTTGAGAGACTGTTGGAAAAATAAAGAAAGGAACATTATTTAAATGTAAAAAAGTGTAGGACATATATTTTAAAACATCCTGGTGCTTAAGAGGAGAAAATGATAATTAAAAATAAACAAATGAAAGAAAGAAATCATATTAGCAGCAAAGACCCAGTGGCTTAGCTGATCACAGTCTCCCTAAGAGCGAGGAAATCAAAGAACAGACAGAGGAAGAGAGAGAGAGAGAGAGCATTGAGAGCTGACTTGGCAGGAGAAAATGAATGAGAGAATGAGGGCAAGAGAGACTGTGAGGAAGAGTGGGTGGATGAGGGGTCAGTGCGGGTGCTACAATTAGGAGGCAGAAATGTGGAGGACAAATGCGAGAATCTGAAAAGGCTGCAGCTGCCGATACTAAAGAACTGAGTGGAAGAGAGAATAGCATCGTAGAGGAGGTCAGCTGAAGAGGATGGTGTGAGTGGGAGGGTACTGATGGGAAAAAGATATGGAAGCAGAGAAAGAAAATATAAAATTGCAGCCATACCAAAATTAGTAGAGGAGTCACTCTTCTATTTTGTCTAAATCACTTTAGGAAGAGAGAAACAATTATACCTTCATCTATCCCATTGTCTTCACTGCCCTCTATTCATTAATGTCTTTTCTTTGTAAGCCATCGCTTCCCCAATCATTAGGAAGCCCCTTCTCTTTCTTTGTTTCTCACATATCAGGTGCTGTGGTAATGTTGCAACCATCTAATTCAACTAATGTCCAATGTAAAGTCATAACAGGGTTTTATATGTTCTTTAAAAATACCATTAATTGCACATTTTAACATGACTGATCAGTATATTTCTTTATATTGTTTGTATGTATCAAAGATTTGATATCAGCGCTGATAACAGATATTTTGTGATGTGTTCTACAGAACGAGGAAGGAATTTGAAAGAATTTGAAAAACCAAAAAAAGAAGAACTGAAAAAAGTCTTGTGTGCTGTTAAAAATGTTTTCCAGGAGTTAAAAGCTTGCACAAAGTAGAAATTAAATCACAAACCTAGAGTTATATAAATTTTTTTTTACATTTATTATTATATTTTATTATTATTGCCATTTTTACTCAGCTACTTATGAGAAGAGCCAGCTGTAGTCACTTAATGAGTAATGATTTTATAGATTATTTACCTGTAAAACACATTTAAAAGTTAAATACATTTAAAATAATAGAATTCAAGATTGTGTAGCTACTCTTTTTTGTATACCCACTCATTTCTGTGAGACTCCTGGTCACTAGACATGACCTCATTCATTCACCTCCTTTGTCCATCACTTTGCAAGAACTGACAAAGAGAAGAGCAGAGACAAAGAGACAGACAGATGAAACTAGTTAACACACATGAATTCATTAACCCGATTTTCTCCTCTTTTGTACTGTAAAACACAAAAGATAACATTTAAATATGCAATCCATATTTTATTCTGACATTTTATTGATATAGCACCACCTAATGTAATTCACCACTACCTTTAGTTAGGGCTGCATAACCACACCCAATAATTCAGTAATGCACATTGCCATGGCAGTAACACTATCAGCAACCACACTGTCACATACATTTTTTTAAACACATGTAATTAGTATAATTATAATAAATAACACAGCCTAAGTAGAAAAGTTGGTGCCTAAATGAGAGTAAGACCAGTTAGCCTGGTACAAGCTGATCGGATCCACAGCAGCTGCAGACTGTACTACTCTTACCATCATCTCAGCTGCTATAGCTAATCTCTGCAGCATACATTTGTATGCTGTTTGCAGTTAACTCAAAACTCAAAACAAAGTAACTGTTTCTGATCTGTTGAACAGACAGAGAGCATTAGCCTCCGTGTGCACACTAGAAACCAGTCACACACTGGTCCCTGGACTGTGTGACTGGTTTGGATGGAGAACTAGATGTTGAATATGACAAAATTTGTAATGAGTTATAATCATGAACTACACCTTTAAAATCACATTAGTGATTAGTAGAGTGTGGAATCCAACATCCATTCAATGAAGTTGCACGGTACATTGTTTGAAAGAAGTATGAGGCTCAAAACAGCAGTGAAATGTGAGTGAGTTTGCTTAAAAGTGACACCAACTAAAGAATATCAAATTATTTTATTTCTAAGATGAAGGTGTGGTAATCATGCTAAACAATTTACAAAAAAAATGTAATGCAAATATGTTGATAGTGAACATAACAATACAAATTATTTTGTCTGACAGAATATCCAGTCTTGCAGTACAATGTCCCATATGTCGGAGTTCAGCCAAAGCTTTTAACTTGTCTCTATTAAGCTAGACCTCAGTCTTACTTTAACCCTAACTAACAGTCACGTCACACAGTATGTTAAACTTCCTATTTCAAAATTTGAAATGATTTCCCATTTGTGAGATCAAACTGCCCAGGTTAAAGAGTAGTGTTTTCTGTACAGACTGGAAATCTCACAGGATGTTGCCTGTATCAGCAAACTTTCAATCTCTGTAGAAAGCGTGATCAGATCTTCTTTTATTGCCTATGTAATGCCATTTTCTTTCTTTCTTTTCATAACCCCTTTTTCTCCTCAGTTCCAACTTACTCATCAGACCATAAACTCAAATGTGTTGATCTGGTTAGTCTAAATCCTTGCAGTATTTGCAAAGCGGCCACTGAACTCCTTATTGATACACTGATGTTTGGGTGCAAATTGGCAGCAAAGTCTATATAAACACCAGAAATTGAGTTAAATAAATATTTTGATTTTATCTCCATCTCCTTAAAATTGAGACTAGGTAGAAAAGGCCTCAAAGGATTGCTTGTGTCCAAGGGGATTACTGTTATGTCAGTGTTAAAATGGTGTCAGAGTGACTGTCATTCTTAGCTGGCCTGTTGTTGTAGAAACACTCACTTGTTAACATTTCCATCTGAACTCGTTCCTTTATGTTTTCATTTCACGCTTTTTCTTCCACTACATTTTCTCTTTCACTTTGCCTAAATACCTTCACATGTTTCACTTTCTGTTTGTGAGTGTCCACTTGTCTCCCCCCTCCCTCCTCTCATCCCCTTTCTGTCTACATCTCGTTTCCTTTAAAGGGTTGTGTGTGTTGTCAGATGCAGTGGCCATGAAAACACCAATTTTACAGCACAGGAGTTAGGAAACAGGGGGTATTCCAGCAGATGGGAAGAGAAAGGCTTGCATCATTACACACACACACACACACACACACACACACTTATAGTTTACAAGGTAGGAAAGTGGAATATAGTAGCTTCAGCGAACATAATTCCCAGACTCAGACTCTTCCTGGCCACTTATACCTTACTAAATTTAAATGTAATGGAATGTGGATTCTAACTGTACATTTCTTGGTACTTAAAAACTGATAATTATAAGTTAAATGTACTTGTTTTCAATTTGGCCAATTTACACTTCTGCCTAACTATACATCGTAGGGGAGCATTATACTTTTTACATCACTTTATGTATTTGACAGCTTTACTTACTAATTTGTTCACAGGTTATTATTTTACTTCCCTAGTATTCTCTAGGACTAAAAATTAAAAATTAAAAATCCCTTTCTGAAACTTAAAGTAAAGGACCAGTACCATCACTTTTATAGTTATAATCAGGGGCTTATCAGCTGATAAAGGTAAGCATTAACTGCTCTCCATTTCTTTGCCTTTCAATTCAATTCAATTCAACTTTATTTATATAGCGCCAATTCACAACAAAGTCATCTCAGGGCACTTTTCAGAATAAAGTCAACATTATAAAGATGTATAGAGAGAACCCAACAATTCCCCCTGGACCAAGCCATAGGCAACAGTGGAGAGGAAAAACTCGGAAGAAACCTCCAGCAGAACCAGACTCAGGGTGGACGGCCATCTGCCTTGACCGGTTGGGGTGAGTGGAAAGGGGAGAGAGAAAAGAAAAGAGCAACAAAAAGCAACAACAAAACATCAGGCAGAAAGGGACAGAGAGAGGGGGACAGAGAAGGACAAAGACAACTACAGACACAGAGTTAATGACATACAGTGGTGACAATTGCGGGGTGAGAGGAGAGGAGAGAGGGACAAGGGTGGGTCCCCCAGCAGTCTAAGCCTATAGCAGCATAACTATAACTAACTATATGCTTTATCAAAGAGGAAGGTTTTAAGCCTAGACTTAAAAGTAGAGAGGGTGTCTGCTTCCCGAATCTGAACTGGGAGCTGATTCCACAGGAGAGGAGCTTGATAGCTAAAGGCTCTACCTCCCATTCTACCTTTGTAAATTCTGGGAACCACATGTAGGCTTGTATTCTGAGATCGAAGTGGTCTACTGGGATGATATGGTGCTATGAGGTCTTCTATATATGATGGAGCCTGAACATTCAGAGCTTTATATGTAAGAAGCAGGGTTTTAAATTCTATTCTAAATTTAATGGGAAGCCAATGGAGCGAAGCTAGTGAAGGTGAAATATGATCTCTCTTGCTAGTTCCAGTCAGCACTCTTGCTGCAGCATTTTGGATTAATTGCAGGCTCTTTAGTTACTGGGGCATCCTGAAAGTAGGGAATTACAGTAGTCCAGCCTAGAGGTAACAAATGCATGGACCAGTTTTTTCGGCTTCACTTTAAGACAGGATGCTCCTAATTTTGGCAATGTTCCGTAGGTGGAAGAAGGATGTTCTAGAGATTTGTTTTATATGTGAGTTAAAGGACAAATCCTGGTCAAAAATAACTCCAAGGTTCCTTGCAGTAGTACTGGAGGCCAGACTTATGTCATCTAGAGTAACAATATGGTTGGACATCGTATTTATGAGATTTTGGGGCCCAAATACTATGATTTTAGTTTTGTCTGAGTTTAGAAGTAAAAAATTGTGGGACATCCAGGCCTTTATGTCTTGTAGGCTTGAAGCTTGATTAACTGATTTTTTTCCTCGGGTTCCATAAATAGATATAGCTGGGTATCATCAGCATAGCAGTGGAAATTTATGGAGTATTTTCTAATAATGTTGCCTAAAGGATACATATATAAAGTAAAAAGTATTGGTCCTAACACAGAGACTTGTGGAACTCCATAGCTAACCTTTGTGTGCATGGAGGATTCATCATTAACATGAACAAATTAAAATCTATCAGATAGATAAGATTTAAACCAACCTAGTGCAGTTCCTGTAATTCCAATGTCATGTTCCAGTCTCTGTAATAAAATGTTATGATCAATGGTATCAAATGCGGCACTAAGATCTAACAGAACAAGTATAGAGACAAGTCCATTATCTGATGCAAAGAGAAGATCGTTGGTGACTTTTACCAGTGCTGTTTCTGTACTATGATGAACTCTAAATCCTGACTGAAACTCTTCATACAAATTATTCCTATGAAGGTGATCACATAATTGTTTTGCAACTACTCTTTCAAGTATTTTAGAAATAAATGCCTTTCCTGCTTCGTAGCAAGAAGCACAACAGCAAAGCAAAATGGAGCACACCTTACAGTCTTAATTACAACTTAATTATGTTTTGGCTTGATTACCATAATCAGTATTGTTTAAAATGCATTCTTTTCTTGTGGAGTACCTATTGTATTTCAGGTAAAATGTACTTAGTACTTGAGTAAATGTTTTGAAGTGGTAGTCAGAGTGGAGGATTTATTTTAGGCCAATACTTACAGTTTCACTCTATTTTTTGAGTTTGTGTAATTGTACCTCCTCTGCACACAGTGTATCACATTTTGCTGCACATGTAGCCACAAACGGCTCAGAGTAGACATGCTGACCCTTGTCTGTCATGACAATATTAAGACCACAATAAGTAATGTTGTACCTGATCAGTGAATATACATGGTGTATGTTACTGGACAGAGAACACGCTCAAATGCTCCATGTTGGAGAACTCAAGAAAAACTAAATCTACTGTAGTTGGGAATAAAACGCTTCTAAATATTCAACTGGTTATAACAACAAGTTATTTTAGAGTTAACAGAGTCTATAGTTTTCTGATTTATTTTATTTTATTGTTTATCACTCAACAAACTATGTAACCATTAAATTTAATTTATTAATTTCTACAACAAAACCAGATACCACGTACCAGCCATTAGCTGTTTGTCTTTCTTGTATGACAGCAGTCTTTCTGTGTCCTTTCTTTGAAACAGATTGGAAGGGGATTTTGTTTCCTATTTGAAATTAATACTTTAGCTATGTGTCTTATTAAACCAGTCTGCCTTATCTTTTATTTCTGTTTATTGCCTCTCATTCCCTGTTTGCTAGTTCTACCATGCTCATGTCAGTTTTTTTGTTCATCTTTAGATGACTTTAGATCTTCACACACCTCTTGAAATAAGTGAGGATCAGACTTGAATAAAACTGTTTTAAGCTTTGTAAAAGTACTTAATGATAATACAACTCATATATAAGAGACTATTCCAGACTTAAAGTAACAGTGAATAGAAAGTAACAAAAAAATGTTCTTGTGCTACTGTAGAAAAGTAAAAGTTCGCTCACTTGTGTTATAACTTTAACAACCTACAGTCAAATCTACTAATGCACTCACACTGCCACTTAAATTCACTGGCAGCTGTTTTTCTCCATAAAGAGTGGCATTCAAATACTGTGGAAGTCAAGTGATACAGGACAGCAAACAAAGCCTCTGACACAGTGCCTTGTCTTCTGTATACCTTGCATTGGATTTTACCCACAGCCACATGTCTAAGTGTTGGTTCTTAGGTAGACAGACTGTGTGGACTACTCAGAGCACAGCTGCAGTTTTGATTCTGTAGAGCTTTGGAATGTGGATTATAGGGTGGGGTGAATAACACATCTACTTTCCACCAGTTACATCATTGGTCCAAAGATTGAGCAAAGCACAATAATGTATCACAACAGTAGCCCTTCAAATGGAAGAACACTTCTGTATACATACTGTACAGAACCAGGTTGTCATTGTGACCTACTGTATAAAACCTAGTCAACATACAGCAGGCTCAGATGCACAAATCTAAAAGGGGCAAAATTAACATTTTATACAGTGTTTGATGCAGTCAGCAGTTGTAAAAGCAAAGTTAAGTTAGACTGGTTTATCACAGAAGCCTTAGGAAAATGAAACTTCGAAAAATCAAATTCTTTGAAATAACATTTTTACAGACATTTTGCAGTCAGTGATAGTATCATTCTGTGGGACACAACTGGACACTGTCCAGCTCTCACACTGGTGAAACTGTAAACATAGACCTTGCTGGTTCTGTAAATTTGACACAACTAAAATAACAGGAGCATGATTAGTATTCATTATCTTTAATGCTATAATGGCATGGTTCTGTCCCAACAGAACCATCCCACCTTCAAAGCACATCTTATCTCTGCTATGTTTTTTTTCTATTCACTTCCCTGGTGTGGGTCATTGAGCAGAGAGAGCCACTTTTCACCTACATGCCCCACAAAGGCAGCCTGTGGCTTCAGAATGAGGCCTGCCTTACTCTCTTCTTCTTGTTGGGAGTCCAGAGGTGGAATGAGTTTTCACGCTTCAAGTACCACGAGTCTTAACTCCTCTACTGACCTTTTTCGCTATGTCGATGAGTCTTTTACTATTTCTGGGATCTACACTCTGCTCTCTTTTCTTTTTCCTCCTCTAAATCTCTCACATCTGCCCTCTTTGTCTCTCATTTTGTCTTCCTTTCTGCCTCTGCCTTTTGCTGTGCCTCGTAAAGTTCATGTTGTTCCCTGTTCTAAACTCTGTTGACCATTGTTGTTGCTTTTGAAACTTTTAATTGATTTCCTATGCCACGGCCTGTGGTTTTTATACCCTCTATTCTTTCCTCCTTGTCCAATTTTCAATCAGATCAGATAATCCACATCCTGACCCGAGCTTTCTTCACCTTGTTTAATTCATTTAATTTGACCACTAGGTTTTGTTTCTTCTAACGATATTTTCATACCATAAACATTTGAACAAACAATACATTACTTTTTTCCCTTTTCACTTAATGTTCTGTTTGCTTAATTTAACTTTTATTGCTGCTAGTATTATGATACAAAATGACATAGAATAAATATATCCTTTTTTGAAATTTTGTGGTGTGCTATGCTCCAAGACTATACTGTATAAGATACTGTGCAACAAATAACAATTTTCAAAATAATTCAAATAACGTATTTTGAATTAGAGCCATTTCTCACTACATATAGAATTTAGACAAAAAGAGCAAACCTTTAAAGCAGAGACAAGGGAAAATATAACTTTTGAACTGCTTTATGAGATAGTCACAGAAAAGGATGAGGAGATCATAAAGTAGAGAGCTGAACATTAAGAGAGACTGACAGACGTATAGACAGTGTGTCACAATGAAGCATGTAATCTCTGACTGTGATAAAGATGTTTTACCTCAGTGACACCTACCTTACCCTCCCCTGAGAATCTAAGTTGGTGTTACACACTGGTCCATCACGCTGACGGAGAGAGAATGTCTGTGCAGTAAAACCATGTCTAAAAGTTCATGGAGACTAAATATACAGAAATGGTTCCAGGGCAGGGTCATGGCATTTAATGAGTGAAGCCTTCTACCCCATCCTTTGTTTCAGCTTACCTCACATTTTTAACATCTGGGTTCTCAATGATCTATTATTTTTCTCAACAAATGCAGAAGCTAAATTTCTTGTTTACATCACAGTTAGGAAATCAGAGATACTCCGGGTAACTGGGCAGGGGGTGGTGCTTCGGCACTTTCAGTAGAGGGCAGAACATGACGCAAAAACAAAGCTGCAGAAGGGACAGTGACTGCGTTTACATGGACTTAAGTAACCAGGTCACTCAGGGAAGGCAGCTTTCTCAGGTAATCAGGGAATGGTAATGGTAAATGTTCTGCACTTATATAGCACTTTTCTACCTATTGGCACTCAAAGCGCTTTACAATGCTTCTTATTCACCATTCGCACTCACAATCTCACACACAGCAATAAGGGAGCTGCTGTGCAGCTGGCCAACACTTACTGGGAGCAACGTTCAGTGTCTTGCTCGAGGGCACTTCGACATGTGACCAGAGGAGCCGGGGATTGAAACAAGAACTGCAGGATTGGTGGACGACCGCTCTACCTACTGCACCACAGTTGCCCAAATGGTGTTTGCATGCTCTTAAGCAAACTGGTTACTGTCACAAATCGAGGTTAGAGGGTGACCCAGCTAAACACTGCGAGGAGGACTGTGGTAAATTAAGGGCTTTATTGCAGAGCACCACAGAAATGTATTAATAGAAAATCATTCTAAAATGGAGAACAGGAAAAGGCGATACAAATGTGAACTAAGCAAACCACACGGGAGAAAACTAACTATCACTAGCTGGGAAAGGTCATATGAATAATTATGAGCAAGGCTAACCTATATGAGTGACAGGGAAACTAAGGAGTCAAAACATTATTAGGAACACATAAGGAAATTAACGGTTCAGAATAAGAGACATGACAACAAATGGAGGAATAAAAAAATAAACACAGACCCAGTAGGGAACAAGGAAGAGAATACCAGCAAGACTAAGAAAACTAGAACATATCAATCAAAAAAACAAGAGTACAATAAGTAAAGAATATAAGCATGAGTACTGGGGGAAACAAAAAACAAGGCAACAGAACAGTGACCAGCAACAGAAATACTATAAGCTACAAGTGCATGGCTAAAGAGAACAAACAGGATCAGATACTCTCATAAACAGAAGAAGGTGCACACATATAGGGGCCAAGAAGAGCGAGGTTAACAATAAATCAGGACTGTGCACACTTAGGGACAGAGCCAGGGCTGGAATAAGCAGTACACTAAGGGATAAATCAATAAACCAAACCTCAGACTAAAGCAGCAGAAAACAGTCCAAAAACAGAGGGCAGAAAGAACAGGGAAGTCCAGGCAGAACACGCATGAGAATCTGGAAATAAATGACTCTTCAAGAGGGCTTAAATGAGAGGGGCACAGGTGAAAATAATTTGCTGAGAGAAAATGGACAACAGGAAGTGGGAAGAATGGCTATGAAATAAACGTCTGAGTGAGGACGTACAGAAGGAGAGGGGGAAGAGTGAGTGAGCAAACAACAGGTAAAAGAATTATGCAGAACAAGCTGAGTGTGAGTGGGTCAGAGGGCACAGAAAGCCAGAAAATAGAAAAAAAAAAATTCCTCCGCCTCAGACTTATTTCAGAAGCCTGGCGCACAGATTTTAACTGTATAATGACGGAAACCGCTTATTTTTGACTTCTCTCTCTCTGCGTGTGTTCGTGTCGCAGCAGAATGATAGTGCAGGGGGAGAAAATGAAGACACATGCAGCTGATCCACAACAGTCTGAATGTTACAAATCCACGGGGGAAAGTGACTTATTTAGACTTCTAATAATCTGGGAGGGTTGCGTCAGTATACCGAATTCAGTAACCTTCCAGCATATGAAGGAGATGGCAGACGAGACTACCCACTCACCAGTGATTGTGGCTTTTGTTACGTTGATATCAATAGCAAATGTATTCAGATGTATCCACAATATTAATCCAACAATGGAAAACAGAGAAGAGAAAAAGAATGTACAGTATTTGCCCTGTTTATTTCAGTCGAAAATGTGCATTTGCTTTTACACATACACCCACCTCAGAGAAAGTATTTTTTTCTCTTTACTACATATTTGTGTTGCTATGCATTTTTTCCGGATCTAGATAGTTTTCTGTGGAAATATAACACATGTTACAGAGCAACTAGAAATAGCAAGAGTGTGGATGGTAAAAGTAAATTCATTAAATGTGCATGTGTGTGCTGGTGAACTAATTGTTTATTGCTGTTTGGGAATTGAGACATAACTTTCTTATTTCAGTGGTACAGATTTCCCTGGGATCGTAACATTTGCAATATTGTATTGTAATTGTACAACATATGCAGTTCAGAATATACAGTTAATAAGTTTCTACTCCACTTGCCAGGCAGATTGTTATTTAAGCTCCGATTTAGTAATGGTATCCATAACTAAGTTGGTAACTTTGTAACAAATTGTGTACTTACTGTGGAAACTGTGACCAAGGCCCTAAGATCTTGGATACAAATCAGACAAGAGACTATTATTTTGGCAAATGACAATCAATGATTTAGAGTGGGGGCATTTGTGAAACACATCTGGTGGTGGTGGTGGTGACTGTGGCGCAGGAGGTTGTTGGTTCAACAACAACCAACAGTTGTTCGTTCGATCCCTAGCTCCTCTGGTCAACGTGTCCTTGAGCAAGACACCACCTTAGTTGCTCCTGGCCACTTGGCCAGTTGCATAGCAACTCCCTCATTGGTGTGTGAGTTTGTGCGTGATTGTAACTGTGAATGGGTAAATGAGAAGCAGTGTAAACGTCTTTAAGTACTAATAGGTTGAAAAGCAATATGTAAGTGCTGGCTGTGTGTGTGTGTGTGTGTGTGTGTGTGATACATGTGATGTAAAGTCCAACGAACAGAAAAATTAAAAGACAGGCATGTTTACCAGCCAGTAAAGGTGGCATAGCATTAGCGAAGCACAGCTTCTGCGTTTCTTGGTGGCAGCTATGAAATATTGTCTAGTGGCTCAACTGATGATTGTTGAATATTTGTTGAAAAGCTGCTTCAGGCAGCTGTTTGAGAGGCATTGTGCCCCAGTTGAATATCACTTAGTGCAGCACTGAAGCTGTCCCTTCAGGATGTAGGTGACTTTTCACATTGACATACAAACAGAGTCATAGTTAAACTGTATTGACCATTTTCATTATTTAGCATCCTACTTTATTATTACTGCTTCCTGTGAATATGCCAGTGTGATTTGTGCCCCAACCAACCAATAACAGTGGCATAATAAAACAATGTCATTCTTGGCAGTTAGCAATATAGTTTATATTCTTCAGTACAAGTTGCTGTCAGCAGCTTAGTGAAGAGCCCTGATGGGAAGACCCATAGGTGAAATACTTAAACACAGCCTTTCATTCTAGAGTTAGTATATTCTCACTGTTCTTGCGTGGGTTTCCGCCCACATGCAGTCATGGATGTTAGGTTAATTTTTGACTATAAATTGCCTGGAGGTGGGAATTTGTGTGTGAATTATTGTGTGTCTGTGTGCCTGCTGACCTGTCCAGGGTGTACCCTGCCTCTAAAACTATGACAGCTGGGATAGGCTGCAGCCCACATGTGACTCTAAACTGGATAAGCAGTTACAGATAATGGATGGATGGATTTTATGGGTTAAAGTTAAAATTTGATTAATGTGAGTGGCTGTGGATGCCATGTGTCAAAATGTACAAAAATATTGCTTAGCATCTGTGTACTTAAAATGTATGTAGACATTTGTTCATGATGCCATGATGAACAGCCATGTTTAAATCCTGACTATTCTGTCTGTGTGTGTGGTATGCAATAAAAGTAAATGAAGCCTTGAATGTCTTCATGTTTGGAACAAGACAAAACCTGGCAAAACAGCATATGGAGAAAAAGGGTGAGCACTTCCACAACTGCTGCACATATCCAATCTCCTTTGTCTGCAGTGAGAGCTGTAAAGAATGAATAATAGCAGGAATGGGAAAGAGAGATGTGATGCTCTTCATGCAAATAAAATACCAGAATTGCTATTCATTTCCTTTAGAGCACCTTGATGACAGAAAAGGAGCCTAAAAAAGGTAGATCAATTCCAAACAAATATTTTTACAAAAACATAGCAGAGCTTTGTGATGCACAATCACTGCTCAGCATTCAGTCTCAAAATTGGGTTACAGCTAAGTACATAAACTTATTGGATACAATTACTTAAAGTTATTCATTCATAAAGTAATTCAGACATTTATTCACTTTTGAAAGAGCCACCTAAATAATGTATGACATAATGACGCATTATGAGCAATAAATTACTCAATCTGACATGTACGCATACAATGTACTGTATGTTTTTAAATGCAAGGAAATCTTTGAACCTTATTGCATAAAACAATATTTATTCCAAAATGTACTTAATGTGGAATTGTAATCGGTGCAATACAATGCCCCTTTCATTTATGCAATGTCTTCTGTCCACAGAGCAACCATCCAATCATCATGGCTCCACCCTGCCTCCTGTACCACCCCCTCATCGTCAACAGCCCTCAGTAACAGCTCTCAACCAATCCCTGGGCTCCGCACACCAGGCTGGTCAATCTCTAAACTCAGCACGGCAGCTTACCCCTCCTACTGGAAGCCCGGCCCCTGTGGCCGGCCAATCACCAGCCGAGCTGCAGACCACGCCCCCCGAGAGCGTCCCGCTGCAAGACAGCTGGGTACTGGGTAGCAATGTGCCTCTGGAAACAAGGTAAAGAGACTTAAGTGAGATCTGCACTCGACCTTAAAGTCATCCGTGTGACCTTTATGCCATGAACACGGTGTTAGAAATGAGTCTTTGTATAATTAATTCTGTTCACAAAACTCTAGAAAATCAACCTGTATGTACAGAACATACATACAGGTAATACACAGTGGTTAGGAATCTAATTAGCAAGTCTCTTAGACTAATCATCTTCTATGTGTTCCCTGCTCTGACAGCTTCCTTATGAAGCTCTGATCTAAAGACAGTGCAGACAGAAGGTCTGCAGAGGCCCAAAAGCAGTCATCACAAACAGGCATTTTGCATTTGTAGGAAGAATTTCTCTCACAAAATACAGTAGTTAGAATTGGATCATGCTCATTTAATGGCTCTGTAAAACAATGTAAAATTAGTTGCAAACTGAAAACAAAAAAAGTTTGATTTAAGAAATAATATTTACGAATAAAAGAAAAAGTGGTGTTTGTATTCAACAAAAAATAAATAAACCTAATTCCAAGCTTTAACTATTATTATGCCAGGAAGCCTCCATTTGATAACCTTTATTGTGTAAAGTGACATTAACCAGCTTTAAAGTTTAAGCATTTCCATTTGAGTTTACTTTGAGGGTCATTGTCAACATGTTTACAAAAAAACACACTGAATTTGTGTAATATCAAACAGTCTGAAAAAGTCAGCGGTTGAAAGCAAATCCTTTATGCTTCTAAAAGGCACTTTGTGTAATTTAATATTCAGTCAGACTTTGGGTGGACATTGGGTGATTTAAAAAATGAAGCAGACTACTCTGCAAATGGCAGTGTACATTCACAATGTAGCTAAGGACGCTACCATTCCTGATTAAAATGACAGAAGTGCCTTTCAGTTATCACCAATGAACATTGGACAATGAACAACTGTTCTCTGTAACCAGTGTCTCTCATCCCTTTTCCACCAACCTAGATTAAGAGTTGTTTCGGAGCTAGTACCTAGTTTTGAAACCGTTTTTTGCATTTCAACAGCCCCAGAACTGGCTCTTGGCCACAAAAACAGTTAGGAATCAAAACATTTTAGGTAATTACAGTGTAATGTAACATTATCGGAGTTTATTATATAAAATCCAGACAATGTCAGGAGTTTCAGCTCTGGACATTGTCTAGAGTTGTGTTTCACATGTGTAACACACAGCAGGAGATCATCTGATTAAGAAGCATTCGTTACTCAGCACATACCAAATGAATAGCATGATACAAACAGTATGGTGAAGGAAAAGACACCATGGCACTCAACCTTTAGAACACGCCAATTTGGGACTTTGTTCTAGGGGGCTCGCAGGAGTGTCTCCCTTGGACATTTGTGTTCTCACATATAAAGTCCAGAGAATTTCAGGATTCCAGTGCATGTGTGAAAGAGGCTTAAGTGAATATGATTGGGGATTTCTTCAAAAAGAGAAGTGACCCTCAAGCAAAAATTACCCTGAATTAGGTTTTTAAAAATGTAGGATCCAACTGCCTCAGGCATGTGTCTGTTGTTTTTTTTTTACCATTTCTGCAAACTCAGACAATCTGACTCATACAAGTGGTTCGATGACTCCATGACAGCTGAAAATGTGTTCCTCTTGTGCATCAAACTCTTTCCCAGCCACTGTAGAGTTGTAAAGTAACATAAATATATCTGCATTTTAAACATGTCTCCATCAGCTGTACAGGTTTCTGCCATTGTTAGGCTGTGGAGATGTTTAGAGATAAATTATGGGGGTCATAGCTTTTGTAATAAAGAAACATGTCATTGGCTCACAGATGTGTTTTGATAATTGAATTTATGAACAACAGTGTCATTTAAGTTAGCTAAATCCAGTTCTAAATTCACATACCCTTTATTAGTTATAAACCTATTATTGGCTCCCTATTATTGGTTTTAGTTGATGTTGGTGAGATTTTTTTCTTTATAGGTAAAATATCTCCTTTGGCAGGCATGATGGGCCTTTGGTGTCATGGTCATAATAATAAACGGAGTAACAGACCTTTGTCTGCCATGTAGGGGTAAGCAAATAATGCAAAAATGTTAAATCCAAAACATGATTAAAAAACAATAACACTACGAGTAGCTGTGCAACAAGAACAAAAATGTGCCGAAATGGTAGAGTCAGTATCATTTTGTAAATTAGCCTCGGAATACTTCAAAAACAAAAGTGACCTATAGTCTCTACTGTCCCTGAACTCCTCCAAAGCGTGCAGTATCACAAAGTAGCAGAAGCTAACAAGTGGCTAACACTACAGCTTTAAGATGCATTCAGGTTCTAATTTAGACATAGTGTTACTTAACTTACTTACTTATTTAATATGAAGCTGGTTCTCAAAGACAAGTAGAGGTCAAGAGAAATGTATTCAGAAGCTTTTACCAGAGATGTCACAAATTATGTGACCCAAATTTGCAACATGACATGATGACAATATCTAGCACCAAAGAGTAGTCAAACATGGAATAGTTATCACCATTTAGGATTTTGGACTGCCTTCAGCATTTACTTGTGCGCCTATTCATTAAACATTCATTGTCTGGATAGATCTGTGTTTGTACTAAGCTATTCTATATCTACAGATGAATTAATATGAGAATTTAGAAGCCAAGAGTTTGTGAAGAAACATAAAGATATGAAGAACACCAGAAAAAAGGTCCAATCATTTTTATCAAATTGAGTTTCTTGTTCTGGTATAATCGTCCCCTTGTCATTTGCTACTGTGCCCAAAACAAAAGCTCACCTCATGTATCTCTGTTGGTAACAATACAGACTAAAATGAAGGACTTAGGACCATGTACATGTATTCTGTCTCTAGAAAATCACACACAAAAACAACCTGGAACTTAGGCATCTGACTGCTGTTGAATTGCTGAGTTTTAATCCATATATACACTAATCAGCTTCTTTGTTATGGCCTTTTACATTTGACTTTCTTAGACCTTTGGTGTTCTAATTTTGGCCTTTCTTTCAGAGCACAAGGGGACATCCCAATGTCAGCGTGTTCCTTTTTTGGCAGTGATACAGGATTTATTGGATAATTTGAACCTTAATCCCTATTCACTGAACAATTTGTAACTCTCTCTTTATGTTTTTGTTGAACACAAAAAGCCCCACACACACTGTTCTTGGATGTTTTAAAAATCAAAGTTCTCTCCAGCAGAGTGTAACATCATGCTGGCAACTGTATAAAGCCCCATTGTCCCTTTGGTGTCCACACATACACAATTTATGGATTCAGCTATAACCTTGACCCTCTGCTCACAAACAATTTGTTCCCTCTTCCCACTTTGAATTGGTCTTTATTTGACCCATTCTTTTGCTGTCCCTTACTCAGACCAACAACTTTAGAATTGTACACTTTATGTCTTTCCATTTTTTTTCTTTTTTCTTCCTCCAGTCTTTTTCCATTTCTTTTCTTTTTTCTTTCTCCAGTTTTTCTGAGGAAATAAGGCAAAAGAGAGTAAGGTCCTAATCAGACAGAACAGGACTAAGCAGTCTGGGCTGGCTTTTTTGAGAGTGAACATTTGCGTGCTGCATTTTCGTTGTAAACCTGATGTTTGACAGCAGATTACTAAACTGTCCATCCTAAAATAGGCCATGAAGCAGCCATTATCAAGGCAACCTCCTGGACAAGATGGCCTACTCCCTGTTATATCCCCTTACTGACTCATGTACCTAAATGCATTTCTGTATCTGTGTTCAGCGTGAAAGTGAGATCCACCTCTCACTTCAACCATACTTATAGCAGGAACCCACCTGCCTATTTTGCAGATGTTTGGAGAAATTATATTTCTTTATAATAATGTTTATTAATGTTTAGTTAAATATCGATAGTTAAACATCGATCAATGGTTGTGAGAAGTACAGAGAGGGTCATAGGGAGTTGCACTGTGTCTCTGTAGATTTAGAGAAAGCTTATGACAGGGTGACGAGAGAGGAGCTGTAGTATTGTATGAGGACGTCTGGAGTGGCAGAGAAGTATGTGAGAGTGGTGCAGGACATGTATAAGAGCTGTAAGACTATGGTGAGGTGTGCTGTAGGTGTGACAGAGAAGTTCAAGGTGGAGGTGGGTCTGCATCAAGGATCGGTTCTGAGCCCCTTCTTGTTTGCTCTGGTAATGGACAGGTTGACAGATGAGTTTAGACAGGAATCTCCATGGACTATGATGTTTGCAGATGACATTGTGATTTGTAGTGAGAGCAAAGATGTTGAGGTTCCCTTTGGGAGTGACGAGGATGGACAGGATCAGGAATGAGGACATCAGAGGGACAGCTCATGTTAGATGTTTCGGAGATAAAGTCAGAGAGGCCAGATTGACGTGGTTTGCACATGTTCAGAGGAGAAACTGTGAATATATCAGTAGAAGGAGGGTGAGGTTGGAGCTGCCAGACAGGAGGTCTAGAGGAAGACCAAAGAGGAGATTTATGGATGTAGTGAGAGAGGACATGAAGTTAGTTGGTGTGAGAGAAGAGGATGCAGAGGACAGGGTTAGATGGAGACACATAATTCACTGTGGTGACCCCTTAAAAGGAAAAGGAAAAGAAGAAGACTTTACAATGGTTGCCTTGCAACTGTAAAAAAGATACAACAAGGGTCCGAAAAGTGTTCCTAAGCTGTCTAAATTGGGCTTTTCATCCATAAAATGTATCACATACTGTCTGATTAAGCTGTAAAAACTGAACTTCAGAATGAATTAAGGGTCACATGTTACCCTATATGTTGGATGGTGTGTGTGTGTGTTTTGTGTTGTGTGTATTTACACAAGGCCTCCATAACAAAGATTTCTGAGTTGCACACACACACACACACACACACACACACACACACATATTCTTCAAATCTGGAGATGAAGCAAGTTGCAACACCTTCAGGAGATGGGATAAGAGAAAACTCAGCTCTCAGGGTAAAGCTAAAAAATAAATGCTGTGTGACCTGCAGACGCTCCTTGCATGGCAAATCAAACACATCCATCCTCTGCTGGACGCTGCATGCTGCAGTCAGCCCTCCTCTGTCCGGCAGAGGGAGAAATCCAACGTCTTCAAATCTGAATGTATAGTTTATTTCTTTCTCAAATAGCAACAGTGAGATTGGTGGACAACCGCTCTACCTTCCTGCGCCACAGTCGCCTCTACTACGTTTCACAGTTTACAATCGTGTAAATGTGATAGCTGCAAGAGAGAATATGCCTGTTATTGGGACTTTTCTCTGAGAGCAAACCAGCATTAGTAGCTTCAGCAATTTTACCAAAAAAATGAATGATTATTTATTTATTTATTGCTGATAGCGGTGATTGTAGCAGCCTACTCTCCACCTCTAGAGAGTGCCGCCCGGTCTGTCTCTCCCTGGGCATAACAGGCATGTAGCAGTGATTGGTAGTAAAGCCTCTGAGCTGCTCTGACTGCTCTTTGTTGCAGGACTGTTGCTCTAATATGATTAGTTTTTCATGATTGATGAGCTTTTTAGTGGATATTACAAAAGTCTGCAAACTCAACAGAATTCAGTATAGGAATACGGTTCATAAATGCATAAGGAATGTTGGCCAGCCCGTGTTACATTTTGTACTGGTACTGCATATGCAAACAATGAAAAACACTCTGGGGTAGCTACTCAGGGGGTAATCCCTAGAACTAAGTCTCTAGAAATGTTTGAACATTAACCATAGTGGTTTAAGATTATAAAACAGTTTCCCTTTTCAAATGTCAACACCTTGTCCTGGCCAATATTTTGTTCAATTTGTTCAAAAAGGACATATTGCTCTTTTTTTCATGAATACCCATGCTTAAGTACCACGAGTCAGTTCCAGTGTGTTTTCAAGATTATCCATTTTTATTCTAATATCATGCCCCTCTTCAGTCAGATTTCACAAGCTAAAACATGTTTAAACTTATGTCAGCCTTTCAAGTGCAAACCAGCCGGAAACTTTTTAAAGGGTAAAGAGCAGAATGTTACTCGCAACCAGGGTTTTGCACTCAATACTTTAGTAAGTGTTTCTCTGTCTTTTATTTGAATATTAGACTCCTCTAAAGAGAACAATGTTTTGCTCTTGCCAGTTGTAAAAACTTTATCAATCCATCTTCGTAATATATCCAAGTACATTTTTGTTTAAATTCTCACTTTGACAAAATTTTGGGGTGTCCTCACAACTTCAGAAGCCTGCCTGAGGGTTATTGCTTGGTCCTTAGACTTACGGGTAGAATTAGCTTTAGGCTTTCTCCCAAAGTTCAGGTTCAGTTACTGGTCGCTTTGATTATATTGAGTGGTTACAGAGCACTGATCTATATTTCTCTAACTAAACAAGGAGAATAACCTCAGAAAACCCCTTGCCATTTTTTTAATGATGTTGTTCTTGATGATGTTAAACTGCCTTAAGAGCAGACCAGAATAATGAGGAATTTAGTGAATTAGTGACCTAAGAATGTGTTTTTGGGCTCAGCATAGTAGCACACTCCAGAGTAAATTAGATCACCGTGGTAACTAATGGCACTGACTACTTCTGCCATGCTGTGAAGTGCCCATGATCAGAACAGGTGCTGCAGAAATTAAAAAAGGCGAAAAAAGCTTGTATTATAGATGACAGATGAAATCTTCTGTATATACTATACAGTACAGTGTGTAATTTATTACTACAACTAAGAGTAGGTGAAGCACTATAACTCAGGGTGAATAAAAGCCAAAACAACAAAGAAATGAATCTATTCCCAAAAGAAAGTGCTAGCTAGCCCTTAAGAAGAAACACACATACAAAATGACACTAACTAATCCTAACTCCCTAATGTGAAAAACAAGAGAAAACAGTACAAAGAAAATAGCAGTTCACCCCTTCAGCTTCAATACGATTTACAGATAACATTTACAAGAAAGAGACAATAATAAGTACTATTATTACAAAATATACAATAAATACACAAAACAATAATCTTAGCGCTGTCATGGTAGCGCTAAGCACGCAACCTCTGTGCTTCCCTTTATTTAAAAAATACAAATACTTAAGATATGTAAAACTATTTGGAGTTTCTCAAACAACATTGAATTGAAAATGTAAGCCTGTAAAATCTTCCAGGGAAATTGTGGCATTGAGGTATTCAAATGCTGAGATTTTATTTTGTACTGAAAGTTGGATTTATACAGCTGTTTTATTTACTGAAATAGCTGTAGCTAGAGACACTGAAATGTGTTTAGATAAAGGAGGAAATAAAAGGCTGACAGGACAGTTTAACTGTCCTCAATAAGAGATGGTAATGTCTCTATTCACACAGACACATTCAGACATTTACGTTTACATTAAGTCATTTGGCAGACACGTTTATCCAAAGCAACTTACAAGTAAGGTACAAATCAAGCAAAAATCTAACTGAAAGAGAAAACATTAAAGCAAAGTGCTATGAGAAGAAATGTTTCAGATGCGATAATAGATGTGATAAGATGCAAGTAGAAGATAGGACAGATAGAAAATGATAACCCCCCTATTTTTACCAGCCTTAGTCTGGTTGACATTGAGGGGGTTGTTTTGAGAAAGGGTAATCTGAGAGTTGATCTATATAAGTGCAGACCCATTATAGAGTGCTTTTCTACCTATTAGTACTCAAAGTACTTTTCACTGCTTCTCGTTTACCCATTCACACACCGATGGGGAAGCTGCTATGCAGCCAGCCAACGCTCACTGGGAGCAACTAATTTAGGGTTTAGTGTCTTGCTCAAGGACACTTCGATATGTGACTGGGGGAGCCGGGGACCGAACCAACAACTATGGGATTTGTGGACGACCACTTTACCTCCTGCGCCACAGTCGCCCCTATCTACAGTTCTTTTTATAAAGCTTATACATTTTCAATAGTAGTAATAGTTGTAATCAGTCAATATTAAACAACACTAACAATGAGTCATGGTTAGAGTGAGATTTAATTAACATGACAAGAAACAACTTTTTTTTTTTTCATTTCTGCTGGACTTTGGGAAACCCCTTGCTTATCTTATAATAATTTGCTTGAGATGGTTTTGTTAACATCTTTAAGATTCCAAAAGAATTAAATATTGGAGTAACCCAAAACAGCAGATTTCCATCGTATATTCAGGAATATACATTTTTAAGTTTTCAGGTTTGTGGAAAAGCAGCAGCTGCTTGCTGCATATTGCATTTAGTAAACACAAATCGAGTGGGTGTTTGTATGATTTTAGACATGAAGAGAGAAGCAAGTAAATTTTGAATTTTAAATAAAATGTTGCCACATGCTGTAAACAGCTGTGCGTGTGTGTGTGTGTGTGTGTGTGTTGGGGGGTATGGAAAAAGCTTATGTTCATTGGCTGTTGTTCTGTTAGAATGTTAGACATGCCAGTTAAAGTACTTACTAACTTTGGGATCCACATATTAGTCCCAGTAATTTTCTTTGTGAGGATCTGTAACTTTTCTGTGTCAACATAATTCTGAGGTACCAACCTCTGCCTGCATATTTCATGCATCACTTGTATTCTCAAAACCACCTAAAGACCTAAGTGTCAAAAGTTACTTTTATGACCCAGTTAGTTATGGTTTTATGTTTGACAATAAACGACTCTTGGCTGTCACACTTGGGTTGCAGGTACTTTGTATTCCTACAACTCCAATTTTACTTGCTCCCCCGTTGTAATTGATTTACACCTAAAGACCTAAGTATATAGATTATGTAGTTTGCAGCCCCAGAATGTGTTTCTGATCTGTCCCATGTCCCCATGACTCACATTCACTGCCAACCGTGATTGGATTGATTGGGGTGACTGTGGAGCAGGAAGAGCGGTTGTCCACAAATCTCACAGTTGTTGGTTCAATCCCCAGCTCCTCCAGTCACATGTCAAAGTGTCCTTGAGCCCCAACTTAGATGATCCTGTGAGTGTTGGCCAGCTGCATAGCAGCTCGCCCATCGGTGTGTGTGTGTGTGTGTGTGTGTGTGATTGTGAGTACAAATGGGTGAATAAGAAGCAGTGTAAAGCGCTTTGAGTGCCAATAGGTAGAAGTGCGCTATATAAGTGCAGACCACTTACCATTGATGTGACTGTGACTTGCAGGGCAGTGATAAAAATCCGAGGACTAATGATCTTTAATTAGAGTTACTGCTGCTGATTTACCCGTTTTTTTAGTTTCAGGCAAAACAATTGTATAAAAAAAACACTCAAAGAAATTAAAAAAATTTTTATTTTTGAGTGAGATATGTCAACTGGCCCTAGTACTAGTAAAAATAATAGCAAATTAAATGCAACAATATGTTGTTAAGTTAATGTAACTCCACTTGATTAATTAAATGCGACCTCATAGAATTATGTTCAATTAACTTGGCGCTATTATGTTCAATGTACTTAAGGGATGTTGCGTTAACCTGACACATTTGTGTTCAATTTAATGAACACCAGCTAGCTATATAATGATATTGGAGTTTGTGGATTTGACGCAGGTTATGCTTCCTTTGTTAAGATAGCGGATTAAATAAACAGAACTCAAGACACTTTACCTGACTTTTAATAAAGAGTTTCTTTCAGAACAGAACATCCAAACCAAGAAAAAAAATGTAACTAACCTAAATTAGGTGAAATGTGTACAGACAAATTACAAACTATTAATAAAACACACCTTAAAGTGCCAAACAAATTACCAATATTTGCTTTTTAAAATACATAAACATTTTCTTGCATTTAGCAAGTAACATTTCTGTTCTTGTGATTAATAAGTGGATGGCAAAGGATTCAATGTGATTCTGTTATATGTTGCAAGGCACATGTAGCACAGCTTTGGAAAATGCCATCTATGCCATGCGCATGTGTTACCAAAAATACGGAAAGCGTGTTGAGACACTCTTAACTTGGTCCAAGGCCTTCAGTGCATTTTAAATGAGTGAGTTATGTTGATTTAAATTAGCTGTATTTTCTAACTTTGTATATTTATGAGCCAACCAGGGTTTCCTCTGTTTTTTTTATTTTTTTGTTTTAGGTTTTGGGTGTTGTGTATTGTTAACTGTACTGTTATGTGTTGTGTTATGTTTATGTGTACTGATGATGTCACTAGTTACACCATATAGCTTTGATAGTTACCTTTTAAGTATGTTGTCCAGTGGTCAAGGGAACAATGCATGGCAAAGGTTTTGTTACAAGAGATGCTATTCAGCTCAGCTACTGAGGGGAGCAGACGTGACACGGTAACCGGAGCAGTTATGTTCAATGTTTGTCATACAATGATCTCCGGAGTGAAGTATTTGCTGGATGTCAGATTCGAGTAAGATCGCCTCTACAGTATATAATAAAAATCTAGTTAAGCTGTTATTTATGTTGCTAACATTTTAATTTTTTCATAGTTTCACCACAAATCCACCATGTAATACAAACAACATCCATAGTTAATTTTCCTGATTGCAAGGTATCTTACTTATATTAAAAAAAATGAATTTATCTGTACTATTTGCTTACCATGCCTTATACATTGTAAATACATGTTTAATCAAGTTGTTTGTAAAAACAATGTAGTTAATGAAAGGCGCAAAATATAAAATAAATTCACAATTATATACTTTTTGACTTTTAAAAAAAAAATTTCCACCCTAGTGATCCTAATATCAGGAACGGCTACATATGTTATGTAAAACAAAAGGAAAAAAGGTCAATGTGTGTGTTCTAAGGGTTTGGAAAGGTCAAAGTTTATGTTTCAAAATAAGTAAACAAAATGCATGTAGTGAGTCGTTTGCCTCATTAGCAAAACTTTAAATCTGTCCTAAAATTGCAACATTTTAAATCTGAGAAACAGTCACATTTTAAACATAACTGTAACATATTTTAATACCACACCAACATGTTTGTTATCATATAAAACTTGACTGCCTCACCTCTCAAACCTGATTTTTACATGCTAGCACTACCATGGAACCAGACAATGCTTCTTTGTACAGTCCAGTTTCAGCCAACTTACTGCAAGAATGTACCCAGTATTTAAGTTGTTGAGCAACAACTGTCCATAAGGAGTTTTTCATCATAGGCTAAATTATGAACTCTATGAACTATTATTGGGTGTAGCCATGATCAGTAACTATGCAAGAAAAAGTAATTTTCCTTGGATTGTTACCAACATAAACCCTAGATGGCTACAATTGTAAGTGAGTAATAAAGCGGTAGAGCATTGTGTCCGTCTGTCTAGGTGGCATTTGTATGGATCGTATCGATGAAATGCACCTAGATGTGGGTGGCCAGTACAAATGCATAGTAATTGTGACGATAAAGACAAGATTACCAAAAGTGTACAGCGCATTATGTACTGTAGGCAACAACTGGGCCTTTGCCACTCATACTGTATCTACCCTTCTGCCCACCTACACAAAAGGAGGAAGAGCAGACACTAAGGGAATCTTGTAATTAAATGCACTGCTCAATTTAAACATTCATCATCTGAGATCAGTGTTGTCAGGTAAATTATTTCCTGCTAATCTTTAACCCTGTTTATCCAGTCAGGGACACAGGTGATCCACACAATATACCTGAACAGATTCCGTGAAGACAAACATGAGCACCAGAGCTGCTGCTCTGCTGCTCACACCATGCCACCTGCAAAGACACTTCCTGAACTGGTAGACTTTAAACATGTTTTGTATTAAATACCAAAGGTGAAAGGCTTTATAGTACTTGTCTTCAGAAGCTTTACTTTTCATCTTTTTTCTTCATCTTTATCAAATTGCAGCACAAACTGTTCCCTGCAAAATTAGTATGTTGATTTGAAACTGCAAATATTGCCAAAACGTGAGTGCTTAAAGTTTTAAAAAGCATTGGTTGCTTTTTCTCTCATGGTTTAAGTTGCATTAGGATAGACACTGGTGTAGTACAATTACTAAGTGGCCTAAAAAAGAAAACAAGGGACACCTATATATTTTAGGTTACTTGTACAGTGCAGTAGACTAAATATTATTCTTGTATTTTACCTCTGAAAAGAAGCACCATTCCCCTACTTATTTTTCCCCTGCTTACAAGTTAAATACATTCAAATACATTGAGTTTGGTCAGATTTTGGCCACACATTACTAGTAACTTACTTAAAATAAGTGTCAATATCACTTTGATTTAGGTTTATCTATTATTTTCTATTAATATAACTTTATTTATATAATGGTAAATGTTCTGCACTTATATAGCGCTTTTTTACCTATTGGCACTCAAAGCGCTTTACACTGCTTCAATCACACACCAACGGGGGAGCTGCTATGCAGCTGGCCAAACGCTCACTGGGAGCAACTAATTTGGGGTTTCAGTGTCTTGCTCAAGGACACTTCAACGCATGACCAGAGCAGAGGAGCCGGGGATCAAACCAACAACTGCGAGATTGGTGGACAACCGATCTACCTTCCTGCGCCACAGTCGCACAAGCCAATTCAGAATAAAAGCATCTCAAGGCACTTTAAATAAAGTCCAAACTACACAAGTATGTAGAGGCAACCCAACAAATCCCCCTTGAGCAAGCCCTAGGCAGCAGTGGAGAGGGAAAACTCCCTTTAACGGAAAAAACTTCCAGCAGAATCTGGCTCAGGTTGGTCGGCTTTAACTAAGCTTTATCAAAAAGGAAGGTTTTATGCCTAGTCTGAAAAGTAGAGAGGGTGTCTGCCCCCTGAATTTGGATTGGGAGCCAGTTCCACAGGAAAGGAGCTTGATAGCTAAAAGCTCTGCCTCCCATTCTACTTTTGAAAACTCTGGCAACCACAAGTAGGCCTGCATTTTGGGATCAAAGTGGCCTAATCAGACTATACAGTACTGCGAGGTATTTTAAATATGATTGAGCTTATGTAAGGAGGAAGGATTTTGAATTCTATTCTTGTTTTAATGGGAAGCCAATGGAGAAAATCTAATGAAGGAGAAATATGATCTCTCTTGCAAATTTCAATCAGCACTCTTCCTGCTGCATTTTGGATTATTTGAAGCCTTTTTAGAGAGTTATTAGGACACCCAAAAGTAGGGAATTACAGTGGTCCAACCTAGAAGTAACAAATGCATGGACTAGGTTTTCAGCATCACTTTGAGTCAGAATGCTCCTAATTTTAGCAATGTTCCACAGGTGGAAGATTTTATTTTTTGAGGTTTTATATGTGACATAAAGGACAAATTCTGGTCTAAGACAACTCCAAGGTTCCTCACAGCAGTACTGCAGGCCAAAGTTATGTTCTTTAAAGTAACTATATCGTTAGACAGCAAATTTCTCATATTTTTAGGCCCAAGTAGAAGTAGGAAATTATAGGATATCCAGGTCTTTGTGTCTTAGCCATGCCTGAAGTTTGACTAATGGGTTAGTATCTTCTGGTTTCACAGATAAATAAAGCATAGCAATGGAAGTTTATGGAATGTTTCCTGATAAAGTTGCCTGGAGGAGACAAACAGAGTGAAGTGAAGTATTGGTCCTAACACAGAGCCGTGTGGAACTCTAACTAACTTTTTGTGCATATAGAAGATTCATCATTAACATGAACAAAGTGGAATGCAGTGCGATTCCTTTAATCCCAAATCCATGTCCCATTCTTTGTAATAAAATGTTGTGTTCAGTGGTGTCAAATGCGGCACTAAGGGCTAGTAGGACGAGTATAGACAGAAGTCCATTATCTAAAGCCAAGAGAAGGCCATTGGTGACTTTCACTAGTGCAGTTTCTATACTGTGATCTACATTTTCAGACAGGTTATTCCTGTACAGGTGGTGCTTTGCAACTATTTTTTCAAGGATTTTAGAAATAAATGGGAGATTCAATATCAGCCTATAATTGGCTACATCGTCTGGATCAAGACAAAGTAAGCAGAGGTTTGATTACAGCAACTTTATAGGCCTTTGGTATATGTTTGTTATGGCTTGTTTTTAAAGATAGATTGATCAAATCTAATATGAATGTGTCTATTAAAGGTAGAACATCTTTAAGCAATTTGGTTGGGAAAGCATCTAAAAGACATATTAATTTTGAAGAAGCAATAGTTGAAGTTAGTGCAGTAGGATCTATTTTTTTTACCTAATGACTACAATTTTATTTGTAAAGAAAGTCATAAAGTCATTGCTGCACAGAGTTAATTGAATACTAGGCTCAACAGAACTATGGCTCTCAGTCAGCCTGGCTACAGTGCTGAAAAGAAACCGGGGGTTGTTCTTATTGTCCTCTATTAGTGCTATTAGTGCTAAATATGCTATTTTGGCATTACAGATGGCTTTTTTATACATTATTAAACTGTTTTTCCAGGGTAAATGGGATTCTTCTAAATTAGTGGAACGCCACTTCCTTTTCTAACTTTAAGCTGTGCATTTGTATTAAGCCTTAGTTTTACATCATTTTACATCACTGTCATCCTAAATCATAAGAATTACAGCATTTCCTCTTATCGTTTTGATTTGTTGTGTGATTATTTAACTGCAAGACAATGATATGTGCTTCTTGCCCTCACATACAAAATACAGAAATGTACTTGTCTCTAAGTGTATATTCGTCTGTTCTTTTTCTTCTCCTGCTCTCTCGTCTTTCCGGATTATTGTTCTTTCACACATTTGGCCTCAAGGCAGGTATTAAATTAAGGCCCCTTGTTTTAATAGGTTGTAATTGTTAATCAGCCTTGTTATAGAATGCAGTCTAATAGTAATTACAGATGCTCATTAGCTGGGGTTCTGTCATTAATTAGACATTGTGACCTTGGTAGTTACTGCAGACATACAGTACATGTTACTGCTAGTGATTTTCTACACTATAGTGTAATACTGTAACAAACCATTAAAACAAATATAATAATAATAATCATATTGGTCAAATATGATTATTATTAAGTTTATTAAAAATGTGCTAAATTCAAATATAAATATTGTAATATAATAGTAAGCAATGGTTAGTACAGTTTTCTAAGGACAAAACCAATTCAGTGTTTCTGAAATAAATTATTGTAGATTCCAGAATATGGAGAAATATTTTATATTCAGGGCTCGATATAATTTTTTTGTCACCATTAGTGTTTTATAAAGTTACTAGCCACTCAGCATTTTCAGTGTAAAATTTTATAAAAATAGACAATCCCAACCACAAAGCAGACCTCATTCACCTGTTCTGCACATCGATGCAGTACAATAATATAGGCGTGGTGGGGGTGGCAATGTTCCTGAACTGCCTGAATACATTGCACAGCAGCCATATTCTGATAAGACACAGATGAGTTACATTTTGTAGTGTCCCTGAACACACCTCACCTGCAGACGCTGCACAGTGTTTAATGTATCCTTACACAAAAGAAGTCGAAATGCACATCCACAAATCCACATTACAAGGTGCTTTCCATATTATGACACACATACAATGTTTTGTGAGGATCATGAGGTGAGTTAGACTTTTTAAAAAATATTCAGAAAGAGTTACATGTTGTAGTTTTAGGATTCTGCGATATATCTAGGTCAGAAGTAAAACAATTTGATGCATTTGTAGTTTGTACATAAATCATATCCCCACAGACCTCGCTAAACATTACCTTTCTGTTCCCTGTGTACATTTGAACTATGTCCTCAACCTTGTCATGTTTTTAGAAAGTTGCGTTTGTAAAATGTGTTTCGCTCCTGTTCCATCTGCAGTAAGTCACCCCATTGTGATCCCGCCTACAGCACAACCTTAGGAAAACACTTAAGCCTGATTTCTACGAGTGTATGCATTAATTCATAGTGGTGAATGAACCATAATGGTCTACATAAACACTGCAATTTTAACAGATACATTTCCAGTAACTGGAACCCATTTTCAGTAATTGCTGTTTGGAATCTTGGAAAACCAGGATTTATTATACTACTCAGGCTTTATCGTTGTTGCTTCTTCACTGGCCGTCATACTACATTCATTAATGCAAATGTGGAGATCTTACATTGAACAAGCCCTAAATGTAAATGGTAATATGGAAATGATCAATTAACACAATTTATATGTAATGAATCATTACCAGGACAAATCACTTGGAGTTGCAGTGTTAACCACAGAATTTGATTATACTTATGGCTCAGCAGGTGCATTGTGTGTGTGTGTGTGTGTGTGTGTGTGTGTGTGTGTGTGTGCGTATGTGTGTGAGAGAGAGAGAGAGAGAGAGAGATCATCAACGTACTAATATAAATATTTTTTTGTATGTAAACACAGCCAATTTTGTCTCTGCCTCTGCTTTCACCTTCCAGGCACTTTCTCTTTAAGACAGGCACAGGCACCACTCCCCTCTTCTCCACGGCAACTCCCGGCTACACTATGGCTACCGGCTCAGTGTATTCTCCACCCACCAGGCCATTGCCAAGGAATACTCTATCCCGCTCTGCCTTCAAGTTTAAGAAAACCTCCAAGTACTGCTCATGGAGGTGAGATGAAATGAGTAGCCAAACCACCCACTCTTCCTTTTTTCCCCTCTCTTTTCTCCTTCCTTTTTGCCCAGCATCACCTAAAACTTTGTTTTCTACACTCTCTCTGGTAAATTGGAAATCTTGAAAACATAGCACAAGAAGAGTAGAATAGGTATGGAATCCTACCCCTGACTTTGATTGGACTTTAAACTTGCCAGAGAGACTTAATATGCATACACTTGCAAAAACAGCAATGGCACTGTTTGCAAATTTTAGTTTTTCTGCATAAATTGTTCATAAAATGTGATCTGATCTTTACCAAAGTCACAAAAATCAACAAACAACATTTCTAAGCTGATAAGAACAGAAACAGTCAGAATCTTTCTTGTATTTTGTGAACACACCCATAAAAACATACAAAGTGATGGTAAAAAAATTTGAAATTGAGATGGTTTGATTGTCCGAAACAGGATGCTGAATTACGCAAAAAGAAACCTAGACTAATATCTAGAGACTGGAGGGATGATTGGAGTTTGTCAAAATCTCTGTTTATGTAACCATATGTAAAACATTGCATGTCATACATGGCAGGACATCACAGAGCTATGCTCTCCAAAAACAACATTACATCATTTCCCAAATTTGCCAAAGACCACCTTAAAATTCCAACACTGCTTGTCTTGTGCTAGCATGCTGGAGCTCAAAATAAGCTGGGTGATGCAGCAGGACAATGACCCCAAACATGGAAGTAAATCTAGTAAAGTGTGTGTCTCACGGACACTCAGGGCCCAGACCTCAACCCAACAGAGATGCTGCGGTATGACCTCACACCAGATGTCTTCAGAATATGGCAGAGTTGAAGCAGTTCTGTACAAAAGAATAGTATACATTCTTCATGAACATAATGCAGGCCTAGTCCACAGCTATAAAAGGGCTTTTCTCAGATTATCCCTGCCAAAGGCGATTCAACTAGTTATTAAGACACTGTTGCCATTACTTTTCCCACCATTACATTGCATGATTATTTGCTGTGTTTAATAAAGCCATGAAAGATCATGACTGTTTGTGTTATCAGCTTGTATTTGTTGGTATTTGTGACTTCAAATCACATTTCATACCCAATTTATGCATTTAAGCAATTGGCTACCGATGATAGTAACAGAAATGTGATATTTCCTAAGCTCTACTTATTTAGACATTTAAGGCTAAAATACAATTGATGGCAAAGAAGCTGTCATGTACACATCAGAGGTATTTGTTAAAGTTGATCATTAATAAAAAAAACATTTTTTCGTGTTGTAAAGACTAAAAAGTCCAGAAACCCAGTCCAGAAAAAAATGACAGTAACACTGCAACAATTTTTACAGGTGTACAGCCCTCAGCGCAGTAGGACTATCTGTGCTGCTCTCCTTCCTGCTCTGCTATTGCATAGGTAAGAACAGTATGTCTACTTCTCTATTTGTTCCTCTCTCTCTTACTCACACATATACACACTAACAAACATTTAAAAATCAGTGTTGTGCATATGTGCACACACATTAGTCTGAAGGTAGTCGTCTAGTTTGAACAAGGCACATATTACAAATTAGACTTTTTTTAGTCTTTCCCATTATTTTTGCATAGTTACACCTATTTCGTATCTTGTAAACTTGTCCATCTCTGGCTTTGTCTGTTTTAGCTGGACTTGTCCTCTTGCTGCTGCGTATGTGGTATGAGCTAATCAGATAACCAGCCTGCCTGAGTTTTCTTTCTCCGAGTCTTTTTCCTCTTCTTTCTTAGGTGATGTGTAGTGTAATATGGACATGGTTTTGGTTTATGGATATGGTTTTAATTAAAGACAGCGAAATATCAATGTAGGAACTTTGTACTAAGATACCTGCATAAGTGTGTTGTTCATTAGCATATTACATTGCATTATTAATAAGCACCTACATAAAATGACTAGAAGTGGCCCTTTACATTTACACCCAGCCAATGAGAAAATTAACCAATAAATTATGCATATTCTTTACCAAAATATGATGGCTGCTGGAGTTATATATAGAGTAGGACAGTGGTTATATAGATACCTGTAGTTTAAAATGGAATGTGGTCACAATACAAAGTAGCAAATCCACCATGAATCAGTCCTGTAATTGTTCCCTTTTTGTCCATGTGTTTATGTTTATGATTGGCTATATTTATGCTTAGAGTATCTTATTTTTAAAGTCAACTAGAGCTATAGAGCACTTAGGTTACTAAAATAATGTCTTCATACGGGACCTGACATTTCAATTTAACTCAACTTTATTTATTTAGTGCCGATTCACAAGAGAGTCCCCTCAAGGCACTTTACTTAATAAAGTCAAGAATATACAGATATGTGGAGAAAACCCAAAAGACAATGATGAGAGGAGAAAACTCACTTTAAAAGAAGAAACCTCCAGCAGAACCAGGCTCAGGCCATAATCAGGCCACGGTATCTGCAAAGTGGAGAGAGCAACGAGCAACAAAAGGCAACAACTAAAAATTGGGCAGGTTGGTAAGACCAGTAGCTGCACACTGGAAACTCACAGCTCCAAAGCTGGGGACACCTGCAAAGAGATAGTGAAAGAGACAGAAACGGAGAAAGATAACTTTGGCAGGAAGAAGACACAACGTTGTCATGCAGTGATAACATATAAATGCAGGGTGAGTAGAGAGAAAAGACAGGAAGGGAGGAGCTCAGCATCTGGGTGGTGGTGGTGTCGGTCCCTAGCAATCTAAGCCTATATCAGCTTAACTAAGAGCTGGCAGAGTGTCATTCTACGCTGCAGTAGAAACTTCGGTTATTTCTGCTTATGGAGTAGGAACACTGTGTTAGTAAAACATTACTCTTAACTGTTTATTTTCAAGGCAACCGGTGACTCTTATTACTGTATGAAGCAGCAGCATGTTGATGGCATGATCCTCCCAGACATTGTGTACATGGGGGGTAGAAGGGGGCTCAGATGGTTGCAATCTACAATCTCACCATTAGATGCCACTAAATCTCACACACTGCCACCTTAAAGTTAGCAGTGTTAAGAACTTATTATTCCAGTGTTTTTTTCCCTATGGAGACAAATTACAACTTTGTAATTACTTTTTATGGAAGAAATATTTGATATAGGAGTGATAATAATAATAATAATAATAATAATACTGATACTTTAAAATGAGGTGAGGTGTGTAGTTAAAACACAACTAACCGAACGCCCTACAGGGTCAGGGAATGCCTCATTAAGTAGAATAGGGGGAGTTAATGACCGTCTACACCAAGTAAACTTATTATTTACGAGTCACATTACTTTAGTTGCAAATGAATATGTTCAGTTAAGCATTCACCTAGAAAATGTTTATATAATGAATGTTGCTTTTGTAGCATCCGTGTACAACACTGGTTATGCAACAGATTTAAGCGCAACAATTAAGCAGCCGAGTGCGATCACTGCTCTTCTGAGCTGATTTTGGAGGGAGAAATAAAACAGTTAATACATTTTTTAACCAACCATAAAAGTATTGTTGACCTACTCTTTATGGTCAAAATCCTCCTTTTTGTTTTTGTGTCATCAATTTACCTCACCTGACATTGCACATCCTGAATTGTGAATAATGTACATGCACACATAACTGTGTCGATGTTGACAAGATATATTGTGCATCCCTAACTTACAGTAAACCCTGGTGGTATGCAGTGCAATAAATAAACAGTGATGACTAAATTATAAGATGCCAAATTAAGATGGATAATCAACGTTTGGATGTGAGGACATGATGACATGAGTAACAATTAACAGTTATACATTTTTTTAGATACAACAAAGGAAACATGATTGCACAGTTTTAGTCTAGTTTAATTCCAGTCCCCCTCCCTTTACAAAAGGAAATTTTATTTATTTTATTATTGTTATTATTTTATTATATTATTATATAAAGGGACATGTTATTGGCCACTGGGAGAAAAATAAATCACTTTTGTTGCTTTTTCAGTAGGAGCATGTGGTAGTGATCAGTCTCCGGGTGAATGACGGACTCATCCTCTAGCGTGTAGGGCGTCGGACCCCAGAATCAAGCCAGTCTGATTAATTTGCCCTGTGTGTTTGTTCACTCCATCTTCATGTTGCTGCACCAGCAGACCATAGCACAAAACATGGGAAATCACTGTAGACCACTGTTCTGCTTGTTGTCTAGGTATTTCTGCACTACCCATTGCTGATTGCCTGAATCAGGTGTGTCCAGTCAATCAGAAGCTGGAAGATGCAATTTTGCTGTCTCCCCCCACTCCACCCTCATCTAAGATGGCATCTTCCAGCTTCTGATTGACTAGACACACCTGATCCAGATAATTAGAAGTGGATAGTGGAGAAATAGCTAAAAAAACAGACAGCAGCTCTTGAATGTCTGGAGTGAGGAACTCTTGAATAGGAGATGGTCATCACTAGCCTTCACTGACTGGTAAAACATCTACAGTATGATACTGTAGACATTAGAAGACCAGAGCCTATTGTACAAGTAGAGATAAAGTCTCATAATGAAGGCAGCATCCACACCTGTGTGGACCATGGACATGTAGATGCTTTACTTTATTTCATAGAAGCACTTTCAAATCGCCATTTCAAATTCACAACCATACAGTATTTATAAAGAATTGAAATTGCTGGGGAATTGATAGAAAAATTAGTTGATATGACTTAGCGCTACTCTGGATGTATCTGTAGTTGATATTAAGTCACATCATCTTTATTTAGCTAGAATGTAACTTTTTTTTTCTTCCAGTCCATAATTTCCTAAAAAGGTTTTGTCAGAGAGAACCACTGTTGTATGACTGTTACCATGGCCATTAATCTTCTTACTTTATTACACAGACACACACATGGGCGCACGCTTGTGCGCACACACACACGCACACAAACACACACACCCTGGCTTCTGTCAATTGGCCAGCAGTCTCCCATGACCCTTTGCTCCTGTCCTCACCAGGAGAGGTTGTGGGTATTGGACTAGCACAGCATGGCTCTAATTTAATGAGGTAAAGATGTGTGTATGCGTGGGGAGTCTGTTTGTGTGTGTGTGTGTGTGTGTGAGAGAGAGAGAGAGAGAGAGTGTGGGGTTTTCTCACTAATTGACACAACTCTCTCTAATATCTTCTGTCTGAGGAATCCTGTCCAAACCCTCATCTTTTCTCCCATTTTGAACCAAAACAAACGAGTTACAGCTTTTTATCTCTATGGCATCACTATGTGTTTTACCGTCAGGGGACATGTGCCTGTTTGACATTGCATTTATCTGTGAACGTTGTCATGTATTATTTATTATTCATGATTTGTTTTATTTTAGTGTCATAAGGTGCCATTTGTGCTTTTCAAAGGCCTATTAGAAAAACCTATTAGAAATCACAGTTAGCCTCTGTTTTGCTTGTTTTAGCTGGAATTTTATGTGCTATTGTCGGCTTATCCCGTGAGTTCAGGGTCGCCACAACAGATCATTGTCCACATGTTGATTTGGCACAGTTTATACGCCGGACGCCCTTCCTGACGCAACACTTCCCAATTTCTGCAGGGCTTGGACTGGCACTGCACAGCTGGTCATGGGAATGGGCTGTTGGTGGTTCAATGTCCTGCCCAGAGACACTTATCCATATAGCCGGGACCGGGGATCAAACCATTGACCCTGTGGTCCGTGGACGACTGCCTTAGCAACTGAGCTACAGCCGCCCCCTGGCCTTTAAAATTCTATACCATTAAATAAAAACATAGCAGGCTGCACTGTACATACTGTACATAGTGTAGCTGTGCCTTCTGAAGGCAAGTAATCAAAACACAGCAAAACAAGCAGCAAATCTGAAACGGAGAGGCAAAAGAGAAAAACTGGTCCACAGAAAACCTGCAGAGCTTTGCGATCTGGCCCAGAGCTTGAGCCAAGATATATCCTGGTAGCTGATTACAAAATGAGGAGTGAGGTGGAAGTCATTTGATTGGGAGTGGAGGGAAAGTATGAGGGCATCTGGTGGTCAATGATCACTAGTCCGTGATGTGGATAACTGAGACCTGACCCAGCACAAAATCCAAGAGTCAAAACGCTCATATCAAACTTCCGTAAATACAGTCTTAAGAGGTCCAAGTAGGGTCCACTCGTATCACCACAGGTGGTTAGTTCATGCAGAAGGTAAACCTGTTTCCTCGTTTTGTAAATTTCCACATCAGCTCTGCAGTTCTTCATCACACAGTAAACCTTGTCTGGGAGATTACATGCAGAATATAATGTAGGAATGAATATAAATTTCATGAGGGGGTTGTAATAATGAAAAGAAATGAGTCTCACAAATGTCAGTATTTTTCTGTCTGTTTTACACAAAGTTGAGTGTATTCTGGTCTTAGAAGTATCTTCTTATGTCTCAAGTGAGATGCAAGGGGCAGGAAGCCGATGGCAAGTGAGCAGATGACTTTTAAGCCCAAGGGCATCCATGCTCTCACATACATACATACAGTACGAGAACGAGAGAAAACACGTAGGTGGTAGAGATGAGTGATATATTGTGCTATGTCACATTAGCTACCAGAGGCTTCTTTTGATGCTAACACACTCCACTCAGTTTGACCCTGGGCACTGGTTTATGTTCAAGGAAGAAAGAGGAAAAATTGCTGTGATTTGTGTATAGCTGGATATTTGTTTATACTGTGTGTGTTTAAATACGAAAAGGTCTGTGTGTGTTTTGTGTGTGTGTGTGGTTGCTCACTTAATTTGCATACCTAGCCTGAGAGCACAAAATGCCCCCACCATTTAATTCCTCTTACTTTCTATCTTTCATTCATCTTGTCCCCCTTTCTAACCTATTCTCCCCATTTCTCTCCCCCACTCCTTTGTCTCCTCCTCTCTCTATAGCTATGCACCTGCTTGGTCTAAACTGGCAGCTTCAGGAGACTGAGGGGTATGGAGCATTTGAAAACGGAGGTGGGGGAAGAGATACGACTCCCAACACCTTCATGGTGTCCACAGACAACGGTGAGTTTCGGCCTATACACATCTTTGTCCTTTTGTCTGATGGGAAGTGCAACAAAGAGTATGAGTTACTTTGGCAACAAAGTGCTTGCTGTTTTTGAAGTTTGTCCACCAGAGTTTATGATTCAGTGTTTATATGATAATGCCTTGTGCTAATCCTTAGATAGTATAATAGATCAGTGAGTTTTTGAAAAATGACTTTGTTTTCCCTAAATGTGTCCTTGTTTTGGTTTTTCTTCTTTCATTAATATTACATATATCACAATATTACATTTTGTCTTGTAAGTCAAGAGGATGTTGTAGTTGTTCCTGTTTAGCATAGGTAAATGTCCTGCCAGTGCTCATAAAAGGGCACAAGATTGCAGGGCTGTGTGCAACCGCGGGACCATTACACAGAAACTAAACCGAAGTATTGAGAAGTCAACAACAGCCAAATGAGCTCTGATGAAGAAAGTGAACAGCAAACAAGCTGTCATTGTAGTGTCACTAGTCAATATGATGCAACACACACAAAGCAATGCATGAAGCACTACTACCTAATACAATCCAATACAACCGCTCTGCCATGAATTCTGTTTTTACAGTTTTTGAGGGTCCCCCATATTTAAAAAAAAGAATCCCCACTTACCCACACTGGGGAAATCCTTTTACTTCAAGCTTGGGTCCTTTACCCAAGGCCTGGGAGCTTAGTTGTTCCTAAGACTGCACGCTACTGGACAGAGATCTCAGATCTCAAGTCTGCTGGGGCCACTCTCCCAGTTTCAGAGTCACCACAGGGACCACTCCATCTCCATCATCTCCACCCTCCATCTTTTTTAACTCTTTTTTTTTTTCAGCCCTTGGTATTTCTTGAGTTTCTAATGTGCATTTTACAGATTCAGCACAGCTGTTTCTTGGATATGGCATTCCATGTATGCCCTGCCTACTTGCACCCTTCTGGATTGTCTCAGGGGCATCTTTGCACAGCCTGCACTTAGAGTCCTGCCTTGTATGGCAGACTCCAGCCTCTGAGCTTGTACTTAGAGCGGGCTCCTAATATTCTAACATAATATTATACATCTGTAGAATGAAATGGTCTGCACTTATATAGCGCTTTTATACCTATTGGGACTCAAAGCGCTTTAGGCTGCTCATTTACACATTTGCACTCACAATCACACACAGTAGGGGTTGAGTGTCTTGCTCAAGGACACTTCGACATGTGACCAAACCAAAAACTGTGGGATTAATGGACGATTGCTCTACCTCCTGTGCCACAGTGACTCCAACAGCAATTAAAGAAAATCAATAGCCAGTTTTTTGTTCAAACATGTCAGTGCTTGGTTGGCTTAAGTGTGCTCCTTAGTGTGCATAAATGCTGCTATTAAATAGTAGCAAATCACAAATAAGAAAACATTGGTTAATGTCTGCCTTTAGCCCAAGCCTGATTGCTTCACAGGTGCTATTACATTGATTTCTGCACTTGTTTGGCAGTAACAGTAACCCAAGATTATAAAGCCAAAGGAATTTGATAGTTTGTATACCCTTTACCAATGTCCAAGTTGTACATGAGTTTCATTGCATAACAGGTTCTCTTTTTAAAAGACGCTTTACCTGCAGCAGCAAAAAGAAAATAAATTGTTAGGCTATGTTATCATCCCTTTCAAAACCAAGTTATGAATGTGTCCAAACTTTCCAGAGACAACATGATGAGAGATGTTTTTACCCGTTATGTTTTTTACATAATTTATTAATGTTTGATATAATTTGGCTTTTTTGGCAAAAAATACCTAAAAAGGTCAAGTGACAACTCATCTCTACAGAATAATGAAACAGAAATTAAGTTTTCATCCTAATTAAAAAGAAACTAAACAAAATCATCATTGTTGCAATCATTTGGTTTTGAAGGTGAGAACAGTCTTTTGAACTGCAGATTTCAGCTGAAATTTCTTGAACTTTCTCTTTCTTCAGTTAAGATGTTTCTGTTAGAGAACAACACCATAGACACGGGAGAGGTGGATGTGGGGAGACGAGCGATACAAGATGTTCCACCAGGTCACTTACACACAAACATGCACACACACTGTATGAGCAAGTTGTGTTATGCAACTTTGCCACTCTGTATAAAGCATACTAATTTGATTTATCAAATAAAATTATAATCAGTCATGAAAACATAGTTACACATAGTTAAATTAATGCACTTGGGTTTTGATTAAACCATTTCAGTGACTGCAGATTGTGATGCTGTCGACTTTTATTATTTATTTATTTATTATTTATTTTTATATTTTAGAAAGGACATACACACACAATCTAATAATATAATATACTATCACACAAATTAAAAATGTACAAAATAAAACAATTTCAAAATAATACATTCCATATACTTTCTATTATATTGTCTACTCCATTAAGTAGATATACCCTAAATAACAAAACCTACTCTCTGAGATAAATGTATTAGTTGAATGTGGGACTACAATATATAAAGAATCTTTGTAAGTTATGCAATAAATTGCAATAAATTCACTGAGAATGTGATGTTGAATTTAAGGCTTCCTTATTGCACTGTAAATGTAAATAAAAACATATTTTTTTATTATTTAGAGCTTCGTAAAAATTAAAGCATTAGATTATAAGTTATGTAATACTGCTGTTTGTTACATAATTTATTTTATTTAATTTTAATTTATATTTATGTGTGAACTTGAGGTATGCTGTATGTTAACAGGCCCAAGAGGTTAACAATAAATGTAATTTAAACTCTGCGCAGAAATAACAGTTTTTTTAAAAAGAAACAATAAAACAATATTAGATTAGCAATGTGATTGTTAGGGTATTTTAAATACATACATTTTTATTGTATTGTTGTGTAAGCATATTGTTTATGTCTGATATAAACAGAAGAAAACTGTGAACATACATTAAAGATTGTGATTTTTTTGAAAATATAAATCTGTGATTTTCACCGGTTCTGTTTTATTGTTTTTCTCAATTGAAGGCGTCTTTTGGAGGTCCCAGGTATATATTGACCAACCACAGTTCTTAAAATTCAACATCTCTGTCCAGAAAGATGCTCTTGTTGGGGTGTATGGACGCAAAGGCCTACCCCCCTCACATACACAGGTTGGTTGCACATTCATGCATATGAATACATTCACGTTTGTTTGTTTGTATACCTCAGTAAGGCATAAAGTAGTTTATAAAGCCTAAACTGTTATCCAGCCTAAAAGCCTTTTCACACATGCGTCTGATGTCAAAATAACATTCTGGTCTCGTGTCAGACTAGGTGCAAGATGAATGTCACAACTATTTATGGCTTAGAAAATGCATATCATTTTCTGATTTGAATGCTGCAACACAAAAAAATCTAAAGAATTGTCAGGCTCAAATTGCTATTTCTGTGAACAAACTGAAATCTGAAAGGGACTCTTTATCAAATTAAATCCTAATGCACTTATAACCACTTGAATAGCACCAACTCTCCTTTTCCTGTCACTTCTCGTTCAGATAACATAAATAGACCTGTATCTAACAAACCACTTTGCATAGAGTACGAGGGCAAATAGGGTCCCAACACAGAATCATTGCAATCAATTATTGTGCTCTGTCGGATTTTATCCAACATCTATCTAGCTAGCTCTGTTCCCCCTTGCAACAAATATTGCATTAACATGTATCAAGAACCGACATTTAAGACGCATCTGAATGATAAAAAGCCATCACTTACATCAGATAAAATCAGCATAGTTTCATTCACCATGTCTAAAAGGGGGCCTAAGTCATTAAGGAGAACTTGCATCACCTGCAAATCATATGAGCAGTTTTAGATTCTTATCTGAATAAAATTTTAAAGAAAGGAAATTAATCTGTGTTTAGGACTGATAAGTATGAAAAACTTGGCTTTAAAATGGGTACCAGGGTACCAACACTTACATAACATGTCCTTAGCATAATATCTTACAAAATCATGTCCATCATCAGCTGCCATGGTTCTGGCATTGTGTTTAATAAAGCTTGTGCCCCACACTTCAATACTGTCCCAGCCCTGTTCCTGGTTTCCCTTATCCATTAGGTTTGTTTATTTTTGACCTGGCTTCTCCTCTTCCTGGACCTCAGCCTGATCTGTCAGCTATCCCTCCCTCACGCCCTCAGCCCCTATTCATTCCTTTGTTCCATTTCCTACCAATCTCTGTCTTACTCACTCACCTGCTCTCCATCAGTTTAGATGACTCTTTAAACCTTCAACCATGACTCACTCACTGCCAGATCCTCGTTAGAGTTTCAGCTGTTTTAAAATCATGTTGCTTGTATTTTGCCACAGACTCTTTCCCGTCTCTGCACTGTTGTAAATTGGTTCTGGACTGAGTTTTGCTGGTGTTTCTGATTTTGCTTTGTTATTTAGGTTCCCCACTATGTCCTAGCCTTATCACTTATTAGCTTTACAAGTGTATCTACCTTAAGTGCTTTGTTGATTTTAGTAGGTAATAAAGCATAACATTAATGTTAATCATTTACATAATATACATGGTTATATGAATATATCCTTGCCATAACCTTGTCATTCTTCTTATTTTTTTTTTAAGTTTTAGCTGAAGAAATTGTGTGTGTGTCTGTTTCACACAAATTGGCTTATAACATTTTATGCTATTGTAAATGTGTGGACAATCTGACCATGTAATTAAAAGTGTTAAAAGCAACTATCAATAATACAAATCCATTAATAATAATAAACAGCACTAGAGTCAAATTAAAAGAAGTCATGCTTGGTAGCTAAAGTTGTGCTTTTTGCATTAAAGTCACTTATTTTACTGATGTTTACATTGTTGTGCGTGCTGTCTTCTAGTACGATTTTGTAGAGCTACTGGATGGTAGTCGCCTGATTTCCAAAGATAAACGTGCGCTCAGTGACTCGGAAGCAGGACAGGAACACCCAGCTGGTACACATGAGGATGAGTCCGGAAGTGGCAGCCGAAACACACGCTCTGTGAATGTACATGAAGCTGGCTTCATCCAGTATCTGGACACAGGAATCTGGCATCTTGCTTTTTACAATGATGGACGCAACACAGAACAAGTATCTTACAATACTATTGTCATAGGTAAGACAAGGAGTGTTAGGTGGTATGACAAAAAAATTGTATCACAATATTATTTGAGACTCTGAAAGTATTTTCTTTATGCATATCTGGGCCTTTAAACAGGTTTGTGGCTTATTTTAACACCACAGCACACTGACAAGAAAATGTTTGCAAACACCAAGACATTTGTTTTTTTTACATTGAAATGAAAAAAAAAAACCTAAACCATCCAAATAATTAAATTTTACAAAACAATTACTATTTGCTAATTAATCAGTGTTAAACTTGAAGGCTTTGCAGCTGCAATATTTTTTTCCAGAAATATAGGTGTGGATGCTTTTAAATCGAACATGGATGCCCTGTAATGTCTTGTAAACCAATAATACAGATTTAAGTTGGCTCTTCCTCTTTATGGAAAGTGACCTGTCACCTGAATATTTGCAAGACATTTAACATATATAATACAGCACGGCGGCAGAGTGGTTTTGGAGTCTCTACAAGAGCATTGTAGCTGTTAATTTCTTAACTTGGCTCCAAAGCCTTTGACAAAATGTATTTAATCAGTTATTTAAGTACAAAGTAGCTTTACATTTTCAGCAGGCGGGTAAAAATTAGGCTATTTGGGTATGAGGCTTTAGTACTTTTTGTGTGTGTTTACAAAAAATGGTTGGCTAGGTACAGCTGACAGCAAATAATAGTGTGTGGTAAAAAGAAGCAAGAGAAAAGCATTTGGGTAATTGGATGTTAGAATGTGTTGACTAGACTGACTGTAACTACAGCAACGCCAGAGCATCAGTCTCTCAGTGTTGTGTGAGTATGTGTGTGTTATTTCCAACTGTTGCATATCCAGCCTACCCAATTACATCACACCTTTAAACCAAAGCTCAATCTCTCTCTTCTCCCTCTCTTACCCTCTCTTACTTTATCCCTCTCTTACTCCTAATCAGACTCCATTATGGAGTGTCCTCAGAATTGTCATGGAAATGGAGACTGTCTCTCTGGAATATGCCACTGTTTTCCAGGATTTCTGGGACCTGACTGCTCGCGAGGTAAACACAAAGACAATACTACACACAGAAGGGCAGTATTTGTTAGGAGGTTGTTATCCCAGCACTGAGTGTGACCTGTACTCTGTGGAACAGAAAAGGCTATGTTTTTTTCTGTTGTCTCTTGCCCACCTCACCTACATCCTCTTTTATCCAAGGAAAAGAATGACAAAAATTGTTTTTGCCATGGGATTGCCTGGGTGTGTTCAGTCATTTGCACAACGTATATAGTTTTAAGTCTACCAGGAAGCTCTGCCAATCTATATCCTCCTTTTTGTTTGTCTGGACCACAGGAAGTACGAAAGATAAATGTTCTGCTGCTTTAAATTTTGACATTTTTTCATGAAAGAAACTACCCATTTATATTAGGGCAGATGTGGTTAGTTTATCCATATCCAACTGTCAATTTAATTTTGATTTGACTAAAACATATCATGTTTTAGTGCACATCACAACATCCTTCCTACTGGTAGTGCAAATTCAAGCAGATAAAATGGGTTGGCCTTAAAACTAATCCCTGGAACTATTGTCCGAAAGTGCTGTTAACTGCAGTGATTGGACAAAATTGCAGTGCTGTGCAGAATTTAAAGATTAATTTGCATTAATTGTTGTGATTGCAACACTGCAAATTGCTGCCTGCAACAGCTCATTTGTCGAGATTTCATTAAATCCTAACACTTTTTTTGTTGGGGTTTAATATTGGTTTTCATATTTGTGTACTAACATTTTATGTATTTATTGACAATCTTTCTTTAAGGAAATAATAGAAACAGCTACAGCTTTAACATGTAGCAGTTCCAGGCCATACACACTTTTGTAGTATTTACGATTCAAGATTCACAGAGTTTTATAAATCCAAAAGGAAATTTACTCAGAATCAGTTAATCTTCATGTCCTTCCGTACACTCTGTAGTAGTGCAGTATTCACAAGCTCTAATCCGTCAGAATTCACATTTTCCATCACAGTAACGCTATGTGACAAAAACTGGACAATGTGTTTTCAAATGATACTATTACGTTTTGTAGAAGCTGAATCAAACTATGACATTGAAGAATGAACGGAATCTTCATAGTGTTCTGTGGAATTTATATTCCTCCATATATGCATGTTGAAAAAAAGTCAAAAAATCATTCCAAAATCCAAGAGGTTGTGGTGGACCTTAGAGAAGAGCCACTTTACTTAGTTAAAAACAATTTACAACAAAATAGAACTTTGCCCATTGCCCATACTACTAAACAGCTCAGTTAAAACAAAGTGAAGTTTGGGGTTCAGGTGTCTAACATAATCATTTCATGAAGCCAGTATATCTAAGGTGATCCATCATTCTGAATGTTTCTGTTCCAGCTGCCTGTCCAGTACTGTGTAGTGGTAATGGCCAGTACTCTCGTGGCCGCTGCCAGTGCTATAGCGGATGGAAAGGCACTGAGTGTGATGTTCCAGCTAATCAGTGCATTGATATCCACTGTGGAGGGCATGGCATTTGTATTATTGGTGCCTGCATCTGCAATACTGGTTATAAAGGAGACAATTGTGAGGAAGGTAAGAATCATTTCATGCAAAAAAGAATTCTGTAGTTAGCGTCATCACTACAAAATAAAAAAATTTAGAGCCCATTTAGGATTAGGACCTATGACACTGAAACAGAAACACCCATGTCATTTGTTATAATAATATGGATAATTTATAATCAGTATAAGTGTCAATTGCAAAGTTTACAGCTCTTTAACCCTTATTATTGCTTAGAGGAGCTGACAGGGCAGTTAATAATTGTCATGTAGTGTGTGTCTGTATAGCCCAGTACAAAACATGTACTTGTTAAAACATGTACTTGTAAGTGCATCCTACTTACTGTAGGTTTAAAGTAATAAAAAAAAGCCAATAATCTTACTGGCTTGCAAAAGTATTTATACAAAGCGGTACATAATTGTGATGTGAAAAGAAAATAATAAAAAAAAAATATATATTTTTTTTACTAATATCTGAAAAGTGTGGCGTGCATTTGTATTCAGGCCCTTTACTCTGATGCCACTTACAAAAATCCAATGGAACCAACTGCCTTCAGAAGTCACCTCATTACTAAATAGTCCCCCTGTGTGCAATTTAATCTCAGTATAAATACGTTTGTTCTGTGAAGCCCTCAGAGGTTTGTTAGAGAGCATTAGTGAACAAGCGGCATAGTGAAGTACAAGGAACACACCAGACAGGTCAGGGATAAAGTTGTGGATAAGTTAAGTAGAGGTAGGTTATAAAACAACATCCCAAGCTTTGAACATCTTCCGAAGCACCTTACAATCTATCATCGGAAAATGGAAAGAGTGTGGCACAACTGCAAACCTACTAAGAAATGGCCGTCCACCTAAACTGACAGGCCGGGCAAGGAGAGCATTAATCAGAGAAGCAGCCAAGAGGCCCATGGTGGGAGAATCTGTCCACAGGACAACTATTAGTCATGCGCTCCACAAATCTGGCCTTTATGTAAGAGTGGCAGAGTTGATAGGAAGATCGATGGTCTGCAGAAGACTTGAGACTGGGAAGGAGTTTCTCCTTCCACCAGGACAACGACCATAAACATACAGCCAGAGCTAAAATGGAATGGGTTAGATCAAAGCATATTCATGTGTTAGAATGACCCAGTCAAAGTCCAGACCTAAATCCAATTAAGAATCTGTGACAAGACGTTCACAGATGCTCTTCATCCAATCTGACTAAGCTTGAGCTATTTTGCAACAAAGAATGGGCAAAGATTTCACTCTGTAGATGTGCAAGGCTCATAGAGAAATACCCCAGAAGTTGTAGCTGTAATTGCAACGAAAGGTGGTTCTACAAAACATTAACTCAGGGGGGCGGAATACAAATACACACCACACTTTTCAGATATTTATTAGTAAAAAAATGTTTAAACCCATTTATCATTTTCTTTTCACTTCACAATTATTTTCCACTTGTGTATTGGTGTATCACATAAATTCCTAATAAAATACATTTACATTTGTGGTTGTAACGTGACAAAAATAGGGAAAATATGAAGGGTTATGAATACTTTAGCAATGCACTGTACAGTTATTATCAGCTGGTAAAACAGCATTACCACAACATGGTAAATTAATTTATTGTAAAATTTTAATTGCTGACAGTTAGTTGGCTTAGAACTACACTAATTCAATCTAAACTGATCAATAATAATCTGATCTACAAAATGAAATCGTGTATGCATTGGTAGATACAAAGTCATGCATATGCTGTGTATATGTCCACACTCATTCAAATAGGCAAATACATGTCACTGGGGACAGTAACCAGATTAGTTTGAAATTCATTCAATCCTTGGTTGCACTAATACTTTGTGAATGAGCGTATGAGAGGGCAGAAGGAGAAAATGAGTAAGAATTGGCATGTGTGTGTCTGTGTAAATCCTATTTAGGGCTGCTGAATCTGCAAATTATGTCAAAGATGTTATGTAAGACTTGCATGAAATATATCTCAGCCAAATGAAATCTTCTGTTCATTTGTCTTTGCATTAGAGATAATCTGATCCTCTGTCTAGTTATTTTTTAGCAATAGGTTAAATTACTGTAAAACCAGCTTAATGTTTTTGTATTTTCCAGCTCATTGTTAAGGCTTTATATTACATTTTCTGTTCACTGTCACTGTTCACACCAGCCACAAGAAAAGTTTACTTACACAGTTTACTTATACAGTAAACTGAATACTGAAAACTGAACTTATTCAGTAAACTGAATAAGTAAAATATGAATTTTACTTATTCATCTCACATCTTCAGTGGGTTAGCTGTTTTCACATTTATCATCTAAAGGGAGAAAGTGTTAATATCAGTGTATATACATGCACTGATCTCTCCCCTCTCTTTTCCTCTCTTTCATTCTGCAGCTGTCACTCTGCAAAGACATAAACAACGAGAAAGCAGTGTTTTCTTTCACTATACAGTTAAAATCTGTGCTTTCAAGCTTCCAAAATAAGTTAGGGGTGGAGGATAAATCAGATTATTCATCTGTAGGGCTGCACCTAATTATTTGTTTGTCAATTAATCTATTGATTATTTTTTAGATATTTTGATGAATCTATAGATTATTTTCTTGTTTTACGTTGTTATTTTTCAATTAATATGACAATTAAAATTTGAATTCTATTATTTAGATTTTAATATTTTATTCAATCATTTAAACATACAAATATTACAAATTATGCACTGCAAGCCATTATTTAAAACTAATTGACATACTGTGATGGGAAGTTAATGTATATAGAATACAGTAAACAGTTTAGTTTACTTTAGTTTAGATACTCTAACAGCTAAAATATCAATTTGACTTTTTAAAAATTCATATTATCAGCAGATTCCAGCTGCTACGGGGTCCTGCCTGGTTTTGTAATGTGACTGTCTCAGTGACCATTAGAACCTGTAGCAACCTACTGGTTGAACAGTTGCATTAAGTGCAGCATATATAGCTTTACGTAACTTCCAGCTTTAGGTGGATGTAAGCAGCTAAGTTAGGATTCAGTGTCTTGTGCACTTCCTAGCATGACCAGAGGAGCCCGCGATCGAACATACAACTGCGGGACTGATGGATGACCGCTCTACCTTCTGGTCCACACTCACCCTAGTGGGTGCTAATCTCCGTGGTGTCTTGAAGAATTCATATCCGATGATTTAAGATCACAAATATTTATATTTCCGTGCTCTAGTTAACCTTTAAAAACTAAATCTGCACACTGTGATACCTGCACATTGTGATACCTTGGGTACATGGGACGATAAATCGATAAGTCGCCCCACCTCTACTTATCTGATGCATATATAAGCATATTTCTAGTAACTAGGTTCCTGTTTCCAGATCAATTAAGAAAGATTATTCTGATTTCTCAGAGTAACCTGGTTACAATCAGGGTTAGAAAGGTGAGGGAGACTAACTCATACGATACCAAACATGTTGCAGTGGTATGCTCACTTTAAATTTCAGTTGTTGGAAGGATACAGCGATTCTTAAAACTGTGCTTTCGAAGAAATCTCAATAACTATGTTCAAACCTGTGGCGCTTTTTTGGCTGACAGAGGAAGACAAGAAAGATTCAAAGAAAAAGACTCATATCTATCTGTGATAATTCTTTGAGCCTTACTAAACATGGTGAAGTGGTTGGTGGCTACCCTTCAAGTGTAACACATGTTGAACTTGTTTCATTGGTTCTACCTCCTCATGTAACTCACAATATTCTGAAAAAGATACTTGCAACGAGCAAATCCTTTGCTCAAATAAGTAAAAGTACAAACTCTCTGCAGTTTTGATAACTTCAAAACAACAGAAAGATCTCCTTCAGATAACATTACCAATATCATGCACACAAAACATCAGTGGTCTACTTAATTTTTTATAACCTATAAATTAGAGAAAACTATTATTATTATTATTATTTTTTACTTTAGCCTATACAGTTGCTGCAACACAGAACACCAATTAGTAAAATCACTTTTATCCGACAGATCTTTTCATTCTAGTGCTGAACTTTTTAAACAGTGTCTCTATAAGTGTAAACTTATCATTAGAATCTTTAAAAAAATATTTTAAGTACTTACTAATCCCCATAGGAAATTTAGGATGTACCAATGATTCTTGCAAGGTGCTGGAGCAATTACTGCTTCAGTGTTTTGCCCAAGGATACCTTAATGTGACCAGGGGGATCCAGGGTCAAAGCTCCTGCGCTCCTTTACTAGCTAACTGAATATATTGTGTGTGTGTGCTGCTCTTTAGGTGTGTGATTACACACTATTTAATGTAATGTACAATGTAATGTTTTGGTGAATCGTTAACAGTCTTTTCATTGTCTTTTTCCAGTGGACTGCATAGACCCCAGTTGTTCCGCCCATGGTGTTTGTATTCAGGGCGAATGTCACTGTCAGCCAGGGTGGGGTGGAGCCAGCTGTGAGATTACCAAGGCCTTGTGTCCAGACCAATGTTCGGGTCATGGAAAGTACAATGCGGAGACCAGTACTTGTACCTGCGATCAGAGCTGGACTGGGCCCGACTGCTCTTTAGGTGTGTAATTACACACTATTCAATGTAATGTTCAATGTAATGTGCTGCAGTTTCTTTTCACATATTTCTCAGAGAATCTAGAAAACAATTTTTTGGTCTAGTATGTAAAAGTGACATTGTTGGCTACAGAATTACTAAAGTGCTTTCCATTAAGGGACGATACAGAAGAACAGAGTCAGCATGAAATGCAAACAAAAAACTAATTAAAGAGCACAACAAATAAGAAATATAGTGAATAAGATACAAATACAAAAGCGTACAGTACCTGCAAAAACATTTCTGAGGAGTGATTTTAACGGTAATAGTTCAAGACAGACTTGTTTTTTACAGGCAGTGTACTTTGTTACAGCTTAGCTATGCAGGTAGTAAAATCATGTTTAACTTTAGAAGCTGGCCAGGAGTTTGAATTAGAAAACCTTGCCGGAGGATCTTACTCATCAACTTGTGTGGAGACACAAGGTTAGTGACATATTGTACCTAGGGGGCTAAACAACACTGATATAGTAATAAAATCAGTTCGTCTCAAAATTGATGCTTAAATATTTGGCAGCCAATTAAGAGGAGCTAAAATGGATTTAATCCTTTCAAGATGAAATCCTGCAGCTGTGGTTTGTTGTTGCGGCCAATACGAGAGCCAGTTGAAGGAGACAGAGTACAGCAACATGAAAAAGTAGTAGTATACAGTTTTTCTGTACAGATTAAATGGCTCATGAAAAAAAACATACAATATAATATGATTACTCCAATTCATGAGGAGGTCAAGAGGATTATATTCTGTTAGTTATTAGTCATGGAGCTCTTTGCTTTACAGCAATGTTTTTTGACTATAACGTTGTCTCTTTATTTTGGACACAGCATAGCAGACAGCTGCTCTGATAACACATCACTGACACATGAAAGCATGAAAATCTTTATTCTGTAAATGAAATTTTCCCACAAATGAAGCACAACAGAAGGCTTATACAGCAATATTGGGGGCATTAATTATTCTAATAAATCTCATAAACACCTAATTAACAGATGGCATTCATCATTTACATATACATTTAGCCATCTAGCAGACACTTTTATCCAAAGTGCTTTTATCCAGTTCAGAGAGTTTTTTTTTCAGAGATGTTTTAAATAAATATATTAGGAAATATGATCCAAAATGTATCTTATTATAAAGAAATGCAGACACCTCCATGTGGTAGAGGTGGTGTGCAGAGGATTTGCTTATAAAGGTTTTGTTTTTATCATAGATTGCCTTTCTAACCAGTAAGAGAATTTCAGCTATTTCTGCTTAATTAGCACATTGTACAGCATAATGACTAATACCTGAAGGCCTGTGTAGAGCGTGATAAAGCAGAGCAGATGGTAAAAGAGTACAGCAGACAAAGGAGAGGGAGGGCTGGACAACACAGAATTGGTCTGACTTTGAGTTTTGAGTTCCTTTAAGGAATGTTATAGGGCTACTTAAAACAAAAACAGCTCTATGGAGAAACAGACCAACTCACAGTGCATCCAGTACTTTCTATTTCCACAATTTGTTATGTTACAGCCTTAGTTTCACAACAACAACAAACAATACCCCATAATGACAAAGTGAAATCGTTTGTGTGAAGTCTTTGCAAATTACAAAAAAAAAAAACACATGTACATAAGTATTCACAACCTTTGCTCAGTACTTTGTTGAAGCACCAACCCTCAAGGCTTTTTGATTATAAATGCTACAAGCTTGGCACACGTAGAGTAGTTTGGGTAGTTTCTCCCATTCTTCTTTGCAGTACCTCTCAAGCTCCATCAGGTTGGATTGGGAGTGTTAGTGCACAGCCATTTTCGGATCTCTCCAGACATGTTAAATTGGGTACAAGCCTAGGCTCTGGCTGCACACTTAAGAACATTTGCACAGTTGTCCTGTAAATACTCCTTTGTTATCTTAGCTGTGTGTTTAGTGTCGTTGTCCTGTTGAAAGATAACCCGTCACCCCCAGTCCAGAACACTCTGGAACATTTTTTCATCAAGAATGTGTCTGTACATTGCAGCATTCATCTTTCTCCTCATTCTGACTAGTCTCCCAGTTTCTGCCACTGAAAAACATTCCCCCATCCACCACCATGCTTTACTGTAGGGATTGTATTGGCCAGGTGTTGAGCCAAAAAGTCCAATCATTGTTTTATTAGACCAGAGTGTTTAGTTTCTCATAGTCTGAGAGTTACTCAGGGTTGGATGAACTGTGCCTTTTACGGAGGTTTGTTTTCCATCTGGCCACCGTACAGGCTTGATTGGTGGAGTGCTGCAGTGATAGTTGTCCTTCTGGAAGGAGCTTTTTCAGAGTGACCATTGGGTTCTTGGTTACCTCCCTGACTAAAGCCCTTCTCTCTCGATCGCTCAGTTTGGCTGGATGGCCCGCTCTAGGAAGAGTCCCGGTCGTTCCAAACTCCTTCCATTTATGGATGATGGAGGCCCATGTGCTGTCTGGGAGCTTCAATGCTGCAGATATTTTTCCGTACCTTTCCACAGATCTGTGCCTTGATACAATATTTTCTCGGAGGTCTACAGACAGTTCCTTGGACTTGGTTTGTTCACTGACATGAGTTGTTAACTGTGGGACCTCATATAGACAGGTGTATCATGTCCAATCAACTGAATTTCCCTCAGGTGGACATCTCAAGGTGGATCAGTGGAAACAGGATGCACATAGCAGTTCTCACACATGCATATTAAGGTATATGTGCCAGGACACACTACATAATCACACTGGCTTGTAAATGCAATATATCAAATGAGAGATCACATTATACAGTACAAGCACACAAACAGTTGTAGAAAATCACAGTGTTCCACACAGACAAAAAAATGCAGGGAACAGACTTTCTGGAATTTTTTAAAATGATGTACTTCTCTGTGTCATGTTACATTATTTATATATCCAAAGTCCTATCTAATGCTTTCCAATTTTTTAATTATCAAAGTCAGACCACCACCACCTTTGGTCTTCCTCTACCCCTCCTGCCTGGCAGCTCCAGCCTCCTCCAGCACCCTCTGCTGATATATTCAGAACCTCTCCTCTGAACATATACAAAGCACCTCAATCTGGCCTTTCTGACTTTGTCTCCAAAACATCTAACATGAGCTGTCCCTCTGATGTACTCATTCCTGATCCTATCCATCTTCGTCACTCCCAGAGAAAACATCAGAATCTTAAACTCTGGTACCTCCAGCCCTGTCTCCTGTTTTTTCAGTGCCACTGTCTCTAAGCCGAACAACATGGTTGGTCTCACTACCATCTTGAACACCTTTCCTTTCATTCTCGCTGATACTCTTTTATAACACAACACACCTGACACTTTTCTCCACTTGTTCCAACCTGCTTGCACTCGCATCTTCACCTCTTTTCCACAGTCATTCACCTTCTTCACCTCTGCTCCCTGTAACCTCACGATTCCACTTGGTTCTCTCTCATTCACACACGTGTATTCTGTCTTGCTGCAGCTAACCTTCATTCCTTTGCTTTCCAGAGCAGACCTCCACTTCGCTAGATTTGTTCTTGAAAATCAGCACCAGTACACTTCTCTGCCATTCCTTGGGCATCATCTTATTCTCCAAGATCTTGGTTAAAAAACTAGTTAGAAGGTGTTTACTGCACCTCTCCTAAACACTTTAATTAACAGCCTTTTCACTCTTCATCCTCTTCAACATTCTCCTCCCTTCACTCTTAGTGATCTTTGTTACTTCCTGTTCCACACAAGTCACATCTTCTTTCTCTCGCATTTTCCTCATTCATTCGCCTTTGCCACCTCTACCTTAACCTCACACTGCATCTCCCTGTACCCCTCTCTACCCGTTTCAGGCCTCTGTGTCCCACTTCTTCTTAGTTAACCTCTTTCTCTGTATACATTCTGAACTTCCTAGTTCCACCTCCAATTCTCCTTGTCCACTTTCCTCTTTCCCGATGACACGCTAAGTACCCTCCTAGCAGTCTCTCCCATCACATTAGCTGTAGTGGTCCAGTCATCTGGAAGCACCTCCTGACCACCCAGAGCCTGTCTCAACTCCTCCCTGAAAGCTACACAATATTCTTCCTTTTTTAACTTCCACCACTTCGTCCTCTGTGCTGCCTTAGTCCTCTCCACATCTTCCTCACAGCCAGAGTCATTTTACACACCACTATCCTGTCTTGTCTGGCTACCCTCTCCCCTACCAATAATTTGCAGTCACTGATCTATGTAGTCCACTTATATGTCACCCTATGTTCCTTCTGGAAGAAAGTTTTCACTACAGCCATTTCCAACCTCTTTGCAAAGTCTACCACCATCTGTCCTTATGCAGCCCTGTCCTGAAAACCAAACCTGCCCATCACATTCTCATCACCTCTCTTCCCTTTACCAATCCATGTCCATTAAAATATGAATCAATCACCACCAACAACTTTGAACAGCCTTGAATTTCATGGTTTTGACCCATCAAACTGTATGATACTCTTTTCACCTCTAGAACGTTCCTCACAAACTCTTCTTTCAGGATAACTCCTACTTCATTTCTCTTCCTATCCGTGCCATGATAAAACAACTCGAACCCTGCTCCTAGACCTCAAGCTTTGCTACCTTTCCACCTGGCCTCCTGGAGACACAGTATATCCACCTTCCCTCTCTGCTTCATGTCAACCAACTGTCTAGCCTTCCCTGTAATAGTCCCAACATTCAAATTCTCCTACTGTCTTCTCTCTCTGCCTACGAACAAGCCTTCATCGCCTCCTTCTTCGATCTACAGTAGCCCAATTTCCCCCAGTACCCAGTAGGTTAAAAGCACTGGGCCGTGACCAATCCAGTATGGAAGTCATTATTCGCATGTTTAATTTGGTATGTGTGTTCCGTTGGATGCCCTTTCCAAAACAACCCTCTGGATTTATCCAGACTTGGGACACAAGAAGACACTGGCTTGTGCCCGCTTATAACCATAAGCGGGCACAAGCCAGGGTTCTACTACCACCACTTGCTGGTATGGAGAGTTATTTTCTCTCAAGAGAAAAATGTCAGCTTTTTTTAAATGGAAAAAAAAATAACATTTTCATCAGCATTATATTAAATGCACATTTAGTTAGTTCAAATGTTCCTTCATTATCATAAACAGCAAACATGAAACTGTATAAAAATTAAGTTAGACTAGAAGATTGAAAATTTTATAATTGCAAAAGTATACAACATTTCTGTAAATTTTTTTAAGCCATTCATGACTTGGGTTTGTTTTGGGATTTGAATAATGTTTTGTAACAATGGACTGCATTTATTATTCCTTCAACTTTATGTAGTACCTGATGCAGACACAAACGCACAAAACCTTAGCAAGCCTCCATCATGTTAGATGTGGGAATGGTGTTTCTCTCCTCATAGTGCCACACATACCTGTGGGAATTGTGACCAAATAATTTAATAAAATTGGTCTCATCAAACCACATGATCTTTTTTAAAACCCATTTGGTTTGTTCATATGTACGTCAACATACCCCGAGCATGTTGCTTTATGCCTAAAAGTAAGCAATTGCTTAATCTATGTTTTTCTCCTGAACAATCCAGACTTATGCTGACTATGCTTGATTGTGAAGATGTGGATTTACAGTTATCTCTAAATAATTTTTTCATGTGCTTTTTGTTTTTGTGCTTTTTTACATATCAGTTATATAGAGGGTTTATCGAGGGGAAAGCATATTCTGCACTGATAATTTTCATTCTATTACTATAATTCCTTGACTATTTTTTTTAATTTTGATGACAAAGGAGCATTTGTCCTAGCTCAATGTGCATCAGTTATAACATCATTTTATTAAATAAATATATAAATATTATTATTTAATATTTTATTTGTTTTACTCTTTTGTCATTTCAATATGAAGGGACTTTTTCATTTATCTTTATTTACTAGTTGGCTGTGTCCAAGTGCCCTTTTTGGCCCACATAAAGTCGACTTGAAGCACAACAGTAAGCCTTTGTTGGGCCGGTTCTTTGATTTCATTCTGGTGTCTTTGCTCTTAGGGATGCCAGATTTATCTTCCAGGGTGCTTTTGTTTCTCCCTTGACCTGAATAGGCGTGTTACTACATAAGAGAAAAACACTGAGTAGGGGAGATTTGGTGGGATATAGTGGACATGACTCCTACAATTGCCGGTGACCTTCTAGAGGTGTGAATTGTTAATTTTCCCGGGGATAGATCAAAGGGTCAGCATGAAAAATTGGACACAAATTGTGCCTGAGACCTCAACCTCTACTGAGATAAGGATTTCTAACTGGAACAGACATGGCCTGTTTTTCTTCTCTCTTAAGTCATCTATCTTCTTTGTTCAAAATGTGTACATCATTGTTACTACTTGGTACTACTTGGTTTTTTGCTTTGCATGTGCATCAGTATTGTTCTTTTTTCTCAAACAGAGGTTTGTGAAGGGGACTGTGGGAGCCATGGTGTCTGTTATGGTGGTGTATGTCGGTGCGAAGAGGGCTGGACAGGAACTGTGTGTGACCAGAAGGCCTGTCACCCACTGTGCAGCAAAAATGGAGTGTGTAAGGAGGGGAAGTGTGAGTGTGACCAGGGATGGACAGGGGAGCACTGCAATGTTGGTGAGTGGATAAAACACACACACACACACACACACAAACTACAGAAAACCTTTAATGAAGCACTGCTAAAAAACAGGTGTAAAAAGAGACAAATATGCAAATATGTAGAAAAATTTACATGGATTTTATACTTCTACATCTATTAAGTACTTCTTGTCATTAGTTTACCAACATTAGTAAAATGAGCATAAATACTGGTGACTCATGTACAAGGAATTAAAAAACTGGATTTGTTCTGCATTTTCATCTTCAGCATTTTGTGTCATCAGTAAAATTATCACTTTCCTGGGTGATCAGATTTACTGCAAACCCTGTTCTTTTGAATTGTCAATTAATATATTTATATTTAAAGAACCATTGTAAGAAATTTGATTAAGGTTTTTAAAAACTGAATTTCTCACTAAAATTGGTCAAAATTGACCAATTTACGCTGAAAAAAGCAAAAAACATTTCTTTTTTATTACCTCTGGTTAGTTTTATTAGGCTGAGTAATTTATCAACATTATTAACATCAATATTATTTTTGTATCAATATAATCACTATTGAAAAGTTTTGTTTAGAAGCAAATGAGAACATTGATGTAGTGTATATTCTAACCCTTTTCAATTCATTAATTTGCAAAAATTTGCAGGCTGTTTTGGTCTTCACCAAAAATAAGGGATTCTTTGAAGTTTTAGCTGTTGTTTGCAGTAAGTAGCTAGTTAATACATTTGATGCTAAGCATTTAGTGTACAGTGGGTTAGCAACAACTGCCTGCTGGTGCTGAAAACAGTTATGTATCCTATATGAGCAATAAGCCATAAGCCAATGAGCCGAAAGCCACTGAAGCATTCTGTGAAATGCAGCTCTGCTTATGTTCAATGTTTTTTTTTTGTTTTTGTTTTTTTTAGTATTTTGTTTGATATCTACAGTACTGACAATTTTCAGTAAGGTTGTGTTTTTCTGTAAGTAACCATTGCAAGTTTTGTTGACGTGTTCCAGATACTGGGGTATTTCTGGCAACTTCAGCCGACCAAACCCTTCACTCAAAAAGCTTGTTTGCCGTCAAACGGACAGACAGCAACAGTGCAGTGTGAAAGAGCTGCAAATTGGCTTCAGTTATTGTCACTTAGACACATTCACACAGTGAGAAGGACACTGAGAACATAACAAAAGTTTGATGATGAGAAATTCAGTAGGAGCAATTAGCCAACAAACAGCTTGCTTGTAAAGACAGGATTTTATGTTTGGGGAAAGTAATCATGAAAGTAATCAGGTTTCCCTTTTCTTCTTTTGTCCTCCGATCTTTACCATATTTAAACCTTGTGTTGGAGTTTTCTGAAAACTCTATCCTCACTTTAGAATGGTTTCTATATTTATTGATTGCAAATAGCCAAGCCTTAAGAACATCCTATGATTTTTTTTTGCGTAGCCAGTGCAAATCAGCACTTTTTGCTGCGCTTTATTTGCAGAAGCTACAAAAGCTAAAGTAAAAGCAACAAATTGACAGTATTTATTAGAGCTGGACATTGACACTGATCTCCTGATTCCATTCAATTTGCATTCACAAAGTCCGGAATCAATTGTGGAATCTATTACATTCCTTTAAATTTACAATTTACACTACTTAGATTTGATAAATAACCATATTGCATTTGGCGTTTTTTCTTCTTTCATCAAGTGCGCAACACTGTTCAATTCAATTTAACTTTATGGCACTATATATAGTGCCAATTCACAACAAAGTCATCTCAAGGTACTTTCCAGAATAAAGTCAAGACTATAAATGTCACACTACCTGAGTGTATATAATTTTATAATAAGGACCCAAAAGAGGAGACGATGAGGGGAGGTTTGAAGGTAAATGACGGTTTATTAACAAAAACGACTGAAAATTACTCCATGAGGAGACCAGGAAAAACACACGTGGTAATAACTAAACCATGTAAAAGAGAACATGAACCTAAACACACTCGGAAGGGAAGGAACTAAATCACAACTGTGCTGGGGAATCAAGGGAACTAACTAAGTAAGTAAGTTGGAGCAAACAGGGAAAAACAAACGAACAAACTAAACATACAATGCAGACTAACAGAAGGGGACGAAAGAATACCCACATTTAAAACCAGGGGCCAAACAAGCGGGGACAAGACAAAACCAAAACACTGAAACAAACAGGAAACCAAGCCTCAGACCAAAACGTAAAGGGAGATAGTCCAAACTTGGGGATCAGGCTGAGCACTGATGGAGAACGCACAATGATGTCCAACAGCATTGACTGTCTATAGAAGGGTTAAGGGAGGAGGAAAGGAGAGACAATCTGGCAGGGAACAGTGTGGAGAGCTGGGTATAAATGCACTGGGGAACAAGTGAAAACAATCAGGGTTAATAAGGAGAAAGCTAAAGAATCTAACTATGAAATGGTACTGAGGGACTACAAAATAAAAGCCAGGGGAAGGAAGTAAAACTAAAGAAAACAGAAGCCCATAACTGGGACCGTGACAATAAAGATGTATAGAAAAAATTATCAATTCACCCTGGAGCAAGCCCTAGGCAACAGTGGAGAGGAAAAACTCCCTTTAACGGAAGAAACCTCCAGCAGAACCAGGCTCAGGGTGGGCAGCTATCTGCCTTGACCGGTTGGGGTGAGTGGAAAGTGAAAAAAGCAACAGTAGGAACAGTAGCTGCACACTGGAAAACACACATGCACAAGAGGAGGAAAGGAGCTCAGTGCATCGGGGGGGGGTGGGTCCCCATGCAGTCTAAGCCTTGCTTTCTTTGATATAAAAATTTGAATAGTTCACATAACAGACTGAACTGTGATAAATTTCTCGATAAAAAACTGAAAAACAAAGATGTATTTTCCTAAGCAAAAGCAAATTACTAAAGCATTACATCACTATGCAAACCTGTTGAGCAAGAATAATGTAAACATGTATGTACCCCCCCCAAAAAAAAAAAATGTTTTTCCACACATGGACTGTCAGCTGCAGGTGCTCTAACTACAGCTTATCTACATTAATGATCACTTTTGAGCAAAGGCAGGACAGGAACAGTCTCACTGGCTGTAATTTATTTGCAGTGTTTGTGCTGTGTTGACAAGACATCACTTGACAAGACAGACTGAATTGAAAATCTATTATCTCTGACTATGAGACGTGAAACAATAGAATACAGGCAAACAGTGTGTTGAATTCACACACATTCACTCAAACTCAATTTACAGCTCAGAACAGTACAGTTTTCTATTCAGTCTACCATCTCACGGACGGGTTCCCGTTGACCGACCTGAGTAGCGACAGTGCTGTAAAATGCTGAGGGTCCATATAGACAACCATTCACTTCACAGTTTACAGCACTGTCATGACTCAAGACATCTAATATATTCATCTGTTTTACTTTTACACTCAAAATACCACTTTTGACCACTTTGTAATAAGGCTGCTTTCCCACAAACTAGACATTCTGTGCAGCCCTAACTGAACCACACACAACCAGTAGGAACTTTATACTCATATTATTCACATGTAACACGGTTAATGTTACTGAGAACAGGAGCAGCAAAGATTGATCTCTGGAATTTGTGAATCAATATTTACTCAAAACCAGGTAAATACTGTAAAATAAAATGATGCCCTTAGTGCTCCCTGGGCTCCCTATAGCAGGCCTTCTGTAGGTTAGCTTGATCCTGGACCCTGAAAATGTGCTTGTGTTTCGGTGTCTTGCATGAATGCGATGAATATTATGGATCTTCAGTTTTCTCTCTTTCTTTTACTTTCTCTGTTTGATTTCAACCTCTTTGTTTCTGTTTTATTTCTGTAGTTTTCTGATGAATCAGAGTTTGACTTGTAATCAGCCTCCTCCACTTATAATTTATTAACAATTCTGCTTTTTAATTTTCTGGACTGAATTCCGCCTTACCATCTATCTTTTTTCTCCCTTATTTAAGCTCACAATCCGGACATTAGAGTAAAAGGTACTGTACTCTTTTCTCTTCACCTCCTCATCACCAGCTTTCTCTTCCTCCCATCATCTTTTGCTGTTCTCTTTAGGTGTCTGTTCAGGTGTGGTTGCGTCAGCAATAGGTTCTATATTTATTGATTTATTCTGACAGTTTTTTTTTTTTTTCATATGTGTCCTTTATTCTTTCTCTTATCTCCTCAATCAGTTCCCAGTTCTGACAACATTTTAATATTCAAAATATTTATAATGTGGAGGGTATGTTCCAGAATACAGGTGGTTCTAAAGAAGTGAGTTTATTTGCAAATAAGTTTCTAAGAAGTAGCTTCACTTGTAAATGTGCCTACTATAGAGCTCTAGAGTTGTCTAAAGTCTACAGAGCTTGATACTCTGGCTTGTCGTAAATTTTACTTTGAGTTAGTTTGACATTGATGAATTATATATTTAAGGTTTTTATGCAGGTGTTAATGTAGTAAACATCGATGAGCAAGCCAGTGACTGAGCTTCGTTGGCATACACCACAGAATGTTTGAAAAAGGGACATTTAAGCATAAAGCAGCTCCAAAAATAGCACCTTCACAAAGAATGTATCCAAAACATTGCAGTATTTAGCTTGGGGTAGTTACTTAACAGAAAAAATAAAAATTTAAATACTATTGTTTTTTTAAGAAAGTGACTTTTGGAAACAAGTACTTTTGGACTTTCAGTAAGTGTGTACTTTGTACCTTTGTAAAATCAAGCTGTTCTTGTGTTTTGAGAGAGAAGTACATTTTATATATATATATATATATATGCCTGCAACTTCTACATTATTTAAATAAATAATCATTTGTTTATTTTTATTTTTTTACCAATTTTTTACCAGTGCTGACATAATAAACCTTCAGCACTAATCACGTTTTTACTGTTTATTCAACTGTTTGTCCACTTGTTGAAGTTTGCATAATATTAGAAATACATCAGTATAATATTTAATTAATGCCAACAAAAGCTGAACATTAGAATTTTGATGAAGATACTGTACAGCTTATTTGTACTTATATTAGACTGCAATACTTGTTGCTGTAAACAGGAGGAGATGTGGAAATTGAATGAATGATAATTTGCAGCATCTGTGAATCGCTCTGAATTTTGTTAAAGGTGTTACAAAGCTTGTTTATTAACTCATTGATTTTTTCATGTTTTTCCTGCTCAGAAATGTAACTGTTAAGAAATAGCTGTCAATATTGAATAATTAGTGCTTGGCCAAAGTAACATGTTGTATATGTTATTTACATATTATCATTATCATCATATTAAATGTACTCAAAGTGAGAAAGGTCAGTTTATCTTTGGACTGCAACACAGGGTGATGATGATTTGATTCTTCATTTGATTTCTTTCTTTCTTCTTGATTTATTCCCAATGTTATGGTTTCATAATAATTTTGGAAAGAGAAATAATAAATTATTTTTTAAATTATTTATTATAAATATTTATTTGCAAAAATAGATCAAATTTAAATACACAAAGTCAGCAATACTGTAACCATATACTGTAGACCAAGTAATCCTAGAGAATGCTAAAAACACCCAAACACATGATATTTCAAATGTGTAATTTGGATCAAGCTCTATTTTGTAACTCTATATAAAATATACACAGTTGCTATGAAGTCTTATATTGTGCATGTGTGAAAAAAGCAAAAGGCAAACCTCTTTTGTCTAAGTTGTACATTTTTTGTGGGGGCAATGTCTAGAGGTCATTAGAGGAACTGCAACTCAAAACACAAGCTGCAGCTTCACCGTTAGCTGTGGTTGTTGCCTTAACAAGCAACTTATCCACAATGTGCACTACTCTGAGAAAAATCTGTATAACCCATTCTTTCTTGTTTCCTGTTTCTATTTGACTGCATTCTATTTTCCGTTCAAATATTTTTGTGTTTACAGAAAGTTACTAAATCAGGATTGAGGAAAAGTTGTTTTAAAAATAATATTCTTAATTTTTAAAAATGTTATTTGTGAAACACTTTGCATTTATCAGCTGCCTTTGTCTTTTTGCCATTTTGTGAAATTTAAATGAGAATGAAGACAGATTTCAATGAACTCATTTTTAATCTGTAGAGGTTCTTTATGAATGCACTTCCGTGATCCCAGCTCTTCCTACCTGTCCTTCTCTTCCTTGGGCTGCCGTTTTCATCTGTCTACACAGAGAGTATATTTGGCAGTGCTGCTTTTGTTTCGATTTACTTTTTTCCCTAATTTTCCTCCCTCTCTCCCTCTTGCCCTCTCCTATTGTCAGGATATAAAGGTAATTCATGCCAAAGATTTAATAAGGTCTTATTGCCCCAAAATACAGTCCCTTCACACTATATTCTGTTAATTATAAGTCTTGTTAATTTTGATTTATTTCCTTCTGGGTTTCTTTCCCCATTTTTTTTTTGTTTCTCATTTGCATTCAGTCTTTCTCAGTGTATATGGTTTTGTATTGTCATATTGTGTTATAATTTCTTTATTTCTGCAGTCTGTTTATTTTTGTGTTTTTCTGGTTACATCATTATTGTCCCCCTATTGATTCTCACACAACAAAAACACAAATGAAGATGCACTTGAACACACACACACAAAAATGGAAATGCATTTATACACACACAAACCCCAAATCTGTGATTCATGTTTTGTCTTGCATCCAGAAGCCTGACATATGTATGTGTTAATTTAGCCAGCTCTTCTCTGTCCTCTTTTTATCTATCTTCTCTTTGCGGGCTCTCTCTAATTGTGTTTCTCTTTTCCCTCCTCACTACCCATCTCTCCATCTTTACCTCCGTCTCTCAGCTGGGCTTTGCTTGGTTCTGACCCTCACTATTTATTAATTGGTCTATCTGATTGCCAGCCTTACTGTCTATTCTGTGATTGGGGAATGTCTAACAGAGGCATAAAGTATAGCCTTTGGAGGCATGCAATCTAGACCACCAAGTCCTCCCTATACTTTGTGCACTGTATATCTGTGTAACTGTTGTGTTTTCACATGGATTTAACATGTGTGTTTTTTTCTCACTGAGTAGAGGCATACGACCAAATGAATCCACATTTTAAAGCAAAAAAAGGTTTTGTTTTTTTTAAGAATAAGTTGGAGTCTTTGTCAGCTTGCTGTTCAGGACTAAATTTCCCTCAGATTTGGTTCAACTTGGTAGACAATCATGAACATTTGTAATATCTTCAGACTGTTTTGCTATCACCTTTGATTTCGTTTGTATTCATCTTCATTTTATGCAACTATACCACCATCCTTTCTTTACACATAAAAATATATTGCTATGAATTAATTTCTGATACCTACCTAGTAGCCATTTAGGCTTTAAGCAGTCTTTATGGTTCATGTGAAACTACAACGTCAGTGCATTTCACTAAGGGTGAACGTCTGTGTCTGTCTGTCTGCTGGTCTGTGCCCCTTACATGTGAGGTAATGGATTGAGCTCTGTTATTTATCTACTGATCTGTCTTTCAGTCTGTCACTTCTTTGTTGGAGCAAGGTTCATCACACAGGGTGAAATGACTTTAACAAATATGGATTTTTGAAGTGATATTTTTGGACTGAAGCTGCTGAAAACTCGCATTTTGTGCTTGCATAAAATGCACATTTAAAAACACCTTTGCCAAAAACTGTTGTTGAGCATTTCCTTGAAAGATCTTCTGAAACAGCATTTTGAGCTTAAAAACATTATGTAGTTTGAGCTGTGAAAGGGACCTGTGATCTGATTTTATTTTACTAAAAGCTGATTCAAACCTGTTGCTTTCCAAACCACCCAAATTTTTAAGACACATAATCACATACCACTGATGTTTGCTTGAAACAGACATGCATATTTCACATTTGCCATTGGACACAATGAGATTCCATGAGTCGTGTGAAAACAATGTCCCATGCTCCAACCAATCTTCCACATGGACCTAAGTATACAGGATATAGTCATCTTTCTCTGAAAAGTTAATTTCTTAACTGTAAATGGGAAAGCTGGTTAGGTGATTAAGGAAACCTCATTTTCTGCTGCATGTATACATGGATTTCCTATGATTTGGTTTCACCAAGAGTTTAAGTGATCTCCAATCATGATCAAGACTACATTTCTTTCTACAGCAATCTTCATTGTTGTTTTCTTGGCTTGATGCAGGCCACTAATTTGACCCTTCTGATACAGATCATCTTCTCCAAAACCATGGAATATTGTATGTCTTCTGAAATGAAAAGAGAAATATTAAACACTGCAGTAGTTATCCAGTGAAGAACTCTTACTTCTTTGCTTAGTTAAATCCAGGTGGTGACTTTTTGACCAGTGTAAATGGGCCATATAAAGTCACATAGTTGATATGTCAAAATTTACCAATATAACAATCATCATTCAGCATGATGATGATATAAGGAAGATGGTACATTGCCATACAAGGACATTTTTCTATATAGACCACAAAACTGGTAACACATATTACTGTAAAAACATTTAAATTGTTTTTATTTAGTTAGTTTTTTAGTTCAAGACTATTTTTCCAGTAAACAGTAGTCTAAACTAGGCCACATGTACTGTACGTGTTTTAGTTTTTTTTTTTTGTGAGATGATAAAAATGAAGAATATTTCTAGAGTTGTGTAGAAGGATTTGACACAACACCTTCAATGAACCCAGGCTTACTTAATGCCTTACAAGGCTTCAAACCCACCAAGGGCTGTTTGACTTTCAGCAGGATATGGTGTCTATGGTGGTCTGAATGCTGTTTCAGAGGCTTTTCCAACTAGACAGGGAAACACTGAATATGCTGTGTTTATAGCATGGAAATGGTTAGATGTAAAATATTTTGATTATCCGCATCTTTCAGCGCCCAAGTACAGAAGTATCTTCAAAAATGCATTTTGGTTGAAACCTATTTCCCTGTTGGCCAGCCTGACCCCATCCCACTTCCTGACATTGCTATAACTTTTGAACTGTCTTTGTTCCTGTGCCTAGAGGGTTGTCCAGGACTCTGTAATAACAATGGACGATGCACTCTGGAGGCCAGTGGCTGGCACTGCATCTGCCAGTCAGGATGGAGGGGGGCCGGATGTCATGTGGCGATGGAAACACTCTGTACCGATGCAAAGGACAATGAAGGAGGTATATTTGTGAACCTACACAGTAACAATTTATAGTACATGCATAATAATCCTACAGTTCCATTGCATTCATTGCCCTTTTTTTATCCTTGCTGGACATTTGTCTATGTGTTGGAAAAAAAATAACTTTTCTTGCATCACCACCTTGATGATTTCACCATACAATTTTCCAACACTTGCATTTTTGGCCTATCTGACTAAAAAGTAACCCAGCTCTGTTTTTCCCTCTCTAAGTGGCCTCAGGATCGACACTGCTTTTGTAAATGTAATATTATCATTTGCAGTGTGTTAGGTTTTTTTGTTTGTTAGTTTTACTTTTCAAAGAATAGACACACATACACGATCGCAGGGTTTTATTTCAGATGATATCAGGCTCCTCTCACACTAATTCTGTGGATCACAAAACAGTGAAGACTTTATCATTACTTAAAATATATATATATATATATATGGGTCACAAGCCAGTGTCTTCTTGTGCCAGTCCCAAGACTTCCACACCGAATCTGGTTTCCATACCGGATCGGTCAGGACGTGGGTTAACAACGACCGCCACTGGTTCTGTTGACCTACAGGGTGCCCATGTTCTACCCCATGGTAGAACATCTTGAATGGAGTAGGAGTTATCCTGAAAGAGGAGTTTGTGAGGAATGTTCTAGAGGTGAAAAGAGTATCCGATAGGTTAATGAGTCTGAAGCAGGAAATTGAAGGCGTGATGTTTAATGTTGTGAGTGCTTATGCCCCACAGGTAGGATGTCAGTTAGAAGAGAAGGAGAAATTCTTGAGTGAGTTAGATGAAGTGATGCAGAACATCCCCAGAGATGAGAGAGTGGTGATTGGTGCAGATTTCAGCGGACATGTAGGTGAAGGGAACAGAGGCGATGAGAATGTGATCTTGGTCTTCAGGACAGGAACGCAGAAGGACAGATGGTGGTAGACTTTGCAAAGAGGATGGAAATAGCTGTAGTGAACACTTTCTTCCAGAAGAGTCAGGAACATAGGGTGACATATAAGAGTGTAGGTAGAAACACTCAGGTGGACTACATCTTGTGTAGACGTAATCTGAAAGAGATCAACACAGGATGGTGGTGTGTAAAATGTCTCTGGTGGTGAAAAAGATGAAGAGGACTAAGGATTGGCAGACTACTTAGTGGTGGAAGTTGAAAAAAGAAGAATGTTGTGTAGTTTTCACGGAGGAGATGAGCTGGTCATGAGGTGCTTCCAGATGACTGGACCACTACTGCTAATGTGATCAAGGAGACAGGTAGGAGTCATCCGGAAAGAGGAAAGTGGACAAGGAGACTTGGTGGTGAAACGAGGACATTCAGGAGTGTATACAAAGAAGAAGGTTAGCAAAGAAAAAGTGGGACCCTGAGGACTGAAGAGAGTAGGCAGGGGTACAGGGAGATGCAGCGTAAGGTGAAGGTAGAGGTGGCAAAGGCCAAACAAAGAGCATATGAGGACTTGTATGTTAGGTTGGACACTAAAGAGGGAGAGGTGGATTTGTACAGGTTGGTGAGGCAGAGAGATAGAGATGGGAAGGACATGCAGCAGGTTAGGGTGATTAGCATTAAGGATGTATTGACAGGTCCAAGGAGTGTGATGGGATCTTTGAAAAGTTGATTAATGAGGAAAATGAAAGGGAACAAAGAGTAGAAGAGGTGACTGGTGTGGAGCAGGAAGTAGCAAAGATTATTAAGAGTGAAGTGAGGAAGGCGTTGAAGAGGATGAAGAGTGAAAAAGGCAGTTGGTCCTGATGACATACCTGTGGAGGTATGGAAGTGTCTAGGAGAGGTGGCAGTAGAGTTTCTGACTAGTTTGTTTAACAAGATCTTGGAGACTGAGAGGATAACTGGGGAATGAAGGTAAAGGACAATGTAGAGAGGTGGAGGTCTGCTCTGGAAAGCAGAGGAATGAAGGTTAGCAGCAGCAAGACAGAATACGTGTGAATGAGACCCATGTGGAACAGGTTACAGGGAGTCGAGGTGAAAAAGGTGCAGGACTTTAAGTACTTAGGGTCAACAATTCAGAGTAACGGAGAGTGACTGAAAATAGGTGAAAAGGCTTGTGCAAGCAGGTTGGAACGGGTGGAGTAAAGTGTCAGGTGTGTTGTGTGAAAAGAGTATGAATGTGAGACCAGCGATGTTGTTTGGTTTAGAGACAGTGGCACTGCAGAAAAGACAGGGGTTGATGAGGATGGATAGGATCAGGAATGAGGACATCAGAGGGACAGCTCATGTTAGATGTTTTGGAGTCAAAGTCAGAGAGGCCAGATTAAAGTGAGCACTTTTCCGATAGGACTTTGCTTTGATGCTTTCTCCTTGACTTAGATTCTTGCTGCCTTGTACCTCACTTGTAAGTCACTTTGGATAAAAGTGTCTGCTAAATGACTAAATGTAAATGTAAAGTGGTTTGGACATGTTCAGAGGAGAGATTGTGAATGTATCAGTAGAAGGTTGCATAGGTTGGAGCTGCCAGGCACGAGGTGTAGAGGAAGACCAAAGAGCAGATTTATGGATGTAGTGAGAGAGGACATGAAGTTAGTTGGTGTGAGAGAAGAGGATGCAGGGTTAGATGGAGGCATATGATTTGCTGTGGTGAACCCTGAAAGGGAACAGCAAAAAGGAGATCAAGCGCACAACATCTTGCATTTTCAAACCTTGGTATCCTGTGGTAGAGTCCTGTGTCTTGTTGTACCATCCAACAAAGTCTTGGGGACTTTTTGCTATATATAGTCAGTCATAGCTGTAGGCATTAAATATCAAAGTGCTGGTTTTGTACATGACTGACAACTCCATGTGTCTCTTCTGACACGAAAGAGTATATTTAGCATCAACATGTAATAATGCCTAAGGACTGGACGAAGCTTTTTGATTCCTTGGGAATGAATATAGGCTTTTCTTTACTATTTTTGGCACATCCCTGTCACTTAGAAGTGTAGTTTCTATATTATATGTCACATATTTGCTAAAATATGTTTTGAAGCACGTGTATTTGTGGAATGGTTGTGTTTTATATTAACATATGAACCATATATTTTTGTATATTCATTCAACAACTTTGAAAATAGGCTCATACAGTATATGGTTACTATATCGTACATGTAGTGACTCTGCCGTTAATAATGAGGCTTCATTTCTTAAAAAAGGTAGCCTGTGGAAATTATCAAGCCATCAATTATGTTGCCGCCATGATGTGAAAGCACTGTACTAGTTTATGAACATCAGTTCTTAGAGGTACCAGTCACCTCACAAACCTCTAAAGTTTGCATACTACTGCTGTACTATTGGTGTTTTAGCCCATTCATCAAAATAATGCATTTTCTTCCCTCTCTACACCCTTATTCCTTTACATTTTTCATTCATTCATAACATCATCCACATCTTTTTTTAGTGATGATTCCTACTTCAGACAGTCATCTGTATTGTACTTAAATCTAGATAACACTAAATATGGCTTAGGTTTTCTCTGCATGAACATCTTCCTTATCAGTCCTCTATCTTTTCATCTTTTTTCATCCATTCATATCTCTTTATTACTGTCTGAATAAGCCTGAATTGTTAACATTTTTCTTACCTCATTGTATATTAATCCCTCAACTTCCCCATCACCCATTTATTCATTTACCCATATCACACAACCTTCTACATTCTACATCCTTCTTTCACAGATTTGGGAATATAATTTGTGTGTGCGCATGTTTTAGATGGTTTGGCTGATTGCATGGATCCAGACTGCTGTTTGCAGCCCTCCTGTCAAAACCAGTTATACTGCAAAGGATCACCTGACCCAGTGGAGGTGCTGAGCCAGTCCCCATCCTCATTGGCTCCTCAGCAGGTAAGGACCTCTGATCATATATAAAAATTAAGTAAGAACATAACCTAGTAACATTTCCTGGTAAAATCCGCTAACATCACCTTTTAGTATAGCACAAGATAAGAAGCAGGATCTGTCTATCTACTGTACTTATGTACTTCTACTTTCCTTAGGCTGCCAGGTCTTTCTACCAGCGCATTCACTTTGTAGTTGGTCCTGAATCCACCCATGTTATCACTGGAGAAAGTCCATTCAATAAAAGGTAATTTCATATTTTTTTATCTTGTAATCTAATCCCAACGTTAGATGAAGGAAAGTACCTCGTTACTCCTCCAATAGTAACTGTCATATAAGTGTGTAATAATATTTGTTTATAGTTTGCTCACTGTATCTCTAACTGACCAGTCAGCATCAGCAACCATGATTCCCCACCTGTCTTAGGTTTTCACATTTAATGTACAGAATATTTGCTATATCTTTTGAAAAAACAGCCCCAAACACTTGTAAAAATTTCCCCAAACTTTCCTCTGATCCCTTGAAATAAAATCATCTCAAGATGATAATCTTGTTCCTTCATATTAGTTTTTCTTCCCATCTGAATTGATGGATTGAGTCAAACTGAAGAGTATCTGAGCTTTGAAGTGCTAGAAGACAGGGTGTACGTAATAGTACATAAAAGCTTTGGCTTTTATTGAGAATATTTATTTAGGGTATCATGAGTTTATCAAGCTATGGCTGTATTTTTACATTGAGTTAAAGCAAATGTCAATTTCTGTTTTTAATTTCATTACTTACATGTTTTTAATGCTTTTGTTATTGCATGGAAAATTCAATTACTGACTGATCTCTAATGAAGGGGTGTGGTGGTCTGGTAAAAGACCATCCATGAAGGATGGTCCTTTGTTTTCTTGCTCATGTGTCCTCCAGACAGCCTCCTCACTTTTTCTAAAGGAAATAAGGGAACTGAGATACTGTTAATAATGGCAGACAGGACATAATTTCCAGGTCGACTGTGGAAAAAGAAGCAAGCAAAGAAGCTAATAGGAAGCACCCATGTAATTTTATACTTTATACTTTTTCTACGCAGATTTTTTGCTTTGCAACAATGCCTCTATTGGCCCAAAGGGGGCAGTAAGCTTATTCTCTTATTTAGTGAAAACACTGCACACCATATTTTCCTGAAATATGCAGTGAGGTGCAACTTACAGTCTGTCTGCAGTTTCCATTAAGACTTTTTTTTCTCCAAAAGATGCTGCACATGTAGGTGACAAGCTGCAAAACAAACTAAATTCTATTTACTTTCATTATACTGTGATTATAATGACATTTCAGACAGAGATATCTCAGAATAAATCTATCTTGAGGGCCATATACCATCAAGAAAAACAAACTTTTTTATATTATTATTTTTTTATACTAATTTGAATGAACCTACCCTTTACATGAGAGGGGGAGTTTAACTTTTAAGAAGCAACAAAGACCTTCTTACATGGAAAGATAACCCATGTAAAGAGAGGCGCTAGTGAACAAAGTGATGGAAAACCATGTCAGAAGTCCACAAATATGTGCACTGTCAGCTATGAATGATAAAATACCCATCAAGGTATAGCATGGGTCTTGTTTTATAACCAACATATGAAAGCTTTTTAATTCTGCAGTGTATTCTATAAATGAAATAATAAGGAGAGAATAAGAAGACTAATAGCAATAAACAGCATTATCTGGTTCACTTGTATGTGGATTATATAAACTGTGTTGTCTATGCAAATGAGTGTGAGGATACGCAGTCATGCTATAGTAACGTTATTGTCCCATTACAATGCATTCACGCTCACAGATAAGCATTTACCACCACAGTGATTGTTTCGAATGTTACCTCACTGCAGTCTAGCACTAGGTTTTTGTTGTTGTAATAATATTTAAATGTTGTACAGTAATGTGTTAATAAAATTAACCTATCTCTATTATCTCCCTCTCTCGCTCCAGCTTAGTGTCAGTAATTCGAGGTCAGGTGTTGACAGCTGATGGAACACCTCTGATTGGAGTCAATGTCACATTTGTCCACTATCCTGAACATGGATATACTGTAACACGCAAGGATGGCATGTGTGTATTTATTATTGTTTTTATTTGTTTATTCATAATAGCTTACATTTGGTTTTCTATGTACATTTTATCTGATATTTTATTTTTTCTCAATTCACTAAAATAACTTTCCATATGGAACACAGAGCTCAAATAGCCACCAATCATCAGTTGTACCACTATTTGTCATTGTCTCATAGTCAAACCAGAAAGCCCAGGTTAAAAAATAAACAAGACCATTTTCCCTATTGAATTCTTTGAACCTGAAGATAAATATGGAAGTAAATCAAAACACTTTCACTGGAGGCATAGGTTTATTAGTTTCTTACTTTTTTCTGCAGGTTTGATCTCCTGGCCAATGGTGGAGCATCTCTAACACTGAGTTTTGAGCGTGCTCCATTCCTCACTCAGTATAGAACTGTGTGGGTGCCATGGAATGTCTTCTATGTGATGGACACACTGGTCATGAAGAAGGTGAGTGGCGTCACTACTGTTTGTCTACTGTACACATTTGTCTGGTAATGCAGGGTTGTAAATGTTAATTAACAAGCTATTTTGACATTTTTACTTTGACTTTTGTTTTCTACTGACATAACTACTTGATTAGTATTTGGATGACATTCCTATCTGTGGCCTATGTTTTAATTACGTGTACATATTAACTGACACGTACTCGCAGGCAGAGTAATTAACTCAATCAATTAATTGTCACTCAGTTAATGAAAAGTCTAAGTGGCATGTTCTATGTACTATTGTTTCAGGAGGAGAATGACATTCCCAGCTGTGACCTAAGTGGTTTCATCCGACCTAGTCCAGTCATCGTTGCGTCTTCTTTGTCTACATTTTATAGAATTTCACCTGAGGATGGCCCCATCATACCTGAAACACAGGTAACAAATACCACAGAAAAGGCATCTTAGTGAATGTAGAGTAAAGTGTATCTCAAACAGTACATGAACATAAGCTTATTGTATTTGAAACAATAATATTGTATATAGTCAAATATATTGTGACAGTTATGGTTAGGCTTGTGTTGAGCTTTTAGGTTTAACTGCAAGAAAGTAGCACTTTACAGCTTTGTAGTACGATGACTGTGACGCAGGAAGGTAGAGCGGTTGTCCACCAATCTCACGGTTGTTGGTTCAGTCCCCGGCTCCTCCGGTCACATGTCGAAGTGTCCTTGAGCAAGACACTGAACCCCAACTTAGTTGCTCCCGGTGAGTGTTGGCCAGCTGCATAGCAGCTCCCCCATCGGTGTATGAATGTGTGTGTGATTGTGAGTGTGAATGGGTGAATAAGAAGCAGTGTAAAGTGCTTTGAGGGCCAATAGGTAGAAAAGCGCTATATAAGTGCAGACCATTTACCATTTACCATTTAGTAGCAGGATGGATGAAACTTCTGGATTATATTTCCCTAATAATTAGGTAATATAGGGTAATATTTAGGTAAAGGTAAAAGGTAATAGTGACAGCAATACCTCAGTTAATAGGGTAATAGGGGTGTATTATGTATTTAATACAACAAGGTAATGGGGCAATATTTCTTGAAAAATGATGTAACAAGGATATCATAATGACAATCAAATAAAATAATATCATAGTAGTTACCCAATTACAAGGTAATAGCATAGCATTAGCAATGGATATGTCTAGGTAATAGTAGACCAAAACACATAGGTAATAATGTGGAAACAAATCACCAAGAGCTGCAGTAATTACCTTGAAACACATCTGGAAGTTTGCTTGTAATCACCATAGATGAGCCATGTAAAATGTTCTATTTAGTGCTAAAGATGGATGAAACTTTTGGAGTTCATCTCCAGAAGTAAACTAACAACATGGTTGCTGTAAAGGTCTCAAACCCCTTCCTCTCCATGCCCTCTTCACACAATTTGTTTTTTAAAAGTTTTGTTCATTGCAAATATTGTTAAACTGCTATGCTGGTCAGTCAACAGTTCTTACTAAAACCAACCTATTAGGAAAATTGCTTTAAGTTAAATCAGCATGATATTATCTATGTATATGGTCTGCACTTATATAGCGCTTTTCTACCTATTGGCATTCAAAGCCTTTTACACTGCTTCTTATTCACCCATTCGCACTAACAATCACACACACACTCATAAACTGATGGGGGAGCTGCTATGCAGCTGGCCAACACTCACAGGAGCAACTAAGTCGGGGTTCAGTGTCTTGCTCAAGGACACTTTGACATGTGACCGGAGGAGCTGGGGATCCAAACCAACAACTGCGAGAATGCTGGACAACCCCTATACCTTCCTGCATCACAGTCGCCCCTATATAAAAAGATAAAATTAGAGGGGACAGGAATTATGAACCCTATTGCAGCTGTGGCTTATGATGGCCTCACTGCTTGGAAACTATCTTATCGTCAATAGTTATCACTAAATATATAACCATGAATATTATTAGAAACAAATTAAATTTTATTAACTGTAGCTCTTGCTATTTAGTTTCCACATTATGTGATTTTGGCCTCCTATGACTTAGATCTATCATTGATAATGCCAATTATGGTAATTACCTGGTGATTACTTGATACTTATCATAATATTACTTTATTATTTTCATTTGTAACATATTACCCTATTAAAATGCTATTACAGAAATGTGTGTGTGTGTGTGTGGTTCCTTATTACATTTTTCTAACCAGTCTAAGGTCGAAAAGAGGATAAAAGATGAAAAGCATGCATTATGTGTGTGAGGCAAGTCTGTGTGCATGTGTATAAGTGCAGATCAAAAGCTAGTGAATGGTAAGCTGCTACTTAGCTTTTGGTGGAGTCCATTAGTGAGGGGGCCAGTGAAAAGGGCAATCTTAAAGGGGATGTAATGGATCTGTAATGAACACTAAATGCCTGGCTAATGAAAAGGCAATAGTGCAGTTGAAAATATAACACCAGAACAATCCAAATGGATCATTCCCTGAGGAGCTTTTTTTACGTCCACCATTTTTTAAGGTCCACCTCCTATTCAAATGTCTTTCTTGACAAAAGTATTCAAATTTATTTAAAAATCTTATTTGAACTTTGGTGATGCCATACTCAGCTTATGAAGTTTATCAAAAGGATAATGTCATATTGCAAATGCAATACCCATTTTTTAAGTCCTTTTACTTTCAATAAAAATAATGGACAAAACATTTTTTTCTGAATCCTCTTCAGGATGTCCTCTTCCTGTCCATTTATGTTGAAGGCTTAAATGTGTCCAAGATATGCGCTGATAATATAAGCTAATTTAGGCTCTGGAATTTCCAATTTTTTGTGTAAAATGATCAAACCTAGGTATGGGTTGAAGGCTGTTGTTGTGGCTGGAATTAGTGTGGGTGCAGAACCTGAAGGAGAGTTTGCAGGATGTCTCCAACTAGAGAGAACTGCGAAATGATGGCTACCACCAGTAAAGAAAGAAGTAAAGAAAGCTCCATAATCCCTTATGGATGATGTTGTTATGGTCAGTAGCTTTGTCTGTGTCAAGGGTGGAGAGGACCTGTGATTGGGCTATTGTTTTAGAGACCAGGGAAGAAAACTGCCATACTTGAGGTTGCACTGTAAGGTTACAAGTCAGGTGGGAGTATGGAAATGTCTAGGGAGAAAGACGGTAAGCTGAATTAAGAAGTGATGTTTTCCATTGTGCAGTTCCAGGTGGATGTTCATGTCTCCCAGGATAATAAAAGGAATGCTGTCTTCACGGAAGTGGAACAGCAGAATGCCAACTCATTACAGAAAATACCCACTCTATAAAACCTGATGAGTTGAGCTCAAACAGTTCGGTTTAAGGCGGTCTGTTTCCTCAATTAGGTTTAAAACTTTTAAACTCGTTTTAAAACTTGTGTGCATTGTTTATTACAAATATTACCAATTATGCTTCATTTACTTATTTACCTTCCAATGAGATAAATGATCACAATCTAGTTATGACAACTTTAACCTCTGTTGGGGGTACTGTGGCGAGGGAAGGTAAAGGGGTCATCCACCAATCCCCCAGTTTTTGGTTCCATCCCCGGCTCCCCCGGTCACATGTCAAAGTGTCCTTGAGCAAGACACAGAATCCTGACCTAGTTGCTCCCGGTGAGTGTTGGCCAGCTGCATAGCAGCTCCCCCATCGGTGTGGGAGTATGTGTGTGATTGTGAGTGTGAATGGGAAGCAGTGTAAAGCGCTTTGAGTGCCAATAAGTAGAAAAGCACTGTCTAAGTGCAGACCATTACCATGTTGTGGTTACTTAAATCGATTGCATTAAACCATTTAAGTTGCATTAACACAACTTAAACAATTTATGTAGTTCAACAATGAATCATTCTAAATCACTACACATTTCAATGTGCAAACATTTTACATCTCTTTGTTTACAGCTCTTAATGTTACTGGTAATGTGGGCCTGGTGTCTCAGTGGTAGAGCATTGGGTTGGGATACAGAAGGCTGCAAGTTCGAATCCCAACCTACCAGGTGTGGTCCCGTCCATCCACTAAGGGCCACCCTGGTGCCTGTCCAGAGCCCGGATAAAATGGGAAGGGTGCAGCAGAAAGGGCATCCGGCGTAAAAACTCAAAGTACCAAATCAACGTGCTGAACACATTTTGCTGTTGCGACCGCTGAAGGGACAATTTTGATCTTCGAATAAAGTTACTGATCACCATTTATTGTTATGATTATGGTTATGGTTAGCAGCTGAAATGGCCCCTTGTTGAAACCAAACTAATTTGTGTGCCTTTAGTAATAACTAAACAACTAACAACAAATCAACATTCCCAGAAGAGCAAAACTTTCTAGCTACAGTTCTAAAGGCTCTAAAAACAGACTAAATGAGCAGACTTAAAAGAAATAAGCTACTTCTGAAACAAACTAATCTCAAACAGCAGTCATAGTTATAAACTTCTACTAACTTACCAAGTGGTGATCTTGAAGTGGACCTAAAGTTGACCGTGTCTTTTCATTTTAGGATTTCTTTGGAGCCTTCTCCGAAGTAGCATCACTCCAAATATTGCATTACAGTTCTCTTATAAAATCGTGTGCTAATTAATAACGCATTCAAAAATAATGCTTCAGATGTCACTGAGGTCAGTAAAACTGATGCTGATATATTTTGTGTGTTATTTGAACTTTCTGCAGGTTTTACAAGAAGAAACATCAATACCAGGCAGTGATCTAAAACTGATGTACCTGAGCTCCAGAACAGCAGGATATAAACCAGTCCTCAAAGTGACCATGACTCAGTCATCAATACCTTTCAACCTGATGAAGGTGAAATATGTACTATATCTTATGATATGGTACAGTATTATATGTGTAGAATTTCAGCTATAGGTCTCAGTTAACTAATCAGTATCAGTGAAGCCCCAACCTGAACTATCATGGACCTTTGGGTGTGGTTCTGTTTCTTCAGGTTCACCTGATGGTAGCAGTGGTGGGTCGCCTCTTCCAGAAATGGTTCCCTGCCCAACCAAATCTATCCTACACCTTCATTTGGGACAAGACAGATGCCTATGGCCAACGTGTTTATGGGCTATCTGAGGCAGTTGGTGAGTTAGTAAGGCTAAAGGGAAAATAAAATTGTTAAAATAAATGAACTAGCCTACAGTACTAGTTCCATTGTCAAGTAGTAATTACAACAAAAGCACATTCAATTTTTTTCAGATTTTTTTCAAAATGTTCAAAAGCAGACACCAAACAATAATTTGTCTAATTACTAAGGGGTCTGACCATTTGCGTTCTACAATAATGAACATTTTATAAGCACAGTTAAATTCTCAATACTTTGATAATGGATTTTGTGACTAAAATGAGTTTGCTACAAAACTTTGTGTTGTTTTCACACTTTACAGTGTCAGTGGGGTTTGAATATGAGTCTTGCCTTGACCTCATCCTGTGGGAGAAAAGAACATCTATTTTACAAGGCTACGAGCTGGATGCTTCCAACATGGGAGGATGGACATTGGATAAACATCACATCCTGGATGTACAAAATGGTAGGTGTCAACATGAAAACATTCTGCAGCTACATAATCACACACTCTCAAATAGTGTCTACACTGCAAGATGATAAAGCATAATGCTACACAGGCATTTCATTTTTTACCTAAATCTTTTTTTAATGTGTTACCGTTGGGGTTTAGAGTTAGATTTTGCTCCAAATTACATACATATCCTGATTACCCTTATTAACTTTGTCTGCATTATTAACTGATTAAGTTGGACAGCAATAAGACCAAGACAAACAGCAATTCAAATAGGAGTGGAATGCAGAGAGAGCAAGAGTGATCTTGAATTTGTTCCAGCTGGCCAGTGGTATTTTTCGCTGCTTTTCATCTCTCTGCATTCTTTTCTTTCTTACACATGTTCTGTGATTTCATTCACATAATCATTTCAGATCATCATTTGTTTCTACTTGTAACAAATGTTCAATCAAATTCAATCATCTGCCATCTAGAAGGCAGTGAAGCCCCTGGGTTGAAATACACTGAATGAATGTCCAATGCTAATCATAATCATCAATTTATTCAATTGACATAACTTTAATAAAATTCAACTTTATTGATAGAGCACTAAATCACAAGTCAACAATAGCCCAACAGATCCCCCTTGATCAAGCCCTAGGTGATGGTGAAGATGAAAAACACATTTTAACAAAAGAAGCCTTTGACAGAACCAGGCTCAGGCTGGGCAGCCATCTGCCTTGACCAGTTGGGCTGAGTGGAAAGTGGAGAGAGAAAAGAAAAGAGCAGCAAGAAGCAAATATATAACACTGGGCAGGTTGTTAGGGCCAATAACTGCACACTGGAAACACACAGCTCCAAAGGGTACAAAGAGAGAGAGACAGAGGGGGAGAGACACTCGTTACGCTTGTTGCCTAAAAGTTATGTCCACAAAATAAAAAAAAATTTAAAAAGTTACAACAAAACAAAAAATGTAGAAGAATATAAGATAAAAGTGAATTTACAATTAAACTGCATTTGTTTTCATATTTTTTCATTAAAAATGAATAGAAAGAAAATGTTCCCTTAATTAGTAACAGCCAACATCAATTTAATTTAATAAAAACATCATAAGTCATGTAAAACACCAGGTAATAAGACATGCCAAGAGAAATTAAGAAATCAAATTTGCAAAACTGCTGGTATGCAAGATCTTTTAAAAAATTAGATCAAGACATGACTTTGGTTAAACGTATAGTAATCCCAGATTCTGTGAATTGGGTGCAACCCCCATTGGTTTTTAGTCTATTTGATTTGAGCACCTCCTAGCCCTTACCATTTCTTTCAGCACTTATCTAAAGTGGGCCCCCTCATCTTTCTGAACAGGATGCTGTCAATCACATCTGCATGCTCAGCAGTGTAGGCAGCATCTTCCCTGAAACAGCTGGCTGATCCTTCAGCCAGGTGAGGGACTTGTGAGGGCCAGAGCACAGGGGACTGCACCCAATTAATAGAATCTACATAACCAAGGTGTACAATTTTACTGGGCCTAGAGACACCGATGCCATAAGAAGACATGGGAAAAACACGCCACAATCTAAACCCAAAAAACAAAAAAAACAAAAAACTAACAAGCAGCTGCTGAAAGAGGTAAACCAAGTAATTCCCACTGTGTGTGTTACATATTATTCAAGGGTGTGCATCGGTAAGAGTACTAATAAACCATTTCAGCTTAGGATGCGTGGAAGGGGGATTATTCTTGATGTAAAAGCACTGGAGAAATAATCTTGCCTAGGGTGCAGCAATTCTGCATTGCAATCCACATTCAGTAATTGCAAACATGCAGGGGAGACAGAAGGAGCAGAGACATAAAATACTCTCTTGGTGAAGAACCAACAACAGTGCAGGAATCTGCTCCAGTGGCTCAAAATGGGCCAAGGCCTGAGTTCAACATAGAAAGATTCCGTTGGGACCAGTATGCAGACCACAGGACACCACCTCCTCACTCCTCTCGATAAGCTTTATGATGGATGACTCATTAGATCTTTCTGTCAAGGTTATGGTTAGGGATGGACCCAAGAGTGGAGAAAAGGGCTTTTATTGACAGAGACTCCAAACAGGAGGGTACAGTAAACAGGTTCAGAACAGGTAAGACTCAGGCAAACTAACCAAAGGGACCAGAGCACGACAGGGGTTAACTTAATAGAAAATAAGATGACAACAGAACTAATGTCAAAAATAAAGGAACATAATTTACCAAAATTAGTACTACTAAGGCTCAGGGCAAAATAAGGCTGGGAAAAGAAAGAATAAAACCTAAACGATCACACAGGAGAAAACATAGGCTACTAAATAAATAAGGCACGGATAAACAAACTACTAACAGGTAAACACACATAGTAATGACTAAAGTAAACAGAGCACAACTTATAACACACTGGGAGGAAAAGATAACCACAGTAACAGAGTCGGCGAAGCACAGAAACTAACATAGGAACTAAGGGGAGGCAAACACGAACAAAACTGAACTTTAAGCTCTGGCAAACTGAAAAACACAAAGGCATATACCTCAAACACGAAAAAACCAGGACCAAACAAGCAGAGACAACTAGAGGCTAGATCTAAACACTGAAACAAACAAAAGGCAAACCTCAGACCAAAGTGGCAGATAAACAAGTCCCAAATAAAAAGTCTGGAGGGTAAGAGTTAGGTTTCCAAGAGTACAGAGTGTAGACAGGGGGGTATGAGGGGAAAAAGTGAGGGGAACAGGTGCAAACAACAAGGGACAACAAAGGTAATGCTAGGGAAAAGAACCAGGCACAGGAAGTGGGGAGAAGGGGCCACAAAATAAAAGTCCAAGGACAGCAGGTGTGTGAGAAAATGACACTTTCACTAAACCACTCATCACAAGACAAAATGATCACAACATAAGTTTTAATGGTTCTAAATGGTTCTTAAGCTATTTCCCCTCTGGGATTAATAAAGTATTTCTGACTCTGATAAATGCCAATTTCCTATCTAGCAGCTGGAGGAAACCGAGCACAGGTAGCCATGGACATGCAGCATGGATGCTGGGGTAGAAGCTGGCTGAGCATCCTGAATAGTGGCAAATACTTTTTTAGAAAAAACTAATCCTTCTAGATGGTCCCTCTGAGTGGCCAGACCTACAGATGCTGGTCTATCACAGGAAGGAAGCTTCCTTACTGCTTTGGAGAGCAGAGGGAGCAACATAGGACTCCCAAGAATGGCACACCCTCAACATCTAAAGGCCCGAACCAGTGATATCAGAATTACTGCTAGTCTATCATGCAATATCTGAATCAATGGGGTAAAATCATGAAGGAGCCATCAGGGCCAGGATCACTGCACAGATGCATCCTCCACAAACTGTAAATTGTTCTGTGCTTTTAGAGAAAAGCCAAATCTGTTGAACCAGGTCCAGGTGCAGGCATCAGTCTCCCTGGCACACCCATCACCCCAACACCCACCTTGATCTAGAGAAGGTGCAACCTGGGGCATCCCAGGAGAACCCCCCGCAATGGCGATTTACCCAGTACAGGAGATCCAGGCCAACAGATAAGATTTATTAAAATGCAATATTTAAAGGAAAGGTCTCATCTCACCTGGCTTCTTGGGAACCATTCTTAAACAAAATGATCAAAATCCTGGAGAATATCTTCTTTGTTTGAGTATATGCACTATTGCGCTAAAGGTTGGAAGACAGCGGTACACAGCAGGTTGTGACTCTTACAAATTAACCGGTCCATCTACTTCTATCCATCACGCATTGCCTCTGCAGCTCTGCATAAACTCAGGCACACACTGTCTTATAGTGTATAGTGGAAATTGAAGCTGCTGAAAGGGGGGAACAGGATTTACTGTCCCATTTGCCAGTTTCCAGTGCCGGGCAAACAGGCAGTGGGAGGAGAGGGAGCAACTAAGGGAGGTGGAGGGCCCTGCCCAGAGCCAGTTGGGGAAAAGCATGAGGGTGGTGGGAGGATGGTGGGGGCATGGCAGGGTGGCTGAACTTGTCTGCCCTGGTGGAGTTTATCGCAACATCCGGTTGCACCTTTCTCTCATATAAGAAGGAGTCAAGGGCCCCATCAGTGAAGGCATGTTTCATCCCATTTTTCACAAACTTTTTGAAAGCTCTATAACAAAGTTATATGACTATGGAGTGACCGTGGCTTGGAAAGGTAGAGCAGTCTTCCACCAATCCTGCACTTGTTCACTCCTCTAGTCACATGTCAAAGTGTCTTGAACTGAACCAGCTTAGTATTATCTTTGACATTTTGGTCTCAATATGTCACTTTTTTTTTTTTTTATTTATTCATTTATTTTCATATGATGTAATATATATGAAGGAATGTTGAGGAAACAGCTGTCACCAGCTTTGTTGTATAACGTTACCACGATTACAGATATTCTAATCTATTACAAGATGAGAAACCAAGGTATTGGGGAACAAGTTTAAATTCATTGTAGTAACACATCCACATATAGACTTTTTGCATGGGTCACAGTTTTTACATTTATAAAGATTGTTTGCAGCTTTTTGTTGTGAACACAATTTACTTTTGCTTTAAGTCTATGACATATGTTAACAAAAGTATAACAAAAATATATAAAAGCACGGGTTATGCTTTAATCCCTTCAGGTAACTCACCTTACAGAAACTGGTTTACTTGACAATAGATCAATATTTAAAAATGTATTTTGCAACTTTCAGTGGTACTTTGACTTTCTAACCACACACCCAATCCTCCTCCCTCCTTCTCTTTATTGCTGTCCTCTGTCTGTTCTACCCTGCAGTCGTCTTTAGCTTTCAACACCTTGTCACTAAATTCAGTGTGTTTGAGTGTTTTGAGTGTTGACTTGTAAGCGCTTACAGCAGTGACACTAACTATGCTCTGTACACATTGCAATCTTAACAATCACTACTTGTCATGGTGTAAGTCTTTTATTAATAATTCTGAGTTCCTTGAAACCAAACTCCATTCTTTCTACAAGCATAACAAAATGAAAAAAGTACATTTGTACTTTTTCTGTACCATTACAATTTATGTCCCATAAACAGTGCAATATGAATATTTACCTTTTGCCTATTCACAACCTCATGATCAATAACAGTGCCTTAGTTGTTCATTTAGCAAAAGTAGTTTTACAGCAGGAGGGTTAATAGCATAAATTTATTTTTTTGCTCACAGTTGCTGAAACTTTCATTTAATCATCATTAACATAATTTGAAAGCATAAACTCTAATTTTACTATAGATTTAGATTTTAAGTATATTAGTTACTGACAATAGTGTGGATCATAAAGGGTTTCAAAGGCTGAAACTTACTGACCTGTAGTGTTTGAGTGTTTGGTGGTGTTGGTTATAGGGGTAACAAGCACAGCTAAGCAAAACAATAGGTCAATGCTGCCACCATGCTGCGGCTTATTTAATTTGAAAAGAAAACTTCAGTGTTACAATATTCAACATATTTACCTTACCTCATATTTACCTAAATATATATTACAATATGTTTACCTTTCCAAAAACAAAAAGACAGGAGTCTGTAAAGGAATCAGAGTTTGAGTGGCATTTGAGCTGACACAAAGAAACATGGCCTAAAATAAGTAGGCCTAATAATAAATGAAACATATTAAAATAAATTTGGGATCAACAGCTTTTTTAAGAATTTTAAGTCTTGACTCATCAAGTCACAGGACACTTTTCCAATTTACAGTCCAAATAAAATTAGCTTGGGTCCAGACAATGCAGGATTGTTCCTTGGTGTATTTATGATTGTTTTTCTGCCTAGTAGAGCTTTAATTTGCATTTGAAGACGCAGCAACAAACTGTTTACTGACAGTGGTGTGGATAATTTATCAGTGTGGCTGAAATCCCGGTCTCTGGCCTTCTGGTCCTTTGACTGCCACTCTTGGATGTGGTAATCCAGATTTTACAATGTGGGATTGTACATATAACCAGACATGCATTTAAACAGACAAAATATAATAAGATAAGATAAACCTTTACTTGTCCCACAGTAGGGAAATTTCCAATTAGCAGCAGCACCAAAAGTGTGCAAATGTGTGTCAATAGTGTTTATCTTCTTTTCCTTTGGGCTGTTCCCTTTCAGGGGTCCCCACAGCGAATCATAAGCATCCATCTGTCCCTATCTTCTGCATCCTCTTCTCTCACATCAACTAACTTAATTTCCTCTCTCACTACAGCCATAAATCCTCTTTCTTCTTCCTCTAGACCTCCTGCCTGGCAGCTCCAACCTCAGCATCCTTCTACCGATATATTCACAGTTTCTTCTCTGAACATGTCCAAACCACCTCAATCTGGCCTCTCTGACTTTATCTCCAAAACATCTAACATGAGCTGTCCCTCTAATGTCCTCATTCCTGATCCTGTCCATCCTCGTCACTCCCAAAGAGAAGCTCAACATCTTAAGATCTGCTACCTCCATCTCTGCCTCATGTCTTTTCTTCAGTGCCACTGTCTCTATGCTGTACAACATCGCTGGTCTCACCACCATCTTGAACAACTTTCCTTTCATTCTCGCTGATACTCTTTTATCACACAACACACCTGAAACTTTTCTTCACCCGCTCCAACCTGCTTGCACTCACCTCTTCACCTCTTTTCCACACACTCCATTGCTCTGAACTGTTGACCCTGAGTACTTAAAGTCCTGCACCTTCTTCCCCTCTGCTCCCTGTAACCTCCCTGTTCCACCTGGGTCCTTCTCATTCACACACATGTATTCTGTCTTACTGCGGCTAAGCTTCATTCCTCTGTTTTCCAGAGCAGACCTCCATCTCTCTAGATTTTCCTCCACCTGCTCCCTGCTCTCGCTACAGATCATAGGTCATCTGCAAATGTCATAGTCCAGGGAGATTCCTGTGTAACCTCATCTGTTAGCCTGTCCATCACCAGATCAAACAACAAGGGGCTCAGAGCCGATCCTTGATGTAGCCCCACCTGCACCTTGAACTCCTCTGTCACACCTACAGCACCTCACCAACATACTTCTCTGCCACTCCAGACTTCCTCATACAATACCACAGCTCCTCTCTCAGCACCCTGTCATACACTTTCTATAAATCTACAAAGACACAATGCAACTCCTTATAACCTTCTATGTAGTTCTCCATCAGCATCCTGAAAGCAAATACTGGATCTTTTGTACTCTTGCTAGGCATGAAACCATATTTCTACTCACAAATGTTCACCTCTGCCCTTGGCCTAGCTTCCACTACTCTTTCCCACAACTTAACTGAATGGCTCATCAGCTTTATTCCTCTGTAGTTGCCACAACTGCACATCTCCCGTTCTAAAAAATTGGCACCGGTACACTTCTACTCCATTTCCCAGGCATCCTCTCACTCTTCAAGATCTTTTTAAACAAACTAGTAAGAAACTACTGTCACCTCTCCTAGACACTTTCCACTCTTCAACGTCCTCCTCACCTCACTCTTACTAATCTTTTCTTCCTGCTGCACACCAGTCACCTCTTCTACTTTTTGTTCCCTTTCATTTTCCTCATTCATCAACTCTTCAAAGTTCTCCTTCCATCTTCCCATCACACTCCTGTTACCTGTCTTCTTAGCTAACCTCTTTCTCTGTATACACTCCTGAACTTCCTTGTTCCACCACCATCTTTCCAGATGGTACACCGAGAATCCTCCTACCTGTCTCCCTGATCAAATTAGCTGTAGTGGTCCAGTCATCTAGAAGCACCTCCTGACCACCCAGAGCCTGTCTCAGCTCCTCCCTGAAAACTACACAACATTCTTCCTTTTTCAACTTCCACCAACTTCATCTTTCTCACCACCAGAGTCATTTTACACGCCACCATCCTGTGTCTTTTGCAGTCACTGATTTCTTTCAGATTACAACGTCGACACAAGATGTAGTCCACCTGAGTGTTTCTCCCTCCACTTTTATATGTCAACCTATGTTCCTGTCTGTCCTGGAAGAAAGTATTCACTACAGCCATTTCCATCCTCTTTGCGAAGTCTACCACCATCTGTCCTTCTGTGTTCCTGTCCTTAATACCAATCTTGACCATCACATTCTCATCACCCCTGTTCCCTTCACCAATCTGTCCATTCTGCACCAATAACCACTCTCTCACCTCTGGGGATGCTCTGCATCATTTCATTTAACTCACTCCAGAATTTCTCCTTATCTTCTAACTCACATCCTACCTGTGTGGCATAACCACTAACGACATTGAACATCACACCTTCAATTTCCAGCTTCAGACTGTAGAACATTCCTCAAAAACTCCTCTTTCAGGATAACTCCTACTCCATGTCTCTTCCTATCCGATCCATCCCATGGTAAAAAAAACTTGAACCAACCAACAACCAACTCTCTAGCCTTCCCTGTCATAGTCCAAACATTCAATGTCCCTACTGTCAGTCCTACACTCTTGGCTTTCCTCATCTCTTTCTGTCTACGGACACGCCTTCATCCTCTCCTTCTTCGACCAACAGTAGCCCAATTTCCAATAGGTCAACAGCACAGTGGCGGTCATAGTTAACCCGGGCCTAGACTGATCCGGTATAAAAGTCAGATTCAGTGGCAGTCGTTGTTAACCAGGACCCCAACCGATCTGCTATGGAAGTCAGATTCGGTGTGGAAGTCATGATTTGCATGTGTAATTTGGGATGTGTTTTACATCAGATGCCCTTCCTGACACAACCCTCTGCATTTATCCAGACTGCCAAGAAGCTCTGGCTTGTGTCCCTTTATGCGTCAATATGTGTCAATAATGTTTATATAGAATGAAAAACAAAAAGTCAGTATATAAAAACCTTCTATACAGAAAAAAAGAATATCAAAAATACAAATAAGTACTATTTTCCAATCATAAATTACAAATAAGTATACAATCATCAAACAAAAAATAATACTACTGACTAATTTTATCAGAATTCTTTACTACTATACATGTGTATATTACTCTTTGTATGACAACACTGGTTTGTTTGGGGTAGGAGGTGTGTGGCCAGATTTCCTTCCTTCCTATGAGGTTTGGACAGACTAGATCCTTTAAAGACATTTACAGTTGCTTGACTCCAATCACTATTACATTTGTTATTTTTAACAAAATCTGGAAATCTCTAGGGAAACACACAAGACACCCAAAAGGGCCTCACACATTATTTTATTTACAAACAGCTTTAGAGTTAAGTTTATATGGTTACCTTAGCTGATTTTTATTCAAAGAGAATTTATTATTTATTACGATCATTAAACTACAACTCATTCCCACAGACTTCTTAACAGGAAACTTACATGTTGCATTCTCTGTGACTACCATGCTGTACAAAAGGAAAAAAAAAAGTCTTAACGCAAATAGTTTTATCTATAAATTCTCTGTAATGATTAAAGGTATTTTAAGCTTTTTAGGGGCGTTTGTTGCTCAGTTGGTAAAGGCAGTTGTCCACGGACCACAGGGTCAGTGGTTCGATCCCTGGGCCTGGCTATGTGTCGAAGTGTCTCTGGGCAAGACACTGAACCCTTAACAGCTCCCCAGCTGTGCAGTGCCGGTCCAAGCCCGGTAGAAATTGGGGAGGGTTGCGTCAGGAAGGGCATCCAGCGTAAATCTGTGCCAAATCAACACACGACACTGAACTCATGGGATACGACAAAAAAACTTTCAACAGGATTTTAAATTAATTTGTGCAGTGAAAACACACACACATGTGAGCGCAGTATACAGATAAACTGATGACTTAAAGGTTCATCAAGTAATGTTGTAATTTGGTCATTAAACTAAACTAACTGTAGAAATAGCTTTAGATTAAAAGCAAATATGTGCCTGCACCCACCATGCCCATCACAACATTCAAATATAGGTAATATGTCAACGAGCTAAAATAATATCACATTGTATACCCCCAAGTACAGGTCCAAATCTGATTTTAAATAAAGGGACTATTTTAGAATGGCCACTGTGAATATAAAATGTCACCTCTGACATTCTGACATGATTCTTTCTGAATCACACCCAAGGCATTAATGCAAAGTAGAATTAGAATTAGGCTGGTTGTATTCTTTCTGGTAACTTTCTGTGCTCTTTTTATATCCATATTTTTTTCATCTTCACTCCTGCTCTTCCCTAGGTATTTTGTACAAAGGCAATGGTGAGAACCTTTTTATTTCCCAGCAGCCCCCTGTCATCAGTAGCATCATGGGTAAGTACAGATACAAATAATGTTCATAGCTTCACATTACATCATCCTTATTAATTTAGTTTGACCTGCTCTATTGATTAATGTATGAGACCCACAACACTGTCATGGGACTCAGAAGAGAACATTGTATTAAAAAAGGTTTTTCATCATAATGTCATTATTTTTTTTTACATTGTCCAAGAATTTGTCAAACAATCACATTGAAATACATACAAACATTTTCAGTCTTCAAATTTGCACTTATTTGGTTCAGTATCTGTTCTGTTGTACACCCAAAAAAAACAATCCAGATCTAGTTTCTTTAATATTAAATAATTCTTCAATTTCAGTCAATGATGCCGTACAACCCCGCTTTTGGCCTATTAAATAGTGTGTATTTTTACATGGCAGTATAAGGCTAAGTTGTATATGGCGTAGTTTGTTCTGTCCAGAAAGAGAGAAGAGGAGTTTGTGTGGAATGTTCTGGAGGTGTAAAGAGTAGAGGGGCGGCTGAAGCGCAGTTCGTAAGGCAATCGTTCACGGACCACAGGGTCAGTGGTTTCGATCCCCAGTCCTGGGGAAGAAGTTCCCCAGAAGAAGTGGGACACTGAGAGGATTGAAGAGAGTAGACAGGAGTACAGGGAGATGCAAGGATAAGATAAAGGTAGAGGTCCCAAACAAACAGCATATGAGGACTTGTATGCTAAGTTGTAGACTAAGAAGGGAGAGGTGGATTTGTACAGGTTGGTGAGGCAGAGAGATAGAGATGGGAAGGATGTGCAGCAGGTTAGGGTGATTAAAGATAAGGATGGAAATGTATTGACAGGTGCCAGGAGTGTGATGGGAAGATGGAAGGAGAACTTTGAAGAGTTGATGAATGAGGAAAATGAACGAGAACAAACAGTAGAAAACGTGACTGGTCTGGAGCAGGAAGTAGAAAAGATTAGTAAGAGTGAAGTGAGGAGGACGTTAAAGAGTGGAAGGACAATTGGTCCTGATGACATACCTGTGGAGGTATGGAAGTGTCTAGGAGAAGTGGCAGTAGAGTTTCTGACTAGTTTGTTTAACATGATCTTGGAGAGTGAGAGGATGCCCGAGGAATGTAGGAGAAGTTTACTGCTGCCGAGCAGGGAAATGTGCAGGGCTGTGGCAACTACAGAGGAATAAAGCTGATGAGGCATATAATGAAGTTGTGGGAAAGAGTAGTGGAAGCTCGGCTAAGGGCAGAGGTGAACATTTGTGAACAGCAATATGGTTTCATGCCTAGAAAGAGTACAACAGGTACATTATTTGCTTTGAGGATGCTGATAGAAAAGTACAAAGAGGGTCATAGGGAGTTGCATTGTGTCTTCGTAGATTTAGACAAAGTGTATGACAGGGTGACGAGAGAAGAGCTGTGATATTGTATGAGGAAGTCTGAAGTGGCAGAGAAGTATGTTAGAGTGGTGCAGGACATGTATGAGAGCTGTAAGACCGTGATGAGGTGTGCTATAGGTTTGATAGAGGAGTTCAAGGTGCAGGTGGGTCTGCATCAAGGATCGGCTCTGAGCCCCTTCTTGTTTGCACTGGTGATGGACAGACTGACAGATGAGGTTAGACAGGAATCTCCATAGACTATGATGTTTGCAGATGACATTGTGATCTGTAGCGAGAACAGGGAGCAGGTGGAGAAGAATCTAGAGAGATGGAGGTCTGCTCTTAAAAACACAGGAATGAAGGTTAGTTGTAGCAAGACAGAATACATGTGTGTGAATGAGACGGACCCAAGTGGAAAGGTGAGGTTACAGGGAGCAGAGGTGAAGAATGTGCCCTAAGTACTTAAGGGCAACGGATAAGAGCAACGGAGAGTGTGGCAAAGAGGTGAAGAGGCGAGTGCAAGCAGGTTGGAACAGGTGGAGAAAAGTTTCAGGTGTGTTGTGTGACAAAAGATTTTCAGGGAGAATGAAAGGAAAGATGTTCAAGACGGTGGTGAGACCAGCAATGTTGTACAGCTTAGAGACAGTAGCACTAAAGAAAAGAGAGGAGGCAAAGCTGGAGGTAGCAGAGCTTAAGATGTTGAGGTTCTCTTTGGGAGTGACGAGGATGGACAGGACCAGGAATGAGGACATCAGAGGGACAGATCATGTTAGATGTTTTGAAGATAAAGTTAGAAAGGCCAGTTTGAGCTGGTTTGTACATGTTCAGAGGAGAGACTGTGAATATATCGGTAGAAGGATGCTGAGGTTGGAGCTGCCAGGCAGGAGGTCTAGAGGAAGACCAACGCATGTAGTGAGAGAGGACATGGGAACAGCCGAAAGGAAAAGTAAAATAGTTTATTCTCTCCAGAAGTGCACCTACGGGGAGCCTAACCCTAGGTCTTGACAGGGGTGGAAAATCAACAGATGTCTGTGTTTATAAACCAGGTCTGTCTATGACAGCTGCTTTGTAGAAAGAAAAGAAACCATTTTTGCAGTAGGTAAAATGAATTTTACCATCCTCTTCTAGGAAATGGGCGTCGCCGCAGTATCTCCTGCCCCAGCTGTAATGGGCAGGCAGAGGGCAACAAACTGCTGGCACCCCTGGCTCTGACCTGTGGAGCCGATGGAAGCATATTCATTGGAGATTTCAACTACATCAGAAGGATCTTCCCCTCTGGGAATGTTACTAGTGTCATGGAGTTGAGGTAAGAAGTGGAGGAAGGAAGATGGCTGAAGCTACTGAATCATTGTCAGAGAGATAAAGATTTGCCAAGTGTATTTCATTTATTGCTGTTATTGTATACATATGAATGTTAGTGGATTTTAAAGAACAACCTTTATATATATTATGTACTATTATATTGCACATACAAGTTACAATGGTGGAAAAGTGCTCACGTAGTGCTTTATTGCCTATTGGTACTCAAAGCTTCTCATTCACCCATTTGCACTCACTCACACACACACACACACACTCTCACACCAATGAGGGAGCTGCTATGCAGCTGGCCAACACTCAACAGGAGGAACTAAGTTAGGGTTCAGCATCTTGTTCAAGGACACTTCATCATCTTAACAGAGGAGCTGGGGATCAAACCAACAACTGTGGGATTGGTGGACGACCACTCTATCTCCTGCGCCACAGTCGGCCCAATGAAATTCTTTCTCTGCATTTAACCCATCCCCTGGGGGGAGCAGTGGGCAGCCATGGGGCGGCTGAGTGTCTCTCTTAGGGACACACCTGCTGGGTAGGCTAGGATTTGATCCCCCAACTTCTGAGTCCCATACTGCTGCTATGATTTGAGAATATTCATTTGAGAATATCATTAGACCTAAAATATTTGTGAAAAGAAACTGACTGATGTGCCCTTAGATTTGGATGATAATCTAGCATCTGAATTCATCTCTCACTTTTCTGTTCTTTCTTTACTTAACTGTTTAACTCCATTTCATTGGGACCTTAAAGCAGTGTTTAAAAGCATAAAAGAAGAAAAGGATTCCTATCCCTTTGAAATGTTTTCTGACTTCTAAATGTTACTTATTTTGTAATAATGTTAGTAAGTTTCATCATAATACCTATTGAGTCCTAATCTGTCTACTAACTCTTGTTTCTTCTGTTTTTTCCTATGCCTGTACTGTAAAAAAGAAACAAAGATTTCAGACATAGGTAAGACTAACTAATGTGTAATCTTTTTGAAAATTTAACATTCTTTTATTCCACTTTCAGTTTAGTTCTGCACGTATATTTCATCCCTCTCACCTTCTCTTTACAAATATTTACTGTTGCTCATTCCAGGCAGCACCTGATTATACTGACGCCCAAAGCCCAAGATGGCAATACGTCAGCTCAGACAGACATTAGCAGGAGCCCCTAGAAATAAAGGAACACAGAGAGCAGAGTGGTGGTATGAGATGAAGATTTTGCCTACTGTTTTTCCTTCTTTCTCAGTTTTACTTTTTCAGTCTCCCTGTCCTCTTGTCCTTTCTAAATTCATCAAAAGTAATTCATAGTTGCAAAAGAGGATATTTAGGCAAATTAAGCAGAATGAAAACTGTTTCAGGCAGCTACCAAATATTCTTCAAATGTTAAGATTTAAATTACATTACTTAGTCACTGAAGGAATATTCTTTGTTGCTCCTGAAGGCAAGTAAAAATTCAGTATACCTTCATATTTTATTCCGAGCGTGGGTTCCTTTGTTTCTAATGGGCAGTGGAAAGACAAGTAAGCACTTTAAGAACTGACCTTTTCTTAAAAACCGAAGACATAAATGTGTACTGGATGTTAAAAAAACATTCAGTGTAGGAATTGTGGCTTTGTGCGTGTGAATGGTTGTCTGTGTATTGGAGCCTATCCCACGTGAGAAGACACAATACATATTGACTCCAGCCCCCCTGTGACCCTACACAGGATAAGCGGTTAAACATAATGGGTGGACATCTGTCTCAGTGGTTCCTTCTTTTTTTTTTTTCTGTCCTTGTTAAAGTTGAACAATTTTCTTCTATATCTGCTAATGTTCATGCACAAAGAAATATTTTGCACAGATCTGCAAAGCAATTAAATATTCCAAAGGATGTGAGCGTGAAGCCTAGCTCTAGCAAGAAAGGCCACTCTAGTATCATAGAAGCCTTGTTTTGTGCTTTTTGCCAAAAAGGACATACCTTTGAACACTGTAAAAAAAACCTCCATAATTCTTCTCACAAGGATAAGATGGGCTTTCTCAGGAGCAAAACCATAAACCAGGACATACAGTATGAGTAAGCGTTGTCAAGAGGAAGATCTGCTCAAGGAAGCACCCTACTTTTCTATATATAAGAGTCAAGGAAAACACACCTGTTAAGGAGAGGCAGTTTGTGGATGGCTATAAACAGGCAGTAATCAATTCAATTCAATTCAATTCAATTCAACTTTATTTATATAGCGCCAATTCACAACAAAGTCATCTCAGGGCACTTTACAGAATAAAGTCAAGATTATAAAAATGTATAAGGAGAACCCAACAATTCCCCCTGGAACAAGCCATAGGCAACAGTGGAGAGGAAAAACTCCCTTTAACGGAAGAAACCTCCAGCAGAACCAGGCTCAGGGTGGACGACCATCTGCCTTGACCGGTTGGGGTGAGTGGAAAGGGGAGAGAGAAAAGAACAGAGCAACAAAAAGCAACAACAAAACATCGGGCAAATTGGTAGGACCAGTAGCTGCACGCTGGAAGACACACAGCTTCAAAGCTGGGGGACACCTGCAGAAAGGGACAGAGAGAGGGGGACAGAGACAACTACGGGAGAGAACACACAGAGTTAATGACATACAGTGGTGACAATTGTGGGGTGAGAGGAGAGATGGTCAAGAGGAGGAAAGGAGCTCAGTGCATCAGCGGACTTGTGAACAGCAGACATAATCAACACTTGGATACTGGGCCTGGGAGCACTGAGGACATTCTTGCCATAGTTCCTGTCTGAGTGAAGGCATAGAAACAAAGAAATTACTTCATATGCATTCTTGGACTCTGGCAGCACAGCTACATTTTGCACAGATAAACTGATGAGCTGAATCTATATGGGAAAAAGGTTTAATTTCTCCTTACAAATATTACCTAGTAATATGGTAACAGAGTTGGAAGTAAGCCACCTGGAATCAAATAACTTCATAGAGCTAAATTAGGTTTTTTCACAAAAGGATATTTCAGATGACATCCCACGACAAGAAGATGTAGATAAGTGGTTGCATCTTAAAGGAGTGCAAATACCTCTCATCAGTGCAGAATTAGGACCGTTAATTGGAACTAATATCGCCAAGGCAATGGAACCAGAGGAAGTCATTCATAGCTTATAGTCAGAACTATGCTGGGATGGATGGTCAATGGGCCACGGAAAGGTGGTTGCAACAGAACCAAAGAGGAAGTAATGCAAGTTGAATGGTCTGCACTTATATAGCGCTTTTTCTACCTATTGGCACTCAAAGTACTTTACACTGCTTCTTATTCACCCATTCACACTCACTCATACACCAATGGGGGAGCTGCTATGCAGCTGGCCAACACTCACCAGGAGCAACTAAGTTGGGGTACAGTGTCTTGCTCAAGTACACTTCGACATGTGACTGGAGGACCCGGGGATTGAACCAACAACTGGGAGATTGGTGTAAAACCACTCTACCTTCCTGCGCCACAGTCGCCACAAATCGTATATCTGTTGCCAAGCTGGAAGACCTGTGGAGTCAGTAGTTTAAGTATGACTTTCGTGGTCAAGAGGAGGAGCAGGAGATGTCTAAGGCAGATTGTCTGTTCATGGATAGAGTGTCACAATCTGCCAGATTAGTAAATGGACACTACTGCAATAATCTTCCATTAAAGGATTTGGACATTAAAATGCCAAACAATTGTGCCATAACAGAACCATGTGCTGCAACTTTTAAGTTTCTTAGGAATCCCTCATTCAGGGTGGATTATATTGCCTTCATGAATGATACGATCACCAAAGGATATGCAGTGAAGGTTCCAGATAAGGACCTTGGCCACAGTGATGAAAAGGTTTGGTGCATTCCTCATCATCGAGTTTATCACCTTAAAAACTGTTGTTGCTTCTTCTCAGGGAACCTCATTAAATGAGCAGCCCCTTTAAGCACCAAGTACAATAATACGTGTTTTGAATAGGTTTCTTCACGAGCTTGTGGCAATAGCAGATGTGGAGGCTATGTTCCACCAAGTAAAGGTTCTGGGTATGTATGTGCCAGCCACGGTTTCCTCTGTTTTTTGCTTATGTTGTGTATTGCAAGGTTAATTAGATAAGAAGTATGATGACGTCAACAATGACATCATATGGCTTTGATGTTTGCCTTTATAGTTTGCCTTTGTAGTTTACCTTTTAAGTTTGTTGTCCAGTTGTGTTCTGTGGATTTAGGCATACTTTCAGAAACGTGTTCTGTGGATTAGATATACGAAATGGGTTCTGTGGCTTTAGAAATTACTTTGAAAAACTTGTTTGATGGAATTGTTTCGTGAACGTGTTTGTGTAAACATGTATTCTAGAATGAATCCGTTATCGGCTAAGTTGAAAAACGAGGAATGCAATAAATGTTCAGTGTTTACTATACAACAGTCCTTGAGTGAATAATTGTTGGACCATCAGATACGAGTAAGATTTAGATGAGAAGTGCCATCCGCATGGCAACTTTATCAACAGTTCAACTCATTAAATGAGTCTGTCCTTACACTTGCGTACACTTGTGATTTTTCTCTTTAAATGGGTTCAATGAAATCAAAAGGTTATACACTGTTGCCAACCTGTTTGTCATAAAGTACATAAAAACACACCCTGTCTCAAAGACAACATGTCTGTTTTTAGCGGTCTTACCTGTGATGATCTGCTGCCACCTATCATCAAGACTTCTGGCCAGAGTCGAATGGATATGTATATAATCATGCCTGTCTGTGTGATAGATGTTACATGAATCAGTGTGGCAAGTATCAAGAGTGTTTCGCAGACAAATTATGGCCCTTTACATCCACATAGCTCTGTAGTAAATAAACCAGATGTTAATACTTAAAGGTACTTGCTAACTTTCTCACCTATGTATTTCTTGAAGAATTATAGAAAAACCGCCCATTACTACTAGTTGTAAACTAAAACCAGTTTTTTTGGCTTTTTTATCATTTTATCTTTATTATCATCAACTCTTAAGTCTCCTTAAGTTCTCAATTATTGTTGGAAAGTAATTGAAATCTTTATTTGTAACCGTTTAGAAAACGATTATGCCTTCAATGTGAGTTTATACTGTGTCTTTTCAGTCTAACAGGTATTGGATCAGGCATAATTGAAGTGTCAACATAATTGAAGGCAACCATCCAACAATGACACATGGATAATTATATGTCATTGCGAGCACTGACGTGTTGTAATTAAATAAACAATACTACTAAACCATATTTTTCTCTTGTTTCTGTCCTATTTGTTGCCCTCCTCCCTTTTTGTCACCCCTGCTCTCTACAGCAACAACCCTGCTCACCGGTACTATCTAGCCACTGACCCAGTAACAGGGCAACTGTATGTGTCAGACACTAACTCTAGACGAATCTATCGACCCAAGATGCTCAGCGGTGCCCGTGACCTTATCAGTAAGCACGTGTTTTATTTTTCCAATAAAACACTTTTTTTAAGTTAAAGAAAATAATTGTTTCCATTGTTAGTTTTCATACATTGTACACATATGCACTACCATTAAAATTCAGCCAGGATAAAAATAAAAGACTGGGACTGCTGCATGATGTACTGTATGTTTGTTCAGGTAATGGAGAAGTAGTGGCTGGTACAGGTGAACAATGTCCACCATTTGATGAAGGACGCTGTGGAGATGGAAGAAAAGCTACAGAGGCACAACTACTTGGACCTAAAGGTACACACACACACACACACACACACACACAGGCAAACCACCACATATGGATAGTTTACATTTATCCTTGTATTGCTGAGAAGGATTTACAAGACATATTTCTCACCAACAAGGGTACAAAGTTTAACTTGTGCCTTTACTCTCATTTGAAATTTCTCCCAGCATTCATTAGATGTACTGTAAGGACTGTAAGCAATTTTTGTCAATAGAAAGTCATCATACAGAAGAATCGTGTAAAGCTGCAAAGCAGTCCAGAAATGTTGGAAGTGTCTAGCACTGGGCAATTGGTAAAAGCATTTGCAAAGTCTGGGAAGAAGAGTTAACAGATATTCTAGCAGCTTGTTTGAAGTACTTTTGACAGTGATTTTTAAAATATTTTTTTGTAGTGTAATTATTTCATCCAGTGTATTGAATGAATGAACGGTATATACCGCATTTTGAATGAATACAGTAATGATTTTACTAAATGGTCTGCACTTATATAGTGTTTTCTACCTATTGGTTACACTGCTTTTTAAAGACCCATTCACACTCACAATCACACACACTGATGGGGAAGCAACTATGCAGCTGGCCAACACTCACCGCGAGCAGCTATGGTAGGAGTTCAGTGTCATTGTGACGTGACTGGAGGACCCAGGGATCGATCTAAAGATCCTGGGATTGGTGGACGACTGCTTTACCTCCTGTGCCACGATCCCCCACAGGATAAGCCAGACTGTCCAAACAAAGTAAAAATAGGGAGATCTATAGTGACTGTGGCACAGGAAGATAGGAAGACTATTTGAGTAGTTTATAAATGAAAGGGCGCGGCAAACAGTCACCAAACAAAGGGTGGGTAGGGAGATATTTACAAATTTTATTACATAATTTAATAAAAAAATATATTTAGACCTCATTAAAATTCAACATCTTATTAACCTGATCACATTTTCAGTCTCCAGGATTATTGGTAAATCAATTTGTAATGGAAAATCAAGGATGTATAATTTTAATGCTTATGCTTATGCTTAATGCTTATGTTGTACTCATGGTTTGTGCAGGATGTTTTATGGGGATGTTGTGACACTTGGTTTGATTATATGTTTTTGACCTGAGAGTGCCTGTAGAGGTGAACAAGGTCAGCTATAAGGTTGACTGCCCATCTCCAGGTTGCACAAAGTTCCTATGTGCTTAACATATGTTGTAAAAGTTACCATAAAAGGAGAAAGCTGGAGCCAGCAACAGGAGGATATAAATTCATGTTCATGTTAAGACTTCAGAACTCTTGAAACTCTGTTGGTGGACTTCTCTCTTGCAAGAAAATAAAACCCTTATAGACATCCTGGATTCTTTAGTGATTACACCTGAGGTGTCTGTTATCAGTAATTGTTGAATTTTGCCACGACACAATTACACAACCTCTTCAAATATTAATTGTTCAACAAACCTTTTCTTCAGTCCTTGCTTCTTAGAGATACGATGTGCCCATGTCTTTATTTGGACATAGCTCACATGACAGAGTGATTAAGAAGAAGCTGCGAGCCAACATACAGTACCTTAAATAAGCTTTGTCACGGTGTTGTGGTCGCACAGAACTGCTGCGTTATAAGGGTGACAGTAGGGCGCAGTAACTGATAATAAAACATGGGGATTCCTTGGCTAGCTAAAAAACAGGAGGATATATCATTAAGCTGCTACCACTGTTCAATTATCCAGAGGTCTCAGATCTTTAGGCCTGAGAAGACCTCTAGTGTTACTGGTGAGGATTATATGCTTTTTGCATAAGTTAATCAAAAGCTGATAGATGGTAGTTGGGAGTGATATTTTCTCTACTCTTGTTGCATATGGACCTACCTCTTGTGCAGGTTTTACATTAAAGTAACACCGCTTATTGCATATGAAAGTAATGTGTACAAGTGTTATAAGTCAACATCCATGTTTTAGAAACGTGCAATGATATAATAAGTTGTGTATATATACAAATGAATACCAACATTGAAAACTGAAAAACTACCCAAAGAACAAATATGTGATTAGTTCCTTATAAATATTTCGGCTCTAATAAATAAAGTGTATAATAATCTTGGTTATTCTTGGTTACAGGAATTGCAGTGGATAAAAACGGAATGATCTACTTTGTGGATGGGACTATGATCAGGAAAGTGGATCGTAATGGAATCATCTCAACAGTCCTGGGCAGCAATGACCTGACCTCTGCACGACCTTTGACCTGCGATACCAGCATGCACATTAGACAGGTAACCTAACCTTTAATAACTTGTTAATCTACAACTGTCTATTTTGACCTGTCTAGGTCAAGGTATGAGCTATATAAAATTGGATTAGACTGGTTAATACTATGTTTATATATTGGCTAATATCTAGTATAACTCTAGCAGTCAGCATACTTTATGTATTTAGAAGAAGTTTATCAAAGACATAATACAGTTTGGCTCTATAAAATTTGTTTATGGGGTAAGAGCTGAAGTTTTCATACTCTTAAACAAGTCTTCCCATGGATAACCCTGTGCAGTCCTGACAAAATGTGAGTCAGTAAGTCTAAGTGAAAGACTGAGGAATAATTTAGCAACAACACAGTGATTTAATAACTTGTTAATAAGTCGTTTTTTTTTTTTAATAAAGTAAGATCAAGGTCTACATCGTAATGAAGATACCATATTAATAATTTAGTAGGCAATGAGTTGATGAATTAGTTCATGAGTATTTTTTAAATGTTGGTTTTCAATTAAGTCTGAGTCCGTACATTTCCATTCCTGAAAAAAAGAGTCATTAAGAGTAAACAAACATTGTCAGGATTCAACCAGGAGCCAATATGTCGGTTTTAGAATCAGTATTACCAGATATCAAACTATACCTACCAATCTCTATACATTCAGGTTCGTTTAGAATGGCCCACGGATCTAGCCATCAATCCCATGGATAACTCCATCTATGTCCTGGATAACAACGTTGTGCTACAGATCACTGAAAATAGACAGGTATTATTTATACCCATGTGGGCAGCAGTGCATGTTTAATGTTTGATAATGATTTATTATAATGGTTTATTACTACATCTTCATCTAGTTCATTAAATTAAATCATTAAATTGTTCATTAAATTGTTTACTTTACCATAAAAAAATTTGACAGTGTTGTTTATTCATTCGTAATTAACATCAGTGTATATGTGTTCAGGTTCGCATTGTGGCAGGTCGTCCTATGCACTGCCAGGTTCCTGGTATAGAATACACTATGGGGAAGAGAGCTGTCCAGACCATGCTTGAGGGAGCCACAGCTATAGCCTTGTCCTACAGTGGTGTTCTCTACATCGCAGAAACAGATGAAAAGAAAATCCACCGCATTCGTCAAGTAATCTTTGTATTCTTGTGCAGAAATTTTCAGATTAACTCCATTAAGATTGAACATAGCTGATATATTTACTATAAACCATATCATAAAAGTAGTCTACTGTAAAGTTTTAAAACACAAACCTATCTGCAGAGTCAATGGTTAGCTGTCACCACTTGGAAATTAAGCTGTATCCATGGTAGCGCACCCCCCACTTCCGCCCATCACCTTAGAAAAACATAGCTGGTGGAAGATGGCCAACAAGAAATTCAAAAAACGAAGCACAAACAGCTTCTGTAATTGGCTGCCACCGAACAGACAGTATTCTAAAATGACTTTAGCTGAATAAATACAGTTTGACAGTAGTGAATTTGTAGTGATATGTGAACATATGTATATTTATGTACTTCATACTTCTCTTGTCCGAGTTTTAATTAAACATTAATTAATTTAATTAACATTTCTGGCTATTACCTCACTAGGTGTCAACTGATGGAGAAATTACCCATCTAGCTGGAGCGTTATCAGACTGTGACTGCAAGGTACTACACCACCACTACTACTACTACTGCATTACATTTACATTTATTCATTTGGCAGATGCTTTAATTCAAAGTGACTTACAAGTGAGATACAAAGTAAGCAAAAATCTTGGAAGCGAGAAAACATTTAAGCAAGGTGCTTTGAGAAAAAAAAAAGTTTTATTTTCATGATATTTAAGTTCAAGATATGACAGGCAAGAAAAAGGAAAGGAAGTTTATTATTCTTTAGTTCACTGAAAGTTGTGTGTGATGTAGGAGCCATTAGAGCTCAGTGGATGAGGGAGATTTTTGCTTTAACATAGGAAAGTGCTGTTGACTTAACCATTCTGGGCTACAGTTTCTATCATCACGTTTTGCCATAATAAAACCTAGTTATGTGGTATAGATGTAGAAGAGAAGTCCTGTGGCGCTCACTGCGTTAGGAACTTGCCTCTGCCATGACACCTTGAAAGTTCATCCAGATAGCTAAGAGCTAAGCCAGGCCAGAGCTGTACCAGAGAGACCCATGTCAGAGAGTGCAGACTGAAGGATCTGGTAGTTCACTGTGCCAAAAAGATGTTGCTTGTAGGCGTGTTAGATTACATAATCCTATATCAGTACAATAGTGCAAACCCTGCAGATAGGGGATATAATTATATTTATAATTGCGAAAAACTATTTCATTTGTAAGAAATTCATGTTCCTGGCAGTGCCATCTTCATGATCATGCATAACACTTTCAAAGTAGTTTTTCTTTGATTTTCCTTTTTTTATTTTGTTTATTATTTCTCCTTCTGTCATACAGAATGATGCCAACTGTGACTGCTATCAAACAGGAGATGGCTATGCTAAAGATGCCAGGCTTAATTGTCCATCCTCTTTGGTGGTTTCTCCAGATGGGACACTGTATGTGGCTGATTTGGGAAACATTCGGATTCGAGCCATACAACGCAACCAACAACCTACTGGTATTTACATTTACAGTGCACATACACCTAGAGTGGACAGTCAAATGGCTGTCTGCATTTTGGAGAGTGTAAATAAAATAATTTATTAAAAAAAAAAAACGCTCACACATTGATAGTGACGATAGTTGTACATCAGCCTTTATTACAATTGTCACATTTTGGTTCAATTCATGTAAAGTTATACATGATGTATAATGTATACAGATACACTATTTAATGGAATGTGGTTGACATTGACTTATATTGTAATAGGGGGCATTGTGTTTGTACACAGCGCTGGCAATGTGGATTGTGCAGGGTTCAGATACTACAGATCAAATTAAAGTGTGCAGGTTTTTACAAGCCAAATGAGAGATTTTTTTGCTACCAAAAAAAACTTTTACCTCTCATCAAACTTTTCATTTAATCCAAAATGCTGCAGCAAGAGTGCTAACTGGATTAGGCAAGAGAGATCATACTCTTCACTAGCTTCTCTCCATTGGCTTCCCATAAAATCTAGAATAGAATTCAAAACCCTCCTCCTTACATACAAAGCTCTTAATGGTCAAGCTCCATCATATTTAAAAGATCTCATAGTTCAGTATCGCCTACAGGCCTACTTGTGGTTCCCAGAGTTTGCAAAAGTAGAATGGGAGGCAGAGCCTTTAGCTATCAAGCTCCTGTCCTGTGGAACCAGCTTCCAATCCAAATTTGTGGGGCAGACACCCTCTCTACTTTTAAGACTAGGCTTAAAACCTTCCTTTTTGAAAAAGCTGCTCAGTCAACCTGAACTAGCTCTTACTTAAGATGCTATTGGTTTAGAGTGTTGGGGGACTCCCGCAAGTGCAATGAGCTCCCCTCCTCTTTTTCTCTATACATTTGTCACCACTTTATGCTATTAATTTTGTGTCCTACCAATCTGTATAATGTTTTGTTGTTGCTTTTTGTTGCTCTTTTCTTTTCTCCCTTCACTTTCCACTAACCCAAACCGGTCAAGGCAGATGGCCGCCCACCCTGAGCCTGTTTCTGCTGGAGCTTTCTTCCGTTAAAGGGAGTTTTTCCTCTCCACTGTTGCCTAGGGCTTGCTCAAGGGGGATTTGTTGGATTGCTCCTACATACTAGTGTAGTCTGGACTTTATTATGTAAAGTGCCTTGAAATTACTTTGTTGTAAATTGGCGCAATATAAAAAGAGTTGAATTGCTAGTCAGCAGAGCTGCCCCAATACCCATATTTATTACAGTGATCAAACTCCAAAAACTCCAATTAATTGTACTGTGACATAATAAAGAAAAGTAAAAACTAGAAAATAAAGTAAATCATAATGAGTATCTCTGAATGACAAATTCTGTAACTGACTATGTCTTTAGGCTCTCTGGCATCAGGTCCTAGCTCCTATGAAGTCGCTTCTCCTGCCTCTCAAGAACTCTATGTGTTTGACATGAATGGGACTCACCAGTTCACCATGTCTCTGGCCACTGGCGACTACAAATACAACTTCAGCTACAGGTTTGTGTGTTTCAACACCAAACAAAAGAAGAATACATTTACTACACATTTGCACACATTTTCAGTAAGATGCATGTATATTTTAAGGTGGGATTATACTTCTCTATCAGTACATGTAAACGTAAACAGGGACCTACGCAGAGGCTAACACTAAGCTGCAGAGGCTCACAGAGGCCCCAGCATGCAGACCTCCCAAATCTCAGCAACATGTTGTGCCGAGATGTGTGTTAAACATGCTGATTTGATAATGTCGGGAAGCGGGATCAGGATAAAAAGGACCTGGAAAGTAGAATGTAAAATTAGAAGAAAAACATACTGTAACAGTTCATACTTGTCTAGATGTTCACTTTGCCTGTCTGATTTTATATAATATGTTGTTTTATATATACTGCTGCTCTAGTAGTTATTTTTGTATTGATTTTGTTGATTAAGTTGCCATCAAAATGAAATGTGTCATTATTACCAACAAACCTCAATTTCAGCAAAAGTAGGTATTTTAAATGTGATACTGCCACCTTGTGGAGGTATACGAACAGAATATACATGTATAATTCCGCCTTTATTCACTTCATTTTTTTACATCTTAATAGTTTTTTTCTGCATTCCATTTGTTTGGGATCTTTAAACTATACACCATTTTTATTAATTCCCTGCGTCTCAGCAATGAGGAAGATCTAACTGCAGTGACAGACAGCAGTGGGAACACCCTCCGTATCCGTAGGGACAGCAACAGGATGCCTGTACGTGTGGTTGCCCCTGACAATCAGGTACAATGAGCAAGCCTTTTGCCATTCAAATAAACTTTAACATGTAGTCATTTGTTTAAGTTTTGTGATTAATTACAACAAATTTTTTCAACATTTTTTTTTTCTTTTGTTTTGAGATCATAGTTTGATACTTTCATACTTACATTTAAATGCCCATATGGGTCATTTGTCCCTACCCTCTCATATTGAACTGTTTATATAGCTGCTCCACCTAAAGAGGCAGAAACTGCATGCCTTTTGGCACCAGGCAAGAATGGTCTTAAACGTTCTGTGTCTCATTTACAAGTGAACACATAAAAGGTTCAAAGCTGATTTTAAGTGCTGCATCTGCAAAGTCCAAAGAGCTGTCACTGACTAAGTGAAGTAAGGCTTCATTAGGCTGAAAAACCAAAAAGATACCCACTTGATTTGATTATTTCAGTCTGCTGAAGGTACACTCTAGCTTTAGGTAGACTTTACAGACCAAGGAGTTTAGATTTTATCTTTCTTCACTTCCATATTAAAAATCTATCAGTATTAACTAAAGCAATGGTTTTAGCAAGCTAAAACTTTTTCTGTACTTCTTTTTTTTTTTTTATTCTTAATACACAGTTGCTTCTCATAAATGGCACTATTGACAATCCATGTATGTATGCATGTATGTGTATATATATATAAAAAAAGAAGATTTAGCTGTCTGTGATTGTGTATGTTTTATGTGTTTAGGTAATCTGGCTAACTATCGGGACTAATGGAGGCCTGAAGACACTTACGGCTCAGGGTCAGGAACTGGTCTTATTTAGTTACCATGGTAACAGTGGCTTGCTGGCTACTAAGAGCATCCAGATAGGTTGGACTACCTTCTATGAGTAAGCAGCAATACTGTATTTATATTTTAATGCACGCCTGTAATGCTGTGTGCTAATGGATATACGGCTGTTTAATACATTTGGTCCCCACTCTGTGTGGGACCAGTGTATAAAGATATTAGCCTTTTGACCTTTTAAAATATTAGGTTTTAGTATTTAGGTTAGAATTAGGGTTGGAATCAGAGTTGGGGGGGAGTAATGGAATGCATAGTTATGGAATAGTTCTAGTTATGAAATGTTTTGTATTATTGAGTGTTTTTACAACTACAGTGACTTGTTTGTACAAGCATTGATTAGGCATATTATAGTAATGGCAATTAATGTCTCTTTTGATCCCATCCCTTTGCATCTTTACTCTCCTTGTAGCTATGACAGCGAGGGGCGCCTGACCAACGTGACTTTCCCCACCGGTGTTGTGACCAATCTCCACAGTGACATGTCATCCGGGGCTGTTGCTGTGGACATTGAGACATCAGGGAGGGACGAGGATGTTTCTATAACAACTAATCTATCATCAATAGACTCCTTTTACACTCTAGTACAAGGTAAGGTGATTATAGTATGTGTGTGTGTGTGTGTATGTGTGTGGCGGGGGGTTGATTTCTCTGACCTAGCTTTTGGCTCAGGTGAATGCACCATGTGACCACTGTATGTACTGAAGGCAAAAAACAAACAGAAGGTCTGTAAAATGCACTTCAGGCTCCCAGCAAGTTTGATCAAGCAATGTTTTGATTTAAAACAGATCTTTATCAAGCATTGTCATTTAGACATTACAGAGAAGAAAAGGCACATATAAGTAGAAACAGATACATCAACCAGGTGATGTCTATATACCTGGAAGTCAATCAACCAAGGAGGACCAATCAGAACAAAGCTAGACAGCACATTCTTACTTCCCTAAAGGGAGTAAGACATAGCACAGACATAGATATACTCTGCTATATAATCGAAATTAACTCAAGTGAACCAACACCCCAGTTTGCCAATGCAAAAGGTTTTGAAAGTCCTTCTGCATAGCTTCTGAGAACTCCTCCCACAACAGATTTATTCATCCACAATCACCCCAGCTGGAGCACTTCCAGCCTGCTTTAGGAGACGACTGGACCAACCATGCCCAAAATGCCACCTCCTTTATCCTGACAGCCTTTTTCAAAGCTGGTGTCCACCAGTAGGTCTTCAGGTTGCCACCACGACGGACACCAGCAACCTAGCTTTTGTATTTTAGGGGAAACACTGAGCATGTTGCTAATATCTGTAATTTTACGGACCTTCCAAAAAAATATTATTATTCAGCCATTCTGGATGGCTACACAAAGAAATGTCATTTACGTGATCGAATGTCCTTGGCGTTTGGGTTACACTGGAAAAACAACGTGTCTTTAAACCTGTATGCCACAGCCCAGAAGCAGCATATGCACTAATTACCAATAGAATCCTGTGGCTGCGCACTTTAATTTGTTTAAACATGACATAAACATACCGTATTGGCATCAGAACACCCAGAACAACAATATATTTTATTTTGACTAAAATAGTAACTTTTCTGAGGGCACACTTGTTCATACTAATTCTTTTTACTGCAGGAGCCCAGTGACATACAGTGTAAAATGCTCTGATGTATTTTTAAAATGAGTCTTCTTGTTTGCTCCTTTTAAGTACATAGCTGGTAAGTGTAATATAATTTTTTTGTGAGGGATTTTAATATATTTTTAGTTTATGATTGTTTTTGTTTTAGCTGTTTGGTTATTCTTATTCCTCTATTTTCTTCAAATGCACTTAAGTTTATATGGCTGTTCTCCTTGTTGCTAAAGTGCTAAACACCTCTATCTCATATGTGTGATAACGCAGACCCATCTTTGTCTTTGAACAACAATAGCACCTTGTTTTACAATTGATTAAAAAAAAGCTGTAGGCTACCTCATTTGCTTTCTGCCTCTATGTAAACGTTAAATGATTAAAAACTAAAATAGGGACGTAAATGTGGATTTGTCTTTAAGTGGATCCCTTGTGGTAATTTTAGATATTAGGGAAACATCAAATTTATAAAAATGAATAATGTCATCATTCTCATTATCCTTCATGCTTAAAGATTTTGGTAAAACAATTAAATACTTTGTCAAATGTGAACTAATGACCTAGTTGAAGCAGGGTCTTAAGTGGGGAGGTTGTTGTTATAGACAATTTAACGTTCATTAAATGGTTAATGTGCTAAATGACTTTATCACATTGTGTTGATTTGTTAGACCAGCTGATAAAAGACTAACTGGTTTTTTGTACAAACACAGCACAGAGAGGCAGAAATGAGACATAATCACCACTGAGTGATGTCTGCTTGTTTTTACATCAAAGTCCCGCATCATTTGAATAAAACTGAAACTAACGTGGACTAAAGTGGCCTGTACGAGTCTAAGTTTTAAAAATTCACAATTGCAGTTTATGAATCCGCGGCTTCTTTATTTACTTCTTTTGTCACTGCTCTGTTTCATCTGTCAGTCTATCAGCTGGGATTTATTTATTTAATTTAATTAAATTTTATTATTATTATTATAGTATCCTCATAAGGTACTGTGTACCCAACATGTAGATCAGTGCTGTTTAGAAGTTTATTTTAAACTAAGCTAATCAGAAAAACTAATCTGAAGCTGTTGTACAGAATTATCTCTGGTTAATAAATTACCATTGGGATCCACTGCCTGTGTTTAACAGTTTAATGATCATGTGTTAGTAACTAACCAGACACAGGAAAGGTGCGGGAGTCACCACCTGTCAATGTTCACAGCTTTTTCCAGCCTTTTCATTTAAAATTTGGACAAGAAGCAGATTTAGTAGGTTTCTACTTGTAAGAGACATGCACCATGTTAACTGGAATCAGCTGAGAGTAGAAACCTCCCCCACCTCACTTGTTTGTTACAGCAGCTCCTGTTCGCAGCTGAGGAGACAATCAGTCTTTTCTCCTGTATGTACACAGCTAAAATTCACAGTGGTAACTTACAAAATGTAAATGTAACTCTCAAAATTAATGTAACATTAATGTCTCTGGCCAAGACACTGAACCCCTAACAGCCCATTCCCCTCCCCAGCTGTGCAGTGCCGGTCCAAGCCCAGTAGAAATTGGGGAGGGTTGCGTCAGGAAGGGCATTCGGCGTAAAAACTGCCAAATCAACATGCGGACAATGATCCGCTGTGGTGACCCTGAACTCACGGGATAAGCTGAAAGGACAAAAAAAAATTAGCATGTTAAAGACAGTTTCTCTGAAAATAGAGACACACTATCTTGATCATCTGACTTAATTTCGTTGCATACTTTGTATGTATAATGACACCTTACCTTTAAACAGTTTATTAAGTGACCAGATAGAGAAATGGGTAACTGGTAACTTCAGCAGTGTTTGGACTGTACAATCTGGGATGTTTTTAGGGATGCCACTAACAGTCTGGATATCACACGGACACTGTAATGTCCCACATTAACTTTTGTGAAGACAGCATAATTCCATCACGCACCAGGGTGAGTTAGAGCAATGACAAACCCTGGTTCACAGCTAACCTCAGACAGCTGAGGTCAGCAAAAGAGGCTGCATTCAGATATGGGGACATAGACAAATACAGAGAGGCTAACATACATGGCAGCCTGCTTTAAGGCCTCCGCCACTGTACCAACCCCCAAAATGGCGAGGATCATGAGACTTAATGATTACAGACCTATTACCCTGACTTCTGTGGTCATGAGATTTTAGAACTTCTTCTGGATCCCTTGCAGTTCGCCTACAGAGTCAACAGAGCTGTAGACGACAGTGTGAACATGGCCCTACACTTCATCCTCCAGCATCTGGACTCCCCAGGATCCAATGCCAGGATACTGTTTGTGGACTTCATCTCTGCCTTTAATACAATCATTCCAGATCTGCTCTGAGACAAACTCTCCCAGCTAAATGTGCTTGACACCATGTGCAGGTGGATTACGGACTTCCTGACAGACAGACGGCAGTTCGTGAGGCTGAGGAAGCAGAAAGGACCGTCTGGTGTCATGGTGCAGCATGAACAACCAGGAGGTTAACACTCTCAAGACAGTTGAGATGATACTAGGTTTCAGAAAGGACCTAGCCCCCCTCCCCCATCATCCTCTCTGAGTTCTGTTGAGTCCTTCTGCTTTCTGGGCACCACCATCACCCAGGTGCTCAAGTGGGAGCAGAACATCAGCTCCTTCACCAAGAAGGCTCAGCAGAGGCTGTACTTCGAGCAGTAGCTGAAGCTTCACCTCCCTGTGAAGATGTCAATGAACTATACTGCCATCATTGAATCCATTTTCACATCCTCCATCACAGTGTGATCTGCTACAGCCACTGGCAGGGACAAGGCCAAGCTGCAGCGCATCATCCACTCTGCTGAGAAGGTGATTGGCTGCAGCCTCCCATCTCTTCACAAGCTCTACGTCTCCAAGAATCGGAGATGGGCAGCCAGGATTGCAGCTGACCCCTCTCATCCCAGTCATGTCTCCTTAAAATGCTTTTAGTGCCAATGGGTAGAAAAGTGCTATATAAGTGCAAACCATTTACCTCCCCTCTGGCTAGAGGTTCCCATCCATTAGGACCAAGACTTCACGGAACAAGAACAGTTTTTTCCACTTTCTCAAGATCAGGTTGCAAAGCTTGATTGATGCGCAGTGATAAGTTTTAACCGTGAGATGATCTGTCCAATCGATAATCCTCATTGTACTCTAGCTCTTTGTTTTTCTGTTAGTGATCTGCATTGTGGACATTACCTACATGAGTCCAGGGTCAGGTCTGTATATCTGTTCGTGCGTGGACTTTACACACCAGCAGAGCAGAGGTGGAGGTGTGTTTATTTGTGCTTTAGAAGGTAATCACAGTGAAAAAAAATTCTCAGATTTACTGCTTTACCCAAAGCTCCAGTTTGCTGGGCACCACCTAGACAGCCAGCGGTTGAATGTCAGATTTGTCAGGGGTCCAGAGAAAACAACAGAGTCCGACTTTGTTTTCGCAAAGTTACACACCGATTCAACATTAATTTTTGTGACCTCTGATTTGCGTAATCGGGCATCATTAACTCCCTTGTGAATAATAACCTTACTGTATTTACGTTTATCTTTAGCCAGGAGTTTTAAATATGATTCAACGTCTGGGGCCAGAGTGCGGCCCCGTCAAATGTCTATTTGACTATGGCCACTGGAGTTGCTAACTTCACATTTCTGACTATAGAGCTGCCAATTACCAGAGTTGGTTTCTCAGCGGGTGTGTCGCTGAGTGGGGAAAATTGATTAGAAACGTGAACCGACTGGTGGTGAACCTCGGGTGTCTGTTTAGCATTTGATCTCTTACGATCCGTCACCCAGCCAGACTGACTTCCCGGCTGCTCGGGAACTGCCCTGGGGACAGCTAACAGGGGCTGTGCTAGGGTGGCTCGCACCAGCTACCGGGGCCTGACTAGCTGTATTATTTTCCATGGTGCGGAGCCGCGCTTCCAATTCCTTGAGCCTCGCCTCCAAAGCTGCAAAAACCTTACACTTGTTACATATTCCATTATCACTAGAGGAGGCAGAGGAAAAACTGCAACATGAGACACACCATGCAAGTGAGAGAAGGGGAGATAGTGGGAGACAGAGAAGCCATTGCTTAAGTTGGGAATGTTTTGAGGAAGTAGCGTAGAAAACCTGTGGTGTTTATCTAGAATTCCAGTATTATCGTTGTGACACTGATTATCCCTAAATGAAGCATGTTGACATTTTGACCATGGATGCTTGCTTGGAAATCACAGTGTCATGTCTCTGCCTTTGCACTCCCACTCTATCCAACACCAAAACACCTCATACCAGGTTAATCTCTTGCTTCCTCACACAATTCAGCTAGCAACTGCATTCAAGTAGCAACAGGTACTTTATTCCTTGTATTTGTTGTCTGTGTCTGATTAAGCTTGAACTTGTCATTGCTGATGATTGAGCCACTTGACACTACGGAGCCTCCATTCACTTCAACTTTATATAGCGCCAATTCACAACAAAGTCACTTTACTGAATAAATTATATAAAGATGTATAAAGAGGTCTTGCCCTTTTGTTTTGCCAGCTGGTCCAACTTGGCGTTTCTTGCATCTATCCAACTTTGCAAAGAATTCTACATGGCCTTAAGGCTTGGCTTTGCCTGTTGTTTTTCCACTTTAGCTGGATCAGTTACTCCTTCCATTATTTGCTGAATATTAATCCACGTGTTGAGTGCATGTAGAGATGGTTTCTTACTAATATAGAGGCAATCTTACTCATATCTGATGGTCCAACAATTATCCATTCCAGTGATTGTTGTATGACGAACATTGAACAACTTAGCCGATAACAGACTAATTCTACAATATACGTGTACGAATAGCAATTTCATAAATACATTCACAAATCAATTCCATCAAACAAGTTTCGTAATTAATGGCTAAATCCACAGAAATGTTTTTATATCTATTCCACAGAACACGGTAAGAAAAGTGTGCATCCACAGCGACACACTTGGCTTGGCCCTTGGCTTCTACCTTGTTGCGGATCCGACTATCTAAGGCAAACTCCAAAGCCATACGATGTCACTAATGACACCTATACGTATACTTCCTAATCTAATTAACCTTACAATACACAACTTAAACAAAAAACAGTGTAAGTTAGTTCTGTAAGTTTTTTCTTTTGTGCTCTAAAATTAACGTGTGTTGGTCAGTTCCAGTTTCTCTCCTTTCATTTGTTATTAATTGTCTTCTCTTTTGTGGACACATTTATTTTCCTTTCTTTTTCTTTTTTTTCCCCTCTGAGTTCAGTTTAGGAAAGATTAATGCAGTGTTTTAGAATTGATTCTTTAACATTTACCACCAAAAAAAACCCTATTGCTATAATTTATTCATTACTTGTATCTTTGTCTTTATCTCATTTAGACCAGCTTCGTAACAGCTACCAGGTGGGTAATGACCATTCGCTAAGAGTAATCTATGCCAATGGAATGGACACACACTACCAGACAGAGCCCCACATACTGGCAGGTATGCAATTTTGAGCAAAATAAAGCATAATAGAAACTAATTAGTTTGTGTCACATGCTGGATTAAAGGGCATTATTTTTCAAAAAGATCCCATCACAACTTTGCATTATAAACAGTTTTACTTCTAAAAACTTACGATAGATAATTGATGACTATTTCCACAGTCAAAGAAGCTATTGGGTATGCATTGTAAATATTGGTTTGGAGAAACTTAAAATCTGCTGCATATACTCAAGACCACCAATTCTTCCTTTACAGCCCCCATTTAAATGGAAAACTGTATGCCAACACCCTGGATTTGAAATAAAACAACCAATATGTGCTTAAATTTGGGTTTCTTTCCTGGTGAGACTCTGCCAAACCTATACTACAGCTCTTTTTGGTGCTGTTTTGCCTTCACCAAGTGAACTGAGGTTTTTGTATTCCACTCAGGTTGTAGACTTGGCCACTGTAGTACACTGAACCGTATAACCTTAAAAAGTCTTGGGGTGCTTTCAAAGTTCTTGTCATTGCCCTAATAGACTGTGAAACATCTCCTCAAATCTGAGCAGATATTATAGCACAACACTTCAAGATACATCATCAAGGAAACCAGTTTCTTTTTGGTAGCCATACATGAATCCATCCACCACGTATGATCCAGAACTCATGATCTGATAAAAAAATATTTTTTTGGAGGACCTCCAATCTGGTCCTCCAGAATTTAAGAATAATTTACATGTTGTGTTAAACTGCCAGTATTATTTATTGGAAAACATTCTCTTGATGCTTGATTTTAAAACAAACACACCCACTTCCTGGGTGGTGTTTTATCTGACAAACGTGTGTTTTTCCTCACCAAATGTTTTGTATTATCTTTCTGATAATTTTGTTTTGGTTTTTGATGGCTTACTTCATTAGCAGTAACAGTTCTTAGAACTTTATATTGATGGTTACCAACAACAAATTCAAAAAGCAAATGCAACACTTAAAATCACCTTTAACGCTTTTATCTGCTTACTTGTAAATGAACTAGAAAAAGAGAAAAGTCAATTGTTCAAATATGTGTGAACCACCAAATTTGGGTGGTTATGAAAAACAATTAGCTCTATGGTTTGACCAATATTTTCAACCAAACCATTAAATTAAAGCTGACAGTCCACATGTACATATTGGGTCAGTGGTTCGATCCCCGGTCCTGGCTATATGTCGAAGTGTCTCTGGGCAAGACCCTAAACCCCTAACAGCCCATTCCCAGCTGTGCAGTGCCGTACCAAGCCCGGCAGAAATTGGGGAGTGTTACCATCCGGCGTTGTCAAAAAAGACAACATTTGTCATCAACACAAAAGAATAAGCACCAGCTGAGTTGTGTTAAGAGAACAGTTATGTTTGTTTGGGTATTACAGAGCTATTAATGCAGGTGAAGCTTGTATATCACCATTGATATTTGGAAGAGAAGTAACACTAGACGTTTGTTAGAAAATGGTGTTTTCCATAAAGAGACCCACCAGAGTTTTGTTAAGAGCTGGAGGCAGCACAAAATTTGAAGGAGGCATCTGCCTCATATGAATTTAGGAAAAACAACCTGATGTGTTTTAAAGCCTAATTGTTTGAGAAAGTTTGAGTTAACAGTTTAGCATGATTTTAAAAAAGCAAATAGTAATATTCAGCAAATGTCCTATTATAGTAATAGGATGATCTACAGATTATAAAAGTGTGGAGTGCTGTGGATAGTGTGATAGTTATATAATTGATTATTTGTATTTAATTTTTTATACAATTTTTGTTCTTCCTATTTTATTCGTTTTCCCCAAAAAATATTGTTAGTCCTTATATGTTTTTCATGCCCATTTGTAGGTGCTGCTAATCCAACTGTTGCACGACGAAACATGACACTCCCAGGAGAAAATGGTCAAAACCTGGTGGAGTGGAGGTTCAGGAAGGAACAGACACGGGGGAAAGTCATTGTCTTCGGAAGGAAGCTCCGGGTGAGAGCTCTCTGGGTGAAGCTTCAAAAACACAAGTGTAATTTCTTAACTGAAGAAGAAACTATCTTTAGACTGACATGCACAGTTTATTTAATGAATATGTATGCGGGATTTGGTTCAATGCTTGCGGACCACTGGGAAAGAAACCAGTTAATTACCTTATATTTTAACATTTAGGTTCAAAAGAAACCATTTAATTACCTAGAATGTGCATTTTATATAATAGGTTATATTCAAAAATTTGCATTTGCACTGACATGTTTTATAGGGACTGAGTGACAGAATACAGACATGACCTCATTAGTCAATCAGTGTATTTAATGACCATTATCCAAAATAATGTATGGGAATGATTATGCCAATGAACACTTATATATTTAAAATATAAAATATAACATAAAATACAAACATTTAAAATCAGCACAGCAACTGAAGAACAGGCCCCAGATAAAACTCATCTTCGACCACCCGCCTGCTGCTGAAACCCAGCTCCTTCATGATTGTTTTTCTTCTGGTTGCAAAGTTTATCAAATAGATAAATGATGGGTCTTGTTACAAAGCATTATGTAAAGCGTACAAGAGTTTCATGATGGATTAGATATTTGTCCAACCCTTCAGGTGAATGGTAGAAACCTGCTCTCTGTGGATTATGATCGAACACTGCGGACGGAGAAAATTTACGATGACCACAGGAAGTTCCTGCTGAAGATAATTTATGACACCCAAGGCCATCCAACGCTTTGGGTTCCCAGCAGCAAGCTACTGTCAGTGAACCTAACATACTCAAGGTAAGCCATTCTGGACCTGGGTATTTTAATATTTCAGGATATCCCCTTACATACCTATTTTTTTTACAGCAAATCGTGTAGTTTAATTAGTACAGGCTAATTTGTTGCGCTTTGAACTGAAGAATTGCTATCAGATCATCTTGTAGTGGAGATTTTTACATAATACATATGACAAAAATCTCAGTGACTGTACCTTTATAATTAAATGCAATTTACCACAACATATGTTAAATAATAAATGTTCTGCACATTTCTACCTACTGGTACTCAAAGTGCTTTACACTTCTCATTCACCTATTCACACTCACAATCACACATGCACTCACACACCAATGGGGGAGCTGCTATGCAGCTGGCCTATACTCACTGGGAGCAATTAAGTAAGGTATCAGTGTCTTGCTAAAGGACACTTTAAAATGTGTACAGAGGAGCTTTGGGATCGAACCAACAACTTTGGGGTTGGTGGATGACTGCTCTACATCCTGTACCACATATTCTTCCTCTACTTTTCCTTTATTTTCGTATATGTGTAAAATCAATGTAATGTTTATTACCAGGGTTATATTTATGGGTCACAATTTTGTGTGTTACTGGTATCGTGATGTTTTATTAACTTTAATGTATAATCCAGTTCAGTACACCACCAACATTCAGTAGGAGAATGAACACTTTGATGACAGTATCAGTTAAGTCTGATCAGTTTGGATAAAAAATGCAATGTTTCATTTCATCACACCATGCAAATGCGTGTTTGTTGACAGGGTTGTAAGGTCATATTGTAACATTGCAACATGCAGTTTTTAATAAAAGCTTTCATTGAATCGGGCACAAAACCATCTGCAAAATTCTGGAGAGACTGTAAAACACTGACACCCAGTGGTGGTTTGCATATGACATATCCAGACATAGACATTATATTGATGGGCTACAGACTTTTAAATATTTATTTATTTTATAATGTGTGTGTGTGTGTGTGTGTGTGTGTGTGTGTGTGTGCATCTGTCCAGTACGGGACAGGTTACAGGACTCCAGAGGGGTCCAACCACAGAGAGGTGGGAGTACGACACTCAAGGAAGAATAACTTCCAGAGTCTTTGCTGATGGAAAGATGTGGAGCTACACTTATCTGGACAAGGTACAGCATTATGCAATTATTACAGGCACACACACATGGGTGCACACACACAGACACACACTGTGTCTGTGTGTAGAATAGAACTGGGAACTTGTTTAGCAGACTTTTTCCAAGGCTTTGAATAAAAGGACAGGGAAAAAATAGATTTTTATCTTGAATGTGAATTGGAAGATGCTTATGTTGCAGAATTGAGACGTAAACATGATGTTCCAGAATAGTAAAATGTTTAAGTTTCCCATGTTTCCTATTTCTTTTATATGGACAAATATAGCTGGAAGAAAGGAGTTTCACTTTAGTACAGACATACTATACATTCCTTCAGCTGGGAATGTAAGAAATAGCAAAGAAATAGCATTTAGGTTGTGCTTGTTTTAAAACTTAATCAGGTAGTTAGTGTTGGAAGAACACTTTCACCTTACCTGGCTGCAATTCAAAGTCTGTCTACACAATACACAATACTACACAATACTACATACTTCTGTCAGGGCAGTGGTCAGTTTATCCATGCGTATTTGCTTTCAAGTTGGTACAAGCCAGTGTCTTCTTGTGCCTGTCCCAAGTCTGGATAAATGCAGAGGGATGTGTCAGGAAAGGCATCCGACGTAAAACACATGCCAAATTCAAAATGTGAATCGTGATAATGACTTCAATACCGGATCGGGCCCGATTCAACAACGACCACCACCGGTGCTGTTGACCTACACGGTACCGTGGGGCGACTGTGGCGCAGGAAGGTAGAGCAGTTGTCCACCAATCTCACAGTTGTTGGTTCAATTCCCAGCTCCTCCCATGTCGAAGTGTCCTTGAGCAAGACACTGAACCCCAACTTAGTTGCTCCCGGTGAGTGTTGGCCCCATCGGTGTATGAATGTGTGTGTGATTGTGAGTGTGAATGGGTAAATAAGAAGCAGTGTAAAGCGCTTTGAGTGCCAATAGGTAGAAAAGCGCTATATACTTTTGGACTACTTTTGGTCGAAGTCAAAGAAAGAGAGGAGGAAGGTGTGTTCGTAAGCAGAGAGAGAAGAGAAAAGCTAAGACTGTAGGACTGACAGTAGGGACTTTGAAGAAAGTTAATTTAAAAAAGTTCAAAATAAAACATTTTAATGCACCAACACCAACTACAGATCAGCCAAATGACTCTTGGCAATGACAGCTACATAAAAAGTAATACCTAAGATTCAAGATGAGCTAATTTACAAACAGTAAGGCCCCACCAGATGTTGTCAAATATTCAGATATAAATAAAATTTCTGACATTTAAATAAAATGTATTTAAGAACACTTGTATACAAAAGTGTCAGCGTTTCTACCGGTGTTTCTACACACATACTCACACACATATTCAATCACACACATACTCACACACATATTCAATCACACACATACTCACACATCGATGGGGGAGCTGCTATGCAGTTGGTGTTCAGTGTCTTGCTCAAAGACACTTCGATATGTGACCAGAGGAGGCGGGGATCGAAACAGCAACTGGGGGATTGGTGCATGGCCGCTCTATGTCCTGCGCCACAGTCACCCCTGTTGTAAAAGGCAGTTCTTTCACAACTCCAGCCTTTTTCAGACATGCATGCATTCTTGAGGCATCACTCTCTCGCTTACAGCTTGTACAAAACGCTGCAGCCCGAATGCTTAGCAGTACTCGTAAGCATGAGCATATTACTACGGTACTAGTGTACCATCACTGGCTTTCGGTACATTTTAGAGTCGAATTTAAGATTTTATTGCTTTTTTTTTTTTTGGTTTGTTTGTTTTTGAAGACTCTTAATGCTCTTTTTATTTAATAAAATGATAAATTATAATTTTATCCTTATACTCCTGTTCGACCCCTCAGCTCTACTGATCAGCTCCTCCTGGGGCAGTTTCAGTCAGTGCTTTTTCAGTCATACGGCCCAGGTTATAGAATAGACTTTCTCTTCATGTAAGGCAGGGCCCAAGTGAAGAAGTTTTTAAATCACATCTTAAAACCCATTTTCATTCCCTGGCTTTTAACTCGGGCTGACAATCATTTTGCTTTGTCTTTTATTCCCTGGGCTTATTTTAATTTTATTTTTTCATTTATTTTATATATAGTATATATAGTTTTTTAATTTATTGAATGGTTTTATTGATTTTTCTTAATTGTTCCTTGGTAAATGGTCTGCACTTATATAGCACTTTTCTACCTATTGGCACTCAAAGCACTTTACACTGCTTCTTATTCACCCATTCACACTCACAATCACACACACATTCATACACCGATGGCCAACACTCACCGGGAGCAACTAAGTTGGGGTCATGTTTCTTTTTATTTATACATGAGACAAAAAATCTCATGTAAAAGCAAATGTGTAAAAGGATGTTTCATGTTACTGTGTAAATGTTAATTAATTGTGCCTCCATTGTGTGTTTCTACTGTTCTGACGGGATGTTAAATATATCTTTAACAGTCAATGGTCTTGCTGCTGCACAGCCAGCATCAGTACATCTTTGACTATGATGCTGGGGACCGTTTATCAGCAGTCACCATGCCCAGCGTGGCTCGACACACCATGCAGACCATCAGATCCATCGGATACTATAGAAACATCTACACCCCTCCAGAAAGCAATGCTTCTGTTACTGTGGACTACTCTGAAGATGGACAGGTGTGTGTTTGTGTCCTACCCCTGTAAATTCTGATAGGCTGGCTTACATAGAGGACAGCTTTAATGTAAAAGCCACATATTAATCTCACTGACATTTTAATGATATTAAAACTAACCTTTTCGTGTCTGCTCTTTTTTCCCTTTCTCTAGCTTCTCAGAGTTGCCCATCTAGGCACAGGCCGCTGTATACTGTACAAATATCGCAGACAGGTATGACTTTTGTGTTTTTATAATTGAGATGTATTTGTAATAAAGAGACCAATTTTAAATTCTACTAATTAACTGTAGTTTGTAAATAATAAATAAAATGTAAACAGACTGGAAGATTTTTTTCTTCAGATATTATAATTTCAGTTCAGTAAATCCACAAACAGTATGAATAGTTTGATATTGGTCTAATGTAGAAAAATAGATGTTATTGTTTCCCGAAATCCTAAATGTAACAAATATATATAGATGGGATAGATCTATCAGGGCTAAGCCAAATACAGCCCACTCATTGGAATCCCTGATGGACTCAAGGTCAGTGGTGAGGTGTTAGATCCAATATCCTATCCAGGTCCATTTTTGTAAACACACACTGCATTATCCTTGTCTTATCAGAACAAGCTGGCAGAGATCCTGTATGACTCAACACGGGTCAGTTTCACATATGATGAGACCGCTGGTGTACTTAAGACTGTCAATCTGCAAAGTGAAGGCTTCATCTGCTCCATCCGGTACCGCCAGATTGGCCCGCTGGTTGATCGGCAAATATTCCGCTTCAGTGAGGATGGGATGGTAAATGCACGCTTTGACTACACCTACGACAACAGCTTCAGAGTAACCAGCATGCAGGCTGTAATCAACGAGACACCACTGCCAATCGACCTCTATCAGTTTGATGATATATCTGGGAAGGTGGAGCAGTTTGGGAAGTTTGGAGTCATCTACTATGATATAAATCAGGTATGATGGAGATGGTAAGATATGATAGGCAGCATAGTCAAATTGTCCTTTAATGAATATGTAAAAAATTATCTTCATAAGATGGATCTTATTAAAGTTAATGAGCTGTTTAGTGGGACTAATAGTGATACCTATTTTCATACATTAGAGGCATAGTATTAAAAGCACCTAGGGGCTTTAGTTGTGGTTTATGGATAATAATAATTCAAGGTAGCAATAGTACATCTCTTTATGCAGCACTGAGTACTCAGCAGTTGGTGGGCCAGGTGTACTCGGACAACACAACCCAAAAATTTCTCAAATGAGAACTTCTTCACCTCACTGAGTGTGTGTGTGTGTGTGTTGAAAGCTTAACAAATAGCTGTAGTCAAAATGTAACTTTCAAATCAACTCTTATGACTCTTGATAAACACAGGCCGTGAGCTATTGATTTGAAATGTTAAAAAACAACTGGTTATTGTGTTTCTTTCTACAAAGCAGAAAACTTCCTGGAAGTTGTTTATCTTTAACGCTCTGTTAGTTAGCACAGACAGCATAGTCACCGGTCCATCTGTTTAAATGTGATTATCAGGGCAGTGTACAAAGTAGACTGATGATGATTTTCTCAACTTATCTTCCCTTGGTTTTAGATTATCTCCACAGCAGTGATGACCTACACCAAACACTTTGACCAGCATGGCCGCATAAAGGAGATACAGTATGAAATCTTCAGGTCTCTAATGTACTGGATTACTATTCAGTACGACAACATGGGGCGAGTGACCAAGCGTGAGATCAAGATTGGACCATTCGCCAACACAACCAAATATGGCTATGAATATGATGTTGATGGACAGCTACAGACAGTCTCCCTCAATGAGAAGATTATGTGGAGGTATAAAGTTATACTATTAAACTGAAAAACACCAAATGATTACAAATGTCTCAATCAAGATTATTTTGTCTAAAATCCCAATCCTTTAATATATGGGTTTCTGCCAAAGCCGATGTGATATTTGAAATTTACAATAATATAGTATTGCTGTCCAAAGTCTGAGATAAAGAAGAGAGGAAGAGCCTGTTGATCTCAAAGGCTAGTTTATTATTATTATTATTATTATTATATTATTATTAGGTAAATTAAAGCTCAACCTATAGATAAAAAATAAAATTATATGTGACAGGTGAAAAGAAGACATCGACACTTGTTTAACAGGTGTTTGATAAATTGTTCAAACTGTCCACATTATTTTCACATTCCTAATTATTTCCATAGTCCACACACTGTTCAACAAGCACTGTGGTCAACTCAGGTACAATATGACCTCTTTTCTCTCCTGTGTCTATAAGTAGCTCACCCCTCCCATTCCAATTGTAAACATAGAGCCCAAACAATATTAATGGTAATGAAGTACAACTAGAATATGGTTTATTATTGTGTATACCAATTCTGTGTTAAATAGGTGGATTTGCACCAATAACAGTGTCATTTTTCTTGCCTTTCAGGTATAATTATGATCTCAATGGCAACCTGCATTTGCTCAATCCTGGGAACAGTGGTCGGTTAACCCCTCTGCGCTACGATTTGAGGGACAGAATCACTCGCCTGGGAGATGTTCAGTACAGGCTGGATGAGGACGGTTTCCTGAGACAGAGAGGAGCTGAGATATTTGAATACAACTCAAAAGGTATTAAAAAGTATTTTATACAGCTGGGAGCATTTGTATCAGACAAACGGTAGACAGACAGTATTTTCTTTGTTATTCCTTCCCTCCGTTTGTCAACAATTTAGTAATAAGACAAATCAGGCAATTTAGATTTCATCAGGGAGTCACACAAACATCCAGGGAAACCTCTAAATGGTAAATGTTAAACATCAAGAAAATGCAGGCCTCTCTAACCTCCACATTGATCTGTGGGAGAGAGGTCACTGTTAACTAAAAAAAAAAACGGTAAGGTTTCCCTCAGTTTTGTCAATACATACCTTGACAATCCTCAAACTATAAAAGAAAAAACTTTGTATTGATAGATGAGTCAAAAGTAGAAAAGGGCCCATTACAGTACATATGACTCGCCATATTCACTGTCTATTCAATTTACTAGAAATTCTGAGGGACAGTGTCCTCTCAGAATCAAAGTTCAATTGGATTATACAGTAACAAAATCAGTACTTGATTTAACTTTTTTGCTTACAAGCCACTGTGGTAGTTGTTTTCCAAAGTTACTAACCACTCAGCATTTTCACTCGCCACAATGTTTTTGTTGTAGGAAATAATGCTTTATATGATTTGATTTGTTGTAGGAAATCATGCTTTATATGATTTGATTTGACTACGGTGTGCTAAAAATTACTTGATTGGATTCAATTCAAAACTGTTTAAAAGGTAAAGAATTACTGTAATATACATGAATCAAGAAAACATGAAATGTATATAAACACTTAATAGTTTAGCATACTCAGAGCAATTAGCAATTTGTGGACAACCTATGTTAACAAATATAATAAGAGCAGATGGAGACGATGGGCAGTGCTGAATATACAGTCTTTCCCGCCTGTTCATGCTTGCTTATAAGGTGAAATGACTTTTAGAGCTTCTTTCTTGGCGAGTTAAAATTGCGTCTGATGAAATAAACAGATGTGATCAAGATGTTTTAGAAGAGCTGCAGCTCAGCTGTGTGTGTGCACGAGCTGCCCTGCATTCTGTGACACAGAGAGCAGATAGCAGAGAAAATGTAGCATGAATAGTAATAGAACTTCATAACCACTAATCTCACTCCGCGCACTCTTCAAGTGCCAAGGCTGAGAAATGATTTGATATTCGTACTCATAACGGAACATAATGGAACCTGCATTAAACACAGGTACATTTTTTGTGGAGTTAAAGGAAGTTTGCAACAGCCTTAAATGTACTGTATAAAGAAATACAATCAAGTGTTACTAAATGAAGAGGGGAAGTAGATAAAGTCACTACAAAAGTTTGACAAATCAAGTAATTTCACATACTTCATTTAACATGCCATTGACTTAATGAATAGGATTTTTTATGCGTAACATGCTAAAATGTCCCCAATGGTTTAAGGTTTTGTTAGAAAAAAAACCCCACTAAAAATCTATGCCTCCTCTGGGGTCACCAAACTCTCTATAAAGCTTTAACATCTCACTTAATATCTTGAAATTATGCGCATCCTTTTCTTCCTTTTTTATCATCTGAACTCAGGTCTTCTGGTTCGTGTCTACAGTAAAGCAGCCAGCTGGACCATCCAGTACCGTTACGATGGTCTGGGCCGACGTGTGGCATCTAGAAACAGTCTGGGCCAACACCTGCAGTTTTTCTATGCCGACCTGAACTACCCTACAAGGATCACCCATGTCTATAACCACTCCAGCTCAGAGATCACATCCTTTTACTATGATCTGCAGGTAGAGATGCACTGGAAAAATCATAGCATTAATATTATATTTAGTAACATGCTATATTTCCAAAAAAAGCTGGTTAAATTGAAAATGATTGCTTTTCTATATGTCACTGCTGTTTATAGTGATAGTATGTTTCTCTCCAGTGACCCTAGTATAACTATGGAAACTGCAGCTACAAAACTACAGCATCTCAATAAAAGAGCCACTTCATCATATAAAAATATTATCGCAAAAAAGTGTTTCTTAAGTTAAAGTTCACAAGATAAAGAACCTGTACCACAGCAGCTGAGGTGACATAGAAGAATTGGTTGTATTGCGGTGAATCAATTAGTGAATCAGCAGCAGCAAGACCCAAAATAGTTAATAATAGTGACATCGTTATTTATAGCCCTTCTGTTAACATTTGTGGTGTTATAGAACACAACAGTCATTAGTATTATTATTATTTTCATAAAAGGTGTAATTGCAATATTTACATTTTGCATAGGGCCATGTGTTTGCTATGGAAATCAGCAGTGGAGAGGAGTTTTACATTGCCTGTGATAACACTGGGACCCCACTGGCTGTCTTCAGCAACAATGGACTATTGCTTAAACAGGTATGTATGTGAATATTTGTGTTTCCTTGTGGTGTGAAGAAAGGAAGCCATTAGCGTGTTTTGTGTACCTGTTCAAATTCTATCAGCAAAATTGCTTTCTGTCTTTCTATTTTTGTGTGTTTGTAGGTGCAATACACTGCATATGGTGAGGTCTACTATGATTCCAACCCAGACTTTGTTCTGGTAGTTGGTTTCCATGGAGGGCTGTATGATCCCCTGACACGGCTACTGCATTTTGGAGACAGAGACTATGACATTCCTGCTGGAAGGTAGGGAATCTGTCACTTATTCACTTATTTTGTGTCCAAACATGTGTGTTGATGTAACAGGATGCTATGTCAGCTTTGTCAAATCTCTAAACAGTGTATTTCTTGTGAAGGTGGACCACTCCTGACATCAGCACATGGACACATGTCGGCAAAGACCCCCAACCCTTCAATCTTTATATGTTCCAAGGCAACAACCCTATCAGCAAGATTCATCAAGTCAAAGAATATGTCACAGGTAACAAGAACACATGTATCAGTATAAAAAACACACAGATAGTACCTTTTAGTTGGTCATTTTCTGTTTATCATGGATGTTATGTGGACATTTTTAAAATACAAGAAATGTAGTTTGGGGTATAGTTTGTTGAACCTAATTAGCCATACATACAGTATTTTTATGCTTTGAAGGCAGCTGTAGCTGAGTTGGTCAGGCAGTTGTCCACAGACCACAGGGTCAGTGGTTTGACTCTCAGTCCATCTGGGTTAAAATCTGTAAGGTAACTATATTCTTGAAAGTTAGGTCAAGTGAATAACATGGCTGAATTGGCTGAAGCAGCAGTTGCTATAACAGATTTCAATTGACTTTGTATTGAGCTGCAATATTCTGCTTTGTTTATTATGGAAATGGTGGATGTTATTAAAAGGCACAAGACAAAAAAAAAAAAAAACAGTACATAGTTGGTGTTTATTAAGTGGAAAGCAATATGCTGCATGCTTAAACTTACTGTAAACTTTTTTTTCCTGCTTTGAACTTTCTGCTCTGTTTCCATGTAGATGTCAATATCTGGTTGGTCACGTTTGGCTTCCATCTTCACAATGCAATCCCAGGATTCCCCATTCCTAAATTTGACCTGACGCAACCATCGCTGGAGATGAAAAAGAGCCAACTGTGGGATGACCTGCCTGTATGTATCTTAATTGCTGTTATTTAGAAAGAAGAAGTTATTAAAATCTTTGAAGTCACACAGAATATGGCACATATACAGCATGGCACAGACATCTGTTTTTCAGCAAGCCTTGCCTTTATAACAAGTGAGACAATTTCACTTTCTGCTTAATCATTAAGATTTGCAGAATTTAATTTTAGTTATTTGATTGTGACAAATACCTGAGGCTGTGCAGAGTGTGGTGGAGTACAGCAGATGATAGAAGAGCAAAACAGAGCAGGAAGAGGGAGGACTGGATTAGAGCAGAGTGGATTGATTTTGAGTTTCATGCCACCTTTAGTTTGAGTTACATATTGTAGCTATAGGACCAGTAACCCCCTGTTGTGTTAGCAGAAGCACTGAGCTGCTGCTGCACTGCTCAAACCTTCAGCATCTGGCCACACAGGTATATATAGTAGTCCAACTACCTCTGAACTGTATGTAAACTATTTGAATTTCTTTTAAGTTATTAGGTTTAAGTGTAAATGGTAAATGGTCTGCAAATATATAGAGCTTTTCTACCTATAGGCACTCAAAGCACTGCTTCCAATTCACCCATTCACACTCGCAATCACACACTCACACACCAATGGGAGACTGCTATGCAGTGGTCAAACCAACAACCGCGGAATCGGTGAACGACCACTCTCCGTTCCTGTGCCACAGTTGCCCCTAAGTGTAAAAAAGATTTAAATCCACCAGCGATTGGTTTATTGTTTCTTTGGTGATAATTACAATACAGTCATGCAGAACAGTGGTGGGAACAGTGGTGGGGTGACATAAAGGTCTCAGTAATTAATTTTCAATTCAATTAAACTTTATTTATATAGCGCCAATTCACAACAAAGTCATCTCAAGGCACTTTACAGAATAAAGTCAAGACTATAAAGATGTATAGAGAGAACCCAACAATTCCCCCTGGAGCAACCCATAGGCAACTGTGGAGAGGAAAAACTCCCTTTAAAGGAAGAAACCTCCAGCAGAACCAGGCTCAGGGTGGACGGCCATCTGCCTTAACCGGTTAAGGTGAGTGGAAAGTGTAGAGAGAAAAGAAAAGAGCAACAAAAAGCAACAACAAAACGTTGGGCAGGTTGGTAGGACCAGTAGCTGCACGCTGGAAGACACACAGCTTCAAAGCTGGGGACACCTGCAGAAAGGGACAGAGAAAGGGGGACAGAGAAGGACAAAGACAACTATTCAATTTTCAATTCAATTCAGTTCAACTTTATTTATATAGCGCCAATTCACAACAAAGTCATCTCAGGGCACTTTACAGAATAAAGTCAAGATTATAAAGATGTATAAAGAGAACCCAACAATTCCCCCTGGAACAAGCCATAGGCAACAGTGGAGAGGAAAAACTCCCTTTAACGGAAGAAACCTCCAGCAGAACCAGGCTCAGGGTGGACGGCCATCTGCCTCGACCGGTTGGGGTGAGTGGAAAGGGAAGAGAGAAAAGAACAGAGCAACAAAAATGTGTATGAATGTGTGTGTGATTGTGAGTGTGAATGGGTGAATGAGCCTGGTTCTGCTGGAGGTTTCTTCCGTTAAAGGGAGTTTTTCCTCTCCACTGTTGCCTATGGCTTGTTCCAGGGGGAATTGTTGGGTTCTCTTTATACATCTTTATAATCTTGACTTTATTCTGTAAAGTGCCCTGAGATGACTTTGTTGTGAATTGGCGCTATATAAATAAAGTTGAATTGAATTGAATACACCAATGGGGGAGCTGCTATGCAGCTGGCCAACACTCACCGGGAGCAACTAAGTTGGGGTTCAGTGTCTTGCTCAAGGACACTTCGACATGTGACCGGAGGAGCCGGGGATGGAACAAACAACTGTGAGATTGGTGGACAACCGCTCTACCTTCCTGCGCCACAGTCGCAGGAAGGTAGTTGATGCCGTTTTGTCAGTCACTCTTGTGCCTACTACTCAGCAGTTCATTACTTCAGATATGTCTACAGAGGCAGTGTTCGCTGGCAGTCAAATTACTGATACATTGTGCCAAAGGCTCCCTCATAAAGCACCAGCTACCAGTGAGACATTAGAGCCACCAGAGTTTGCTAATAATGACTTTTCTTTTCCCTGCAACCTTTCCTACCAACAAAAAAATGAAAGATTCACTAGCTGAATCTTTCAGGAAAGTACAGGACAGTCCCAGCATGCTTTCGGAGTATTTTGTATTCGAAAAAGGTCTCTTGTAAAGACAGTCTGATGAGGGTAAACTGCATGTTCAATATGAAGGATCAAGGGAAGCGTGGTGAAGGTAGGGCATACATCAGGTAATCTGATGCATCTCACCAAGGGCTTCATTGCACCAGGTACTCTTGAGATAGAACACATTGAATACTTTAACTGGCTAGCGTTTTTGGTGTGTCATGTTTAATTGGATGTTATAAATATTGCTAAGTCAAAAAAATTGTCAAAAAAAGCTAAAAGAAGAGATCATTGCCCTTCACAAACAAAAGAAAGGATATGAAAACATAGTAGTTCTGTGCCATTCCGTACCTAAAGGATAGTAAAGGCACGGAATGTTGCTGCTGTCACTGCTCTGTTGCTGTGTTTTTCTCCACCTGCCTTTTCAGAAAACTTGTTTGGAGTCCTTGTCTTCCAAAGTTTGAAGGTATTCACAAGTTTAAAATTAAAGAATTTGGTCATGTCCATTGGTTCCAAACCTCAGGCAGCCATTGATTGCAATAGATTTTATAAAAAGTATTAAAAGCAATCTTTGTTTGTAATTATATGTTATTGTTTCAATATTTAAGCACCCAAAATGGGGGTCGAATGAAAATGGCTCTAATTCCTCAATGTTTAATGCCACACTCTTTAAATCCCATAAATCAAAGCTGAAAGTTTCGTCTTCACTCACATGTATATTATAACACGTATGTGTTGGTAAGATCAAAGTTGGCTGATGGTTGCTAAATATGATGCTTACTTTGTAAGTGCGCTTACTTTGTGGCAAAATTAAAACATGTTAGTAAACTGAGACAACAAAAACTGTTTCACTCTCAACTCAGAGAGTGCTTCCAAACGTTGTGCAGCAAGGTATTAGGGTAAGGGGAGTTAGAATAAGGAAAAAACAACCCAGACACACTCATATTATCTGAGATTAGTTTACTTATTACAGTATATGTTTTCTCTCTCCCATAGTCTATCTCAGGTGTCCAGCAGGAGGTGACTCGTCAGTCTCGGGCCTTCCTGTCCTTTGAGCGCATGCCAGAAATTCAGCTCAGCCGGCGTCATTCAGACCACACCAAACCCTGGCTGTGGTTTGCTACTGTCAAGTCTCTGATCGGCAAAGGAGTGATGTTTGCTGTGATCCAGGGCCGTGTGGTTACGAATGCTCTCAACATTGCCAATGAAGACTGCATCAAAGTTGCTGCAGTTTTAAACAATGCCTTTTACCTTGAAGACCTACATTTCACAGTGGAGGGACGGGACACACACTACTTCATTAAGACCAGCTTGCCTGAGAATGATCTCAGTGCACTTCGGCTCACATCGGGCAGAAAATCACTGGAAAATGGTGTAAATGTCACAGTATCCCAGTCTACAACTGTAATGAATGGGAGAACGCGCCGTTTTGCTGATGTGGAGCTGCAGTACGGTGCTCTGGCACTGCATGTGCGTTATGGGACAACGTTAGATGAGGAGAAAGCACGAATCCTGGAACAAGCACGACAGAGGGCACTATCTAGTGCCTGGGCTCGCGAACAGCAGAGGGTTAGAGATGGAGAGGAAGGAGTTCGGTTGTGGACGGAAGGAGAGAAAAGGCAGCTGCTGAGCAGTGGGAAGGTTTTGGGTTACGATGGCTACTATGTCTTGTCCATAGAGCAGTACCCTGAGCTAGCTGACAGCGCTAACAATATCCAGTTTCTACGGCAGAGTGAGATAGGTAGGAGGTAACACAGCATGAACAAAATAGTCAAATTATACTCCATGACTATCAAAGACTAAGAGAAAGTAAAGTTTTAACACAGAATGGATGTCACAGACTGACCTGTCTAGAGGTTTAAAACTAGCCACTGAAGAGACCCTATGTTTGCAAATTTGTTTTACTGAGAGGAAAATGAAACGGGATTTGTAGCCAGATAGATGATGTAACACTTCAAAGCACCTGACTCAAAACATTACGGAACAACAGTTGTGAGGGTGTGTAACAGTCTTTATGAGCCTGCAAATGGTGGCTTTGACCAATGCCTTTTCTTTCATTTTCTATATCTTGTCTTAATTTCTTTCACCCTGCCATCTGCCTTTAAATAGCCAACATGCATGTCCCTACCCTCTCTCTCTGTTAGGCAGGGCTAACCTGAGTGCTGAAATCATGTGCTATCTAGCTGTGAAACAGTAAAGACTGGTTTAAATAGCTAAGTGAGCATTGCATCAGCTATCACAACTAGGTGAGCCCGCAAGTGTTTGGACAGTGGTAAAGCTCTGACGCTGTCAAGAAAACAAAAGTCTGTGGATTCCGACAGTCAAAATGTGACTGTTGCTCTGGATTATAGACCTATGAGCTAAGTCTATGGAATCCATTTTTTTAATGGCTGAAGCCATTGAATGGAACTGTTGAAGAACTATTGTGGACTCTCTGAGAGACACAGGCATAAAATGGACTACAGTTTATATGAAGGTAAAAAAAGGACAGATTTTGTGTTTGGATTTTTGTGTGTGCGTGTGTGTGTGTTTGTTTTTATATATAAACTTGCATTTGCGTCAGACATAAAGAGATATAAAAATGAACAAAAAAGTGTTTACATACTATTACTTATATTACGATTATTACTAAATCACCACCACCATCACCTTATGATCTGAACTCAACTCACTGAGTTGTGTTTTCATACTTTGATTTGGATTGTGTTTTTGATATCTTTGATCTCTTTGGTCAGTAAACTCATCATACCTTGTGCAAGGACTAAATAATTATATGGTTTTACGACTACAATCAATTGCAGCGCGGGAGGAAGCAGTCAGACCTGGAGTTCTTCACTTCTCCAAAATGTAACTCAGCCTCAAAATGCATAGACCTTGTGCTAATATGGGACAAAGGTAGTAGTATTGCTTGCATTAGAAACATATTGTCATGGCTTTGGCAGGGCAGGATTGCTATGAGTATTAACTAAGTGATGCTTCTCTCCACATTTTTTGCTTGTTTCTCCTTAAAGGGGCAGTATATCACCATCAGTGACATTAATGAGTAACAGTAATAGATCAAAACTTGATGTGGATGTTTTCTCATTGATTGTGGGTCTCTGTACTCTTGTAGAACAGTTTTCTTTGTGTGTATGTGTGTCAAAGATGGGAGGGCACCTTTAATTTAAAAGGAAAGAACATGGAAAAGGAAAGAACATGAACTTTAAACAGAGACTTAACATTGTATGCTACTAGTCTTTTTTTTTTTTAGAGATGATTAAGACAAGCTAACAATGTTTCATGAGTTTATCTTTATTTTGAGGGGTTGAAAAATTCCACCTATCCATACATCAATATTAGTCTCAGAGAAAGTAATTTATGTACAGTGTTTCTACAGTAAAAAATAAAACTCTTTCAAACTATTATTGTTTTTTACTCTGCTGTACATTTGTTTCTTTTTCTGTCCATTCTCAAAGACAAAGAGCATCAAAAACTGCTTTCATAGCATCATGTCCGACAATGCCCCTATTGCTCCATGCATTGTGGGACTGCTGCTGCTGCTTATAATGGACTAAGTAGAAACCCAGAGCTATCCTCTCCTACAGCAGGGTGACTCTACTTAAGCTATGCTTCTCCTGGATCTAAGTGGGTTTTACAATGGATACAATCCCACTCAAATTGAGAAGGCCAGTCAGGGAGGAAATGTCGAATCCATAACTGAGGACAAGGTATGCGATCATCTTTAGCAATATAAGACCTTTGAATAATAACGTGGATGAATCTCAATTAATCTCAATGTGCATTGCTTGATTTTGAGGCTATTCTGTTTATCATGGAAGCTTGAATGTGTCATTCTCTGCATTTTGTATGTGCTGCCAAGTAGCTGATCTATGCAAGTTGCTGCAAATATAGCAGACGGTGTACATAGTCTGCAACAGAAACACACTTGTAGACCAGCTATAAGTTCTAGGGCACTTAAATCATAGTGACCTGGACAGTGTACTGCCTGGCTTCTGTCAGTGTGTCCAAAATTATACATTACAATTATGCTCTAGATAAACGTTATATAAAGACCCAGATGGCTTGGTGGGTAGAGCATCGGGCTGGGATACAGAAGACTCCTGGTTTAAATCCCAGCCCAGGTGTGCCCATGAGCAAAACACTCAGCACTTGCTAACCACTTTAACATGGATACTTAATGATGACCAATGCTAATTCAAATTTCCAAAGATCAAAGTAAATCTACTACAAGATAGCTTCAGGGTTACAAAATCCACCTTTTGAAATGGCCCACTCAGGCAAGGTATGGTGATATACTGGAAATACTTTTTTTTTTTTTTTGTCCTTTCAGCTTATCCTGTGAGTTCTGGGTCGCCACAGATCATTTCGCATGTTGATTTGGCACAGTTTTTACGCCGGATGCTTTTCCTGACGCAACCCTCCCCAATTACTGCTGGGCTTGGACCGGCACAACACAGCTGGGGATGGGAATGGGCTATTAGGGGTTCAGTGTCCTGCCCAGAGACACTTCGACATAAGGCCGGGACCGGGGATCGAACCACAGACCCTGTGGTCCGTGGACGCCTGCCTTACCAACTGAGCCCCTGATATACTGGAAATGCTTTTTTTTTTTTTTTTTCAAAACCAACATGCCATTTAAGCTGACACTTTTTGCCTGTATTAATGTGGCCTGCTTGTAGGCTGGCAGGTTTGTTAAATGCCATGAGAATCCATGTGATTAGTAAAGTCTAAATGTGTTTTACACTAAGGTGTGTCCAAGCTCAGAAACTAAGTGAAACTGCATTTCTGATGGTAAGGTAAAAAAAAAAATTAAAATAAAAAAATAAAAAAATAAATTAGAACAAACATTTCTTTTTAAGTGCATTATTATGTTACGGTTTGGGTTAAAATGATATATAAAGGAGATGCAAACTTAACACTAATCATAACATAATAATAACGCACATACAGCCAGTACAAATGTTCCATTATCATCAGAAGTAACAAATTGTCTGAGTATAGAAAAAAGTAAAATATTTACAATTATAAAATTGCAAAAGTTTTCACTGAATCATGGTTATCAATGTTATCAGCTTTGTCTCTAGAAAGAGGAACATACTGTGAGGAATGCCTGTGAAATCATTTAACAAACATAAAGGTAGCACACTGAAAGCTGAGCAGAATGTGTGCGGATATTCAGATTCAAAACATTTTTGTCATACATTCACACCATAAGTATGCATATAAAGTTATATTTGTTAACCTACAAACAGTGAGTAAACACAGTCTGGGTAAGTTCTGGTGCTACAGCAATGGTACAACGTCTATTCTCTGTGTAAAGTAAATGTTATTTAATTTGAAACACTTCATAAATGTCCATTGCTATGCTGATAATACCCAGCTATATCTATCTATGGAACCAGATGAAAAAAAATCAGTTAATCAAGCTTCAAGTATGCCTATGAGACATAAAGGCCTGGATATCCCATAATTTCTTACTTCAAAACTCAGGTAAAACTGAAGTCATAGTATTTGGGCCTACAAATCTCATAAATATACTATGCAACCATATCGTTATTCTAGATGGCATAACTCTGGCCTCCAGTACTACTGCAAGCAACTTTGGGAGTTATTTTTGACCAGGATTCGTCCTTTACCTCACATATAAAACAAATCTCTAGAACATGCTTCCTCCACATACGGAACATTGCCAAAATTAGAAGCATCCTATCTCAAAGTAATAGTGAAACGATACTCCATAGGCAAATGTAATTCTGTAATACTGCAATTCCCTACTTTTGGATGCCCCAGTAACTCCCTAAAAAGCCTACAATTAATCAAAAATGCTGCAGCAACAGTGCTGACTGGAAATAAAAAGAGATATCATATTTCACCTTCACTAGCTTTCTTCCATTGGCTTCCCATAAAATCTAGAATAGTATATAAAACTCTGCTTCTTACATATAAAGCTCTGAATGGTCAGGCTCCATCATATATAAAAGATCTCATAGTTCCATATCATCCCAGTAGACCACTTCGATCTCAGAATGCAGGCCTACTTGTGGTTCCCAGAATTTCCAATGGTAGAACGAGAGGGAGAGCCTTTAGCTATCAAGCTCCTCTCCTGTTGAACCAGCTATGATGGAAAATCAAGCTTATATATTTTTAATGCTTATGACTAGTTTAGTTGTACTCATGGAATGGGCTCCTTATGCTTGTGCAGGATGTTTTATAGAGATGTTGTGACACTTGATTTTTATATATATGTTTTTGTTCTGAGGAGTGCCTGTGGAGGTGAACAAGGTCAGCTATATGGTTGACTGCCCACACGGAGTCATCTCCAGGTTGCTCTTAAGTTCTTATGTGCTTAACATATGTTGTAAAAGTTACCATAAAAGGTAAAAGCTGTAGGTAAAGATTCTGCCCAGCAACAAGAGGATATAAATCATGTTAGACATGTTATAAGACTTCAGAACTGCACTGGACGGACACTTGAGACTGTTAGTGCACTTCTCCTTTGCAAGAAAATAAAACCCTTAAAGACATCCTGGATTTGGAGGTTTCTTTAGTGATTACTCTCGAGGTGTCTGTTACCAGTAGTTGTTGAATTTTTACACGACACCAGCTCCCACATCAAATTCGGGAAACAGACAACCTCTCTACTTTTAAATCTACACTTAAAACCTTCCTCTTTGATAAAGCTTATGGTTAGTTATAGTCATGTTGCACAAGACTTAGACTGCTTGGGGACCCACCCCCCTGATGCACTGAGATCCTTTCCTCCTCTTGTCCCTCTCTCTTCTCCTCTGACCCCCCAACTGTCACCACTGTATGACATTAACTGTGTGTGTTCTTTCTCCCGTAGTTGTTTTTCTCCTTCTCTTTCTTCCTCTCTTTGTCCCTTTCTACAGGTGTCCCCAGCTTTGGAGCTGTATGTCTTCCAATGTCCAGCTACTGGTCTTACCAACCTGCCCAATGTTTTATTGTTGCTTTTTGTTGCTTTTTAACATTTCTCTCTCCACTTTCCACTCACCCCAACCGGTCAAGGCAGATGGCTGCCCACACTGAGCCTGGTTCTGCTGGAGGTTTCTTTCATTAAAGGGAGTTTTTGCCTCTCCACTGTTGTCTAGGGCTTGTTCAAGGGGGGGAATTGTTAGGTTTTCTCTTTACATCTTTATAGTCTTGACTTTATTTTGTAAAGTGCCTTGATATGACTTTGTTGTGAATTGACGCTCTATAAATAAAGTTGAAAGTTGAATTCAATACTGGATTCAACAGAAATATGTGAAGGAAACATAACTTAAACACACTATTAATAAAAATCTAAATATTTCTACAACACTTTCCCTCTGATCATATTATGGTCACATAAGCAACATAGTATATACAGGGAGGAATCCATCCAACCGAATCATGGTTATCAATGTTATCAACTTCATCTCTAGAAAGCGTATTAAAGCATATTATCAGAAGGCATATTTCAGATACTGTGAAATAAAACATTGAATGCCAAACACTGAATGCCATCTTCAACACCCTCCTCGCTTGACTCTTACTAATCTTTGTTACTTTCTGCTTCGCACCAGTCATCTCTTTGTTCTCTTTCATTTTCCTCATTTATCAACTCTTTATCAACCTCATTTGTTAACTCACAACCTACCTGTGGGGGATAACCCCTAAAAACATTGAACAACACACCTTGAATTTCCAGCTTCAGACTCCTCAACCTGTCTTATCACAAACTCCTTTTTAAGGATAACTCCTACCCATTTCGCTTCCTATCCAACCCATAGAAAAACAACTTAAACCCTGCTCCTAAGCTTCAAGTTTTGCTACCTTTCCACCTGGTGTCCTGGACAGACAGTATATCCACTTTCCTTCTCTGCATCATGTCAACCAACTCTCTAGCCTTTCCTATCATAGTCCCAAAATTCAAAGTCCCTGCTGTCAGTCCTACTCTCTTGGCTTTCCTCTTCTCTCTCTGCCTACAATCACACCTTCTTCCTCTTCTTCTTTGACCAACAGTAGCCCAATTTACACCGGTCAACAGCACAGGTGGCGGTCGTTGTTAACCAGGACCCCAACCAATCTGCTATGGAAGTCACATTCGGTGTGGAAGTCATGATTTGCATGTATAATTTGGGATTTGTTTTACATCAGATACCCTTCTGAGACAACCCTCTGCATTTATCCAGACTTGGGACTGGCACAAGACGACACTGGCTTGTGCCCCTTGTGGTTGTATTAATAATAATAACAATAGTGACAATGATAATGATGATGATAATAATATTAATCAATCAGGTAATAACAGCAATAGGAATGATGATATCGATAATTATAATAATCTACTGCGAATAATAATAATAATAATAATAATAATGTTGATGAATAATAATAAGAGTAACAGTATTTACAAAAACAAAAAAGGGAAAAATGTATATCATGACCAGTTTAATATTTAAGGGTTTGTGGGTGTATGTGTGTAGATGTATGTTGCTTCAGTCCCAGGCATTTAGCTTAAACTGAAATGTTCTAAAAATGGGTTCCAGGTTTTATTGAAGTTTGATATATAGTTTTTGTATGCAGCTAATGTCTCTATGGTTAAGTATAATGTGAGATTTGTCCAGTGAGCTTTTAGATTTCCAATTTTAAAGAATTATTTTCTTGGTGATTGTTAGAGTACTGTGTTTCAACTTCAACTTCTGAGATGTTTCCAAGTAGACAGAGGGATGGAAATGTGGGGATTGCAACTCAGGATGGTGGAGAGGGTCTATGTCACCGCTACCCTGAATGAAATTACTGGGTTGCAGGCCCAAGTGGCGTGAAAGTAATCATCTGTACTACCCAAGGTGCATTGTGAGCAGGTGTCTGTTTTGGTTAATCCCATTTTAAACATTTTGCTTTGAGTGATGTGAGTTTTGTGAATGGTCTTCTATTGTATAAGTTGTACATTTGTGTTGGTATTCATGTAGAAGGCGTTTTTACAGATTTCTATCCAAAAGTAAGCGTATTTCTGAGATTTTAGGACCAAATGACTTCAGTTTTGTCTAAGTTTAGAAGTAAAAAAATGTGAGACATCCAGACCTTTATGTCTTGTAGGCATGCTTGAAGCTTGATTGTTTTAATAGATAGGTATAGCTGGGTATCATCAGCATAGCAATGGAAATTTATAGAATGTTTTCTAATAATGTTGCCTAAAGGAGACATATATAAAGTAAAAGGTGTTGGTCCTAACACAGAGCCTTGTGGAACTCCATAGCTAACCTTTGTTTGCATGTAGGCTTCATCATTCACATAAACAAATTGTAATCTATCAGATAGATAAGATTTAAACCAACCTAGTGCAGTTCCTTTAATTCCAATTTCATGTTCCAGTCTCTGTAATAAAATGTTGTGATCAATGGTATCGAATGCAGCACTAAGATCTAACAGACTAGCCCATTATCTGAGGCCAAGAGAAGATCGTCGGTTACTTTTACAGGTGCTGTTTCTGTACTATGATGAACTTTAAGCCTTCAAACAAATTATTCCTGTACAAGTGGTCACATAATTGCTGTAAAACTACTTTTTCAAGGATTTTAGAAATAAGAGGGACATTGGATATTGGTCTGTAATTTGCTAAAACACCTGGGTCAAAAGAGGATTTTTTGAAGTAGTGGTTTTATTACAGCTACCTTATAGGCCTGTGGTACATAGCCTTTTTCTAAAGAGAGACTGATAATATCCAATACAAACATGTGTATTAAGGGTAAAGCTTTCTTGAGCAGTGTAGTTGGAATAGGGTCTAGCAGACAGGTTGTTCACTTAGATGAGGTAATAATTGAAGTTATCTCAGTGAGATCTATGGGTAAAAAGCAGTCTGAGAGGGATAGGGGTCTTATTGATGATTCTAACACTGTTGTACATGAAGATCTATCTGTAAAATTTGGGGGGAGGATCTGGAAAATTCTTTGTCTAAATAGCTACAATTTTATTCCTAAAGAAAGTCATGAAGTCATTATCGAGTATTTTACATAGTGAGGCTGCAGAATTGTCAATAAGATAATGAAGTTATGTCGGAGTAATGTTAAGGTTGCTACTTTCCATTGTATTGACATATGGTGATTTCACTTTAGCATCTGCTGCAGTGGAATTTTTTTGCTGTATAGTCCATTATTGTAAATTCAAAAGTTATTAGAAAATGCTCAGATAGAAGAGAGTTCTAAGGAATTATTGTTAAATTATCAGTTTTAATGACGTTCAGTCATGTCCAAAAATATCACCACCTTTGCAATTCTATCAGAAAATGCAACCCTTCTTTCAGAAAATTGTTCCAATTGCAAATGTTTTGGTATTACATGCTTATTGTTTTTGATGGCACTGGAACACAAAAAAAAAAAAAACACAGAAGAAAAGTCAAACTTGATCAAAATTCACAGAGAACTAAAAAATGGACTGGACAATGTGTGCTGATATTGTTGAGGTAGTTTTCTTATTTATTCTGTAAAATAATGGTGACAAAATTTGCCAGAAGTGTGTGTAGAATTCCGCTGAAAATCCATCAGGACCAGGTGATTTATTATTTGGCATTTTAATTGGTGCTTTATGGACTTCATTGGTGGTGAGCGTGAGAGAAATTTTCTACCAAATGCCAAATGGCTTTCATAGTGACCAAATGCAGGCTGATTTGCATTGAGTCATTCCTTTGTCCTTTTGTGTGAATTCAGCTGCTGAGCTGAGAGGTTACAATACACCCATAACCTGGAAAACCTAGTAAATCTGATTGACCCACTCTTGAGTGCAGTTCTCTTCTGCTGTGTGTGTTTCTCCCTCTTGCTGATTAAACTCACCATAACCAAGACTTTGAGCTGCCTTTTGCCTTCAAAACTTGCCTTACAGTTTTTGCCATTTGAGCTATTGACATGGGCAATTTGTTTCGTCCCTTATTTGGCATGAGACCGTGTCATCATAGGTTGAGTTCCGTGGGATTGAGTGATATCAGGTTGTAGGTGCAGGCCCTCATCTGCCTCAGCCAGCTGCTCCTGGTGTCCCTCAGAGTGCCCTTTGTTTACAACTACCTGGATATTTGCTTTTATGAACAAACAAACTGGGGGTGAGAAGTTCCATTCCTCACTCTTCTCCTCTGCACCAGACTGTCTCATAGTTACATTTACACCGGCTGGTAACTTTACCCATGTTGTCAATCTCTCTCTTTTTCTTTCCCTTTAGTATCAAGTGTCTTTCACTGACACCAAATGTATATTACTAACTGGCGCTAAAGTGATTAGACAATAGTACAAAATACAAATCAGTAAATCCCTTATACTATGACGCCAGGCCTTCTCATTTCTAGCTTGAAAGCGTCTTTTGCTCGCGCCTGTTGTGACCTTCCGCTGGCACTAAGCAGTAGTACATTACACAACCAGACAACACTTAAGCTAAGGTGCATCCGCCAACATACTGAGGCTAAAAGCTACTGGTTCTAGACTCTCACGTAGCAAGATACATTTACCTATGTTGCTGTGTGTATAAAAGACCACCTAATTTTCCCTGGCTGTTATGTCAGAATCAGGTCTGCAAGTGGTCTCCCTCAGAGGACAGCTTCTCAACCCTTAGGAAGGAATCTATGTTGGCCATGTCTAGTGTCACCAGCTGGAGTCTCAACACCAAGCCTGATCCCACTTCTAAGACCAAGGTTCTGTCATTGAAATAACAGAATTTCAGTCAAAACAGTCTTTTGAGTGGTTTTATTATGTAAGTATAAAGTATAAAAACCACAAAGAAGGAAATACAACTGAGTTCCCTTTCTAGCTGAACTATGAACTCCTTTCTCTGTCTTCGCTATCTTCATGGTCAGAGGCACCCACCTCCACATTCTCGCATATCTGCATGTCTGTCTCTCCAGACTAAGTAATCAAAGCACAATAGAAAACATAGAAATATGTGAAGGATACATAACTTGAACACACTATTAATAGAAAATCAACAATTTGCTGCAACAATTTACTGCTGCAATGACCATGGTAACAGCTATAGAAGTGCCCACTGGCTATGGATACACTTGGAATTCATCCCCTTTACTTGATTGTTGTTACTGACAAAGATACCCTTAACTTCTGAAAGTTATTTTTTATTTTTTTTATAAGTTCAGATGCTTAGAGAAATTTGAGGATTGTATGAACTTGGTCTATTATGTAATTACTTAACTGACTTACTGTGTTTTGTGTTTGACGTGCTGTGGCTGTGTTTGCAAAGTTTTAGATTTGATCAATAGCCCCGATGAGATGTATCCATAAACCAAAAGTTTCACTGAATGGTTGAGAGAATCGCATGCTATGGTCTGCTGTAACATGTTGCTGTAACAACATGTTAGGCAGTAGAACAAAAACAAACCAAAAAAAGTTTTCAGCTTAACAGATGGTGGTCTTGAAAAGACAGTTCAGTACAAACATTTGCAGAGAAAGCATTTTTATACAATGAAAGTGATGTAAAATAAATGTGTTCTGGGTAATTGTGATATTCTGCCAGCATTTGTACTTTTGACGCACCACCTATTGGAGTCGGGTATTTTAACATACTAAAAACAAAACCGAATTTCTATCCCCTATCTTTTGATTGTCTAAACAGAAGGCAGATTAAAACAGAAGATTAAAACAAAATCAAGTGGTGAACAAAGGTTCAGTTATGCAGTCTTGCTTTGTTTTTTTCCCCTAATTTCCACTGGCTCACGATTAATTACATGCAAGCAAAGTCAAGTTTGCCACAAAACATTAAAATTACATTCATATGTCAGTATAGGCAGAATTTGTGTACGGTATGAATGATTGGTATAAGTAAACTGTAAAGATAAAACTCTCCTGTGTACACACAATCTGAACGAATTGAAACCAAACCATTAACACAAATGGCTGACAATAACAAAGAGCAGTTCCAAGATGAATTTGAAATGTTAAAATAACTATCAAATTACAGTACATCTATCAAGTTACAGTTAATGAGGATGAAAGAGGTGAAAATAGATTTCAGTATATTATCCCCAGAGTGCATATTCACAACACTAAATGTTTTTTTCAAATCATACACTTATTCCTAAACCCAAAGTTTAAAAAGAAAAAAGAAGCTTGAATGTAATTGAAATATCAAAAACCAACAAGGCCAAGGTATCCTTGAATTTCCTTTGGACAATGCAGGGTGCAAGAAGACTGAAAAAAGGCACCATAATCCCTTTCAATCTTCACAGTCTTGCTCGGCCTCCCTGCCTCACTAAGAGGCTTTTAAGACAAGCTATTTGTATTTTCACTGTGAACTGAGCATTCCAGGGTGGTTAATCGAATTAAAATCAATGACAATCTCAGTCCTCTTGGGCGTAAACTGCCTGTCAAAACACAGAGAAGAAAAAAGATAACACTCAAATCAAGAATACAAAAGGTATGAGAACACACGTTACCATGTAAACCAGAAACACAAGATTTTAAACTACTATAAAAGAGGTAGTTATTTTAAACCGAGATCATTACTATGTTCATTTATTTTCTCATGCTGTTAAATGAGTTTGCATTAGTAATGTTGTAGAAGCAAAGTACAAGCAAAAAAACATAACCATTAATAGCTGTCTAGATGTTCATACTGATTTTATATTATATATACACACGTTTTATATGTTCTATTGTTTTCTTCTTCTTCTCGTCCTTTCTGCTGTTCCCTTTCAGGGGTCGCCACAGGAAATCATGTGCCTCCATCTAACCCTATCCTCTGCATCCTCTTCTCTCACACCACCTAACTTCATGTCCTCTCACTACATCCATAAATTTCCTCTTTGGTCGTCCTCTTGACCTCCTGCTTTCCTCCACCTGCTCCCAGCTCTCATTACAAATCACAATGCCATCTGCAAACATCATAGTCCATGGAGATTCCTGTCTAACCTCATCTGTCAGCCTGTCCATCACCAGAGCAAACAAGAAGGGGCTCAGAGCTGATCCTTGATGCAGACCCACCTCCACCTTGAACTCCTCTGTCACACCTACAGCACCTCACCACGGTCTTACAGCTCTCATACATGTCCTGCACCACTCTCACATACTTCTCTGCCACTCCAGACGTCCTCATACAATACCACAGCTCCTTTCTCGGCACCCTGTCATACGCTTTCTCTAAATCTACGAAAACACAATGCAACTCCCTCTGACGCTCTCTGTACTTCTTCATCAGCATCCTCAAAGCAAATACTGCATCTGTTGGTCTCTTTCTAGGCATGAAACCATATTGCTGCTCACAAATGTTCACCTCTGCCCTTAGCCTAGGTTCCACTACTCTTTCCCACAACTTCATTGTGTGGCTCATCAGCTTTATTCCTCTGTAGTCTGCACATCTCCCTTGTTCTTAAAAATCAGTACAGTCACACCAGTCACCTCTTCTACTCTTCATTCCCTTTCATTCCCTCATTCATTAACTCTTCAAAATTCTCCTTCCATCTTCCCATCACACTCCTGACACCTATCAATACATTTCCATCCTTATCTTTAACCACCATAACCTGCTGCACATCCTTCCCATCTCTATCTCTCTGCCTCACCAACCTGTATGAATCCACCTCTCCCTCCTTAGTGTCCAACCTAACACACAAGTACTCATATGCTCTTTGTTTGGCCTTTGCCACTTCTACCTTCACCTTACGCTGCATCTCCCTGTACTCCTGTCTACTCTGTTCTGTCCTCCTAGTGTCCCACTTCTTCTTAGCTAACCTCTTTCTCTGTATACACTCCTGAAACTCCTCGTTCCACCACCAAGTCTCCTTGTCCACTTTCCTCTTTCCAGATGACACACCGAGTACCCTCCTACCTGTCTCCCTGATCACGTTAGCTGTAGTGGTCCAGTCATCTACAAGCACCTCCTGACCACCCAGAGCCTGTCTCCTCCCTGAAAATTTTAAAACATTCTTCCTTTTTCAACTTCCACGACTTCATCCTCTGCTCTGCCTTAGTCCTCTTCATCTTCCTCACCATTTCCTCATCAGTCACTTTATACACCACCATCCTGTGTTGTCTGGCTACACTCTCCCCTACCAATGCTTTACAGTCACTGATCTCTTTCAGATTACAACGTCTACACAAGATGTCGTCCACCTGAGTGCTTCTACTGCTGCTGTGGCATTTTAAATATACTAATCATGACTCGAGTTCCTACCTCTGCAAATATCTTTCCACTGATACCAGACTGACAGCACCATGCTAAAGCATATTTCTACTAAAATATTCAAATTTAAAAAAACTTCTACTTTCTGGTTGTGTTCTAATGTATTGATTTGAATTTTCATTTCCAGTGAAATTGGGTTAGTATGTCATAGAGATACAGCCAGAGCAAATTCATCTTTAATACTGTTTTAGTTCTGAATCAGGTATTCTTCAGTATTTGTAGCAAGTAGCCTCCAATTAATTTAAAATGCTGCAGCAAGATCATAGATATTTTTTTCATATTAATGATGACATAGGAATTAGGGCCTGGGTCATGCTCTGCATATGTTCTACAAATTTTGTCCTGGCTACAGCCCTGCTTTTCACTCACCTGAACGGTATTTTTGCCATGTCGAGCAGCAGTCTGGAAGCAATCATCTCTGGCTTGTCATGGTACTTGTCAGAAAGATAAACAATTTCCTTAATACCTGGGCAGAAGGAGGGATTATTACAGGGCATAAATAGCAGGAATACAAAGTGAAGAATAGTACTAAAACCATTTCTTACATGTATAAGCAAATGTTTAGCACTGTGAATGCTGGCACAAAGTATGAGTACACAAATCTTCAAACTGCTAACGTTTAAAAAATATTAATAATACAGTCTAATTATTGTAATTACAATTAACTGAAGAGTAACTGTGTTGTAAGCACGCACCTGCTTGGATGATAAGCTTGGCACATTCATTGCAGGGGAACAATGCCACGTACATGGTGCAGCCTTTCACATCAGCGCTATTCTTGTTCATAATGGCATTCAGCTCTGCATGACACACTATTAGACAGAATAACGAAATACATAAAAACATTGTTTTGTAAAACAAAAATGACTTTCGAACGATGTTTGAATTGACAGGAAATTTGCAACCCCATAACGCAATGCTGCTGATAGTAAATTTTAAGAACACCATCTGCTGGAGACATGGCAAATGACATAAAACGGCCTCAAGTTTAGACATACAGTACATTTTTGCATTCGAACAGAGCATTACAGTTCGAATACTTGTTTTTTTTTTACCATGTTTGAATGGATGGTCGAAATTTAAAGTACAAAATACAAAGTGATGGAGGAAAAGGTTATGGCAACACTAGTCTTTTGAGGTAATTAAACATCAACTGTAATTAGGTGTTACCTGGGGTCCAATCAATAAAACAAGAACGAAGGTGTAGTTTAGAATTACCTTGACCTATAAAACCACTGAATCTGTGTCATAACAGCTAAAGACTTGAAATATTAATTAAAGTTACTTAACATCTCTGGTAATGAGCCAAGACTGCGCAAAACATTGAACATAAATGGTATTCATGGCAGGACCCTATGAAGGAAGCTATTGCTATCCAAAAACAACACTTCAGCATGCCTAAAGTTTGCCAAAGACCAACTTAACAATGCTCAATACTATGGAGGAAAATGTTTCGTAAACAGAGTGAGGAGAATCATGGCTTGGGACTTGCTATACAACCTCTAGAAAATCCTCTGGAAATTTTGCAATTATGGAGGGAAATACAAAGTTTATCAAGGTACCCTAAAGAATACTGTCAGGGTGCCTGTCCACAAGGTCAGAAGATGATAGGTGATGCAGCAAGTCAATATCCCTAAACAGCAAAGTAAACCTACTACAGAATGGCTTCAGAGGCACTAAATCAACATTTTTATTACACCACCACTTTTTATGTTAAATGGGTGAGTTCAATAAAGTATAACTAAAGTGAATATTTCTTTTGTCTGCACTTCCATGGCCTATTTATTTTATGCAGAACATGAATAATGCCAAAAGTGCCATTACTTTTGTTTGTGACCATATTTGCTAGTGTTCTTAATGGTGATGTCAATTTCTTTTTACTCCAAACTTTATTCTTTAATTCAAATGAATAATAAAAAGTACAAGTTTGTTTAGAATATTTTCTGGCTTCAACACATGCTGCTGGTTGAGAGAGGAGAACATCAGGATAATGATAAGCTCAGCAACATAGGCAAAAGGTCACATGGATGGCACACAAAAGAAAAATTATTACTATATAGTTTAATTATAAATTTAGGAAATAGAGTGCAGTCATACAACAACCACCCAACCCCTCTCCCATAAGGTAGCAAACAATCGCCATGTTTAGGGAGTGATTTATTTCTAGATTTAGTTTTTTAAATTTTAGGTTTTTTTTATTTATTTTGGGCACTGAAGATATTAAATTCACTTGGGGAAAATGTAAGGTCTTTAAATGCTTTTACATTATTACATTTATTATATGGGTTAGATGAATTTCACAAATTTAATTTTGCCAAATCAAATGCAAACTAATGATCCGCAGTGGCGACCCCCAACTCACAGTTATCCTGCTGAAAAAAAATCTGTATTTTGCATTTTTGCTGAATAGCAAACCCTTGTCATTCTTAACAAATAAGAATTTTAAATAAAAGTTTGAATTGAGAGCAAACTGACCCTAACCATGCAAGAAAAACTGATAATCAAGACTGAATGAGATTTTCAAAATATGACAAACATCTCAGAAGATAATATGGTTTTGCAGTATCATTGTATATATATTGTGGATGTCAGTTATGATAGTATTGCAGCTTCACAATCTGTGGGCAGTTGATGTGGTTCAGGTCTTTTCCTTAATACCCTGTGAGCTCTGTCTATAACTGGACTTAAATGAGTGAAAAAGATACCATAGTAGTTCAGAAACAAAACCTCAGCCCTTTGTTGCTCAGCCAGAGTAACAACTAGATATTGAATTGCAATTTTTTGGCACAGTTGTGACTCCGAAATAACATGCATTTTTTTCCCCTCTTTTTCTTTACCATTTAGTGCAAACAAGCTATAAATGTTACTACTCAGGGTTGCACAGAATATCAAAAATAACACTAGGCAAATTATATACAAATAATATGTTCCCTGTTTTGCTTTGACATTAGCATGAGCTCCTAATCATCAACATCTGGGTTTATTGTTTGCTATTGTGAATATTGTATATTCACATTTACCCTTTGAATATTAAAAAATATATAATAAATAAAATCCCTACGGAATGTTTTCATTTAATCAGAATGAGTGCATGCATTCTTACCATAGGGGTATTTAGTGTCAAGTGGATTATCAGCAGACCGGCACCATGGTAGCAGGTCATCGTCACAACCATTGGGCATACCATTATAACCAATGCCAACTATTTTATTCTCTTGATTCACTATACATGCCCCGACCTGTGGAGAGAGAGACAAAATACATAGTTTAGTTTTAAAATACACAGCCCACTACCTGCAGCAAGACTACAGATGAAACTGATGGGCAAGTGTGATTTTCCACTCCAAACCTTTAAACATTTTCCAATTGTCATTACTTTGGATACATTAGAAGAATAATTATAATATACTTTTCACTTGCTCTGAATAACCTAACTTGGTAAGTAAGTTTTGGTTAGTTAGTTTTTTGTTTTGGTTCTCACCAAACAAAGTCTAAGGTTTATGGCAGTTTACTTTGCAATATTGTATTTACCTTGCTTTAAGATTGTTTTATCCATCCCCTTAAATTAGTGGTTTTTAGTAAATTTTATCAAAAATGCATTAATTCATGTCTGCAACAGAAAACTCACACACTACATACTCGGTACCACCTTTAAATGTAAAATCTCCACAAAATGAAAAATGGTCCTGGCATTAATCAGTGCAAGAAATGTAAAAAGAATGAAGAATATAAAAAGTCACTAACACTCACAGATCCACTTATTTATTTTTTTTCATGTTTTTTAGTTGAATTCTACTGGCAACGTTTGGAAACACCTACACACTGATCAAACACATGGTTGTAAATGGATCACAAAACTCAAAAAATATTAAAACATTTTTAAGCTTATTTGAACACAGAGTAAAGTCGTGCCTAAATCAGTGTTTACATTTTTCATGCACAGTGGCAAAAAGATAGAGGTTTTGCAAGCACACCAAAAAATTGGGGTTATTTTTTTCTCATGCAGCACATTTGCTTGGTAAATTCCATGCCAAGTAAAATGGTGAATATAAACAAGATGTATTGGTTGCACTGAGCGAGACATGTCTCGTTTTTGCATGTATTTTCCTACTCTAACAGGCTGTGTATGCTGGCCTATATGACATATTATGAAATATTTTTTGGCATAGTATTCCTGCGTAGCCTGCCAGCTATGACAATGTTTAACCGTGCTATTTTCTTAAATATATATATTTTTTGTACTTTCGGCTTATCCCGTAAGTTTAGGCACAGTTTTTACGCCGGATGCCCTTCCTGACGCAACACTCCCCAATTTCTACCGGGCTTGGACCAGCACTGTACAGCTGGGGAGGGGAATGGGCTGTTAGGGGTTCAGTGTCTTGCCCAGAGACACGTAGTATATTCAATCCCCAGCCCCATTTAGCCGGGGCTGGGGATTGAACCATTGACCCTGTGGTCCATGTATGACTGCATTTACCAACTGATCTACAGCTGCCACCCTATTTTCATAAATATTGTTTTAAAAAAAATTAATTATAATAAAATAAGTTTAACACTTGACACCTACCATGGGTAGTCTGATATATCAGATTCAAACGTAAACATCCCTTCAATTTAATAAATTTTCACCTATGTGTAGATTTAGGACAAAAACACTGCTCTGCCTTGTAAACATTACATGCCTCCTGTTTCAGGTTGCATGTGTGCACACACCTGCAGAGTAAAGAGGCCATGGAGGTGCAGACAAAAGAAATATTCACTTTAGTTATACAAATTATACAAAGTCCTTCCTGGAGGGTGGTGTGGAAGTGTGACCATGCTTTTTTGTTTTTCAGAATGTAATGTATTTGTTCTCACTAATACCACTCCATCATCATCATCATTCTACCTCTGCTCTCTCTGTCACTACCACCATACTGGGAAGGAGGGGACAGTCAAATGGTGCTTTCAAAGACAACAACGGACAAATCATCCGGCCTTTACTAAGTCAAAAACATCTGTCTCTTTGCAACAATTGGTTCTCAATCTTCAACTTAAAAGGGAGCAGAGTGGATGTAGGATAGACAGTGAAATCTGAGGGCATACCAAGAATGGCTCCGGGATTGTCCGGAGGTCATTAATGCAACATCACTAGACATAAAAATATATTTTTTAATTGTCGTGTAAGCATAGCAGGGGGTCTTGTTGGCATTGGAGGCCGCCATGCTTGTACAAATGCAGGTGAAAAACTGAAAATATTCTGATCTGTTGTATCAAAGGCAGCAGTCAGATCCAGCAGAATCACAAAATCAGCAGCATCAGTTTCCAGGAGGAGGTCATTAAAAACCCTTAGTAGTGCTGAGTCTGTGCTATGTAGGTTTTTAAAACCAGATTGAAAGACCTCCAAATAATTTTTCTTATCCAGAAAAGACCTAAACTACACATGAACTACTTTTTTTAAGATTTTCAAAATGAAGGACAGCTTCCAGATGGGCCTAAAATTAGCCAACACAGTGAGATCGATTTTAAGGGTTGTTCTGCAGCGTTTTTAAAACTTATAGTGACAACTCTTGACTTTATTCTGTAAAGTGCCCTGAGATGACTTTGTTGTGAATTGGCGCTATATAAATAAAGTTGAATTGAATTGAACACCAGAAGACAAACTGCTATTACTAATGGCCAGAACCAATTGCACTATATTGGGGAAAACTGCTTTAAGAAAATGAGGAGGGACGGCATCTCAAGAGGAGTCAGATGGCTTAATCTGACTGACCACTTCCTGTGTGAGAGTGTGAGAGTCATAGGCTCAAAGCTATCAAACATGGCCAAGCAAGGGACACAGCCAGAGGGGTCAGAGGCAGGAGTTGAGATCAGAACCGTTGTGGTAACTACCTTCTCAATGAAAAAGTGCAGGAAGTTATCGCACATCTCAGCGGATGTTTCCAAGCAGACAGACTGTGGGGCATTTAGAATATAGTCAATTGCTTCAAGTAACGCTTGAGGATTATGATTATTAGAGACAACAATATTTAATAGGGGTTCTCATTTGGCCTCTTTACCAGTATTTTGATAATGAAGCTACCAGTCCTTTAAGATTTGAATAAGACCTGCCCCTTGTCCTTCCACTTGTGTTTACCTTTGCGCCACTCAGCTGCATGAGTTCTGTTGGTGAACCAGGGACTGGGTCTAACCTTAGGCTGCTTGGCTTTTAATAGGGCCACAGGGTCCAGTATGGAATGACAGGATGAGTAAAGCCAGCAGAAACTGACCAGCAGTGGAAGAGTTAAAAATCTGACATAGCTGAGAAGGAGCACACAATTTTACTGCTGCACAGGAAAAGCCATCATCAAATAAAATGAGAATAGGATCAGATCCCAAAGTTCAACGCAAACAAACCATGAGAGAGAAAAAGATCTAATGTATGTCTCTGTTCATGTATGGGACCAGACACACATTGCACCAAATTAAGAGTCAACAATAGCTAAAACATCTCTCATCAGGGCAACACACATGTATGTTAACGTCACCAACAATAAGGAAACGATTCCCAAAAAACTAAAATAAAAATAAAAATCTAAAGAGTCATTAACAAACTTCTTGTTGTATTTGGGGGGTTGGTAGATGACAAGGCGCCGTAGTTGGTCAGATGGACCCACTTCAAATAGGGTCACCTCATTGGAGAACATAATAAAGCATACTGCTTTCATTTAAAAAAAAAATTAAAGCAGATGCTTTTACTCCTCCATGGCTCAACATCCGCGAGGAGTTAAAGCATGAACATCCAGCCAATAAATGTTTAAATAGGGCGCTACACTCACCAGCACTAATCCAAGGAAGTCCAGGCAATGAGAGCTATAGAAATCCCTCAGGATAAATGATTTGTTTTTCATCAATCTGGTGTTTGCCAGGCCAGGCCTGGTTGGAGCTCAGGCTTGGGCTTGTGACTTGGCGGTCCGGGAGCCTGGAGAAGCATCTTCAAATTTCAGCGATTCACCCCACGGTGGCAGAGCCAAGGAGTGCAGGGGCGGTGGGACCAAAAAATTCTGACAAAGGCCTTGGGAGAAATCACACTTTAAAATCTGTAAAAACTGATCAGTAGAATGCCACTGATTTGTCAGGCAGTTATTGCTGCAAAGGGAAGTTTTTTGATAAAAGTAAAGTTTAAGATGCAATTTTAATTTAATCATTAATCTGTGCTCAAATATGCTTAAAAATAAATTGATTCAGATTTTTTGTGATCCATTTACAACCATTTGATTGAATAAAGCCAACAAAACAGAAACACAAGTTTGTAGGTGTTTACCAACTTTTTCTTACTAGTTTATATCTACTCAATCTTCAGTAATACACTCCCCTTCAAAAAGTGTTAGAACAGTGAAGCCAATTATTTTATTTTTGTTGTAGACTGAAAACATTTGGGTTTGACATGAAAAGAGATCAACATTTCAGCTTTTATTTCCAGGTATTTACATCTGAATCTGATACACAACTTAGAAGATAGCACCTTTTGTTTGAACCTACCCATTTTGTTATGTGAGCAAAAGTATTGCAACAGATGGACTTAAAACAGATTAAAGTGAATAAGACAATATTTAGTTGCAAATCCTTTGCTTGCAATAACTGCATCAAGCCTGTGACCCATTGACATCACCAAACTTTTTCATTCTTTATTTGTGATGCTTTTTCAGGCTTTCATTGCAGCCTCAGTTGTTGTTAGTTTTAGGGGGTTACTCCTTTCAATCTTTAGCAGGGAAAATGCATGCTCTATAGGGTTTAATTCTGGAGATTGAGATTGTCAGTAGAAAACCACTTCTTGGCCCTGATTAACTCCTTTGTTGTTTTGGCAGTGTTTTGCATCATTATCTTGCTGCATGATGAACGATCCCCCAACCAGTTTGGTTGCATCTTTCTTTAAATTGGCAAACAGAATATTTCTGTAGACTTTTGCATTCATTTGGCCGCTGCCATCAAGTGTTACATCATCACTGAAGATAAAAGAGCCTGTCCCAGAAGAAGCCATACAACCCCAAGCCATGACATTACCTCCTGTCTACAGAAAAAAAGGAATTGGCCTCACTCTTTCAATAAGTTTGGAGGGGAGTGTAAGTACATGAGGTTTGTCAGTGAGTTATAATCAATGAATAACTTGATTTCCTTCCACAATCAAGCAGCCAGCATGAGTCGTACTATTCTGTAAGTAAACGTCCAAATGCTGAGCAAAGTGGAGAGAAATATGGTCTATTTTTCTCTCTGTTTTGTAGGAACAATGACAGTGTTTAAGAGTGCATATTTTGGTAACAGAGACAGATTGGAATACTGGTTATGCAGAAGCATTTTGCTTAATTCAATTAAACTTTATTTATACACCAAAGTCATCTCAAGGCACTTTACTTAATAAAGTCAAGACAATGCAGGTATGTAGAGGAAAAAAAACAAAAACTAATTATAGTTCTATATAAGATTGCCAGGAGCCTCTCCTTTTTTCCCCTACCTTCAGAAGCTAGATGGTGACATAGTGCTCAAGGATCTAAACTCTGGCCTCAAGTAAAGAAGTCATATAGGATTATAGTCAGACCACATAGCATCTGTGGAAGTTACTGTTCATTGAGAGAGGTAGGATATGTAAACTAGGTTATGCGGCACATGCTTTTAAATAATTTAATGGTATAGTTAATCTGAAATTAAAATCTTGCCTAGTAATTGATTGGTTAGTGTCTAATGTTTTGGCCAACCTATTTAAAATGAATGAGGGGGGAAAAACTTTAGAATCACTTCTTCTTACAGTGAGTAAAATAATTACTTGACCTCCTGCTGTTCTTGTAAGTTTTCCCACCTACAAAGAAATGAAGGGTCTGTAATTTTTTTATCATAGTTTTATTCTAAAGTATAGAGACACAATATCAACTAAAAATCCTGAAAAAGCATGATACAAATGTTATAAATTGAGATGTATTTCAGTGAGTAAAATAAGTATTTTGATCCTAAACCTATGATAAAAATTATAGACCCTTCACAAAAACAGCAGGGGATCAAATCATTATTTTCCCTGCTGTATAGTGCACTCCAGTATGACTTCACTACCCACTATAACCTCAATAATAAACAGAGTAGAATAATCACCTTTCTGACAGTTTCAACATAAAAAAATCAGAAAGTATAACATTGTAAAAGTAGAATTCATGACAGAGCTGCTATATTGGATTGCATTAAATTGTACATGTGTAGCTGATAAAGTGGCCAGTGAGTGTATGTTGCAATGTTTTTATAAGGTTTTAGATTGCAAGGTCAGACAGAAATCACAAGGGATCACAACATCGCAAATGATCATAACATCGCAAATTTGTGGAGGAACTGTATTATTACAGCCCTGACACACACGTACACTCATACGCACCTGTGAACTTGGGTCTTTACTCCTTTGGGCTGATAAAAAGGCAACAGCCATAAAGTACTCAGGCCATTCCAGGTAGTCTTCTCTCTTTGTAGTTTTACTGCTACTGTTACTGAGAACCGCACAAAAAGACAGAAAAATGGTGATAGGTTTGTAATCTAAATGACAAAAAAAAAAAGTATAGATTTTAAATATAAATATGTATATATTTAACAATTTACTAAAATCACAACTCATTTATTTAAACACTATTTTTATTTAAAAATATTACCAGGATTAATTTTTTTTTCACAAAAAGCCTAAAGGACAAATTTTGGGTTCTCTTTTTTATATAATTATATCTTTAACAATACACATACAGATACTAAAACCAACAATGAATTATCTCTATTCATGGGCAATGTCTTTCAGGCTGCAGGCTTAATTATCTTCTGTGCAGTAGATCTCCATTGTTGTTCAAAAACACCTTTGCATGTGCAGGATTGCTGCGCATATGCTGTGTGCGTCTGTTACTAAATACCTTCTCACATTGCAGTTACATGGAATAAGAAAACTCCTACTTAGCTCAACCCAAATTCTATAAAACGTTTTTTCCTATAGCTCCAACACTGATATCAATAAAAGCTCAAACCAGATGCCAAGCCATTTTCTTTTAAAGTGTCATAGTTGCACTTAAAAAAATTGAAGACAGAGTTTGCGAGGATGGAAAAACTAGGGGTTGTCAGCTGCATAGAAAAACTAACGGTCTGGTGTTATTGCATGGCTGTAGCACAAAGATTAAGTCAACATTTGTCTGGACAGGACACCTCTAAACCAGGCATGCTCATATATGCACAATACTTCACATAGCGGAGTGCAAACATGGGGATATGGCAGATTTCTCGTTCTAAAGAATCTGATCTCCACATTCAGACAAAACGAGAGATGTGCAAAAAGCAATAAAGAGCCAACGAACCTAGGTAACCTCAGAAGCTTCATAGGTCTGGTGAGTTAGTTAGGAACGTTTTATACCAAACCTGGCTGAAAGACAAACCACTAATGGGCTGGATGTCTACAAACATTAGGGTCATGAGCAGCAGAGAATGTTGTCCAGCCTCAAGAGTGAGCTCTATTGACCACCAGTTTTTCACTTACATGATCGGAACAGGCAAGTCCAAATGTCAGCAGATGCCTTTATGGTAAGCTGAATAAGGAGGTGTTAGAAAACCATCTGCCAATAAAAAGCTAGGAAACTACAATATTATGTATTTCTATGTGATTTTTTATTTTATTTTATTCAATTAAATTATTATAATAGTATCACAAAACCAAATATAAAAACTATTTATTTGTAAGCATATGGAGCACATATTGCTTGCTTTTAAAGTTTTGGCCCCCTCATTCATTTTAAACAGAGTAGTATTAGATTGTAGAGATGTACCTAATAAAGTGGGTATGGAGTGTATTTCTATCTCCTGAGGGAGGGAGAGAGAAACAATGCATTCACATAATTTTCAGTCCCCCTTAAGTTTTTAAAATGTTGTTATGTCTGGTACTAAAGATAATATAGGTTTTTAATCATAGGTCAGATAAGGTTAATCCTAGGTTACATAAAGTATTAAGGGCTGAAACTTAACAACAGCATCACATGCCTGGAGTTAATTCAAAGTAGTAGTCATTGTCTCTACAAGAACCCAAACCAGATTTCACAAATTTCCACTAATTAAAGTTTTCAGACCATTTAATGCCCTAAATGATATTTCCAGAGTACTTTGTTTTTGAAAGTACATCCCCAGCTGTGATGGGGCAGATAGAATTCACTGTACTGTACTTCAAGTTCCTATTTTATTTAACTTCATAACCTTTCATAGGGTAATACTGTGGCTTTATAGTAGTCTTTAGTAGTTTTTTACAGAGATCAACAAACACACACAAAAATGATCATTATATTTCGAGCATTGTGGTTGAATAAACTATTTAACGGTTTATATTTATATATTTATATATTTAAGGCCTCCAGTGTAGAGTCAATAACATCATTTTGTCTGGACAATGTGAACTTTTAATGGAAAATACTTTTACACTTAATCATTTACCAGATGCTTTTATCCAAAGCAACTTACAAGTGAGGTACAAGCCAAGCAAAAATCTAAGTCAAGGAGAAAACATTAAAGCAAAGTCCTATCAGAAAAGTTTTTACATTCCAAGAGATGCAAGTGCAAGAAAGAAGGGAAGTTTTTTTTAAAAAAAGATAGAATAGATTTAAGTGCATAGGAAGGTGCGGAAGAGTTCTGTTTTCAGCATTTTTTTGAATTTGAGGAGTGAGTTTGCTTTGCGTGCAGAGTTTGGTAGCTCGTTTCACCATCGTGGGATCATTGCGCTGAAGAGTTTAAACGTATTTTATAGTTAACATTGACTAGTTCACAACAATAACTTCAAATGTGCTACCACTCCAGTAAAGGCAAATATTTCCTACACCACTAAAAACACATCTCATTCACTGTCAGAAAAAACAAACAAGGGTAAAATACAGGCTAAAGTTAGACACGAGCATGAGGGAGTTGAGCATTTAAGTGTTTAGACTCGTGGCTGTATTTGCTGAGGGGAGGGGCTCAGCAGCATACGCAGCATTATAATTGATGTTAACACTAATTCTTTTACGTAAATTACGTGTTTTGTCTTTTATGAGAAACGAAAAAGTTACAAACTATTTACCCGTGTAAGTGACCACCCTCCGACAGCTGAATTTGATCCATGTTTACCCACTGATGTTACACTCAAAGCATACTACTCGAGGAGAATCAAGCTTTAAAAAAGTATCGCGATAAGACCTTTCGAAGCGACACTTTACCGCTCTGAAAACATCACGTGATCTTCTCTACGTCACAGAGAAAAATGTTATGCTGATTTTAATGATCAGATTAACTTTGCATTAAGAGTTGAATAGTCCATTTAAAAGTGATCCAAGTAAATAAAATACCAAGAAGAGCCACACTGGTTTTTCTGCTTTTTTGCGACCGTGCTTGTTTGCTCACTTTCAAAAGTCAGTGTCTCATAGGCCACATCGGCGTTGAAGTTGGTGTTTGCTTTGTCGCGTGTGAGTTGACATGAAGAGGGAACTTAAAGAAACGTCTTAATATTTTATTTAAAATGGATAAAAAAATCTGGATACTATAGAATCCCTCTTAGCTGCCTGAAACATATTTTCAAATTTGTGAAAACGTTTTTTTTTTTAATAAATGCAAAAAGGACAAGTTTTCCTTTTGCTGTTCTCAGATGTAGACAAATTCGGACAAGGTCTAGATCAAAAGCCACATTACTGAGACTTGTCAGTTTTGGTTTAGATTTGTTAAGAAGACTATAAAGAATCCTTAAAATGTAATTTTAAGTTTGTAAAACCTTTATTTGTTAGGATGCAAACAAGGGTCATTTATAACATTTTTAGCACATGAACTACATCAGACCAGGTCAACATCAAGATCCATTATAGGCTCAAATCTAGATGAGATTAGCAAACAGACAATTCATCACAAATGTCCTGTTATCTTTGATTCATTTACGATTATAAGAACTCCTTTTCCCCTTAAACATCTGAAATAATCTGTTATAACAATATACATTTGCTTTGTGTCAGTGGAGATCTTCACTTATCTGGTCAAAATAAATCTCAAATACATATGAATATTGTTCTCTCACTTTTCCTTAATGGGATCCTCACTTTTAGTCTTTTTTTACTGCTTATTCCATTGTTATCTTCTATACATCAGTCAAAACCTTTACTGTAGCCAGTTAGAAATACTTCATTGTACCCAAGTGCTTGTTTTTTTTACTGACTCTACACATTAAAAGATTTTTTCAAACTCTCTCTGTTACTATAAGGCAGATTTGGCAAGTAGGCCTTTAGTGGCTTGTGATGTGGACCTAGTCTGAAGAGGTCTACATGTGAAAAGGAAAGACTAAAATGGCCCCTTAATGTTTGACAGAATTAGAACATATGTTTCACAAACCTGAAAAAAAAAACTTACAGTCTCCTTTATAATCTAGGAAGATAATCTAGAGGGGGCTGGAACTTGTTGAGAGAACGGCAGCGTACACACTGGACGGGTCGCCAGTCTATTTTCCACACAGGGACAAACATATCAATTCAATTCCATTTCCGTTTAAATGCTCAATTGGAAACTACGAATCGGATGCCAACTTCAGTGTCATACAACCAACAGGACATTACGTAAGAAGGAAGAACCGTACTTCACTATAGCACTATGACAGCTTAACCAAATTGCTTCAAATTCTTGAATGAATTTGAATTAAATTGTGATAACTCAGGGTCACTGGATTAGTTAAAATAGCATCAAAACGTTTCCCCTGAGTTCCTCTGTAATATATTCTGCATTTTAGATAACAACTTGAAGGAAATAAAAGTCTCTTGCTATCTCACACTTTGCTTCAATATTTGTTGTGTTTTCTTGTCCACCACAATAACTACTATTATTAGACTATGTTTATTTATTAAAATGTATGTACTATTTATGAAATGTACACTGGCAAGTAAAAGTTGGTTAACTCCTACACACCTTTGTATTGCTATTATCTTTTGTTGAGTTTATTTAATGAAATGTTTGTTAAAAAGATAAGATCAAGTTGTTGAGATTCTCTTTGTGAGTGACAAGGATGGACAGGATCAGGAATAAGTACATGAGGGACAGCTCATGTTGGATGTTTTGAAAATAAAGTCAAAGAGGCCAGATTGAGGTAGTTCAGAGTAGAGATTGGTAGAACAATGCTGAGGTTTAGTACACAATGCTGAGCCTTAACTAGTATTCCATTAACTCTGAGCTTATGACCTTTATAAATAAAAGTAGCTATTAGAGAAAAATCCACAAGATTCTCCACCCAAATATTACAGATGGATCTTCATGTACCACAGTGCTCGAATCATCAATAAGGCCTCAATCCCTCTTTGACTGCTTTTTACCCATAGATCTCACTGAGCTATCTTCAGCCATTATCTCATCTAAACCTGTCTGCTAGACCTCATTTCAAATAGACTGCTCAAGGAAGCTTTATCGTAATAGACACATTCCTATTAAATAGCTTGTTTCTAAAGATAGGTTGAAGTTATGTACCACAGGCTGATTTAGTAGCTGTAATCAGACCATTAATTAAAAAAACCCTGTCTTGCCACATGTGTTTTAGCCAATAACAGTATATATACAATATCCAATCTCCCTTTTACTTCTAAAATCCTTAAAAAAGTATTTGAAAAGCAATTATGTGACCACCAGCACAGGAATCATTTGTTTAAAGAATTACAGTCAGAATTTAGAATTCATCATAGTACAGAACTGGCACTATATAAATAAAGTTGAATTGAATTGAAAAGTTATTTGGTGTGAGAGAACATGCAGAGAAAGTGGTTAGATGGAGGCAGATGATTCACTGTGGCATCCCCTAAAAGGGAACAGCCGAAAGGAAAAGAAGTTTGTTAATAAGATAAGATCAAACTTTATTGATGGATCACAAAACACATAAAAATGGAAAAAACAACAAAAAACCAAACAAAAAATTTTTAAGCATTTCAGCACAGAATAATGGTCAAATTAAATTTGCACGTTAAAATTTCCTTTCCTTTCAGTGGGGGCGGCAGTGGTTTAGTTGGTACAGTGGCAGCCCACCAAGGTTTGCGACCCGCTCTTCTACAACATGTCTAAGTGGTCAGGCAAGACACTGAACCCCAAGAGCCCACCCCCATGTCCAGCCGCTGAATGCTGTTCCTAACCCTGGTAGAAGGGCATGTGGTGTAAAAACTGTGCCAAATCAACATGCAGACAAATCAACAGGACTGTGGCAACCCTGACCTTATGGGATAAGCTGAAAAGACCAAAAAAAAAAACAAAAACCCTTTCTTTCAGTAGTAAATGTCTGACAAGTCTACTGATTAAATGGTAAATGGTCTCCACTTATATAGCTACCTACTCAAAGCACTTTACACTGCTTCTTATTCACCCATTCACACTCACAATCACACACACACTCATACACAGATGGGGGAGCTGCTATGCAGCTGGCCAACGCTCACCGGGAGCAACTAAGTTGGGGTTCAATGTCTTGCTCAAGGACACTTTGACATGTGACCGGAGGAGCTGGGGATTGAACCAACAACTGTGAGATTGGTGGATTAGACTAGTTTTTCCAAATATTCAGGTGCGGATACTCTTATTATTAATGTCCCTCCCAGATGTTAAAACATCTTAAAATAAGTTAATCTCTAGTAAACCAATAATATGAGTTTATATTTGGCTATATTTGGCTGGTTACAGTGACCTATCATATTCCCTGTAAATTTGAACTTAAACTAGCCAAACAAAAACAGCATTTATTAGAAACTCTTCAATCTATACTTCTCTTGAGAAAGGAAGGTTATTCTTCTTGAAAAATAGATGCCTTATTGTTCATGATTTGGATGCATAGTTAAATTAAACAAGAGAGAAACCAGCATGCACAGACTATGTGTTTGCAACTTTGGTCACCTGGCCTCATGGGCAGAGTTGCCAAGAACCCCCCCCCCCATTAAGCCTGGAAAATCAGAAAAAAAGGTTGCAGCGGGGCAGGATAGACAAACCAAGTGGAACCAAGTCTTAGACTGATGAGTCTAAGTTTAAGGTGTTTCGATCCATGCAAAGAACATGTAACAAAAGCAGAGCTCACGAAAAGATGAAAGATCCATGCCTAACACCATGAGTAAAGTAAAGGTGGAGTAAAGGTGGAAATGTAATATTCTAGGGTAAAAGAGAATGGATATTCCCTCTGGGAAATAAGTGATTGGGAATAACTTCATTTTTCAGTAAGAAAATTATCCTGGTTGCATAAGAATTATCTGGAGAACAAAGTAACTATTCGAAATACATTTGGTGATGGACAGCCCAATCATGAGATCTGAACTTTATTGAGCTAGTGTGGGAGAAGCTGGGCCAAAGAGTTTTGGAAGACTGCTTAACCAGCACAGCAGAGGTTTGGGGTGCGTTGCAGAAGGACTAGGTGGGAAATTATACCAGAATTTTTGCAAAAACTGATCCGTAGAATGTGACAGATTTGTCAGGAATTTATTGCTGCAAAGGGCATGTCTTTATAAGGATTTGTAAGGAAAGGAAAGGAAAGTTTAACATGCAAATTTGATTTGAATATTATTCTGTGCTCAAATATGCTTAAAAATTAATTATGTTTTTGTGTTTTGTGATCCATTTACAACTATTTGATTTAGTAAAACCAGGAAAACATATAAATACAAATGTGTGTAGGTGTTTCCGAACCTTTTCTTGCCAGAATATGTCCATACCTCATTGTTGTAATTATTTTCCTCTAGATTTGACCTACTACCCCCCGTATTACTACCCCCCATCTGGTATCCATTTAGATGACACCCATTTTTTTCTAATGTCATTTTTATTTCATGTTTAATTATACTCTTTATGTCTAACTTGATCTTTTCCAATAAACCTGCTCTCTAATTTGATCTGCTGTTTCTTTAGCATGCCTGCTTGCTCATTGCCCTTACCCTCATGTGTGCTGGTAAATTGTAAATGTATTCCTTTTATTTGAATATTATTTGTTTACAGAAATAGAGGTGATATAAAAAAAAGTAAGTACATTTTTGGGATTAATTTCATTCAAAATTGACACATGAATTTTGAATGAATTAATTACAAGTTACATATAAAGCTTTTTGTGTTATCATGAATATCGAAAATACTGTATCAAAATGTGTCAAAATCTTTGAATTACTGAGATCAATCTTAGACTTCAAATGATTCAAAGTTCCCTGAAATTTAAATAATATTTGCTGTAGATAAAATATCCCAATTCATTGCAATTTCACAACAATTGCAACAAACACTGACAAATGTTCTCATATTAAGTTGAAACTATTTGAGTATGCTGTCTTTTACAGAATGGTGAACCTTGCTATGTCTTTACTTCTGAAAGTCTAAGCCTCTCTGGATTTCTCTTAATATCCAAATGATATGTGTTGCTTATGAACCTAATCTGTAGAACTTTATTTTGCTATACACAACATATTCAGTATTTTATTGCCCCTGTCCCGACTTTTTTTTTAATTGTGCCTGGCACTGAAAGGTGTTAGAACTTGCCAGAAAGTACTAGTTCCATTTCTTTACTCAAGTTGAAGTACTGTTATATGCTCTATAATTTATTCAAAGTACAAATACTGCACTATGTCTGAAGATTCTCAGTCATTCAGGTTCTGTATGTTAAATCATGACAACTGGAGTTATTTTTATGCTAATTTGGAATGGTTAAGAAGTCCAGCCTTCCACTTCACTAAGAAACGGTGTACTACAGTATTCAGAAACCTTTTTGCATAGTTTATTGCGTTGTTAAAATAGTAATCACATTTTCCCCCAGTCAACCTTCACACAATAACCCATAATGAGAAAGTGAAAATAATCTTTTTTTTGAAAATCATGCAAAAATAAATAAATCAAAGTCTGAAATCTCTCATTACATACACATCAAACCGAGTGCATGTGCATCATCTAAAGCTTTGAATGTTCCCAGGAGCATAGTGGACTTGATAGCTGTGAGATGAAGAAGTCTGGTACCATAAGGACTTTTGCTAGAGTTCCCCATACGACCAAACCTGAAAATGTTTTTCTTTCAATAATTTATTTAGGTTTTATTTAAAAGAAAATGGCTTTATCACGTTGTCTTTGTTTAAAGGGTGGCTTTTTAGAATAAATGGTGAAAATAAGGTTTATTAAAGATATTTAACAAAAGACATAGAAGTGTGACGTTACGTTTACCCTAACTAAGGTGATGACTGTAGATCATAATTTATTTGAAGAATGTTGTGATGGATTCAGTGCTCTTCAGACTGGAAAGACTGGAAGTGCTCTTCAATCTGGAAAAATAAAAATAATAATACTAATAAATAAAACAGATATACATGAATACATACACTTGTATATTGATTATGCTCTTATGCACAAGCTTACAGTACACCGAACAAACCTCCCCAGTTACTGCATACAATTTGTGGCTGTCACAGAACTGCTATTAGTTTGCAGGAGACTGACAGAACATCCAGGAGCAACAAGAACTTACATTTTTGAGTCAACTGTCACTTCTTCTATCAAACCAGATTGAATATAGTTGTTATGACTAAAAATCATTCATCCATCATCTGCAACTGCTTATCCTCTGTAGGGTGGGGGTGGCCTATGCCTGTACAGACAGGTTGCCAGTCTATCTCAGGGCCAACACAGAGAGACACATAGACAGACAACCATTTACACACCTACGAGCAATTTTGAGTCGCCAATAAACCTATCATGCATGCACAGCTTTGGGCTGTAGGAGAAAAATGTAGTACCCCGAGTAAACCCACGCAAACATAGGTGGAACATGATTAGAAAAATGATTAGTTTGTCTTGTACAACCATATGGATTTAGCTGTTTATGTAATTTCAGATATTTAATTGGAACCAATGCTCCCAGTGGCTCCAAGATGGCAGTGGGTCAGCATAGGAAGCGGTAAAGTGCATAACAAGAAAAAAAGAGTTGATCTTTGTGTCTCTTTTTTCTTCAGGCTAGTGGACTTGAATATCTTTGGATTATAGGAAGGATTTTATATTTTTTGTCCTCTCTCAGTCTTTAAGCTGGATGCCCTTCCTGACACAACCCTCCAAAATTTATACTGCACGGCTGGGGATGGGTGTCTTGACCAGGCACACCTCGACAAGTGGTCGGGAAGAGTGGGGTGTGAACCTCCCACCCTGTGATCGTTAGGTGGCCACCCTAACAACTGAGCCACTGCCGCCTCCTTGACTTTGAGCTTAAGGAATATAGTGTACAAAAGAAGATCTCATCTTAGGTCCTCAAAGCTATCTAAAACTACTGACTTTATCTAAAAACATTTTTTGCTTTGAAGTGGCAGCAGTAACCACTCTACCACCATTAAAAGGTAAATAGTCTGCACTTATTCACCCACTCGGACTCACAATCACACACACGCACAAACTCAGTCACTTGAAACAACATTTTAGAATTTTGTTAAAAGCCAAAACACATGGAATAGATTAGATGCATTTGCATGCATCTAAGTATCCTGGTTACATTTGGCTTTCACACCATTTCATAATTGTCATGTAAAGAAGAAAGCGTGTCTCTGTGTAATTAATACAGTACAAAGTTCTTTGTTGCTGTATAATTACCGGATTCATTTCCTCCATATTTGTATACATGTAAAAACATATATACATTCCTTGCTACTTGACCACAAAAGGTTCTAAATATCAATCATCAATAGCTTATTTATTTAACAAAAAAGAAGCCACAAAGAAAAAAAACGTGAGCAATACTAAGTACCCTCTCACTGCTTACATTGGATAAAAGCCCCTGACTAATTAATTATCAGCAGTTGGGCAGAATTCTATAAATGTAAAGGTTTTGGCAGTTTGCGGATCAGCATTCAGGTTTGTGTTAACATACAGCCAAAAGGAAAAATACATAAGCAATAGTCTTAGAGAAGCAGTTGTTGCTGCACATAGATCTGGAAAGAATTAGGAAAAAAAACATGTCCTAACAATTTGGGGATCAACATTCTTTAGTGAGAAAAACAAGTAGAAAGCTTTCAAGACACTTGCCAATCTTTCCCAGAGAGGACAGCCTAGCATATTAACCCCAAGGTCAGACCATGCAATTCTCAAAAATACAAAAAAAAAAAAAAAAACAATAGCTAAATTCCAGACCCTACATGCTTCACTCAGCATGTTTAATATTAAAGTCCATGACATCACAATTAGAAAAAAAAAAACAAAATAAAGAAAGATTTTTGAATGGCCTACTCAATGTCCAGACCCTACCCCAATTTAAATGCTTTAGTGGCACCTTAAAAGAGTTGTGCATAAGCTGAAAACCTTATTGAAATAAAGCAAAGAAGAATAGGCCAAAAATTCCTTCACAGTAATGTGAAACATTGATGTTGTTGCTGCTAAAGGTGAATCTACAAACTACTAAATAAATAAGCAAATAAATAATGTTCTTTTAAAAACAATAATAAACATTTGCACGTGGCCATAAGATTTACCCATGGTGTCTGCATTGGTTGAGCTTCTTCCTTGATATCCCTGTTTGAAGCTGGACGTCTGACTCTGGGCCTAAAGAAACAATTTAGTTAGTAAGTCTATTGACTTATAAAACCTGTAAGGTTAACTAGGTTTTTACTTAACTCCATTGCATGGTACAGGTAGTACAGGTGACATGATTTGTTTAATCTCTATGGGATTTTATTATTTATGTACTTATTTGCATGCTTATCAGAGTCTACACGGTTAACATTGTCACAACCAAAACCAAAAATTGCAGGGCATGTGGGTACAATGTAGTACAAAAAACTATTTTGCAGTCCCTGCCCATTACTAAATTTGTAAGTCAATACTGCTGACCTTATTGCTGCAACTACTACTAACCAGCCACTTACTTGCTAATGCCTCAATTAACAATCATCAAGAAAATGGCCCATACAGGGCTTACCTGAAAGTCTAGCTTAATTTGTTTGACCCAGTGTAATGTAGTTGACTGCATTGCTAGGCCAGTCCAATACAGGTCCTCTTTTTATGCACATATTAATAAAAGGCAGTCAGCCAGAAACACGTATGAAACACATATGTGAAAAACACGTATCAGTCAACCACAGCTGCCTTTAATTTTACAGATTATAAAATTTGCATTTAAGACATACATATGTAAATAGAAATTGTACCTTCTTTAGGTGTTTGTGTTTCTGCAGGACCAGGTTAATAATGTCACAAATAAAATTAATTTTTCTTTGAGAAAATCCCCACTGGAGAAACTGCTGCTTGGTCAGTATAGGCTTATAGTGGAAGATATCCCGTAGTATCTACAGACACAAAAAACACAATTTCACAACTGAATGGAAGACTGCAGACCAGCAGACAGCATCTTATACAGATTACACTTAGCACTAGAAAGAGAACATAGTCAAAGGAGAAAAAAATGTGGATTAAGACACTTAACAGCATTTTTTAAAACACAATGCTTAGAATGTGTGATGTGCTACTGTACCTTATAAAAAACATCAGTGAATCGGAGGTCCGTTTTGCCAGTCACCTCCAGCCCAGATGCTATTAGTTCTTCAGCAAAAGGTGGCGAGAAGGAGGTGAGGGTGAAGCTCACTATTGGCAGAAAAGCTAAGGGGTCCCCTTTGGAAAGTCTTGCCAAAACAAAAAACGTTAAAACAGAGAATGTGAAAAGAATTGCAGCTGAGACACCCATTCACACCTGCAGCACTCAGTAAAAATTAAAATGACTAAACAAATAATGCCACCTGTACTACCTGTACCATGCAATGGAGTTAAGTAAAAACCTAGTTAACCTTACAGGTTTTATAAGTCAATAGACTTACTAACTAAATTGTTTCTTTAGGCCCAGAGTCAGACGTCCAGCTTCAAACAGGGATATCAAGGAAGAAGCTCAACCAATGCAGACACCATGGGTAAATCTTATAGCCACGTGCAAATGTTTATTATTGTTTTTAAAAGAACATTATTTATTTAAGGTTATTCTGACACAGTCTTTTGTCTACAGCTGGTCTATACTATATGAAAAATTTCTCTAGTTCACTACAGCAGCCACTACCATTGATTTTATAAGTCCTGGGACAGAGTGCAGTTTTGCTTCCATAATGTTTAGCTTAATGTGCTTTAGTTAGATACTACTTACTATGTTGACAGTGATACTTTACAGGTTAGATTATTGGGGCTCATTAATCATGTGCACCCAGACGCTTCTTTCAAACTATTCTTCAGCAATTCCGTTTTTTAATTCTACCAAGCTTGGACTGGCACTGGCACTGCAGCTAGGGAATGGGCTGTTAGGGACCAGGGATTGAACCACTGACCCTATGGTCCGTAGACAACTGCTCTACCAACTGAGCTACAGCCACCCCTCTCTTGCTCTGCCTCTCCCTCCTTAGTGTCCAGCGTAGCACACAAGTCCTGCTCTTTGTTTGGTCTTTGCTACCTCTACCTTCAGTCCTCTCAGCGTTAAACTTTTTCTTACCTAACCTCTTTCTCTGTATACACTTCTGAACTTCCTCGTTCCAGCACCAAGTCTTTCCTCTTTCTCAAAGACACACAGAGCACCCTCCTACCTGTCTGTTGTAGCTGTAGTTGTCCAGTCATCTGAAAGCACCTCCTGACCACTCAGAGCCTGTCTCATCTCATCCCTGAAAACTTCACAATATTATTCCTTTTTCAACTCCTAGCAACTACTACCTCACCACTTCGTTCTCTGCTCTGCCTTAGTCCTGTCCATCTTCCTCACCACCAGAGTAATTTTTCACGCCACCATCCTGTGTTGTCTGGCTACCCTCTGCATTACCAATACTTTGCAGTCACTGATCTCTTTCAGATTACAATGTCCACACAAGATGTAGTCCACCTAAGTGCTTCTATCTCCACACTTATGTCATTCTTTGTTCCTGCCTCTTCTGGAAAAAAGTATTCACTACAGCCATTTCCATCCTTTTTGCAAAGTCTACCACCATATGTCCTTCTGTGTTCCTGTCCTGAATACCAAACTTGCCCATCACATTCTTATCACCTCTGTTTCCTTCACCAAAGTTTCCATTGAAATCTGCACCAATCACCAATCTCTCACCTCTGGGGATGCTCTGCATCACTTCATCTAACTCACATCCTACCTGTTGGGCATAACCACTGACAACATTGAACAACATGCCTTCAATTTCCAGCTTCTGACTCATCACCATATCTGATACTCTTTTCACTTGGAGAACATTCCTTACAAACTCCTCCTTCCGGTTAAATCCTACTCCATTTCTCTTCCCATCCAAACCATGGTAAAATAACTTGAGCCCTGCTCCTAAGCTTTGAGCCTTTCTACCTTTCAGTCTCGACACACAGTATATCCACCTTCCTTCTCTGCATCGTACCTGTCAACCAGCTCTCTAGGCTTCCCTGTCATAGTCCCAACACTCAACTGTCAGTCCTACACTCATGATTTTCAACTTCAACTTCAACTTTATTTATATAGTGCCAATTCACAACAAAGTCATCTCAGGGCACTTTACAGAATAAAGTCAAGATTATAAAGATGTATATCCTCTTCTCTCTCTCTGTCTACTAACACGCCTTCTTCCTCTCATTCTTTGACCAACAGTAGCCCAATTTCCACCAGCACCCTGTTTGTCAACAGCACCGGAGGCGGCCGTTTGTAACCCAGGCCCCGACCGATCCAGTATGCACATCAGATATGTTATTACAACATCACAGAGTGAAAAGCATCTGCACATCTAATCATCGTCTTCCTTTCAAATACTTTTCCCCCCCAAATATATTATATTCATGCCCTGCTCTCTAAATATCACCATCGGCCATTGAAAAACCCTTATCGATCAACCTGATAACTGGTTGCACAGAGGACATAGATGACATAGATGTGGACTTTCAACTTAAATGTAAAAAAATTAAAAACAAAGGTACCGTTGGGTGTATATTTATGTGTTAATTCCTCACCATTTCCTTATTTTAAAATTGCAAGAATAGAAAAACAAAACGTTTTTTCCATCAACATAACATTTAATGCCCATTCAGCTAATACAAATGTTCTTTAATCAGAAAGTAATTAAAGTCAATTTTAATTGACTAAATAATAATTTTTATCATGTCAAAAACTTGACACAAGATTATCCTAATTTTCTTTTTGACTATATTTAATACTTTTGACCATTTCTGTTACTTCTTATGACGAGGGAATAGTTGTATTAGCTGAATGGCCATTATCTTTATGTTAAGGTTTAAGGTTAAGTTTGCATCCCGTTACACTGAAATGGAATCTAAGTTACATTACATTACATTTAATGGCCTACCCGCTGTAGTCAACGTATCCTGGATACTTTATCACCCGCAGAAGAGTTTCCAGTTTACGCAGACAACCTTGGATGTCTCCAGTAGACAGCATCTTTACCTGTATACAGGGGGTAGGAAGCGTTAACGTAAACGGCTATTATACTAGTTGTATACGAATTTAATTTATTGACTGATTTTATAGCTAACGTGAGAAGTCATTAATAACACCAACTTCTAAGGTGTGGAAATAGCATTACGCATAACATATTCGGTATTACATATTTTTTGAATTCGATGTCCTGTCTTGTAAACATTTACATTCACTCTCCGTTATAATCCAAAAGTACATTCATAAGGAAAACTATTTTATAGCTACCCATAGCCGAATGTAGATAGATTTGTTTCTCCCGCTTGAACACAAAGCAAAGCACAATTTGCTGCCGCTGCCACTGTCTTCTTCTTCCGGGTGTTTTATGGCGGTGGCCAAACCAGCAATTGGTCCATTACCGCCTCCAACGGTTATTTTTATATAACTATAACTATAACTATAACTATAACTATATATATATATATATATATATATATATATATATATATATATATATATAGAGAGAGAGAGAGAGAGAGTTATATAGTTATATATATAGTTATATGTATATATACACACTCACAGTTGTTGGTTCAATCCCCGGCTCCTCCGGTCACATGTCAAAGTGTCCTTGAGCAAGACACTGAACCCCGACTTAGTTGCTCCCGGTGAGTGTTGGCCAGCTGCATAGCAGCTCCCCCATCGGTGTATGAGTGTGTGTGTGTGTGTGTGATTGTGAGTGTGAATGGGTGAATAAGAAGCAGTGTAAAGTGCTTTGAGTGCCAATAGGTAGAAAAGCGCTATATAAGTGCAGACCATTTACTTCACTTACTCAAGTAGCTAACTGCACTTGAGTACAATTTTAAATTACTTGGACTTAACTGTATGATTTCCCCCAGTGTCACAGCTAGTTGGTGCCCCAGACTCAAATGATTGCAGCTTTTAGCCAACAGACAAACTGGAATTACGAAATGACCACTACTAAATTTCAATTTTAACCATCAATATTATCAACATTGTAGCTAACTATCCACCGCAGATACGGTATTACGAGGTGCATACCCAGCAAAAATGTTTTCTTTCTTTTTTTTTTAAAATACGTTTTATTAAACCAAGAACAAATACACACACACAGAATAGCAGGGGTCTTAACATTTCCATTCAACTTTATTTCAATCAACATCAATAACATATAAGGGTACAGACAGGTAACAAGAGCAATGGGGCTCAAAAAATTAATAAATTTACACTGACAGATCTGTAGTATTTTTTAAGGCTTGTTGTTTTTTGAAAATGTTATGCTTATAAAATAACATTTTTGAAAACAAGAGGGGTTTATTAGTAATTTTATATTTATGAATATAGGATTTAGCAAATATAAAAATAAAATGCTCCTCTTCCTTTTCGATTAAAAAAAATGTTTTTAAAAGTTTTTCTTTAAAAGAAAAGCAGAAATTATTGAGTATTTTGATTTCAATGAAAGTAAGGAAATCAGACCCAAACACTTCAGTATAATTACAGGTCCAAAATAAATGTATATTGTCTCAGGACAGGAATTACAGAAAGAGCAGTTGGTGTGAATGTTCTTTTTAAACCTTAGGGAAAGGTAAGTTTTAACTGGGTAGTGTTTGTATCTGAAACAACAGGGGCTGAGACAGAAAATACATTTAGCAGCAGCATGACCTTGTTCTTGATGAGATGGAACCGCATCAATAACAATGGTGAATTTCCTTGGAGATACAGGAATAGAATAAGCTGAGAGAAATTCTGTCTAATTATAAAATAGGGTCAGTTCAACAACTGACCAACTAATATGAAGTTGTTGTTAAACCAGTTTTCAAAATACATTGAAAATAAAATTGGCCATTGGGTTTCAACAGCTGACCAACTAATGTGAAGTTGTTGTTGAACCAGTTTAAAAAAAAAAAGATTTGTGTTCTATAGTACGTGTGGTGTAAAATTATGTTTGAAGATGAGAGACCAAGAAAGTGGCATCGGTCTGTAGAAGTTGGAGAGTTTAATGGAGATCTTTGAGATATCATAGTTGCAGGACAAATAAAGAAAGGACTGATGGAAGAGACTGATTTTCAATGCTCTCCTTAACTTACACTTTAGTTAAAAGGGGAATCTGTGTATCCTGTGTATACTCAAAAGGATACACAGGTGTTACAAAGTGTATCCTCCTCACCTGCCCTTTTTGATTTGCTACCAAATTGCCTGCAGAATTTTCCCACTTAATAAGATTAGTAAGACTCTTTTACCTCTGAAAATTAAAAAGGTGAATCATTTAATTTTCACAATGATGCCTTTTTAACAGAGTTTAGCGAAAGGGAGATAGAAATATAGATTGATACATTAATATACTGTTGCCAACTAAACATCTGGATAATAACTAGTAGTCAATCCTGGATCATCGAGAATAATCTTTGCTACTCCAAGTGTAAAGTCGAGTAGTAGGAAAGTGTTCCCTCAAATCTCTGAATTTCAAATTTGCTGAGGTATTTTTCCTATGGGAACATCTATCTATTGTATTATCCATTGTTACACTGAGATCCGCTCCTATAATAAACAAAGCATCAGGATATTTATGTAACCAATGTGATATTTTAACCTCTAGAGTTTCAAATAAACTGTTATTTTCAGAAGAATTATAACAATATATTTAAATAATAATAATAATAATAATAATAATAATAAGTGGAATCTGACTTACCATTAAAACTAACAAGCAAAAATTAATCTTAGGAATCAGGGTCTGCAGCCAATATCTCTCCATCAAATCTATTCTTGAGGATACTGATGCCAAAATTAGGATAATTCTGAAACATGTGTGAAACATCATTAACCCATTGTGATTTCCAAAAATGTGTATCTGCTTCAGATGAATAAGAATTTTGAAAGAAACAAAAATCTCTTTACTTTATTTCTGAGCCACCTAGCATTGACAAAGACATATCGAACAAGAACTATAAAAAAAATGCTAAAACAACATAATTATATTTACCTGAGATTAATACAAAATTTAAATAGCGTCTATCAAAGCCTTAGCAATAGCTCCGCCAAAAACAAAGTGTGGTTTAAAGGTGCATAGTTTGACCCAGTTTTTACTTCATCTCTATGAAACATTACAATTACAAAATGGTAAATGGTCTGCACTTATATAGCGGTTTTCTACCTACTGGGACTCAAACACTTAACACTCCTTCTTATTCACCCTTTCGCACTCACAATCACACACACTCATACACCAATGGGGGAGCTGCTATGCAGCTGGCCAACGCTCACCGGGAGCAAGTAAGTTGGGGTTCAGTGTCTTGCTCAAGGACACTTCGACATGTGACCGGGGGAGCAGGGGATTGAAACAACAGGTGCGAGATTGGTGGACAACCCATCTACCTTCCTGCGTCACAGGTCACTTTACAAGAATTAGTAACTAATATCCCCAAAAACTCTTGAGCTTAATACAAAGTATCTAACGTAAAAGAAGTAAGCAGCATAATAGCAATACATTAAAAATAAAATGAATCCACGTTGAATGATGTCTTACAAAGTGTGAAACAATAGAACATAATGTTTTTAAATTTAAAGTTAAAACTGTTGGTAAATTGTTTTTTCGTATACTGTGTTAAAATAACATATCAGTACAGATTTTTTTTTTAACATTAAACTAGGCAAACGGACCCCTGAAGCCTGGTTTTTTTGCGTATTTCCCTTCTTGTTCGACCAACGACCATAGCTTCCTTGTATCTTTGGTGGCTTGAGTGAGGTCCTCCAGAGTCCTGAACCTTTGCTGAAGTGGGGCTGCCGTCCTGGCATCCTCTCAGATTCGCTCCCGGTGTAAGACTGATGAAAACTGCACAATTATACGCCGCGACGAATTCACCTAATCCGAACGTGGACCCACTCTTCTATTATGTGCAACAAATTCCTCATATTTATTTAAGCATGGCATTCTCTTAATGCAGTTTTACAACTCTAGAATCAATGGAGTCGACTTTTTCAACTACAACATCCACCTGTCTACCCATTGTCTATAAAGATTCAGCGAGGTTTTTGATAGGATCACTATTATCTTTGACCGCTTCTTCCACGAATGCTAACCTCTTTAAAATTTCCTCTTGCATTTTTTTCTATGCGTAGCATCATTGCTAGCATAGCAGATGAGGCTTCGGGGCATTCTTGACGGGGCGGGAGTCAAAAGTTTTAGGTAACGTAGCAAACTCTGCCTCTCTCTCATTAAACACTCGTTCCAGAGATTTCCTGGCATAACTGTGCTTGACAGTAGGGATATCTTCGTCCGAATCAATGTATATCCACGTGGAACACGCTAACAAAATGAAGTAAAAGTTCTAGTGTGCTTTAGGAACAGGGGTAGCTCCGAATCCATGATGTTAGACAGGCGCCATCTTGGCCACCCCCCCTGTCTATCATTGGTCATGTGAAAAGGCATATCAACTTCCGTACTCCCAAGTTACAGGAACTAACGTCAACCTATTGTCTTAACACGTATTGTAACGACTTGACGTCATGTCATAGGCTGTACGCGCACTTATGTGTGCGAATTTGTTAGATTTTATTTATCCAGTTTAAAAAACAGCGAGCATCCGTATGGAAAATAAATGTGCTTACCTCATAGTTGTAAAATTGAAAATAATAATACTATGTTCGACAACTTTGCCCGCACGAGTTTATGTGATGGCAGTGTAGGGGGAGGACCAAAGTTGACAGGAGGAGGGTAAAAACACATGATAACGGTGTTATGAACAGACTACTGAATTACAGGTTCCTCCTGAATTAAAACTTGCTCCTCTGTCTTTGTTTAAACTTGGCTAACCAAAATGACAACTGAATACGTTCGCCAGTAGGGAAATCGCCTTTCCAGTTGTCCTTGTGTGTAGGTCGGGTTGTCAGAGGACTCACTAAGCTCAGGTAGGTTGATCGGTTTAGATCGTTGCATCGCACATATTAGGAAATACTGCATCATGCCTCTAAAATGAAAAAGGTTAAATATGTTCACTACTCCAGTCCAATTAAGGGGTCGACATAGGCTTCCCTAACTTAAACTAAGGTGACTCGAAATTCTTGGGACCGAATGTGAATGAAAACCAACTCAACCAATGAAGCTTCAGTTTGAAAGTTGTTGTGTCTTGAATGGCTAATGATATCGTAGGAGAGGCGGGACTTCAGGTCAAACTACCTTGCTCGCTTCAACTTCCAACATTGATGTTTACAACGTTGTAATGGATTTGCTTATGCAACACCGCTGGCGTTAGAAAACGACTGGACAGAATATTACAGTAGTTATCGAGACGCACTCATAAGTAGTTTAACATACATACAGATAGATCGGTACATAATTCTGACAGTTCTTTACCATTTTGGGATTAATGTGTCACTAGGAGTACATGTACAGTAAGCTGTATGTCGGTTTGTATACATTTTCGATCACAGGCAGTGTATTTATTTATTTTAGTGTTGTCATTATGCTGACATTATAATTAAGTAAACCAATGATTAGGCTTATTCATTGTTTAACTTTTTAATCGAATGAAAACAGTTAGAAGATACAAGACAGCATTTTAAAGCTATTGGTTTGTTCATATTGTTTGAAGTTATATGGAGCATAATTGCATGTCCTGAGTGTGACTCTCGTTTGTTTTTGTGATGTTGACGTTAATGTTGTTTTTGTGTATGAATGGTGGCGGCGGTGTGCCTTTGTTCGTTTTCTGAGTTTTAGTCCATTTGCTTTGCTCCATTTGCTCCAAGTGCCAGTAATGATAGATAACATTGACGAGTTTTTTGGCCTATGTGAATTATACCGGTCAGTCACAATATTAATAATGTACTATGAAATGCTGATACGTGATTATGGGTTAACCACCTGTCAGCAATCAGTACATAACATAGTTAAACTAAACACCACCTTTACCAACAATGATCTTTTACCCTCATTTTTTTTTAATAATTACTGTACATGTGTTGCCCTTATTACCAAAATCTGTATTGTTTAAAAAAAGTTGTTTTCTTAGCGTATTACCTTTACTCCTAACATTTACTCTAAGTAGAAAATCCCAAAGTAAAATCTGCACACAAAAGTACTCCACACAGTGTATCACATTTGTCTGCATATAAACCTGTGTAGCTTCAGACTGCTCAGACCTATGACCTTTGTCCTTCATTAAATTATTTGGATCATGAGTGCTAATGTGCACTAGTTTAGTCAAATAAATAAATAGGATAATAAAGAAATAATAGGTTTGGCCAGATTATTGCATGCTGCTGAATTTCTTAGATTGAATTTCTTAGGTTACTTGCAAGTAATCTATATAATGCCTAATGCATTTCTGTGTTGCCATATAGATGGGTCAAGCACTGTGGAGACTGCCTCCCAGACAACAGCAGCAATTTCAGGAGGAACTAGCTGACCGACTGGCTGATGAAGAAAGAGAAGGAAGACAAGAGCAGGGTAACAATGAACAATTTCAGCATTTTATGTGACTGCTGCTTTCAGAAATTATTTATATTTTATGAGCTTGCTTACAGAAAAGGAAAAAAATAGTGTTCCAGTCGAAACTTTCAACTCATTATCAGCAAAGCAAGAATCAAACATAATTATTTCACCTGATTATGTTTGATTATTATTATATAATTATACAGCTTCAGTATGAATAAAATTAGGACTAGGGTTTATTTAGTGCTTAATACATTTAAAAATACTGTTCAATGTGAAAATCATTATTATTCATAAAAGGACATTTTTTGAAGACTGTCAGGGGTCACTGTGTGCATTTCTGAATCATCTAAGAACACACACAACTAAGACAGTGCTACCTAGAGAAGCTGTATAACATCAGGTGGTTCAGTGAAGACATGTGTTTTCATGTAAACAACTGTGGCCTGTGTTACGAGTCTTTCAGTTCCCACTACCAAGTGGCACTGGCAATCACTGATACAGCTGCTCTTAGGCCACATCATCTCAGTTATTTGTGTTTGTGTGCTGATGATAAAGTAATGCTGTGATAGACAGGTGATCTGTTAGGGGTGCACCCTGCAGCTCATCCACTGATAGCTGGTATTGGTTCCAGGAACCCCTGCCATATTTAACAATATAATGAGTGAATGGACTAGAAGTATTTAATGTCTGTTGATGTCTGATGATGTATACTGATCAGTCATAACATTATGATTACTGACAAGTGAAGTGAATAACTTTCATTATCTCATCACCACAGCACCTGGAAGTAGTTCAGATATGTCAGGCAGCAGACAAACTTTTTGTCCCAGAAGATGATGTGTTGCAAGCAGAAAACATGGGCAAGCATAAGTGACTTTGACAGAGTGGCTGCTGAGTTTGATAGTTTGTTGCACCATTGTGGGACCACTAAGCTGAGAAACTTTCCTGGGATCTTTTGCTGTGTGTTGAAGGGACCGCCGTTTGTTGGCAAGCACAGTGGGTGAGATTATTGACTTCTTATCCAGGTAAACAATTGTGATTAGGTAGGTGCTGCTGCATTTATCACTCTAGAGGCAAGATTCAGAGCTTTAAACAAAATGCGGGTGGATACTGGCAGCCAGTGCAGACATCTGAAGAGTAATGTGATGTGTTTCCTTTTTGGCTGATAAAAAGTGAGATGTGCTGCTGCATTTTGGATCATCGGGAGAGGTATGATTGTGTCTGCTGTATGGGTTGGCTATAGCTCAGTCATTCACAAACCAGAGGGTCAGTGGATTGACTCCCTTTCCTTTCTGGACATAGATAAGATGTGGTTGGTAAAACTCAGTTGGTCGTCAATGACCCCCATGTTTCTGGGTGGTTTTCTTTGTGGTAACAATCACTAAAGATCCTTTGTTGAGGCTGATGTGTTGTATTGAAGGTCTAGCAGGGAAGATTAAAACTTCTGTCTTTGAGAAGTTAAGTTAAAGATGTGTCCCTTCCATCCAAGTAGAGTTGTCAGAGAGACAGGCAGAAATGTGTGATGAGACAGTGATGTTATCTCGTGGAAAGGACAGGAAGAGTTCTGTATAGCAATGATAGGAAAAGCCATGTGAGTGGACTATAGAATAACGGGATGTAGTATAGATGGAAAACAGAAAAGGACAGATGACGAGTCCTGCATCACAATGATGGATCTTCAAGATTTCCTTGAAGATTCATAAACGTAGGTAAGCCAGACCTGAGCCAGAGCTGTACTAGAATTTGCCAAGTCAGAGAGTGTGAACAGAAGCATCTGGTGGTGCCAAAGGCTGCAGATAGATTGAGTAGGATTAGGCCAGTAGACTAAGCTGCAGCTTTTGCACCATGCAGGGATGCTATGAATCTATAGTCTATATAATTTATCAAGACAAGTAAAATAAATACCATAGGATAGGGTAAACACTAGTAGAGCTATAGTATATGAAATAAATATGCACAACGGTAAGAACAGATTAGAAAATATTGTAATTTATTTATTTGATTTTAATAACCTGGTCAGTCCACGCAAGCTCAGATATTATCCAGATTTCCTGTCATTTTAAATAGCAGTAAGCATAGAAGTAAGCAATATCAATGTATTAAAGTGAATTAATTACAAAATTAATGAAAAATTATCCAGTTTTCTGAATTATTGTTATTGTATTTCTAGGGAGGTATGGCGGTGCCCAGAGAAGAGCTCCACATCACTGTTATGGCCCTGACATTTACCATCTGCTCAGAACACGTACGGGTGGTATGAATACACAAACACATACTAAATGCATAGCTACTATTTAGATTTATTTTTAACAAAGACATAAGATGAAACTACATATTTTATGTCGATAAAGCTTGATGCATTCCATAGCCCTCTCTCGCATTCTGTGTGACATCCAGACACATTCAGCCCACATGGGCTCACACTCACAAGTTCTGAATCATGGAGGGGCACATAGCTCTGGTGCCCATACCTGCTTTCCCCATGGTCAAATGGAGAACCAATATTTCTCTATTGTGTCTACATATGACAGGGTTTCCAATCAGATTTTTACAACAGCACATGTGCATTAGAATAGGCTGAATGAAAGGGGAGTCCACCCAAAGTCAAACTAAACCTAAAATGAACAATAATTGAATTGAAGAAGTCTAAGTCTAAATCTTTTTTTGTTGCTTTTTTATTTATTTATTTATTTTTTATTCAATTTAGACTGTTCACATTGTGCAGCTCTGTATGAAAATTGAATAAAAGCCATGGTAAACTTCACTTGACATACCTTGACTTAATAAATAACATATTGTGCCTTAACAGTGTTTCAGGCCCAGATGCAATATTAAGAAAAATGCTAAATGATTTGGTTATTTAATCCTCGTGCAACACAAGACTTTTGGTTTACAATTCCCATGTAAAGACCAAGAAATCTAATTACACAGTAAAAAAAGCTAAATGTAAATAAAAAGAATATATTTAATTTTCTCATCATGAACACAGTGTGCATGACTCATTGCTGCACTTAATTTTTCATGGCGCTGAAAAACATTGATCGGCCTCGTCCCAGACGGTGCACACACTGAAAACTGTGGAGATGACAGTGGATTTAAGAGGAGACACCTCACACTGCCTCCCCTCATCAAATCAACTAACCCAGTAACAATTTGGATCTGTTCTAATTACATTCATGTGCATCAAACACATTCATGTGTCAATACACAGCGCAAACTGTTAAAAAAAAAAAAGCTTTTGCTAAAACCAACTTATTTAGACTTCTACAAGGCACTTTTTGATAGTTTAACTTTTAGTCTGACTTTAGGTGCCCTTTGATTTAAAAATGAGGTGGCATCACTCTGTTATTGATCTCTTGTTTTATTTAGCCTTTTGGTCAGCTGCTTGCCCTGTCTACAGGTTTTTGTAAAACAGATGCTGTTCTAGAAAGTTGATTAATTAGAAGACTGATTACATGTATACATGACAGACAAATCTATGTTCTCAGGGAGAAATTTAAAGGGGAAATCAGGTTTTCCTAATTCCATTAATGTGACTGTTAAAAAAAAAATCCCTGAGAAAGCTTGCCTGCCTGCCATAAGCTATAATACATTCACTGTCTTCTGCAGAGAGGTAGTTATTGTGATGTGGTATACGATGGAAAGGTGGTAACAACTGACAAGATAATGAAAAATTAAACACCCATATTTAGATTCTAGTAATAATACATTAGAACCTGTATGTCACACTGACATTATGATATCTGGTTTTACAATATCAGCCGGTAGAAGCAATAGAATGCAAACCTAAACATTTTTATTTCACTTTCTTTTTTGTCTCACATTTTTTTTCGTGTCTGTAGGTAAAGGGCAGCATGGTTTTATAGACTTGGAGATGCTGCCACCTGAATTAGGCATCACTATACTTTCATACTTGAATGCTACTGATCTGTGCCTGGCTGGCTGTGTGTGGCAGGACTTGGGAAATGACGAATATCTATGGCAGGGGTAGGGAGGCTTTTTCTTGTAACAACTACTTACCAGATGTTTTCTGTGAACTTGACTTGACCTTATGCAAAGTATATAGTGTTATTCAGTATTTTGTGTTCTTTTGTAGTATGATTTTTCTGTAACCCATGTGTGTCTATCCACCAGGCTGTGTAAGTCCACATGGGGGCACTGTTCCATTTACAGCAGAAGACTACCTGCTGATTTTTCATATAGAAGACTATACCTACAACTAGATGAAGGCAGCCTGACTTTTAATGCTAGCCCATGGGAGGTAACACATACTCAAATATGCAACACCTATAATCCTAAAATTGCACAATATCTCAGAGCTTCTGCAGTGCATGTGTGTGTTTAGTGATGGAACAATGAGTCACTTCAGAATTATGTGTTTGATCATCAAACACATAATTCTGAAGGGACATAATCACCAAAGTTTCACTTTAACATCAAGTTGTGTACTGTATGTCTGTGTGTGTGCATGTGTGTGTGTGTGTGTGTGTGTGTGTGTGTCAATCTTTGGTTTTATTCAGATCGATACTGAAGATATATGGTTCTTGTGTGTGTTTGTGTGTGTGTGTGTGTGTGTGTGTGTGTGTGTAAAGGGTATCAGTTATTTCATGTCCAAAGGTATACTAGTGGATCATCCAACTGAGCTGGCTAAGTTCATCTTCTACACCAGACGGCTCAACTGGAAAATGTTGAGGATTTACCTGGATGAGAGGTTAACCAATAGACACAAATGAAAAATTAACATTTTGCATCATCATCATGGTAGAACCTCAGATGTTAAATGTATGTTTTGTGTGTTTCTGTCTATGTATGTCTATGTGATTGCAGGAGGGATGTCCTAGATGAGTTGGTCACCCTTCATAATTTCAGTAACCAGTTCCTGCCCAATGCCCTGCGAGATTTCTTCAGACACATCCATGCACCAGAGGAGAGAGGAGAGTATCTGGAAACTCTTATCACCAAGTTCAGTCACAGGTTTTGCACCTGCAACCCAGGTCTTGTCCGAGAACTGGGCCTCAGTCCAGGTTAGTACATGCAGTATATACTGGTAAGTATATGTTAAAGAAAAAGTAAATGGTCTGTATATATATATATATATATTTATATATATAACTAACTAAAAGCTCTTTTAAAGAAGAAGGTTTTAAGCCTAGAATTAAAAGTAGAGAGGGTGTCCCATTCTACCTTTGGGAATTCTGGGAACCACAAGTAGGCCTGCATTCTGAGATCAAAGTGGTCTACTGGGATGAACTATGAGGTCTTTTATATATGATGGAGCCTGACTGTTCAGAGCTTTATATGTAAGAAGCAGGGTTTTAAATTCAATTTAAAACCAATTTTCGATTTAATGGGAAGCCAATGAAGATAAGCTGAAGGTGAAATATGATCTCCGTTGCTAATTTCAGTCAGCACTCTTGCTGCAGCATTTTGGATTAAATGCAGGCTTTTTAGGGAGTCACTGGGGCATTCGGAAAGTAGGGAATTACAGTAGTCCAACCTAGAAGTAAAACATGCATGGACCACTTTTTCTGGATCACGTTGAGACATTTTGGCAATGTTCTGTAGGTGAAAGAAAGCTGCTCTTGGTTTACTGTATATGTGACCAAATCCTGGTCAAAAATAACTCCAAGGTTTTTTGCAGTAGTATTGGGGGCCAGAGTTATGCCATCTAGAGTAAAGATATGGTTGGGAAGAATATTTCTGAGATTTTTGGGCCCAAATACTATGATTCAGTTTTGTCTGAGTTTAGAAGTAAGAAATTGTGGGACATCCAGACCTTGATGTCGGCATGTAGGCATGCCTGAAGCTTGATTAACAGATTTTTTTCATCTGGTTCAATCAATAGATATAGGGCTATAGGGCTATCATCAGCATAGCAATGAAATTTATGGAATGTTTTCTAATGATGTTGCCTAAAGGAGACATATATAAAGTAAAAGGCGTTGGTCCTAACACAGAGCCTTGTGGAACTCCATAGCTAACCTTTGTTTGCATGGACAATTCATCATTAACATAAACAAATTGAAATCTGTCAGATAGATAAGATTTAAACCATGTTAGTGCAGTTCCTTTAATTCCAATTTCATGTTCCAGTCTCTGTAATAAAATGTCAATGGTATCGAATGCAGCTCTAAGATCTAACAGACTAGCCCATTATCTGAGGCCAAGAGAAGATCATTGGTTACTTTAACAGTGCTGATTCTGTACTATAATGAACTCTAAACCCTTACTGAAAGCATTCAAACAAATTATTCCTGTACAGGTGGTTACATAATTGCTTTACAACTACTTTTTCAAGGATTTTAGTAATAAAGGGGAGATTGGATATTGGTCTGTAATTGGGTAAAACACCTGGGTCAAGACATTTTTTTTAAGTAGTGGTTTTATTTTAGCTACTTTATAGGCCTGTGGTACATAGCCTGTTTTTAAAGATAGATTGATGATATCAAATACAAACGTGTCTATTAAGGGTAAAGCTTTCTTGAGCAGTGTAGCTGGAATTGGGTCTAGCAGACAGGTTCTTAGTTTAGATGAGGTAATTTCAGGTTAGCTCAGCGAGATCTATGGGTAAAAAGCAGTCTGAGAGGGATTGGGGCCTCAATGAATAAAGTCATGAAAACATTGCTGCTCAGAGTTAACAGAATACTGGGCTTAACAGAACTATGGCTCTTGGTCAGCCTGGTTACAGTGTTGAAGAAAGAAACCGGGGTTGTTGTTGTTTTCTTCTATTGTGATAAATAATATGCTGTTCTGGTATCACAGAGAGCTTTTTTGTACATTTTTAAACTGTTTTTCCAGGCTAAATGATATTCTTCTAAATATTTGGAACGCCACTTCCTTTCTAACTTTTGTGTTGCCTGTTTTAAGTTGCAAGTTTGTAAACTATGCCATGGAGATTTCCTCTTCTGGTTTACTGCCTGGGTGCAACACTATCGAGTTTTTTACATAGTGAGGCTGCAGAATTATCAACAAGATAACCAACTTGTGCGGGAGTAAAGTTAAGGTGGCTATCCTCCATTGTATTGACATATGGTGAGGCAAATGATGAAAGAACTGTTTCTTAAATTTTCTAACTGCTGTATAGTCCATTATTGTAAATTCAAATGTTATTAAAAAGGGTCAGACGGAAGAGAATTATGAGGAAATACTGTTAAATTATTATTATGTTTCAATACAATATGTAAGGTCTAGGGTGTTACTAAAACAGTGAGTAGGTTTTGCATCATCAACCCATATTTTATTCATAAAAAGAACATAAACAACATATCAGATGTTGAAACCCAAAAAAAACTGAAGACCACATGCAAACAGTTTTAACCTTAATCCCAATTCTATGAACATTTGATGATATTATATATAGATCGTGGGATGTCTTCACAATTTTTTTGACAGTTTGTCACAGATTGGTAAACCCCTGCCCATCTTTACATTTGAGAGGTTCTCTCTCTCCCGATTAACCTAATTACTTTTCAAATGCTCCCCCATTTGTTTTTGATTTGTGGCAATTACTTTTCCAGCCTTTTGTTGCCCTAGTTCCAAATTTTTCAAAATGTCTTTCTGCCATCGAATTCAAAATGAGCTAATATTTTCCATGAAATGGTAACATTTCTCAGTTTCAACATTTGATATATTGTATATGTTCTATTATGAATAAAATATGGTTTGATGAGATTTGCAAATAATTGCATTCTCTTTTTATTTATGTTTTAAATCCTCACAACTTTTTTAGGAATTGGGGTTGCAATGTCAAATCCAATGTGATAAATTATAAAATTATTTTTTATATATGAAGAATTTGATCTGCACTGAAATCCAGTCTAAATACTAAAAGCAGGCTCAAAAGATTCAGAATGATTAACGGTCATGTATGTGTACTACGCTCATCTCACCTGAAGGTGGCACTAGGGGAAAGTTTAGGAATTTACTTAATTTTTAAAAGATTTTGGCCTCCAGAGAACATACACACTTTCAATATATTTTAAAGCAATGTTATTAGATTTGAATTTTTATGGTTAATGTTTTCCTTTGCTCATGATGGTAAAAGAGAGCTCAAAGGGTCATTAAAATATTCAAAAACACTTTATTTTAAATCCAAAGTATCTTTATCTCAACCAGACATTGTCATTCTTAAACCCTGTTGCTAGAATGCTGACAACTCTTATGAAAGTAGAAGCTACTACACCTGATGATGTTGATGTTTCCCCAACCACAAAATGATCAAGATTTATTTTCAGGTAATTTCTGGCTTTAGTAATGGACTGTGAAAGCCATGGTTAAAGTTGTCAGACCATACTCAAACCAATCTGATAATGTTAATTCCTTGGACCTCCGAATGATTACTACTAGTAGTAGTAGTAACGTAATGGTTCTGAGCCCAGGGCTACAAGTGGATGGATGGCGGCTTTTCCTAAGAGCTTGTGACAAAAAAAAATCTTTTGATCACAGTTTATTATCATTTTTTTGCAGATGCTGTGTATGTGCTGTGCTACAGTCTGATCCTGCTGTCCATCGACCTGACCAGCCCCCACGTAAAAAACAAAATGTCTAAGAGGGAGTTTATAAGAAACACTCGCCGAGCAGCACATAATGTATCAGATGACTTTGTAGGCCACCTCTATGACAATATTTACCTGATTGGCCATGTGGCTGCATAGCTTTACCTACCAGCTGTCAAGAGGAATTTCTGCACTGAATGCTGGGAACTGGTGATTGGGTTCCTACACTTTTGGAAAGTATGGAACATAGTAAAAATGGAACGTACTATAACAACATTCATGTCCTTCAAAGAAAACAATCTTACTAGAAATATTAGTAACACAAAGAAAAATCACCTCTCCACTGTGAAACTTTGCACTGTGCTATGACATTTTCGTATGGGTATTTTGAACAAAGCTTCAAAATGGCTTTATAAGCAAGTCAAGGCAAAGAAGGAGGTGAAACATTGAAGACCAGCACTGATACTGCCATGACGGATGGGGACTACTGATTAGTTGAATATCTAGAAGAGGAGGAGCACTTTCCTCCATCTGTACAGTCATGCTGGTTTCTTATAGGATAGGACCTGCATCTTATTCACCAGCAGATCAAAGACTTGCCTATTCATTGTACACACATGGTATGTTAAAACAAGGTTAATATAAGATCACTCACTAATATAGAATGTAACTGTAATGGCAGCAGATCTAAAAATTGGATAGGCTTGTTCCATCCAGTGGTAAAGACCAGAATGAAAGTATGGTTTCCAAGTGCAATTTGGTTTTTTTTTTTAGTTTTTTTTAGTAAAATGAACAAGACATTGGGCCACAAGGCAAAACATGGTTGTACTATCATCTCCCTCTTTATATGTCTAATTTTTAAACCTTTTTTTTCTGGGAGATTAACTTGCTCTAGTGTTCCCAGTCAGATTCACCAAATTACTAGTAGTAAGTACTTGTTTCAGGTTTAAGACTGATGAATGTCACATTTACTCATGATAAGCATTTTTGGGATTTGACTTTTATTTAGGTGTACTTACACCTAAATTACAACATAAGACTAACTGTTCTACTCTGGTTGTGGGAAGGTTTTATTCACACTTAAACATGTTAGTAGTTTAAAAAAAAATAGGTGCTTCACAGAGCTTTAACAACATATAATAATGTTAGAAGTGTTAATAGTGATATTAGCAGACCCAATAAAAACAAAAAAATAGTTGTGTCAACAAAGGAGAAATTAACTGAATATGGATGTGATTCAATAGCATTGTTTTGCCAGATCTGCTTATGAAATTACATTCTTTATGATTCACCTCTCAAATCTGTGTGAGTAGTTTGTTAAAAAGTGCACTGTTATTTAACTCTACACACACTGCTGTGCTGAATGATTTTAGAGATACATATTTTATCACTGTAGTGCTCTGTGACATTCATCTACTAATCTAAAAAAATGTCTTTTTGCGTTATCATAGTGACTTCTTTTCATTAAAATAGGCATGTTTTCCTATTAATTTGTGTTGGAAACCATCAAGTGTGTTGTATCAAGGTTGTGTTGGTCTACAGGTAGTAGCTTTATTCCACAACTGCGGTAATCCCCATTGTGGCAAGAACCACTTAACAAATGAAAAAAGAATGGTAAATGGTCTGCACTTATATAGTAGTTTTCTACCTATTGGCACTCTTTATAATAAGAGTGCCAATCTGAATAAGAAGCACTTTACATTGCTTCTTATTCACCCATTCACACTCACAACCACACACACACTCACACACCGATGGGGGAATCACTGGGAGCAACTAAGTTGGGGTTCATTGTCATGCTCAAGGACACTTCAACATGTGACCGGAGGAGCCGGGGATTGAACCAACAAAACTCAGCAGTTTCAAGAAGAACGTTTCTTCAAATGCTGTTACATAAACTGTCAAACACTCTGTCTCCTAAACACTTTGAAGTGTGGTCTCAGGAGGATGGCCCCAGAAAAAGAAGATCATGTTACCTCTGCTGCAGAAGATACATTTATATGAGTTAACAGGCTCAGAAATAGCCATTTAATGGCACTTGATATTAGAGGCACATCGGTGCTTTTCATATGTAAAGTAACAGATACTTCTCAACATCAAATGTAGAATGCATGAACGATGCCTTCATGGTTAACCTGCAAAGAAACCACTATTGAGTGAGCCCAAGAAAAAGAAAAGAAATAAATTTAAGACCAGTGGGAATCAGTAGTTTACTGTAATGAGTACAAATCAGAGATTTTAGTTCCAGCTGTGTCGTTCTGAGAGACAAAGAAGAAGACTGTAGAGAGCTGTATTAGATGACAACAATCACTTAGTCCAACTTTTCCAAACTATGTCAGCAAGTGCTGAACCTATGTTGACTCTTTTAACAGAAATCAGAATTTATAGCTAACTTCAAACATTTAATTGTTTCCAGCTGTTGCTTTTTAAACATAAAAATAATCTAACAATGATTTTTATCAGACTGTAATGCAACATAGCCACTCTGTGGTGTAAGTGCCAGCAGCTAAATGAAGAACGGAAATGGGAGCTGAATGTAACCTTGGCAACAGACGGGCGACTGTGGTGCAGAAGGTAGTGTGGTCGTCCACCAATCCCCCAATTGCTGGATCACCGGCTCCTCCGGTCACATGTCGATGTGTCCTTGAGCAAGACACTGAACCCCAACTTAGTTGCTCCCAGTTGCTATGTAGTTGGCCAGCTGTGTGAATGAGAAGCAGCTTTGAGTACCAATAGGTACAAACAACAAAGTTAACAAAAATGTCATTATTTATATATACACACACACACATACACACATATATATATATATATATATATATATATATATATATATATAAAAAATATACATATGTGTGTATATATATACACACACACATATATATATATTTTTTTTACTGAGGTAAATGTCATAGCCTAGATAACAATCATATGTTTATTTGTTGTTAAAATGTAGTTTTCTCTCCAAGAAAATTCTAATAAGCCTCCAATAGTAAAATTTAATTGATTCATTTTACTGAACATTCATAATTATTTATGATGTACAGTGATTTTGAGTTGTGACTTCATTGCTTTTTTTTTATTTTTGAAAAGTCTACATCCTGTAATGTGGGCTTGATTTTAATTGACTCCATGAGGTATGAAGGATAAAAAATTCTTAGAAAGAAATTATGCACCATGTTTTCATTTGTATGCACTTATTTTGCTCCACACATACTTTTGAATAATTGTTGATAAACCCTGATCCACCCTGATCTTCTTCTTATGTGAAGTTTGTGGCTCTATTACAACATACCATACCAATATTCCCCTTTATTTCAATAAACAACATACCCATTCTTTGGCCATGAGGCTTCTTGCAGGTTTGAGGCTGTGTGTTTGTGTATGTATGTGTGTATATGATTGAGATCAAACAGGCAAAAGAACAAATCCTCTCCAGACACAATATGACCTTTGACATTTGACCTGTGTGTGTGTGTGCTTGCGTGCATGTGTTTGTGTGAATAAGTTATTCCTAGGTGGTATGTTTTTATGCATTCTAGATAAAAAGAGCACAATGTATATTGTAACACAATATAAAGATATACAATATATTCACATTGATTTACACTTATATGTTTTATTCTATTATTTTGTTACTTATGAGGTTTAAGTTTCATCCTGTTTTTGAGAGCAGTGTTGTATAGCTAGTGTGATTATTTCTTCCACATTATAAATATGGCGTTATCTACTTAAATAATTAACCGATTTTCAAAAATGTTGTAAGTCATCTTATTGATTTCTGCAAAAGATTAAGCTAATCTGTGTATAAATTGGGAATACATTTAATAGTTATTCCACTGTGTGTGAAAAACAGAAAACAATCAACAAACTGTAGTATTATGACCTTCTGTATCATTGTGCCAGCAATTAATTCATTTATCTATTTTATGTTTGTATGTAGAACTTTGATGCCAGTTCCCTAGGATGTTGAATTGCTTTGACCTTGTGATTTAAAAGTGAATGCAGGATATGTTTAGAATGAACTCATTATTAGATTGAAAAAAAAAAATAATAATATAAATCTTTATTCACTACCAAATAAGCCATCACTACTTTCACTGCTGCTGATGATGTTAAGGAGAAGAATGATGAGATGAAGGGCCTGGTGTTTATTTAGCCCAGCTCAGACTGGTGGGCCTGGGTTGTTGTCTGGTGGCGTCCCAGTCCAGAGAGCCTCACTTAAGCCTGATGGAGATGATGGATGGCCTCCTGAGCTGCAGAGCCTCTGCACTTCATCACCATGAGTAGCCGCTGCTGGTGACACTGCAACATGTACACGCACACAGACTCCAAGCTGGTTCACAAAGCACTCCTTCTAACATACTTCACTGACCCCACATGTACGGCTACTTCTGTTAACTACACTTACTACCAACACTAGCTACAGTTATTGCTTCTATCAAAAGTACACAGCAACATTATTATAACATATTAGAAAATAGCTTAATGCATTTTAGGAGACAAGTTGCTAGAGTTTTAGAAGAGAAATGTTGTCTCATTCTGTTCTGATGCAGAATTCTAGCCGCTCAGTCTTGGGCTTTTGTTTCTGGATTTTTCATTTTATGATGTGCCAAATGTGTTCTATTGGTGAAAGGTCTGGACTGCAGGCAGGCCAGTTCAGCACCCAGACTTTTCTCCTGCAAAGCCATGCTGTTGTGATGGATGCAGTATGGTAAATGCTCTGCACTTATATAGCTATAGGTGCTTCACGCTATAGCCACTAATGCATCAAAGATGCAGGCTTTTGAACTGTATGCTGATAAGAAGCTGGATGATCTTTCTCCTCTTTAGTCTGCAGGACAATGCATCCATGGTTCCAATAAATTTCAAATTTTGATTCACCTGACCATAGAACAGTTTTCCACTTGCCTCAGAACATTTTCAATGAGATTTGGGCCAAAGAACACGACAATTTCTGGATCGTGTTCACATCTGGCTTCGTCTTTGCATGATACAGCCTTAATTTACATTTGTGGATTGGACAGTGAAGCATGTTCACAGACATTTCTGGAACCGCATATGTCCATATGTGTGCATATGAGCCCATGTGGTGATGTCCAGTAAAGAATCATGCCTTGCCTGAATGCAGTGCTGCCTGAGGGCCCGAAGATCTTGCACATTCAGTTTTGACCTTTGGCCTTGTCCCTTGCACGCAGAGATTCCACCTGATTCTTTGAATTTTTTGATATATTATATACTGTAGATGGTGGGATCTTCAAAGTCATCACAATTTTACATTGAGAAATGTTTTCTGAAAATTGGTGCAGTTTGTCTCAGATTGGTGAGCCTCTGCCCACCTTTACATTTGAGAGGCTCTGCCTCTGTGAAATGCACCTTTTCTGTCCAGTCATGTCACTGACCTGTTGCCAATTAACCTGATTAACTGTCAAATGCTCCTCCATTTGTTTTAGATTTGCGGCAATTACTTTTCCAGCCTTTTGTTGCCCCAACGTTTTTGAGATGTGTTGCTGCAATTAAATTCAAAATGAGCTAATATTTACCATGAAATGGTAGAATGTCTCAGTTTCAACATCTGATATGTTGTTTATGTTCTATTGTGAATAAAATATGGGTTGATGAGATTTTCAAATCCTTGTCTGTTTTTATTAACATTTTCACACCATATTTTTTGGAATAGGGGTTGTAAATTAAATGAAGTAATTTAACAAGAGAAATTAAAAGCTTTATTATATTTTTAACAACACACTGCTGGTTGTTCTTTAAGCGTAGATAAAAATAATATTGAAATATATTTAAACAATATTATTTAAACAATAATATTGTTTAAAATACATGTTTTCTTAGTAGTAGTAGTAGTATTTTTGTGCTTCAGGAAAAATGTAAATAGTCTTCACCTGAGTAAAGGATTGAGTGAAGACTTTGAGTGAAGTATTTTTTTAGGCAAATAGTTGCACTTCTACTTAAATGGCAACTTAACCAATTTTCAACCGGCTTTCTATGGGTTTAGTTTAGGGTGTTAATGTACATTAAGGTTGCTAAACTGACTTCCCTATATTAAAATATTTCTCTTTTTCTAGCTCAAAAACAGATTTTTTTCATCATTAGGAGCTCAGATGATGTCATCTGGTGGAGCTCTGGAAAAGCAGGTAGACCATAGTGTGAGCAACAAGATAAGGTAATCTGAACTAAAGGTTCATCTGGTGATGTCGTCTCGAAGTGTTTCTTTCCCTTTAGAGGTAGAGAGATATTTTAATGTAAGGAAGTCAGAGGGCGCTTCATTCAAATGTACTACTCAAACTATAACCAAAAGCAAGTTCAATATCAGTGAAAGCGTCATTTAGGTATTAAGTTTGTGTACTTCTCTGTGCACACTGTATTACATTTTGTATAGCCACAGACTGCTCAGAGTGGCCAAGCTGATCCCCATTAGATTATTAGGACCACCAGTATTAATTTTGTGGCAGATTTTTATGTGCGGCTGTGTATTAATAGATCAATATGAAGTTTCTCCATGCCAAATCAAATGAGTGTGGTAAGTGAAACAATAACATGTAACATTTGTATTTATACATTCTTTCCATTTCAAGCCATTTCAAGTTTAAATTATTTTTGTATTGTAATCTCCAGTTTTAACAGAAGTGTTCTAGTGTTCTGCTCAGTAGTAAAGCATTGGGTTGTACTGCAGAAGGCTGCAGGCTCAAGTCCCAACCCACCAGGAAGGGCCCAGCCACCAAGGGCCACCTTGTTGTTGGTCCCAGGTGGCAACCCTTGAACCCCTGAAAAGTCATTTTGTTCTAGTGCTTTAATACTTAAACCTTTGAGAAGAAGAAATTACAGTTTTGGACACTGTACCTGATATTAAGACGTGCATGAAAACACATATTTCTACTAGCAAAACTATAGAAATCTTGGGTTTCAGCCTTAAAGGGAAATTCCACTAATTTTCAACTTGCTTTCTATGGCTTTACTTTAGGGTGTAAATGCTACATTAATGCTTTTAAATTACCTAAAATATTTCTCTGCTTTTAGCTGAAAAACGTTTTTCATCATCATCATGGTCTTAACACAAAAAGAATTAGAAGAAACATCTACTGGTTTAAAATAAGAAACAAACAATAGCCCCCTGTGTCAATTTTTCCCCCCCAAATACCTCTAATACTATAGGTTCCAACAAGTTTGAGTGGACAATCTAGATGCCATATTTTACTGAAGGATAGTCACCATTTTTTTTATAAAAGAGGAAAAACTTGACATTTTTATGACTTTGGAATGCATAATAACATTTTGTTTCTCATAATAATAAGTTAAAAAAAATAAAGAAAAAAACTCTGGTGAGGACAATGGGTCTTGAAAAGTAATCAAGGTACAAAAAAGTAAAGCCTCACACAAAGTAGATAGTAGTGGAAAAAATGAACAATTATTAGATATTATTATAGATATTTCTTTTAAATCTTATTTAGAGCCCATTCATTCAAATGTATTCCCATACACAAATATTAATACCACTAATACTAGCTTTCCCTGTACAAGGAAAAGCTTTCCCTATTCAAGGAAAGGGAAAGCTGGTGCAATAGATCATTCATTTGTATGCCTGTAATTTCAGCTATAAAATATAAAGAAAAGTTTAAAGAAGAAGAATGTCTACATTATCTACTGACTAACTTATAATGGTATACTAAAAACCTATGTTATTTCATTCCCAAGGTGCCAAAAATGTTGCTTCATTAAGTCCCTTCTGTGTTACATGCTGATGCTTAAGGTATCTGCTACATGGTGACTGACACTCTGAGCTTTCAGTCTAGTTAAATAGAAACTCCAACACTTAAATATTTGACGCCTAATTCAGTGACATAAAATATGAAGAAATAAACGTCTGAGTGGGAGGTGGGGTGGTAGAAAATACAAGACACAAGACTTTTCCACGGGAGACTGGGTTTGACCCTAGTGCAAGATATGGGTGCTTTATTCATATTTGTTTCACAACATGGCCCACGTGGTTCCTATAGAAAGGAAGTACGTGTAAGTTCTGTTGTCACTGTTTGTAGCATTTTGTTTTTATGTAAATTTTCTGCTAACTAAATCCTACCCTGAACCTTTTGTGCCTAACCCTAATCTCTTTTTTTTTCTTAACTTAACGTTACCCTGAGGTTATTTTCACTAACCCTAATGCAGTTTTTTTAAAATGGTCTGCACTTATATCGCTTTACACTGCTTCTCATTCACCCAATTTCACTTACAATGATGGGGAACTACTATGGCAATGCTAACAGGGAACAACTAAATTGGGGTTTATTGTTTTACTTAAGGACCATTCGACATGTGAATGGAGGAGGCGGAGATCAAACCAGCAACTTGGGGATTGGTAAACGATTACTCTATCTCCTGTGCCACAGCACCTGGTATTCCCAGGCGTCCTCCTACCAAGTATTAGCCAGGCTCTATTTGGCTGCCGAGATTGGGCACTTCCAGAGTTGTGTGGCCGTTGTGTATATAAAGTTGTTCCTGTGCTGGATTCCTTCATCAATCCTTCATCAATAACGAACACAACAAATATTCACAGTGGTGTAAATATGATACACCAAATGATTTACAAAGCGTCACAATTTGATGCCTTAGGAAGATGTGGGATGAGAACATTTTGGTTATTTCATGAATAGTCCTGTCTAAAATATTATACCAGAAACACATGGTGGCTGAAATTCATGTATGTTTTGGAATTTCAGGTAGAAAAAGATGTGTAATGGACTTGGTAAGTCCTATGATGTCCATTATTGGTTAAATGGGGAGGCTGTAGCTCAGTTGGTAGAGCAGTTGTCCACAAACCTCAGGGTGTGTGGTCCAACTCCCAGTTCTGCTTCAAGTCGAAATATCCTTGAACAAGACACTGAACCACCAAGTTGTCCCTAGTGTCTGCTCCTTAGTTGTAAGTTGCTTTAGCTAAAAGTTTCTGCGAAATTACTAATTGTAATTGTAATTGGTTAGTTGGTGACTCTAAATTGCTAAATTGTGAGTGTGTAGGGGTGACTATGGTGCAGGAAGGTAGAGTTGTCGTCTACCAATCCTGCAGTTGTTGGTTCGATCCTCCAGTCACATGTCACTATGTCCTTGAACAAGACACTGAACCCCAACTTAATTGCTCCCGGTGAGTGTTGCCCAGCTTCATAGGAGCTCCCCCATCGATGTGTGAGTGGGTGTGTAATTGTGAGTGTGAATGGGCGAATAGTGCTTCTGTGGGTTTCATCTGGGCAGTCCAGTTTCCTCCATCCAAAGACATGCATGTTAGGTTAATTGGTGACACTAAACTGTAGGTAAATAAAAAGCAGTGTAAAGTGTTTTGAATACCAATAGGTAGAAAAGTGCTGACCATTTAGCATTTATCTAGCTTTGATTGTCTCTACATGTCACCCCTGAGACACACTGGCAGCCTTTCTAGGGTGTATCGGTCTTCATTATGCTGAAAAATAATAAGTAACAGTGTTAGAAATACTGTAACTAAAATCTTAACTATAGTTTTAACCACTGTTTAACCACAGTGTTTTAATTTAATTTATGTATTTATTAATGTATTTGTATTGTCAACAAATCCATTACAAAGACCAAATCCAGCAATGCATTGTCCCTAATAATGTCCCTGTAAAGTCCAAAACCTGAATTAGCTTATTGCTTATTGCTTAACATAAAACTAGTAGTTGGCAATTACAATGCAAATAAACTTGGCATTGGGTCTTGACCTTATGTGTTCTGGCAATGTGGAAATTCTGCAAAACCATTTTCGTCCTGGACTTCCTGTCTGCACCAAAGGTAGCTGGGTGTTGCATTGTGTACATTGACATCTACTGCTTGTGAAGTGTTTGACTCATTTCATAATCTAGCATACACTGTATACACAGTGGTGCCATATTCTTGGATTCTTTGGATGAAGCTGGCTTTGTTCAGAGATTTATTCGCAATAAAGAATGCTTTTCTCATTTGACAAATGAGCCAGAGCGCCTGAGCAAACTGTACCTTTTTTTTACCCAACCACAAGCCAACTCCTGACCACCTCCCTAGCAACACTTTGTAAACTATAAACCTTATGCAACACTGGTAGCCTGGGCAGCATGGTGGCAGAATGTTTAGCCCTTCTGCGTCACAGCTAGAAGGTCCACGGCTTAAATCCTCAGCTGCCTGGGGCTTTTCTGTGTGGGATTCCCCGGTGCTTCTTTCATCTGGATAGTCCAGTTTCCTGCAGCCAAAGACATGCATGTTAGGTTAATTGGTGACACTAAACTGTAGATGTGAATGTGAGTGTGAATGGCTGCCTGTATGTAAATATCTCTCTGTGTGGGGCCTGAGATAGACTGCCCAGCCTGTACCCTGCCTCTTGCTCATTGACAGCTGGCTCCAGCCCCCTCACAACCCGTGAACAGGATAAGTATCCTGTCATATTTACTATGGCCACTCCATGTCACCACTTTTTCATGCGCCTCGCTAATAATAAATGTGTATTAATAAAAGTAGTAAGTGACTATAAGGTCCATCCAGCACTAACATATGAAATGCATCATACTAAAGTCATTATCATATATAAAAAAAAACCCACTAAAATGGTTTTCAAAATTTCAAAAGTATTAATTCAAAAATTATTAAAAAAAATTTTAAACAGTTTTTAAATAATATTTCTAAAATAATTTATCCACAGAAATATCAACAGAGTATACATAAATAATAGCTTCAAATTGGTGAACCTAACATTCTAAATATATTATCAACATGTATACTTATATTATCGCTTCAAATTGGTCATCTTAACATTCTAAATATATTATCAACATTTGGATTGTAGCTGCATGTGTCAGCTGTTTTCACAAACAAGCATTTAAATGTACAATTTTAAATGTTTGTATTCTTTTAATAAAAAGAATACACAGTTAAACTTAACACAATGCCACTGACCACATCCTCCAAAATAAAATAGACAAAATAATACCAAACACACTTAAAAATTGAACCTTTGACAAAGGGATTTTATGTTTTGGACTGCATTTTTTAAAAAAGAAAGCTAAATGGCAGTCACTAACCTATAAGCGGTGGTTTTAAATTGTGGGTGGTTGCTAAGAAGTAACTAGTTGATTATAAAGGGAATACCCTACAAACTTTCATATCAACAAAACATCCTCCATTTTGTGTGAATTCTTAGCCTCAACCATTATAGTACAGACTGCTTGTCATTTTCCTTTCATTTGTTAACTTGCACATGAAACTACAAAATTAAATCACAGACATAATCTACACCAACTCAATCCACAGTTTTCAGGGATCATGCTTCTTTTGCTTTTTAGTAAGTTGTATCTATTAAGTAGATAGATCTACAACTTGTATATGGTAAATAGGATTAAATAATACCAAAACCCCACTGTGAAAAAGCAAGTAAATCTGCAATATGGCAAACCTGAACAGAGCTCTCTTATCTCTTATCTGTTTTTCATGTTTTCTCTCAGATTTCTAAGCAGCTATTAACCACATAGATTTTTCTGGCTTTTTGCTCTTGGATGATGACTGTGCTCCCCATGTCTCATCTCTTATCAGATGTTGTGCAACACTCAGTAGCAGCTGGCAGAGCTATGCAGTCAAAGCAGAGATGCTCTCAATGATAATTTATCACTTCAGTAGAAACGCAAGAACAGGATCACTGTTAGATCATGTTTTTTTTCTCTGTCTCCTTTTGTCTGTCTACTGGTAGATTTACTGCTGCTAGTGCAGCTCCAGGACAGCAGAGAGCTGCTAGCTTATGTTTTCATCACAGACAGGAAGGAAGGAGGAAATTGAACGAGGTGAGTGCTGAGCAATATGTGAATGAAAAAAGCCCAGTGATGTCTATCAGTGATGAGGCTGTGAAATAGAAACACGCTAAAAGAAGGAGACAGCAGCAATGCTGTCTGATGAAAGATTCTATTTTTAAGTTACTTCTAAGTTAACTTCTAACACATCTGTAGATGTGAAGGAAACATACCTCACGTTTTTAAACAGGTAAGATTCAAATACCATATGTCATAGAAGTTCAAATACCATAATGGACACATACTGGAAAAAAAGAATTGCATTAGAATTGGGCTGAAGGGACTCTACCCTAATGGTCAAGGTAAAGGTCAGGAACTCGGGAACTATTTCAAATCTATGTGGATGTTAGTTGTCACAGTTGCTCTGTGTCATTACACAGAGAAGGTATAATGTTTACCATGGTTGGTTGGAAATTGGGCTCATAGGATTTTGGTCATAAACAAAAGTATTGGGCATATCTACAATTTTACGGGATTGTGGTACAGAATTAAGAATAAAGGATCACCAGACAAAATATAAAGCTTAAGAAATGCAAAATGGATTGCCATGAAATTTGCTACAGATATAAACTGTTCATTGATAACATTGAGGGTTAATTGTTGGTGTGGACAAGGGTCAGCATGGGCACTCTGACCAATCTGTGTCTACACAGGTCCATACACAGTGTGCTGCAGTGCGTGTACTTTCAATCATGGCCAGTCTTAAATTTTTTCGATGCTGCCCCCATCCATCAGAACTTCAAAACCACCAGGTGTTATTATAACACATTTTCATCCTACAGCATCAGATATTGATGCTTCCCAAGGTGTCAGATTGTGCCGCTTTGATCCTCCTATCATATTGATGCCACAGTTACTCTTTGGTGTTACTATTGGATGCACCAGGAGCGCCACTGTTTGACCTGAGAACAACTGCATCTGGTATTGACACTGCAGGTGCACTCTGGCATGCTTCATCTGCCACGTCAACTTTTGAAGCCACAGGAAAAACTTTATATACACAAATAAACTACATTAGGGTTAGAGAAACAACTTCAGGGCAATGTTATGTTAAGAAACAGACGATTAAGGTTAGGCAGAAAACTTAAGCTACAAGAAAAATTACATTAAAACAAAATGCTACAAACAATTGCACACATGTACTTCCTTACTATAGTAACCATGTGTGCCACATTGTGATTAATAAAGCACACAACGTCTTACAATCAAACCCCGGTCTCCCATGGAAAATCCCTGTGTCTTGTTGTATCATCCACTATTCCTGTCAACCTCCCTATGAGACTTTCTGATCTTATTTTATGTCATTCATTTAGGCATCATATACTGAAGCACCAAGATTTCTAACTGACTACACTGAAAGCTCAGAGCATCAATCAGTGACCCAAATAGTTACCTTTAACATCAGCATTTAACGCAGAAGGGACTGTGCAAAGTGATGAAAAGTGCTTTTTGAATGAAAAGGGGGCTGGGTATTACAGCGATGTGGTTAATGCTATTCCTATATCAAATTTCATGCCTATCCATCTGTTACTGAGCTTCTGGCCCACATTGGTGGGCCCTCAGTGGTTTCCTGACTGACTGGCAGACTGAGTGATGCCATCATTAGCATGTAGGCATAATCATACAAGAGCAAACTGAAATTCCACTAGCAGGTTAAAGCCTGAAGGTTACAATTGTGGCCCTCAGACATAATGACATACAGTATCTTGGAAAGTTAAGATTTAATTTGATTGCAGTCACAATGCAGTAAATAAGAAGTAATTGGTATGAATAGGTATACTTTATAGATCAAGTGAGATCTAAATAGATCATATCACATCAATTCGTTTACAGTATTTCTTGAGGCCTACGTACACTGGACATACTGTACATATAGACACATATAATATGTTTAGCTAATCAATGGTAAGCAGGCATTTTTCTATGCTTCCTATGTAGCCTGCTAGCAGAGAAATATTCTGTAGGAACATATAAGAACATGTATGTGTCAGCTCTAGCCATCTGTGAACCAGCTGTGGAATAATGTGTATCTTTGTCGCTCTGTTGCTCATTCCCCTGATCGAGGGAGAGGTGAGCTGAGCTAAGCGGTGCAGAGATGCTTTATGGGTAAAAAAAAAAACTCTGAGGGGCTTAGCTCACTGACAGCTTATTAACTCAATTCTTATAAGCACACACACACACACAAACACACACACACACATGCACGTGTGCGCACACACACACACACACTCACATACACAGATTCAAACTGGTTGTCTGGGGTTAGGCTGAAACAGCATTTACTGTGTACAATTCCTAGGTTTTCTTGGCAGACTGTTGCTGCTGAAATCAGCTATTAGGTACAATTGCCCAAGGGGCTAGATTTCTTAAATATAAGTTTTTTAACCACTAATGCATTTTGTTGAATATTGGCTGCATGTTTACCATAGTATAATGTACCATAGTGCATACTCTGTCAGTGGCTCTGTAAATTTAAATGCGAATACAACTAAACAAAGTTATCTGTTAGCTATTATCAATTTCAACTGTTAAAAATAATTATCATTTTACTTCTAAAATAACTAGCTTGTTAGTAACTATTAGCTATGTAGTAACACCAATTTTTTAAAGATTGAACAAGGACCTCATGTACAGGTGTACCAGCTGAGATACATTCCTACATTGCTAGTCTATAGTTCCACAGCTCTAAAGAGCTTTATAGTGTTACCTCATTATTTTGGTATTCTGGAATGTGGGTCATTCTCATTCTATCATTCAGATTTGCAATCGCAGTAGGCAGATCTGTAAATCGCCTAACTACAGCAAACGGATATTCACTCTATTATGTTCACAAAGGGATAACGTAGAGACAACTATAATTCCCTTATGACTCACTGAAAGCCAAAATAAAACTACAGCACAAGGGCAAATATGGGACTTACATTGTGTACATGGATTTAAACATGACTCAAAATAAAAATGTCAGCCTGTGACTATTGTATGAGTAAATTGGCAAATGATATCTGATGTAATTGTTGTATTTACAGTGTCCCCAAATTGCCAGAAACAACTGCTTGGAAGCTTGTACATCTAAGATGAATGTTTTGACATCATGAGGTCAGACAAAGTTGGCACAATGGCATCAGGATTTAGCTTCTTGCATTATAATCTTAAAATAAGTTCTTTTGTGGACAACAAGAACCTTGTTTGGATGTAAAATCAGATTTAAACTGGCTGTCTGAATTAATGTGGATATTGTAAAATAGCTCAAAAATTTGGTTTTTGTCCACGCCTGCGACTTTGCTCAATGAGCTTTTGTGGGTAACTTGACTAATGAGCTCATCTTGTAATTTGAACTGTGTAGATGCAGATCAGTCATTTTTGTTTGGGGCACAGATTAAATAGAAGACATTATTATTATTATTATTTATACCATAGCTTATTATTATGTATATTTTATTTGTATTTGTACATGTTTTTACCAATTTACTGTGGTTGTGATGTTCCACACTAACTCAAATCCAATAGTGTAGAATGTGTAGAATGTCAAAATAATCACGGTTATCTATCCACCATGCTGGTGTGGCCCAAAACTGTACAGTATTTTACCTGCTTTTTTGTGCAAAAGTCTGAGGATAAACACCAGTACGGATAAGTCTGTTGCAATTCACAACATTACAAAGAGGTATGATTTTAATCTTCTACGAAGCAAACAATTAGGACCCGACCACAGCTTCAGTGTTTCCACTGAACCCGCCTGTTTCCACCGTTATGTCATTTCCTTGGTTTAGTACTGTTTGATCTTTGTGGTTACTCAAGAGAATTATGTGTGTGTATGTTGTATGGCAACGCCACAGCCTTTTCACTAACAGAACAATGTTTCATAAGAATGTTTCTTTTGGAGAGAGTCATATTTGAAAATGTGCTATCATTTGGATTATTTATGGTACAAATGTGTAGATAATGTTTTTCATTTATTTCTTTAAAAAAATTTGAATCAAATTCTGTGTTCAGGTATGTGAAATTGTTGTTGGTTTACAAGTTTTACAAAAATGTCAATGATTACATTTTTTTAAATAGACATTGTTGTCATCTAAAATGAATGTCATAATTCAACACCCACAACCCAAGTATTTCAATGTGTAAATCTGCCTGCCAGATGAATCATGCTATATTTATTTAAGTGTTTTCTTTTACAGCTAGGAAGAAATGATATTCCAACCCAACAAGGTTTGTCCCTAACTTGAAGAGGAAGTACTTGGTGACTTAATGAACAATAGCTTCAAATGTTACTTCCATTGCAGCTTCTCAGTGTTTTCACTGCAACGAATTTCAAAAGTTAACAGTTAACAGCCTGGGAGTAGAATTAATTTCATAGAAATCATTTGAGTTTTTTACTGATAATAAATTGTATCTCTTCCATCCTTCATCCTTCTTGATTGCCAAGCAAGCAAAATACTACATTTAATATAATCACTCTTACAAATATGTTGAAGAAGTACAGAATGGTAATTAAATTACTCATAATAAAGCATGATGAGCTGGTAATTGGCAAACAGTTCAATATTTCAAACTGAAGTAGCAACTGGAAATTACAGCTGCTGTGAATTACGCAAAGCTAAAAAAGGAGTTATTGTTTTGAGATGCCAATGTGCATACTGCATGATAATACAGAAACAAAAATTGCAGAAAGAAACTGGAAATAGCACTCTCTGCTATTTCTATCTGAGGGACATATGGAACTCTCCACGGCAACAGTAGAAAGCATGCTTTAAATGCTTTCTAACATCTGCCTTAAAATTACCATCTGTAGAAATATTACATTATTATCTCGATGTACTGTAAATTCACCTTACAGTATTATTACATTGGGAAAGACAATAGATTTTGTTGAGGCATTTTGTCCCACCACTCCAATATTTGTGTGGGCTTTCTAACATAGGCAAATAGGAGCTATATATGTGGAGTGCAGTTTAGTACTTTTGATTAAGGAGAGCACCTGAACATATTACGCTCATGTATGAAGTTAAGTGTTTATCCTGTTGGATAGCGAGGGGGCGGGGGCAGGGAGACCAGCATTTCTGTATCACCAACGAAACTAGAATTTAGGGAGTCCTTACTCCCGCAGGGTTTCTTTTTAGTGTCTATTCAAAACAGTTGCTTGAATCATTTACCAACATATTGAACACTTTTCACAACACACAAAATAGAAAAAGAAGCGAAGTTAATTTACATGACGTCAATCGCGAGTATCAATATTGTTTAGATGCTGCACTATGCTGCTAGTGTTCGAGAGCGCCCTCGAGCATGAGCTTTCTTCACAAATTATAAGTTAGGAGCCGAGCTGCTTTCGTGCATGCACGTGTCTCCGTGCATATATTTTCCGAGGTTAATTTGTTACTTGCTTTAATTACAGGATACAATTTATCGTTTGTACTAACATGTAAGCTTCGCTCAAACACGCGCAGTAAAGGTCATCCACTGAACTCGCTTTAATCATACTCGCCATTACCACCATCAAGGAATTATGTGGGAAAAACAGAGGATACACTTGCTGTCACTTTCATATTTAAAATTAAAATACCAAGCAAAGACCATTTACAGCCTAAAAACAATTACTGTTGCCAGTAATTTATTGTCGAGGTTTGTCGTCGTTCTTATTTTAAAGACCATTTTAAATATTTTTAATTTGTGTAGTTTTTAGGGTCTTTAAACGCAGTCAAACAAATATAGTATAAACATAATACATTTTATACAATATCATGTGCGAGCAGATGTTATCCCCATCGCACGAGGCTGCATCACTTGTCCAGATAGATTTATTAACCAAAATGTATAAATATTTACTAATACTAGTAAATATTTAAAGGCAGGTTACACACAGGCCAATAACAAAATAAATAAAATTAAATAAACTTAAAATCAACATTTACCTTTTACTCCGTTTCAGATCCACAGTAGCAGGTCTAATTGTAAACATTTTTTAGGAGCAAATTGTCTGTAGCAGACTGACATACACGTAGATTTTCTTAATTTCTAAGAGACTAAAAAAACAATAGTTATTCACAATAGGCTACTTAGGTATAAATCATTTAAACAGTTTATTATTTTCATTGGATTCTCGTTATAATGAAACCCCAAATCCGTGAGCATGCATCGACAAACGTCTTTTTTGACTTGTGCCCAAGTAATGCGTGAGTCTAATAATTTCTAAACACACAGAGAGTGTCTTTAGTTTTCCATGACCAGTCCTCATAAGCCCATTCTGCTATTTGCCTGCTTGACTGTTGCTGCAGATAAATTGGACCCGCGCGTTCATGTAGGCAGTGACGGGTATTCTCCACTTCATGGCTCGTTCACGAGTCCCGTTAGCAATTTACGCTTTTTCTTATTAAGCTACTCCAGAGAGCTACGCTCTCTTCATCCCCATCTCGAGTCTAAATACTCAAAGCTTCTATCATTAGAGAACATTAGCTTTGAATGCGCTCTAAAGCTGCTGACAGGAGCAGCAAATATTAACATATTAAATAGAATGTGATAAAAGATTAGAACTTATGGCCAGTAGCATCAACAGAAGTCTTTTATGTCTTGCTCCTAATAATTCCCAGTTCTTCTTCATATGTAAGTATTTTTTTAATTTGTAATACATTTAAGCCTATTGCTTTCACACATTCTTACAAGAGTAATTATAACAGATTACAGAGATATATACAGCAGCACTTACAGCCTACGTGATACAATAAAACACTATTTGTTTTGGTTTTTGTTTGAGACTTACCTTCAGTTCTGTCCAGAAGTTTCATACTGGAGCAAGCACAGAGCTACTAAGAACTGTGCAGAGAAGCCTGGAACAAGACTGACAGACCATGGACACACTCCGCTATTAAACCACAAAACATATGCAAGGAAGCTTTTCTTCTTAGATAAATGGACTTAACCTTTTAAGCCCATTTTAAGTCAATTTAACTAAAATATTTGTACACTTAGTCCTTACTAAGTGTACAAATATGCAGGGTTTTATTTAATTATGCACTCATAAAACGCATTGAGACAATACCAATGATGCATATGATCCAGTTAAAGCGTAGGCAGCTTTCTTCATTTCCTAAAGCTATATGGGGGTACACCTGACCCTGTTCATGCACAGATGACTCTAGATGTGTAAGCTGTTTTTAACTCTTCCACACAATTGATACATTATAAACAAAAAGGACAGTCTTTGGTTTATTTAATAAAATAAAATAATATATTTGGCTTTAATATTCAGTTTTCTTAGTTTTTCTTATACATTTATGAAGGAAATATTGAAAATTACATTTAGAAGAAGGAGGAAAGATCATATGCTCCTTCTATTTCATCTTTAAATTTGTACTATTCTCTCAATTTAAATTGCTGCACGTTTTTTGCCGTGTGTTAGTCTACATTTTGCATGTCCTGACTCTCTCCTTCAGTTTCTCTGTTTCCATATGTGGTTTTATCAGCATTAATGTTTGTGTGTGTGTGTAAGTGTGCATGCTTGTGTGTGTAAGGGATATCCTCTTGGCCTTGGAAAAAAATCAGTGTGCGACAGACTGACAGAAAGCAGACTGCTGCATAGAGCTTCCTCTGAACTAATGAATTCCTGATCACTTTTACACAGACACCTACGTGCGTGCACGCACGCACACACTCTCACACACACACACACACACATCTACCACACTCACACACACACACAGAGACACACATACACACTCACACCCCCACACACCAACACCACACATACACAAAAGCATTTAAATTTTTTTTTGGCTGCATGCCCATAGCCCTTAGTCATGTAGAGTTTCTTTAAAAGCACATGTTACTAAATACACAGTGGAAAAAAGAAGAGTGATGCAATAATCTTAGCTGTAAAAACAACATAAGCATTATTTGTTTGTTATAGTGAAAAAATGAATTACCTAATTTAATTTTTTTCTTTGTTTCATATTTCCTATAATCCATCAAACCAGAACACTGTGGTTAACCTGTCTCCTTAACATGCTGTGATTGCATATGTTTGAGTATGTCTTTTGATAAAATCACTGACATGACCTTTTAAATGTCTTTTAAATGTTTTAAAATCTTTTAAACTTTTCAATGTCCCCAATGCTTTAAGTTATATTTAAACAACAGTTTTCTAATTAGTAACAGTTTCATTAACACATACCATCTTAAATGACCTCTATAAATCCCTGTAAGACCGGCGTCCTAGAATTGACAGTAAAAAGATTATAGGTTTTGTTGATTTAGTGTAGAATTGCTGGAAGGTGGAGGACAAGCACACCTTAGACTGACATTAATTTTAACTTTTTTACAGGAACCATATCACGCAATTTCTTGAAGTCTTTTGTTATGGTCCAAAAATTGCCCTGGAGATGAGGAATAGCTTCAGGTTAACTGCTGATTTGACCCTCAGGTGCTGGAACAAAGCCAAGTAAGTGCACAGTCAACTATATTTACTCTGGCTGATGCACATTTCTTCCTCTTCTTCTTTTCCTTTCGACTTTTCCCTTCAGGGGTCAGCACAACGAATCATGTGCCTCCATCTAGCCCTATCCTTGGCATCCTCTTCTCTCACACCAGCTAACTTCATGTCCTCTCTCACTACATCCATAAATCTCCTGGCTGAAGCTAATTTCTATATGTAGCTTATAGCTCCCTCTTTTATTAGACTTCTCTAGTCTATGCATAGACTCTATCGATGTCTCTCATTGATTCTCACAAACCCACCAATATAAAACTCTTGTCAGCAATTTCCATTTCTGCTACACTCAATACAAATTCAGTGCACTTTAAATTGTGGATGACAATCTGATAGGGAGCATGGGGGTGGAGTGGTTAGTGCTAATGCTTCACAGCTAGAAGATTGCATGTTCACGTCCCAGGCAGTCTCAGTTTTTTTCGGTGTGGAGTGTGCATGTTCTCCCTCTGCTTGCATGGGTTTCTCCCACATACAAGACATACAATTCAATTCAACTATATATATATATATATATATATATATATATATATATATATATATATATATATATATATATATATATATATATATAGCATAAATTCACAACAAAGTCTTAATCTTAAGGTACTTTACAGAATAAAGTCAAGACTATAAAGATGTATAGAGAAAACCCAACAATTCCCCCTTGAGCAACAGTGGAGAGGAATAACTCCCTTTAAAGGAAGAAACCTCCAGCAGAACCAGGCTCAGGGTGGGCAGCCATCTGCCTTGACCGGTTGGGGTGAGTGGAAATTGGAGACAGAAAAGAAAAGAGCAACAAAAAGCAACAACAAAACATTGGGCAGGTTGGTAGGACCAGTAGCTGCACACAGCTCCAAAGTCGGGGACACCTGTAGAAGGGAACAGAGAGAGGGAGACAGAGAAGGAAAAAGACAACTACCGGAGAAAACACACAAAGCTAATGTCATACAGTGGTGACAACTGTGGGGTGAGAGTAGAGGAGAGAGGGTCAAAAAGAGAAAAGGAGCTCAGTGCATTGGGGGGTGGGTCCCCCAGCAGTCTAAGCCTATAGCAGCATGACTATAACGACCTATAAACTCTTTCAAAGAGGAAGGTTTTAAGCCTAGACTTAAAAGTAGAGAGGGTGTCCGCTTCCCAAATCTTAACTGGGAGCTGGGAACTATGAGGCCTTTTATATATAATGGAGCTTGGCCGTTTAGAATTTTATATGTAATAAGCAGAGTTTTAAATTCTATTCTAGATTTAATGGGAAGCCAATGAAGCTAGTGAAGCTGAAATATGATTTCTCTTGCTAATTCAAGTCTTGCTGCAGCATTTTGGATTAATTGCAGGCTCTTTAGGGAGTTACTGGGGCATCTGGAAAGTCCAGCCTAGAAGTAAAAAATGCATGGACTAGTTTTTCAACAAAACAGACAGGATGCTCTTAATTTTGGCAATGTTCTGTAGGTGGAAGAAGGCTGTTCTAGAGATTTGTTTTACATGTGATGTAAAGGATAAACCCTGGTCAAAAATAACTTCAAGGTTCCTTGCAGTAGTACTGGAGGCAAGAGTTATGCAATCTAGAGTAACGATATGATTGGACAGTATATTTCTGAGCTTTTTAGGGCCTAATACTATGACTTCAGTTTTGTCTGAGTTTAGAAGTAAAAAATTGCGGGACATTCAGGCCTTTATATCTTGTATTCATGCTTGAAGCTTGATTTACCGAGTTTTTTTAATCTGGTTCCATAGATAGGTATCATCAGCATAGCAATGGAAATTTATGGAGTGTTTTCTAATAACGTTGCCTAATGGAGACATATACAAAGTAAAAAGTACTGGTCCTAACACAGAGCCATGTGGAACTCCATAGCTAACCTTTGTATACATAGAGGATTCATTATTAACCTGAACAAATTTAAAATCTATCAGATAGATAAGAGTTAAAACAACCTAGTGCAGTTCCTTTAATCCCAATTTCATGTTTCAGTCTATGTAAGAAAATGTTGTGATCAATGGTATCACATGCAGCACTAAGATTTAACAGATCTGATAGGATAAAAAAAATCAAACTTTAAGCATGCCTTCAAGAGATAAAGGTCTACAATTTCCTACTTCTCAACTCAGACAAAACTGAAGTCATAGTATTTTGGCTTAAAAATCTGTCCAACCATATTGTTACACTAGATGGCATAACTCTGCCCCCCAGTACTACTGCAAGGAATTTCTTATCAATATCTCCTATTGTTATTTTGACCACCTGCAATTTATCCGAAATGTTGACTGGAATTAGCAAGAGAGATCATATTCTGCCTTCACTAGCTTCTGTCAATTGGCTTCCAATAAAATCTGTGTTTTCCAGTGCTTAGCTACCGGTCCTAACAACCTGCCCTTTTTTGTTGTTGCTTCTGGTTTCTCTTTTCTTTTTTCTCTACACTTTCCACTATTGTCTTAAATTTTATTATATAATGTGTCTTGAGATGAATTTGTTGTGAATTGGCACTATATGAAAAAAGTTGAAGACATTAGCTTCCGTGTCCTGCATAACTACTACTAATAGATAAATATGTTATTTTTTTATTCATAACACTGATTTGACTTTCATCATTTTTATTTTGCTTTTGTATAGCTATGCCTCATATTTATAAACCTACACACAAAGCCAGGGAGAGACAGTCAAGAATAAAACAAGATCATTCAATCTCCCAGGCTTGAAGATACAAATACATACAGAGAAAGGGGATGTATCAATTACATTGTGACCAAATTCAGTTAACCTTTTGTTTCTTGGGCCAGAGAAACAGGGCCAGGCCAGGGACAAATGAGAACACAACAAACACACACAGACATGCACACAAAAATACACACTCACACAGGCCTGTGGTGCACATTAATTGAATTAACAGTGGTCCAGAACCTAGTCTGGACATCATCACTGAGGCATCTGGTCAGCACAGCTTCTCTCTGCTGATGCCTTTCTCTTATATGTCTGTTGTTTTCCAAGGGCTGAATTTTCCATGTTCTGTCATGGTAATGAATGCTATATATTTTGAATAGCCATCATATGTGAGACTAAAACTAGTCTAGGGTTGTAAAGCAATTTCTTTAATTTTATATTTACACATTGATGCAGTATTCTTTTTTGTAATTAAAATTATATTTATATTTATAAGAAAAGACTATGTTATGGTTTAATGAATAGAGGTGCTAACAGGGTATTGTCTCATTCTTACAAAGAAAAACTGTTGAAGATCAAGTTAAAGCAATAGTGTAAGAATTTAGGAAATATGCTTATTCAATTTCTGGCAGAGAGTTATATATGCCTCTTAAAAAAAGCTATATCCAGTAGTTTGGAAACGCGAAACCTTCATTGCCTGTCTTTCTCCAACAGAAACAATATCCAAAATGTTCATTTCATTTTACCTGCTGCAGTATTTCTTGGCTGTAAGCATTATACCTAACTGACAGCAAGATGAGAAATTCCTCTGACTTATATTTGAAGCAGACATTGGTATTGGTTTTCTTATCCAAATCTCTGCAAATAAAGTAAGCATATATCCCAAAGTGGTAAAGTACTCTATTATAATAATGACAAGTTTATAGTTTAATACAAAAACAGTGGTTTGGGGTTAAAAATGTGAGTCATTGATATGTTGTTGGAAATTCTGTCTTGCACACATGCTGCTTATTCATCAGTGCTACAGTCAGGTTCACAAATATTGGACGAATAATATTGGCATTTGGCCTCTCTACACCACCAAATTGAAAATTTGAGCAAAATCGAGATTTTCAACTTTAATTCAAGGCATTTGACAACAAGAAGTATTTTGACAAAAATAGTTTAAAAAATGGCGAGAAAAATGTTGGTATTGGTAATTTTGTGTCCTTTACATTACATTTGCCCACTGCTCCCCCTAGGGGCAACAGTAGGAAGCCACTTGCAGTGCCCAGAGTGACATTGAGTGTCTCGCTCAAGGACATACCTGGTACTGGGCTAGTATTTATACTACTCTACACTACTCAAACCCAGCCTATCCTACACGTTTATGCTAAAAAACAGGCAAGGATGAGGCCTGTCTAATGTGCAAAGGCAACTCATGGTCTCCACTGAACTTACGTTTAGTTTTCAGTTCACTACGAAGCAGCAGATCAGCTGATCTAGGTGACCGTGGTGAAACGTATTGATGCAGAAGCTCAGAAATTTAAACATTTAAAAACAAATAAAAAAAGTTTAAAATGGATCTGAAATTCCAGAGAGAGCCAGTTAAGTGAAGATAAAATGGGAGAAATGTACTCATACTGTGCTAATTAAAAGCGTGCAGCAGCATTTTGGACAAGCTGCAGTTGAGAGACTGACGTCTGACTTACGCCTAGATAAAGTGCATTGCAGTAAAGAAAGGGATGGATTACTGTTTCAAAGTGTTGCTTTGTAAGAATGGGCTTGACTCTGGCCAGCTGCCTTAGGTGAAAGATACTAGAGTTAACAACAGCCTGGATCTACCCTTTTTCTTACTATTTGCTTTGACAAAAATGTTCAAAGCTACATCAGACAGGACTGACAATAAAATCAGCCAGTATGTAATTTGTCACAATCCTTTACCCTGTGTTTAGTTTGTCCCTGTTTTCCCCAGCTTTCCCCTAGTCCTTTTTATTTACTTTAAACCTCCTCTTGCCGTCTCCCTAATTTGGTCCTTAAAACCTTAACAGGTCAGGCTTACTTTTTTCACCTGAGGCCAGCTTTACTTCTGTGTTCATTCCTCAGTCTGCCACACAGTCTCATTCAGCTTCATCCTGTTACTTTTTTCTCACCCTGTGTGTCAGATTGCCACACCAGTTTTGAGTTGATCGACTCCCTTTGTACAGAAAGCCACAGACTACAGTCACATATGGCTGGGAAGTTGAATCTCTATACAATGTTTTTTCATCTATCTTTAGCATTCTCTCTCCCCATGTTTTTTAGGGTGATTCCCTTTTCATGTTCATTGTATCTCAGGAGTGGACATTTAGGCTACAAACTTTATTTAATGTCAAGTTTCTCAGGCTCTCAAGCCTCACACCGGAGTGCTCTCCAGAGTTCTCAAGAATCAGCAAATGCCACCACTCCAGTTATCAGCTGACACTCCTGTTCCTTTTCCTATGTTGGCCGGCACAAAGCCCTTTTCTATAGTTAACCAAAACATAGCCTGTTCCAGTTCCATGGTCAGTTAAGGTAGAGGTGATCAATTTAGTCCCTGTTCTACAGTGGTTTGAGGAAGAAGTTACTGCTACAGTTTACACTCTTCAGCAGTACAACCTTGCCTCAGTTCAATGACATCACCTCGGCTTCTATTGCCTTGTGGATTGACCATTCCACCTTTGTTCCTGTTCAGCCTCCTAGCATCTGTTGTGCCAAACTCTGCGTCCTCTACTCCTGTCCCTCAGTTGCAGCAAAAGCCCACGTCCAAGCCCAGGAGTTGGCCATCCTAGCCCCTTTCCAGTGCCCACTTCCAAGCCAAGACTTACATGCAAATCTGCTGCCCAGGTTGATGCCCTATGCTTTCCATAGGGGGCAACCCACTACTTATTCCTGTGCCCATGCTTCCTGTGGCCCTTAACAGGCCACCCATGTCCATGCATTGTAACGGTCGGCACCTTCAGTCCAAGCCATGCCTTGCTTGACACCTCTAGCCCATCCTCCAGAGGAATCTAGCCTGCTCCAGCTGCCTGCTGATCATCCCGAAAGTGTTCATTCAGAGTTGCTCTTCCTCCATTTTAGGCCTATATACAATACATTCATGACCGCTTCATTTTGTTCAATTTTGTTATGTTGCAAGCTTGATACTACAATCATTTAAATGCATTTTTTCTAACCACACTTGAAATTTAGCTTAGGTGTCTTCATTTTCTTGATCAATGCTGAGATGTTTCCACACTTTTGACTAAACTCCACCGTCGTAAATTAAATTGACTGGAGATTTGAAAAGGCACACAACTTTTTAGATAAGGCCAGAGCTCCTCAAAGAGCCAGTTGCCTGACCAAACTGAGCAATCAGAGGAAAAGGGCATTAGTAAGAGGGGTGACCAAGAACGGAATGGTCACTCTGACTGAGCTCCAGAGATCTTATATGGAGATAGGACAAACAGTTATCAGTAAACATGACTCCCAAACCAAATACTCTGCCAGTTTCACTAAGAAGTTGTAAAACATAGCTTGGGAGTATACTTTACAATTAAATTATTTAAATAGAAGTTATAGTTACTTCTGCAAAAAAACTGCCTTGAGAAACTTTTAATTCTACAAAAAACTTTAAGTCTTTGAAGTCTTGTAACATTCTCCCATTGGCTATGTTAAATACAGTATACAGTACGTAAAGTATATGTGCAGTATTGCCCTGGTCAGTGTGGGTGACTTTATCTGCCCTCAAAAATAACGTAATTATTAGGGACATGTGAGGGGTTACCTATAAATATGCTCATAAGCTCCTTTCACGTATTATTGCACCTAAGTACAGGACAATTTTTGGCATTTATGGAATTTTAGCTGAACAGGCCTTGCAATAAACCTTAGTTTCTTACAGCTTTTTAGTATTCTTTGTATCCTGTTCGATGCAAAAGCTCTCTTTGTCTTGTTTAGGTGGTCCAGCAGTTCTTGTTGTAACAGATGTAACATTATGGAGTTCGTGAGGCTGGGGAAGCATGTCTCTGACTCAATGACCATCAACACTGGATCTGCCCAAGGCTGCCTACAGGAGTAAATGCTCTCAAGACAGTGGAGATGAAAGTGGATTTCAGGAAAGACCCAGCCCTCCTCCCCCATCATCCTCTGCAACACTCCAGTGACCTCTGTCAAGTCCTTCCATTTCCTGGGCAACACAATCAACCAAGAGCTCAAGTGAGAGCAGAATTCCAGCTCCCTCACCAAGAAGGCTCAGTAGAGGCTGTAATTCTTGCGACAGCTGAAGAAGTTTCACCTCCCTGTGAAGATGTTAGTGAACTTCTACACTGCCACCATTGAATCCATTCTCACATCCTCCATCCCAGACTGGTTTGCTGCAGCCCCGGCCAGGGACAAGGTCAAGTTTCAGCGCGTCATCCACTCAGCCGAGAACATTATTGGCTGCAGCCTTCCATCTCTCCAGGAGCAGTATGTCTCCAGGACCCGAAGAAGGGCAGCCAGGATTGCATTCCAAACTGTTTCAGCCCCTCTGGCAAGAGGCTCCGGTCCATCAAAACCAGGACCTCACGTCACAAGAACAGTTTCTTCCCCACTTGTACTTTATTACTTTACACCACTGACTTCTTTAAATACTGCAGCCCATTTAGGCCCTACCCTAGCCAAATATTTTTAATTTGTATGTTTCCATTTATGTCAGGATAGATGTTTGATGGTTAAATAGAAATAGAAATATAGTGCATCACTTACATATGAGCTAAATAAGGGCAGGTTAAAATCTGAGGTCACCAGCCAACTGTAATATTTACATCTTAACAATAACGCTTAAGATACAACAATTTGGGGTAAATATAGGACATTTACATTTAAGTATGTAGAGAAGCTTTGTGCCAAGAGTTTGTGCCAAAGTAAGAAAAAAGTTAATATGTCTCTCTTACTCTCTCAGTGTCACAAATACACCGCTGTGCCCAATGGCAACTGAATGCATTTAAGTGTATATTTGTCTCAGTGCCAGTTCCCTTCCATTAGTGAGACAAAGCAGCTGGCAAAGCCTCACTTAACCTGTAGGATGGTAAACCAAGTCATTTAGAGCCTGTCTATACATGCCACTCAAACATAATTCCATATTACCTCTAACATAACCAAGGCTTATGTAGAGCCCTAGATATTAATAATCTTATTGAACTTGTGTTGAACTATAAGGGTGATTTCTTTGTTTTAAACGTGTCAAGATAAAATTGAATCAGTTACTTTAGATTAGATGTCGCAATTTCATCTTTTGATGGAAACCTTTGTTATTCATTTTTGTCCTATTTGTTATTTGATGTAGTGTTTCAATATTAAATATGTGGTCTGTGCCTGGTCAGTCAGTCAAACATGTTGCTAAGCAATATCATATTGAGGCCACAGGTACCCTTTTGCATTTGATTCAGCTATTATTTTTATTCTATTATTTTATCATTTGATGACATTGGAACAATGGACCCTTGTTAGCTCTGCTGCCTCACAGCTAGAAGGATGCGGGTTCATGCCCCAGGTTGATCTTGGCCTTTCTGTGAGGAGTTTGCATGTTCTTCTCAAGCTTGTGCGGGTGTGAATAATTGTCTGCCTGTGTATGCCTCTCTGTGTTAGCCCTAAGATAAACTGTTGACTTCATTATGGCTGGTGACCTTGCCTTTAACAGTTGGAATAGGCTCCAGCCCCCCTCAACCCTAAACAGGATAAGCAGGTACAGATAACGGATGTACGGAAGGTACACTTTAGTTTTAATTTACCTTAACTTTACTTCCTATGTACAATACTACGGTTGCCCCTCTGAAAAAGAAAGCAGTAAACCAGTAGAGGCAGTCTCCGTGGTATAGTTCACAACTCGCAACCTAAAGCAGGCATCACAAAAGCTAGAAATGAAGTGGCGTTCCACTCATTCACACCTGGAAAAATAATTTAAGAAACAGCATATTTTTCAAAATGTATAGAGAAAAACACAACAACCCCCGGGATGTTTTCAGCACTGTAGAGCCATAGTTCTGTTGAGTCTAGTATTCCCCTAAGTCTCAGAAGCAATTACTTTTTTAAAAATAGAATTGTAGCTATTAGGAAATGAGTTCACCAGATCCTCCTCCCAAATATTACAGATAGATCTTCATGCTCAACGGTGCTAGAATCATCAATAAGGCCCCAATACCTCTTAGAATGCTTTTTATCCATAAATCTCGCTGGGCTAATTTTAACTATTACCTCATCAAAACTAACAACATGTCAGCTCAGTTGTTTTAGCTAAATACAGACCAATGTCTAATCTCCCCTTATTTCTAAAATCCTTGAAAAAGTAGTTGCAAAGCAATTATATGACCACCTGTACAGAAGTAACTTGTTTGAAGAGTTTCAGTCATGATTTAGACTTCATTATATAACATAAAGTACACTGGTAAAAGTCACCAATGATCTTCTCTCGGCTTCAGATAATGGACTCGTCTCTATACTTTAATGGAAAAAAACTCCACAACAAATAGGCTCAGGGTAGGTGGCCATCTGTCTTGACTGTCTTGAGGTGAGTGGAAAGTTGAGAGAGACAAGAGAAGAGCAACAAAAAGAAACAAAACATACTTACTATAATACCTAATAACTAGTATGTCACACAGTGTTGATCATCACATGATCATCATTAAATGGTCGCCACCGACCCATTTTCAGTTTTAAATGCATAAAAGAACCATATATATTTGTTTATTACATCAAGGCTTTTGACTTTGTCAGTAACCTCTATTTCAACAAAATAAAAATAACACTGACAGCCAGCTCCTCTCCCAATCATGTGAGCTTTAGGTGAATCTTGTTTTCCTGTTTGTTTTGTATATACGAAACAAACAAACAAACCATGGACGTGTCCAGACGTGTGAATTCAGTTTTGATTTAGTAACTTGCAGAGTTCACATCTCCAATTTCTAGCTTCAAAAATTAGAAAAAGATTTTCAGTGAGTCAAGTTCTGGATAGTATTTTTAGTGAAAATAAGGAAGAAAACACAGAGGAACAAAGCAACATGGATGAACAGGTTTCTGAGGAGGAAGATAATGTGGAGTTTCATCCAGAAGGATGGAAATGTATTGACAGGTGCCAGGAGTGTGATGGGAAGATGGAAGGAGTACTTTGAAGAATTGATGAACGAGGAAAATGAAAGGGAACGAAGAGTAGAAGAGGGGACTGGTGTGGAGCAGATAAGTAAGAGTAAAGTGAAGAGGATGTTGAAGAGGATGAAGAGTGGAAAGGCAGGTGGTCCTGATGACATACCTGTGGTGGTATGGAAGTGTCTATGAGAGGTTCCCTTCGTTCCCTTCGTTCCCTTTCATTTTCCTCATTCATCAACTCTTCAAAGTTCTCCTTCCATCTTCCCATCACACTCCTGGCACCTGTCAATACATTTCCATCCTTATCTTTAATCACACTAACCTGCTGCACATCCTTCCCATCTCTATCTCTTTGTCTGGCCAACCTGTACAAATCCACCTCTCTCTCTTTAGTGTCCAACCTAACATACAAGTCCTCATATGCTCTTTGTTTGGCCCTTGCCACCTCTACCTTCAGCTTACGCTGCATCTCCCTGTACTCTTGTCTACTCTCTTCAGTCCTCTCAGTGTCCCACTTCTTCTTAGCTAACCTCTTTCTCTGTATACAGTCCTGAACTTCCTCGTTCCACCACCAAGTCTCCTTGTCCACTTTCCTCTTTCCAGATGACACACCAAGTGCCTTTTTTAACTTCCACCACTTCGTCCTGTTCTCTGCCTTTGTCCTCGTCATCTTCCTCACCACCCGAGTCATTTTACACACCACCATCCTGTATTGTCTGGCTACACTCTCCCCTACCAATACTTTGCAGTCACTGGTCTCTTTCAGATTACAATGTCTACACAAGATGTAGTCCACCTGAGTGCTTCTACCTCTGCTCTTATATGTCACCCTATGTTCCTGCCTCTTCTGGAAGAAAGTGTTCACTACAGCCATTTCCATCCTCTTTGGAAAGTCTACCACCATCTGTCCTTCTGCATTCCTGTCCTGAAGACCAATCCTTCCCATCACATTCTCATCAGCTCTGTTCCCTTCACCTACATGCCCACTGAAATCTGCAACAATCACCACTCTCTCACCTCTGGGGATGCTCTGCATCACTTCATCTAACTCACAGTCGTTGGTAGTCAGTGCCATATTTTATGCTGTTGTTTGCTAGGGCAGCAATATGAAGGTGGCAGACAGTAACAGAGTAGAAAAAATAATAGGGAGGGCTGACAGTGTCCATTAAACTGTTCAACTCATCCCTTTCTCTGTTAAAAGGAGGGAGGACTGAATGGTAAATTGCTGAATATCGAATCTTGAATCTAAATCTCACTAGAACAGTCCTCACAAACTAAGTGGGCGTGCAAGAACAAGACTAGTGAGAAAGGCCACATATCAATGTGCCCATCATCAGACTACTCTGAGGACATTATTAGCTTCAGTAGCTGAAATGCTAGAGACTGTACATAAAAAAAAACTGTTGCCTGGGTTATTCATCAGTGAAAGCTTCATAGGAGAGTGGCAAGGAAAAAGCCACTTTTAAAGGAAACTCATGTTAAATCATGACTTGAGTTCGCCAAAGGGCATATGGGACACACTATGGTCAAGTAGGAAAAGGTCCTTTGGTTTGATAAGACCCAAATGGTGCTTTTTGGCCATCAGACAAAACGCTTTGTTTGGCGTACACCAAGCACTACATCATCACAAACACACCGTCCCAACTGTGGCAGAATCCTGCTGTGGGGATGTTTCTTGGCAGCCGGTCCTAGAAGGCTTGTAAAGGCAGAGAGTAAAATGAAGGGGCAAAATATATAAGAATCCTGGAAGACAATCTTATTTATTCTGCAAGACTACTGAGATAAAATTTGTTTTCCAGTAAAACAATAACTCAAAGCAAAGCTGGACTTAAAAAAGGCTGTTTACACCTGATAAACAGAAGGGCGTGAATACCTTTTATAGACACTGTATATTTAAACACATTTTGCCATCTGTGGTCACTGTACATCTTTTTTGACAGACTTCAGGGCAACAAATGCAATCACTGTAATTCTGAAGTTAAATGTATGTGTAATATTGATGTATTGGGAAAATTGTTGTGGACACGGTGCAACATAAAAAGTGTTTGGGGTTTTCTGTCCTGTCCAGGGGCAGGGATCAAACTCCTGATGCTGGTCCATGGGTGACTGCACATTTTTAATGAATTTAGAAGTAGGAACTTATCGTTGTAATGATTCATTCCCACTTATTAGAGGCATCTTACCTTCCCAGCCTCTGTCATCTAAATGGCAACTTATATAGTGCTTTTATCCAAAGCGCTTTACAATGTTGATTACCATTCACCCATTCACCCACACTCAAACACTCCCACACCGATAGTGGTGGCTGACATTCAAAGTCCTCACCTGACCCATGGGGGGCAACTTGGGGTTCAATGTCTTTCCCAACGACTAGTTAAGACTGGGGATCAAACCACTGAACCTGTGGTCCCTGGATGACTTCCTTACCAAGTGAGCAAGAGCCGCTCTGTTTAGTCTAACTACTCCTGTAATCAGATTGATGGAGTTGACCTGTCCCAGTTTCACAGCTTCTCATTTATCTCACTGCCAGATTTTTGTTTCCTTCAGAATCTTTGCCTGCCTGCCTAAATAAGAATTAGACTGGGTCTGTTAATGAGAGAATTAACTTGTGGAGGATTCTTGATATTGAGAGCATTGTGCTTGTGAACTGGTGAACAAGGAGATCTTCTGTTGCCCTGTAAATGTGTCTCTGTGAGCTGCTTTCTTTATCCAAGAGTGCTGTATCCACTGAGTTAACTGGACAGTGTTTTTTGCTCTCTGCTGTTTTCAGAGACTCCATCTCAGCATTTAACATGCCATTTCTATTATCAACACAGTCTTGTTACCATGCAGACAATGCCATCAAAACCACTCTTCTCCTGCAGAGAATTATTACTTGCCTTCCCACTACAATTGCCAGGGACAATTGAAATCTGAGTACCGATTAAATTCAAAATGCTTTACCTGCCACTGACCTGATCTGTTTCTGATCCTCTCAGGAAGACTTACCTGTTCAAGGCCTCAGTCGACTTGCTCCATCATCACCTGGAAAAACCCAATTCCCTCATACTCTCTGCTGAATGTACTTAACTCTCTGATTTGGTCATGATGACCAGTTGAACCCAGTCAGACCAGATCGGTTCCAGTCTAATTCAGTCAGTGACTATTGACAGAGAAAATTATTAAGTGTGTCCTGTGTAAAGATTCTAGTTGCTGTCTCTGCCTGCCATTCTCACAAATCTCTTTTAAATTATAATTTTACTTTATATGATGAGTTACATGTTAAAGAAGATAAAGATTGACTCAAACAAGAGCCGATTTAGTGTAGGTGGTAAGGCAGTTGTCCACATACCACAGGGTCAGTGGTTTGATCCCCGGTCCCGGCTACATGTCAAAGTATCCTTGGGCAAGTCATTGTACCCCAAGGTACTCCCGGTGGATCAGGTGAGAACCTTGCATGGCAGCCACCACCAGTGTGTGAATGGGTGAATGAGAAGCAACAATGGAGAGGAAAAACTCCCTTTAATAGTAGAAACTTCCAGCAGAATCAGGCTCATGGTGGGTGGCCAACTTTCTTAATCAGTTGGGGTGAGTGGAAAGTGAAGAGAAAAAAGAAAGAGCAACAATAAGTAAAAACAAACCATTATGCAGGTTGGTAGGACAAGTAGCTGTACACTGGAAACATACAGCTCCAAGGTCGTGGATGCCTGCAGAAAGGAACAGAGAGAAGGAGACAGAGGGAGACGGAGAGGGAGAAGAACAATAGACCCACCTTGTTATAACCCCTGAACAGCCTCCTCAGGAGCCTGTGTGTTAATGCTGTTAATGCTGTGTTAATTCGCCAGGTGGAGCAGTGATTAGTGTTGGCAAACTGCAAAGTGTGTTATGATCTGAACGGATCTGATCAAAAACGAATAAAAATATGTATTTCTATTTAGATTTACCGTTTTGTTCTTATTATAATTATCCCTATTCTTCTCTCTGTCTTGGTGACTGACTCAGGGAGGAGGGGGCAAATAATAATTTCCTGTTTCTGTATAATAATTTCACATTGTCTAGTACACATATTTAAGATTCAAATAACTTTATTGATCTTTATTGATGATATCACAGTTCACCATTGAAGTGACGTGTTAGGCCACTTATCTGGACTTTTTTGCAAACCTGGGTTATGTTGGTAACAACATACATGTATACAGGTATGGGTTTGGTTTCTGCAAGCGTACTAATTTTGTATTAAAACACTTAATGGTCAATGGACGCAAGCTAATTCTTGGCAACACTCCTAATAACTGAATTGAGAAGAACAGCAAAATCTCCCCAAACCCAACTACTCCTCATAGGCTACAGATCCCGCATTTGGATCATACCATTGAGGTAGCAGGGCCAAATAGTCCAAGCGGCATGGCCTTTGTAACACCCGGGTATTTGTACTCTGAAATTATCTCCACCCCCTCCCCCTATATAGAGAGAGGATCGACAGGAGTCCTGGACTTCCTAAAGTCCACCACCAGTTCCTTTGTTTTGTTGATGTTGAGATGGAGATGATTTTGCTCACACCAGTTAACAAAACTCAGTTTATCAATCAGTCATCAGTTGTACCTGAAGTCAGAGATTTACAGGGTGAAGAGAAATGGAGATGGACCACCTGTTAAATTTATTGAAAAAGGTGTTAAAATCATTAACTCCATTGACACTCCCCTCTATCCTCTGGCTGCTGGTCTTATATTTATTATGGACCCACCCTGTCACCCGACCTGAATGCTCCCTTCTTCTTATTCAGGATTACTTTAATTAAATTAATTTCAGTTAAATTCAATTCACCTTTATTTATATTGCCAATTCACAACAAAGTAATCTCAAGACACTCTACAGAATAAAGTCAAGACTATTAAGATGTATAGAAAGCAACACAACATTTCACCCTTAAACAAGCCCTAGGCAACAGTGGAGAGGAAAAACGCCCTTTAACGGAGGAAACCACAAGCAGAACCAGGCTCAGGGTGGGCAGCCATCTGCCTTGAACAGTTGGGGTTAGTGGAAAGTGGAGTGATAAAAGAAAAGAGCAACAAAAGCAACTACAAAACATCCTGAATCTGAACTGGGAGCTGGTTCCACAGGAGAGAAGCTTGTTAGCTAAAGGCTCTACCTCCCATTCTACCTTTGGAAATTTTGCGAACGACAAGTAGCCCTGCATTCTGAGATCGAAGTGTTCTACTGTGATGATATGGTACTATGAGGTCTTTTATATATGATGGAGCCTAACCATTCTGAGCTTTATATATGAAGCAGGGTTTTAAATTCTATTCTAAATTTTATGTGAAGCCAATGGAGAGAAGCTAGTGAAGGTGAAATATGATCTCTCCTACTAATTCCAGTCAGCACTCTTGCTACAGCATTTTGGACTGATTTTAGGGAGTTACTGTGGCATCCCGAAAGTAGGGAATTACAGTAGTTCAACCTAGAAGTAATAAATGCATGGATTTCTGGCATCACATTGAGACAGGATGCTCCTAATTTTGGCAATGTTTGGTAGGTGGAAGAAGGTTGTTCTAGAGATTTGTTTTATATGTGAGGTCTTTACCCCACAAATTCTAGTCAAAACAAACTTCGATGTTCCTTGCAGTAGTACTGAAGGCCAGACTTATGCCATCTAGGGTAGAGTGTCTGAGTTTAGAAGTAAAGAATTTTGGCACATCCAGGCCTTTATGTCTTGTAGGCATGCTTGGAGCTTGATTAACTGATTTTTTCATCTGGTTCCATAGATAGAAATAGCAGGGTATCATCAGTATAGCAATGGAAAGTTATGAAGTGTTTTCTAATAATGTTGACTAAAGGAGACATTTATAAAGTAAAAAGTATTGGTCCTAACACAGAGCCTTGTGGAATTCAATTCAATTCAATTCAATATAAATATTTATGAATTTGTGTGCATGGATGATTCATCATTAACATGAACAAATTGAAATCTTTCAGATAGATAAGATAAGGCAGAAGAGTTGTAGGCGTCTTGAACATTTCAATAAATCAAGTCCAGTGTCTTCTCCCTGTTGGTGTGACAATCCACATACTGTGTGGTGATGGGGAGGGTCTTGATGAGGGTTGAATGAATGAAGTCCCTGGAGATCATAAAGAGGGCGTCAGGATGTCTGGGCTGTCACCGAGTGTATGGTGTCACATGTACTGTCTGCGGAGGAGTAGGGAGAAATATAGATGTCAATCAATGTGGGGTTTGATAATCTCTGGACATATAATATGGATGGAAGCCCACCACCAACAGTTTGATGTGAGGGCAACAGACTCTTTTTTTCACTATAGGATTCTTCACCTGTTATTGATGTACATGATGTACGTGACTGCATTGTCAGGGACTGAGCAGGTAGACATGAGACAGGAATCAAGTCTCAAAGGAAAATGGGTTTTATTTACCCAAATGTAACAGATACAAAGAAATTTGAATTACTAACACAATGTAGGCCCTAAAAGAGGTCAACAAAAGATAGCTAAACTCAAACTATCAAACTGAAATTACAACACAAATTCTAACCACAACAGAGACAACACTGACCTAACCTTGAGTGGCACACAAGGGGAAACATATATACTGGCCGGCCAAACCAATATGACACACAAGGGTAGACATAACTGTAACTAGGCAAATTATAAACACACACTAGATAACAGTTTAGTAACATTATCCAATTCCTTAAATATGCAAAAGCAATAACAAAATAATAAACCAAATAAAGTTTAATAACCTATAACAACTAAAAAAACATTTACCCCATATTTTTCCGTCTCTGCATCAAAAGGGGTACTTGGTACAGTCCAGGCCCAGTACAAAGTATTTAAAGTTGATAAGGGCCTCAATTCAATCTTTTATTTGGATGGCCCACAGCCCCGGAACAACAGAATAGAAAGGTAATTGAAAACATTACCAAACAAACTTAGGGTGTGGCTGAGGTTGTGGCCATCACATGCAGCCATGTCTCCATAAAACACATTACGCTACACTCTCGAAAGATATTTTCCTTCCTCACCAGTGCAGTCTACTCATCCACCTTATTTCCCAGGGACCTCACAGTGCCTATAATCAGAGATGGGAGATGCGGCTTGAATTTTCTCACCCTCGCTTGCTTGTTTTCTTTTCCACCCCTCTGCTTTTCCTCCTTATTTCATTTGGAATGCTTAAAGTCCAAACGAAACTTGCTGGTCTGCTGCAGCCCGATCAGCTATAAATAATATTTTAACCTAACACTGTTCCACCAACAGATGTCTCTGACTGGCTTTAACATAAGGTTCATTTATGATCTATCGATCATAATGCCCAGGTTGCCATTACGTTCTATACGTTCTTACGTTCTTTGTGCTGTGGAACAGCTGTGTCTCTCTTCTCAACACAACAAGAAAAAAATCAATTAATCAGAAAGCAGTGCTTTCACTATACAGTTAATATTTTTATGTGCCAGGCTTCCAAAGTAAGTCAGAGATAAAGGAGACATCAGATTACTCTGCTGCTGCATGTATACACAGTATACATGCAGCAGTAACCAAAGTGAAAGGCTTAATGAACCAAAGTGAACCAAAGTGAAAGGCTTAATGAAGAAGAGATCATAAACAGGGTGATGCTGCCCTATTTGTAAATCAAAGTCTGACCAAAGTCCAAATTAAATTTGGTCTATTTAGAAATTTAAATAGGTCCGTTTCCACCCTCAGTTCTTTTTTAAAACTCAGAATAACCTGATTTTGTAAGTGTGTGTAAACCATACTCAGGAAAAAAACACAGCTAAAATACCCTGTAAAGCTCTATGTCTGTAGACTGAGTTCACAGTGCTGAGCAGGGCCCTGGTTATTTTTTAAGTGTTTATGAACAGACAAGGTTTTGTTTGTGTTATTATTAAAGAGACTGCAGTGCTATCCATAAGACCTCATTTTGGTTTAAATCACTGTTTATCACGAGAGGATGATTGATCCAACGATCCACTTCTATCACCTCTGCACAAGAGCAAAGCTGCACACATTTATTTATAATAAAGGAAACACCTTGGCATTTTATTTATTTATTTTATTATGTTTTATTCATCATCAGGCCTACTTATTTTATTTGTGGTCATGCTTGTATGTCTGGGTATCATCTTGGATGCCACTCCAGTGTCATCTATGAAATAGCATAAGAGGTCAGGAAAAAAACTGAATAATAAATGTATTATACAAGCATGGTTATTGATTTATAAATGAGTAAAATAAATATGCACTAATACAAAGCATGGTATCAATGGTTTACAAATGTGTGGACCTACACAAATATGCACTCAATTTGTTCTGTGTGTTGTAGAAAAAGTTCTCTGTTCCATTAAAAAACCTTAACATAGTACATAGGTGTGTGTGTGGTTGTGGGGGGGTGGTGCATTTAAAATGGATAAGAAATGCTATCTTAAACTTTCCACAATGACATCACTGAAACACAAGCATTGCATATTTGATATGTTAGTGTGTGTTGGAATAATTTAGCACACAGCTGGCCCACAGTCTGGTTCCCATGGTGTCAGTAGTAGTGCTGTGGTGCAGGAGATATGAGGGATGCTGTGTGTGTGTGTGTGTGTGCACATGACACATGTGTGCCACTGTGTATGTGACAGAGAGAGAGGTGCCAGTGTTATCAGTAAAGCGGTAGGAAGGTTAAGTTACACTAACAGGAATGTCTCTCACCAGCCATGACACAGTCCAGCTGTTTCTTTTTCCTCTTCTTTGTTCTGTCTGTCTAACTTGCACACACAGCTATAAAAATTACACTTTTGTTTACTATCACTGCAATAATAAACTTTATAATGATTGTTATGTAATTGGAACCTGATTACATTTTCTATTAGGATAAAATGTTATTACAACCTCAATTCCAAAAAAGCATGTAGTTATAGTATTTTTTTCTAGAAATTTCTAGAAATGTCTTATTATTGTCTTTCAAACTAATGATTCACAAATTAAGCATCCCCATCTGCAGTGCCATTCCCAAGCCTGGTAGAAATTGGGGAGGGTTGCAACAGGAAGGGCATCCAGCATAAAGACTGCATTGAAATGCAGAAAACAAATTTCATTGTAACATGTATGTGCAATATGTGCTCTGTGACAATAAAAGTTCTTCTTGTTCTTGTTAACTGAACCCCCTAGTGGGCAGCCTCAGGCTGCACTCAGGGAGCTAGCGATGAGTGTCTTGCTCAAAGAGACAGCTGGTGCAAACTTTTAAACTTCTGCATCCCAGCCTGATGTCCTACTGTTGAGCCACCATAGTAGGTTGCTAAAACATGCCAGCAGTTGAATCTAGTATTTTCTGATCTTTAGTCAGACATATGATCTATTGTACCCCTGTCCTATAAAGTTTACAACACAGGTAGGTTATGAACCTGATGTCTCCCACATAAAAAAACCTTTTCTCTACCAGGTGAGCTATCCAGCTGCTTATGCGTTTACTACTGCGGAATTTCTACAGACTAGACCTGTAAAATCAAGTGACTGCACAGTAGCATTAGTATCCATCTTATTTTACACTACTTTTCAGAGTACAAATTCGGGTACAAAAAGAGGTACACAATATAAAGACAAAATACTCAGCATAATTGCTACTCAGAGTAGTTTAAAAGCCCAAAACAGCAAACATCCAGCAGATACAGCAGGACAAGGTAATACAGTTAACAGTTAAGTCAAACTGTGGAAATATATGTTAAAATTTTTTTTATAACTTGTTACCATTGGCCATGCATTATATGAAGCATTAAGTTTTAGTCTATGTAAAATTAATTTACTACATCTGAATTGTCCACAATTACTGATTTGAGAAAACCAACACATTAATTTTAATATTATTATAATTTACATAATTTACATTATGATATGGATAGACACCAAGTGCCTCTCCATTTTCATTTCATACAGCTAAAACAACTGCCACTTGTTAACCCAAAAAAAGGCAGCATGAGGTGAAGCAACAGTTTGTCATTTGTCACCTGTTTTTTTTTTATGTCAGCTTGGTGTGTCTCTGCTCTAAAGAGTCATGTGTCTATAAACACACTTTAATGCACATTTCTTTTTAATACCACGATTTTTTTTTGGCACTGACAGATTCTCTAATGGTGACCCATTACCACACAGGTACAGAGCTTGAAAGTGTGAGTAACTCAGAGTAGGCACACTAGTCGATCTCAGTATTTTATTTAAATTTAAAAGCGCAATGAGTCAATGAGAAGTTATAGTTGTAGTGCTCATTATGCAATTTCGTCAATTAGGTAATTGCGAATAATAGTGATTACTTTTGGACAGTCTGTGATTCAAATTTTTAATCGATTGACAGCCCTAATTTGTAACAGTATCAAAAAAATGTTGGTACAAATGGAAAGTGCAGAAGAGCTAGGATTCTACTTTACTTTTGTCATCATCAATTAACCTAAAACAGTTCTAAATTAAATGAAAATAAAGACATTTTCCCACCTGTGCCTACCTCCAGAGACTAGCATGGTACTGTATGCACCTTTCAAAATGAAGATTTATGACTACAAGTACACCTAGGCAGGATTGGGTCCAATGGGACAGCTCTACATTAAATGATGGGCAAGACACTGAAGCCCCAACAGCCGATTCCCATCCCCAGTTGTGCAGGGGTGGTCCAAGCCGGGTAGAAATTGGGGAGGTTGCGTCAGGAAGGGCATACGGCGTAAAAAAGAACGGTGCCAAATAAACATGAGGACAATGACCCGCTGTGGTTCATTACATATTTTATGTGGTACTCTTTCAACTTTTGTCAATTTTTTTCTTTTCTGTGACAAGTTACTGTTAACCACCAAAGAAGCTGGAAACCTACTGCAAGCAGTTTGTGTCAGTTTGGCACAAAATGTAATCATTATAAATATCACTTTGCCTAAAATTGCCAAAAATACTTCAATTTTATTAACGGCTTGTACTTTTTCTTTTCACACAAACAGTACTCACAACACATAGGGTTACAAACTGCTCTAAGGTCATCATAAATGTGACAGCAGCACGCAGAAGTTGGCATCAGCTTCTCTTTTCAACAGACTGCCATCACTGCTGAAGTTAAAGATTAATTTGTCACATAGACCAGAGCCGGGGTGGCCAACTCCAAAACTTTTTCTAACTATCCCTGCACTGCCCACTGCTCAGATGTGTTTAGTCAGGAGCTAGAAGATACCATCTGTGGTAAATGTAGTGTAGGGGGAATTGGTATCTTCCAGCTTGTGACTGACAGAACACACCTGACTCAGGCAATTAGCTGCGGGTGGTGCAGTTAGTTAGTTGGAAAACAAGCAAGCTGTGGGTCTTGAGAACCAATGTTGGCTACTCCTGGACCAGAATATCATAAGTGGTGCAATTCTGTCTTGGTATGATTTCATTTGCAACGACTTAACAAAATAAAAAAAAAGTTTTAAAGCTGTTGATAGTGTTTTCATTTAAGAAATATAAATTACATTTTGTTGCATTTTACTTTACTTGATTTTACTTATGTGTAATGTATATATGATATATGTGATGATAATATAGTGGAGGATTACAGTATATGTAAGTAAAATATATATTTTAAATAGTATTGAATTATTTAATACTGCTGATAAAAAAAATATAGTCTACGTGTGCCAGTCTAGGGGTGTGACTGACTCAGAAAGTAGAGCAGTTGTCCACCAATTCCAGGGTTATTCGTTCGATTCCCGACACTGAACCTTATCTTAGTTTCTCCCAGTGAGCGTAGGCCAGCTGCATAGTGTGTGTGTATGATTGTGAAGAAGTGTAAGGTGCTTTCCTAAGCACTAAGTTAATAAAGCACAATATGAATGCATTTATATCCAGATTTGTAAAAAACAAAAAAAACAAGCAAAATCAAAGGTGTTTCTAATGCAAGGACAAGCTGTGCAGTTACCATATTTGTTTTTTCTTTATTCACATCAAGTGCCTCTAAGCTCCCTAAAGTTGACGTTGAAATGCTGTGCTAAATGCTGCAGAACAAAGAAATAGACATAAGGCTAAATTCATGGTGAAATGTGCCTTCAAATGGGAATCATTGAATGCACATTCACTTGCCAAGTTAAAGTCCATCAAACAGCACTCCATTTCCTGGACTTGACTTTGCCTCCCTCTCCTTCTCCTTGTTCCATGCACACAGTAAGGGGAAGTTGTAGAGTGGAACAAAACCAGTTCTGGATGTGTGTCTGTGCTGAGAACTTGGACAGCCCTTTTATTTAAAAAAAAACAAAAATTACTCTTTGGTAGTGTAAGTAGGTGTTCTTTGGTACTCTTTGTAGGTTAGGAATACAAAGGTATTAGTATCAAAATAATAAGACACTGTATGATGACACAATCATGATAAAATGCTAATCAAAATTTTAGATAATACTGGTATATTTTAGGATTTAAAATGCTGTTCACAGTAAAAAGCATCACAATTTTAATTTGGTGGTCTACTACTGCTATGAAGTTACATGTATTCAGCAGTAGCAAGGATAGTAGGTTAATATACTGCTGTACAGTACTTTGTTGATCTGCTGTAAAGTGTAGTAATCCAAGTACTTCTTTACAGACAAAGAAATTATTTGGGAAATTGCTACTATCTGTAACAAAAGAAAACACAAGAGGTAGCACCTTAAAGTAAAGTCAGTTGTTAAAACCACTGTCATCTTACCTTGCTAAGCATTCACCTCTTGCTGCCCACGTAACCATTGTGTTACGTCTTAAACCCACATGACTGGTTGAAGGGTTGTTTTTAAGAAAAGCAAATCAATAATTAGTCTTTAATTACTAGCTTTGAAAAATGTGAGACCATGGTTAGGTATGTGAATATGTTTAGACTATTTTTAACACTAAAAGTAATGATTATTCAGAAAAACACTTTTTATGGAAACTACTGATGCATTCGTTTAAAGAAAGAAGTTCAGTTTACATGACCGTTGTATGAACAAACTTGGATAAATTACACTAATGTTGCAGGTTTAGTGGAGGTAAAATTTAGACATTTTCTTTTAAATCAATTGTTTTAGCTATTGGTAAACTATTGTTTGAGAGTCTGGCAGAAACTTACTTCAGCCTGATACAGTAAGACTTGTCTTGCTAGCAGTCACTAATTACTAGTCAGTAAACTTTTTCTCCCAATAAGAGGTGTATTCTGATTAACACTGTTACATTTACACTGACTCAGTTTTGCAGGAAAATGCTAGAGCAGACATGACATGCCAATATCTACTCTTGCCTCCTGAACAGGGTTAGCTGAGGCATAGGCCTTACCAGGTAAAAAGTGTCAAAAAGTGAGGAGGATTAATCTAGTAAATAGTACACAAAATGGTGTTTAGTTTTCTTTAAAGACAATGGTGACATAGCCAACACATCTCATCCATCCCAAAAACTTAAATTTTGAACTCTTAATTTTTATGTTATACCATGCGAGGGAAAAATGTACAAATATATCTTGTTGTATGCAATAAAATGTGTTCTGATCAGCATAAAGGTTGCTGCAACCAGAGGAGCAGCCCTTGCATGACTTGAAACCATGCATGACCTGAAACTAGTTCCTTGTGGAAGATCTGTGGTGGAAACACTGGCAGAAGCCAAGGTGGACTAGTCCATGCTATCTCTCACTATTTACACTAACTGGCCAATATTTTGGCCTCCTCATTCATTTTAAATAGGATGGCCAAAACTTTAGAACCACCTTCTAATGTAATGAACTCTACTATTCCACCACCAGCTATGACCTCAATTTTAATCACACAGTATAATTATCACCTTTATGACAGTTTTAACATACAAATTGAAAAAACTTAACCATTTAAAGTAGAATTTAAAATTAGAATGCATGACAGAGTTGCTGTATTGGACTGCATTAGATTGAACAGGTATACTTAATAAAGTCTCCGGTGAGTGTATACAGAAGTCAAGGTGAGCAAAAGACCAACCACTGCAAAAGGACACTGGCATGTGAATTAGGACTGTATACCAGTGGTAGGGAAAATCAACCCCATTATTAGACAGGGATGAGACGTAAATTAAAATGTGCATCACACACCCAAACCTATGTTTAACTTAGAAAAACAGACAAGAAACCAAGGTTGATGTCAACCTCAGGCTGTAGAAGCAAGGAAAATGAAAAAACAGAGCTGATCCTAGAAGGCCAGGGTACAATCTGTTCGGTGGAATTCGTTCCTTGTTATGCAGAGGCCCAGTGTCTGTTTCATAATTTCAATAGCCGTAATAATACCAATCATACTCGCACAGTTTAAATGATTGTTCATTTTCCAAGTGTACATGACGGAAAAGGGGAGATTTGGTGTTTAGAACCCTTTGTGAATTCAGCTTTATAAAATAGAGTGTCAGAGATAATACAGGGTCTAGACACTGGTAGTGGGGGCTGGGTGGCTCTGTGGTAGGCATTGGGTTGGCATTTAGAAGGATGCAGGCTTGAATCCCAGCCCCACCAGATGTGGCCCCCCATCCACCAAGGCCACTATGGTGCTGGTCTCGTGCCTGAATAAAATGGGAGGGTCACGGCAGGAAGGGCATCTGTTGTAAAAACTTATGCCAATTCAACATGCAAAGAACTTTCCGCTGTGGCGACCTTTAAAGGGACAAGCCGAAAGCCATTGATTTTAAGACACATGGTGGTGGAGAGAGATGATAATGCTCACAACGATGGAGAAATGAGAAAGGCTAGAGTACAAAGTGCAATTAATGGAATATGAGAGAAAAAATGAGGATATGGTGGCTGAGATGCTGGCAGAAGACATCACCTAGGCAGAATTGAGGTGATACAGAGGAGAGGCCACCATGAATAAGGTAGCCTGATGAGGACCCATGAATTGCTGATCTATTGAATTGGTGGAGAATGGGGTGGAAGAGGGTTGTACCAGCCAGCACTGAAAGAATAGGTGACAGCGAGAGAATAACAGATTGAGGTTTGGAGGCGGATATAAAGAGTGAGCTTAAATGAGGTACAACTATGACTGTAATTTAAAGTGGAGCCTCTTACCCTCTTCTTATCTGTAGTTAGACCATAGTTACACCATATTCACACCTGTCATGTATTTATTTAATAAGTACCCCTTAACTACAAAATACTTACACTGTAGGTATTTTTCCTATTTTCATCGTGTTTCCCTGTTATTCCCTCAAGTCTGCTTATTGTGGCCGAGAAAAGGCCGCTGTTGAAAAAAGCTCAATTTGTCAGAAAGCACTGGGAACTATGAACTATGAAATAAACAGGGAAAAGGTTCTTTGGTCTGATTAGACCAAAGCTGATTTATATGACAGGACATTGCATTCACTCCGAACACCAAATCAGATACTGACTTGAAGAGGATACCCATGAAATCACTTATTTTACATTTTATAATTTTAATTGACATAACTGTAGAAATCCGTTTTAGCCTTGACATGAAAAAATTTCTTGTTAAATCAATGTTGAAAAGAAAATAAAGGAGGAAAACTTCCAACAAGGGTAAAATCTTTTTATAGGCACTGTAATTTCTCAGCGGGCGGTGAGGAGGTTAGAGAACGCATTTTGCTAAGTGTCTACATGTGTGTGTCCGGGTGAGTGGAGGTGGTAGTGGTTGGGGCACACTTACCTGTTTAGCTCCATGAAGATGATGGCATCCATCAAACCAAACACAGGAAACTGATTTGGCTCAACAGCGTAATTACTGGCGCCAGACGTGGCACCACCTCCAGTTAGCAAATAAACACAGATAGTGACAAAAATCTGTTTTGGAAATCCCTTTATTTAGTTTTTTTTTATTTCGGATACCTATATATGATGCCGATCAGTTGTATGGTATGCAATGAGATAAAGTTATTTTTTGAGGTAGTTTGAGGTAGTGTGATTTGATTAAACATGGATAGAAAATAAATAAATAAAATGTTCCCTCCTAAATTCTCCTTAAAATGTTTGGGCAATGAAATTAAGTTTTAGCCACATTTTGATCTTCAATAACTTGCTAAATAAATCAGTAAACCCGGAATATGAAGTATTTGTGGTCATTTAGAGCTCACCCATAGCAACTACAGGTCATGTGATTTGTTGTCATCCATTATCTAATAACAGGCAAAGATAACAGTCTTGTTTAGACTACAGAGATAAAGACAGAAAGGAATGGAGTGTGTGTGTGTGTGTCCCTTTGATAATTTGCTGTGGCTCCAGTCTGACACGTTTAAATGGTTGTCATCAGAAACCATATGTTACACACACACACACACACACACACGCACACACACACACACAAAAACACACACACACGCACGCACCAATAGGTCTCTTAGCAGTAATCTGTTAACAGCTAAATCACCTCACTTTAAATAGACAGGGATCCCAAATAACCACGATTTACTTGTATCTCAATCTTTTTGTCTTTCTAATTTAAGAAACAAGAATAATGGGTGGATTTAATAAATCTAAATTACAAAATGGGCCACATGATGTTTGTATTCACTAACTGATTTATTTAATTATGTTTACTATAAATATGATAAGGTTGTTTGTTAAATCAATAAATTAAAGAATAATTTTTACTTAAACCCTTTAAAAATGTAAAACATAATTATTCATATTAAATATGAAAGAAACAATATAAAATAATGAGTCTCTTTTGAAAAGACAATGTAATTGACCAGATGTGATATGATACAAGATAGAAGGACAAAAACTAATTCAAACTGACTTACAACAGGGAGGTAGTAAATGACAGACACCAGGGGTGTAAGAAAAATTATTTAGTTTTAAGAAACCTCATTAGATTTTAGTCAGGGATGGAAGTGAGAAATTTTAATTTAAAGTATTTTTACTCTCATTGCTTTAATGAAGTAGAATTTTGTGTACTTTTACTTGTGTGTTTTTTTTTAAATAAATTGTAATTGCACTTTTACTTTACATTAATTCTCAAGTAATATCTTGCGGCAGTCTAAATCACCAACCCTTATAAAGTGAAAAGAAAAATAGCCTCCATAAGCTATGTGCTAGAAAATGATGTTATCTCCAAAGCCCAAACAGCAAGTTGCTCAACTACTGCCAGGAAGTCAAGTTGAAATGCCACAAAAGTGAACCAAATGCAGACCTAACAAAATTTCTTATAGTTATAGTGAAATAATAAAAACTACATCAGTGCAGAAATGTTCATTCACCTTTAAGAAATGTTCTCTAATACTTGAATATCATACCTTTGCCTTTATATCCTCCTCTAACCTCTCTGGGTACCTTCTGAGCAGCATTTGTGTCCTTTCTGGTGTCATTTTAGCCCATTCATCATGGTATAATTGTTCCAAGTCTACCAGATTTCTTGGATTGAGCGGCACTCATTCATTCTTCCTTGTTATGCAGAGGCTCAGTGTCTGATGCAGAAATACACCCCCAAAACGGTTAGCCTCTACAATGGCTTTTTTGATGTTTTCTTGCTACACATTTGCAAATTATGGCCATACAGTTCAATTTTGGTCTCATCAGACCACATCATCTTGTTACAAAACTATTCTCAGACACCCGATTTTACATATTAGATATTAAACTTAATTACCCAAAGGGGTTTATGAAGGGGGATGCAAACATTTGGACTAATGTAATTTCCATTATCTTATAATAACTCATGTTTTATTATCTTTGGCCATCTTTTAAACTTTGAAATAAATAAGGAATATGTGTACTAGTGAATGTGAATTAAAAAAATAACATTTTGTTTTACTCTTTAACTGACTGGAATTAACACGACAGATCATATTTCGCCTTCAATAGCTTCTCTCTATTGGCTTCCTATAAAATCTAGAATAGAATTTGAAACCCTGCTTCTTTCATATAAAGCTCTAAACGGCCAAGCTCCATCATATCTGATAGTACCATATAATCCCAATAGACCACTTCATTATAAGAATGCAGGTCTACTTGTGGTTACCAGAACTTACAAATGTAGAATGAGCTTTTAACTATCAAGCCGCTCTTGTGTGGAGCTAGATTATTATAATTTTTTTGGTCTTTTCACCTTATCCCGTGAGTTCAGGTTCACCACAGCGGATTATTGTCCGTATGTTAATATGGCACAGTTTTTACACCAGATGCCCTTGCTGACGCAACCCTCCATACTACCCTACTTCCCTTTCCTTTCTACCAGGCTTGGACCGGCAAGCTGGTCCTTGGACAACTGCCTTACCGACTGAGCTACAGCCCCATTTGTGTGGAACTAGAGCCCAGTTTAGATTCTGGAGGCAAACAGCCTTTCTACATTTAAGATGAGGCTTAAAAAATTTCTCTTTGATAAAGCTTATAGTTAGTCGTAGTTAATCTGCTATAGGCTTAAACAGCTTGAAAACAGCATTTTCAACAACAGTTTTCATTTTCATTTTAATGTTTTAATGTAATCTCCTTTACAGTGGACAGCAGGACTTCCTGTGAACTTAAAAACTCTCTTTCATCCATCATCTTTTCTACCATTTTGCAGAGAGGAACAAGGAGTTTTCTTTGTAATAAAACAAAGCATAAATCATTGACAATTTAAAAGTTAGCTTTTAACAGTTGTTGCTTTTGCCCTCTTCTTTGCAAATGTATGAACATTATCAAATGTGGAAAAAACATTGAAAACAACAAAAAACTTGGACTGAGCTTTTCATGGTTTTGTGATTCTACATGTCAGAATACGTACACCGAGACTACTTCAGACCAAAAAGTAGCTGAAGATAAACAGAAACACTCCCACAGAATTGCATGACAATACATGTTACATTGGGTTTTATTGTCCTCATGACTTCCATCCTTATCGTCCTCTGCCTCCACTGGGCTGTCATACTCATCTTCTAATTTATTTCTGTCTCCTCATCATCTTCAGAGAGCTCCAGGTCTGACTCCATCAGCAATCCTTAACAAGATTCTCTCGGCTTCTGTCAATGCCCTGTCACCTAAAGTACCTTGCATTTGATATGAAAACATAGATAGTATGTCCCCATGTCCACCACGGAGGACACTGTAAAAAAAGCGTTGTATTCAGTAAGTTAAAAAAAAATTGTTTGACACCAAAACACCTTAGAATAAAACCTAAAAACTTATTGAATGTAAATATTGAATGTTTTAAAAAACATGACTTTAGTATGTAAAATTCCCTGAGATGATTTTGTTGTGAATTGGCACTATAAGTTGAATTTAATTAAAACCAAATACAGTAGAGACCTAAGATCACAAAGAATAAGCATTACCACAGCTCTTATTGCTAAAAAGCTAATCTGAAACCTTTTTACTATCATTTTGTTATGCCTGCAACATACATTTACAATGTCTGTTGCAAACTAACTGTTAATGAGCTGTTGAGCAGACACAAATCACTTTGCTTAGTGTGTACACTGATAACATCTCAGGTGTAAGAAAGTGTTTTCTGCTGTTGCATTCTTCTCCCCACTCCTCCCTTCTCTCTATCTGCCAAACTTATCCTTTATAGTTATGAGTATTTAAATGGCCCTTACATGACCAGAACTTGCCAACTTCACTGGCAGCCTGTCGTAATTTCTAAATTATGATTAAAACCCCAAAAATATTACCTATAGTTACCAGGGTCGTCTGTATTCTCATGTGAGTGTTCATATGTGTTTAGAAGGTCACAGAGGCCATTTAGGGTCAGAGTGTTACCAAAGGCAGACAAAAATTTGTGATCTTTGACCCTGGCTTGTGCCAAGTTCAAAATGTGTAAATCATTCCTTTTGAACACGCACAAACATACACAAATGCACACAAATAGTCACAGAGACATACACACCTTAGTTCTTAATGGCTATGACATGTGGTCTAGTTCTGGGTTGTGTCTCTGTTATAAATACCCTTGTCTAGTAATGTTGAAAATCAAACACACACAAGCACATATACACTAAAATTAAACTTTGGCCAGACTATGGCTGTGACTTGTCTGTATGTATATGGCCACTGCCTCAGAGTACCTGCATGGGCCCAATTAGGCAAATCCACACCACACTGCACATGCAAATAGGTATTTGACCTGTATCATTACTCACATTGGAATTGAAATTTGCATCTGACCCCTTGCATAGATTAACTTTTCTTAAACACATACTGTTGGGTGTAAAAGTGCATCCTCTTGTAAATTTGCATTCCTCTACATGCAACTTCAATGTAAGAAGGTACAAGCTTAAACCAGCACAATAATGCAGATTTAGTTATGAATGTTCTTTTATTATAATAAATGTATTGTCAAAATGACCATAAATTATCATATTTTAAAAACTATGGGAAAATAATGAAAATTAAATGAGTGCAAAAGTTTGCATCCTCTTCAATAAATTAATTAATTTTGCCATGGTTGGTGTTTACATCCTACAGTAAACTGATGTAAGTGATGCACTTAACCAGCAGTTAACCAAGAAAATAATCAGTTCGGAATGAAAATACCCAGACTCAGTTTTTATTGTACATGGAGATTTTAACAAAGCAAAACTGAACCATGAACCATGTCTAAATATAAACAGCACATAAACTGCCCCATCAGAGACAATAATACACTGGATCACTGTTACACTGTACTTAATGACATATATCGCTCTGTTCCCAGAGCAGCTCTGGGTCCCTCAGATCACTGCATGGTTCATCTCCTGCCAACTTATAACCAAAGGGTTAAAAAAAGAGGTATGGTCAGTTACAAAATATGCTGTGACATCATTGGTCAATTTTTGTGTGCCAACCAAGACTTATCGCAAATACAGAAAGAACAAGCAATGGTTCACAGCTAAACTCAGATAGCTTTGCAGGACTTAAGAGGAAGCGTATAAAAGTGGGGATACAATCCTGTAGAGGCAGGCCACAAATTCACTGACAAAAGTGTTCAAGGTAGCAAGGAGAAACTATGCTGAAAAGCTGCAAAGTTTGCCAGTGATGCCACAACAGTGTGGAGAGCCTTGCAGGACATTACAAATCACAGGAGGCCTTTCACACCTGCTGTTGAGAACAAAAAAACTGGCTGACAGTCTGAGTGCATTTTTTATTGCAGGTTTGAAAGACACAGCCCTGCACACCCCCCGCACCTGCATTAGCTTAGATCCACCCACATACTTAAATAGCTTAGCACAACCAGTGTCACAAGTGGGTTCTACAAATTAAACACAATTTGAAACTTTTACTCACTACTGCAGTGTCAAAATTATTCAACCCCTTCATGATGAGCATTTTTAGTACATGACTGAGCACCCATTTGCTGTTATGACCTGATCCATACCCAGATACCAGCTTCTGGCACCCTTCCTGAGGAATTTAAACCATTTCTCATGGAATTTTTACCAAAACATCAAATTTTCAATGTAGGGTGAATCATGTTGAGTGCAACTTTATGTGTATTAATATAAAACACATATAAACCTAGTATAAATTACTGTTTTCTTTTACAGTACTAGAAACCTTTGAAGAGTCTTCTCATGTGTTATTTGTTTCAATGCCACATGTCCTATTGGTATTCAAGTATACTTGAGGTCTTTTTCTTCTAATTGTGCTTCCAAGTAAATATAGAGAAAGGAACACATTAACTGCTGTCTCCTCTGTTGGTGTGCTTCTTCTCTATAATTCCTACTGGATGTTGCAGTGTTTGCTTTTTAAATGTCTTTTTCTGTTATACCTCGGCTGATACCTAATGTTCACAGTGTTGCCCCCTATTTCTCTACCACTCAAGGGATGTCTGCTTTGCTGTTTGCTTGAGGTGGCACACTTTTTTACAAACCTGGGAGAGCTGAAATATGGACCCTGGTGGTGACAAAATTCTAAAAAAAAAAGACAAGTATAAGTTCAGTGACAGTAGATTTGAGTGAGAAAGTAAAGAAACAAACCAGAAACACTGACAAACCACTGCAAAGCTCATGATACACTCATAACAATGGTACCTTCATTAATGAGCCTGTTATTATTAAATATGTCCAATATGATATGAGATGACTCAGGATTTTTAAAGTTATTGATCTGTGTTCACATCCATCTAAATTGGAAAAGGCTGTGGACATTGATAAGTGGGGACTCCCCCGCCTCTCCCTTGTCTGGTTAGTTACTAACACATAATAATTAAAAAAATTTATCACAGCTAGTAGATCATGCTGGTAGTTTATTAACCATGTACAAACAGTTTCAGATGATTTTTTGTGATTAGTTTAGTTTGGTATAAACCACATTAAACAACAGTGAACTGCATGTTTGACACAAAGTAGACAATGTAACTAATAATAAGAAAATCTTAGGAAGTAAAACTTAGACTTAGACTTTGTGTTAGTTTCAGTTTTCATCAGACGTGGATGAACTTTGATTTACAAACAAGATATGAAGATAAGAAGAAGTTGGAAAATGAAGAATCTCCTGGTCACCATGCAAAATATCACATTTGCATGGATGTGGAGAGTCAAAAACTTGCAGACTTCAAAGGGATAATCTGCATGCAGGTTTTAAAGTCTAATGCAAAGATCAAAGGCTTTAGGGAAGGACTGCATAGAGAAAAATGTAGTCAAGGTCAAACTGTGGGATGTAAAGAAAAGGGATGTGAAAAACTAGCTATTGCAGCTAAGAGGAAGGAATATAAAGGCACAATTAATTCTGTCCATCATTAACCATTTTTTGTGCAGTGCCCAAACCTGTAAAAGTACCAAAGTGCTAAAGTGGATGATAGTAAAACACCATGTTACCAACAGGCATAACTAAAGTCAGAAGAAAGGCACTACCACAGATGTGCTCATGGGCCCCTTAATGTAATGAGCAAGAGGAGGAAGTTTTGGATGAGTCCAGGATCTGAAGGCCACAAAGCAGGATTGTTAAGTACAAGTGACTTTTGAAAGACCTAGTCCACCTTATGATGTGCATGATGTGATCTTTACAACTATAGAGGTATGGTCAGTTATAAACTGTTAAAGAGGTTGGATCTAAAAATACTTTTGTAGTAATATTTACAATTTATTGTTTTTTTAAATGTAATGAAAATCACACACACACACACACACACACACAGACACAAAGACAGCACGAAGAGCATAAAGGCAAACCTTTAAATGAAAGCAGTGTGATTCAATGTTTTATTATTTATTCCTCAAAAGGAGGAAGCGAACTCTGCACACACACAGTTGAAGCGTAGTTGATGAGTTGTGTGGCAGATATATGGGCTGGAATGTGGCCATAAAAAATAGTTTGGAATTACCCTGTGCTTTCCATGCACAACAACTCGCTAGGGTGGGGGTGGGGTGTGCAGAAAGGGGTTGTGGGCTGTATAAGGTGAACAGAAAATGCCTGGAGTCAGGGTGTTCAAGAGCTGTTAGGTTGGGCTGTGTTGGTCTGCAGGCTTTAAAAAACTTTACTATGCATTTACCTATAACTTTAGCTGTAGAAGCACTGCACATAACTGCGACATCTCACAGGAGAGACTCTTGCACATCTATTTTCCAGAAAGCCAATGCCAATACTAAGATGAATGGGTTATATTTACTCTCTATGTAAGTCTGTTTTTTGCACCTCATGAAGATTTGCTTTAGTGTTATTTACCTTTTGACACCTGAGCAGTCTGTCCTGTAGGTATTACGTTTGTAAGTGTGTGTGTGTGTGGCAGGGGGGGGTGGGGGGCTGTGCCTGTGCTGTTGTGGTTGGGAGAAACTACTTTAGTCGGTGTGGGGTTCAGGGTGGGGGAGCAATAAACAGGGAAATGGTCTGAAGTGGAGAAGAGTTGTTAGGGTAGCCTGTGTTGGTCGGCATACTTTAAAAAAGGCGTGACGTTATTTTAAACAGTGAAAAGTGTTCCAGACCTTTAAATCAACTCCTAAAACACATCACATTGATGATAATGTTTAATGCTTTAGGCTCATATCGTAAATATCATTAACTAAAAGATACAACTAAAACTATATTACATTAAGATATTTTATGTCTGTTCTGAAGAAGATATTCAAAGATACTCTTTATCTACAGACTGAATCATAAATTATATTTGTGACTTATTATAGACAACAAAAATAATGTTGTAATAACTTCTGTTGGTCATCACCTGTGTTTCAGAATATTTCCTGTATGCTGTAAAGTCAGGGCCCCAACATTTGTGTGTGAGTGTGTGTGTGGTTGGGTGTGTGTGTGTTTGTGTGTGCGCACACACGCATGTGTAGGCTCTTGATTATCCAGACAGGACATAAAAACTGGGTGGCCTTCAAGTGGCCTGGTGTCTCCTCTATTCAGCATCAGGGAACTTAGTTTCCTGATCCTCATAAAAACAAGTTTATTAGATACTCTGAAGATAACTAGGTGTGTGTGTGAGTGTGTGTGTGTGTGTGTGTGTGTTTCTGTATATAATCATGTATATGCATGCTTGTACAGTTCTGTAAGGGGCAATGAACATGCTGTATATTTTTTACTATGTTATATAAAAAGTAGAATAGGACTTAAGGATTGCACTGCATTTCCAGACATTGATACTGCAATACTACACTTTTATGTGACATAAACAATTCACATGAACTCAGAAGATTAGCCCAAATTATTTTAACAAAAATGTATATCTGTTTGTGCCGGCCTGTCCTGTATGTGCACAGCCCATGTCCTCCAAACAACCCACCCTCCAGTTGCCTCCATCCAATACTGGTTCTCCTTAGATCTTGGTCCAGTATCTCTCTAGACTTTGTCGGGCCTACTTTCTTTGGATGTAAAGACAATACCTACCATCGTTCACTGTTTTTCCAAGATGGTGCACTTTGTGGCTTGCTCCCATCAGACTTCACAATATTCGGTTGGATGTCGGGTCTGACATAGGTCCACAATGTAATCCAAGGTTCTGAGTTTTACTGCCACTGGTTTGACCCCGTTCAGGTTCTTTATGGTTACCAGCCACCACTATTTTTATCTCAGAAAGATGAGGTTTGAGTACCTTCTGCACATGCCCTGTTACAGAAGGGTTGCTAAAGAAGTGACTAATGAAGTTGGAAGTGCTTAGTTCCTCATAAAGCAGGGACATTGGCTCCTCAGTAGGGAGAAGGTTTTGCAGGAAACTACCTGAGCAGAGTTAGGGCAGATATGGCTGAGACTGGAACAGTGGTAGACTTACTGGTGAAGCTGCATGGGAGGGAGTGTCATCCAGAATTGCTGTCTTAGTACAGATGATTTTTACAAAATACACTATATTGCCAAAAGTATTTGCTCACCTGCCTTTAGACCTATATGAACTTTAGTGACATCCCATTCTTAATCCATAGGGTTTAATATGACGTCGGCCCACCCTTTGCAGCTATAACAGCTTCAACTCTTCTGGGAAGGCTTTCCACGAGGTTTAGGAGTGTGTTTATGAAATACATAATACACAGTTCTCGCAGTCTTCACTCTAATTCATCCCAGAGGTGTTCTATCGGGTTGAGGTCAGGACTCTGTGCAGGTCAGTCAAGTTTTTCCACACCAAACTCACTCATCCATGTCTTTATGGACCTTGCTTTGTGCACCTGAATTCATGGGTGAGCGAATACTTTTGGCAATATAGTGTATGTCAGGAAGCCTTGGTGTTAGCAACACACCATCATGATCCATATCCATGCAGCCCACACAGCACTGGTGAACCCATATTTAATTCTTTTGAGAGTAATACTCTTGCAGTGCTAGTAGAAGCATGCATGTGATTGAAGACACCCTGCTCAGACAGATGAAAGGGCCCACTTCACATCTGTATGGTGTACATGATGCAGTTTCTCCGTTATCTGTGTCTATGTCTAGTGAAGCTTGGTACAGCTCACACACACTCACACACAACCACACACTCACACACAACCACACACACAGAAACCTACACAGACCATAGGTATTTCACCAGGTTCACCATGTTTTTTGGCTATATTTGAAATTTGTTTATGTTTGAAAGCAAGTGAAAGTGCTTCTTTACATCTGTAAGTCATCTTATTTTTAGAATGGAATACATACCACTGAACAAAAGACAGCTGAAGAAGAGGTCAAGTGACTGCAAACACTTGTATGATTGTAGGATCTCAAGGACGAAGAATTTATGAGTTGGGATTAAGATTAAGATTTAACAGCTTTAATAAAAAAAAACAGTTTCAGTGGAATGATTAGTTCTAGCCTTCTATATACATGCATAGGCTGCAATGTATATGGAAGTTAGGTAAGATGGATGATGAGTTGTTCTCCAACACACTTCTCAATCTTATATTCTACAAGAAGAATGATGATGTAGTTTGTAGTTTTCAACCTCAGGTGTTCCCTGGCATAAAGAGGGGAGTGATTGTGGCTGATTTCCAGACTTGTAGAAATTGTAGTCTTATAGATGTGTTAATATTGGCAGTGGAACCAGAAAGTGATTCTTCATGGGTTTTTAAAAAACAAAGAGTCCAGCCCTAAACACATCCTTAGATTTAGATTTTTTTTTGTGTGAGTTTATTTGCTTCTGTAATCCAATTTACAGTGAACATCGACTGAGTTTCATTTATTGGTACTCCAAGTAATGAGTTAGTAGGTAGGCAGGTTATATATTAATGAATTAACAGACTCAACAAAAATCAGTAATTTGTATGGCTCTTGTGTTGGACATCCACTTATATTAATCTCTAGGTTTTTATCTGGATTCCTTTTGTCTTTTCCTATTAGCTTCTTCAACTGTTCCTAGATTACTTTACAATCTCCTTTACCCTCATTAATTCTATTAATAAAAAATGATGCCTTAGCCTTTTTTAGACTTTCTCAATGTTATATATTTACTTTTATCACTTCTTTGATAACTTTCTTGACATAAGTATTACGTTATGATCAGACAGTCCAGTAACCATATTAAATTACTAAATTATCCTCTCTGATTTATTGCTGAAAACTAAATCTAAATTTGGGTCTTAGAGGTAGATGTTATTCTAGTTGATCCTTCTATTAGCTGCACAAGATTGCCAGGCACAATCAGTGCATTAGATGGTGAGTTGCTATGAAGCCAAGTTTCAGAAAGACACAATAAGCGTGGGTTGGATTGTAGGGAGGAGGTAATCTGGTCAAATTTGGAGTAACACTGCGTATATATAAATTACCAACTAATAAACGTTTCAGTTTAGCCAAAGGGTCACAGAGGACACAGGTGTGTTTGACTATCTGAAGATTTTGATTGCTCGGTTTATTGGATGATTTTTTATCTTTTGACCTGAGAATGGAAAGTTCAGCAGTACCACAACTAAGGCTTGTATCCACATTGCTCATCGGACCATTTATTTGGGATGTACTGTTACAACATCCACTGGGAGAGGCGAGCTTCAATGTAGTTGAATAAAACAAGTGGAATTCATGATATGTGGTGCTTTCCGGAAAGATGTTTCAGAAACGTGCCTTCATCCCGTGGGTTTATCTGTACTTCTGGGAAAAGCCAAGAGATACTCAGAGTTGGCTGGCCAGGGTCCAAGACAGAGCAGGTGCTCTAATGGGTTTCCATTGCCTCCCCAGTTCCTCTTCCACAACTCTCAAATGGCAGACAAAAATAACCTTAGGTTGGTGGTCATATCCATTTTGTGTGAGTTGTACATTCATGCATATCTATGAGTTTATTGTGTTGCTCTCAATAGCGATAGCTTCTCTTGCATTTGCGTTGGTGTTGGTAACAGGACCAGGACATCAGTGTTTGTCCCCTGAAAGTAGAAGTCAGAGAATGATAACTGCTTGTCGCTTCTTTGGCCTTTTGTTTTTACATTGACCTGATTCTTGTCCGCAATACACCAAGAGGGGTAGATGAAAGTGTTGAGCAATATGTTGTTCTCATATCCAAAATGCTTGCAAGGTTTGTCCACATTATTTGGTGGCTGACTCTGAAACATTGTACTGTCCTTCTGACCTTTCAACTTTATTTCCTACAGCTGAAGATGGAGAACCACATTAAATTAAATTAAATTCAACTTCAGTTATATAGCGCCAATTCACAATAAAGTCATCTCAAGGTACTTTACAGAATAAAGTCAAGACTATAAAGATGTATAGAGAAAACGTAACAATTCTTCTTTGATCAAGCCATAGGCAACAGTGGAGAGGAAAAACTCTTCAGCAGAACCACGCTCAGGGTGGGCAGCCATCTGCCTTGACTGGTTGGGGTGAGTGAAAGGTGGAGAGAGATAAAAAAAAACAACAACAAACATCGGGCAGGTTGGTAGGACCAGTAGCTGCACACTGGAAAACACACAGCTCCAAAGTTGGGGACACCTGCAGAAAGGGACAGAGAGGAGGAGACAGACAACTACCGGAGAAAACACACAAAGTTAATGTTATACAGTGGTGACAATTGTCAGGTGAGAAGAGAGGAGAGAGGGTCAAGAGGAGAAAAGGAGCTCAGTGCATCTGGGGGTGGGTCCCCCATCAGTCTAAGCCTATAGCAGCATAACTATAACTAACTATAAGCTTTATCAAAGTGGGATATTTTAAGCCTAGACTTGAAAGTAGAGAGGGTGTCTGTTTACTGAATCTGAACTTGGAGCTGTTTCCACAGCAGAGGAGCTCAATAGCTAAAGGTTCTACCTCCCATTCTAACTTTGGCAATTCTGTGAGCACAAGTAGGCCTACATTCTGAGATCGAAGTGGTCTACATGGATGATATGGAACTATGAGGTCTTTTATATATGATGGAGCGTGACAGTTTAGAGCTTTATATGTAAGAAGCAGATTTTGAGATTTTTAAGCCTAAACAGTATGACTTCAGTTTTGTTTAGAAGTAAACAACTGTGGGACAGCCAGGCCTTTATGTCTTGCTTGAAGCTTGATTAACTGATTTTTTTCATCTGGTTCCAGATCTATCTACATATAGCTGGATATCATCAGCATAGCAATGGAAATTTAAGGATTGTGTTCTAATAATGTTGACTAAAGGAGACATATATAAAGTAAGTATTGGTCCTAACACAGACAATCCTGTCTTTGGAATCCTGTGTTTTTTTAAAGATTGATCTCCAATGAGGAATCCCCTAAGTGGCTCATCTTGTGTTTACCATGCCATCTGTAACAACATTTATATAGGTGAAAGTGCCAGATTACTTGTACATTTGTATGCTAAGGCAGCAGAGTTGTCTGCTCTAACCTGTGTTTTCATTCTAGGAGCAGGAGAAAACATCATAGTTTACACTGATTCCCAAAATGCTTTTAATGTGTGTCATAACTTTTATGCCTTTTGGAAGAACCGTGGTTTCCTAACTTCTATAGGTAATTCCATTTGTCAGAGGATTCTCATTATTAACCTTTTGAATGCATTACTGCTTCCTGCATCTATAGCTGTATGTAAATGTCAAAATTACACAGGTTCCAATCATCCAATGGAGGATGCCACAGCAAAGTTGGTTAAATGGTAAATGGTCGGCACTTTTCTACCTATTGGTACCCAAAGTGCTTTACACTGCTTGTCATTCACACATTCGCACTTAAAATCACACACCGATGGGGGAGCTGCTCTGCGAAGTTGTGGTTTATTGTCTTGCTGAAGGACGGGGAAAGCTGGGGGTTGAACCAACAACCCTTGTATTGGTGGACGACAGCTGTGCCACTGTTTAAACGGTTGCTCTGTCTCCTGCCTCCCCAAATCTAAAAATAGCTCTCTTTCTCTCCAGGAAATCTTTTTTCCCTTATTGATGTCTCTTTGTTACAAGCACGAGGGAATGCTAGTGAACAACCTACCCAGAAGAAGAAGGGTGGCACTAAAGTCCTAAATATATAGGACTGGAGAACAGTATACAATACCAAATACAACTGGCTTTCCTTTTAGAGTTTTCCTTTCAATTTCCTTTTCAATTTCATAATTAATATTACTTGGGGTTTGACTCATTTGGGCTGATATATTCTTTTGCTGCAGCCTAGTTTCCATCAAAATAAAAAACAAAATAAATCAACTTTATGATCACTAATCAAGTCAATTACAGAAATTTAGATGAGAAAGTATCTAATTGAATCATCCACATTAAATTGTTTTGGGTTTTTGTTCTTTAAGAGGATTAGTCTTGGTATTAGAGGTACATGGACTGTAGACAGCTCTAGTATTCTGTCCAAGGGAAAGAAAAGAGCCTCCTCCCTTGTATCTAAATGGTAAATGTTCTGCTTATATAGCTTTTTTATCAAAATCACTTTAGTGAATCACTTCTCATACACACACACACACACACACACACACACACACACACACATGCACTGATTATACTGGCTGCTGACACACCTGGAGCAACTTGGCTTCGATGTCTTGCCTAAGAACTTAAACATGTAGACATATAGCCAGGAGTTGACTGCCTTACCAGTTGAGCTACAGCCAGTTTTAATACACTCTATTTCTCTAATTTGGATCACTCTTTTGTTCTTATCATTTCTTCAAATGAATTTTAGGACAAACACATTAGACAAAATAGAAAATAATATCGAGCAGAAATAAAAACCATAACTTTGTCTTTGCAGTATGTTGCACCAACTCAGAAGAGGATGTTACAGCTCCAAGTATTAAGATACATTTTCCATATTCTATGGGTCTTCCTTGCAAAAGACATTTATAAAATGAATAGGACTTACAAATGGTTTATCACACATCTATGTGTATGCAGGTTTTATTATTTTAAATAATTTTTTACAAGTGAACTAGCAGGCACATTTCTTCCTGTAAACTTCTTGAGTTTCATTTTTCACAGTTACCTTGTCTTTGATCTTCCATTGTGAAGTGATTGGTAGCTTGCACTTTGTACTCTTGTAACCCTTTGAATGTGTGTGTGCGTTTGCATGAATGTGTAAAAGTTTGTGAGACCAGCTTTAAGCCATTACAAGGCTTTAGAGGATACATTATTTTTTTCAGCAGAATTGTTTAGAAATTACAGCAGTGGTTATTATATACTGTATAGTAATCAAATTCTTCTTTTATTCTTGGTTTGCAGATTATTCTTAATTTCCGGCCACCCTTATTCAATCTAAATCCAAATCTAGAAATATCACCCACTCCTGTAAATTATATTTTCGTTTCATGCTTTATCAGCTGTGCTTTCTAAAATTCACAGAATATCTATAAAAATCAGCAGGCCTGGACAGCATTCTACTAATACTAATAATAGGATAACATGTCTTTTGGTAATAGATTTTTTTTTGTTTGCTTTGCTTTCCTTTTGTTTCGTTTTCAAAAACAAACAGCAAAAATCAGAGTACATGTACCTCTGGCTATTAAAGTTTGCTTTAAAGTTCTTTTAAATTGTTAAAAATACTCCCGCAACATACTTCACCTTTGACCTAACTAGAATTAGAAGCTGAAGAAACTGCATTTACATCTGTAGTTGGAAGGACCATTTTGACAATTGTTTTTAGCAATAAGACACCTTTTCTAAAGCTCAGTTCATAATTTTAATGTGTATGCATGTGTATGACATTTTTTCAGCAGTAACACATACTGTTTTAGTTTTTGCTCATTTTCATGTTGTTCAAATACAACAACTGAATCCTTCTTGCTGTTGCTTCTTTCAGAGTTGCAGAGCGTTATGTTTTGTATTGTGCATGTGTAAAAGTTGCCTGTGTCCATATCCCAAATGTGTTGGTCTGGATCAGTAGGAGGGCGGGCAGCTGTTTATAGTACCTGTTTATAGTAATAAACAGGCCTTAACATGGCCCCATACACAGCAAGAAAATGGATATGTGAAACCATGAACAAATGAATACATTTTTTCCTCTTATTTTTGGTTTATAAGGAGCACTAGCTCTGCAAGCTGCAGACTTGTGCTTTGATCTGTTAATATGGTTATATTCTCTTAGGGGACATCAAGACATGTAACAAGTACTTTTGTGTCATTTTGTGTCTGCAGGCTACATGTTAATAATGAACACTAACGAAGAGAAATGACTCTTTAAACTTCAAGAACACTGTATGGGCTACACAAAGGCACACATACACAGTTGAAATGTAGCTCAACAGTTTGTGAATGGCTAGTCAGGAACATTTTGGGTCTTTCTATGTCAAAAACATAAGAGACTAGGACACTAATCACTGTGGCAGTGCGGCAGCACAGTACAATAGGCTGCACTGTGTGATTCTGTGTGTGTGATGGTGGTCTGGCTATTCTGTCATGCATTAATGAGTTAAGCAACAACATGCCTGAGGCCATGCTGGGGACAGGACATACAAAGTCCCAGAAGCTAGGCTTAATATAGCTACCATTTTGAGTTCATTAATAGGGTCAAACAGAGTTAACCCTACTAGGCAATGTAAGAGCCATTTTCAGTTTTTCTTATGACTCTTGTATTATATTGTGTATATGTTTACTTTTCTGACCATCTTGGGCTGATTCTATGTTTAGTTTATTAAAGGGTATTTTCAAAAGCATGGTGGGATTTATACCTCTGGGAGCTGAATAAATGGTTTTTGATTATGTGTGTAACACCTAGCTTCATAGTGTGCTCCATGCTTAAGCCAGGTTTTTATTTTTTAAATGTTTACATTGTGCATTTTGTAGAGTTTGCCTTGTCTTGGTGTTGCGGCTTTTAGTGGACAGTGCTGAAGATTAACTAATGGTGCTGAAGTTGTTTGTATAATAAAACCCAACTGTTGATCATCATAGAAAGTGGGCCTCTTTTTCTACAAGCCCAAGGCACTACAACTTCTCACAATAGCAGCACCTCATTGGCTGTTTAGGTAGCGCAAATAGTCACATAAATGCATTAAGCCTGTTATATAGTTACATACGTAACAATTACACCTATTCAAAATATTACAACTTGGCCTGCAATTTAATTTTCCTGCTCCTGTTTGAATTTGCTCTCTATAATACCACTGGAAATCTAAAAATCCTGTTTTTAGTCACACACATGCTGCACATTGGCAAAAATGTACAGGTGTCTCTTGTGCCTATTGTGGGGTAATTTCTTTGATTTTGTTTTAGTCTAGGATGTTACTTAATGTAATGTTACTTAAAGAGTGGAGTGTGGGAATAAGATTTTTTAATCCCTAAATAGAAACACACCATACACCAAAAGAGTAATATACAATAAACAGATGTATTTGCTTTTTTGTATGCATTAACAGTATGCAACAATTAAACTAATACCAAATAACAATTATGGTGCCTTATATCAAGTTTTCTTTTTATTAGTTTTCTTAATAACAGAATATATTGAGTTTACAAAAATGAATTTTCTATAATACCTTTGAGGACTGGACATGGTGCTTCAACTTAGACTTGTTACTAGTTTATTGTGCCAGAGATACCTGTCAAGGTGAAAACTGGCCACCTGCTAACAAAGCAGGAGAAACAGCAAGGGATATGCACAACACAGAAGCAAACCTGGAAAAAATTGTATTTGTTTTAAATCAAGTGCCAGAGGAACAATTTTTATTCTATTGTGTGAGCAACATTTTTAATCCAGTATCCAACCCTTATCAGTCCATGACTGTGATAGTCATGAAAGATTAAAAAAATGTACTAATATGCAGGAGGCTGCCAGTCACCTAGAGAGATTTTCATATTTGTTGATTGCTAATCATTGTTAGCTAGTTAGTTTATAGTAAGTAGCTGGCTTAATGGAGGAGAACATATGATAATGACCACCTCAAAAAAAAAAAACAAAACAAAAAAAAAAAAAAGCTGAATTAAAGGGGCTGAATGTGAGGCTATAAGAATGCAGTTGTGCAACAGTTGAACTGCTTTAATATTGATGACATTAGACAGTTTAAAAGGCTTACCGTTACCCTTTCAAATAACATTCAGGATACACACAAATACCATCAAGCTCAATCTCAATCCCATATTTTTTGAGATGTGTTGCTGCCATTAAATTCAAAATTAGCTAATATTTTCCAATGGTACAATGTCTTAGTTTCAACCTTTGGTATGTTGTTTATGCTTATGTATTTAATTATTAGTGCAAAACAATATCTTTAAATTTTGTAAAGTTGCCATTTATAAGATGCTCAGTCTGAAATGAGCATCACTGAGCACCACTGTTACCAAGGGCTTGCTTAAGGGGGATTTGTTAGGTTGCCTCTACATATGTATAATCTGGATTTAGCCTGGAATAGTATGGAATTATGTAAAGTGCCTTGAGATGACTTTGTTGTGATTTGGCGCTTTATAAATAAAGTTGAATTGAATCAAATCAATATCCCAGCCATTCTCTTTGAATAGAGGCATGCTCTCATTCTGACATAATCTAGTGATCTCCTAGCTTTTTTCCAACAAATAAAGGACAAAAATTGCTTGGTGGATCCTGTGGAACCAGCTCCCAGTTCAGATTCGGGAAGCAGACACCCTCTCTAATTTTAAGTCTAGGCTTAAAACCTTCCACTTTAATAAAGCATATAGTTAGTTATAGTTATGCTGCCATAGGCTTAGACTGCTGGGGGACCAACTCCCCAATGCACTGAGCTCCTTTCCTCCTCTTGACCCTCTCTCATCTCCTCTCACCCCACATTTGTCACCAGTGCATGACATTAACTCTGTGTGTTTTCTCCTGCAGTTGTCTTTGTCCTTCTCTGTCCCCCTCTCTGTGTCCCTTTCTGCAGGTGTCCCAGGCTTTGAAGCTGTGTGTCTTCCAGCGTGCAGCTACTGGTCCTACTAACCTGCCCGATGTTTTGTTGTTGCTTTTTGTTGCTCTGTTCTTTTCTCTCTTCACTTTCCACTCACCCCAACCGGTCAAGGCAGATGGCCGTCCACCCTGAGCCTGGTTTCTTCCGTTAAAGGGAGTTTTTCCTCTCCACTGTTGCCTATGGCTTGCTCCAGGGGGAATTGTTGGGTTCTCTCTATACATCTTTATAATCCTGACTTTATTCTGTAAAGTGCCCTGAGATGACTTTGTTGTGACTAGACGCTATATAAATAAAGTTGAATTGAATTGAATTGAATAAACAAATTGAAATCTATCAGATAGATAAGATTTAAACCAACCTAGTGCAGTTCCTATAATCCCAATTTCATGTTTCAGTCTCTGTAATAAAATGTTGTGATCAATGGTATTGAATGCAGCACTTAGATCTAACAGAACAATTATAGAAACGAGCCCGTTATCTGATGCCATGAGAAGATCGTTGGTGACTTTTACCAGGCGGCTGTAGCTCAGTTGGTAAAGGCAGTCGTCCATGGACCACAGGGTCAGTGTTCGATCCCCGCTCCTGGCTACATGTTGAAGTGTCCTTGGGCAAGTTGCTCCCCCCAAGTTGCTCCTGGTGGGTCAGGTGACCACCTTGCGTGGCAGCCTCGGCCATCTGTGAGGGTGTGTGTGAATGGGTGAATGGGAATCAACATTGTAAAGCGCTTTGGATAAAAGCGCTATATAAGCGACTATTTACCATTTACCAGTGCTGTTTCTGTACTATGATGAACTCTAAATCCTGACTGAAAGTCTTCATACAAATTATTCCTGCAAAGGTGGTCACATAATTGTTTTTCAAATTGTTTTTAGAAATAAAGGGGAGATTAGATATTGGTCTGTAATTGGCTAAAACACCTGGGTCAAGACAAGGTTTTTTAAGTAGTGGTTTAATTACCGCTACCTTTTAGTCCTGTCCTGCAGACAGGTTGTTGGTTTAGATAAGATAATAATTGAAGTTAGCTCAGCGAGATCTATGGGTAAAAAGCAGTCTAAGAGGCATTGGGGCCTTATTGATGATTATAGCAATGTTGTATGTGAAGATCTATCTGTAATATTTGGGGGGAGGATCTGGTGAATTATTTCTCTAATAGCTACAATTTTATTCATAAAGAAAGTCATGAAGTCATTGCTGCTCAGAGTTAAGGGAAAACTAGGCTCAACAGAACTATGGCTCTTAGTCAGCCTGGCTACAGTGCTGAACAGAAACAGGGGTTGTTCTTGTTTTCTTCTATTAATGATGAATAATATGTTGTTCTGGCATCACAGAGAGCTTTTGTAAATTTTTAAACTATTTTTCCAGGCAAAATGAAATTCTTTTTTCAAAATTTCTGGAATGCCACAACTATGACATGGAGACCGCCTCTTCTTGTTTACTGCCTTCTTTTTCAGAGGGGCAAAACTATCGACTATTGAACGTAGTGAGGCTGCAGAATTGTCAACAAGATAATTACTTGTGCAGGAGTAAGATTAAGGTGTCTACTTTCCATTGTATTAACTTATGGTGAAGAAAATGATGAAAGAATAATTTCTTTAAATTTGTTTACAGCTTTTTCACTTAAGCATCTGCTATAGTGGAATTTTTCCCTAACTGCTGTATAGTCCGTTATTGTAAATTCAAATGTTATTAGAAAATGGTCAGGCAGAAGAGAGTTGTGAGGAAATATTGTAAAATTATCGCCTTCAATTCCATACGTAAGGACAAGGTCTAGGGTGTGACTAAAACAGTGAGTGGGTTTATTTACATTTTGGGAAAAAACAATTGAATCTTATACTGAATTAAACAAAGTGCTGAGGCAGTTACTGTCATCATCTACATGAATGTTAAAGTCACCCACTATAATGACTTTATCTGTACTAAGCACTAAATCAGAGAGAAAATCTGAAAATTCAATCAAAAACTAAGGGACTGGAGGACGGTACACGATAACAAATAATAGTGGTTTTTGAGTTTTTCAGTTTGGGTGTAAAAGGCTAAGAGTAAGGCTCTCAAATGAGTTATAACTATGTTTAGGTCTACGATTTATTGTTAAGCTTGAGTGAAAAATTGCTGCTACTCCTCCACCTCGGCTTGTGCTTCTAGGAACATGATAATTAATATGACTTGGGGGGGTTGACTCATTTAAACTGACATATTCTTCGTGCTGCAACCAAGTTTCAGTAAGAGAAAATAATTCGAATTGATGATCGCTTATTAAGTCATTTACTAACAGAGATTTATAAGAGGGAGATTTGATGTTTAATAATCAACATTTAATAGTTTTGGGGGTTTGTTCTGTAAGAGGAGTACTCTTAACTTTTATTAGGTTATAATGATTAACTCCTCTTGTGGTCATTTTTGACTTATGTAATTTAGTTGGTTGGGGAACAGACACAGTCTCTATAGGTATGTGGGAGTTGTGGGGGTGACGGTTCTAAGGATACTGCTGAGAGGCGTGTAGGACTGGTTCTCTGCATCCTAGGCTCAACTCTGGATTGTCATTCTTTTGGTTGTCTAATAAAACCAGCCATATTTCTTGATAAGAAAGCTGCACCATCTAAAGTAGGATGGATGCCATCTCTCCTAATCAGCCTAGGTTTTCCCGAAAATAGTTTCCAATTCTCTATGTAGCCCACATTGTTTGCTATCATTTGCATCGTTTTACGAGTTATCTCATTAAGGATTTATTTCATTACATTTATTGATGCAATGTAAAGCAATATAGTCATAAAACATGTTATAAACTGTCCTACATCTTATGTTAGATTTACTTTGATATAATATCAAAAATAAACAAACTGCACTATTCCTCTTAGATGTAAAGGTCAAAGGTCTGATTGATATTTGTTGAAATGGTTTTTTAGGCAGCTCACAATTCCACATCCACAGACAATCATATACATCTTGAGGGGTTTTCCTGTGTAATGATATGTGGCAATTATAACCTGAGAAATTATGACTTTAGCATAGGCTGAATGAACATGCTTTTGCAAGCTGCTCTGAAGCAGTCAATGTTGCACTTTCAGTGTTCTTAAGATACTTCCCCATAATCATAAAAACAATTTGAACACCAGTGTACAGCATTATGTAGGTACTTCAGCCTTCTAAGTACTTGTTGCGTGATTTTGGAGAAATCTAACTAGTCACACTTTCACAAAGGGGCATGGAGGGCAGTTGCTTATTTGCATTTAAAGCTACAGACACCCCAAAACTGAACATTTGCCAGCGATTGCCACTTACATTTATAATTTTTTTTCAGACATGCCAAAAAGCACGATCCAATTAGTATTTCTTCTGAAAAAAAAAAACCCAAACAACTTTAAATTTTTCTAAAGTGATGGTCATTAAACATGCTGAGTAAATTTGGAAAACCACTGATGTCCATCCTTTACCTAAAATTAGAATTAAAAAACTATTAACTCCCATATCCACAATCTAATTAATGAACCAGAAATAACTGAAATTCTCTAACTGGTTACAAGGGTGCATAAAACTCAACTAATTTCAAATTTTGATAGCTGCAATGATAGTGCTGTTCCATAAGTCTGGTGTACATTACCTTTTGGGAAATATTTCTAGTCTCAAATTATTTAAAAAAGGTACATACTGTAGCCTTAAGAAAAGACATTTTTGCATGAAGTCAGAAGTGTAGAATACTTCATTTCTTTCAGTTAGTTTCATGGATCAGGATCAAAGTCATTTATTTCAGTCTGCATGCAGTATTCCAGTTGAGGATTATATTATAGTAAACTGGAAAAAAGCATATTTTTAAAATCAATTTAAAATCTATAAAATGCTCAAAGAAATAACTATGTTTATAGTGATATGTACATATAAAATGTGTTGCTCGTTGGTTGACCAAAAACAATATTCTAACATTTTTACAGTACTAATTTAGGTTGACCTTTAAAAAAATCAGGCTAGAGACAATTCAAACACATGACACTGAATACAAGCATCACTTCTTCACTGAGGCTAGGGCCTGTTACTAGTGTGTTTCCCAGTATTTTCCAGTATACAAAGTCCTCCATGTGTAAAGTAAATAAACATGTATATTTACATAATGCAACTTGAAATCATTTTATTGATTATTTAGATGTTTTTGGGTGTTGAATATTTTGACACTAGCCTCCTGATTCACTTAACTTACATTATCTTTGAGGTGTTAACGCACATTCCAACTCATCTTGACTTCCATTGGACACTAAAGGTCCTAACAACAGCATGGTGACCTTCCTAATTCTGACAGAAAACCACTGTTTCTAGGATTCTGGGGCATTACTGGAAAAAGCACACCCATACAAAGACATACATGGGATTTTTAGGTCATTAAGGGGATTAGCGTTGGTGGGGCCATGAAGTCAGACTGCTAATTATATTGACCTTGAAATGAGACAGTACAGCAGACATAGACAATGGGCCTATAGAGAAGGATAGAATAGATAATGTGATTGTGATAATGACTGGACATCAAACATGAAACATGATGGAATAGACTGGACCACCAAAGGAGAGGCAGTGAAAGAAAGAAAGGAAAAAATACAAATAAAAAATAAAAGAAGTATATAGATAAAGCATAAAGTAATTGTGCACAAAAATTATAGTGCAAAAAGACTATTTGCAGAAACTTTAGCAAACTTTAACTTTAACATTGTCCAGAATATTTTCTTATCACAAACAGCCAAATTTGTTACCATGGCCACCCAGAAAAGATAGAGAGAGAGTGACAACAACAACTTATTGTTAAAGAAATTTTTCAAGTTTTTGAAAAATAACAGGCACGTGGTATATGTAAATGTTTGTAATGTTAATATGTAAAAGTTACATCCTTCCATGCTTCATTATTGCACATACTGTACCTCGCCTACAAGACACAGCAGATCTCCAGCAGCTTTTGACAGAAGTCAATCAAATGTTGGTTTTGATGGTAGACACAAATGAAAATTATTATTACAGTCCATTAAGAACTAGAAAAGAGGAAAGTCTCCACTCTAACAATTAGCCCAAGTTTAAGTTACAGATAAATATTAAATCAGCTTATATATTATATCTGTCACATAACATTCAGCTTAAGACAGACAGCACTATTAAGTCATGCCTATACATCATATGATAAGTCAATAATTTAATTGTGAGAGGTCTTCTTCTTGTATCACCAGCTCATGTGAGTTGTCTTGTGGTGTCATTGAAATTATTTTAGATGGCTTTTCATACTACAATTAAAAATCTCTATTTGACTTCAAACTGCTAAAGTGGCAGTGACTGTGTTACACGCTACTGCTGAAATTCATGGCATTTGGCTGGTTGTTTAATGTCAAGCCCTAGTTACAGCACTAGTATACGGTCCCCTCCAAACGTATGAGGGGAAAATGTGGCTCAGGAGGTAGAGCATTGGGCTGGCAGGTTAATCATTGGTTTCTCCTATCAATTTCTCATAGTGTGCTAGGGCAAGAAACTGATCAAAATGGTGAATGCTCAACCTGCTCACCACAGTAGCAGTTTCTATAAAATCTCACAATCCTGTCCCCTTTTCACCAGTGTCTTATGTTTAGTGACTTTCTGTTTTCTTTCCTGCCCCTCAAAAAGTGTAAATGTGGCCCAGCTAGTCTCTTACATTAGACAACTTAGCCTCCTCCTTACTTATCCTGAGTACAAGCACTCTACAGGGCTATGAGCTGTTCTCATCTTTACCTCCTTGTAACTTGTAACAGGCTAATCAAATAATCAGGATGAATCAGGCAACAGGGAGGCTGTTGAGAGTAGTACAGAAACAACATTATTGTTTTATTTCAAGGTCAAGGAGCTCACGGTGGACATTCAAAAAGTCCAGAGTTTGAGAACATGATACCATTCACACCAGTGTCCCATCCACACCAATGTCCAGTGTCCTTTTTGTACCTTTCTGCAACTGTCCCCAACTTTAGAGCTGTCTGTTTCTATTTTGCAGTAAACTGTCCTACCAACATGCTTATGTTTTGTCGGTTGCTTTTTGTTGCACTGCTTTTCTATCTCTGCTCTTCGCTCACCACAACTGGTTGAGGCAGACAGCCACCTGCCCGGAGCCAGGTTCTGTTAGAGTTGCGTTAAGTCAGCAACTTGTGCTTGGTCAAGAGGGAATTGCTGGGTTCTTCTATATAATTTTGTACATTTTTGTACAAAAAATACATTGAGTTATTCTTGTTGTGTTTTGCAGCTTTATTGCTAAACTGAACTGAACTGAATCAGTGGGTTGGAGGCTGAAAATGTTTTGAATTTCCTTGATGACAATTAGCACTTCTATTCAGATCAATACAGCAACTTCTTCATCAGCAACTGTTTCTTCTTTGGAAGGTGAATGTGAACTCACCTGACTGCTTAGATCCGGATGAACTTTTTAAGGTAGCAGCATCACCATCACCAGTTAGGTAGAGCAATCACCCATCAGACAATGTCATAAAGACACTGGCAATAGATTTTTTGAACACTGGAAGGGCAGAAGTTTGTGAGTGTTTGTCTCAACCTCTTATATGTTCTCAATAGCACAACTATGGATATTATCTACAAGGGGAGGAAGAATCACTCCAAACTTTGTCACAAGTGTTGCTCAATATTCAAGGACCACACAAAAAGATCTCTGGAAAGACCTAGAGGAATGCACAACTGTCAGAGAAACATGATGGGTATAGTGCATTCCACACTACAGTCTCCATGCGTCATCACCTGAAATATGTTGGACTTTTTCACACAGTTTGCTGCACATAATTGTGTAGATTACTAAAAAAAATGAGGAATGGGCATGGACAAGACATAACTTTCTGGCAATAATAATATAAACAATGTTTGGATTTGAGATTTGGGCCTTTGCATTTCTGAAAACAATCTGAAAGTTGCGTTAGTATTTTTATCTTCTAAGAAATTCTAAAATGCTTATCTAAAATAAAGATAGTTTTGAAATATTGCCTTAACGAGTTTAAAGTACACCTTTTAAACAGTGCTTCAATATGAGAGTCTTCAGTGTTTCTGTGACCAAATCTGTGCTTGTGTATAAACTTTACTAATGTAGTGCTACCCAAAGATAGAGTGGGAGGAAAGAGCCATGTTAACTAAGTGTGGTGGACTGCAGCAATAAATCAGGAGTGTCAGGCTGTTTATTGAAAAGACTGCTGCTGGAACAGGGATTATAAACAGTGTCTGTACTGTGTGTTAACCACAAGGAAATCAGTCACTTCTATTCTCCTCTATTCTTTTATTCTACTTAGGCAGGCAAAGTGGTATGGTTTTACAATAAACAAACAGGAAAGGTCAAACATTTGTTTTCTAGCATTAAGCCCATATATAGCAGGGACCCAGTGCCAAGTCAAATTAGGTGCCCTTCATTGAAAGGATATTTAAAGACTCTTGTTTGTACCTTTTATTATTTCACATTTACAAAGGTTTTTCTCTTAACTAGGTTGTTAAAAATACAGTCTACAACTTTTTTCAACTGCTATAATTATGGTTCAGTATTAGATTATCTCCCTCGTATTAGTTCAGGAATTACTTTCTTACCACACATATAGTGCATATACACATGCCTCTCGATCTGTGCTAGTGGATATTACATATGGCAAATGGTCTTAGTTTCTAAATGTTCTCCTGCTTTCTACAGTCTCTCTGTCCCTAAATGCTTTCTGCCAGAATGATGGCCACAATCTACAGCCCTATTTCTGTCCAAAAAAATGCACTTCCACCTGAGATAAAAAAAATCTCAGCAGACACACTACTGTAGGCTAAATTGAAATCTACCAAATTTACAAAGTTTTTGGAAAGATCTACTATTTTTCTACATGAGGTTACCAAATGAATCAGACAAGCTCTACAAGCTAATAGTTGGGTCAGATTTAAACTTTTTAGGATTTTTAAATCATATGATGAAGTAAACATGAATGATAATAGTAGAAGGACAAAATACTATAAAAACAAATGCAAAACCAGTACCCCAGTAAATACACAAGTTACAATACACTGCCAGTACACATATTAGATTTTCCAGGTGCACCTAATAAAGTTGCCAGTGAGCGTATATTCCTATGTCATAACAGTAAAATGACTATTAGGGAAAAAAAGAGTGAAATTTGCCTTAAAAAGAATAAGATTTGAAATGCATTTTTTAACGGAACAAGGGCTGCACATGCACTGTACATGTCTTACATTGTAATTGTGGTTGGGTAATAAACACAATTGTATTTGTATTAGGACCAGCATGAAAAATTCTGAAGTATTCCTTTAAAATATACAGGTATCTAGAAGTATAGGAGTATAGTACTACTTCTTTCTTGTATTCTTTCTTTCTCTAACTACTTCTCTTAGCAAAGGGATGAGAGAAAAACTTTGTTTATGGAGAACCAGCTCTCTGCCAGAATCTCTAGCAATCACTCAATTGCCTACTCACATACAGTGCATATACTCATGCTTCTCTGTCTGTGGCACTGCTATAAAAATGGCTTCCTGCAGTGTGAGGAAAATGTAAACAGAAGGACAGTCTCTACCTCCCTTGAGGTAAAGAATCTTAGAAACAGAAAGAGGGAAACGTGCATGACACATAGATAGTATGTAGTAGGGCTGGATTTTTAGTTGATGACTTAAGAATGTGTAATTGGTGGATATCTTTATATTATATCTTTATATATCTTTATATATTAGATATTATATAATATATAATAGAATTATTTCACATTTGTCAATACAATATATCATTATTCTGTGTATCATATATATTTCACAGGCAGAATACACTGTTCACTGTTCACTGTTATGGTCCTGCTTCTGTAATAGCTTTCTGTCTTTATCTCTGCTCATGTTTCCTCCCCTCTGATTATGGTTCAGTTGTCTCTGGGTAGCATTCCAGTGCTGAATACTTCCTAATTGAAAACAGTTATTACAGGTTACCCTGGCCTATATAACCTTCTTTTTTCCCCTCACTCATTTGATTGTTTTGTGCCCCTCACACAGAAGCTCTCCAGTTGGTTCTTCATTTGACTCTTATCTGCCTGCGTCTTCGGCCAAAGCCTATTTTTGTATGTTTTGTGAGTCTTTTTTTTCATATCTCTACCTTTTATGTTGGATTGGATTTCTGAATTTAATTTGGATTTTGGATTGCACTACGATCTTTCCTTGAATAATGCTCTTACCTATCTTCACAGTGTTTATACCATTCTGTAAACCATGGTGATTAGATGGAGATAATGTATTTCAGATAGCTTTGGTGTTGCTGTTTTAAATAAAAGCACACAAGTTAAATGGAGACACAATAACTTAACACAGTCTAATTTTACTACTCAAACAGCAGAAACATTCCAATCTAGACTTTAAAAATGTCTTAATGATATCTACAACACCAATTCAAAAAAAGTTGGGCCAATGTGTAAAAACACAGAATGTAATTATTTGCAAATCTTATGCGGGATTGATTGCGGTATTGGTGGACGAACACTCTACCCTCCTGCGACTGTCTGATAAACTGGTAGTGGCCAACCAACTGGACATATTAATGGTGGACAAACAGGAAAAATAGGCCATAGTGATATATGTAGCAACCCCAAGTGATAGGAAGACATAACATGACAAGCTTGAGAAATACTAAGGGCTGAAAAATGAATTAGAAAAGATATGGAGGCGCAAGTGGTCCCTGTGGTAAATAAAACATTGTGTGCTGTGACTCCCAACAACGTCTGAGGCAGCTATGATACTATACCATCCCTACAGTGAAGCATGCTAGTGGCAAGGACTGGGAGACTGAAAGGAAAAGATAAATGGAGTAAGTACAGACATACACTCAATGAAAACCTGTTTTATAGAGCTTAGGACCTCAGATTGGACTAAAGGTTAACCCACCAACATAAGAACAATCTTACACACAGCCTAGACAAATGGTAAATGGTAAATTCTCTGCTTATATAGTGCTTTTATCCAAAGCGCTTTACAATGTTTTCATTCACCCATTTACACCCATTCACACCAATGGCAGTGGCTGCCATGCATCCAACAAAGGCCTACTCTGGACGATATAACTGGGTTCCCTAGCCACTTTTACTCCAATGGAAGAAGCTGCTGGGATTATTAGTGAAATGTTTCTACCCAGTAAGAAAGAAGTCCATTATTGCTGTAAATTGCTGTGGAGATAAGCCCTCAAATGTTTACAAACTCGTTCTCTTTCAGGAAGTATTCTTGTCTATTTATCTATCTATCTATGTGTTTCTCTCCTCCCCCTCTCCTTCTGTCACCCTTTAACCAACCAACACTCTCACTCTATCTATATATCCCCCTCTTCTTCTCTTCATGAATGTCTCTGTGTTGATCGTGTCCATTCATTTTATAAAAATATTGCCTTTATATAAATCACAGGAATAATACTACTTTTCTTTTTGTAACTCCCCTTCGTGTTTTCCTTATTGTTCTTCCTTTCTTTCTTCTGATCTTTTTATTGTTGTCAGCCTTATTTTCTTTATTCCTCTCCTCCTTTCTTATCTTCTTTCTCTCTATACTTTCCTTCTATCCTCTTTGCTTCTATCCTTCCTATCTTGTTTCTTTCCTTCTTTCCTCTCTTTGCTCATCCTTCCTTTTCACTCCTAATAAAGACAGCTATAGTGTTTGTGTTTAGACACTTCATTTCCTTTTTCTTTCTTGCTCCACTTTCACAACTTGCAAATTAATTTGTGCAAATTAATGTTTTTAATGCTATGTATCTTCTTCTTTCCAACAGCATATCTGCTCTCCCAGGTAACTTCCTCGGAAATTGCCTTTTCTAGTTCTGTCTGTTGTACAAGATGAAATTGATGACAATGCTTTAGTGGATATTTGGCAGCAGTACAGGAAAATTACACACAGGATTTGACAGTGTGCTCTTAACATCCTCTGTGGTCATCTGTTCTGATGGCAACACTCTTACATAGTTTCCACTTTTACGTGAGAGAGACAGCAAAAGTGACAGGTAGTAGACTTCCATGTAACTGTTCATATTCCCAATGTAAACAAACGTAATGTAAATAAGAAAATAACGTTTATGTTGAAAAGCTGAGATATATAATTGTAAAAATGAATGCAGTTTTAAAGGGACAGGTTTGTGAATTTAATGAAAGCCCTCTGAGATATAGTATCATATTTATATAAAAACAAAGAAAAACAGGTACACACTAAGCAAACATCTTGCTCAGCCACTGTCACCAAAAACCTCATACCACAGCTACCATCAACAACATGTTGTTTCAAAGGCCAGATACTGTAACTCATCAATTACCACAACACAAAAAAGGTTTTTCATTATTTATACTGTAGCAATAAAGCAAAGAGTATGCACATGTTAAAGTAAAGGAAAAAAAGATGAAGTAAAAGAAAAAAGATTACCTGGTGTGAAGGAACTTTATATGGCAATCAAATGTCCAACATTTTTACAAATTGTAGGGATGGAAGAAAATGGACAGTACAGACATCTAAGTGAATGTAACAATCTATGTGAGACCATAAAACAGTTAAAATAAGGAAAATTAAAATAAATATACTGAAATAACTGAGTTTAATATAATTGGCTTTTAGACTCAGGCTGCAACCAGTTAAGCAATTCATACAACCGTGCAGTGCCGGTAGAAATTTGAAAGGGTTGGGTCAAGAAGAGCATCCGGCGTAAATAAAAACGGTGCCAAATTAACTTGCGGACAAATGATCTGACCCTGAACTCACAGGCAAAGCCAAAAGGACAAAAAATAAATAAAACATGAATTAATGCTAAGGTAATGGTATTCTTTTCCTGGACTATGAAACAATAACTTAGTGGTAAATAAAAGAGACTTCGTTTTAAAATATTACAATATTTATTATAATACAGTAATACAGGAAAACTGGTTTCCGAAATCAGGATAGGGGACTAAGAAAGCCCCAACACACAAACATACACATACGCACACAGACGCGAAAAGTCAGAAAGCAGTGCTTAGAGTGTCCGCTTATTATTAATGATTTATTGTAGTTTTTAATGGTAATAAAGTGTAGTGCTGAAATGTTTATTCTCCCTTATTAGTGGATTATTTTTCACATCTCACTGGTCCTTAGCAACTTTTATCCCCAACTTAAATTACTGACACTAAAACTGAAAGAAAAATAATAAACATTTGCAAAATTATTGCAATACAAGTTTATAAATCAAACATTTCTAGACATAAGTTTAAAGAGACTGAATAAAAATAATAAAAATGGGAAAATGGCTATAAGCCCAGATAGGGGCAAAAATATAATAACAATTAAAATGGAGAAAGAAGCAGTATTACAGCATCTTGAGTTCTTTCTTCTCTATAAGCCCAGCAACTCTTCAGCCCAACTTCTGGCTGTGTCCTCACTTCTGACTCTATACCTTAAATTTGTTTGTTCCTCTCTGAATTAATTCTGCTACTACTATTGTGAGTTCCTGTATGCCATCAATAAATATTATTGAGCCTGTTCCAAAAGCAGTCATGAAAGCCCAAGCCATGTCACTACCTCCACCGTGCTTCATTGATGAGCTTGTGTGGTTTGGATCATAAGCAGATTCTTTCTTCCATTTCTGCCGTCCCATCTTTTTTAACAGAAGTTAATATTAGTCACAGCAGTCTTTAAAACTTTGTTCTAGAAGTTTTGTGACTCATCTCTGTACTTATTACAAATACCAACCTGGCTTTTATATTCTGATTCTGCCAATGAGATTATAGTTGTCTTTGAATGGTGGATTTTATTTTTATCCTTCTCTAATGATGTCAGATTGTTGTTCAGAATTTTTCTTCAAAGTTATTTATCATCCCCTGTTGTTGTTGTCCTTGGTCAACCTGTTTATTTTTTCATCTAAATGATTGCACATACGAAGAAACTGTTCTTATGCATAGTTGTTTTGACATTGAGTGTGGCACCTACTGAATGGTCAAATGGTAAATGGTCTTTGCTTATATAGCACTTTTCTACATTATTGGTAGCCAAAGCACTTTACCAGAGAGGAAGAACTGTAGCAGGTTGTGTCCAGTGTGTCAGGGGTCTGGAGTGTTTTTTATTTTTTTTTTAATTTTGCCTCTTGAGTTATACAAGTCCTGAATATTGACCAGGTTACCACCAATGATAGCAATAAGGATCTAATGAGCACAGACCACAGAGAGATCGGTCTGTAATCTTTTAGACCTTTGGTGGTAAATTGGTTAATGCACAAGAGGGTTATGCTTCCCTCTCCATGTCAAAGAGAAACTAGAATTACCACTTTGCAGTTCTAACCTACAAAAAGCACTGAAGATGCAGTGCATTTCTGTCTTAGGCTAGAGGCAGGGTAAACCCTGGACAGGTCAACAGTCTACCTCAGAACCAACACAGGGGCAAAAGAGGTCAGAGTGACCTTGAGTTTTAACACAAAAAGTATTAAATATTTTCCTTATTCTGGGTGGATTATTTTATGTAAATATTTTCACATCAAAATATATTTCAACCAGGTGCATGGGGATTTTCATTCTCATGTGACTGAATAATTGTCATGATGTCAATTAAAATTTCTTTACTACTGTCCATGGCAATATTATTAGAAAATTAAAGATCTTGACAAAAGAAAATCTCAGCCACAAAATTAATACCACCAGCTGAGTCTCATGCGCTAAAAATTGAAAAAATAAAAATGACCGTCTTTATAAACATTTCTTGTGTTGTTATTGAGCTATTATTGTGGTTTTTATTGTAATCTAAACAGCCAAAAGTGTAAATGGGCATAGACACATTGACTTTTTATCTTTAAATGACTTGTGGAGTCTTGCTAGTGACAAACCCTCAACACATGGCTGTTTTACATTGGGAAACGTGGTTTTAGCTGTGGCTTTAGCTGTGTTAAAGCGGCAAAAATTGGAAATTACTGAAGAAAACAGCAGGCTGCTGTGTTGTTGCACAGCACTACGTATGCTGTGCAGCACCATGGATAGCGCTCCATTGTCACCTAATGTTTTATAAGATCTTTTCAAGTGTTTGGAAACAGCAAGTCTCTCCCTCTTGTGGTGTATGGATAAGGTTAAACATGTTGTAGTTTATTGAACTCAGGTATTTTGAATTGGTTCTCATTTTGGATACAGACAATGATGTTAAAACCTTGTTCTATAAGTTACACCATTCTCTCAAATAATTTCCAGGTTGCAGAGGACTGAGATACCACACTGTTAGTTGTAGTTCTGGGTTTGTTTGTTGCGGCCAAACAATCTATGTTGAAGTTATTGCCCCAGTGAGTGTTGGCCAGCTGACTTTTAATTTTATTGTAGCAATGTATTATTATCATTGGTAAATTGATAACTTACATTACTGTTAAAATATTTCATTAATCAATAATAACTTTATTGTTCCCGTATGCCCGATGCTGAGGTTGGAGCTTATATTGGTAGAAGGATGCTGAGGTTGGAGCTGCCAGGAAGGATATCTAAAGGAAGACCAAAGAGGAGATGTATGGATGTAGTGAGAGAGGACATGAAGTTAGTTGGTGTGAGAGAAGAGGATGCAGAGGACAGGGTTAGATGGTGGCACATGATTCGCTGGGGCGACCCCTGAAAGGGAACAGTGAAAAGGAAAAGAAGAGAAGATTGTTGGTGACTCTCTAGTGCTGTTTCTGTACTATGATGCATTGTTAATGCTGAATAGAAATCTTAAAAACAGGTTAATCCTCTTATAGGTGGTTATTGTTTTGTAACTACTTTTTAAAGGTTTTTAGAAATAAAAGACGAGATTAATTATTGGTCTGTTAAAGGCTAAAACACAGAGTTCATAAGGTTTTTTTAAGTAAATGGTCTGCACTTATATAGAGCTTTACACTGCTTCTTATTGACCCATTTGCACTCACAATCACACACACAAACACACCAATTGGGGAGCTGGCCAACACTCCCCGGGAGCAACTATGTTGGGGTTCAGTTTCATGCTCAAGGACACTTCGACATGTGACTGGCCGAGCCAGGGATTGAAACAACAAGTGCGAGATTGGTGGACAACCAATCTAGCTTCCTGCACCACAGTCACCCACAACCACAACGTAGTGGTTTGATTACAGCAACCTTATAGGCATTTGGTATATGGCCTCTTTCTAAAGATAGATTGATAAATCTATCAATCTAATACAAATGTCTGAAAAACATATTAAATAGACACCTTGTCCCATTTGGCTGGTGGTTAGTGTCGAAGAGGCAATTGTTGAAATTACCTTAGCGAGACATATAGGAAACAAATGGTCTAAGACCAATTTGTACTAATGATTCTAGAGCTGTTGTACATGAAGGGGGCTCTTTGATTATCGTGAGGAGGATCTGGTGTATTTTTCCCTAATAGCAACAAATTTACTGGTAAAAAAAAGTAATTGGTGGTCCAAACCGTAGATAGTGATGATGAACTTGATGAGGTCTGGAAAGTCGCATTGGTATAGAGACGATCTGGCAGGGAACTGTGGGCAAAGCTGAACTCAAATAGTGAGGGGAACAGGTGTAAACAATTAAGAGTAGTGATGAGTGTTTAGCTGGACGAGATGAACAGGGAGCAGGAACAGGAAGTGACTGTAAAATAAAAACCTGTCTATCCTTAATAGACGACATAATTCCGCTCAGGATTTGGCTGTAAATTGGGGTCCTCGATCTTAAACAATTTCGTGGGGGAGGCCTTGAAGGTGGAAAACATGATTACAGAGAATGTCAGCAGTTCCGTTGGAAGTAGGCAGCTTAGGAAGAGGTATGACCAAAAAAGATGCTGGATGACAAAAAAGGTTCGGGAGGCCCCAGGATGACAGGTTAAATTTGAGGTGTGGCACCAATGGATGACCTTGGATGGAGGTTATCGGGAACATAGAGAAGGTGAGGAGGACCTTATTGTCTTCTTTGGAACGCTGTGAAAGAACTGTTCCAACCCCCGTTACTTCAGCCTTTCGAATGATGTGGAAGCTTGTGTGGACCATTTAACCTTTACCTTGGAGGATGTGAGTTGATGGAGAGGTGCTGCAGTGGAGCTATATCTATTTATAAAAAGGCAGTCGAAGTTGAGAATCTTTTGAGCTGTCGCCTTGAGTCAGGGGTAGGCCATCCCTTTGCTGCCTGCACTTTTATTGGATCCATTGTGATCTGGTCTGGTGAGATGACGTAGCCAAGGAAAGTAACAGTGTTAGAATGAAACTTACATTTTTCTGCTCTAACAAACGCTCGGGAACTGCTCTGACATGACAGACATGATCAGTCTCAGATCGGGAGAAAATAAGTATATCATCAAGATATAAGAACACATATTTGTTCAGCATATCACCCAGCACATCATTGACTAGATTCTGGAATACCGCCGGGGCATTGGTCAACCCGAAGGGCATGACCAAGTATTCGTAATGACCTGCTGGCATACTGAATGCAGTCTTTCATTCGTCACCCTCTGAAATTCTCACCAGGTGGTAAGTTAAGCTTCATGTAGATGACTAAGCCCTGGAGGAGATCAAAAGCCGACTAGTGGTAGAGGATACCTGTTCTTAAATGTAACCTGATTGAGGCCTCTTTAATCAATGCATGACCTAAGACCGCCATCATTTTTCCCCACAAAGATCTGGTTCTGAGAATGGGACAATGGGACAACACATTCTACTTACAGTGGACTTAAAACCTTACTTTTTGATAAAGCTTATAGTTAAAACTGCTAAGTCTTTCTGAACTAGCTCTTAGTTATGATGCTATAGACTTAGACTGTTGGGGGAACCCCAGAGTGCATTGAGCTCCTCCCCTCTCCTGTCTCTTATCTCTATATTTTTGTATGCGACCACTGCATGACATTAACTTTATGTCTTCTTTCTCCCTTAGTTTTGCTTCTCCCTCTCTGTCTCCCTCTCGCTCTACTTTTTGGAACTATTTCAACTAATTTTTATATAGTCTCATATTTGTCTTATTTGTTGCACGGCATTTTTACATTAGAGTGAGAGAAAAATTGTATTTCAATTATTCAGTATGTCCTGTACATATTGTAAATTGACAAAAAAGCAGTCTTTGGTCTTAAGTCTTTCTGTTGTCAGTGTTTTGTTTTTTTACATATTGGTTCTATAACCACCAGTAATTTCTGGGTGAGCACTATTGCCAGTGTTACTGTCAAATAAGCTTATTTTGAATATTACGTTATATATATTAATTATGTTAAGTATTTATATTAATTATGTATTAGATGTTTTGGTGAATGCAACCACAAAGGGACTCAATCCAATGCCTTCTTGTGCCAGTCCCAAGCCTGGATGCCAAATCAGATATGCAAATCATAACTTCCATATCAAATCGGAGTGAATGTTGGCACTATGACAGGAAAGGCTAGAGAGTTGGTTGACATGATGCAGTGAAGAAATCTGGATATGCTGTGTCTCCAGGAGTCAGGTAGAAAAGGTAGCAAGGCTAAAACCTTAGGATGTTAGCAGGGTTTCAGTTGTTTTACCACGGTGTGGATGGAAACAGAAAAGGAGTAGAAGTTATCGTTAAAGAGGAGTTTGTAGGTAATGTTCTGTAGGTGAACATAGGGTGATGAGTCTGAACCTGGAAATTGAAGCTGTGATGTTCAATGTTGTTAGTGGATGAAGTGATGCAGAGCATCCCTAGAGGTGAGAGAGCGGCGATTGGTGCAGATTTTAATTGACATGTTTGTGAAGGGTACAAAGGTGATGAGAATGTAAAGGGCAGGTTAGGTATTCAGGATAGGAACACAGAAGGATAGATAGTAGTAGACTTGTAGACAAGGAGAATTGGTGGTGGAACGAGTTAAGTTCAGAAGTGTATACAGAAAAAGAGGTTAGCTAAGAATAAGTGGGACACTGACACCCGTGGGACACAGGACTGAAAAGACAGTACAGGGAGATGCAGCGTAAGATGAAGGTAGAGTGGCAAAGGCCACCAAAGAGAATATGAGGACTTGTATGCTAAGTTTGACAGTAAGGAGGGAGAAGTGGATTTCTACAGGTTGGCGAGGCAGAGAGATAGAGGTGGGAAGGATCTTCAAAATAATAGAGAACGACGAGTAGAAAATGTGAGTGGTGTGGAGCAGGAAGTAGCAAAGATTAGTAAGAGTGAAGTCAAGAGGGCATTGAAAAAGATGAAGAGTAGAAAGGGTCCTGATGACATACCTGTGGAGGTATGGAAGTGTCTAGGAGAGGTGGCTGTAGAGTTTCGGAATAGTTTGTTTAACAAGATCTTGGAGAGTGAGAGGATGCCGAAGGAATGGAGGAGAAGTGTACTGGTGCCCATTTTTAAGAACAAGGGAGATGTGCAGAGCTGTGGCAACTACATAAAGGAATAAAGCTGATGAACCACACAATGAAGTTGTGGGAAAGAGTAGTGGAAGCTAGACTTAGGGCAGAGGTGAACATTTGTGAGCAGCAATATGGGTTTCATGCTTAGAATGAGTCCAACAGATGCAGTATTTGCTTTGAGGATGCTGATGGAGACGTACATAGAATATATCGGTAGAAGGATGCTGAGGTTGGAGCTGCCAGGCAGGAGATCTAGAGGAAGACCAAAGAGAACATTTATGGATGTAGTGAGAGAGGACATGAAGTTAGTTGGTGTGATAGAAGAGGAAAGGGAACAGCCAAAAGTAAAAGAAGAAGATTTAGCTAAAATGCATATTGGTTATGCAGTCTGAGTTTCGTAAAAGTGGCTTCAATATTGACAAGTGCTTGTAAGCAACTGAAAAAAAAAACAACCTACTAACTCTAACAAACCAACTCAATGCTCAATGGATAGAACAACAATAGTGACCTGGTATCTAAGTGGGTGGAGCATCAGGCAGGGTGCAGAAGGATCAAATCCCAGCCTATCTACCAGGTGTGTCCTTGAGCAAGACACTTAGTGCTAGCTACCCAGATGCCTCCTGTGGTAATAAAGTAAAGACTATACAAGTATGTAGAGGAAACCAAACAAGTCTCCCTTCAGCAAGCCATACATAACAGTGGATAGGAAAAACTCCCATTACAGAAAAAACCTCCAGCAGAACCAGGCTCATGGTAGGCAGCCTTCTGCCATCTGGTTGGGGTGAGTGGAAAGAAAAAAAAAGAGCTACAAAAAGTATCAACAAAACATTGGGCAGGTTGTATGTATGTAATTAAACTCACTTGTTGTTTCGATCACACCCTAGACCTTGTCCTGACATACAGTTGAAATCTACAATTTAAGAGTATTTGACTTTACAAAAAAAAGGACCATGCAGAATTTAGAAAAAGACAATCCAAAGCATTTTACAATCTTGCTTCTCAGACGGATGGTAGTGGCTGCCATGCAAAATGCTTATCTATCCTACTCAGTTTTTCCCCACGGACATTTTGAAAGAACCTGTGGACCAGGTCCATGTTTGAAGTGGTAAAGGTGAAGATGAAAGACTCCACCATTGCCTAGTGCTTGATTAAATTTTCTGTGAATCTGCATAGCCTTGTCTTCATTATATAAAAAGCATTGATGTGATTTTCATTGTGCAGGGAAACATGCTTTCTGTCTGTGCATATGACAATAAACACTTTGAATTTTGAATCTTTGAATCTTTTGTTGTGAACTGTGGCTTGGATTGAATTGATAAGTTGTAAGTCCAATAATGATGTAAAGATCAAAAAATGTAATTATTAAATAAACCCACATCTTCATTGACGGGCTGCAAGTTTGATATTGCCCCAAAGAAAATCTTGAAAATGACTGAAAATGACTGTGTGTGTATGTGTGTGTGTGTGTGTGTGTGTGTATTAGAGGAAAGAACAGACCTTATGGAAATTCAAAGCTTAGTTTGGACTATTCTTAATGTGCACCTAATGACTTACACATACACTCAGCTGATGGAATCCATTAATCATGCTTCTTTGAGGATTTCCTAAATGATTGCATTTTTTTTACTTTAAAGATTTCAGTGTTTCTTTTTGACTGTTATTATTATAAAAACTCAAGCAGTATTCCACTACAGTAACAATAACAAATGAAACAACTGGAATATTCTTAAGCTTATGATTAACCCCTTGTTTTAGTATCCTTGAGCATGACACTCATCAGTAACCTAAGTAGTAGTATAGACAGGTTGCACTACAATTAAAATGTGATCGATGGACACAAGCCCTCTCTTCATCTCATCATCATCTCATCCCCCTGCTAAATAATTCCCAGTGAACTCAGCTCAAGGTTCATTTCCTTCCTCTGGACTTGTTGTAGCCTTGTTGTAGTCATTTTCAGAGATTTTTTACATATCTGTGGTAAGTTTATCAATGTTTTTATGTTGAGTTTTTCCTACAAAATGCCCTTTGGGCTGCTGCTCACAAGAGACTTTGGGCTCATGTAAACACACAGACAGATAGCTTACTGCTTGACAGCGCTATAGTCTGCACTATTGGTACTCAATGCGCTTTATAAAGCTCTTCATTCACCCATTTGAACTCACAATCACACAAATTAATACCTTGTGAGTTTTTCTTACAGAGAAACAATGTGGGACTAAGTCAAAATAAGCTATACCTATCTGAAATGTCAACAGTAAGAAAAAAAAAAAGAAAATTACGCTTGTCTGCTCTTTTATAAGACCTTTTCCCCAGCAGACGGATATGCTGTAAACCAAATTTTAAATCACAGACAAAAAAGTCTCAAAAAAAAAACCAGACAAAATTTAAACCACAAATTTATGAATACATTTCGGGCGGTCTTCTTCCTTTCTTTAAGCTCTTGTCCTCTACCAGAGGCTTGGGCACTTGAGGGTCCTGCAAAGCATTTGAGCTGTTCCTAGGACTGCACTCTTCTGGACAGAGATCACATTGGATGGCTACGTTTATCACTTGTTCTTCTGTTTGTACACAACTACTATGTCTGGTTGGTTGGCCATTACCAGTTTGTCAGTCAGTACCTGGAACTCCCATGGGATCTTAGCCCTGTCATTCTCAACCACCTTTGGAGGTGTGTCCTGTCTTGACTTTGGGACTTCTAGCCTGTACTCAGCAAAAATTTTAGGCCAGCTACTTGGTTATTGCATTCCATATATGCCCTGCCTGCTAGCATCTTGCACGTACTATTATGTGTTGGATTGTTTCAGGAGCATCTTTGCAGAGAATGCAAGTGAAGTACTGCTGGTATGTTAGACCCTGGTCTCTATTGATCTTGTACTTGACTTGAGCCTGATCCTGTGCTACTAGGATTAGTGCCTCTGTCTGCTTTCTTTCAGTCCAGCTTTGTTCAGCCACTGTTAGGATTTTTTTGATATCAGTCACTTCTATCCGATGGTGGAACATATAGTACCACTGACAATGTCCACGATTTTCATTTATAAATATTTGGGTGTTTGGATCAGCAATTGCATTTTGATCTATGAAATAACTGAAGGACACAGTAATATTTCAGTAGTGAAATGAGGTTTATTGGATTAACAGAAAATGTGCAATATGCATCAAAACGAAATTAGACAGGTGCAAAAGAGGATAGGGCCTAAGATAGAGCCTTGTGGAACCCCACAGGACAGAGGAGCAGAAGAGGACTTGAAATCACCCTGTTGGACACAAACAGTTCTATCTTTTAAGTAGGACCTGAACCAATTTAGAGCTAAGCCCTTTATATTGACCCACTGTTCTAAGCGGGAGATTAAAATATCATGGTCCACTGTATCAAACGCAAAA